>OX103948.1:21027116-22397612 GCA_944470405.2 Schistosoma mattheei | reverse complement strand
AAGCCCAATCAGACCAAGAGAGAGAGATAAGGGAAAGATAAACTTCCGTTTTTATTACAGAATCTATTCTCTCTGTATTTTTCTCTATTTTCTATTTATTTATCATTTCAGTTGGGATTGGAAAGAATACGATAGTTATATTGAATTGATTATTAATTATGGAAATACTAAAGTCTTTGATAAATTTTGTTATGAATTAGATAGATTACGAGTACTTTGTACATGGACTAAATGTGATCAAGATGATAAACAAATGAATTCCAGTGGTATACTTATGCTGCGTACAGTTTTAGATAATGAATATCATTGTTTGAAATTGAGTAAGTTATGCTTCTTTTATTTTCATTTTAATGTATTACAGTATTTATGTTCATATTGAAAAGACCAATTTAATTCTTTGAAAACTCGATTTCTTGTTTACAAATCACAGTCAGTCAGTCAGTCACAACGTAGAACCAGGCACATATATGCATCGGTCCAAGTTGCCATACCTCGTTAACACAACAAGAAGGACACCGGATTCATAGAAGTAGTTAATTCAGAGGTCGTAATATATAAAAGAAAGATTGCAATAAGGATATAGTACAAGAAGAAAGAATTAGTTCATAGAAAGAAAGATATGAAGCAATTTTAATCTCTTAGTTTGAGGAAGACAGAGAGTGTATACACCTACACGATTGTAATCGATTCTGAGCCACGTCACCCAGAGTCTCCAACCATTGGTTACGATAGTCGTGCGGACCGCAACCAAGTAGTTTGTATCTACCAGCACGACTTAGATCAGAAGTTAGTGACTTCAAGGATCAATGCCACGTTTTGGTTTGGCCACTCCTAACTTTATTCCAACCGTATCCAACACTAGTCAGTTAGCATTGCACGTCGTGGTAATCGGTGTTTAGGCGTACACAATCATTGTGGCTTTAACTGAAGATTGTCCGAGTATATTGTATAAGCCATGATTTGTGTTCAACCAGAATCCTAGGAAACACTGGAGGATTATTTCGTTCTTAATTGAGATCCCTCATCAGTAACAGTATGCACAATCCCAACAGAAATCAAGCATGTGACTTTCAGACGAGTTTACTATTCAGAAGTCTGCTTTATAATTCCTCTTATGATTGTGAAATATTGTCTGTAAAAGTAGAAGAGATAGGTAGACTGTGAGTTCTTGGTCATAGATATCTTCGTAGCATCTCTCTCGTATCATGGTGTAATCAAATTAACAATTATGAGATAAGGATGTCAAATTGATTGATGAAGTAGTTAATCTTTTTGTTAACTAAAGTGGTTGGATCATGTGTTACGTATGTCGAAGCACCTTCGGCCTCACGCGCATTGTTTGCTGAAATAAAAATAGGTTTGAAGAAAGCTAAGTGCAGTTAAATCAAAACACATGATCTGTGCATTAATTTGTCTACTATTGATCGGAAGGGGAAATATATATTCCACAAGCAGTCAAAAGCATGAGCACAAACGACAGGCACAAATCAAACGTATATATATACAGCATAAAATTGTCCTTGGAAACGTTAGAAAATAGCATACTAAAAGACACAACGAACCAATAGCGTTTAAACTCCTCCCAATTGGGAAATACAACATGAAGGTGAAAATGAGTGCTTTTAGCGCGAAAACAAAAAATTCAAATTTTCAACATAGAATTAAAAAAATTAAGCATTTACCATGTGAGTTCTGAAGGATCTAACATCTCCAACAATCTTAAAGAATCATCTAATGTAATCATTAGGAATAGTTGACTATCATTTAATCCGAGTTTTTTTTTGTATTTTCGTTTGTCCGAAAATTATAGATTTTGCGATTTTTCTTTCCAATTATTATTATTATTATTTATTGAATATACACCTAGGACTATGTGCTCAACTTCGTCCAGATTTGTGTACACTTTGTTTGAATCAATTGGGAATTGGTAATTCGAAGTCATTGTCGTCGCTTTCACCACCACCACCATCATCATCATCATTATCACTATTAAAACGAATAGGAGAGGGAGGTGGCAGAGAAGGAACAATCCAGTTGAGTATCAATTTAATTAAACTCCTATCTGTTACATCATCATCATCATTATCTTCAACATCTTCTTCCTCCTTTCCATCATTGTCAGTACAACCAAATATCGGTAGTATAGAATTAGTTGAAAAATCGACAAATAATTCATTTAGTACAATTGGTGTTGTACTTCGTGATATTTGTATTAGATTAGATGTTGAAAATAGTTCCATTTCTAGTAAGTTTATTATATATATAATTTTCATAAAAACATCAAACTACACTTGGTATTGTTTACTCGACTCTTCCCATTGATGCTTAGGACTGCAATTGATCAGTCCCTTATTGGCATGTGTGCATACTGTACGTATTGTCTCAATATTGCCTTAAGTAACAAGCACTAAAAGCAAAGATGGATAGTGGTTAGCAGTGGAATCCATTTTGACGCACGCTTTTCGTCCTATTTGGTACTCATCAGCATAAGGAAGTAAGTATCAAGACACAGTAGCTGAGTGGAGATAGCACGATGGTATTTGAAGCAAACGGTATTGGGTTCGAGTCCCAGAGTAGTGACACATGAACTCTGAGATGCAAGTACATCTAGTTGATGCGTCCTAAATAGGACGAACTGTGCACATCCTGGTTTCTACTGCTAGCCACTATCTGTCTTTGCTTATTACTTAAATAACATAAATTTACTATAAATAAGTACTTATTGTAAATACTTCAAATCTAGTTAGTAGTTAATGATAGACAGGAAATTATTAGATAATATGTAACACCAAATCATTTTTTCTGTCAAACCTCCTTTCCCCTCCTTTTTTTGTTACTAAGAGAAATAAATACAAAATAATCGTTCTGTCTCATTTATAATCCATGAATGATAATATCTTATCATTATTGAAAATTCTGTCCGTTTTTCACTTAGTAGACAATGTATATCTTTGCTTATCTTTTTTTCCTTCGTAAAAAGAAAGCCAGTTTTAATGATCTTATCAATTTTATTTTCGCCATGGAGATTATCACTATGTCATGTCCTAATTTATTCACTCATTCGTTTTTTTTTGTGGACGCATATAAATTCACTAGAAACTACCACCTTTTTTCGGGGGGGGGAGGAGTTATACAATTTATTTCCAGTCTCTGTATATATAGTTATATCGTAATGAACGAAAAAAATTGTATTTCTGATGTTTTGTGGCTTAATATAGGCGACTTCTTCAGAGTAAATAAATAAACGTAATTAAATATTGACACCAGATTAAATAGTACAAAGGAAATAGTGCAAAATATTTTTTTAGTACAATCTTAATAGGCCTGAATTTCTTATTCTTTGTCAAAGTAGATTTGTACAACCTGTCGCTGTCAGGTGCTTGATTTGTCTAATATCCATGCTGATAGTAGATAATAATGAAAATATAATACTTCATTCAATTTGATTCCGTGTGTGAATTTGGTTAGTGTATGAACTATAATATTTGAGGCAGAATACATGCATAAACTCAGTTATTTCATGATTTCTTAACCGCTTACAGTCTTATTCATAATTAAACATAAAGTCAGTCAGCTACAACGTAGGACCAGGTATATATATGCATCGGTCCAAACTGCCACACCTCATTAGCCTAAGATGAACACCAAATTCATAGAAGTAGTTACTTCAATTGTAGTAATATATAAAAGGAAGATCATATATAAGGATTTAATACAAGAAGGACTACGTAGCACTATATCCATCCATAGAACAAAGGACAAGGTTATTGTACAACAGTTTGCTTTGTTCTACTTTATGGCTGTAAAACATGATCAGTAAAAATACAGGATATTCGTGGGTTACTATGATTAGATCATATGTGCGTTTAAACCATTGCACGTGTTTTTTTTTTCTTGGGACAACTGAACTATGTTGAGGTTGGACATACGGTACTAGGTAAGTTGGTTAATGTATGGTTCTCAGATTTGACTAAGACCTTTAATTTTGTATTCAAATATATTCGGTCGTACCCACTGGTGTTCTCGTTCACTACATCTTCATTCTCTTTGAAATGAATGTTTAGGAAATAGGCTTACTTTCCAACTATTTCATAGATGATGTGTTCGTTTGTTTCAGCGTACTTGTCGGTGAATTCTTGTGAGTGTAGACATTTTTAATAAATGCAAGTTTTACTATGATGTATGCCACTTATGTCTGTCAACATAAGTAGTATGTAGCACAAGTTGGAAGTTAAAAACCTGGCAGCAGAAGGCTATAAACGTCGACTTGAAGAATATATGAATTATGAATTGAAAGAATCATACAGAATATGAAAGATAAATGATGGAAATTTGCAAATGAAGTATTTAATGTATAGTTTTCATATTTTACCAAGATACTCTGTAATTTTGTATTCAAAAATAGATTGGTTATCCTCACCTGTCAGTCAGTGAGTCAGCTACAACGTAGGACCAGGCACATATATGCATCAGTCCAAGTTGCCATACCTCATTAACACGACAAGATGGACACCGGATTCATAAAAGTAGTTAATGCAGAGGTGGTAATATATAAAAGAAAGATTATGTATAAGGATATAGTACAGGAAGAAAGAATTAGTTCATAGAAATAAAGATATGAAGCAATTTTAATCTCTTGGTTTAAGGGAAGATAGAGAGTGTATACACCTACGCCATTGTGATCCTCACCTGTATTCTCATTCAGTACACTAATACTGTTCAAAACCAAGAAGCATTAAATTACTATTCTATTCCAGTCTAAAAATTCTTAACAATATAGATGATCACAACTTGTCCATAGGATCGAATTAGTGATTCTTTATTTCAAATAATTAAATTTTCCTTGAAAGAAAAACAAATAAACAATGAAGCAAATATCATTACATGTAAATAAACAAAATTTGAATTAAATTCCTTTGATATTGTTTTACTTGGATCTTCTCATTGATGTTTAGGAGTGTAATTGATCAGTCTCTTATTAGCATATTGTAAATACTGTGCGTATTTTCTCGACATTGTCTTAATTTACAAGCATTATAAGCACAGATGGTTAGCAGTGGAATCTAGTTTAAGGCATGTTTTGTCCTATTTTGAATTCGTTAGCTGAACGTACGTACACTCCAGAGTTGATGTTCACTCTTGAACTTGATCCTTGTATCGTTCGCAACAAACACCATCACGTTATTCACTTAATTACTGAGTCCTGATAGCTACTTGCTTGTGCAATCAGAAGATTCAAGTAAACAATATTAAGTGAATTTAAATTTCACCCCATTGTAAAAGCAAGTAACTATCAGGACTCAGTATCTAAGTCAGGCAAATGGCACTGGGTTCGAGTCCCGAATTGAACATCAACTCTGAGATGTAGTCACATCCATCCGACAGGTCCTAAATAAGAAGAAGTGGCGCCTATCAAACTGTATTCCATTACTAACTATTATTCATCTGTAAAATCTAACTTCAATGATATCTAATCATTGTAAACATATTCACATCTCAATAGTTGAGATCATGAGTCAATTGAAGCTAGACCACCATGGAACCTGATAGGTCCTGGGTTCGAATCCCGCGAGGTGAGGTCATGAATCCACACTGCCAATGAGTAGTCCCACAATAGGACGAAACGGCCTTCCAGGTTTTCCATAGTGATCTAGCTTCAATTGACTCATCATCTCAACTACTGAAATTACTACAATCTCCACACAAAATCCCTTCTAATACATATTCACATCATTTATTTCTCTTTTTTATTTTTTCATTGATAAATTCAATGTGTATCCTTTCTCTATTTCTTCTTATTTCTTTCTCATATTCATAGATGAATTATTTTTTGTTTGTTCTATCATTGAATCTTATTGGTTACATAATCATAATTATTATCGATTCATACGTATAAATTGGCCAGAATCACAAGTAAATATGAATATACCAATTGGATATCATGTAAATGTTCGTTTAAAAGATTCAGAAGGTGAGTATTCCCATTAATGATGAATGAATTAGACATTAATATTTGTAATTAGAATAATAATAACATCATGATTATAGAGTTAAATTCAGTTCAAGTTTCAATATTCTATTGGTAGTTTATTCATCATAATGAAAATAAGGTATAGAAATGAACCAATCAAATTTGAGAAAGCTATTTTTTGAGTTTTTTGCGCAAAATTTAAAGTTGGTTAACTTATCTTTGATCAATGTAAATACAGTTTTGTTTTATGCTTAAAATATTTAAATTTGTTTAAATAAATAAAGTTATTTATTTGATTGTTTTTATGTTATAGAATAAAAATATCAGTATTAAGCGTTATCACATATTTCACACTTTTTATTACTAATGATAGTGAGTGAAGTAGTTGAACGTGTCGACCGCTTCGCTTATTTTGCGAGTCTCACCAGCCCTTGTGGTCTGTTGTGTGACAAAATCTTAGCACGGATACAGAAGGCTCGACTAGCTTTTGCCAACTTGCGTCATTTATGGCGTAGATGAGATATCCGTCTACCAACCAAAGGATGGGTTTACTATGTAGCAGTTAGTTCCATCCAACTTCATGGTAGTGAAACATGGCTGGTAAGAGTAGAAAATATTCGTAAGTTACTAGTATTTGATCATAGGTGTCTTCGAAGCATTATACGTATATCCTGGGACCACCGAGTAAGTAATGCAGTTGTTAGGAAACGGGTACTAAGTAAGGATGACAAATCAATTGATGAAATAGTGAAACTTAATCAGTTGAGATGGCTGGGACACGCGTTACGTATGGTTGGGGACCGCGAGATGATAGCAACCGATGGTTAGAAACCTTGAATGACATGGCTCAAAATCGTTTGCAATGGTGCAGGTGCATACACTCTTTGTGTTCTCCCGAATTTTAATCTCCTGATTCCTCCCTGTCTTTTTTTCTTTCTAAATTTATTTCACTGGATTATACTCTTTAAATAACATCTCCAAACCCTAATCTTCCCGATTACTGCTTATACTCTTACTACCTCCACCACTACGGGATTTGAATCAACATTTGTATCTCTGTGTGTACATACAAAGTTCTACGTTGTTGACTGACTGATAACGGTTACCATGAGACTGCATTTCTTTACGTTGCTCAAAAGCCTTGTGGATCAAACCCTTAAGTCGAAGGTTGTGAATGTGGCCTCATAAGAAAACCACCTACTTCGGTCTGTGTATCCGGGCCGTATCATAGCCCATACACAAATCAATTAACTTGTATGGTGCATAAATATAAAGAATACAAAAATAGGTTATCATTTGTATACACATAAATTCGTCATTATCGATATCGAGATAAGGATAATCTTTCAATGATTTCATCTTTAAATCATTTCAACAAACTTATTATTTATAATTCTGTAGGCAATGATGTACTTTTTTAAAATTACTAAATCTATCTATAATTGTGGAAACGTATCAGGAGTTAATCATTAGATTAATGATACAGTAATATAGTTCTACAAAAGTAGAATCAAGATAAACCTTGCAAAATCATTATACTCTAAGAGTTTTCATTACTTCTATTGTGAAATATTTTTTGACTGATAAAAACTCTCATCTGATTGGCTAGAAATTGGCTTTAAATTCACGCGGTCATTTTAAAAATGACTATACTATATTACTAACCAATTAGCCTTAGTAGATGAATTGTATAGGTATATAAACCGTTTCTTCCTTTTGTGGGACTCCTATATATATATATATATATATATATATATATAACATATATATATATATATATATATATATATATATATATATATATATATATATATATAATTACATTTCGTATACTGAGTGATGGAATGTGATTAATGTAAATGAGTTAACAGTACTTATGATTGATTGATCACTATGTAGTTACCAATGTCATGGTTTTCAAGTCCTTCTTAGTGTAGATGCAATTCTATCAATCGAGTTGCAAGTGGTCACTAGTCTGAATAACGTGACATGGCGTCCACTAATGTTAAAATGTAAGGTGGTAGTTAAAGGTAGTCGACAGAAAAATCTGAATCTAATTTTCGTACTATTTGGCACTCGTCCTTAAGATGTACCTGTAATCTTTAAGGTAATTAATGCTCCTTGACGGAATCAATGTCGTGTTACAATCTGAGATATCCAAGCTATGACTGAACCTCATGTAAGATTGAAATATATTTACAATTGTTTATTGGATAGTGACAGTGTAGGGTATCACATTTTATTGTGTTTTATCATTATTTATTCATTTCATATTGTTTTTGTTTGTTACACTATTCAGGTAATTACGTAATCAGACCTTATACACCAGTATGCAATGATTTAACTCTTTCATCAATAATCAATACTGATTGTCAACAGGAAAAATGTGTAAATCAATGTTGTTTATTAATTAAAATTTATCCAGATGGGGAATTTTCTAAACTTGTGAATAATATTTCTACAAGTAAGTAGTTACTTGTCTATGTTATAGAATATCTTGATGAAATTATAATTGACCGATGTCTCAATGAACATAATTATGTTTTCCGCATTGTGATATGTACTACTTATGTTGATAGATATATAAGTAGTATGTGACACCAGTCGAAAATAGAATGCCTAGCAGGAGAAAGTTGAGAAGATCGAATAGACGAGGACGAGAACAGAAAGTAATTGGTATGGGAATGAAATAACAATAAAGTTCAAGACAATTGATTGACATTTTCAAATGAATTATTCAACGTATGGTCTTTATATCTTATCAAGAGAATCTGTAATTTTGTGCCAAGATACATCTGGTTTTCCCCATTTGTGTTCTCTTTCAGTACACCATTACTGTTTTCCTTACTTGAGCTTGGAGAACTTTAACTAATTAGTTGAGTTGTAATCGTTTTTGAAATATTCGTTAAATAATAAGTATTGCTTTTTTGTATGAATTAACTGTACTAATTTGAGATGTCAGTGGTATCTCTCGAGTACTGTTAAATGTACAAGGGCTACTCTATCACTAACCGGTTGTCCACACTATGAAAGCATCCTGCTTCTTGAGGTACATGAAAAGAAAATTGAGTTAAAGATGATCTTGGCGCTTGTGTTTAAGACCGATTACACATAGATTTCTTATGTATAGTTTATGTTAACTCCATTCTAATAAACTTGACCCAAAAAAAAAATCGATAAGGCAAGTTGAAGAAGTGCAATGCTTTTATGTTAGACGTTTACTAATCCCTTCCTTCTGTCGTAGTAAAGGCAGCATCACTGCAGATGTTAGTTGTCTCAAGGAAGCGAGATTCTCACTTTGTCCGGTGTAGGTGCTTATCGTAGATGGAATGGTTTAATTTTGTAAATGTTTGGCTTTTCGTTTTTTTTGTTTTTATTAATTCATCCTTGGAGAAAACGTTGTGCTCAATGACTTGACCATGATAGAGATTAATGAACTTATCAAACAAAACATTATTACGAGGATATTCAGTCACCTGATGAAAACAGTTATAAATTAACAATAAAAAACTACGTACACTATTCCATCAGATCGCATTTTCACACATATTTTACCAAAAAAATATCAGTTCAGTAGACGTGCTCGTACTGTAACGTGATCTGTTTATTTATTTATTTAAACACATACAAGAGAGGGGGGGCTAAGATACTGCCCGAGTGCCCAAACAGAAGCAGGGAGTTTACTTCAAGGGTCACACTAGAGTCTTCGACCTAAAGGTCTGATCCACAAGACAGTGGGGCAATGTAAGAAGATGCAGTCTCATAATAACCGGTGACCAACAAAGGTTCATACGTCTTTTGTTTCCTTAGGATTCTAAAGCCCCTGTGCACCATTGGTTTGGAATGAGGGTTTTCCAACTCCCCTAGGTGGACCCGCCGTATTCACCAGCTTATTTATTATGAATAAATTAGTTGTAATTCTATAATAGTGAAATTTTCAATAGTTTTCCTACTATTTGAACTTCCTCCAAATGCCCTCATACGGCTGAGGGTCCGGAGATTTAGCTCTCTCTCTCTCTCTTGGAATGCTCTTACATGGTCACGTGCATACATCCACTACCAGAGAATTCCTACTCACTGCGGTGGGGATATTGTTTATGAAATTGAGATGACAAAAACCGAATATCCGTAGGTTTAACTGGATTGGTGGACATGGAGAGTCCACCTAGGGGAGTTGAAAAACCCTGATTCTAAACCAGTGGTGTACATGAGCTCCATACCCTTAGGGAACAGATAACGTATGAACCTAATGTTGGTCACCGGCTACCATGGGACTGCATCTCCTGACGTTGTTCAAAGGCCTTGTGGATCAGACCTTTAAGTCAAAGGCTCCGATTGTGGGCCCCCTAAGAAAACCACCTTCTTCGGTCTGAGCACTCGGGCAGTATCACAGTCCTTACATAAATCAAGTCACTTGTATAGAGCATATACATAAATAAATTTAATCTATTCATCTATTTTATTGTTTAACTAAATTGTCCTATTATTCAATCTTTAACAGATGATACTATTGAAATCAGTCTACCAATAGGTAATTTCAATAGTAATCTAATCAAACAACTCATTCATAATAATAATAATGAATCAAAATTGACCTATCTTATTATGTTAGCCGGAGGTAGTGGAATAACACCTATGCTACGGATAATCAATTATTTATTGACTGATCATCATCATCATCAAAATTTACAAACATTTAAAATACATCTAATTCATTTTAATCGTTGTCAAATGGATCAAATATTAATTTCATATTTTGAATCATTACATAATCATTTCCCAAATAAGTAAGTTGAAATATTTTTTTTATATTTTTGCTTAGCAACTATTTCTTTCTTTTTTTTTTCTTTTCAATACTCAGATTTATACAATCAGAACTTTGCTATTGATTAGTTAGATCAAACTAGTGTCAATGATCAGTTATTGTTGTTAAAGGTTATCGTGTTAATTATCGATTACTAATTGCTCATATTGTGGAATAACAATTGAACGCTATATTCGGTTCCTAAGTTGCTATTCTCGTAACCCTCAAGCTAGAACTACACAGCGAATTAAACACGAAAGAAAAGGCACAAAATATGTTCGTTTTAGTACAGAAAATACACAGTTGTCATAGTATTTTAAATGTCCTTGGGTTTCCTGAAAATTTTAGAATGCTAGTAAACAGTAGCAAACAATCAGAAACTCTACATGTGACCTTTCACTTTCTTGATGTTTCTGGCTAAACTTCAAGTGAACGCTGATTGGACCAAATGCTTCTTAGTGTTTTCCTGATCCTTTCTTGTCTTTTGCGAGAAGTTTTCTGGATCACCCCAATAGAAACTGGGTTAATAGTTGTAGTTTTGAACATCAAAGAACATGACCTATGAATTAATAAACCCCCACGTGCCCTGGTATGGCGGGGGGTGGGGAAAGTCATCTCTCCTTCTCGAAATGCTCTCATATGACCACGTGTATACAACCACTGCCAGCGAAGTCCTACTCACTTCCCTGATTCCAAACCAATGGTGCACATGGACTCCAGTATCCTGAAGGAACAAATGGCGTATGAACCTATTGTTGGCCACCGGCTACCATGGGACTGCATCTGCTGATGTTACTCTACTGTCTTGTGAATTACACCTTTAGGTCAAAGGTTCTGGATGTGAACCCCTGACAAAACCACCTGTTTCGGTTTGAGGACCCGAACAGAATCCTAGCCGTCACATAAATCATTCGATTTGTGTGGCGAATGTCTATTTGGTGCCTCCTTCTGTCGAAGTTTATGTGTTTAAACAAATTAATTATTACAACAACTTAAGAAAATAGATCACTTTGTTTCTTTCTATTTATAGATTTTCTATTACTCACGTTCTATCTGAACCATTATGCATTACTGATAGTGATAATAATAACCATTGGTTATATGGACATATAACCGATGAATTATGTCGTCAATGTTTTGATCAAGAAATTATAGACAATTTTGAATCACAAACAATTTGTTTAATATGTGGTCCATCTGGTTTTAATGATGCAGCTTTAAAGTGAGTACTATTTCAATGAATATAACATTCGATAGATAACATGGACATTTCAAATATTTTATAGTATTTTAAATTGTTTTCATTAATGCTAGAGAACTATTGTATATTATTTATTTATTAAAAGACATAAATATTGGTACATGGAGGCACCAAATAGATATGCGCCACACAAATCATTCGATCTATGTGAGGGCTGAGATACTGCCCAGGTGCCCAAACCGAAGCAGGTGGTTTTCTTACGTGGTCACACCCAGAGCCTTTGACTTAAAGGTCTAATCCACAAGACAGTGAAGCAACGTTAGGAGATGAAGTCCCATGGTAGTCGGTGGCCAACAATAGGTTAATATGCCATTTGTTCCTTCAGGATACTGGAGCCCATGTACACCATCGGTTTGAAATCAGGGTTTTCCAACTCCTCCAGATGGGTCCTCTGTATCCACCGACCCGGTTAAGCCTCCGGATATTCGGTTTTTGTCATCTCAATTTCTTAAACAATACCCGTGGTGCCAGAGGGCAGTGAATAGAACTTCCCTGTCAGTGGTTATATGCACGTGGCCACTTAAGAGCGTTTCGAGAGGAAGAGCTGACTCTCCCAACTCTCGGCCGTACCAGGGCATTTAGGGGCTATTCAGGTAACATTGTTATTTTTTCGTGGAAGCGTTTACAAATTTACAAATATTGGTTTAGACAATTTAAGCGGAAACACATTGTTATGATCTGTTTTGTTACAACCCAGCAACTCTTATTGTTTATTATTCTTCGAACACCTAACTTCACTCAACCAGCCTCCAAACCAAAACGGTTGAATGGGAGTAAGAATCTTAATAAGAAATACTTGAGTTTATTTATAATTCTACACAATATGATTCTAGAGTCTTTTTTGAGCACCTGCTAGCGCTAATTGGTTAGTAAATGGACAATCAGTGTGTTCCAACACATTCCTACACGAAACAAGTTTTAATATAGTCTATATCCCGCTAACACACATTCAGTTGACCAATCTCAAACAAGACGAAAAACGTCCTGAATCCTACTCCTAAACACAACCCATCTATTTTAAATGGTATCGAGGCGATCTGCACAGTCTGTATATATTTCAACAAAAGATTAAAATTTTTTGTCTTGTATGTCAACCACAAGGAAATTCTTATCCTTGATTTGTTTATTACTAAATCAATCCATCCAGAGAACACATATCATCTTGTTGTGCTAATGTAGTATGGCAACTTGCACCGATGCATATGTGTCCCTGGTACTATGTTGTAGCTGACTGATTGACACATGTTAACAAAAACCATTCATCTGTACTACAAGCTTTTTTTATGGGGGGGGGGAATATGTACACTCCTGTGATAAAATTTTCAAATTTCTCATTTTCTGTTTTAAATATTTTCGCTTCAATAACTTTGAACTTGCTTCTTGGCGGTTCATAGTAGTATGCCTTAATCGCTTGTCTATCGGGGAATAAACAGCTTATTATTCATTCCAAGATGTTTTTACAGTTGAATAGATTTTGTCAAGCATGTAGATGTTCTTTTTAGTTTTGTAAAATGACAGAAAAAAATAACATAACTGCAAACAATGAAGGTGTCAGTCGAATTTCGCAGTGCCTCCGGTGTTGATCCTTTGTTAGGCAACACTAAATACTTGTTAAAGAATTCTATTCTTCTCGAAGTCATTTTAGTACTGTGTTGTATTATCGATTTATTAGAGTTTTATCAGTCAGTTATCTACAACGTGTAGGACCATGCACATATATATCTGTGCATCGGTTCAAGTTGCCATACCTCATTAGCATAACAAAATGAACACCGGATTCATAGTTCGTAGAAAGAAAGATATGAATCGATTTTCATTTTTCATGGTTTAAACGAAGACAAAGAGTGTATACACTTACACCATTGTGTTAACTTTGTTCTTTGGCTTTCATATTTATCTATCATATCGATGTTTTCGATTGTGAATGGTTCAGGTTTTGTATGGCGAAATTCTACACTTACTTGCGTCGAAAAAAAGAATAAACAGTTTCAATTTACCGTCAACCACATAATTAGTGGACGAAAAATGTTTCTATTTAAGCGACGCTCCTGATATTCAGCAATAATGATATGTACTATGTAAAAGCTACGAGGAACAATATGCCTTTCCTGTTATTGCAGACATTGAACTCAACATAACCCTAACATTTTTAAAAACGAAATTTTGTCAAAATGTTTGATTTTAACGAGACCATCTATATTTCTCGTCGTTAGTCGACCTATGGTTTGCACGGTCGTATATAAATAGAATTCGATATATATTTGCATCGGTTCAAGTTGCCACACAACAATAACAGTGATATACAAACATCATGATACATCTCAGATTTTTAGAAGTATCAGTAGTAACATCTGTGCCATTGGAAACAATCTTGAGGTGTATCACTCAGTCTCTAACGATTAGTTATGATGATCACATTGACTCCAACCAGACAGTCTAGACTTATTATTATGGCTCAGTCCAGTTGTGATGCTCTGGAGGTATTCACGATTGACCTACAAATATCCACTATTCCTAATGGTCATACTTCATACCCATAAAGTAGAATAAAACTTATGCATAGTAAACCCATCGTTTGATTGGTGGACAGACATCTCATCTACGTCACTATACATATATAATCGAATTCGGACACCACCGAATAACAAAATACTCATAGAATATACTTTTGTTTTCTCATTATATAAAAAATTCAAATTTCGCTGTCTTATTCCTCTTTCAATAGTTGAAATCATGAGTCAATTGAAGCTAGGACACCGTGGAACGCCTGGAAGCACTGGACGGCCGTTTCGTCCTAGCATGGGGCTCCTCGGCAGTGCGCACTCACGATCCCGCCCCCGCGAGATTCGAACCCAAGACCTATTAGTCTCGCGCTTGACCACTGGACCACTGAGCCGGCATCCAATGGTGTTAATGTCTAACTTCAACTAATCCACGAAATTGCGCCACCGTATACCACTGTCTTCAGTGAGCTGATATCTCACAACAGATCTGGTTCTGGGTTCGAATCTCCCGACCGTTGTTCCACCTTGACGTGGTGGTCGGGCTTGCCTATCGTGATGAAGCAACCGAGCTATACTGGCTGGAACAACCGTTCCTCAAGGTCCTACCATGTCAGACAGGTCGGTTGAAGAGCGGTAAGACTAAAATCAACAAACCCAAGGTCTGAAGGCGAAGTCGTACTGCTGACTGTTCAGAGGTGTAACAGCAGTAAGGTGTTTCCTTCAGACAACCAGCACGGCAGCGATGCTGCCTTCTCACAAGGAGGTGTGGGGTTAGAAAAGGTCGACCCTAAAAATGCACACCTCGCCTTATCCCACAGATATCCGTCTCCGGCGGTAAGGTCCTAACAAGTACGGAGCTAACACAAAAATTACCCATAAAAGGGTATTGTGTGACCGACCTCAAGCAGTTGTCCCTTGGACACTGCGGTCACGCTCCCAGGTCTCTAAGACCACCTCTACTCCAATTTCCGTCTCAGGTACCTCTAGAAGAACCCTTCCTCGGTGTGGGCAACCGGGAAGTGATAACCGCCCTCATACCTCTAACAGCACTCGAGACCACTGTATTCATAATCAACCTTCCTCTTCAATTCCTATTATTCCTCCTACATCGACTTTAAACTCTAAACTTCCTCTTTCGGCTTCCTCCTCGAATCTCGCGGGGGCGGGATGCGCACTACTGAGTCTCATATTAGGACGAAACGGCCGTCCAGTGCTTCCAGGTTTTCCATGCTTATCTAACTTCAATTAACTCATGATTTCAATTATTGAAATTATTAAAATCTCCACAAAACCCCTTCTGATAATTATTCCTCTTTGTTTAAATTAATTTTAGACTAACAAATCAATGGTCTATTCCTAAAGAACGTGTACATGTCTTTAGAGGATGAAAATAAAAGATGTTGTATTATCATAGTAATAGTTCACATACACATACAAACTATGTAGTTTATAAAAAATCCAATAACTTTCTAGTGAATTCCTTTACTCTAGTCTCTTTTTTTTGATTTTTCAAAACATTTTATGGTATATTCCTATTTCGTTTACTCTCAATGACAATATGTATATTATTTTGAATTGTGAAATTGTATCTCACATAGTAACTAATTTTTGTCACCATGACGATGTACTCATATTTTGGGCGAATGTGTCATATGTATATATCGATAAATAAATATGTAGACATATTTAGTCAAGTGATTTCCATTTATTTATCTTCTTTTTTGCTCATTCTTTCATAACATATTTCTCATTAACAGGTGTATTACTACTGGGATATTAATAATTTTGTAAACACAATCTTGAACTATTCATTACCTAAATAACTATAGTTGTATCATGGACGAGAATCATACAGTAAATACTTCATTTGTAAAATATCCATCAATTGTTTTATACTTGTTTTCTTCTCTTCAATCTTTTCAACATTCCACTTTCGATTAGTGACATATACTACTTATATCTATCGACATCAGTAGCACATATCACAGTTGTGGCTTGTTATTATTGTGGATTTAGATTTTTTTTCAGCTCAAGCAAGACGGAAAGAAAAACGTCCTGAATCTCAATCTTCTACATTATTCTCAATGATTCTATTTGTTTTCAAATGATTGATGGATAGAATCTCCTTTTGTGTTGATCTCTTAATGATTTCTTTTGGTTTGTATTGTACACACAAAAAAATAAACAAAGAAAAGTATTTCCCACTAGGTGTATTAATCTTTTCCTATTGAAGCTTTTGATCGCACTAACAATTAATGCGTATAACTCTGATGATCAAAAAGCACAAGACTATCTGTAAATATAATGCTGTTATCACTAAGATCTATGAAATGCATTACAAATGTCAATTCGTAAGGCATCCATAGGAATTATCGTGTTCGCACAATTAAGGAGGGATACTTCCAAAAATGGATATATATATATATATATATATATATCGCTTTTTTACGACGACATATAATAAGCAATTGGCAGTTCATAACCGTGTCAACACTAAAATTGTTATCATTTATTTTATTACGATTCAGCTATTCCTATTGCTTAGTATTCTTGGACAATATTTCACTCGACAAGTACCCAAATCAGAACACGAACGAAATTATATTCTAAATAACAAGGTTAGATGGAAGTAGGAAGCATAATGAGAAAAATGTTAGTATATTTATGGTTTTTACATGAGAAGATTCTAGAGTCTTCTCTAAGTACTTACTAGCGCTGATTGGATAAGTAGTGTTAGGTCCCGATAAACATAATGAATGGTAACTTTCGGGATCCATTTATGGACCGGTACTATGTGTATATTTTTATTGTATAATTGTTAAGTGACTAAACCGTTCATATTCATGTCTCTTTTATATGAGCTTTATTTTGACCCATAAACTATTATTATACGATTTACCATTCTTGAATCATCCCCTGTCTATTAATTACTACCTCCCACATTCACAGCCACATCTGGCTAATTCTTGTACAAATTTTATTTCCTATTTTATGGTACGATGTGGTCTGTTTGGTTGGTATATAAACTCAGTATGTTAGAAATATAATGATTCATATCGGAGAGGCTCGGATTGGTGTTCTGGACTTAATTGGCTGGGCGGTTTTGGGCTATAACAAGTAGCCAATCAGAGTGCACCAACATAATCTTGCACGGAACATGCTTTAGCCCAATCTATATTCTGCTAACAATAGTAGACATTATTGAAATAAGAACTGTTAAAATACAATTGATGCTTAACGGATACAGTAGAGTTAAAAATAACTGTTCCAAATTGTAAAAAAGTGCAGTTGCATTAATAAGTAGATTGAATGCAATCAGTTTATCTAATTATTTGCACAATTACGGACAGATATTATAACTTAAACACTCAAGCCATTAGAACTGAGATTGACTACTGGATATATGTAGGAGCAAAGGGGTCAGGATTGATTGTCATGTATTAGAATTGCATGAACGAAGAAATGCTAGCTTGGTTATGTTTTCAAATTGCAGCCATTATTAACGGTATACAAATACCTGATACGGCCAACGGTGGCAAGAACCATCTTTCCCTCTCGAAGTACTGTCATACAACCATGCGTTTATAGCCCTTGATAAGGGAGTCCTACTAATGAGGCGGATATGATGTTTAGGATTTTAAGAAGACGAAGAGCGAACGTCCGGGATTCACACTGGGCTGACAAATACGCAGGACCCATGGTGTACACGAGCTCCAGAATGCTGGGAGAAATTTTGCTTAAATACCCTAAGGATTAAACCTCCAGATCAAAGGCTCGGAGAGTAGCTGTCTAAGGAAGTAGATTATTTCGGTTTGAACGCCTAGGAAGTATTCCAGCCCACAAGAGCTTTATGTTACGCATACTGTTTTCGGTGTCCAGCCGTGCCAGATTTTACGCGTTTTAAGTAGAAATACATAATCAACAAGTAAAAAGTTATATCGTCTAGTTCACAGATTAAAATGATGTTCAGATAATAATGTCTTTTCTTCCTCTCTCTTTATTTATCACATCACTAACCTTGTAGTGAACAGAACACGGGTGGGGACAAACGAAAGTGCCTGACAGAGAATTACATGACTTGTTAATAAAATCAAATAGTAAATACTTAATTTACAAAGTGTTCACCAATTGTCTCAAAATGACTCAGACTTCATTGTTCTTGCATCTTCATATAAATTGCATTCTGTTTCCATTCTTTACTATTCGATCCTCTTGTCTCTCTGCTGCCAGACATTCTGTTCACGACTACGACCATCTACTACTTATGTCAATATAAGTAGCACACACCACAACCTGTATTTAAATATGCTCGCTAATAAGTCTTATCTATAACTTAAAAA
This sequence comes from Schistosoma mattheei, assembly GCA_944470405.2. Classification (NCBI taxonomy): domain Eukaryota; kingdom Metazoa; phylum Platyhelminthes; class Trematoda; order Strigeidida; family Schistosomatidae; genus Schistosoma; species Schistosoma mattheei. The sequence goes on along the minus strand of OX103948.1, from coordinate 22,378,732 downwards.
ATTTGTCCAACATTTATTAAAACCGATAATCGTAGTCATCACAAATCAATATCTGAGGACCAATGCAAGTTTCGACAGAAAACTTAAGTATCAGATTACACCTCAATGATTTATATAATTGAACACTCCTGTAACGAGATATCTAGAATAGCCAAGAGAAAAGCTATTCCCTATCCCACTGAAAGTGTGGTAATTCAATTGACTTTTAAGATAAAAAATCTCGTCATCTAGCCAAGTATAAAATGGAAAAAAGCAGTCAATTAATCTAAAATCTATCCTAATTGTTTTAGTGAGGGTGAGGGAGATAAGTACAAAAAATGATTATGATTATTATTATACAAATGATCATGTACCGGTTTTATTCACAGCAGTATTAGTAGTAGAAGTATGTGTCGCCAATTGATCAGCTTTTAATAGGAAATCTTTTGCTTTCGATTCATCCATTTCAACACCATCACCATTGGAGTACATTTTTGCAATATTACGACAACAGAATTCATGGCCCAATTTACAACCTTCCATCCATGCTTTGAATGCTTCAACACGTAGACGACTACTATCGTTACTACCAGTAGGATTAGGAGATTTTTCTGAATTAGTTGATTTGTCATTTTCTTTAGCTAATACCATTGCTGCACCACCAAGATGAAAACAACTCTCTGGCACTCTATTTTGGCAACCTAATTCGAATAGTGACATTGCAACAGATAAATTTGGTGCATGGCTAGCTATACCATCAGCAACTAGACGTCCAGCAGCCTGTGTCATAAAAAGTGCATAGAAGTCAGAAATTTGTGTTACAGGAAGTGAATTTATCAAAACTACGGGAACCATTAAAGACTGATGGAGTAAAAGTAATAAAATGTTTGTTCAGAAAAATGCTGGAAAAGATTTGCAGCTCAGATAGATGCTTTTACCAATATTGTAGTAGCTAATACTACGCCAAGCCCACATTGGTTATTTTAACTTATGGACAGATCAATTTATTCATTCTTTTCAAGCTAGATTTCAACTTTATCACCTATTCCCTCATTAACCCTAATTATTTTCATATGAACGTATGTGTTTTAATTTTTTATCCTATTCATTACGTGTCTGTAACTTATTTTTGGCCTGACTACAAATATCGAGTCACGCTTGATTAAATCAAGTTAGCTCACTCACCTCGATTGCACATTATTTCGTCTTGTTTAGTTTGCCTGAGGAGAGTTCACTCTCCCTCTCGAAATGCTCTCACATAGCCACATGCATACAGCCACTGCCAGGGAAGTCTTCATGCCTTCTTGGGACGGGGACGTAATTTACGAAACTAAGGACGAAAAGCGAATGTCCAGCGCTTTAACCGGGTTGGTGGATACAGAGGACCCACCTAGGAAAGTCGGAAAATCCTGATTCCAAACCAGTGGTGAACATGGGCTCCAGGATCCTGAGGAAACAAGTGGCGTATAAACCTTTTGTTGATCATCGGCTCCCATGGAACTGCATCTCCTGACGTTGCTTCACTGCCTTATTGATTAGGCTTCAAGGTCAAAGGGGTGGTTCCCCAAGGAAACCACCTGCATCAGTCTGAGTAACTAGGCAGTTTCTCAACCCCCACAGAAATCGAATGATTTGTGTGTTGTATATATATTCGATGCTTCCTTGCACCAATATTGGTGTTTAAATAAACTAAAATATCTATCCACAATTCATCTGCAATAATAAGAGAGGCAGTTATCATGTCAAGTGACTAAGCCTAGAGCCATTAACAAAATGTCAAATTTAAAACTATCAAAGATCAAATACGCCAGTCAGACGTTTATTGTGATGAACTTTTTCCTGCTACTGAATTACAAAATTCATTAAAGGAGCAAAGAATATATAACTCCCGTTTATTTTATCGAGGAAAAGGAATTCGGGACTGATGAATAACAAATAGTCTAAATATGACTAATGTCGTGCTCGTTGGATAAATCGAAATCCGTATGTATATTTATATAAAGGGGGGTATTAAGTGCAAGGTTGTCATTAACGGCTATAGTGAAACTAAAAAATATGCAATGGTTCTGTACACAACAACCAAAACTACGTTTGTGTACTAAGCTAATAGCTCCCGACTATGAATTAAATAACAATGAACGAGAAGGAAGATCGCCTAGGGTCTAAGACTCGTGCATAAATATATTTAGTAAGTAGTAGTCAGTGAGTCGCAATGTAGAAACTGGCACATATGTATATCAGTTCAAGCTGCTACAACCCATTGATACAGAGATGAAATTGTAAGGCCAAATCCCATAGTACAAGTAGTAATAATACCAGTGGAAATGGGAGAGATTAAACATCAAAGACACGATTAAAAAAATATATAAGTGTAATAGAAGAATTATAAGGAATTTGGAAGCTTCGAATCCTGGGAAAGACAAAACCAGTTACCACATCAGAAATTTAATCATAACTCAAGCGACAAGATCATGACTATCTATAAAGTGAAATATAAACATCTTGACAATCCATAACAACTAAGAAATAAGAACTCAAGATTGCCGCCCCATTGTTGTCGGATAATGTAGCGAGATAACTTTGTCTTTGAGGACACTGTTCTGTCATCTGAATGATAATACATATTAAACAGAGAAATATTAAATATTTGGCTTTAAAAACTCATAGACAAAACTTTTGACATACTTGGCAACATTTCCCTTGTTTCCCTGCCTTACAACCATGTTCGAATGCACGGAAAGCCTCAAATGAATCTCTCAATACGCCTTTATCGCCAACGACTTTTAATGACCCATATTGATAGCAACTGTCTCCATAATTACGCTTGAAGCAGTTTTCTTTGAGAATGTCTGCACCGTTGGCAACTAGCCTTTTATAATTACTGGACCATAGTGCCCATGAATGACAACCTTTATGAAAACTTTAGAAAGTTGGACACAACCTACTCACTGACGGGATTGTTTTCACGTATACAACTATATTCAAAACCCAATCCGAGATTTTTCATGTATTCATGCATTTCCTCAGGCGTCTTGAAGCTTAGAATACCGGAATCAGTCATTTCTAAACAATATACAATTATTAGCAAACATTGATGACGACTGTTCTCCAAGGATCATTATAAATTAAAACCAGAGTTATGAATTGGGGTCACAACATAAGTGCACAGTAAAACTGCAATACCATTCAACACAATCAGTGACCTACTAAACCCGTTAATATGGTCAATGAGCATAAAGACTGAGCTAAATATTGCGTAAAATATCAGGCAATTGCAGCGCTTAGCGCTGCAAGTAAAGAAGGTTTGGGCGAAACTCCGCCCATCTTTTACCGTATCTTCCACGGGTGTATTGAATTTCATCTGATGAAATCTTGGGAACAGAAAAATACCATACCATTAAAATATACTGGCGAACACAAAACAAACCTCACCTGTACCCGATTGGTTGTAAATCGCGCGTTGGTACGATGTTCAAACCTCAAGCGTTGCTTCCGCGCGATAGGGCTAAATGGTTCTAATGGTTAAGGATGGAATATAATTCCGTATATAGTAGCACTAGATCACCAATACCATCAGACAGAAGCCTAGGTATAGTATCGATAATAGAGGAAAAAGAAGTTGGTAAATCATTAAATTATACTATACTTAGTCCTTAAAAGTACGTCAAGTTTCCCAGCCACTAGGTCCTAATGGCCCAACCAATAACGACGGCGACGCCGCTAACCTTCTGGCTGCACAGTATCTTTGGACATTTCAGCCGACCCACATTTACTATATTGATGAAAGCTTCATCTACAACAGCATAGATGTGTGTTCTACCCGTTTCCAGCAATTCTTTCTGATTTCTGTCTCCGAAGGGATCTGGGTCGTTTTCACACACGGCAGGTTCTTGCTGATAGTGTCCGGCCAGCGGATCTGAAGTATTCTAAATAGATAACTGTTAATAAACACCTGTATCTTCTGGATGTTGGCTTTCGTAGTTCTCCAGGTTTCCACTCCATACAGTAGAATTGTTTTGACATTTGTATTGAAAATTATATGGTGTTAATTGACATTTGTTTTGAGTTCCAGATGTTCTTCAGTTGTAGATATGCTACTCTTGCTTTCCCAACCCGCGCCTTCACATCTGCATCAGATCCACCATGTTCATCAATGATGCTGCCCAAATATCTGAAGGGTTTTACATCTTCCAAATCTTCTCCGTCAATTGTGATTCGGTTGGTGCCGGCTGTGTTGTATTGCAGAATCTTGCCTTTCACTTTGTGTATATTGAGACCTACTGCTGCTTATGCTGCTGCTTCACTGGTCTACTTCTACTACATTTGTTTTTGGGTGTGAGAAAGAAGAACTAGATCATCTGCGAAGGTCGTCCAACTGCATCCTAGCTGTCCACTGTATCCATTACTTCTCCCTCGCCCCCAAATGTTGGCGTCTTCATGATCCGGTCGATCACCAGCAGGTAGAGAAAGGGTGAGAGTAAGCAACCTTTTTTAACACCTATCTTTACTTCGAATGAGTCTGTGACCTGTCCCCTCATGCACGACTTTGCAGTTTAATCCATCATAGGGATTCCGTATGATATTGACTATCTTCTCAGTAACGCCGTAGTATCGAAGAAGCTTCCATAGTGTTTTCCTGTCCATGCTGTCAAATACTTTGTCGTAGTTGTTATGACCTTGGATGTCTGACTTTTCTATCACACGACTTATCTACCAATCCGAGTACGACTTATACGAATCTTCACACTAGGCCAACCAATGACGTTCAACCGGTGTGGGCAGTTTAGCGTCCTTATTGGTCCTATGTCCTCCGAGCCCTTCCACTTGAGTCCAGAACACAATAACAGCTTCCGAATCAGAGCAGATCAGACCAGATGGTTTATTTCAGACATACTTGGTTTATATATCAATCAGACAGACCGCAACGTACCATAAAATAGGAAATAATATTTGTACACAAATAAGCCCAAAAAAATGGCTGTGAATGTGGGAGGCAGTAGTTAATAAACTGAACATAACTTAAGAACCGTAAATCGTACAATAATAAATTATAGGTCAAAATAAAGCTTATCATAAAAGGAATATAAATATACATAGTGTAATTGTTGAGTAGTTATACAATAAGGATATTTATAGAATCTTAGTCCATGAATAGTCCTTGGAAGTTACCTGTAATTTAATATTCACTAGGATATAACACCTCCCTTTTTTTTGAAAAAAAAGTATGTGTAACTCTAAATTCTCCAACATTCTCCTCCTCCGCGAAATAATGTTGGGTCCTTATGTCTCCAAATTACAACTAATAGGACTTTGTTTAAACCATGTTTCTCGTGTTGAATGGAGAATCCACTAAAACGATAATGAACGACTTTTGATTTGCGGTCATTATTTTCAAATTCATTATGAATCTCGTTAGCAGATAATGAGTCATTAAGAAAGTCAACGTCTAACAAAATCAATTTAGATTTTCGACCATCATTTGAAACAGCCGACATATTTTCATTTTTATAAGAATGAGTCCCCATAGCTTTCTCGACTAAAATCACGTGGACCACAATTTTGTTCGAGTCGAAGTTAATTTTCAGAGCTAGACAGAACCAGTAGCGTTTCATTTAATTCTGGACTCTGGGCTTCATCTACAGGATCTGGCTCGTGATCATCTAGTATTTTCACAACTTCATGTGCATTTAGCATAGTATTGTCTTGCTGTGAGCCGGACAATTTACCAGTATTACGTTTTCCATCTGGTATACAGGGATTCGAAACCTCCACGGGATATGCTTCTGAAATGTCCATTGTTGCACCATTATCTGTATCATAAACAGACTTCTTATTTCTTGGTTGAGTGAAAAGTCTGCCCAAAACTGTTTCAAATAGTTGTTGTTGCAAGGCTAACATCTGCTGGTTCTGTTGTTGTTGAAAGGCTAACATCTACTGGTGCTGTTGCTGTAATATTAACTGCACCTGTTCTAAAGAAACCGACATTTTTTTTCTGCCAATAATAATATTAACTTCAAAAATCACCGGCAATTTATTACAGCTAATTTATTTCCAAAATCTGAGTCACCACTTGTCGTATTATTATTTTGTTTTCGCCAAAATCCCCGTCGCCAATTGTTACGACTTTATGTTGCGGTAGATTTTTACCCTGTGCTAATTGTTGTGTCCTTGACTGAAGAGATTAGAGAGCAGCGTACTTATCGATCGATTACAATGACACATAAACACGCACGGACGGCCTAGAGTCTCGATTGGTCCCGCATCCCTGTCTAGCCCAGTCAGTTGAGTCCAGAACACAAGTCACAGCCTCGGAGATATGAATCATTATATTTCAAACATACTTCGTTTGTATACCGATCAAGCATACCACATCGTACCATAAAATAGAAAACAACATTTTGTACAATATTCAACAAGTGAACAGATATCGACCAATAGTAGTCAATGAAGTTGATATAGAGTAATGAATCCCATTCAATTGATTGCTCCACAATGATCTGTAGTGTTGAGATTTGGTCTGTACACGATCGATCCTTACGGAATCCATCCTCTTGGTCTCAAATTTGGGCGTCTACGGAGTTCTTCATTTTGTTTAACAATACCCTGTTGAAGACTTTTCCTGGTATTGAGAGAAGATTGATGCCTTTGTAGTTGTTACACTTGCTAAGGTCGCCTTTCTTTGATGTCTTGATGAAGTGTCTTTCTTTCCAGTCTGTTGGTACTTATTCTTCATTCCAAATCTTGTTGAAGAGAATGTTGAATATCTTTGCCATTACTTCTACATCTACTTTCAGTGCCTCTGCTGGAATGTTGTCTGGTCTCGCTCCTGATTTGTCTGATGGCCATTCTGATCGTTTTGTTTGTTAGTGGTCCGATATTGATTGGGACGTTTGTAGGTGTTGCCTCAATGTCGGGTGGTTTTAGTGGAGCTGGTCGATTCAAGAGTTCTCAACAATACTCTACCCACCTGTTTCTCTGTTCCTCAATGTTGTTGATTACGTTGCCTTCTTTGTTTGTCACTGGTCGTTCTTGTTTACGTTAGTTTATAGCAAGCTTCTTTGTTGTGTTATACAATTATCTCATGTTTCCTTATTTCGCAGCCTTTTCTGCCGTCATTGCTAGATCTTTCACACATTTACGTTTGTCGGCTCTCATGCTCCTCTCTCCTTACGTGTCGTCTCCTGTGTATTCAGTTTGTGTCTTGGCTTTCTCTGTTCTTGTTCGAATGATGTTGATTGCCGCCTTCTTGTTTCTCCCTTCTTGAATCTTATCCACTGTAGCAACAGTGATCCATTCCTCGTAATGGACGGAAAAGACGTATTAAAATAGAGTTTATCTCAGGAAGAGAAGTTACACGAGTAATAGTTGACTTTGATAGTCTTCACTCTTTCTGAATAAATAAGGCAAATGTGTGTGACATAACTGTAAGTATAACATTAGTTAGTCACGTATTCTTCCTAAGTAAAACGATGAATGCAAAGATGCCACAAGTATTCGGAGTATGACAACACCTTAACCAGTGACACCTATGATCGAAACGTGCCAACCCAGTGAAATCATAGGCGAAGAGATTCGAAGATATATTTGACAGACTATTGAGAAGTGACTAGTCTTAGTTGGCTAGCAGTTGTAGGAAATGTAAAGCACGGCGTACTCGCTGATGATCTGGTGTGAATACATTACCGAATGCCTTCAGCTAGATGAGCCTATTTGAACTTGTGCGGTCAGCGTCAAATGCCAAGAACTTACAAAGCTATCGATTTTGACGATTTACTTACCGCTACGCACGTTTCTTCTGAACACTGTAACTGAACTATGTTGTTAGATCATACTTCACAGAGATTGTGAATCAATTTATGTGAGCAGTATCTGGAGCCACAGATCAAATTATAAGCAGAGATCTAGTGCATATTGAGGATTGATATCTAATTTGTGTCTTCTATTGATTTATTATTGTATATAAACAGTGATAGGTGCAGATTATTTGGTTGAGGTCTGCGTGATTATCGTAATCAATGATTAGAAACACGTGGTTACACGGCTCTGAATCGATCACAATGGCGTAGATATATAGACGCTATTTCGTCCTTTAAAGTGTGAGATTAAGACTGCTTTATATCTTTCTTTCTGCTAAATAATTTTTTATTCCTGTACTATATCCTGATACACAACCTTTCTTTATAAACTATTCACATTAACGTGACTACTTCTATGAACTTGGTGTTCATCTTTTTGTGCTAATGAGGTGTGTTAACTTGGACCAATGTATTAATGTGCCTGGTTTCACGTTGTTGATTACTAACTGACCTTTATCGTAGATTATGAGACGATTTGATATTGATGTATAAAATACTAGGAAATGACCTTAGACCCAATGTATTATCTCTTTTTCTTCTCACTAGATCGAGACATCTCAGAGGACATGACAAGCGAGTAGAAAAGCCAAGGATGAAAATACCCGTGGCATAGAGATTTTCGCGTCGTCATCATTTCTTGAAACCTGTTATTCGAATGAGTGTTGTCCGCGCCTTCAATTATTAATCCAGAAGACGACTAGACACTCACAGAAGCATTCGAGGAAAGGAATAACTTAGGATGTAGGCCTTCTCTCCTTACGACACAAATCTGAAACAATAAAATGTAGTTCACTTGTCTGGACCATCAAGAAGAGCTTTTGTCGGTTGATTATTTAAGTAAAACCGTCAAGGATTTATGATAACCACTTACACATCTCGTTATTTTAGGGGGTGCCGTTACAACTGCTTATCTAGAGAACGTAGAAAAATATGTCGGTTTCCATTTTCACCAGAATTTACTTTTGAATGCGAACGCATGTAGACTCCTAAAGTTATCGTAAGTAACACCAGTCGTTCGGAAATGTCCGCAACTATACATTTATTTAAACACTAATGAGAAACAAGTGTAAAACAAAATTCGGGAAGCTCAAAGAAAATATGAAATGCAGTTGGCACAATCTGAACTCAAGTAGCCCGAGAGAATATTCTCGTACATAAACTACAGAACAAGGATGCATCATTGGATTCCCAACCTAATTAAAGAAGGGAATGAATCTGAAATGATAGTGGAAGATCAGGAAAAATCAGAGGCTATGGCTGACTATTTTGGGGAAGTCTTCACCCAGGAACCTCCTCTAGAGAAAGAACCAGACCCAAATACAGTGTCAAATAACCAGCTGCTCACCGTGGACTTCGACCAAAAAGATGTGCTTAAGGCTCTTAGCACCCTAAATATGGAGAAGTCAACAGGACCAGATGAACTTGTAGAACTATGGTCTACTATGATATTAGTGCTGCTCTAACAATAGACCTAATCCTAAATTTGTAGATTTGTCATGATATAACTGCCTAATTTATAAGATCTTACGTGGAAGTCACACCATCGACTACACCAACTCACTGTATCGTATCAATTACCAATACATGATGTAGAACAAGGTTAGGCTAGAGAAGGAACAATATATTTAATATGAATAGAAGATATAAGTAACATTCAGATGAACCACGCCTGCATGGTCGAGCCATGCCATCGATCAACTCCAGTCCATTCAATTCATTGTTCGCGCCTTCTCCATTGTTAGGTATTTCTCCGCGTTAAATATTGAATATCTATTTTCTGAGTAGTCTCGTGTTCACAGCTTTGTGGATTGTGTGGCTATTGTCCAATGCCACTACACTACTCTCCCACCAGAATCAACGTGATGTTGGTTCGATACCAAATTGGATGGGATCGTCGCGCGCCGGAGGTTACCAAGGATAATAAGAATCCTCCGGGTATTGGTAAGCTGAAAGATAAATCAAAAAGAAGGGGCAGCATCTGGTCGGGAAATACATGTAATAATTTTAAAATATCTGCCTTCATGCTTAACACGCTTGAAATGAAAATTTGGGTGAAGATTATTTGAGCTATAAAAAATGGGATTACAATAATAATAAAATAATAATAAAACGATGCGTGTTAATAACTTAACGTATAGGTAGTAAGTATTTTGTGTTTAGAAATATTAAAGTAATGAATATTGTAGAAATGTTAATATTGGTATTAGTTTTGGTTTAAATTATGAAATCAAATAACGATTATGCCGGTAAGTTGTCCATATGAGTTGAATTCCAATTGCATCTGTATTAGTAGGCTAACTGAAGGAACAAAAGTATACCGTGGAGAAGAATTCCAACTAGTGTTCCAGTTAGTTTGATACGGTTTATTTAGTTACGGGGAGATTTTCTCAACCTCATTTTTACTTGACCGTGATAGAATTTAGTAATACTACTAATACACATGAATGGTTATCAAAATAAAATTTAAATACATGAGTGATAATTATATGAATTTTGGACAGATAGCTAGGAACAAATCGTTAAACATGAGTGTATTCGTAAGAGACATGCTCTAGACTCAATGTTCTGATCTGTGGCAGACTATTTATTTATATTTATACTTGCGGCTGATTGGGCATACAAGTTAGTTGCAAGTATGCAGTTTATCATAAGGCGGAATACGATTTAATTGAGATATAGTGGTTATAAGTTATTGAAATCAGTTAGGCCTATGTGTCATATTACGAAGTGATGTGGTGCTGCAAGATGTATTTGGCTAAATAAGTTTTTACAAGATGATTAATAGTGAGTGATGCTCATGTGATTATCAGGGAGAACATAAGTTGTAACCAGGGGGAGTACACTCCCAACTCATGTCTATGATAATGGCTTGAACCTTAGTCAGTGTTGGGGTAAATTCGACATTGATGTTTTCAGTTTGCAGGAGATTTGCTCGACTGCTTATACTGATTATTTGCATGCATGATTGTGTCGCTAAACCATCAATTAGACTGACAAGGTTTTGAGATATTTACTGAATGAGCAACTGATAGAGAAACATACTGTAATCATCTGTAGTGAATGAAGATAAAAGAAAAACAACACTAGTGATAATTATAAGTCAATTTGCTGACCGATTTTGTTAATAGTTTCATTAATTTTATCAATCATATTACGTGATTGTCAAGTCATGACAATGCTTTATGACGATATCCTGAAACTATTATGTTTAACTAGTTATAGTGTTGAATGAGGATTAGTCAGTGGAAAAATAGGTATTGTTGCTTTAGGTGATTCGAAATTATCAGAAATTTGTAACGTTAAAGAATCCGAGACGCCTAATTTAATTATAAATTTTAATTCAGAAATATTCGTTTAGTGTTAATTCTAGTAGGCTACGGAGTTTTGATTTTAAACGTTTGTTTAGCCAACAGCTACCTAGGGATTTAGTTATTTTACTAGTGCAGTTGATAGTACCTAAATTTTTAATCTTATTATCTAAACTATGTTCGCATTTTAGGCTGCTAATATGATAAACAATCCATAAACCCAAATACGATTAGCAACAACGACTATGATGGGTTTATTGATAAATGTTAAAGGCGATTCAGATGATTTCTAAATTTAGAAGACATGGAGATATAGTGTAACGTATGTATGGGCCAGGTTAACATGCAGGTTGTTGACGTATATGACAATTTGAAAATAATGAACATGATGAGAAAGATAATTTTAAAGTTAAGACTGCTTATGAAACTTCAGGCACGAATATGATGAATTATAAATTTTCCAAAAGTTAGTGCATTTAGCCTAGGGACAATTACAAATATGTGGCAGAAGTAACTGGAAAATATATACATGTTAAGTACAAAAATATCATTAAGTAAAATAGTTGAACTCGCCTGGATTATTTTTGAAAATTAGATTATTCAGTGGACGACAATATATAACGACATTCGTGAGGAGTAGTAATAATCCAAAAGTATCCAGAATAAAACATGCAGTATGGCAATTAATTCCGGGGTGCTTGATGCTGTTGACGTTTTTGCCACTCGCTCGGATCAGAACAATTGAATGAATCCAGATAATTGTGTGGTCGCCATTGAACGAGTTATCTAAAATGACCTTATGATTGCAGAAAACCTATAGCTGAAACTCACCGTATGTTTTTGGAGAATTGTCATCCTTGTTGTTTGGCAATGGAACTCGAGAATATGAAATTAGGCAGGCAGTGGTCGGAAGAAAAGATATTACAGGATAGTGCATAGTTTAAAACAGGATGAGGTGTTAAGTGAAGGAGCACTAAGAATTAGATCCAGATAACTACTTAGTCCTTGCTTACGTTGTTAGTCAATGTATATTTACGTTATTTGCATGTCGTATTTGCTAGAGCTTGATGTTTAAACAAGACTATGTCGCTGAAGCATGTAAATGCTATTAAAGCTTGTTAACGAACCATCAAAGCTAATTAGTTAATTTAGACGACCAGTTTTTACTATCGATTGACCTAGTATGTTATGAGAAGTAATCAATATAACATTACGATAACGCATGTGAGCATTAATCAGAGGACTATTAGAATACTGGGTTAACATATATATAAAATCGATCGAGAAAGTTTAAGTGGAAATAACAATATATTGTTAATCCTATTATAATAGGTTGCGTTTCTTTAGTTGGGCTCACCAATGTAGAACTATGGTCTACTATGATATTAGTGCTGCTCTAATAATAGACCTAATCCTAAATTTGTAGATTTGTCATGATATAACTGCCTAATCTATAAGATCTTACGTGGAAGTCACACCATCGACTACACCAACTCACTGTATCGTATCAATTACCAATACATGATGTAGAACAAGGTTAGGCTAGAGAAGGAACAATATATTTAATATGAATAGAAGATATAAGGTAATATTCAGATGAACCACGCCTGCATGGTCGAGCCATGCCATCCGATCAACCCCAGTCCATTCAATTCATTGTACGCGCCTTCTCCATTGTTAGGTATTTCTCCGCGTTAAATGTTGAATATCTATTTTCTGAGTAGTCTCGTGTTCACAGCTTTGTGGATTGTGTGGCTATTGTCCAATGCCACTACAAACTACACCCCAAAATCTTGAGACATATTGCCCAATATATCGCGGCCCCACTGACTGTGATATTCAATATGTCACTTGACCAAGGTGTGTTACCTATGGACTGGAAGGACACAATCGTCACTCCCATACATAAAACAGGTCCACGACAAGTTCCATCGAATTACAGACCCGTAAGCCTCAACAGTGTTGTAATTAAAATACCGGAAAGAATAATCAAACGGACCATAACGGCATTTATGGAAACCAATAACTTGTTGAACATGGCACAACATGGTTTTAGAAAGGGTCTATCCTGTACAACGAACCTCCTTATGGCTAGGGAGTTCTGGATTAATGCGCTAGACAACGGAAACTCAGTGGATGTTGTCTACATAGATTTCAGTAAGGCTTTTGACAAGGTGCCAGCAAGTAGACTGCTATTGAAGTTGGAAAACCTTGGTATTTCCGGACCTCTTTTAAAATGGATTAAAGATTTCCTAGTAGGTCGTAGACAAAAAGTAAGAATAAATTCCAAGTGCTCCATCTGGAGACCAGTACTTAGTGGAGTACCCCAAGGTTCCGTCCTAGGTCCTTCACTTTTTATAATGTACGTAAATGATCTAACAAGTGTAGTACAGTCTCCAATGTTATTATACGCTGACGATGTAAAAATTTGGCGGGTAATAACTGGAGACAAAGACGCATTTACTCTTCAGGAAGACTTAAATAATATGATAAACTGGTCTAAAGAGTGGCTGACGCCTATCAACTCGGAAAAGTGTGTTTACATGCACTTGGGGGATTCAAAGGTTAATAAGTACAACATAGCGGATGCGTCATTACCAGTGGTCCGGTCTCATAAGGATCTAGGGGTGACAGTGAGTAATGATCTTATAGCGGTAAATAAATCCCCAAAATAAATAGCCCTGTAAGTTTTCGACATTGGATGCTGACCATATGTTTTAGTGGACTCATCTAGCTGAAGGGGCTCGGTCATGCATCCGCACCGGATCACGTGTGGTAACGCCGTGCTCAACATCAACCGCAATCGCTAGCCAGATTAGATCAGAGAATTCCGATATATTGGTCATCGCCAAATATACTCTTCCGATCTCCTCTACTCTGTCTTTTGATTTCTCTGGGTGGGAACGAAATACATTAGAAGGTGTTACTGGTAGAAGCGTTGTCAAACACTGAATACCTGTAACATCATCATTGGTGAGACCGTCGTGATCTGGTACTTCTTATTGCAACTGTGAGTCTGTTCCTTTTTGGGATTATTATATATCATTGCCTTATTTTTTATTTTTTTTAAACATTGTGATTTTTTTCGTATTTTTTCTTGGATATATATATTTTTTCCCTTCGTTCATTATCGTACTTCATATTTCATCATGACTGAACGGACACCTAAAGTACTCAAGCTTAAGACCTTGTCCCCACCTTCGTTTCAACTGACGCCTTTCTGGCCCGACAACATCGAAGCCTGGTTTTGCCATGCAGAAGCCGACTTTTCCGAGCACGGCGTGATCGACACACGTGCACAATTCCTCGCAGTAGTCAAGGCACCACCGCGCGAATTCACAGGTACGTAACACCTAGTATGTTTACTAGTGATGTTTCTGAACCTTACGAGACCTTAAAGCGTTCGATTCTTAAACGAGGAGACCTTACCGATCGACAAAGGTCAGATCAACTCTTCAATAACATCGACCTGCAACACGGTTCTGCGACGGACATGTTGCAACGGATGAGAGAGGTTATAGGCCCAAGAACTTTCGACGAAGGTCTATTCAAACAACTCTTCTTGTCAAAACTTCCCCAACAGGTGCAAGGAGTTCTGGTCTCGTTCCAGAACAATACCTTAGACGAGCTAGCTGCATCTGCCGACCGTATTTTAGAAATAACGAAATCGTCTACTACCGAGGTATTTTCAGTCAAAGAAAAGCCTCACACGACTCAGAATGATATAACCGACTTATGTCACACACTCACGCGTTATCTTAATCTTCGTACGGACCGTAAGAGATCGCGCACACCACGTAGAAGCATTTCTCGTAAGCGATCTGTCTCTAGACCACGAGAGACAGATAACCCCGACTGGTGCTGGTATCATAACCAGTATGGGAAGTCTTTCAGAAATTGCAGAAAACCCTGCAATTTTCCCAACACGAAACCGACTGATTCGAAAAACAATTCGGGAAACTTCCAAGCCGGCACGCGTTCACGGCAACCGTAGCCGGCGAACATAGCCGTCTGTTATACGTCACAGATGTGACAACGAGAGTTCGCTACCTGGTCGATACTGGCGCAGAAGTTAGCGTTCTCCCAGCGAATCCCAACGATCGGCTTCAAGATTCGGCTCTAAACTTACAGGCGGCAAACGGAAAACCGATCGCTACGTATGGCAAAAGGTACGTTTACCTTAACGTGGGTTTACGCAGACCCATCCACTGGATTTTCGTTGTTGTAGATGTTTCTATGACAATCATTGGTATGGACCTTCTACAACACCACAATCTGACCATCGACACTCGCAAACGGAGGCTAGTAGACGGAAACACTAATTTGTCCGTTTGCGTAACTTCTTTTACTGGTTGCAGAGTATCCCCAGTCACAGTTAAGCATATGATAGACCCACTCTATCAGCCACTACTCGATAAGTACCCTGGGATACACATGGTCCCTAAAAAGGACAGCAACGATTGGCGTCCAACTGGTGACTATCGGCGATTGAACGCGAAAACCATTCCCGATCGTTACCCGTTGCCTCACATTCACGATTTGACAGCTACCTTGAAAGGTACAACTGTCTTTTCGAAAATCGACTTGGTTAAAGCGTATAACCAAATCCCTATGGCTACTGACGACATACCGAAAACAGCTATCATAACTCCCTTCGGACTCTATGAATTTTTGCGAATGCCTTTCGGTCTAAGGAACGCTGCTCAAACATTCCAAAGATTCATAGACGACGTTTTTCGAGGTCTCAACTTCGTACATGCGTATGTTGACGACTGTCTAATCGCAAGTCCGGACAGAGAAACACATCTCAAGCATCTGGATCTTGTTTTCGAACGATTACAAAAACATGGCATTACTGTAAACGTTCAGAAATGCCAATTCGGAACCGACTCATTAGACTTTCTGGGACACACTATCGATGCTCAAGGTATCCGACCCCTTAGAACCAAAGTGGCGGCCATTCTGGATTACCCAGAACCGACCACCGTCAAGCAATTACGCACGTTTAACGGCCTCGTAAGTTTCTATAGACGTTTCATACCGAAATGCGCATTACTTATGAAACCTCTGACCGACCAACTTCGTGGAAATGCGAAATCCATTAATTTGGACGACACCGCACGAAAAGCATTCTCCACAGTTAAGGAACTGATTGCTAAAGCAACAATGCTCGCACATCAGGACACCCGAGCACCCATTAGCATCGCAGTAGACGCATCCGACTCAGCAATCGGAGGAGTCTTACAACAATGGGTTAACAACTCCTGGCAACCCTTGGCATTTTTCTCTAGAAGGTTGCTAGACACCGAATCGAGGTACAGCACATTCGGTAGGGAACTCCTAGCTATGTATTGTGCTGTACGGCATTTCCAACACTATATCGAAGGCCGTGAATTCACTCTTTTCACGGACCATAAACCGCTCACTTTCTCGTTAAGCTCTCCTTCTGACAAGTACTCTCCCCGTGAGTCTCGACAACTGGACTACATTTCGCAGTTTACTTCAGATATTCAACACATCTCTGGAGCAAACAATGTAGTTGCAGACGCCTTATCTCGCATAACTTCCTTGAACAGTTTCCAAGGAATCGACCTTCTTAAACTCGCCGAGCTTCAAAAAGAAGACACTGATCTTCAGCACGAGTTATCGTCCACAACACTTAAACTACGCATCAAACAGATGGGAACAGGTAAGGAAACCTTACTTTGTGACACATCTACAGGTAGGGATCGCCCAATCGTGCCGAAACATTATCGACGCAATGTCTTCAATACATTGCACAAACTTTCTCATCCAGGTGTTCGTGCAACCATCAAGCTTATAGCAGAACGGTTTTGCTGGCCTGGCATGAATAAAGACGTGAGGGAGTGGGCACGCTCCTGTGTAAGCTGCCAAAAATCTAAGGTTATCAGACACAATAAATGTCCCTTAGGCTCGTTTAAAACTCCCGATGCTCGTTTCGACCATGTTCATCTGGATTTGGTAGGACCTTTACCAGATTCAAATGGATACTCTTACCTCTTAACCTGCGTAGACCGTTTCACTCGATGGCCAGAAGCAGTACCTATCAAGGACATCACTGCTGAAACAGTGGCCCGCACCTTCGTCGAACGATGGGTAGCAAACTTCGGCTGCCCTTCAACCATCACTACAGACCGCGGACGTCAGTTTGAATCTGAACTTTTCCGTCGTCTGACCACACTTTTAGGAATCACTCGCTTCCGAACGACCGCCTACCACCCACAAGCAAACGGGTTGGTAGAACGTTTTCACCGACAACTAAAAGCTTCACTATCAGCTGCAAACGTTTCACAGTGGACCGACGCTCTTCCACTCGTCTTACTAGGTATCCGCAATGCAGTGAAAGCTGACATTGGATACACTGCGGCTCAACTCGTTTATGGAACGACACTTCGACTTCCAGGAGAATTCGTGGATCCTTCGTCCTCTTCAATGAACATGGATCTAACCTCCTACACGAACAGGCTTACAAACGCAATGCGTTCAGTTAAACCTGCTTCCACTCGACCTCAATCAACTGATGTTTTCGTTCAACCTGACTTACGATATAGTACACACGTTTTCGTTCGTCGAGACTCGCATCGACGACCATTCGAATCAGCATACGAAGGACCTTTCAAAGTTCTTCAACGTGAATCTAAGTACTATATAGTCGATAAGAACGGAACAAACGATAGCATCAGCATCGATCGCTTAAAAG
Source organism: Schistosoma mattheei (assembly GCA_944470405.2). Classification (NCBI taxonomy): domain Eukaryota; kingdom Metazoa; phylum Platyhelminthes; class Trematoda; order Strigeidida; family Schistosomatidae; genus Schistosoma; species Schistosoma mattheei. The sequence continues at coordinate 22,360,868 of OX103948.1, read as the reverse complement.
CAGCGTATTTAGAAGGAAATCCTATCAACGTCGATTTTCCTTCGTTACAATCGAACGACACGACTCCACTCATAATTCCTCAACCGACAACCAACACTAGCGATGATACTCCGAATGTATCTGAAAATAAACCTAAAACGACGCGTTCTGGAAGAAGAGTAAGATTTCCAGAACATTTAAACGACTACTGCACGTAAAGCACTACTCGACATTTTAATTATCTCGATTTTTCTTTTTACGATATATAATATTAAAAAAAACAATTTTAATATGCCTATATATTTATATTTTTATTAAAAAAAACAAAAAATTATATTTTTAACGCTATTACGTGTGCTTGAGTTTATTTTCCATTTTTTCGCCGACATTGTGTTTTTACGCACATACGAGTGTATTTCGACATGCACTTACATTTCTTTTTTCTTTTCCAGGACGGCTGGAAAAGAACGATGCACTTTACGAGGAGTCGAAATTTTCGTTGTAACTTTTTCTTTTTTTACTATGTTGTACCTCGGTCCCATATAGTAAGGAAAGACGACCAGACGCTGCTACACTTAGTAAGCTATCAGAAGAGTGTTTACCAACGACAAACTCGTTGGGTTTAAACTTCTGGCTGGCCACGTCTTAGGGTCGTCACTGCCCCACTGGGGGGGTAGTGATCTGTAGCGGTAAATAAATCCCCAAAATAAATAGCCCTGTAAGTTTTCGACATTGGATGCTGACCATATGTTTTAGTGGACTCATCTAGCTGAAGGCGCTCGGTCATGCATCCGCACCAGATCACGTGTGGTAACGCCGTGCTCAACATCAACCGCAATCGCTAGCCAGATTAGATCAGAGAATTCCGATATATTGGTCATCGCCAAATATACTCTTCCGATCTCCTCTACTCTGTCTTTTGATTTCTCTGGGTGGGAACGAAATACATTAGAAGGTGTTACTGGTAGAAGCGTTGTCAAACACTGAATACCTGTGACATCATCACTCTGAAGACGACGTCCGATTGCCGGGAGGTCGCAGCCAAGGGGTTTCGAACCCTCTGGGCTTTAAAAAGGACTTTCACCAAGTTAGATACAGCCATGTTCACCACTGTATACACATCCTTACTGAGAACTAAGCTAGAGAACTGCTCTCAGGCTACAAGCCCCTGTTTAAAAGGTGACTCGGACATACTAGAAGAAGTACAGAGGGCAGCTACCGGTGCAATTCCGGAACACCGGGGTTTATCATACAAAGAGCGGCTCGAAAAACTGGACCTCTTTGCTCTGTCCTACCGCAGACTAAGGAGAGATCTAATTTTGATGTACAGAATACTGAGAAATGATTTCGGACCTAACTCATTCCCTCTCTTTCTTCCCACTAGATCGGGACACCTTAGAGGGCGTAGCAGGCGAGTAGAAGAGCCAAGAACGAACAAAATACCCGTGGCATACAGGTTTTCACACCGAGTCATCAATACTTGGAACCTGCTGCCTGAAGCAGTGGTGTCCGCACCTTCAATTGACTCTTTCAAGAGAAGACTGGACACTCACAAAAGCATACTAGAAAAGAAATAACATAGACCGTAGGCCTTTTGTACTTACTACAAAAATCTGAATCTGAGCCAATCAGAAAAGAATTCGCTGCCGGCAGAGCTAGTTCAAGCGACTTCCCAAGAGTCCTTTTATAGGCAACTTGATCTATTCTTAAGTACTAAGGATAGTATCGCGCTATGATTTACCAATTTCTTTTCCTCTTTTATTGTTAACATACCTAGGTTCCTGCCTGGAGGATTTGGTGATCCCCTGCTACTAGACACAGAAGCCTGTTAAGCGAAAGCTTCTTCTATTCCGTCCACAACTATTTGAACCATTTGAATATTGCGCCAGGGTCACGGCGCACATATCAAAGTCTAGGGCATTATCAATGTGACGTGTCGTCCCAAGTATTTTGTTTTCTGGAAAAGCCACTTATTAATATTTGCGATTCTGTGGTCGATTATGAACATTGTTTAATAGCCCCATCTTCAGGTACTCTCTTGTAATGTTTGACGACTTTCCTATTTTGCTACATATAGAACTCTAGGGATCTTAGTCCCCTATAACTAGTGAACATTTCGTAAACACGTGAGTAAATTTTGAGAAAAAAACCCGTTCTAGCGCAAATCCTGGGGTTTTGTTGCATTTTCACAAAATTTCTGACTTCCGAAGAAGCAAATTCTCAAATTAGTCAAGTATTTTTCAAATCCCCCAACCTTAATGTGCATGGGTAGTTGTATGTTGTCCGATCGACGGTGTAGACTGCTCCTCAGCTGTACATATTTTTGAACGATCGACAGAAGGGTCTGAGCTGTTGCATGTAGTATAATATACCGTAGTTACCATTACTAGATATCAGTAACTACTTGTCCCAATTTTTGTCACTTCATTTCCCCCTGGCATTCTTTCAGGTACGCCTTTTTAAAACTGTCTGGATTACCGATTAATTAACTCGTTCTCGAGACAACCGTCATTTTTAGTACTCGTATCATCACATTTTTCACATTGCAACCAACCAACTTCCTGCATGGTTATGTGATAGTTGCTGGTATCCATAAACTCTACTGCCCTCAGCCAAACTACATAATATACAAACCAACAAGTAACTACCAAACTGACTAGAATTAGCGCAGTCGAGTGGCTAAACTACCACCCATTGGATATTAGCAATACGTGGAGCCTTACCGAAACAAAAAGAAGCGGGTACAAAGAAATCAATCAGTTTATACAAGGCTGTAACAAAGCTACTGGATAAATTGAAACTGGCGAATGTTCTAACACAAAAAGTCGCTTCAATGAGATATAACTTCTATTCGAGTTCTACCGTGTTCATACAGGGTCTTTCCAGACATACAATCACGGACAAATATATTGTTAATGGCTTTCTGCTTTCTAAGTAGCTTGTGGTGTTTTTTACATGTGATGTTTCTCATGTTGGTCACATCATTTCGGCTTGTTTGTTTTCTCTGTGTTGGCATGAGGTATGCCTCGGTACAGATTCGTGTCAACTCCTACGTCGTTTATGATCGACTAATTTGATACTTGATCCCATCATCCTAGTATTGCTTTTTCGGGTACTGCGTGGCAAAGCGACATGTGTTTATGTGCTGCATTTCATCCTTCTTTAAGTGGTGTCTTATGCGAACTAATGTTGAAGACACTGCTTTTTATGTATACTGTCTCGATTCCCACAATCATCAAGCCTTTGTCTTTGTTATTATCATTTGAGTGAATTGAATCATTATAATTTTATAACAGCTAACACTATCTTGTGTAATTTTTTAACGTTCACTATAAAAAGGCTGAAAACGTTAGCATTTTACGTATTTTTCAATTCAGTTTTTATTGTTCTAGACCGATTGAGTTAAGGATCATTAATTTTGTCTGTCTTTGATCATTATTTATCAATCCAAACAGTTAATCCGACTTATAGCGTCCAAACATACGGTTAGACCTTAAATGTAGTTGTTCTTCAGCAAATAGTCGATAAATGCTCGTATTTTTAATTGGTTGTATTTATTTAAGAAACTGCGGAATTTGAGTATTATTTCTAAAGGCTTACTGTCAGCGTGGGTGTAAATTTTACCTTGAACTAATACTCTTATTTTGAATGACTTTTTTAAATTATTGTTTATAGTTAGGTCTTAGAAAATAAGTGAAACTTTGGAATTTTCTGTAGTAAATATTAATGCACATACAAAATTTCTCTTATTATAGTTGAAATATGGTTGGAACACTGTTCAGTGTTTTCAGCATATTGTGGCATTCTGTGTCATTCATCAGCTTACAGACTTTAGGAATCTTACTATTTGGAATTTATTTTTATCGTTTAATTAAAATATGTTACAACTACTCGATTGGAAGAGTATTGTTTTCAAAACGAAAGAACTTAAAACAGTCAGGCGAATGGGCAATTGTGACTGGTGCCACTGATGGAATAGGCAAAGCATACGCGGAGGAATTAGCTAAAGATGGTTTAAATATTATGTTAATAAGCAGAAATTTGGAAAAATTAAAAAGTGTCGCAAACGAAATTGAATCGTCTTATCATGTGAAAACGCGTATTGTTGTTGCGGATTTCACACAAGTAAGTTGTTGTGGTGAAATGTTTAGATAGTTATGTTATTCATTGATGATATAATTAATCAAATATTATCTATAAATATGGGGGATTTATGTATATCGTATAAATTAATCATTTAAATCATGATCTTAGACGACTAGTGGAAACCTTATCGGACGTGAGTCAGTTGTTGGCCGTTAAAAGATCGTTCTACAGTAGCATTAATTGGTTGAAGGTAGACAACAATAATGTACTAATGACCAATTAAAATGTCCGGACTGTATTAACGCATTTTTTTGGAATGTACATATAGGTAATGAACCAAATTGAATCACTCTTGGTAGCAGTAACCGCTATGAAACAGTTACTTAGTGGACATATGTTATGAATTCGGGAAAGTTTTACCGTAAGAAACACTTTCATCTGTAAGGCTACACCTCACGGATATCTAGAAATGTTACATTGTTTTCTGCCTATGTATTTGTTTTTAATTTTAAGGCCTGGTTCAGTTTATGTGGTTAATTCTATATTTAATCAAATATGACTGACATAGTGACTTGTTCTGTCCGTTTGTATTCCCGTACAGCAGCTCGCCTATGGTGGAAACTATTTTATGGCCCCCAAATGCCCTGGTACGGCCGAGAGTAGGGAGAGTCCACTTTCCCCCCTTGAAATGCTCCCTCATGGCTAGGAGTACACCTCCTGATGTTGCTCCATTGCTCTGTGGATTAGATCTTTTGGTCAAAAGCTCCGGGTGTGGCCCCTTAATAAAACTGCCTGTTCCGGTTTGGGCACCCGGACAATATCACATCCCTCACACAAATTCTATGAGATGAAAAATATTTCACAAGACATTCCACTTTCACTTGACAACATCTTTATTATTATTATTATTACTATTCTTCCTTATATACTACATCACATCACTTTTTATTCTCTGGTTGAAATCATGAGTCAATTGAAGCTAGTCAGTCAGTCAGTCAGCTACAACGTAGGACCAGGCACATATGTGCATCGGTCCAGGTTGCCATACCGCATCAGCACAACGAGATGAACACCGGATTCATAGCAGTGGTTAGGTCAAAGGTGGTAATATATAAGAGAAAGACTGCATATAGAGATATAGTACAAGAAGAAAGAATTGGTTCGTAGAAAGAAAGATATGAAGTGATTTTAATCTCTTAGTTTAAGGGAAGACAGGGAGTGTATACACGACGCCATTGTGATAGACTCTGAGCCATGTCACCAAGAGTCTCCAACCATTGAAGCTAGACCACCATGGAAGCACTGGGCGGCCGTTTCACTCTAGTATGGGGGACTCCTCAGCAGTGCGCATCCACGATCGCGCTCCCCCCGCGAGATTTTTTAATTCTCACTTCATATATCCCCATTTTTCAACTTATACGGTAGCTCACCCATGATGAAAAACTCTATTCTATCTGAATTATCATTTATATTTGGCTAGAATTTATTTATTCGATCATAGGTGTCTTCGAAACATTGCTCGTATATCCTGGGACCATCGAGTAAGTAACGCAGTTGTTAGGAAACGGGTACTAGGTAAGGATGGCAAATCGATTGATGAAATGGTGAAACTTCATCAGTTGAGATGGCTTGGACACGTGTTGCGTATGCCCAACGACCGACTGCCTCGACGTGCGGTGTTCAGTGGTATAGGAGCAGGTTGGAAGAAAGCTAGGGGCGGCCAGACCTAAACATGGCACAAGTCCATGAAGTCACTGACAAGTGGACTGAGCCATGTCGGTAGGTGTAGACTACCTGGTTGGGGACCGTGAGATGATAGCAGTCGATGGTTAGAGACCTTGAGTGACATGGCTCAAAATCATTTGCAACGGCGTAGGTGCATCCACTCTTTATGTTCTTCAAAATTCTAATCTTCTGAATTCTTCATGTCTACTTTTTTCTCTTTCCAAATTTATTTCACTAGATTATACTCTATAAATAACATCTCCAAACCCTAATCTTCCAGATTACTGCTTATACTCTTACTACCTGTACCACTACGGGATTTGAATCGACCACTGCATCTCTGTGTTAATGTGGTATGGCAACTCGAACTGATGTACGTACGTACGAAGTTTTACGTTGTTACTGACTGACTGACTGACTGAGAATTTGTTTCATCTTCATATCAGTATTCAAACAATATCTTGTTTCTCTTTATTATCTTTTTAGAATAATATTTATGAATCAATTGAAAAAGAAATATCTCAATTATCATCAATTGCTTGTCTTGTTAATAATGTTGGCATGAGTTATCCATATTTTGATTATTATACAAATGATAAATTTATGAATATACATTTTATACAAAATTTAATTGCTTGTAATACACAATCCATAGCAATTATGACTTATATCGTTTTACCAATCTTATTAAAACAACAAATGAATAATTCAGCTATCATAAATATTGGTTCAATGTTAGGTTATTTACCATCACCATTTAATTCATTATATGGTTCCACCAAATCATTTATACATCATTTTTCTAAATCTATTCAAGCTGAATTGAATCTATCTAATAATAATAATCATAATCATAATAAGATAATGATTCAAACTGTTTATCCATTATTTGTTGCCACATCTATGTCACGTACAAGTAGAACATCATTGTTTATACCATCTCCTAAAGATTTTGTGAATAGTGCATTGAATATGTTAGGTGTAGAAGAATTTACAACTGGTTATTTTCCACATGCATTACAATGTTATGTATTAACTTCAATACCTATATCATGGGTTTATAATAAATATAAACAAATTGCTGATAAAGCACGTAGAAAATATCAATAAGCATTATAATCTCTATTGACCTGTTTCGATTTGGGCACCCGAGCAGTATCACAGCCCTTACACATATCGAATAAGATTTGTGTGGCGCATATGTATTTGGTGCCTCCTTGTACCAATATCTATGTGTTAAAATAAATAATAAATCATCTCTATTGTTGTTTCAACTTTCATATATATATATATATATATATATATATATATATATATATATTTCTAATATTAAATTCTTAAATATTATTATAGATAGATTAGTTTCTTGATAGGATGTCAATAATATGAAACTAATAACTTTATATAAAAGTTTCTACAAGTTGTACATCATGGCGATTTTCACCTCATTGTATGATTGTCATTATCATTAAAGTAGATATATAGCAAATTGGTCTTCTTATTGTTCAGTTTGGGTAATCTGTAACATATATTTTGATTAATTTGTTCATATATATATGTTTATTTGACCACAGATGCCTTAGAAATATTGCTGGCGTCTGCTGGAATTACTGGGTAAGTAATAGTGAGCTTAGACACAGGGTATTAGGGAATGATGGTAAATCAATTGATGAGGTTGTGAATCTTCATCGACTGAGATGGTTGGATCACGTGTTACTTATGCCTGAACACCAGTTAACACGACGCGCAATGCTGACTAGTGATGGGGGTGGTTGGAAGAAAGTTAGGTGCGGCCAAACCAAAAGGGGCATCAGTGTTTTAAGACACTAACTTCTAGTCTGAGCCATGTTGGTAGATGCAGACTACTTGGTTGGGGTCCGCATGACTATCGTAACCAATGGTTGGAGACTTGGTGATATGGCTCGGAATCGGTCACAATGGCGTCGGTGTATACACCCACTGTCTTCCCTTAAACTAAGAGATTAAAATCGCTTCATATCTTTATTTCTATGAACTAACTCTTCCTTCCCTTACTATATCCTTATTGCAATGCTTCTTTTATATATTACCACCTCTGAATTAACTACTTTTATGGATCTGGTGTCCATCTCGTTGTGTTAATGAGGTATGGCAACTTGGACCGATGCATATATGTGCGTGGTCCTACGTTGAAGCTGATTGACTGATTTCAAGATATTATTATTATGTTAGTGTTTGTATTTCATCAAACATTGATTCATTATTGAATCTCTGCAAATGATTACAGAGAGATATATCACTGTAACCATTATATATGAAATTTAAATCATTCTAACGTCGTCCAACAAACTTGTCCGAACTTCTTCAGGGTAGCAATCAAATTATCAAAGAAATATTTAATGTTTAACGATTAAATGAAATATTTATTATGCGTATTCAATCATACTTAGATGATGATTGTAATAAGTAGTATAATATGAGTTAGTTATGTACGGATCATGTGCAGAGTTCACAATGTGAAAATAAATGACTGAATTGTGTGTGTGTGAGAGAGAGAGGGAGAGAGTAAGATTGAGTTATTAAGAGTTGATATTACGTGTTAAATTTGTTTTTATATGAAGGAATAAATAAAAATAAATGTACAGGTTGATGGTTGAAATAGTTTTCTGAATCGTCGATGTGTATGTAAAATGAGAATCATCAACTACATAGTTGTAATGCTACAATACCCCAGATTGTCCCCAAATGCCCTGGTACGGCCTAGATTTGGGAGAGTCAACTCTTCTTCTCGAAATACTCTCACATGGCCACGTGCATATAACCACTGCCAGGGAAGTTCTACCCACCTAGGGGAGTTGTAAAACCCTGATTCCAAACCAATGGTGCACATGCGTTCCAGAATCCTGAGGAAACAAATGGCGTATGAACTTATTGTTGGTCACCGGCTACTATAGTACTGCATCTCCTGACGATCCTCCACTGCCTTGTGGATCAGACCTTTATGTCGATGGCTTCGGTGTGGCCCCCTAATAAAACCACCTGTTTCAGCCGTCACATAAATCGAATGATTTATGTGGCGCATATGTGTTTGGTGCCTCCTTGTACTAATGTTTATAGGTTTAAATAAAAACCTGCTTCGGTCTGGGCACCCGGGCAGTATCACAGCCCACACACAAATGATGAACTGTCTATAATTATGGAAACTAATTTTCTTGCTTCAACTAACAATCAAATGATTGAAATTATTATTATTATTATTATTATTATTATTATTATTATTATTATTATTATTATTATTATTATTATTATTATTATTATTATTATTTACTACATCATTATTCACCCTCTTTTATTCCTACCCTGTCTATACTTATTTTCTCGACTTATATAGCAGCTCGTCTATGGTGGAAATTCGACTGTATCTAAACGTTCTCGAGTTACTGTCCGGTTGAAAATTGTATGTTACCACCGAATATGAGTACTGTAACAGTTTTTCTGAAACCACGTGCACCATTCAAACTGGCTGCCTTCAACGTTCGCACATTTATGCAGGTTGGACAACAGATAGGGCTGGCTATGTCTTTGGAAAGTCTTAATATCGATGTTTGTTGTCTATCCGAGACCCGTATTCAAGACTCTGATGAAGTACTACAAATTCGCTCTCCATCTGTCGCTTCGAAAAGCTTGTTTTACGTGCGCTTATCCGGGGACCCTGTGGCATCTTCGTCTGGTCTTGCTGGCGTTGGTGTCGCACTAAGCGCTAGAGCTGAGGCAGCACTAATCGATTGGATCCCCATTAACAGTCGGTTATGTGCTGTTAGATTAGAAAGTTCCATCAAAGTGAGAAGAAATCGGCGTGAGAAACGATGTCTTTTCGTCATCTCCGCCTATGCCCCGACAGATTGCAGCCCGGATGCAATCAAGGATGAGTTTTACCACCAGTTATCTGTTCTTCTCCAGAAAGTGCGTTCGACAGATATTGTAGTACTAGCCGGAGACTTGAATGCTCAGGTCGGGCGTCTAGGCACAGAAGAGAGTCGTTTAGGTGGCCGATGGGGACTCGTTGGTCGCAGGTCAGATAACGGGGACCGTCTACTGCAACTTTGCACAGACCACAACCTGTTTCTGGCTAGCACTAACTTTCGGCACAGTCATCGCCGATGTGCCACCTGGCGTCCTCCCTCTGCATCTCAAGCCTGGACTCAGATTGATCACATCGCGATCAGCTACCGCTGGCGTGGTTGTGTACAAGACTGCCGCTCCTTTTGGAGTACCTATCTGGACTCTGACCATGCCTTGGTCTGCGCCAATCTTACCTTACTTTTCAGTGGCCAACGAAGTGACCGCCACCAACGGATTGATGTTAGCAAGCTGGTTGCAACTTCTGTTGCAAGTAAGTATCGAACCGAGCTAGCCTCTAGGCTAGCTACCACTCCACCGAAAAGTATAGATGAGCATTGGTTGCAATTGCATGACGCCATGAAAATGGCGGGAACAGTCAGTTGTGGGTTTGCGAAACGTCCCGCTTTAAGCACTGGGTTTCTTCTGGTTCCTTACAACTCATTGAAGCCCGTCGGTCTACTCCGGGTGACCGTGAGTTTGACCATAAACGAAGGATGTTACGTAAGGAAATTGGGCAAAGCTTGCGTAAGGACCGAGAAGCCTGGTGGTCGAGCGTGCTAATGAGCTGGAAGCAGCAGCTGCATCTGGTAATTACCGGAAGCTCTTCCAACTCATCCGAGCCACTGGCAGCAAGAAGTCTGGTGTGAGTGAAACAATCTGCGAGGATGATGGGATGCCAATCACTAACATCCATCGACGTCTTGGACGATGGGCAGAATTTTTCGAAGGGCAGTTCAACTGGCCTGCTGCTCCGGCAACATCGGTCAGACTGTCCTGCCCTCCATGGCCGGTGACGACTGATCCACCAAATGAGGCGGAAGTCCGCAAGGAACTCCAACTCTTGAAGCGTTACAAATCACCTGGCCCAGATGACTTACCTCCGGCTCTTTTTAAAGATGGTGGTGACTTTTTGACTAAGGAATTGACGACGTTGTTTACAAAGGTTTGGGAACTAGAGAGTGTACCAACGTCATGGAATGAGTCGATAGTTGTCCCTATCTTTAAAAAGGGTTCACGTCGTTCCTGTAACAACTATCGGGGGATAAGTCTACTTCCGATTGCGTCCAAGCTATTGGCTTCCGTCATACTTCGTAGGTTGTTCAAAACCCGAGAAAGATTGACTCGCGAGGAGCAGGCTGGGTTTCGTTCTGGTCGAGGATGTATTGATCATATCTTCACCCTCCGCCAAATGTTAGAACACCGCCATACTTATCAAAGGCCAACAATCGTAGTGTTTCTTGACATCAGGGCTGCCTTCGATTCGTTGGACAGGACTGTTCTCTGGGATTGTCTATTGAAGAAGGGTGTGCCTGAGAAGTTTATTAACATCCTAAAAGCCCTATATAAAAACACCTCAGGCAGAGTGAGGGCATACAACCACCTCTCTCCATTGTTCCATTCGAGCAGTGGGGTTAGGCAGGGTTGCCCAATCTCACCATTCCTCTTCAACTTTGCCATCGATGACATTCTGGAAACAGCTCTGATGAATGTAAGTAATGGTGGTGTGGATCTGTTGCCTGGAGAAAGACTTCTCGACCTTGAGTATGCGGACGATATTGTCTTACTGTGCGATAATGCCCAAGGCATGCAATCCGCACTTAATCAGTTGGCAATCAGTGTCCGTAGGTATGGTATGTGCTTTGCACCTTCGAAGTGCAAAGTACTTCTACAAGACTGGCAGGATTCTAATCCTGTACTCACCCTGGATGGTGAGCAGATAGAAGTAGTCGAGAAGTTCGTGTATCTGGGTAGCTGCATAAGTGCTGGTGGAGGTGTGAGTGATGAGATCAATGCACGTATAGTGAAAGCCAGAGCGGCTTATGCCAATCTGGGCCATCTTTGGCGCCTTCGTGATGTTAGTCTGGCTGTAAAAGGTCGGATCTACAACGCGTCGGTGAGAGCAGTTTTGCTCTATGCTTGTGAAACCTGGCCTCTCCGAGTTGAGGACGTTAGACGACTCTCTGTGTTCGATCATCGCTGTCTCCGAAGGATTGCTGACATCCAGTGGCAACACCATGTCAGTAATGCAGAGGTTCGGCATCGTGTGTTCGGGCACAGAGACGATGATGCAATTGGTGTCACCATCTTGAAACACCGACTTCGGTGGCTTGGACATGTTCTACGAATGTCTTCCCAGAGAATTCCACGTCGTGCATTATTTGCCGACTCTGGGACTGGTTGGAAGAAGCGGAGAGGTGGTCAGTGCATGACATGGTGTCGTGGTATGAAAGAAAGCTGCAAAGGACTGGCTTCTGTCGGTCCTTCTCGACTCCCTGGTTGGGGTCCGAGAGATGGTGCTACACAGTGGCTAGAGACGTTATCAGATATGGCTCAGAATAGAAGCCAGTGGCGATCCTGCTGTAACCTTCTTTTACTTTCTTCATAAAAAAGTGGTTGTGACCTGTTTAACTGAAAGATCTCTTCTGATTGTACCTTTGCATCCCCCCATGATTACCACTATTATTACTGCACTACCTTACACCAATCTCTTCGTTATTGTTCTCTTTTTTTACCCTCCTTATCTTTTCTTTTCTTTGTCCTTCTTTTCAAAGTCTCATTGTTTTGTGTGGCGCATATATATTTGGCGCACCCTTGTACCAATATGTATGTGTTCAAATAAATAAATTAATTAATTAAATAAAAAAACCAAGTATTCCATTAAAAAAAATAATTAGTCAGAATTCAACGATGCGAACTTCCGAATTCAATCAAGGTCTAAATGTCTGATGTACGATCTCCGATATGGTTGTGAATACAGTTTTAAACTAAATCTTTCCATTTGTCATTTAACTGATGTTAATTTATAGTTAAACTACGCAGTTGTCCCTTGGGCACTGCGGTCACGCTCTCAGTTCACTAAGACCACCTTTAATCCAATTTCCTTTTCAGGTACCTCCAGAAGAACCCTTCCACGGTGTGGGCAACCGGGAAGTGATAACCGCCCTCATACTTCTAACAGCACTCAAGTCCACTGTATTCATAATCAACCTCCTTCTTCAATTCCTATTATTCCTCCTACATCGACTTTCAACTCTGTATTTCCTCTCTCGGCTTCCACCTCAAGTGTCACCGTAGCCAACGATTCTAGTGCGCAAAACACTGTCCCAGGTCTACTGAAACCTCGCTCCAAACTACACATTGGAGCCTTCAACGTACGCACCCTATGTCAAATCGGTCAGCAGGCTTCCTTGGCTAAAACCCTAGAGTCTCTTTCCATTGATGTATGCTGTGTCTCCGAAACACGCATACAGGATTCCAGTGTGGTCATTCACTTGACCTCACCTCGGCAAGACGGAGAGCCAACGAGATACACCCTTCGTGTGTCTGGTGACCCGATGGCAAGTTCTCGTGGACTGGCAGGTGTAGGCATAGCACTAAGCATGAGGGCCGAACAAGCACTGCTAGAGTGGATCCCCGTCAACAGTCGTCTATGTGCTGTTCGGCTGAACGGCTACGTAAGAACTCGGAAGGATAGGGACACACGTCGTTGCCTTTTTGTCGTTTCTGCCTACGCTCCCACTGACTGCAGCTCAGATGAAGTGAAAGATGAATTTTACAGAAAGCTGTCCGAACTTCTTCAGAAAGCTAAACGCTCAGACATAGTACTCGTAGCAGGTGATTTTAATGCTCAGATAGGCAGTTTAAACCAAACAGAAAGGCATTTAGGTGGATATTTTAGTATTCCGACACAGCGAACAGATAATGGTGATCGTCTGCTGCAGCTATGCTCAGACAATCGTTTATTTTTAGCAAACACAAATTTTAAGCATAAGGAGAGACATCGTCTAACATGGCGACCCCCTACACCAAACCAACGATGGACTCAAATAGACCATATTGCCATCAGTCATCGTTGGAGAGGGTCGGTAGAAGATTGTCGCTCATTCTGGAGCACCTGCTTGGACTCCGACCATGCCCTAATACGGGCACGCATCTGCTTGCGCCTCACTGGACGCAAAAAAGCCACATTAAAAAGACCCATTAGAACTGAGTTGAGTAACGAGAAAACCAAAAGTAGGTTCCAGGAACAACTGAGGTCACACTTAGGTAGTTGTGAAGACGAGGCTGACCCAGATGTTGCTTGGAAGGGCATACAAGCAGCTGTGGAAACAGCAGTGACATCTGTTAGTGACTTAAACCACAGAGTTACAAGGAACCAGTGGATTTCTTCAAGGTCTGTCACACTGATGGATTCTCGCAAACTCGTCCCATCAGGTTCTGAACATGATGAAGAGCGAAAACAAATCAGATCTAGGTTAAGAAAAAGTCTAAGGAACGACCGTGAGCAGTGGTGGGTAACGAAAGCAAAAGAGATGGAAAAGGCGGCGACTATAGGGAACACAAGACAGCTTTACAGACTAATAAAAGAAACTGGAATTAATAAGTCAAGTGTAAGTGAGATTATTTCGGAAAAAGATGATACTCTCATCTGCTCCCAGTCCAGACGTTTAGAACGATGGGCGGAACATTTTAGAGAACAGTTCAGCTGGCCTTCAGCTACTCTACAACTACCCTCCATTCCCAGACAGGTGAATGGAACATTGAAGTAGGTCCCCCAACTCTTGCTGAAGTTGAGAAGGCTATAGTTAATCTGAAACGAGGAAGGGCAGCTGGTCCAGATGGACTGGCTCCAGAAGTCTTTAAGGATGGTGGTCCAATTTTAGCGATTAGGTTGACTAATATTTTAGCTAAGATCTGGGAGTTAGACGTTATCCCATCTGACTGGTCGCAATCACTTATCGTCCCAATATATAAGAAAGGGTCAAAATCATCCTGTGACAACCACAGAGGGATTAGTTTAACAAACATAGTATCTAAAATACTGGCCTCGATAATTATCAAACGCCTAACTAAGACTCGTGAACTACAAACACGAGAGAACCAAGCTGGCTTTAGACCTGGTCGTGGCTGCATCGACCACATATTCACCATTCGTCAGGTTCTAGAACACAGGCATACCTATCGGCGTCCGACGATGGTGGTCTTTCTTGACTTAAAAGCAGCATTTGACTCTGTAGACCGCGAGACTCTGTGGCAGTGTCTGTCATTGAAAGGCGTACCTCAGAAGTACATAAACCTTGTGAAGGCTCTTTACTCGAACACTACTAGTCGAGTCAGGGCTTATGGCGAACTGTCATCTACTTTTGCAACCTCAAGTGGTGTCCGTCAAGGCTGCCCACTTTCTCCATTTTTGTTTAACTTCATCATAGACCTATTGATGGAAATAACACTCTCGTCGACTGAATTCTCGGGTATTGATCTCCTTCCAGGAGGTCCACTTATCGACTTAGAATATGCAGATGACATAGTCCTGTTTGGTGAAGACGCTGACAAAATGCAGAGTCTTCTGGTAGCACTAAGCAACAATGCCAGAATGTTTGGGATGCGCTTCTCTCCCTCTAAATGCAAGTTGTTGCTTCAGGACTGGTCTGCGTCAACACCTGAACTAAGGATAGGGAGTGAAGTAGTCGAACGTGTTGACAACTTCACTTATCTTGGAAGTCTGATCAGCCCTAATGGGTTGGTGTCTGACGAAATCTCAGCACGGATTCGTAAAGCTCGTTTGGCTTTTGCCAACTTACGTCACCTTTGGCGGAGGCGAGATATCCGTCTATCAATAAAAGGACGAGTATACTGCGCGGCTGTCCGTTCTGTTTTAATTTACGGCAGCGAAACATGGCCCTTAAGAGTAGAAGACACCCGTAAGCTACTAGTATTTGACCACAGATGCCTTAGAAATATTGCTGGCATCTGCTGGGATCACCGGGTAAGTAATAGTGAGGTTAGACGCAGGGTATTAGGGAATGATGGTAAATCAGTTGATGAGGTTATGAATCTTCATCGACTGAGATGGTTGGGCCACGTATTACGTATGCCTGAACACCGATTACCGCGACGTGCAATGCTAACCGGTGTAGGGGATGGTTGGAAGAAAGTTAGGGGCGGCCAAACCAAAACGTGGCATCAGTGCCTGAAGTCACTAACTTCTAGTCTGAGCCATGTTGGTAGATGCAGACTACTTGGTTGGGGTCCGCGTGACTTTCGTAACCAATGGTTGGAGACCCTTGGTGACATGGCTCAGAATCGATCACAATGGCGTCGGTGTATACACTCTCTGTCTTCTCTTAAACTAAGAGATTAAGATCACTTCACATCTTTCTTTCTACGAACTAATTCTTTCTTCCTATACTATATCCTTATTGCAATCTTTCTCCTATATATTACCACCTTTGACCTAACCACTCCTATGAATCCGGTGTTCATCTTGCTGTGCTAATGAGGTATGGCAACCTGGGCCGATGCATACATGTGCCTGGTCCTACGTTGTAGCTGACTGAATGACTGATTGATTACAATTCATCTAATAAATAGTGTGAAGTCTTCAGTTACATCTATAGTTTATCAGTTGTCATGTGTTAATCCTGCGAATATGTTTTTCAATCAAGATACACCTACTTGAAAGCATTGGTGATGCATATACTACTAGTTCGAGTTGCTGACCATTTGGCACGAAGATCGGAATCCTTACCCAAGTTTATTCAATAGCAGTTTTCGAAGCTTTTTAGGATGGATTTGAAGGTGATAAGTTTTAGATGGGGTAGGTTATTATTCAAAATGCGGTATGCTAATATAAGATCATCTCTCATTCTATGACTAAATAGGGGGATAAATTTATTCGTCTCAGTCGCTTTTCACATGAAACTTTGGAATGTTCTGTTATCTAATTAGCCCTTGCACTTCAAACACTCAAGAGCATCTAAATTTCTACTTAAATGAAATAACCACTTCAATAAATTGCTTCATATGGGGTTTTACGAAGGTGCCATATAAATATTTGAAAGATTTCTTCGTCAAAGCATTTGAATGTCATGCAAATTGGCTATAACAAACCAGACTCATCAGCTGCTGTGTTGTAGTATACAGTTGTTAACAAATTTTGACTTATGACTGAACCTTAATCTTATTTTTCGTTTCATCGTATAGCAACAGTAATTTACTGATGACAAATTAAAATATCCGAACTGTATTAATGCATTTTGTCGGAATGTACATATAGGTAATGAACCAAATTGAATTACTTCTGGTAGCAGTAACCACTATGAAACAGTTACAACGTCCGATAGAGTTGGGTTCTTTAAAAGGTCATTTCTATATCTCCGTATAGGACTTAAGTAGGTAAACTTCTAGAAGATACAGACGTTTCTAATTTCCTGTTCACTGTATATTGAAACTTTCTTAAAGAGTTGTTACAATAGCTTATTGTAATAAATATACTGTGTTATAGTAGGTTTTTATGTCACCGGTTTAAGATAGGTTATTATGATTCTTCTGTATTGTAGTGGATGAAGTTAACGAACCGTATTTATTAACGGGTGTAGAAAATATTCCTACGATTGATGTAGCTCCAAAATGAAATCGCTCAGATTTAATTTATACATTTTAAAGACCAACCAAAAGTAAACAACCAGATCAAAACCGCAACGTAATGTTCCAACTAGCAATTCAGTGCCGTCGCATGCAATTGTTTGGCCAAAGCCATAATATATATCCTTCAAGAGTTCATTTAGATGATAGTGATTATGAAATAAGGCTACAACCATGCTAGAATAAGCCTTTTTCTCTTGACTGTGGTTAGAGATGAAACGTATTCATAAATTTTCAAGACAACAACTATGAAATAAAATCTTGACGCACATCGTAGACCTTTTGATAGAACTATTTTTGACTAATCTGCCCCCAAATGCCCTGGTATGGCCGAGAGTGGAGTGGGCCCACATTCCCTCTCGAATGCTCTCACACGGCCACGCGTACACAGCCTGTGCCAGGGAAGTCCTACTCACTACCTTCTCGTGGCGAGGGTGTTGTTTACGAAATTGAGAGGACGAAAAGTGAATGTCCGGCGCTTTAACCGGATCCCAAACCAAATCAATGGTGCACACGGGCTCCAATATCCTGAGGGAACAAATGGCGTATGAACCAATCATTGGTCACAGGTTACCATGTGACTGCATCTCCTCACGATGCTCCACTGTCTTGTGGGTTAGACTTTTAGGTCAAAGGCTCGTTGTGTGGCCCCCTAAGAAAACCACCCGCTTCGGTCTGGGCACCCGGGCAGTATCACAACCCACACACACACACAAATATGGTGTGGCGCATATACATTTGGTGCCCTCTTGTACCAATATTTATGTGTTGAAATCAATAAATAAAAATAAATAGCCTCATGTCGTATAAAAGTAGCTTACGGTTTTGCCATGTAAGGATATCATCAATCGATGAAAATAATTTTGAATCTCAACTTCGTAAGTAATCACACTGTTCAGCTCCCAAAGAGAGAAACTAGGGCGTAATTATAACCGTACGTTGAAGAATGAAATTAAACGTTTAAATAAAAGACCACAGAATTGATTATGTACACTCAAACTACTTTTTAATAGTTAGTAGTACAAAATATGGAAGACTGTAGAAAAAATATGCGTTTCAGAAATCACAAATGTTTACGATTTTTTGAAGTCCAAACGTTCGAAATCGTTAACTTATAACTTATCTTAGTTAATAAATGATTTTAGTATCTACATATATTTAAGCATGTAGAAACTCTAACTGAAAACGTCTCTACTCTTATATGAGTCTTTTGGAAAACAAATAAGAACAGTTATCGAACATATTTTACGGAGATCGTTTCATTGGGTATGGATCAGAGTTTCCATCCACACTGTCTGTAGTCTCTGAGATATATGTTTAACGGATGATTGCTTCTACTTGACTGACTGATCAAGAGAAGTCTAAATGACTTTTTCAGACATAATAAATTCGTTTACATTGGAGATAGGTTAAAATACAATATGACAGGATGATATATTCAGTAGAGATGATCAACACTTCATATGTGTTATAATTCTGCATTCTGTTAACAATGATATGTGACTAAACGACTGAGTGAGCAATTGGTACTCATCAACAAGAATTATTTGCAGTAATAAAAGAGGTGATGATACTTCAGAAATCTTGTTCATTACCATCCAACTTAGGTAGTTGATTGCTTTGATAAAGAGTTAGTCGTACAATCACTATCTACTTGAAGAATTGAAATGCTCACAAAAATACACTATTCAGTTGTTAATAACCAATATCATCTTAACTGATCCATAATTGTGATTTAATATTATTTATTATTTTTAGTGTAGGGTTGTGGAGATGATTAAGTTTTTGATTGAGATCATGAACCGATTGATGTTAGATCGTCGTTGAAAACCTGGAGGCACTGGATAGCGGTTTCGTCCTATTATGGGATTCATCAGCAGTGAGCATGCACGATCTCGCTCGTGGGATTCGAACCCAGGGCCTTCAATCTCGTACGTGAACACTTAACCTTTAGACCACTGAGTCGACATCTAATGGTGTTAATGTCTAACTTCAACCAATCAACGAAATTGCGCCACCATCTTTCATTGTACTGAGGTAGATACCTGTCTCTACCCGACACGGATCAGGGCAAGTGGTTACGCTTTCTTACTAGAATTCCGGGAAATATTTCACGAAACTAGTCACTAGTGAGCACATGGCAATTATCAATATAGGGTTGTGGAGATTATTCAGTTTTTGATTGAGATTTCTTTAAAAACATAGATAGTGGTACAAAGAGTCACCAAATAGATATGCGCCATATAAATCATTATATTTATGTGAAGACTGGTATAATGCCCACACGCTCAAACAGAAACATGTGGTTTTTTTAGGGAGCTACATCCAGAGCCTACGACCTATAAGACTTATCCACAAGGCAGTAGAGTAACGTTAGGCGATGCAATCCCATGGTAGTCGTTGGCTTACAATAGGTTCATACACCATTTGTTTCCTTAAGATTCTGGAGCTCATTTGCACCATTGTTTTGGAATCATTGTTTTCCAACTACTCTAAGTAGACTCTCCGTGTCCACCAACCCGGTTAAAGCGCCGGACATTCGCTTTTTGTCCTCTGAATTTTGTAAACAACATCCTTATCACGAGAAAACAGTGAATATGACTTCCTAGAAAGTGTATACACATGATCATATTAAGGCATTTTAAGAGAGGGAGAGCTGACTTTAACCACTCTTGACCATACCAGTGAATTTGGTAGCAATAGATTGCTTAAGAAATACAATTACCCAAATAAAAACAAACTAAACTTGTGTTATTGAAATTTATTTATTTCAGAAATTCTTTTATTGTTCTCTATTATAAAGATAATAAAATAGAAATTCAATTCAATTCATTTAATTTCATTTATTCAATAGATTATGTTATAATAGAAAAGAATACCATGTTTAATTATTATTCAATAGTCAATATATGAAATTCATTTCATTGTTAATTGAATATTCATTGTGAATAAGAAAACAACAAATTCAGATCATCATCTATATTCTAATTATAACAACTTAGAAGATTTTGGAATTAGTTTAAGTATTGAAAATAGAATGTTTTTTTTTAGAAGAAAACAATATGATAGTGTTATATCTCGTTAAGTATAATGAATGATAACTTTTTGGGATCGATTTATGGACTGGTACTATGTGTATATTTTGTATTGTATAATTGTTACGTAATTAAACTGTTCATATTCATATCGCTCTTATTATAAGCTTTAATTGGATCCATAGACTATTACTATACGATTTACCATTCTTGAATTATTCCCTGTCTATTAATCACTGCCTCCCTCATTCACAGCCACATTTGGCTAAATCTTGTACAAATATTGTTTTCTATTTTATGGTACGATGTGGTCTATTTGATTGGTATATAAACTCAATGTGTTTGAAATATAATGATTCATATCGCAGAGGTTCGTAGTGGTGTTCTAGACTTGACTGGCTGGGCTAGGCGGAAAGCAGGGCGAATCAGAGCTCTCGGCTACTCGCACGTATTTTACGCGTATTTGATACGATCGATAATTCACTGCTCTCTATTCGGCGGTCACAAGTCATAACAATTGGCGACGGGGTAAAAAATAATTACGATCCAAAGTCAGCCTGTAATTGGACGAAATTCATTCCAATTATTTCGAGTAATCAGTATCCAGATTTGTCATCAATGTCTTTGAACGACATTGGTCATTATTCATACAGTAATTTTCATTACCAGTGCTGATTGAAAAAAAGAAAAAAAAAGAATCTCCCTTGCGATCAATTACAGCTGCTATTTGAGCGATAGTTGGAGTTCTTAGTTTAATTACGCACGTAGCTGCTGAATCACTCATGCTCTAGAGATGCGACGGAAGTGGATGGATTAATTTCTCAATTGCACACTGAGCTGGAAAACTATTGCAGCTTCCATGGATCCTCGATAAACCGTACTTCAAACGAAACAGCAGTCGTTCAAGATCCTCCCAGTGGTCCAGTACTCTCCATTTCAGAAACATGCCCGGTAATTGATTCAAACTCCATTATCCTCGAAACAGCATGTGCAAACATTGACGTATCCAGCTCACAAAAAGGTGGTTAAGCATGCATAGATTAAAATTATGTCCAGATAATAATGTCTTTTCTTCTTCTTTCTTTATTTATCACATCAGTAATCTGTATTTAAATATGCTCGCTAATAAGTCTTATGTATAACTTAAAAACTTTGTCCAATATTGATTAAAACTGATGATCGTAGTCACCACAAATCAATATTTGAGGATCAATGTAAATTTCAACAGAAAAGTTAATTATCGGATTACACCTCAATGATTTATATAATTAAGCACTCCTGTAACGAGATATCTAGAATAGCCTAGAGAAAAGCTATTCCCTATCCCATTGAAAGTGTGGTATGTTGGGATCTTTTTATAGACTAGTACTATACACCTATTTTGTATTGTATAATTGTTAAGTAACTAAACTACTCGTATTCATGTTCCTCTCATTATAAGCTTTATTTTGACTTATAAACTATTATTATACGATCTACCATTCTTGAGTTATGCCTAGTCTTTCAATTACAATCTCCACATTCACAGGCATATTTGACTAAATCTTGTACAAATGTTGTTTCCTATTTCATGATACGATATAGTCTGTTGGTTGCTATATAAATCCAATATATTTGAAATATACGATTTAAACTGTGGAGACTGAGATTTCTGTTCTAGACTGTAACAGATAGGGCTAGATGAGAAAAAAAGACCGTCATTGGTTCGATCGATAATTCACTGCTCCCTAATTGACGATATCGTTAAATTATACATGAATAGGTCACACAAGTCACAAGTGATAACAGATATTTTACGTATACAAGATAAATTTATATTATGACATGTGAAAAGAAAGAAGATCAAAGTAAATAGAGGTCTTCTTGAATGTTATAATGTTAGTAATAATAATAATAATAATAGCAATAGTAATGACATAAGGTTATAAGTACCAATCAATCAGTCAGTCAGCTACAATACAGAACCAGGCATATATATATATGCATTGGTTCAACTTACTACACCTTATCATCACAATAAGATGAATACTGAATTGATAGAAGTACTTCAGTCAATCATGGTAATAGATAGATATAAGAATATTGTCCATGTTTCCATTCGAATTAAATATATTTTATCATAATAAGATATTAATTTAATGTAATTTATGTTTTATAATCCACCATCTCATCAATAACATATAATATCTTAGAAATGAATTTGGTAAAAAACTATTTATATAAGCTTGAATAGCATGTCCCATATAACCGAATGTTTCTTGTTCAACACCTAACATATTTAATGCATGTTGAACATAAATTTTTGGATCAGGAATCAGTGATGACATTTTACAATAACTGATCATTTTAGTCGATACAAACATTGGACAAACTGTTTGTATATGAATACGATGATCATAGTTCTCATTCGATATGGATCTAGATAATTGATTAACAAATGCTTTTGTTGCTGAATATAATGATAATAATGGAAATGCTCTATAACCAGAATATGATCCAATATTAATGATAGCCATACCAGTTGTTGATTGTTTTAACATTTTCGGTAAAACTAAATGGGTCATCATAGCAATAGGTAAAGTATTACAAAAAACGATGTTTTTAATAAAATTTATAGACATGTAATCGGTTGTTGCGTAATAATCAAATTTAGGCGGACCCATACCAACATTATTGACTAAACAAGCAATTGATGATAATTGATCTATAGCTTCTTGTATTCTTTGATAGACATCAGTCTGTGAAAAGAAAAGAACAAAACGTGAATGGATGAATACATATGGAAGGTTTTAGAAGATTTAGTTTTTTTCTCATTTAAAACTTACAGAAAACTGAACAGATATAACGTAAAAATTTGAGGGTATTTCATGAAGTTTTGTTCTTTGAGCTGGATGATTTGGTCGTGGAACTTTCATTGTTCATCTCAACGACATCATCAGCATATTAGCTGTATGTATCCGATTTTCTGTCAATTATGTAAATGTGAGCTATAAAACTTTCATGGTGAACATATATTGTTAAAGGACTAGATTGATTTATAACTGTTCCACTTCACTCAATTAATGATAGGACATTTTACGGACTACACACTAACAATCCCATTAACAATCGAAACTGGGACATTTAGATGTTAAATGGAATTTATGACGTTTAAGTTAGTTAACAGGGTCCAAATGACTGATTAGTTAAAATTTCATTGAATCATATTATCACATAACGGTTTAACTGATTTCCTATATGTCAAGTTAGTTTAGATTTTCTTTTCATTCTCTTTTCACTCAACTGAATTTATTGTGTTGTTAATACTACTTGTGGATATTCAGTAAGCAAGTGCATTTAAAAAAAAAACTTTTGAACGTATGGTATCACATACGTTTATTTGTTTCTAGATTACTTACTTACAACTGTTACTCCGAATGAATCATAGGCCGCAGACCAGCATTCTTCCTGATTTCTTCGTTCGCTGGAATCTGGTTTTTTTCTCTACTACAGTAAATTGTTGCTGATAGTGTCTGTGTCTGGTCAACGGATCCGAAGTATTTTGCGTAGACAACTGTTAATAAACATCTGTATCTTCTGGATGATGGCTTTCATAGTTCTCTAAGTTTTCGCTCCATATAGTAGAACTGTCTTGATATTTGTATTGAAAATTCTGACTTTGCTGTTGACAGTTGTCAAGTGTTTTCAATTCGAGATATTCTTCAATAGTAGATATTCTGCTCTTGTTTAACCGACCCATGCCTTCATATCTACATCAAATCCATCGTGTTCGCCAGTGATGCTGCCCAGATATTTAAATGTTTTTACATCTTCCAGAGCTTCTCTGTGATTTGTTTTTAGGCATTCACATTAACTAACAAACCTCACTCTACTTATTACTTTAAATACATTCTCTCATTTACCGAAACAGCTATTGCCGTTTTTTTGCATTCCTTGAATCTTTATTTAAAAGCAATATCATTCATGTGTTTTTGTACTCTTAGTCTTCATTTGACTGCTGATAGTCATCATAGACTTTAGACACATCTACTGGCTATCGTTTAGGTTATCGTATATTGTAATTATTCTGTTTCCAATTATTTTAAGAAGCCTTTTTCACTCTATACATATATGAACGAGTTGATTGCTGCAAATACCTAACAAGATGAGTTACACAACTTGTTTACCTATACTTCGTAATAATCGAATCGTGATAAGTCTTGCGGATTGAACGCTATATTGGTCTCCAAAGCTATTCTGTAACCTCAAGCTAGAACTATACAGCGACCTGAACACCAAAGAGAATACGCAAAGTATGAGAGAAGTACTTTACTCCAAGGTTCATTTCAAAACAGAAAATACAGAGTTTTCATAATATTTTAAATGTACTTGGGTTGCTAGAAGATTCTGGAATGTTACTAAACAATCAGAACCTCTGCATGTGAAGTTTCGCCCTCTTGATATTTTTGGCTAAAACTTCAAGTGAACGCTGATTGGAGGAAACGCTTCTTAGTGTTTCCTGATGCTTGCTTGTCTTTTGCGAGAAATTTGGCGGATCACCCCGACAAATCGTTCTTTAGATAAATAGTTAATTTGAATATCAATTTTAAGCGCTGAGTGGTTAGACTCTTCGATAGATTTAACCATATACATAATCTTAACACACATTAATCTTAGTAGCGATTTTGCATGATTTTATTCAGTTGGAATGAGGTCTTTACCTTATGCTAACTAATTCTGTTTTGCCTTTATGGCCCGCTAGTTATCCCGTAATTTATTCGCCAATAAAAATACGACTTATTCGCACTTATGCTGTACTAAACCAATGACGTTCGTTCGGCCTGATCAGCCTAGCGTCCTATTGGTCCGTTGCTCGCCTATCCCATCCAGCTGAGTACAGAACGCCAACAACAACTTCTACTATCCTAATCATTTGTTCTACACATAGCTGGTTTATATGTCAACCAAACAGACCGCAACGCACCATAAAATAGGAAATAACATTCATACACAATAAAGCCAACAAGTGCCTGTGAACGTGGGAGACAGTAACTAATAAACTAAGTATAACATAAGAACAGTAAATCGTGTAATAATAATCCATGGGTCAAAACGAAGCTTATAATAAAGGGAATATAAAGATACACAATCTAATTACTGAATAGTTTTACCATAAGAATATGTAAATAATATTAGTCAATTAATGTGTCTCAGAAGTTACTCGTAATTTAATCTTCACTAGGATATAACAAATTCTTTGTTTATGTACTATGAAATCTTTTTTTATACATTACCACCACTGAAATAACTACTGCTATGAATCCAGTGTTCATCTTGCTGTACTAATGAAGTATGACAACTTGGACTGATGCATGTATATGCCTGGTCCTATGTTGTTGCAGACTGACTGACTGACTGATACCTTATTCCAACCAATGATGACTTGATTTTACATAACAAATGTCTTGGCAATTATAACAATAAACCTGAAGATTTTCAATGTCAATTACATAGAAGAGGTGATTGATAGAAAACCATAAATCTATGTTTGTATTAGTTAGTACTTATCAACAAAGAATACCTGAGAACTTAAAACAACTTGAATACATTTCATCCGATTTTACAATTTGGTACATTATCATCACTGATCTAATCAGATAGCAATTAACTACCAGAGATCTTGTTTATCATTTCGAATCAATTTAACTAGTGACAACAATATGAAATCATCTACAGAATTTCATGAATACTAGAGGATGTAACAAACATGATACGTTAGATTACTCACCGGCTAGTAACAAATATGTCATTTACAATTACAATCTAACTAATTATCAATTAAAAGGTATATTTATATACATATATACACTTACACTTGTAAAATCAGCTGTTACTATTCTTGTCTCTACATGATAATTTCGTCCAATCTCATCAGCAATACTTAAAAGTTTCTCTTCATTTCTACTAATCAACATAATTTTCAAACCATCATTAGCTAATTCTTCTGCATATACTTTACCAATTCCATCGGTTGCACCAGTGACAATCGCCCATTCACCAGCTTCTCTCAATAATTTCCTTTTAGAAAATAATCTCTTTCCAATTGTATAAATGAATATGATGTATAGAAGAGAGATGAGTTGTTTCATTAGAAATAAACAAATTATAACATGAATGAGATAGATCCAATCCATCTAGAAAATGGAAAATAAGACAATTGATAACTTGAAGATGTTAACCTATTCAATGATTTAACTTAAAATACATTTTCATTATGAACCGATATCAGTCAGAGACTATAAAGTACTGAAAGCGTATAGTAGGTGCAATTGTAGCTTATATGAATTTTTTTTTGTAAAATAAAAGATAGTACATGCAAAGATGGATAGTGGCCAGCATTAGAATCTAGGATCCGTGCCGCTTCATCCTATTTGTGACTCGTCACTGTTTAACAACAACATGTAGAAGGTAAAAAGAAAATTAAAGAAATCTTGAAATTTATGAAAATTCTTCCATTTAACCTAATCGTTGATATTGAGCAGTTTTCAATTTAGTTGTATAAATTTATCATTATAATCAAACTTTCAACTTGTTATTGATTTGATCAAATATTGATCATTAATAGGTATAGATTGTTAAAGATTACCAAACTAGTATAAAACAACAATTCTTCTTCTTCTTCTTATTCTTCGTCTTCTGATATGGTGCAAAAGTTTGTATTGATGATGTCGTTCAGAAAGACGATGAAAGCTCCATACGTAAACTATCCAGTTCAGAGAAAAAAATTTCATTAAAATCTTCTTCATCATAGCCTTTATATTATACATGTATATGTCATCTCGTAACTACATGTATATTCTTATCAGCATAACTTTACTTTTAATTTATTAGTGATAACGATAATCATGAAATCGTTTCCATCATTTAATCATCACTTCACCTGATGATGATGATGATGATGATGATGATGATGATGATGATGATGATGATGATGATGATGATGATGATGATGATGATGATGATGATGATGATGATGATGATGATGATGATGATGATGATGATGATGATGATGATGATGATGATGATGATGATAAGGAGGAGGAGGAGGAGGAGGAGGAGGAGAAGGGGGATCAGAAATGCCAATTGTATTTGCTAACCTTTGCTACTCGTAAATGTACACATCTTCAATAATGTATTATTATACTATATACAATAATAATTATACTAATTCCATATCATATTGAATAGGTTTTTTGTTACCATAACACTGACCATTATTAATAACTTACTTAATATTAATAAATTCTTGTAATAAATAATTTATATTCCATTAGTAGACATGTTCTCATTTATATTAATAAATGTTGGCATTGTAATATTCAATCATATGATTAATGATTGAATATAATCAATAAAATAGATGAACTTGTATTTGTTGGCATCATTCATTGATTATCAACGTGATGTATATATACATATTCAAGATGAATGAATGAATGGAAGTATTATGTGTATAAATGACACAATTTATCATTGAATTCCATTGTATATGTATATATTTCTTCATGAAACAGAATTGATAAGATCTAATATGACTGAATTAGATAATGATTGATAATAAGCGGATAAGAAATATCGACTGAAATTAATCCGTTTTATTGAGTTTTATCAGTATAAGGTTGTGGAGATGACCAAGTTTTTGACTGAGATCATGAACTGATTAATGTTAAACCATCATTGAAAACCTGAGAGCAATGAACAGCCGTTTCGTCCTATTGTGAAACTCCTCTGCAGTGCGCATCCACGATCCAGTCTCACGAGATTCGAAACCAAGGTCTTCAGTCTTGCATGTGAACGCTTCATCTCTAGACTACTAAGTCGGCATCTAATGGTGTTAATATCTAACCTCAACCAATCAACGAAATTGCGCCACCATCTTTCATTGTACTGAGGTAGATACCTGTCTCTACCCGACACGGATCAGGGCAAGTGGTTACGGTTTCTTACTAGAATTCCGGGAAATATTTCACGAAACTAGTCACTAGTGAGCACATGGCAATTATCAATATAGGGTTGTGGAGATTATTCAGTTTTTGATTGAAATAATAAACTGATTGATGCTACTTATTTATTGAGTTTTGTTTGATCACTATCTGATACATAATGTTCTGTTTTGATGAAATCACTTCCAGCGAAGGCCTTCTCACTACTTTCTCGCGGTGAGAATGTTGTTTACAGAAGTGAGAGGATGTAGAGCGAATGTTCGGCGCTTTAAACTAGTTGATGGATATGGAGGATCTACCTAGGATAGTTGGAAAATCCTGGTTTCAGCTATCAGAGCTCAGTAGCTAAGTGGATAATGCAATGGCATTTGAAGAGAACAGTAGTGGGTTAGAGTACCAGAGTGAAAATCAACTCTGAGGTGCGGAAACATCTAGCTGACGAGTCCCAAATAGGACGAAGCGGCGCGTATCCTGGATTCTAATGCTAGCCACTATCCATCTTTGCATGCACTATCTTTTATTTTACAAAAAATTTCATATACAGAAATGTAAGATACAAAATGTAAAAGTATTATACTTACTATTGTGTAATAATCATATCTAGAGTTCATTCAAAGTGTATAATGAATATATATAGATTACGTAATCAATACACGTTACTGTAACACAATTTAACCGGAACAGGATGACTACACTTTTTTAATGCTATATTCTTAAATGATTTATAATTGATTGAATTATTAGATTTGTCAATAATCAATGTTCAATGATCAATCTACATGAATGAGACTTTATCTACCTTAGATGAATATCTACAATAGGTTCCCTTCTATTGTCTATTCTACAGGACTTCAACACAACTCAGATCAAGAACATGTGATTAGTTTGACTGGAACTTAAATATACTTCCACACTAAAAACCTATAACGATCTGACACAATCCAACAACAATAAACAATCAATAATAAGGATAGGAGAATATATTACTCATCTAACATCTGTTAGACTATCTACAAGTCTGACTAAGCAAACAAACAATCATTATTATCAAAAGTGGGGTTTGTTGGATATTATAGCAATTTCATTAGTTGAGATGATGAGCCAATTGAAGCTAGACCATCATGGAAAACCTGGAAGCATTGAACGACCATTTCGTCCCATTTTAGGATTCGTCAGAAGTGCGTACTCACGATCGCTCCTCGAGAGATTCGGACCCAGGAACTATTAGTCTCGCATGCGGACGCTTAACCACTAGACCAGTAAGCCGACCGCCATCCAACGGTGTTAATTTATAACTTCAACTAATTCACGAAATTGAACGACACATCCACCGGTGTCTTTATTGAGTTACTATCTCAAAACAGACTCGGTTGAACTCCACTGATCACTGCTTCACACGAGAACCCCAGGAAATACCTCACGAAGCCAGTCATTATCATTCTTACTCACAAATCAGAAACATTCTCAAGATTGTTTAAATGTTGGATAAACAATCTAAATAGTTAGATTTCTGATCGATATTCTGTTGAATGACTTTGACATCTTATTTAAAGTCGATCTTATTAAATAAATCTCTTATGAAAAGCACTAATGTTTTAATGATAGATTCTATATAATCAATTTATTAAAGATTTAGGTGACATGTAGTAGTTTAGCAAAAAGTTTAAAAATAAAGTATAAAAGATGGATGTATATAGAATGAACAAGAAGTCAGATGGAGACAACCATTGTATTTTCCGATACAAACTATAGAATATCTTCGTAAAATATGAGAACTATACATCAAATGCTTCAATTGCAAACCTTCCCTCAATTATCCCTCATATATATTGTATGATTTTTTTTCAAGTTACAATCCCTTTCTATTTTCATTTCTGTTTTCTTCAATTTAATCTTCTTAGTTTTCTGGCCACCTGCATACAACCAATTTCAGGGAAGTCCTACTCACGGCCTTCTCGCGACGGGGACATTGTTTACAAAATTGAGAGGACAAAAAGCAAATGTCCAACGCTTTAACCGGGCTGGTGGACACGGAGAGTCTACCTAGGGGGGTTGGAAAACCCTGATTCAAAATCAATGGTGCACATGCGTTCCAGGATCCAGGAACCAATTATTGGTCACCGGCTACCATGGGATTGCCTTCTTCTACCAATCTTTATGTGTTTAAATAAAATAAAATATAAAGCCTTCTAATGTCAGCTATTCAAGTTTTGATCAATGTTACACACTGTTTATGTTGAAGTTAAACATTAACATTGTTGAATGCCGGCTCAGTGGTCTACAGGTTAAGCATTCGCGCGCGAGACAGATAGTTCCTCGTGAGGCAGGACCGTAGATGTGCATCGCTAATGAGTCTCATGCTAGGACGAAACGACAGTCCAGTGTTTTACGGTTTTCCATTGTGGTCTAGCTTTAACTGACTCATGAATCCAACTATTAAATTACTAATATCTCCACAAAACCTCCTTCTGATAATATATATGTTTACCTGAGGAAAAACTGAATGGTTTAAAGCTAAAATATATCATTAATTGATCCGTGTGATTATGTATACTATACTCAATTTTTCTCTTATTTTCATAGCTTGATTTACGAATTTATCTTAGTTATGAAGCTAATGAAAACTGGGAAATACTGGATGGCTGTTTTGTCCTGGTATTGGACTTTTTAATAGTGTCATTAAAAGGTTTTTCTGATATATGTTTGCTCTATGTTGTGACGGCTTTTGAGAAGCACGATGGAGTTTCCAGAAGCTCTAAAGAGCCGAAGAGTTGCCACCCAATCAGAACCTGTTGGTGTTTTTTTTAGAATATCAACGTTGTACGCTACGGTTGGACAGTCGCATGACTTGCGTCCTTGTAGATTAGCTGGATTATAATCATGTTATAGCTGACGCTCATATCTATGAACAGCCATGATTTTTTGTACATTTTTGACTGTTACCTAATAATCACTTATCCCGTTTCTTCTGTCTTCTGATTTGTGACCGTTGGGGTTCTGTGATTTCGAGTACCATTATTTGTTTATTGTGTTCGGCGTTAGTCAAGTAAAAGACCTAACCCTCTACGAAGACTTTAAGAAATGGCGGGAGTCGTGATGAGTAACTACGTGTCATCTCCACTCTCATTTTGTCTAGGTAACTAATTCTCAATCTAACTCGGTTTAAAGGTTTACTGAGATTGTAATCTAATAGATTATAAAGGAGTTTAACTGATAATAAATACAGTTGGAGATTTCTTGGCGCTATCAGAAATAGAGCATGTTTAGTACGAAGTTACAGGACCATTCCATTTCGTTGAATGACAACACTTGTTGATTTAATAGCCCAAATTACTATCATGAAACGGTTTTCTGATAGATCCAACCATGTTGGTTAATGCTGACTATGTCGTTATGGTTCGTAATGCTATATTTATTGACGATGAGAGACGAATGACAATGTTCAGACAAGGTCCAATGTGCGTTAAATCCTAAATTTCAAAATTACTTAAAGTTTGTTTTAATCTCTAAATCCATTATTTCCTATCGTATCATGTGATCTACACCTGATACTTTCCACTATCTTGACAAGTTCATCTCAATGTACCTATATAGTGCGAGAGCTTGAGACAAAAAAATGTGCCAGGTTTCTGAATTGTGTATACTCCACTTTGTTATTTACAGCTTGTGTTGAGCTTTGCACAACGTGACTTCTGTGGTATGATCACCTTCTGAAAATGATTATGTATCTCTGTTCACTTTTTGATTTCACATAGTTAATCACAGCCAAATTAACACATTCATTCGTTTTTACTCAAACAATACAACATCACACAATATTTCATTTCTTATCTAACTTTAATTAAACTTATTACTCCCAATCGTTGCTGCTACCTTGAGGTCGTGGTCGGGCTTGCCTATCTTGATGAACCAATCGAGCTATATTGGCTGGAACAATTATTCCCTAAGGTCCTACTATGTCAGACAGGTTGGTTGAAGAGCGGTAAAACTAAAAGCAACAAACCCAAGCTCCGAAGGCGAAGTTGTACTGCTGACTGTACAGAAGTGTGACGACAGTTAGGTATTTCTTTCAGACAACCAGCATAACAGCGATGCTGCCTTCTCACAAGGAGGGTGGGGTTAAAAAAGATCGACCCCAAGAATGAACACCTCGCCTTATCTCACAGATATCCGTCTCCGTCGGTAAGCTAACACAAAAGTTACCGATAAAAAGGTTGTGTGTGACCGGCCACAAGCAGTTGTCCCTTGAGCACTGCGAACACACTCTCAGGTCACTAAGACCACTTCTAACCTAATTTCCTTTTCAGGTACCTCTAGAAGAACCGTTCCACGGTGTGGGCACCTGGGAAGTGATAATCGCCCGCATACCTCTCACAGCACTCAAGATCACTGTGTTTATAATCAATCTCTCTCTTCAATTCCCTTAAACTTATTACAAATTAAAGTAATTGGATTATCTATATTAGTAATTATTTATATGTTATTGACTTCTAATATACTCAAACTGTGAATGCATTTTCATCGTCCTGAAAGATAATATATAATATGTAATATGTGGTTCGTAACATCATTCAAAAATTGCTAGAAGAAACAAACACTGGAAATGATTATAAAAGAATTCAAACTACTTATATGTTCATTATCAGTAGTACACGTCATATAAAATGAAAAGATAGGACATAGAATATGCAGTTAATCAATTATAAACAACTTTAGAAGTATTCATGATTGATACTACTATTGAATCACAAACCTCCCTAATGGTGTGAATGTTTCATGTTAGTGTAAACATGTAAACATATGGATATTATTGTAAAGAATATTTTCTATTTATTGTTTGTATGACTATTTTAAATTTTAACAATTGAGGAAATGATATCATTCGATATTGATTCAAGTTCCTGTTCACATCAGTTGATTATCATTTTTAGTTGACTGGATGATCATGAATAAGTTATGTGAATGAGTCAGACACTCAGGAGCTGATTGACATTGGAATTCAAAGATTAGGATAAAGTATGACAGAATAACATCATGAGTATTTGTGAATAGTTACTTTATATAATTCACAAATGTATGTTAGTTCAAAGACTTCATGAATGATAACAAGAGAACTGTTATTTGACAAAGTAAGTTAGTAATCATCATTTTTGGTAGGCATGAACAATAACATGGAAGGTTAACTGTTCACTACTGATTAGAATGGCGTATCTTAAATATTAGACGAACTGATAATCCCTTCAAGTAATCTCATTCACTTCTCTTCCAAACGAAAATCAGAGAATTTAACAATCATCTAAATGTACAGTGATTAACACCTTGTAAAACTTAAATGTTTACAATAATTCTCAACTGTTTATCTATCAATTTCATATAGTTTGACTGGTAATGATTATCGAACTCCGCCTGGGGTTCCTCTGGGGCTACTGCCAATCCCAAGCCCACAAAAATAAGGAAGGTTGGATATGGGGTTGGCGACCTCATCCCGTAGAAAACCGACTCGCTTGAAAAAACACTAAACAGACAAAATAATTTAAACCATTTAAACTTTGTCCTGGGAGTTGGAAGGTCTTCATTTAGAAGAGTTATGACATCTCATGCTGAATGCCGAATTCCTTCGGAAGTCACGAGACCTCTTTTGACAACCAAAGTAACCATTTATCTAAGTACATGAAATGCTTGTATAATGTGGAAGACCGAGAGAGTCATCCAAGTTGCTGCCAAAATGAAAAAAAACACACATCGAACCTGACAGATTGAACGATTTTCATAAGAAAAGCAATGGTAAACTATTGATAAATTGAACATGATTATCCAATCCATAAATCTTTTTTTTGATTGAGATCATGAAACGATTGATGTTAGACCACCTAAATTGAAAGCCTGGAAGCACTGGACGGCCGTTTCGTGCGCATCCACGAACCCAGGGCCTTCGGTCTCGCGCGCGAACGCTTAACCAACTGGACCACTGAGCCGGCATCCAATCGTGATAGTTTCTTTTTTTTATTTTTTTATTTTTTAAAACTGAACTTCTGTCTAATACACTTTCATTCATTACAAAATACATTTTGTTGCTAAATAAGAAAAACAAATATTTCAATCACAAGTTTCATTAAAACACATATTGACATTGATCATTTGCATTGATCATTCATCTTGACATTTGATTGGATCATTTAGCACATAATCACATTGAATTGATCGAGTATATTAGTTTCTCTCTCTCTCTCTCTTTTTTTTGTTGGTTTTTCACTCATCATTAACAAGTAAGTTGTTAAAATTAATTAATCTAATGTTTAAATGAGATACTATGCAGTAAATGTTTGTAATTCATTCAATGTATATGCTAAATGTAAATATGTGAATGATAAATATTAGTCAAGATATTGAGATTAGTGAATGGGTAATAAGAAATATATTTTGTACAATTATATAATTGTCTCATGTCTATTGGACAAATCAAGAGCGGTAAAGTAGAAGGATTAGACAACATTCCAGTAGAAGTACTGAAAGTAGATGTAGAAGTAATGGCAAAGATACTCAACATTCTCTTCAACAACATTTGGAATGAAGAACAAGTACCAACAGACTGAAAAGAAAGACACTTCATCAAGACATCAAACAAAGGGCGATCTTAGCAAGTGTAACAACTACAAAGGCATCACTCTTCTCTCAATACCAGGAAAAGTCTTCAACAGGGTATTGTTAAACAGAATGCAGGACTCCGTAGACACCCGAATTTGAGACCAACAGGATGGATTCCGTAAGGATCTATCGTGTACAGATCAAATCTCAACACTACAGATCAGTTGAATGGGATTCATTACTCTACATCAAATTCATTGACTACGACAAAGTATTTGACAGCATGGACAGGAAAACACTATGGAAGCTTCTTCGATACTACGGCGTACCTGAAAAGATAGTCAATATCATACGGAATTTCTATGATGGATTAAACTGCAAAGTCGTGCATGAGGGAACAGGTCACAGACTCATTCGTAATAAAGATAGGTGTTAAAAAAGGTTGCTTACTCTCACCCTTTCTCTACCTGCTGGTGATCGACTGGATTATGAAGACGCCAACATTTGGGGGCGGGGGAGAAGTACTGGACACAGTGGACAGCTAGGATGCAGTTGGACGACCTTCGCAGATGATCTAGTTCTTCTGTCTCACACGCAAAAACAAATGTAGGAGAACACGACCAGTGAAGCAGCATCCTAAGCAGCAGTAGGTCTCAACATACACAAGGTGAAAGGCAAGATTCTCTGATCCGACACGGTATGCACCAATCCAATCACGATTTGGAAGATGTAAAAACCTTTACATATCTGGGCAGCATCATTCATGAACAGGGCGGATCTGATGCAGATGTGAAGGCGCGGATTGGCAACTCACGAGCAGCATATTTGCAACTGAGGAACATCTGGAACTCAGAACAATTGTTAATCAACACCATAGTCAGAATTTTTAATACAAATGTCAAAACAATTCTACTGTATGGAGTGGAAACCTGGAGAACTACGAAAGCCATCATTCAGAAGACACAAGAGTTTTTTAACAGTTATCTATGCAAAATGCTTCAGATCCGTTTAACAGTCACAGACACTATCAGCAACAATCTATTGTGGGAAAGAACAAACCAGATCCTAGCGGAGGAAGAAATCAGGAAGAAGTGGTGGAAGTGGATAGGACACACATTCATGAAAGCACGCAACTGCGTCACAAGGCAAGACACCAAATGGAATGCTCAAGGCCAAAGTAGGAGAGGAAGACCAAAGAACACATTACACCGAGAAATGGAGAGAGACATGAGAAAAATGAACGAAAATAGGATAGAACTTGAAAGTAAGGCACAGGACAGAATGGGTTGGCGAATGCTGGTCAGCGGCCTATGTTCCATTGGTAGTAAGAGGCATAAGTAGGTAAGTAGTTAATATATTTGTCTATTGCAAATATAAGGAGGAATTTAATTAATTATCATCAACATCTCTACTCTTTTGAATCTTGGATTGTATGAACCCGCCTCAGAAGTGGTTGAGTACACAACTATTTAGTCTTCGGGTGCGAATAATAATTCTTTAAAGCTAAGCTACAATTGCACCTACTATACGCTTTCAGTACTTTATAGTCTCTGACTGATATCGGTTCATAATGAAAATGTATTTTAAGTTAAATCATTGAATAGGTTAACATCTTCAAGTTATCAATTGTCTTATTTTCCATTTTCTAGATGGATTGGATCTATCTCATTCATGTTATAATTTGTTTATTTCTAATGAAACAACTCATCTCTCTTCTATACATCATATTCATTTATACAATTGGAAAGAGATTATTTTCTAAAAGGAAATTATTGAGAGAAGCTGGTGAATGGGCAATTGTCACTGGTGCAACCGATGGAATTGGTAAAGTATATGCAGAAGAATTAGCTAATGATGGTTTGAAAATTATGTTGATTAGTAGAAATGAAGAGAAACTTTTGAATGTTGCTAATGAGATTGAATGTAATTATCATGTAGAGACAAGAATAGTCACAGCTGATTTCACAAAGGTAAGCCAGTATAGTGAGATTATAATTTATGGACCACCTTTTAACGACACCAGACTGACATTGAGAGTGCTAACCTACATATCACATCTAAATGAGGGTATATATAGGTTAAAATTCTAATTAATTATAAGATTGTTATGGTAGTCTTTATTTAGATACTATATGATCTTTGGAAATCGACATTTAGATCAATAACTATTCAATTGTACTGAGAATCTAAACGACTATGTGTATACCTTTCCGTAGGTTGTGTTATGATTATAACTACTTTATTCAATATTATATTTTTGGTACAAAATAGAATGGTCAGCACAAAATATTTCAAAGACTTTCTGTTTCTTATTTCTTGATCGATCCTGATGATAAATATTCGGTGTTTGTCAGGTAGAAGTTAGTAGTCCAATCAATCAATATATAACCCATGTAGATTGTTTTAGCTGAATACTGCCAGCAACCACAATATTTCTGACTAGGTCTTTTATAACTTGGACAACGAAAGATTGTACATTTTTCAGAAATGCACCTGAATAGGTTATGCGATGAATAGGTATAAAATAAGTAAAATTAGATGATTTTAATTGTTGAGGTCATTAGTCAATTAAAACTAGACCAACATGGTCTTGTATTCAAGATTGATATGTCCTAAGTTCGAATTTCACGAGGCGAGATCGTGGATGGGCATTGCTCAGGAGTCCCATAATAGGACGAAACGTTTGTTCAGTGCTTCCAGGCTTTTCATGGTGGTCTAGCTTTAATTGACTCATGATTTTAACTATTAAAATTACTATAATATCCACAAAAGCCCTTTATAAAGTTAGCTAACTTGCTGAAATATCTCGATGACTGGAACAGGTAGCCTAACCATTCAAACAGGCCGCCAAATTTCTCTTATATATTTAATTTTTTTAAATGATAGCTTAAGGAAAATAACTACTTATATCTGAATTCCATAAAGAAAATGTCATCAAAATTGCATTGATAATATAGGTATGTGTGAGTATTATAAGTGATGAATTGAGATTATTTGAATATTAAGAAAAAGTTTAGTACTGACCAGTCAGTCAGTTACATCGTAGGATCAGGCATATATATTCATCGGTCCAAGTAGCCATACCTCATTAGCACAACAAGATGAACACCGAATTCATACAAGTAGTTAATTCAGTGGTGTTTGATTGATTAATTGGAATTTATAATAATAGTTCTTTTGTATCTGAAAACATGATCGATGTATATATCTCGGGTATAATACAAAAAGCATAACCTATAATGTCATGGAATGAGATTGTTAAATTTTAAATAAGAAAGATTAATTCAGCGAAAAGTTCATTCTTTGCAGCAACATTGCGAATAGTATTGGTCAGCCGATCATTGCTCACTAATAATCTTAAAGATAAATTATCGCATCTGACCAATTCAATGTGCATTTACTAATTTACCTGCTCATGTAGAACTATGTATATAGGTCGTTTGATATGTACTTTATCCAAAAGAATTCAAGAACATTATCCGACGTGGCTAAGAAGAGGAAGAAATGGCTCAATAAGAAGTTCAATAACTGAATATCTTGTGAACACAGGTCAGTCAGGACAGACTCTATGTCTTCTTTGCATTGACGAAGCAATAGCCATATCTTTCTTTATGTTATCTCACCGTTACTATGTCTAACAGAAGTTTATTATCATCCTGAGAGAAAAAAAACATAAATATATATTCATTTGCGATTGTACGACTTTGAAAATGAATTCACCGAAAAGACAACACTTCACTAAACTAATCTTTCTTATTTAATGTCTTCATGGATATATTCCGTATGTTAAATTTTACTCAAAGTCTATCAGTAATATGTAGTTGATGATTTTTTTGTTGAAATCATTTAGTATAATAATGAAATTATGATTTGATTAATGGACTGTAATCAAAGAAGTATTGATTGAAAATTCATAGAAGATTAGAGAGTTTGTTTAATGGATTAGAATTAAACTCATTGATAGAGTTATATCACGTTTAGAACGAGATCTTAGAGTTTTATGGGATCTTTATTTAGATCAATTTCATAGTTTCTCAAATAGATTAGCATATGTATTACTATTAGTACAATGAACTACCTCTTTGTCTACTGTATTATTTCTCAGGGTCTATGCAGTTTACCATGTAAATAAGTTTTCATATGTATTTGTTCCTAAATTTGTTGTTTATGTTTTCTATATGAACTAGAATCCTATCTAACTTGTAGGCGAGGTGATATAAAATAGTTGCATACTAATGAAAAACACTTGTGTATTATACTTAGTGATTGTCTGTCTAAGCTAATTTCAAACTAAAATATTTTTTTATATCAGAATGGGGTTTTGTGGATACTATAGTAATTTCATTGGTTGAGATCGTGAGTCAATTGAAACTAGACCATCATGGAAAACCCTGAAAGCACTGAATGAAAGTTTCGTCCTATTGTCGGACTCCTCATCAGTGCGCATCTACGATCCCGCCTCGCGAAATTCGAACTCAGGACATATCGGTCTCACGCGCGAGCGATTAACGTCTAGATCATTGAGCTGGCCGGCATTCAACGGTGTTAATGTCTAACTTTAATTAATTCATGAAAATGAGACACACATCCTCCATCATCTTCAATGAGTTACTATCTCACAACAGACCCAGTTGAATTCCACTGATCACTGATTCCCACTAGAACTCTAGCTTTGATTGACTCATGATCTCAACCATTGAAATTATTATATCCCATATTCATCAATTCACGTTTGTTCTTTTCTTTTCACAGACTGATGTCTATCAAAGAATACAAGAAGCTATAGATCAATTATCATCAATTGCTTGTTTAGTAAATAATGTTGGTATGGGTGTTCCTAAATTAGACTATTACGCAACAGCAGACTATATTACTATAGATTTTATTAAAAACATCGTTTTTTGTAATACTTTACCTATTGCTATGATGACCCATATAGTATTACCAAAAATGTTAAAACAATCAACAACTGGTATGGCTATCATTAATATTGGATCACATTCTGGTTATAGGGCTTTTCCATTTTTATCATTATATTCAGCAACAAAAGCATTTGTTAATCAATTATCTAGATCCATATCGAATGAGAACTATGATCATCGTATTCATATACAAACAGTTTGTCCAATGTTTGTATCTACAGCAATGAATGGTTATTGTAAAATGTCATTATTTGTCCCAAATGCAAAAGAATATGTAAAATGTGCATTAGATATGTATGGTGTTGAACAAGAAACATTTGGTTATATTGGTCATGCAATTAAAGAATATTTCACTAGTTTATTACCAAATTCAATTTGGAAATATTATATGTTATTTATGAAATCATGGTTTGATAAACATAAAAAACAATAAAATATTATAATGTATATTTTTAGTTGCCATAGTGAATAACCATGAAAAATCGATAATTTCATATCAAAAAATTTTGATTGATTTTTCCTAATCTTTAGTTTGTTTTTTTTGTTGTTTCCATTATATATTAATCATACATTTGAAATCAATAATTAATTTTTATAATGATCTCATTTTTTTTTAAATTCTAATTTATCAGTGCTGATTTTTCTATCGAATAAGTGTGATAATCGATCAATATCTATATGTTCATGATTTATAAAGAGGTTATAGATGGATTTTGTAGAGATTTTAGTAATTTTTTAGTTGAATTCATAAGTCAAATGAAGCTAGATCATCATGGAAAACGTGAAAGCACTAGCACAGACGTTTCGTTCTAATATGAGACTCCTCATCAGTGCTCATCCACGATGGCGCCCGTGAGGTTCGAACGCCTAAATTATGGACCACTGAGCCGGTATCCAACAGTGTTAATATCTAACTTCGACCAATCCAAGAAATTACGTCACCGTACGACTTGAGAATCATATACAAGAGTACCATAACATTAAGCTCAAACATTGTCTAGTATTGAAATCTAGGAATTTGTTTCTTTCTTATTTAGATTTCGTGAGCTAGACCCTAATGTTGGTGTTTACTCTGGGATTCGAGTCAAGTTTGTTTTGATTAAAATGCTAGCTCACTATCTACTGACTGCTATTGAATCCGGATAACCAATCAGTTAAGGCAACATAAATGTATCTAATTTATAAGTGTTAATGTTTCTCAATGTTGTAAATGTCAAGAACTGCAACTAAAATAGACCATTTGCTATCATTGACATTAACTAGAGAAAAGATATATACGATTATAAGTTAAGCACAATGAAACTATTGTCTAGCGGGATATAGTTCACAATTAGAAGTCGTATTGATTATTATACCTTTCAAATTTTTGTTTTCATAATATACATCAGCTTTTTTAGCTCCTCCATCATCAAAACTCATAATGATTATCGAGGTGAATTCCATTGTCTTC
Source organism: Schistosoma mattheei (assembly GCA_944470405.2). Taxonomy (NCBI): domain Eukaryota; kingdom Metazoa; phylum Platyhelminthes; class Trematoda; order Strigeidida; family Schistosomatidae; genus Schistosoma; species Schistosoma mattheei. The sequence goes on along the minus strand of OX103948.1, from coordinate 22,319,578 downwards.
TATGTTCGTTATCACTTTTAAGCACTTGATTAAACATCATATAGTGTTGGACTCTGTGTATTATTATTGACAGTAATAATACAAATAGCAACCTTACTCAGAACTGTATGAAATTCTTAATAAAAGTAAACATTATAATTATATGGTAGTTTTTATACAAAACATAATTCTGGTATGAATTAGCAACAATGAACTGGATAAAAATCATCTTCTGCAGGAATTATTTTGCGAGTTCTATTCAAGAAACACAGTATTTCTAATATCATTATCATTAAAAGTAACACCCACTTTTAAACCTTAACGTTACTTCAAAGATATTTTATTCATAATTTAATCTACTGTAAAGAACTAGGAAGTACAATGGTATTTTAGAAAGTGTTCAAGTATATGACTGTTATCACAAAAGACAAAATTTGCATAAGAGTAAACTTACTTCCGTATCAGAAAAGGAGTTATGTGGAGAGTGTAGTAATTTATTAGTTGAATTCATAATTCGACTAAACTTAGACCACCATGGATAAAGTGGAAGCACTGGACGACCGTTTCGTCTTAGTATGAAACTCCTCAGCATTGCGCATCCACCCAGAAGGTCCTGGGTTCGAGCCCTGAGATTGGGTGTGCACTACTGAGGTGTCCAGAGCTTCCAGGTTTTCCATGGTGGTAGAAGAAATACTAAAGCAGTTTGTCAAATTTCTGTTACCAATTCGATCTTAAACTGATAGCCAAGGAAGCAAAATTGATTGTGCAAACTTATTTTAGACGCACAAGTTTGGTTTGCAAACATGGATTCTAAAGGCTTCAGTGTGCAAAGAGCGAATTCGTAAACGATGCGACAAATTTGATGGAATATGGTGGATAACCTTAAAATCTTTTTTCAATTCCACTTATCAAGTGAACGAGAAGAGAACTCGTTATCACTCTTAATTGTCTTTTAGTCAACGAAATCGGATGATGCTTTTTTATTCGACGATAGACTTACCGAATTGTACACGGTATAAAACTGGCTCTAGAGGAGCAGTTGAATTGGTGAGTACACATAGATACAGAAATTTAGTCAGTGTCTTTATAACCGTTTTATTATGGGGTGTTTGTAAAAGACGGTACTTAGTCTGGCTGCATAAAATGCTTTTTGTACAGCCTTTATTAACGTTTGAGTCATAATTTCTTCAGTAGCATCATTTAGGAATTGTAATTTTAAGAGCATCACTTTTTTTGGAATGGCAGGTACAATTATAGATTGTAGCCTGCAGTGAAATCCAGGACTCGCGTTTCGTCCTATTTCGGACTCGTCAGCTGGATGTACCTGTGTCTCAGAGTTGATGTTCACTTTGGGACTCGAACTCAGAACCGCTCGCTTCAAACGCCATCACACTATCCACTTAGCTACTGAGTTCTGATAGCCGCCTAGTTGTACACTGGGGTGAAGTTTAAATTCACTTGGTGTTGCTTTACTTGTATCTTCCCATTATTATTTAGGACTGCAACTGATCAGTCTCTTGTTGACATATGTGCATCCTGTGCGGATTCCCTCAATATAGACATTGCTAGCCACTATCCATCTTTACTTAAAAAGCTTGTGACTTACAACTATAGCGAGTCGATCCGCACAGGATGCACATATGCCAACAACAGACTGATCAATTGTAGACCTAAATAACAATGAGAAGATACAAGTAAAACAACACCATGTAAATTTAGATAAGTACAACTATCCTTCTTTTTATCTCCGTCATATAGTTGTCAATGAATTTCATTATGTATCCATTCCTACTAAGCAAGTTACCAATATTAACCATAATGTCATCTAAGCAAATCATTCTAACATGATGAATTAAGATCTGATTGATACTGCACTAAAGAAATAAATCATAATGATAAACTCATTGAAACAACAAAAAAAAGATAAAGAATTATTTACCCATTAATATAATTTGATTGGTTAATTATTATACACCAATACATTTCCATGGTTATCGCCCAATTTTATTGATTTTTTTTTTCATTAAATTAAAAAAAATATTATTTATTCAATAATCATTTAATTAATCATTAGTTTCATGACAACTACAACAACAGTATCCAACTAATTTCATTTAAAAATTACTTTATAAAGTTCCCCTAGCTCCTTACTGTTCTACCCCCCTCCAAAAAAAAGAACACGATTATAATGCAATCTAAACAAAATTCATTTCATAAACATCCATCATTTATAAAATCAACTGAAGAATTTGAAAAACTTTTATTACAATGTCCATTTATGTCAATAATTCATTCATCAAAAATCAATAAAAATAAATTACATAATAAAATTAATAAAAAATCAATAAATGATCAACAAGATCAATCAATCAAATCTAATGATATTATATTCAATAATCAATTATCTATTATATCAAATGAAAATTGTATAGAGATAAATCAATCTAAAGGTTTGTTTATGTAAAATGTTGTATTATTCCTTAATAAAAAAAGAATGTAATCTATGAATATATCAGTATCATATACATAGTTCACTTTTCTTATCTTAAAGAGAGTAAACAATGAAGATTGATGCAGAATAATAAATGGATTCATTTTATGTTGCTAGGTTCCTATCAGTTGCTTACTACCTGCTTACCCCAGGAGTTTTAGTGAGAAGTCGTTATCAGTGGAGTTCAACCAGATCTGTTGTGAGATAGTAACTCACTGAAGACAATGGTATACGGTGGCACAACTTCGTGGATTGGTTGAAGTTAGACATTAACACCGTTGGATGCTGTCTCAGTGGTCTAGTTGGTTAAACGCCTGGCGCGAGACTGGTAGGTCCTGGTTTCGAATCTCGCGGTGTGCGGGATAGTGGATGCGCACTGCTGAGGAGTCCCATACTAGGATGAAACAGCCATCTAATGCTTCAAGGTTTTCCATAGTAATCTAGCTTCAATTGACTCATGATTTAAACAAGTGAAATACCTATTAAATATTTGACAATCCATATTATTACAGATATTGATATACTTATACATAAGTACAAGGGTGATTAAAGATGAATATATGTGCATCATGATATAGTAAAGATTCCGATAGAGTTAATATGGAGGTTATTACTGTCTCTTTTGTAATAAATCTTTCTTTACCCGGGTAACATTAATCCCTCCTTTTTTTATTTATTACATCATTCATTATTTCAACTCTTTCTGAAGTTTAAATTACATCATTGTCATTTTTTTGAAATTTCAATTTATATCTTCCTATCTATCTGGATTAATTGAAGTTAGACATTAAAACCGTTGGATGCCGGCCAGCTCAGTGGTCTAGTTGGTTAAGCGCCTGGAGCGAGACTGATAGATCCTGGGTTTGAGTCCCGCGAGGCAGGGTTGTTGATACGCACTGCTGGGGAGTCCCGCAGTAGGACGAGACGGCCGCCCAGTGCACCCAGGTTTTCCATAGTGGTCTAGCTTCAATTGACTCATGATCTCAACTGTTTAGATTACTACAATCTCCAAAAACCCCTTCTGATATTTCTTTATTATCATTAATCTATTTTCAGTCATCTCATTACATAATCATCTAATGTTTGTTAACTCTATGAATTCTAATCAATAGTTCAATAGTCTGAAAATTTCCCTTTACAAATTATATTTAAACAAAACAAATCATTTTTAATGACCTTATGAACTCGATCGAAATTTTCGCTATATCATGATACACATAGATTCATCTTTAATCACCCTTGTACTTATGTATAAGTATATCAATATCTGTAATAATATGGATTGTCAAATATTTAATAGGTATTTCACTTGTTGAAATCATGAGTCAATTGAAGCTAGACTACTATGGAGAACCTTGAAGCACTAGTCGGCTGTTTCATCCTAGTATGGGACTCCTCAGCAGTGCGCATCCACGATCCCGCACACTGCGAGATTCGAAACCAGAACCTACCAGTCTCGCGCCAGGCGTTTAACCAACTAGACCACTGAGACAGCATCCAACGGTGTTAATGTCTAACTTCAACCAATCCACGAAGTTGTGCCACCGTATACCATTGTCTTCAGTGAGTTACTATCTCATAATATGGATTGTCAAATATTAAATAAGTTGTAAGCAATTGATGAGAACCTAGCAACATAAAATGAATCCATTTATTATTCTGCATCAATCTTCATTGTTTACTCTCTTTAATAATAGCAGTATCAGTTTTAGTTTAGAAAGGATATGAGGTCTGATGATCTGTACTAGTCATCATAATGATAATCTCTTAGTTGATTCAACTTTCTTTTGAAAGAGTCGATAGATGGAACTTTAATCGTATGTTGATTTAATAAGAAAGTTGATAGTCAACTAATATGTAATTTTTTTTATTAGGCTTGTGAACTTGAAAGACAAAAAACAAAAAAGAAAATGAGGGTATATCACATACAAATTTATCATTAAGTAATTTGAACATTGTAATCAAGTCACCTCTAATTCTTTTATGATGACAATAGGAATAAGTTTAGTTTAACCACTTGAACATCATACAGGAGACTCCGCTATTTCAAGAATCAACTTAGTTATTGTTCATTGAACCTTTTCCAAAAACTCATAAGAGTTTAAATGATTGCGTATATTGTATTTACGAGAAACGAATGTAACACACGTAATCTAGACACCAATTTCAAGATTTGGTGATTATTCTGTTTAATTGATGATGATGATGATTTGGATGATTGAATACAATTTACTGCAATGGTTTTTTGAAATACTGTTATAATTTGTAGCTTTGTGCTCAGTTAAGATATATATATTATTATCGAAGAAGGTTTTCCGTCTGACCTACTACATAAAGACATTGCGTACTCTTGGGATTACTCGTCATTTACTCTTACAATTTGTCAATTCTTGCATATTACTTATTATTCTTTACTCTTCTCCATTATTCTTTCCCGGGATTTTGAGAAAAGACTTTGCTGTATTGCAGAGAGTGCTGAAGACAGTTAGCAAGATGTGTGATGAATCTTTCAATGTCATAATTAATATGGTTGTGGAGAGACATCTAAAGTCATGCAAACTCGTGGCAGGTGTTATTTTATCAGATACTAACCATCTCCTTCACTCTTATCTTTCTTCTTGTATATCTTCTTGTAAAACGAGACGTAATTACACTAAAATCCATTCACGCAAGCAAAAGTATAAAAGTTCTATAATACCTTACCTAGCAAATAAACTCTGTGACGAACAGGTTGTTAGAGTTAACCAAGTCAATAACCTGCATTCTTAACCATGTCTGTAATTTGAAAAGTTGTACAGTATTCCGTTTTTTTAAAAAAAACTTTTTTCCCTTTTTTATCTTTGTTTCTGTTTATTTTGGCGTAAGTAACTTGTTGAAATACCCTGTGTTGAGAATTCTATATCGTACCAAAAATATAATATTGAATAAAGCCATTAGTAATAATAATAATATATAATGATGCCCCTAATTCAAGAACAGTGAATTATCGACTAAATCAATAATGAATAAACCCGTACGAGCAGTCTAGAATCTTTACTGGTCCTTCTTCACATCTAGTCCTGTCTATTAACTCCAGAAAACCAATTTCAGCCTCTACGATATAAATCATGTATTTCAAACATACTGGGCTTATATACAAACCAAACAGACGACATCGTACCATAAATTAGAAAATAACACTTGTACAAGATTAAGTCAAATGTGGCTGTGATTGTGGGGGACTGTAAGTAATAGACTAGACATAACTCAAGAACAGTAAATCATATATTAATAATCTACAGGTCAAAATGAAGCTTATAATAGGAAGGATATGAATATGCATAGTTTAACTGCTTAATAATTATACAATACAAAATAGATGTATAGTATTAATCCATGAATGGATCTCAACAGTTACCATTCATAATTCTGGTCGGGATATAACAAACGCTTATCTATTCATTGTAAGCTTCAATTATTCGATTAAAAATATATTTAAAACACTAATTACTTGTGTTAAAGCTATTGAATGAGTGATGTTGTGATTAGTTGTAGGCTAATCGTTAAAAATACCAAGTCAATTATTCAAATTATAAACTATAGTTAACTGGAGTAATTAAGATGTAAATTACACATGCTTACTTACCTACTTACTTACACCTGTTACTCCTAATGGAGCATAGATCGCTGACCAACATTCTCCAACCCACTCTGTCCTCGGCCTTCTTTTCTAATTTTATCCAATTCTTGTTCATTTTTCTCATGTCTATCTCCATTTCCCGGTGTAATGTGTTATTTGGTCTTCCTCTTTTCCTCTGGCCTTGAGGATTCCATGTGAGGGCTTGTCTTGTGATGCAGTTGGGTGATATCCTCAGTGTGTGTCCTATCCATTTCCAACGCATTACACATGCTTTGATTTCAGTTAATTAAGAAGTAACAGTATCAAGAAAAATTTAGAGTTTAAAAAGTTACATGTCATAGTATCGTTGATGATTTATGTGAATTATATGAGAAAGTAAACATTGTGAATTTACTATTTGAAACAACATAACTGAAATATTAAAATGAAAATGATGACAATACAGCGAACATCATAGATAATACGATCGAAAAGTTAAACATGATCAAATCTAAATTCTTATCATATACAAAGAAGATTGTATAGTATAAGATGTTAGTTACTAAATGTTGGAGTGATCAAGAAAACTTCTCACAAAAAAACAAGAAAGGATCAGGAAAACACTAAGAACCATTTGATCCAATCAGCGTTCACTTGAAGTTTAGCCAGAAACATCAAGAAAGTGAAAGGTCACATGTAGAGTTTGTTTGCTAGCATTCTAAAATTTTCGGGAAACCCAAGAACATTTAAAATATTATTAAAACCCTATATTTTCCGTACTAAAACGAACCTTTGGAGTAAAGTGCTTCTCGAATATTTTGCGCCTTTTCTCTCATGTCCAGGTCTCTATGTAGTTCTAGCTTGAGGGCTACGAGAATAGCTTAGGAACCGAATATAGCGTTCAATTAGCAAGACTTATCACTAAAGGAATTCTAATGACTTATTATACTACAACTAGATAAACCAAACTTCTAACTAATCATAATAATCATTGTAAACTTTCAGTAAACATTTTGATTTTTGTACACTACAGTATGTTAATTATAAATTTGTATCCATTCACAACGAAACGATTGTCAGCTATTTATTACGCTTTTATTATCGTTTTATAAGTCTACTGATAAGGAAATAATTATTAGATAGATCCATCTCGGAAAATATTTTTAAAATTCCGTCGTTGATATTCAGGATTACAACTGATCAGTTTATAGTGCCATATGTTCATTCTAAGCGTAATGTCTTTATAAAGTCTTTTATGAAATATTTTAGAATTTTTGGGATTGGTATTCAGATTTAATATTTTGTCTGAATTGAGACTCGTCAATTAGATGTACCGCACTCTTAGTGGTTCCATTGATAGTTGAGACCATTACCTTACAGTTGAAACACCTAGGTTGCATATAGTACTATTATGGATTAAGGTAAACAATAACATAGGTGAGAAACGAAAAACTCTTACAAGTACCTTTTTATCCACTAAACGCATTGTGGATCTTTGGGTGAAGTAGCATAGAGACAATGAATAGGGGTTTAAAGCGATAGACACAGAGTTGAGTCTTGGTATAGAAATCAATAGCGAAAGAGAAGTGTGTCTAAAAGACAATTCCCATATATGATAAAATGTACGCTTCATACTTGAATGTTAGTCATAGTCCAAATATACAAACACTAGATTTACTCTATGTTGAATTGTGTTGCTTAAAACATCCTATAAATTCCACCAAAAATTCGTATCAGATGGTATATCATTGAAAAATAGAAACCACTGAAAACTTGTTCAGTGATCATTAATTTGAGACTATTCACCGATAATTTACAAAAAAAACAACAACTCCATATTGAATTGAACCTATGACTTTCATGTACCACTGATAAAGTATATCCTTAAAATAAATACAAATTTCCATATGATACTCAATTAATAAACCCGTGATCAGTGGAGCTAGTCCGTGTGAGGTAGAGACAGGTATCTACCTCAGTACAATAAGAGATAGTCGCGCAATTTCGTTGATTGGTTGAAGTTAGACATTAACACCATTAGATGTCGACTCAGTGGTCTAAAGGTTAAGTGTTCACGTACGAGACTGAAGGCCCTGGGTTCGAATCCACGAGCGAGATCGTGCATGCTCGCTGCTGATGAATCCCATAATAGGACGAAACCGCCATCCAGTGCCTCCAGGTTTTCAACGACGATCTAACATCAATCGGTTCATGATCTCAATCAAAAACTTAATCATCTCCACAACCCTACACTGAAAATAATAAATAATATTAAATCACAATTATGAATCAGTTAAGATGATATTGGTTATTAATAACTGAATGGTGTATTTTTGTGAGCATTTCAATTCTTCAAGTAGATGGTGATTGTACGACTAACTCTTTATCAAAGCAATCAACTACCTAAGTTGGATGGTAATGAACAAGATTTCTGAAGTATCATCACCTCTTTTATTACTGAAAATAATTCTTGTTGATGAGTATCAAGTGCTCACTCAATCGTTTAGTCACATATCATTGTTAACAGAATGCAGAATTATAACACATATGAAGTGTTGATCATCTCTACTGAATATATCATCCTGTCAGATTGTATTTTAACTTATCACTACAATCCTATACTGATAAACGTTGTATTTTATTGTTTCTTTTTTTTCTATTAGACAACTCTAATAAAAATGATGAGATAATTATAAAAGATACAAAAATGAATCATTTAGAAAGTCCTCCCGAAAACAATGATCATCATGATGAACATACGATAACTAATATGAACTACTTAAATTCATTAAGTAGTATAAAAAAATTACGTTTAACTAAAGAATTTAATTCTTTATCAATAGATGAACAAAATGAAGAGAATGAATTACGTTATAAACAATTAAATAAATTATATGAATTAATTCAATCAGATCCAGGGCGTTATGGACAATTATCCATTGAAAATATGATTGAACAAATGAATCATTTTTATTTATAAAAACAATGTAAGTGTGATTGAATGTTGAATGAATGCAAATGTTGACGAGAACAAAGGAAGAGACGAAATAGAACAAAACAAATAAACAAATATCCTATTGACTCTATTCATTAGATTGTAGTTTCAACCCTATTCATTTTACCTAATTGGATTGTTATTAACGAATAAAGAATGTAAACAAAAGTATATATACACATTCCAATGTATTGTGTTTATTCTTTTGGTTAAAACAATAATGGGTAATGTGAAAATACGAAATTCTAATTAGTTTCTTTTTTTATAAGAAAAGGGTTTTGTGGATATTATAGTTTGAATGTTGCGAGATGGGATCATGGGTGTGCACGGTTGAGGAGTACCACAATAGAATGAAACGACCGTACAGTGTTTCCACGTTTTTCATGATAGTTTAACTTCAACTGACTCATGATCTCAACTATTATAATTTTTGTTAATTTGAAGATAATTGAAATCGATAAAGTAGTTAGTGAAAACTAGATACTGCTTAACGGTTATTTTATTCCAATATTATATTAGGGTTTTTGATTAAGATCATGAATCGATCAATGTCATACCATTATTGAAAACCTAGGATCACTGGACAGTTGTTTGGACGCCGGCTTAGTGGTTTAGAGTTGAAGCATTCACGATCAAGATAAAAAAATCCTCAGTCTGAATACTGTGTGCGTGATCGTGGATAAGCACTGTTGAGGAGTTTCATACCAGGACGAAAAAGACATCCAATGGTTCCAGGTTTTCAATGATGGCCTAAAATTGATCGATTCATGATTACAGTTTGTGATTTTCTCGAGGTAATATTCAAGAATCAAATTAAAATCAGTATTTCTTCGTGTACATGGGAATATAAAGACATATATTCATGGTGTATAGATGTCAACAGAGAAAAATACAAAGTTCAAACGTGAGTCTCAATAGTGAGAAGAAAAAATAATCCTTGGGAATTTTTAGTCACCCAATTTTTTTTAACAACCTAGTACCTATTCAAATCCAATAAATCAATCAATAACACTTTGTAGATAAGCAGTTTATCCGCGTTTCAATGTGAATATCAGTACTAAAATTAGTGTATAATCATGTTAGTGATTTCAAACTAAGAGAAAGTATACAATGTAGATTCTAAGGTTAATAGGAAATTAAGATAAGTGTTTTTCACTGACTTTTAAAACTATACAAGGATAATGTATGTATAGATTTATTCAGCGATTGGTGTTTGAATTCTATTGATCAACCATCATTATTCGTATTTAATTAGGTAAGCCACTATAAAGTTATCAACTTCAAAGTTTATAAACTAAGTTTAACTATGAAAGCCACCATCCAGAAGATACAAGTGTTTATTAACAGTTGTCTATGCAGAATACTTTGGATCCGCTGACCAGACACAGACACTATCAACAACAACCTATTGTGGGAGAGAACAAACCACATTCCAGCGAAGGAAGAAATCAGGAAGAAGTGGATAGGACGCACATTAAAGATATCATCCAACTGTATCACAAGACAAGCATTCACCTGGAATCCTCAAGGTCAAAGTAGGAGAGGAAGACCAAATAACACATTACACCGAAAAATGGAGACAAATATGAGAAGAATGAACAAAAATCGAATAGAACTAGAAAGGAAGTCACAGGACAGAGTGGGTTGGCGAATGCTGGATGGCGGCTTATGCTCCATTGAAGGGTAACAGGCGTAAGTAAGTGAGTAATAAGTCGGTCACAAGAAATACAGGACCTAGGAGATATGTTCATCAGTTTAAGTTATTATATCGAATGAAGATAATAAGATGGAATTATCAAAAAAATCTCAATGGTAATAGAAGAAATTATACATCGATAATACAATTCAAGAAGAAATTCTCAATATATGAAACAAAATTTACAAGATAATTTTAAAACTCAATGTTTTCGAGAAGACAATCAATGGATAAAACTACGTCATCTCGATTTTTCTTGAGCAATCTTGTTTAAGCTCGCTAACCATTGGTTACAGTGGACCTAAATTCGGTGATCTACATTAACTGATATGATGAGTTCCACAGTCGATAAGTTTACAGGTTGATGCCAAGTCTTGACTTTTCTGCTCCTAACTTTCTTTCAACTTAGTACCACTCTTCAAACAACATGAGTCGATGTATAAATTGATTAAGCATATGTAATACATATCCAATCCACCTCAGTCAATGAAGATTAACTAACTTATCAACCCGTTTACCATCATTATCTAATACTACGTGACAAACTTCTATATTGTTTAATCGGTTGTTCCAGCAATGAATACCAAAAAAACATTTATTCAGTTCTATTCACTAAAACAGATTTATACTCTTTTGGCTTAGAATAACTAAGAATAAACGCCGCCGTACATTCCAATTTCATTAACTTGTAGATTTTATTGGAATCTTTGCTGTTTGGTAGAAGAAGAAAATTTTGCATTCAATCATTGATGTAGTGTTGTGTAGTTAGTCTGTGAAAACAGTATCACTATGAAACAGGTGGTTTTCTGACTGATAAAACATTATGACATCAAATCACACGAAAAGATCAAATACAATTCTATATTCTCAAGCTTGTTTATATCTAATAGTTGAATTAAAAGAAATGTTACTGTTACATTTTGAACTCATCTATCTTACACTGACCAAACAAATTTAGTAATACTGTGGTGTAAGCTACTTATATTCTTATAAGTAGTATATAACGATAGGAATAGAATGTGTTTGAGTAGAAGATCGAGAATGTTAAGTAATTGTTATGAAAATGCAGGAACGATGAAATCTCAAACGATGGAATGATATTTGCAAAAGAAACAGTTAATTTTTGAAATAATGGATTGATATTTTGCAAATTAACTATTTTAATAGTTGAAATCATTAGTCAGTTGAACCTAGACCACCATGGAAAACCTGGAAGCTTCAATTGCTTCATGATTTCAACTATTGGAATTACTATAATCTCCACAAAAATCCCTTCAAATGACTAACTATTTACTGTACGGTTCTCAGGTTTTATTGAGATATTCTGTAATTTCGTGTTCAAATACATCCGATCGTTATTTTATTTATTTATTTAACACATAGATATTGGTACAAGGAGGCACCAAATACATATGCGCCACATAAATCTCATTCGATATGTGTGAGGGCTGTGATACTGTCCGGGTGCCAAAACCGGGGCAGGTCGTTTTCTTGGGAGGCTACATCTGGAGCCTTCGACCTAAAGGTCTGATACACAAGGCAGTGGAGCATAGTCAGAAGATGCAGTCCCATGGTAGCCGGTGATCAACGATTGGTTCATCGCCATTTGTTCCTTCAGGATACTGGAGCCAGCCCATGTGCACCACTGGTATGGAATCAGGGTTTTCCAACTCTCCTAGGTGGATTCTCCATATCCACCAATCCGGTTAAAGCGCCGGACGTCCGCTTTTTGTCCTCTCAATTTTGTAAACAACACCCGTGGTGCGACAATGCAGTGAGTAGGACTTCCCTGGCAGAGGCTATATACGCGTGGCCATGTGAGAGCATTTGGAGAGGGAGAGCGTACTCTCCCCACTCTCGACCGTACCAGGACATTCGATCGTCCCCATTCGTGTCCTTGTTCACTACAATACTATTTGATTTTACAGGAATTACTATCATGTTAGTGAAGTGTACATTAGATCAAAAGAGATAATAATCATATTGGAAAGAGATTTGATCGATCAGTTAATATCATTGATTGTCAAACATAAAAAATACTCAGATCAAAGCCGAGTATGTTAGTCTGTAGTTGATAAATGAACTACAGATAAGAATTATTAATTTGGAGTGAAACCAATGATTTAACGGTCAAATAAACAGATTTCTGCATCGTATTAGGCCTCGTGTGATCAGGTCGTTATTTATTTTTTCAATAGGAGAAATTATGTTATTTAGTTCGGTTGTTGACTAAGTTGCCTAGACCGGTTGTGTAGGATCAATGGCTTTCTGTTAACCAAATAACAGAATGCCCTTCTTTTGACTAATAAGTCGACGACAGTGACAAAATGGCCAAGATCAATACTTACCCCTACTGGTACAGGATGTAGCTTCCCAATCTCACTTGTCTGACGGCCACAACAGAACATAGTGAGTAGACAAACTTAAACAGTATGGTTGAGTTCATAAATCCAAACTCATTTAATTACCTAATCGCACAGTAGTATAAGTAGGAAAATCCAATATACATATGATTACACGATTAGCAAAGGAAAACTGAATAATAAGTAACTTATGGAAGGTATAATATAGAAACAGTTAATGTACCACGAATAGCTTACAAATAGGGGAATACAAATATAAAATAATCCAAGTATTTAGTAATTATACAACTAAAATATAAACAGTTCTTCTTAAGATAGTTCCAAAAATTATTATTTTCGCAGTATACGGCTCCATTATAGCAACCAATCAATTCTCTATACATTCCAAACAGAAACTGAGTCTCTAAGAGTTCCTTTTTATTTTAATGATTGGTTATTTTGTCTGACTGTTGTATAAATGACGAAAATGTATTAGTTCATATATGTATCTGGGAACTGTGATACTATTTAGTTAATAGTACCGGTAAAGTTCTTCGCTTAATCCTGTGGCTAGATTTAAATACTTTTACATTATATACATTTTTCTCGTTCAGAAGAGATTACAGGAATTCATAGGTCTAAATTTCGTTCTAGTCTTCAGTAGTCGTGAAAAAATTGGTCACCATCGAGATATGAAAATCAAGAAAATATTCAGTTACTAAAGCACTAAACAATATTATGTTTGCGAATATTCTTAAGATTGATCAAATTCTATAAATCCATTACCATCTATTCATCATCTTTCTATAATTTGGTTTTAAAAATTATTTGTACTTTAATAATACATTATTTACAGTTTTGTCGACATGCTGAATTGATACGTTCCATGAACTGTTTGAATATATTAGACAGACTGTATCAAATCTTTTAAAAGAGAATAATTTATGTTAACTGAAGATCTATAAAGAAATTCTTCTAGGATCTGTTACGAAAACAGATACACCAAGTATATTCTTTTCTGATATAGTCAACAATACAATGATGTACATTATAGAATTAATTCTCGTTAATTTGAACACTTTATTCGGATACTAAGCTTTTCTCGTAACCCGTGAGCTAGAACTATTCAGTGACCTGAACTCGAGAGAATAGGCTTAAAATAAGCGAAAAACACTTTACTCCAAAGATTCATTTTTGTACAGAAAAACACGGGTATTTATAAATGTTAACATTTGTTAAATCAACATCATATTTTGACCAATCCACTAAAAGACATATTATGCTACTGACCAGTAGTAGCACACCATGTTGATATTCTAGAAAGCCCCATCATACTCTGGTTGGTTAGGACTCTTCGGTTCCTTTAGGGCCTCTAGAGGCTCCGTTACAGTTCTCGGAAAGCTGACTCAATAATCCAAATTGGCACTGATTACTGTAGAGTATCTACTCAATATTTAAGTTTCCATGGCAAAACTTTAAGCATGATGTTTTCCCTAAAACTAAAAGTAATAATCGATTATCAACAGTTTTCATGTTCACAACGTATCCATGATAATTAGTACAATAATATTGTACCTTTAATCGAACTTTTATTATTTATTTACATTTTGGTGTAAATATGATAGGATCAGTCAATAAACCTAAATATACATGCAACAAATGTACTTGAATAAAACATACAATGAAATGTAATTCTTTAAAAGTTAACAACCAATCAAAAAAAAAGGAACAAAATATAGATTTTTAATAGGTAACCAATATAAAAGAAACAAGTGACATGGATGATATTAAGAGAGAGAAAAATTCTATTCTATTAAAATAAAAAAAGGAAGCAATCACTAAGGTATTTTCCTTTAAACCATCTACTTGTATTATTACATAATAGTAATATCATTTTTGATTGATATTCATTTCATTGAAATGAAATATTAGAGAATTATATACAAACAACAACAACATGAATATCAAAAAGAAAAAAAAGAAAAGAAAAGATACATGAAATGCAATAAACTAACATTTGAAACAAGTAACTGATTTAACTAGAGTACTTACTAGTTACGTAATCATCTATAAGTGGAAATAAACAACAACAACAATAACAACAAAAGTAAAGTAAAGTTCATATGGATAACAACTTTTATGTATGTCTGTTTTTACATTTTTGAAAAAAATAGATATCACTTCTACATATACAGATACAGTTAAAAAAAAACAACAACACTAAAGTAGTGAAGAAAATATAAGTAATGATATTGTAATCAATATACTATTTATTATTCTCCTATAGACAAAAAAGGGGGAACAGTTATGAGATGGAAGAAACAATTGGACAATGAATAGAAAAATTGATTGTTAGTGTAAGAAAAAAGACCCCCACCCCCCAACAAACTATTACTAATGTTGCTGCTGCGGTTGCTAATAATAATAATAATAATAATAATAATAATAATAATAATACGAATAGTGGTTTGTTTTTATAAATGTACAATGGATAGTCTTTGTTGTTGTCTACATTCGTAAACAATGACTGTATATATCTAAGGAGATGATATATGAAATCATTTTTCGCTATTAGCATTAGAAAGTTTTTGAATTTCCGGCATAAGTAACGGTTGAATAATTTCAGCATAATATGAACCAAATACATGACGATTATGAGCTAATAATGGTAGAAGACGACTTGCTAAATCGGATAAACTTAATATTTCAAATTTAGAAGTTTTAAAATTATGATTGATTCTTTATGTGGACTAGAAGGGGAAGAATGAAAAAGTAATCCAGTAGTGGTATTACTACCACCTGACATCATTGTTGTCGGGATGTTTAATGGAGGTTTTCGTAAATAACCAACAGAATTAACAGTAGTCCCATTTTCATTGGTGGAAGAACTGAGTTTATCTTGATCAAGATCAAGTAGAACACTGAAACCTGGAGGTAAAGGTAATGGTTCAGGAGGGTAAGATGATAATGCAGAGCGTAGAAAATCCATAGCTCGTTTATCTGAAAGTCAAAAGTGAATTATCATTAAAAAAAAACCCACAGTGTTGTAATAATTGCTTCTAAACGGTAAGTATCATGAAAATCATAAGATACAATGCAGCTATTTTAACGTAGAGGTTAATTACTATGGATACATAGTTTAGTTCTTAAGAGGGTTAAGCATAATGACAGAGCTATCACAGTAAGTTTAATTATTATCGCTATATTTTCGTCTTTTGCCTAATGATAGATAATTATCAGTACTCTATATTGTCATTGGAATCGCTCTTTGATACATTATATAATATGGTTCCCTAACAATTTCAGTGACGAATTTCTATTTTAAAAAAAACAATTTAATCTTATATCACTGTCCATTGAATATTACGCTCTTTCATGTATCAACCTGATCATAACTGTAAACAGAGAGGAACTCCAATGATAAATTATAAATTTATATATCGATAGTCACCACTTTTCTTTCTAGTATTGATCACAAAATTCAGTGGTAGATTTTTACACACAAAAACTAGAATGACTACAGTTCATTTGGAGATGATAACGCGAATAAAATGATCAATTATTCATTTTATTATAATCATAGTGGGGTTTTATGGATATTATTATAGTAATTCAATAGTTGACTTCATGAGTCAACTGAAGCTGTAAACCACTATAGAAAACCTGAAAGTACTGAATAGCCGTTTCGTCCTGAAGAGTCCCATACTAGGACGAAACGGCTATCCAGTGCTTCCAGATTTTCGATGGCGGTCTAACTTCAATTGAATCATGAATTCAACGATGAAAAAATATTCATTTTATTGTTACCATGGTTGAAATTTAATATATTTATGTACTCTAATGTATAAGCGTGTGTGTGTGTGCACTCAGTTAGTTGCCTATTATCATACGACTTAACTAATTAAATGATTATGTTACGATTATTATTATTATTATTATTATTATTATTATTATTATTATTAGTAGTAGTAGTAGTAGTAGTAGTAGTAGTAGTAGTAGTAGTAATAGTAATAGTAGTAAAAAATGAGAACGGTAGATCATAATGATAGTAGTGATAGTAACTAGAACTATGTACAAAATGATCATTCAATTAATCACAAGTGAAAACTAATGATCAGCTGATTCAAGAGATAGAGAATGAAAAGAATAATAAGAATTAAAAGTAGTATATAAAGGAAATACTGGCAAAAAGAAAAAAGGAAAAAAATAGAAATAATTTGCATACACACACACACATTTAAAAAAATGTTTTTTTATAAAACTTACACATAAGTTTATAAACAGGATGTTCACTGAGAATAACTGAAGTCAATTGTAAACTTAATTCATTACGTCCATAATCTGTCATAGAAGCAGTTGTACATAATGATTTATGCTCAATTAATGTTGATAAGTTAGATGATGATGATGTAACTAAATTACAAGATTGTATGCATCGATTATACCATAATTCAATGGTCAATATAACTTGTTCAATTATATCATCAACTAATTGATCAGGTTTACTAAATTCATAATAAGTGGAAATGAAAGAAGGAATTAAATAGTATGAAGTAAAATATAATTGAATTATCATATACTTGGTTTCAAGCTATGCTATAAATAGAGAGGGATTTTGTGGAAATTATTTATTTATTTAATTATTATTAATTTGAACACATGAATATTGGTACAAGAGAGCGCCAATATATATGCGCCACACAAAACAATGAAAATTCGAGAGGAATACAAAGAAAGAAAAAAAAGCTAAGGAGCGCAACAAAAAAAAGAGAACAATAACGAAGAGATTGGTGTAAGGTAATGTGCTAGTAATCAGGGAACGCAAAGGTACAATCAGAAGAAATCTTTCAGGTAAGGGAGACACAACCACTTTTTATGAAGAAAGTAAAAGAAGGTTACAGCAGGATCGCCACTGGCTTCTATTCTGAGCCATATCTGATAACGTCTCTAGCCACTGTGTAGCACCATCTCTCAGACCCCAACCAGGGAGTCGTGAAGGACCAACAGAAGCCAGTCCTTTGCAGCTTTCTTTCATGCCACGACACCATGTCATGCACTGACCACCTATAGTGACTCACGTGCAATTGAGTTTAGTTCAGTCAAGGTCTTTTGTTGACCTATTTAATGGACAAAGTCATCCATGATATAACAACTTGTTGTATTATCTTTATTATTATGCTTGTATGAAATACATATGCTTGAACATTGTTTAGCGCCTACGCATGTATTCATTCTGCTAGCTTCATTATTAACTGCTTATCCTATTCGCTGACTCATCCATTTTCCTATACATATATATATGTGTACATTTGCACCAATTCACTACTACTACTACTACTACTACAACTACTTGCTACTGCTACAATCGTAGTTCGCTTGCTCATTCATTTTGCCTCTCTGCTGTCTGGTCCGAATTATCTACTAAATAAACTGTAGTAGCTGCTTCTATTTGCCTTCTGATTTCAAACATCGTTGAAGATTATACGATAACGGTTCGAGGGTGATTAATTAACGAAGCACAGCCACTACAGAATTGGTAATCCCGACGTGAGAACGGGAAGCGAATTTTGACGAAATAATCAAATTCCAAAAATCCGACTACCTTCATCTCAATTTGGATTATTAAATGAACTATAATTACAACTGTGGATTTATATTATTATTTTAATTACACTTACATTATTTCGCAAACATTAAAACGTGACAATTATAATCATAATAAATAACAATTATTCATAAACAATTGATATATTGGTGCAATTTAGTAAGTCTGTTCCATTTTATAAATTGTGCCATTTTTTTATTATCATTGTTTTCACCCGTCTATTTTTCCTTGTGATTGTTAAAGTATTTTCGTGTGCTACTTAATTTTTATAAGCATGTCTTATGAAAACACAGTTTCAAGCGTACAGCAAGCCTCGTCCGTGAGGTCTCTTAACCTCCCTGCCCCTTCTTTTAAAATCGCAGACCCAAAACTTTGGTTTATAAGACTTGAAAATTATTTTCTCGCTAACCGCATTCTTTTGCAAAAGGATAAGTTCGGCCTGACAAGCACACTACTCCCAGACGAAGTAGCTGACAGCGTTCGAGAGGCACTAGCAAAACCAGACACAGAAAAACCATACGACGTGCTAAAAGAGGCTGTAATTAAAACTCTCTCTCTCAGTGACCAACAAGCCGTCGAACAACTTCTTAACCAAGTACAAATGGAGATAGAACCCCATCACAACTAAAAAATTATATGAAAAGTTTACTTGGCGATAGACACATTGACAATAATCTCTTTTATCAACTGTGGCTCCGCCGACTCCCTGCAAATATACAGCAGATCCTAGCTGTGGGAGATACGGATGCTGATTTAGACAATATAGCAAAGATAGCCGATAGAATATACGAAAGAAGCAAGCAAGCAAGCCCTCCACTACACAATGTGACGGTAGACGATAGACTTGATACTCTACAGAAGGAAATAAATGTTTTGTGCCGAAAACTCTCAGAGTTAACGCAGAGAGAAAAGCCACGAAGGTCATCGCGAGATCGTTCGCGTGAAAGGACCCGGTCAACTTCTAGACGACGCACAACTCCCGCGATATGTTGGTATCATCAAATGTTCGGCTACAGGGCCAGAAAGTGCCTACAACCTTGTAGATTTAACAGGAATAGTAACCGATACCCACGAGTATCAATGGCAACAGCATCAACACACATAATGCCTGAAAATAGTCGCCTCTTTTATATACAAGACCGGACCACTGGCGCACAATTCTTAGTTGACACTGGAGCGGAAATTAGCGTAGTACCTCCATTTAACGAGGAAAGAAAAAACATTAACCCGTCGTTAGTGCTAAGAGCAGCAAACAAATCAGATATTAAGACATATGGTAAACGGAAATTGTCCCTAGATTTTGGACGTGGCGCTTCATACCGTTGGAACTTTGTCATAGCAGACGTATCGATGCCCATAATAGGCATAGATTTCTTATGTAACTTTGACCTGCTAGTAGACTCTAGACGACACAGACTTATAAACGGCAGTCAAACCACTTCGATAAGAGGAATACTTACGGAAGCCGTTTCAATGAACCTTGTGATAGATAAAAGTTGTGGTGATCCATATAAATTGTTGCTAAGGGAGTTCCCTGAACTCGTAAAAGTAACATACAATAAAGCGGATCTCAAACATTCTATTCAGCATCACATCGTAACGAATGGTCCACCAATCAATGCAAGACCAAGAAGGTTAGATCCCAAAAGACTAGCCATCGCAAAACAGGAATTCGACAAGCTAATGAGGCTAGGCATTATAAGGCCATCGAACAGCCCGTGGGCATCCCCGCTACATATGGCCCCGAAAAAGAATGGAGAGGTTAGGCCATGTGGGGATTACAGAGCACTAAACAAACAAACGGTAGCTGACAGATATCCTATACCGCACATTCATGATTTCACCTACAGTATAGAAGGCACTACTATCTTCTCGAAGATCGACTTAGTCAGAGCATACTACCACATCCCTGTTGCCCCACAAGACATACCGAAGACAGCAGTAACAACCCCATTTGGGCTATATGAATTCCTGCGTATGCCTTTTGGACTGACTAACGCGGCACAAACCTTTCAGCGGTTTATCGACCAGGTCATTAGAGGTTTACCTGGGGTATACGCGTATATCGACGATTTATTAGTAGCTAGCACCACTAAGGATGAGCATATGCAACAACTACGGCAATTATTTATGCGACTCAGAGAACACGGCATTTCTATAAATATTGAGAAGTGTGAATTCGGAAAAGAATCTTTACAGTTCCTAGGTCACAATATAACTTCTCAAGGCATCACACCAATAGCAACAGAAGTCGACGCCATTAGGAATTATCCCCTACCCGACTCATGGAAAAAGTTACGCCGATTTCTCGGGTTAATAAATTATTACAGACGATTTATCCCGAATTGCGCGTCAATATTGCAACCACTAACAGATGCATTACGCGGAAACGCACGGACATTCCAATTATCACCAGACGCGATCCAAGCATTCGAGAACGCTAAAAAGGCACTAAATAAAGAAGTGACACTAACTAGACGAAAGAGCGAAACACCGTTAGCTATCATGACGGATGCATCAGATGTAGCGGTAGGAGCCGTTTTACAACAATTAGTAAATGGCATATGGGAACCGCTCTCATTTTTTCGAAAAGACTGAATCCGACACAAACAAGATATAGTACTTTCGGAAGAGAACTCCTAGCGATTTACTTGGCAATAAAACATTTCCGACATATGATTGAGGGTACCATTTTCACAGTATATACAGACCATAAACCCCTCACAAAAGCATTGAACGCCAAACAGGACAACTACTCGCCGAGGGAAATCCGACAATTAGAATTTATTTCCCAATTCACGTCTAACATACAGTATGTCAAAGGCAATAGTAACGAAGTGGCAGACGCGCTATCCAGAACGATGGTCAACGCTCTCGTCCAGTCCGAAATCGATTATCACAAGTTAGCAGCATTACAAAATATCGACGTCGAGTTAAACAGACTAAAGTCTGCCAACACAACCTCGTTAGTTCTCAAAGAAACTCCATTGGAAGAAGTAAGCATCACCTGCGATATTTCTACAGGTCAACCAAGACCATTTATTCCAAAGCCGCTAAGGCGAAACATTTTCGAAGCCATGCACAATATTTCGCATCCCGGAATAAAGGCCACCATCAAACTAATCAGCGAACGTTTTGTATGGCCAAGTATGAATCGGGATATTCGTAATTGGACGCAAGCGTGTATAAAATGCCAGAGAGTTAAGATACATCGCCACACCAGTTCCGCAGTAGGTCATTTCCGTCATCCCGATAACAGATTCGAGCACGTACATATCGATATTATAGGACCACTGCCGGTTTCGAATGGTTTCAGTTACATTTTCACTTGCATTGATAGATTCACACGATGGCCTGTAGCTGTGCCCATAAAAGATATTACAGCCGAAACTATCGCAAAAACCCTAGTAGAGCATTGGATTTCCCATTATGGTGTACCTACTAATATCACAACCGATAGAGGAGCTCAATTCGAGAGCCGCCTCTTCCAACAACTCACAGAACTACTCGGAATCAAACGAATTCGCACAACATCCTACCATCCGATGTCGAATGGTATGGTAGAGAGATTGCATCGGCAACTTAAAGCTTCTCTTACAGCTGTCATCAGCAATAACGATTGGGCCAGCAAGCTACCGTTAGTCATGTTGAGCTTAAGATCAACAATCAAACAAGATATAGAATGCTGCCCAGCAGAATTGGTTTATGGAACCACACTACGTCTGCCAGGAGAGTTTTTCACTGCAGGTAAAAGCGATCCAACTGATATAGCGGACTATGTACAGCGTCTTAAGCAGCATATGAGTAGTCTAAGGATAACGCTTCCGAGACAACATCAACGCCGTGTGTACATACCCAAACAACTAAGTGACAGTACCCATGTGTTTATCAGAAGGGATAATGTGCAACGTCCCTTACAACCAGCCTACGATGGTCCATTTAAGGTGATTAAACGAGACGACAAAACTATCACGGTAGAAAAAGCTGGAAAAACGGATGTAATTAGCATCGACCGAGTCAAACCAGCTTTCATCGAAGCCTACGATCAGCCAGTACATACAGATACTGCGAAAACCGTTGAATCATCGAAGCGTCAGTTCCAATCATCAACGACATCGACAAACACAAGCAAAGAGAATCCAGTAACGACAAGGTCTGGCCGAAGAGTAAGATGGCCCCAACATTATGTCGCTACAATCTTCTATTAATAATTTTCTACTATTTAAAATATTAATTATAACTTCCACTTCATTGTACACACATGCATTACTAATTTCATGTTATACGCTATAAAACTCAACATATCTTATGTACCCCTACACTTACACGTATAATTTTTATTTAAAATGTAAAGCAATACCGCATTCCTTCTATTTATTGCTATTATTTTTTAAAACCTCACGGACGGGCGCAAACCAAATGTACAGCACACACTAACTTCATCTTAATTTTGTACAAACCATTTTTTTCAAACGACTGTAACTACCCTACTCAGTTTACTATTTTTTTTGTGCAAACACAGACATTTTTCCATATATCTTTGTTTGCAGGGGGGAGCTATTATAGTGACTCACGTGCAATTGAGTTTAGTTCAGTCAAGGTCTTTTGTTGACCTATTTAATGGACAAAATCATCCATGATATAACAACTTGTTGTATTATCTTTATTATTATGCTTGTATGAAATACATATGCTTGAACATTGTTTAGCGCCTACGCATGTATTCATTCTGCTAGCTTCATTATTAACTGCTTAGCCTATTCGCTGACTCATCCATTTTCCTATACATATATATATGTGTACATTTGCACCTATCAACTACTACTACTACAACTACTTGCTACTGCTACAATCGTAGTTCGCTTGCTCATTCATTTTGCCTCTCTGCTGTCTGGTCCGAATTATCTACTAAATAAACTGTAGTAGCTGCTTCTATTTGCCTTCTGATTTCAAACATCGTTGAAGATTATACGATAACGGTTCGAGGGTGATTAATTAACGAAGCACAGCCACTACACACCTCTCCGCTTCTTCCAACCAGTCCCAGAGTCGGCAAATAATGCACGACGTGGAATTCTCTGGGACGACATTCGTAGAACATGTCCAAGCCACCGAAGTCGGTGTTTCAAGATGGTGACACCAATTGAATTATCATCTCTGTGCCCGAACACACGATGCCGAACCTCTGCATTACTGACATGGTGTTGCCACTGAATGTCAGCAATCCTTCGGAAACAACGATGATCGAACACAGAGAGTCTTCTAACATCCTCAACTCGGAGAGACCAGGTTTCACAAGCATAGAGCAAAACTGCTCTCACCGACGCGTTGTAGATCCGACCTTTTACAGCCAGACTAACATCACGAAGGCGCCAAAGATGGCCCAGATTGGCATAAGCCACTCTGGCTTTCACTATTCGTGCATTGATCTCATCACTCACGCCACTACCAGCACTTATGCAGCTACCCAGATACACGAACTTCTCGACTACGTCTATCTGCTCACCATCCAGGGTGAGTACAAGATTAGGATCCTGCCAGTCTTGTAGAAGTACTTTGCACTTCGAAGGTGCAAAGCACATACCATACCTACGGACACTGATTGCCAACTGATTAAGTGCGGATTGCATGCCTTGGGCATTATCGCACAGTAAGACAATATCGTCCGCATACTCAAGTTCGAGAAGTCTTCCTCCAGGCAACAGATCCACACCACCATTACTTACATTCATCAGAGCTGTTTCCAGAATGTCATCGATGGCAAAGTTGAAGAGGAATGGTGAGATTGGGCAACCCTGCATAACCCCACTACTCGAATGGAACAATGGAGGAAGGTGGTTGTATGCCCTCACTCTGCCTGAGGTGTTTTTATATAGGGCTTTTAGGATGTTAATAAACTTCTCAGGCACACCCTTCTTCAATAGACAATCCCAGAGAACAGTCCTGTCCAACGAATCGAAGGCAGCCCTGATGTCAAGAAACACTACGATTGTTGGCCTTTGATAAGTATGGCGGTGTTCTAACATTTGGCGGAGGGTGAAGATATGATCAATACATCCTCGACCAGAACGAAACCCAGCCTGCTCCTCGCGAGTCAATCTTTCTCGGGTTTTGAACAACCTACGAAGAATGACGGAAGCCAATAGCTTGGACGCAATCGGAAGTAAACTTATCCCCCGATAGTTGTTACAGGAACGACGTGAACCCTTTTTAAAGATAGGGACAACTATCGACTCATTCCATGACGTTGGCACACTCTCTAGTTCCCAAACCTTTGTAAACAACGTCGTCAATTCCTTAGTCAAAAAGTCACCACCATCTTTAAAAAGAGCCGGAGGTAAGTCATCTGGGCCAGGTGATTTGTAACGCTTCAAGAGTTGGAGTTCCTTGCGGACTTCCTCCTCATTTGGTGGATCAGTCGTCACCGGCCATGGAGGGCAGGACAGTCTGACCGATGTTGCCGGAGCAGCAGGCCAGTTGAACTGCCCTTCGAAAAATTCTGCCCATCGTCCAAGACGTCGATGGATGTTAGTGATTGGCATCCCATCATCCTCGCAGATTGTTTCACTCACACCAGACTTCTTGCTGCCAGTGGCTCGGATGAGCTGGAAGAGCTTCCGGTAGTTACCAGATGCAGCTGCTGCTTCCAGCTCATTAGCACGCATCGACCACCAGGCTTCTCGGTCCTTACGCAAGCTTTGCCCAATTTCCTTACGTAACATCCTTCGTTTATGGTCAAACTCACGGTCACCCGGAGTAGACCGACGGGCTTCAATGAGTTGTAAGGAACCAGAAGAAACCCAGTGCTTAAAAGCGGGACGTTTCGCAAACCCACAACTGACTGTTCCCGCCATTTTCATGGCGTCATGCAATTGCAACCAATGCTCATCTATACTTTTCGGTGGAGTGGTAGCTAGCCTAGAGGCTAGCTCGGTTCGATACTTACTTGCAACAGAAGTTGCAACCAGCTTGCTAACATCAATCTTTTGGTGATGGTCACTTCGTTGGCCACTGAAAAGTAAGGCAAGATTGGCGCAGACCAAGGCATGGTCAGAGTCCAGATAGGTACTCCAAAAGGAGCGGCAGTCTTTTACACAACCACGCCAGCGGTAGCTGATCGCGATGTGATCAATCTGAGTCCAGGCTTGAGATGCAGAGGGAGGACGCCAGGTGGCACATCGGCGATGACTGTGCCGAAAGTTAGTGCTAGCCAGAAACAGGTTGTGGTCTGTGCACAGTTGCAGTAGACGGTCCCCGTTATCTGACCTGCGACCAACGAGTCCCCATCGGCCACCTAAACGACTCTCTTCTGTGCCTAGACGCCCGACCTGAGCATTCAAGTCTCCGGCTAGTACTACAATATCTGTCGAACGCACTTTCTGGAGAAGAACAGATAACTGGTGGTAAAACGCATCCTTGATTGCATCCGGGCTGCAATCTGTCGGGGCATAGGCGGAGATGACGAAAAGACATCGTTTCTCACGCCGATTTCTTCTCACTTTGATGGAACTTTCTAATCTAACAGCACATAACCGACTGTTAATGGGGATCCAATCGACTAGTGCTGCCTCAGCTCTAGCGCTTAGTGCGACACCAACGCCAGCAAGACCAGACGAAAATGCCACAGGGTCCCCGGATAAGCGCACGTAAAACAAGCTTTTTGAAGTGACAGATGTAGAGCGAATTTGTAGTACATCACCAGAGTCTTGAATACGGGTCTCGGATAGACAGCAGACATCGATATTAAGACTTTCCAAAGACATAGCCAGCCCTATTTGTTGACCAACCTGCATAAGTGTGCGAACGTTGAAGGCAGCCAGTTTGAATGGTGCACGTGGTTTCAGAAAAACTGCTTCAGTACTCATATTCGGTGGTAACATACAATTTTCCACCGGACAGTGACTCGAGAACGTTTAGATAGAATCGAATTTCCACCAAAGACGAGCCGCTGTATAAGTATAAAAGAGGGTGAATAATGTGGATAATAATAATAATAATAATAATAATAATAATAATAATAATAATAGTAATAATAATGACAATAATAGTAGTAATAATAATAATAGTATTAATAATGACAATAATTGTAATGATAATAATCTGAATCAATTGTTTGTTTTTCAAAGCGAGAAAGGTCATTTCCATAGGCATAGAGAGTTCATCAATTTGTGTGTGGGCTGTGATACTCCGCGGGTGCCCAAACCGAAGCAGGTGGTTATCTTAGGGGGCCACTCCCCGAGCCTTTGACCTAAAGGTCTAACCCACAAGGCAGTGGAGCGTCATAAGGAGATGCAGTCCCATGATAGCCGGTGACCAACGATTGGTTCATACGCCATTTGTTCCCGCAGGATACTGGAGCCCATGTGCACCATTGGTTTGGGATCCGGTTAAAGCGCCGGACATTCGCTTTTCGTCCTCTCATTTTCGTAAACAACACCCCCGCCACGAGAAGGCAATGAGTAGGACTTCCCTGGCACAGGCTGTATACGCGTGGCCGTGTGAGAGTATTTCGAGAGGGAGAGCGGACTCTCCCCACTCTCGGCCGTACCAGGGCATTCAAGGGGAAATTTTAGTAATTAAATAATTGAATTCATGAGTTAATTGAAGTTAGACTATCATAGGAAACCTGGAAGCAATGGACGGTCGTTTCGTTTTATTGTGAGACTCCTCGGAAATGTGGACACACCATACTAGGATGAAATAGCCGTCCAGTGCTTCCACGTTTTCCATGGTGGTTTATCTTTAGTTGACTCATGAATTCAATATGCTATAAATGTAAGGGGACTACTACCGATACAAATCGGATACTGAAACTGAAGTAGGTAGAATGAGGCTTGAACCGGTGATATAGTGTTGAATGAAAATCAAATATCATAACCACTAAGTCATTATGCTATACGAAGGAATATTAAGTATACATGATTTATTCAGCATAAATAAATATATTGACTAAGATCATAAAAACTGTGTTATCGCAAACTTTAGAATATGTCAATCATATCATCTTCAAATTACTCTCTCTTTTTATCTCCCTCCACTTTTTCTATGAATGTTTTCATTGTTCAAATTATTCCTGTAAAACCTCAAAAATCAAACCGTTCACAATTGTTCCCTATTTTGTTGTCTTCAAATTAGCCTAGCGTTGTGATTAGTAAATGGATAGAGCATCAAGTGTTTATTGTATGAATGGTATGGAGGAGAATGAAAATCTTATTTTTGAAAATAACGCTCGAAATTCTCCTTTACACCAATGAAAACACTACACTAGATAACCTGCCAGGAATTTAACACAACTGTGATCAAGGGTACGTGAATGACCTGACTAGAACGTAGGGATATTTCAACGACAACAATCAGTCAGTCAGTCAGTCAGTCAGCTACAACGTAGGACCAGGCACATGTATGCATCGGCCCAGGTTGCCATACCTCATTAGCACAGCAAGATGAACACCGGATTCATAGGAGTGGTTAGGTCAAAGGTGGTAATATATAGGAGAAAGATTGCAATAAGGATATAGTATAGGAAGAAAGAATTAGTTCGTAGAAAGAAAGATGTGAAGTGATCTTAATCTCTTAGTTTAAGAGAAGACAGAGAGTGTATACACCGACGCCATTGTGATCGATTCTGAGCCATGTCACCAAGGGTCTCCAACCATTGGTTACGAAAGTCACGCGGACCCCAACCAAGTAGTCTGCATCTACCAACATGGCTCAGACTAGAAGTTAGTGACTTCAGGCACTGATGCCACGTTTTGGTTTGGCCGCCCCTAACTTTCTTCCAACCATCCCCTACACCGGTTAGCATTGCACGTCGTGGTAATCGGTGTTCAGGCATACGTAATACGTGGCCCAACCATCTCAGTCGATGAAGATTCATAACCTCATCAACTGATTTACCATCATTCCCTAATACCCTGCGTCTAACCTCACTATTACTTACCCGGTGATCCCAGCAGATGCCAGCAATATTTCTAAGGCATCTGTGGTCAAATACTAGTAGCTTACGGGTGTCTTCTACTCTTAAGGGCCATGTTTCGCTGCCGTAAATTAAAACAGAACGGACAGCCGCGCAGTATACTCGTCCTTTTATTGATAGACGGATATCTCGCCTCCGCCAAAGGTGACGTAAGTTGGCAAAAGCCAAACGAGCTTTACGAATCCGTGCTGAGATTTCGTCAGACACCAACCCATTAGGGCTGATCAGACTTCCAAGATAAGTGAAGTTGTCAACGCGTTCGACTACTTCACTCCCTATCCTTAGTTCAGGTGTTGACGCAGACCAGTCCTGAAGCAACAACTTGCATTTAGAGGGAGAGAAGCGCATCCCAAACATTCTGGCATTGTTGCTTAGTGCTACCAGAAGACTCTGCATTTTGTCAGCGTCTTCACCAAACAGGACTATGTCATCTGCATATTCTAAGTCGATAAGTGGACCTCCTGGAAGGAGATCAATACCCGAGAATTCAGTCGACGAGAGTGTTATTTCCATCAATAGGTCTATGATGAAGTTAAACAAAAATGGAGAAAGTGGGCAGCCTTGACGGACACCACTTGAGGTTGCAAAAGTAGATGACAGTTCGCCATAAGCCCTGACTCGACTAGTAGTGTTCGAGTAAAGAGCCTTCACAAGGTTTATGTACTTCTGAGGTACGCCTTTCAATGACAGACACTGCCACAGAGTCTCGCGGTCTACAGAGTCAAATGCTGCTTTTAAGTCAAGAAAGACCACCATCGTCGGACGCCGATAGGTATGCCTGTGTTCTAGAACCTGACGAATGGTGAATATGTGGTCGATGCAGCCACGACCAGGTCTAAAGCCAGCTTGGTTCTCTCGTGTTTGTAGTTCACGAGTCTTAGTTAGGCGTTTGATAATTATCGAGGCCAGTATTTTAGATACTATGTTTGTTAAACTAATCCCTCTGTGGTTGTCACAGGATGATTTTGACCCTTTCTTATATATTGGGACGATAAGTGATTGCGACCAGTCAGATGGGATAACGTCTAACTCCCAGATCTTAGCTAAAATATTAGTCAACCTAATCGCTAAAATTGGACCACCATCCTTAAAGACCTCTGGAGCCAATCCATCTGGACCAGCTGCCCTTCCTCGTTTCAGATTAACTATAGCCTTCTCAACTTCAGCAAGAGTTGGGGGACCTACTTCAATGTTCCATTCACTTTGTCTGGGAATGGAGGGTAGTTGTAGAGTAGCTGAAGGCCAGCTGAACTGTTCTCTAAAATGTTCCGCCCATCGTTCTAAACGTCTGGACTGGGAGCAGATGAGAGTATCATCTTTTTCCGAAATAATCTCACTTACACTTGACTTATTAGTTCCAGTTTCTTTTATTAGTCTGTAAAGCTGTCTTGTGTTCCCTATAGTCGCCGCCTTTTCCATCTCTTTTGCTTTCGTTACCCACCACTGCTCACGGTCGTTCCTTAGACTTTTTCTTAACCTAGATCTGATTTGTTTACGCTCTTCATCATGTTCAGAACCTGATGGGACGAGTTTGCGAGAATCCATCAGTGTGACAGACCTTGAAGAAATCCACTGGTTCCTTGTAACTCTGTGGTTTAAGTCACTAATAGATGTCACTGCTGTTTCCACAGCTGATTGTATGCCCTTCCAAGCAACATCTGGGTCAGCCTCGTCTTCACAACTACCTAAGTGTGACCTCAGTTGTTCCTGGAACCTACTTTTGGTTTTCTCGTTACTCAACTCAGTTCTAACGGGTCTTTTTAATGTGGCTTTTTTGCGTCCAGTGAGGCGCAAGCAGATGCGTGCCCGTATTAGGGCATGGTCGGAGTCCAAGCAGGTACTCCAGAATGAGCGACAATCTTCTACCGACCCTCTCCAACGATGACTGATGGCAATATGGTCTATTTGAGTCCATCGTTGGTTTGGTGTAGGGGGTCGCCATGTTAGACGATGTCTCTCCTTATGCTTAAAATTTGTGTTTGCTAAAAATAAACGATTGTCTGAGCATAGCTGCAGCAGACGATCACCATTATCTGTTCGCTGTGTCGGAATACTAAAATATCCACCTAAATGCCTTTCTGTTTGGTTTAAACTGCCTATCTGAGCATTAAAATCACCTGCTACGAGTACTATGTCTGAGCGTTTAGCTTTCTGAAGAAGTTCGGACAGCTTTCTGTAAAATTCATCTTTCACTTCATCTGAGCTGCAGTCAGTGGGAGCGTAGGCAGAAACGACAAAAAGGCAACGACGTGTGTCCCTATCCTTCCGAGTTCTTACGTAGCCGTTCAGCCGAACAGCACATAGACGACTGTTGACGGGGATCCACTCTAGCAGTGCT
Organism: Schistosoma mattheei; assembly: GCA_944470405.2. Lineage (NCBI taxonomy): Eukaryota > Metazoa > Platyhelminthes > Trematoda > Strigeidida > Schistosomatidae > Schistosoma > Schistosoma mattheei. The sequence goes on along the minus strand of OX103948.1, from coordinate 22,288,558 downwards.
TGTTCGGCCCTCATGCTTAGTGCTATGCCTACACCTGCCAGTCCACGAGAACTTGCCATCGGGTCACCAGACACACGAAGGGTGTATCTCGTTGGCTCTCCGTCTTGCCGAGGTGAGGTCAAGTGAATGACCACACTGGAATCCTGTATGCGTGTTTCGGAGACACAGCATACATCAATGGAAAGAGACTCTAGGGTTTTAGCCAAGGAAGCCTGCTGACCGATTTGACATAGGGTGCGTACGTTGAAGGCTCCAATGTGTAGTTTGGAGCGAGGTTTCAGTAGACCTGGGACAGTGTTTTGCGCACTAGAATCGTTGGCTACGGTGACACTTGAGGTGGAAGCCGAGAGAGGAAATATAGAGTTGAAAGTCGATGTAGGAGGAATAATAGGAATTGAAGAGGAGGTTGATTATGAATACAGTGGTCTTGAGTGCTGTTAGAAGTATGAGGGCGGTTATCACTTCCCGGTTGCCCACACCGTGGAAGGGTTGTTCTGGAGGTACCTGAAAAGGAAATTGGATTAGAAGTGGTCTTAGTGACCTGAGAGCGTGACCGCAGTGCCCAAGGGACAACTGCTTGAGGTCGGTCACACACGACCTTGTTATGGGTAATTTTTGTGTTAGCTCCGTACTTATTGAGACCTTACCGCCGGAGACGGATATCCGTGGGATAAGGCGAGGTGTGCATTTTTAGGGTCGACCTTTTCTAACCCCACCCCTCCTTGTGGGAAGGCAGCATCGCTGTCATGCTGGTTGTCTGAAGGAAACACCTTACTGCTGTCACACCTCTGTACAGTCAGCAGTACGACTTCGCCTTCGGACCTTGGGTTTGTTGCTTTTAGTCTTACCGCTCTTCAACCGACCTGTCTGACATGGTAGGACCTTGAGGAACGGTTGTTCCAGCCAGTATAGCTCGGTTGCTTCATCACGATAGGCAAGCCCGACCACCACGTCAAGGTAGCAACAACGGTCGGGCAACGACAACAATTGACAATAATATATACTAATGACGGGTAGAAAAAAAAACACATCTAATATTTGTCATACTATCATCTACTAATCTGACTAGGTAACTAATTAATCAACTTTTAAGAAAATAAAACTATCCTTACATCACATTTAACACTTACTAATTTAAAGAGATTCCATGTAATATTGGTGCAACATCTTGACAAATAGATTTTTCAATTGTATCATTGCATCATGTGGTAAACTAGTTTCAAGTGGAATTGACAAAATAGGTTTTGTTGCAGTTAATGAAGATAATCCAGTTGTAGTGAATGTTGATACATTCGATGCTATATAATTACATACAACCAGAACAAGAGATGTTAAATTGACAATAATGGTTAATTGATTGCCTAAATCTATAAGACGATATTGATCCATGAGCATTGTCTTTGTAGAGGAGGAAAAAAGAAAACGATAGAAAGACTGAAAAAAAAGAATTTAATTCATATGTTGGTAAGTAATTCAATTTGTACTATATCCTTATATGCAATCTTCCTTTTATATATTACCACTATTAAATTCACTACTTCTATGAATCCCGTGTTCATCTTGCTGTGCTCAGCCAGTCAGTCAGTAACAACGTAGAACTTCACACGTACGTACATCAGTTAGAGTTGCCACACCACGTTAGCACAGAGATGTAGTTGTCCATTCAAATCTCATAGTGATAGAGGTAGTAAAAGTATAAGCAGTAATCAGAAAGATTAGGGTTTGAACATGTTATTCAAGGAGTATAATCCAATCAAATAAATTTGGAAAGAGGAGAAAAGGGATATGAACAATTCAGAAGATTAGAAATTGGCAGAACACAAAGAGTGGATGCACCTGTGCCATTGCAAATGATTTTGAGCCATGTCATTCAAAGTCTCTTTATTATTATTTTATTTTTTTGTTTATTTTAACACATAGATATTGGTACAAAGAGGCACCAAATACATATGCGCCACACAAATCTCATTTGATGTGTGAGGGCTGTGATACTGCCCGGGTGCCGGATCCCAACCAGGGAGTCTACATCTACCAACATGGCTCAGTCCACTTGTCAGTGACTTTATAGATTTGTGACATGCTTTGATCTGGCCACCCCTACCTTTTTCCCAACGTACTCCTAGACCATAAATCCTCGCTCGTCGGGGCAGTCGGTGGTTAGGCAAACGTAACACATGTCCCAGCCATCTCAACTGATGAAGTTTCACTACTTCATCAATTGATTCGCCATCCTTACCTAGTAACCGTTTCCTAATGAGATATGACAACTTGAACCGATGTACATATGTGCCTGGTCCTACGTTGTAGCTGACTGAGATTTGTACAAGAGAACTGTTTAGGTAATTCCATTAGTATGGAAATTTAGTATAGAAAATTATGTATGGGAAAGTGATTAGTAAATTAGGAAATATTTAGACAAACTATATCTGATTAGATAGTTTAATCTAAGTAACTATAAACAAGAGTTCATTTGAAAGTGACCTCGTAAATTCTACAGTTTATAATATTCTGATCAGATTAGTGAAGTTTAACGATAAATGTATGTAATATTTAACTACTTATAATACTTTGTGATACACTTAACTAGATAGTTCAATCTTCAAAGAAGAGCCTATACAGTTTGTGAAAAAAGCTAACATTGTACAAGTCTGTTTTCTGTTTCCAAACTACTGGCTTCCAACAGACTTCACAGGTTGCACAAAACCCGTAAGAAGTGAACCTGCTAGGAGCAGGACAGTTTCAGTTCAAGTCGTGGATTTATTTATCAGATTTCCACTCTCCATAGTGTTAGAGCAATTATTGTAGGCCAACAACTGTTGTATTGCATTGTACCAGTTTCGCCTCCCATTTGTTGAACAAGGCTTTGCTTTAAGATTATCCGTTAAATAAGGTCACTAATAAGAAATCTATTAACATATAAGAGGCTCTGTACACAAGTACAGACAGAGCGAAGGCATACATCAATCTCCTTCCAATGTCCTATTACATCAATGGAGTCCCAGTTTCACCAATCCTCTTCAATTTTGCTATTGATGACATTCTGGGACACAGCTTTTAAGGAAGTAGGTAGTATGGATCCATTAACAGGAAAGACTTTTCGACATTTAACATGTAGACGACATTATCTTACTGTGTGATGATACACAACCAATTCAAACTAGTGTCCATAAGTACAAAACAAACTTTGCACTTTCTAAATGCAAAGTAATTTGGTAAGAATAACAGCAATCTGGAGTCGGAAATTCAATACATCTGGAAAAGTGTGTGAATCCAAGTGATGTGACAGATGAAATCAATTTATGTATGATAGAAATCATAATGGCTTACGGGGATCTGGATCGCTTTTGGCACTATTGTAAAAATTTGAGTTTACAAAAGATCGGTGAGAGCATTTCTGATACATCTGATCTGAAGACGTTCGGAAAATACTTGCACTTGATCGTGGTCTTCGAAGGATCGCTAGGATCTGGTGGTAACGCTATCTTAACAACGCTACGGTTTGACAATGTGTATTTGGGTTTAGTGGTTATAATTCAATCAGTGTCACCACCTTGGAACACAAACTTTCAGGGGCTTGAAATTGTGTTATGAATGTCATCACAGCATTTTCCACATCGCGTATGATTTTTGCTACGCTGAGACTAAATGGAATACGTGGGAGAGTTCAATTGATGGCACGGGATCATGATGCAAAAAATATCTGTATATGACCGGCATCTGTTGATCCATTAAGATTCTTTAGTTGAAGCCGTAGAGATGGTGTATAATTCAGTGGTTCGAGGTGTTACTGGATATGACTTAAAAGAGAATTCAATTGCGATGTTGCTGTGTTTTTAAGATATCAACAAAGGAACTTGCCCTAGAAGTAAATAACTGTTAAGGGTTATTTTTCTGTAAACAAATTTTTTAGGGTATGATATGTAATGTACCCATTGACCTTTGGTATTTAGTTAAAAGGAAATCAATTCAAAGATACTTGTGTTATTTACTGAAAATTAAGTATGATAATGTTGAAAAACATACATACACTCAAAATTTACCTCAGGCCAATCACGATCACGTGGCCATGTCAGTAACCTTAAGTAAGCTTCACGTAGTATATTATTCGGTGTCAATGGGATAGTATCATTACTTGTGGTAGAACAACTATCTGAAGTGTTTTTAAGATCCACTGGAGTGTTCTTATTATTAGTGCTGATATTATTGGATGCATTGGGGCACTCATGATTAATTGGTTGATGTGATACATGAAGAAGATTATCATGTGCTTGTTTAATCCAATCACGTGTATGAGCTAATCCATCAATACCAAGTTCTAAGTATAATATAAAAAATCGAAGAAATTGGAAATAGTGATAGGAAGGGACGAGTTATAAGACTAAAACAAAAATTTAATTCGTGATTTCACTAGAATTCAACAATCATTACGATGCTATAATAATATTAATCATCATGTGTTCACCAGTGGCTAGCTTTGAGAGGAATTCTCCAAATTTTTATTGAAAGAGCGTAACCAGTGAAACTGAACGGCGTTGGGTGTGAGGAAGTTACCCACCGAAGAAAAAAGATGATTGCTCAATATCATGGATTGATAGGAGTTAGACATTTACACCATCCGATACTGGCTTAGTGGTCTAGAGGTTCAGTGCTACCATGTAAGATCGAAGGTATTCGATTTGGTTTCCAGCTGTGAGGTCATGGATGAGTACTGCCTAAGAGTTCCATACTGGGATGAAACAACCACCCACTGCTTCCGAGTTTCAAATGCTTGTCTAACTTAGGTCAGTTCGTGACGTCAATAGAAAATTCTTAGAATTTAAAGTATTACAGTGACACTGGGATAATACTGATAACATAGACAGCCCTATCACACAGTAAAACATTCTATGTACAATCTATATACTGTTTGGTATGTACGTATGTGCAACTTTTCGATGTTTATTACCAAACCTACGCCGTTGAATATAAGTATAGTGACCCGTTTAAGAGATATTCAGACATTTATGAATTTAAGTAGAGTTGAAATTGCCTAAAATTTAAGAAGAAAAACGCCTATATTTTATTTACTGTATAAAATACTCTCAAATTGGAACTGTCTGATCATTAGTAAACATTAAGAGAATCACACGCATTTCTGCGAAAAACCTGAATGTGAAAAAGAGAGAAGAGTGAAATCTGTAAGCTAGCTTCTGTTTCAAGAAGTGGTAACAAAAAGAAGAGTGAATCTCACTGTATATTATATAATTTACATAACTCTGAGAGAGAGAGAGAGTAACCAATGAGAAGATAAATCGTTTATAAGTAACATTTTATGCCACGCTTAGAGTTTAGACACCATAATATTATTGCTAAAATGTATTCTTAGATGATTATAAACACTAGAAAACACTTTAGTAGAAGTGAGAAAATGTATTTCTTATTCAAGAGATTGAATATTCAAGATACATTATTCTTTGATTCAATGCTTTGATTGGTTAAATGTCTGAATTACACATAACACATTGTACTGTTATTAGTGAAATTTTTACAAAAGGATGAGATGACTGCTTTTTTTGGCTTAAATAATAATTATAACTGATCATCTATATCGTACATTTCAATAAGTTCGATAGTAGCTTAATAATAGCTAAGACACCTAATTCGTAATTTATGATTAGGTTATTGGTTAGAAATCTACTTTCTACTTAATTGTAAATTACCACAAACAAACACACTTAGATTGTTTGCTTGAGGACAAGGACAAGATTCTATACTTAATAAATAGATTAAGGATGAATTTTCGGAAGTACTTTTCGTATCTTAGTGAACACTTTACAGTTGATTAGTTACATAATTCTTAACAAAACCAAATGATAAAAAATACAGTAAATGATCATACTTACATAACCAATATATATATATATATATATATATATATATATATATATACAAAGATGGAAAGTGGCTAGCAGTGGAATCCAGTTTGACACGCGTTTCTTCCGATTTCGGACTCGTCAACTGGATGTACCTGCATCTCAAAGTTAATGTTCACTCTGGGACACGAACTCAGTACCGTTCACTTCAAACGCCATTGCATTATCCACTTAGCTACTGAGTTTTGATAGTCACTTGACGAGACGCGCGTTCTGGATTTTATTGGTAACCAATATTCATCTTTCCTTATAATGCTTGTGAATTAAGACAATATCGAGGTAATCTGTACAGTATGCACATATGCCAATAGGAGTCATTCAGCTACAACGTAGGATCACGCACATATATATATCGGTCCAAGTTGCCATACCTCTTCAACACAACAAGATGGACATCGGATTCATATAAGCAGTTGATTCACAGGTGGTAATATATAAAAGAAAGATTGCAATAAGGATATAGTATAGGAAGAAAGAATTAGTTCGTAGAAAGAAAGATATTAAGTGCTTTTAATGTCTTAGTTTAAGAGAAGACAGAGAGTGTATACACCGACGCCATTGTGGTCGATTCTGAGTCATCTCACCCATAGTCTCCAACCATTGGTTACGAAAGTCACGCGGACCCCAACCAAGTAGTCTGCATCTACCAACATGGCTCAAACTGGAGGTTAGTGACTTCAAGCACTGATGCCACGTTTTGGTTTGGCCGCCCCTAACTTTCTCCCAACAATCCCGAACACCGGTCAGCATTGCACGTCGTGGTAATCGGTGTTCGGGCATACGTAACACGTGGCCGAACCATCTCAGTCGATGAAGATTAACAACCTCATCAATTGATTTACCATCATTCCCTAATACCCTGCGTCTAACCTCACCATTACTTACCCGGTGATCCCAGCAGACGCCAGCAATATTTCTAAGGCATCTGTGGTCAAATACTAGTAGTTTACGAGTATCTTCAACTCTTAATGCCCATGTTTCGCTGCCGTAAATTAAAACAGAACGGACTGCCGCGCAGTATACTCGTCCTTTTATTGATAGATGGATATCTCGCCTTCGCCATAGGTGACGTAAGTTGGCAAAAGCCAAACAAGCTTTTCGAATCTCTGCTGAGATTTCGTCAGACACCAACCCATTAAGGCTGATGTGCCAATAAGAGAGACTAATCAAGTGCAATCCTAAACATCAAATAAGGAGATTCAAACAAACAATACCAAGTGAATATATATAATTTTCATTTACTTTGTTGAGCTTCTAAAAATGTAGCAAATTTTGTTCGTTCATAAGTAACAGCCTGTTGACGAATATATGGTCTCATTTGTTTAATTGTAAAATTAGCCAAATCCCATATGCATTTTATCCAGTAGAATAAAGACATTTCTAATTTTCAAAAAGAGAGAAAATAAACATAGACATAAATGGAAATAAACTTTAGAACATGTCGACTTTCTCTTCATTAATGACATTGTAGAAAATCCTTTCTTTAAAAATACCACTTTGACATTTCATTGGTCAATCTTCTACCATGAGAATTAATTTGTGACTTAAATTACGCAGATAACATAGTCTTGTTTGGTGAAGATGGTAACAGAGTGTAAAATATATGATCCATTTTAAACAACAAAAACAAATGGAAGGATGTTTATGATGTGATTCCTTCCATCCAAATTTGAAATGTTGCTTTAACATGAGTTTGCATTAACGCTTAAACTAAGATTGGGGTGTGAAGAAGTTAATTGCGTCGATAGCTTCATTCAAAATTTTCATTAGCCTTGATTTGTTACTGTCTGGTAAAATTTTGGTATAGATTGATAAAGCTTGATTGGAGTTTGTTAACTTGTGTCAGTTGTTACGTAGTAATATACATACGTCTATCAACCAAAGGATGAGATTATTGTGCAACAGATTGTTTTGTTCTACTTTATAGCTGCAAAATATGATCAATAAGAATACAGGACATTCGTAGGTTACTATTATTAGGTCATACGTGCGTTCAAACCATTGAACGTGTTTTATTTGGAACAACTGAAAGGTGCTGAGGTTGGGCATACGGTACTAGGTAAGGATAATAAATCGGTTAATGACGTAATGAATGTTCATCAAGTGAGGTGGTTGAGATATGCATTACGCATATCCGACCATCATCTACCTCAACAGGCGATCTTTTCTGGTGTACCGGTAGACTGCAGTTAGTCTCACCCATAGTCTCCAACCATTGGTTACGATAGTCACGCGGACCCCAACCAAGTAGTCTGCATCTACCAACATGGCTAAGACTAGAACTTAGTGAATTCAAGCAGTAATGCCACGTTTTGGTTTGGCTGCCCAATAAACCAGTGTGAGAAATTATGTTTAGGATTTAAAGTTGGACGTTAGGTTTAAGGATTATATTTAATGTTTTCATCATGAACTAACATCAGTTATAATGCCAAAATGGTATTTAGCTAGATGAATTTCGTGCCAAAGTCCAACATCTACTATCTCAAATCTGATTGGTTTATCCATAAATTATAATCTGGCCAGATTTATTTTGTATAATTAAAAATAATTTCTATCATATTTAACTAATACAATCAAACTTGATGTACATTTAACGTAGATTGATCACTTCAAACTGTTGAAGATGTTCAGTACCCAACGGTTCATTCAAAGAAAAAAATCAGAAAGCTAAAATAAGAATCTATACCTGATTGGTAGTAATCAGGCGATAATAGAACAGTAATCTTAAATGATGTCAATAGTAGAAGTGGCAATCTGTTCATGAAGTAGAAACATCATTTATATAAAAATTTTTAAAAAAAACAGATGGTGCATATTAAAAGTATTCGTCTTATTGATCCCATCAGAGAAGATGACCTACAAGGAATAAGTCAATAAGTATTTTCACCAATCTTTGGTCACCGGCTACCATGGGATTGCATCTCCTTACGATGCTCCACTGCCTTGTGGGTTAGACCTTTAGGTCAAAGGCTCGGGAAGTGGCCCCCTAAGATAACCACCTGCTTCGGTTTGGGCACCCGGGCAGTATCACAGCCCACACACAAATGATGAACTCTATGTCTATGGAAACTACTTTTCTCGCTCCGAAAAACAATCAATCGATTCAAATAATTATCATTACTATTATTGTCATTATTAATACTATTATTATTACTATTAATGTCATTATTATTATTATTATTATTATTATTATTATTATTATTATTTTCCACATTATTCACCCTCTTTTATACTTATACAGCGGCTCGTCTTTGGTGGAAATTCGACTGTATCTAAACGTTCTCGAGTCACTGTCCGGTTGAAAATTGTATGTTACCACCGAATACGAGTACTGAAGCAGTTTTTCTGAAACCACGTGCACCATTCAAACTGGCTGCCTTCAACGTTCGCACACTTATGCAGGTCGGACAACAGATAGGGCTGGCTATGTCTTTGGAAAGTCTTAATATCGATGTTTGTTGTCTATCCGAGACCCGTATTCAAGACTCTGGCGAAGTACTACAAATTCGATCTCCATCTGTCGCTTCGAAAAGCTTGTTTTACGTGCGCTTATCCGGGGACCCTGTGGCATCTTCGTCTGGTCTTGCTGGCGTTGGTGTCGCACTAAGCGCTAGAGCTGAGGCAGCACTAGTCGATTGGATCCCCATTAACAGTCGGTTATGTGCTGTTAGATTAGAAAGTTCCATCAAAGTGAGAAGAAATCGGCGTGAGAAACGATGTCTTTTCGTCATCTCCGCCTATGCCCCGACAGATTGCAGCCCGGATGCAATCAAGGATGAGTTTTACCACCAGTTATCTGTTCTTCTCCAGAAAGTGCGTTCGACAGATATTGTAGTACTAGCCGGAGACTTGAATGCTCAGGTCGGGCGTCTAGGCACAGAAGAGAGTCGTTTAGGTGGCCGATGGGGACTCGTTGGTCGCAGGTCAGATAACGGGGACCGTCTACTGCAACTTGCACAGACCACAACCTGTTTCTGGCTAGCACTAACTTTCGGCACAGTCATCGCCGATGTGCCACCTGGCGTCCTCCCTCTGCATCTCAAGCCTGGACTCAGATTGATCACATCGCGATCAGCTACCGCTGGCGTGGTTGTGTAAAAGACTGCCGCTCCTTTTGGAGTACCTATCTGGACTCTGACCATGCCTTGGTCTGCGCCAATCTTGCCTTACTTTTCAGTGGACAACGAAGTGACCATCACCAAAAGATTGATGTTAGCAAGCTGGTTGCAACTTCTGTTGCAAGTAAGTATCGAACCGAGCTAGCCTCTAGGCTAGCTACCACTCCACCGAAAAGTATAGATGAGCATTGGTTGCAATTGCATGACGCCATGAAAATGGCGGGAACAGTCAGTTGTGGGTTTGCGAAACGTCCCGCTTTTAAGCACTGGGTTTCTTCTGGTTCCTTACAACTCATTGAAGCCCGTCGGTCTACTCCGGGTGACCGTGAGTTTGACCATAAACGAAGGATGTTACGTAAGGAAATTGGGCAAAGCTTGCGTAAGGACCGAGAAGCCTGGTGGTCGATGCGTGCTAATGAGCTGGAAGCAGCAGCTGCATCTGGTAACTACCGGAAGCTCTTCCAGCTCATCCGAGCCACTGGCAGCAAGAAGTCTGGTGTGAGTGAAACAATCTGCGAGGATGATGGGATGCCAATCACTAACATCCATCGACGTCTTGGACGATGGGCAGAATTTTTCGAAGGGCAGTTCAACTGGGCCATCTATGGCGCCTTCGTGATGTTAGTCTGGCTGTAAAAGGTCGGATCTACAACGCGTCGGTGAGAGCAGTTTTGCTCTATGCTTGTGAAACCTGGTCTCTCCGAGTTGAGGACGTTGCCACTGAATGTCAGCAATGCAGAGGCTCGGCATCGTGTGTTCGGGCACAGAGATGATAATTCAATTGGTGTTACCATCTTGAAACACCGACTTCGGTGGCTTGGACATGTTCTCCGAATGTCGCCGCAGAGAATTCCACGTCGTGCATTATTTGCCGACTCTGGAACTGGTTGGAGAAAGCGGAGAGGTGGTTAGTGCATGACATGGTGTCGTGGCATGAAAGAAAGCTGCAAAGGACTGGCTTGGGTTGGTCCTTCACGACTCCCTGGTTGGGGTCTGAGAGATGGTGCTACACAGTGGCTAGAGACGTTATCAGATATGGCTCAGAATAGAAGCCAGTGGCGATCCTGCTGTAACCTTCTTTTACTTTCTTCATAAAAGTGGTTGTGTCTCCCTTACCTGAAAGATTTCTTCTGATTGTACCTTTGCGTTCCCTGATTACTAGCACATTACCTTACATCAATCTCTTCGTTATTGTTCTCTTTTTTTTGTTGCGCTCCTTAGCTTTTTTTTCTCTCTTTGTATTCCTCTCGAATTTTCATTGTTTTGTGTGGCGCATATATATTGGCGCTCTCTTGTACCAATATTCATGTGTCCAAATAAATAAATAAATAAATTTTCACTAGGTGCTTGCATATGCGTTAAACTCGAATTATGTGAGCTAATGATACTTCCCGGTCGTCAAAACTGAAGTATGGGGACTTAAATGTCATTTTTATTCATTTGACTTTATATTAAATCAGTGAAACTTTCGTATAGAAGAACTCGGTGGCCAAACATAAGGTGTAGATAAGAAACGGATTAGTCCTCTACTGTACCCAGTTCAAACATAACCCACCATACATATAATAATATACTTGTAATACTTGACCACTAATGAAGCGAATATGAAATTACACTTAAAACACAATTGTACTATAAGTGGTAGAAGGCGGGGAAAACAGTACATAATTAATTAGCAATAATACAACATATAGCAGCTGTCAACAAGCTCATTAAAAACTTTTTATCTATTTAAACACATAAATATTGGTACAAAGGAGCACCAAATAGATATGCGCCACAAAAGTCACTTGATTTGAGTGTGGGCTTTGATACTTCCCGGGTGCCCAGAGCGAAGGTAGTTTTCCTATGGCGCCACATCCGGAGCCTTCGACCTAAAGGTCTGATCCAAAAGGCAGTGGAGCAACGTTAGGAGATGCAGTCCCATGGTAGTCGGTGACCGATAATTGGTTCAGATACCATCTGTTCCCTCAGGATACTGGAGCCTATGTGCACCATTGGTATGGAATTAGAGTTTTCCAACTCCCCTAGGTGGATCCTCCATACCCACCAACCCGATTAAAACGCCAGACACTCGCTTTTCGTCCTCTCAATTTCATAGACAACACCCTAACCGCGAGAAAGCAGTGAGTAGAACTTCCCTAGCAGTGGCTGTATTTGCGTGGCCATGTGAGAGCGTTTTGAGAGGGAGAGCTAACTCTCCCCACCCTCGGCCGTACTAGGGAATTTGGGGGCTTACAATAAGTGGAACATGAAGATGCAACAATAAAGATATAAATAATAATAATAATAATCCGGAAGAGAACACCAACTGTTTAAACTTTTCTAATATTCATCCAGTTATAATTGATCAATTGTTAATATAATTTAGATCTAAATAGTTTTTATCCAATATTTAAAGTAAATGATATATTAATAATAATGATAAAGCTTACTTGAATGCATCAATTGGATCATCGATTTTTCTTAAATCTTCAACTTCTTGATCACGTATTGGAGCACAAAATTGTTTCATTAAATTAATTACTTCATTTTTATAAATTTCTAAACTTAAATAACCAGTTTCTTCTAATTGAGATTTAGCTATATCCATATCCAAAAGATTTTCAATAAGTGTTTTCAATGTTGTTTGATTAGGCAAAACTAAACTTTGTAATGACTAAAATAAGTAATAAAAAAATACTAAATAATTTGGATAGGAAAAAGAATTCAAGAGTATTAGAACTAGTAACAGTACCATTACCAGTAAAAATTATGGTAAAATTTCGGGACCCAGGATTTAAGAAATGACAAAGAATTAAAGGATCTGAGCCACTTCAAACGATTCTGAGACATGTCATCCAAATTATCTAACCATTGATTACGATGATTGGGTAGACTTTAACGAAGCAGTTTTCATCCACCTATATGGATCAGTCAAATTGTCAATGACTTCGCGAATTGACTCCATATTATGGTTTGTCTGTCCATAGTTTTCTTCCGGTCTACCAGTACAGTCGGTCAGTATCAACGTAGAACTTCACACGTACGTACATCAGTTCGAGTTGCCACACCACGTTAGCACAGAGATGTAGTTGTCCATTCAAATCCCATAGTGATAGAGGTAGTAAAAGTATAAGCAGTAATCAGAAAGATTAGGGTTTGAACATGTTATTCAAGGAGTATAATCCAATCAAATAAATTTGGAAAGAGGAGAAAAGGGATATGAACAATTCAGAAGATTAGAAATTGGCAGAACACAAAGAGTGGATGCACCTGTGCCATTGCAAATGATTTTGAGCCATGTCATTCAAAGTCTCTTTATTATTATTTTATTTTTTTGTTTATTTTAACACATAGATATTGGTACAAAGAGGCACCAAATACATATGCGCCACACAAATCTCATTTGATGTGTGAGGGCTGTGATACTGCCCGGGTGCCGGATCCCAACCAGGGAGTCTACATCTAACAACATGGCTCAGTCCACTTGTCAGTGACTTTATAGATTTGTGACATGCTTTGATCTGGCCGCCCGTACCTTTTTCCCAACGTACTCCTAGACCATAAATCCTCGCTCGTCGGGGCAGTCGGTGGTTAGGCAAACGTAACACATGTCTCAGCCATCTCAACTGATGAAGTTTCACTACTTCATCAATTAATTTGCCATCCTTAACTAGTACCCGTTTCCTAACAACTGCATTACTTACTCGGTGGTCCCAGGATATACGAGCAATTTTTCGAAGACACCTATGATGGATTGTCAGCTTAATCATATATCAGCCTACTTACGAGATATGATGGCTAACATTGGTTGGAAAGAACAGCTTGAAAGGAATTAGGTACAAGGCTTATAGAAGATATTGTGAGTAGAATTATACTTGAAATAATCTTAGTGATTGAAGTTCAAATAACCACAGCGTTTGTTTTGCAAACTGGTCCAAACTGCCTCAGGGCAGTAATATAAGGAAGCTCGGACCAGGTCCTGTGGATAAGACGTTGCGATTATTTGACTTTCAATCATCGAAATTATTTTAAAGATATCTTTAATTTAATTTAGTTGTATGCTGATTACTGAATAAGGATTTTTGGACACAGAATAGCAAGGGTGGTAAACTGATTGCCAACTTTTATCAACTGAAATGACTGAGACATGGCGCACATGAATTTACCCTCTCATTTTTTCTCAACTCTGAACATACTTTTGATTGTGTACTTTCATTTCTCTCTACTATCAGTAGTATAACTTATACTTCGCCAATTTACCTCCCGTTAATTTCCTTTCGTTGTGATGTGGCAACTAGGAATTGATAGACATATATATGAGGACTTATATCCGTCTGTGAAAGCAACTTATAGTTTATGTCTATTAAAATGGAGAATTACATTTAAACACTTTAAGAAAGATACAATCAAGCTCAATTAGTATCTTAATTTCTTCCTCAGTTTATTAGTCAAAACAATTTTATGCGTACACTTTAAGTCGAAAATACAGTGTATTAAGTCTGTTTATGTCATTTGACTATAGAAACTAAATAATATGTTGAATAATTTCAATCTGCAACTTTATAATAAAACACTGAATATCATTGGTGTTGAAATATATATTGAATTGTACTAATACTAGAAAGTAGATAACCAAATAAATCACATACCTGTTTAACTTCTTCCAGTAAGCGTAAAGCTGGTTCATAGTCTGGAGGATCACAATCTAAACTAGATCGTAAAATATCCCAAAATGCTCTATGCATTGTTTCTTTAATACAATATTCCAAACTTGACAACAACAAAAAACACATTTGTAAAAACTGATAAAAACAAGTATAGTAATATCACAGAATGTTGAAAGCATAACATAGCACTAATTAATCGTGAACTTAGAATAAGAAACATTTTCGGAATATTTATGAAATATAGTTGTATGTTAAAAATATCAGCATGATAAGTAAGAATGTCGTTGCAACAATATACCTCAAACCTCTGAAATTAAACGTTAAATTACTGAGACTAGAGCTGCACAAGTTCGGTTTATTACGTAGGCCTATAAACGACTAGCTTCCGGTGAACACTCTCTGTCTTCAACTATACAGAGAAAAATGTCTAGACCTTGAACACCTTTTTTACGTATTTATTTTAGATGAACTGAGTTTCTAAATTCTTTGTCATTCTCTTTTAGACTACTCTACTGTTACATTTTAAATCAATAGACCAGGTTGAAGTGGTGCACTATTTTTGTCGTGTCCAGAAGTCAAAACATTAAATTAACCAAGTAAAGTAATGGGCAGGTATTGAAAATATTTAACATATAATAATTGGATCGTTGGTTTGAAGACCGCTTCGAATGATTTGGTTTGGTCAGTCGGTCACTGGTACTAGTATTTGTAAAGTTTGATTAACAGCTAAATAGGTGAACCTGAAGTGAATTAACCAAAAATTACATTGATCACAAAAACAGAAGATTCAAAAACTCACAATACATTGATGTGCTCTATAGTACAATGGATTAATGTGGTCAGATAGTTGAAACAGGATCTAGGTAGTTTAAAAATTCTTCTGTTATGTGGAATTTGGATTAGGCTTGATAAAGTTCTTGAATAAAGAGTCGAATGAAAAAATCAAACTCAAATATACTGTTTATATGCTAGAGATCACTTGAGATCGCATACTGTTTCTCCTCATTCTATAGTTGGGTACCATACAACACTTTTGCAACAACAAAAAAGAATACTGAGAGGCGAGTCATAAAATAATAAGAGTTGCTATACACTGAAGCTTCTAACTATTGAACAAGAATTTAATTATAGAAGAGTTGGTCTATCTGAAGCATTCCCTCTATATTTTAAGCTTAATCTTGAGAAGATTAAAGTGTACGTACTACTTGAGTCTCAGAAAAGACAGCAACAACTTTATTAACCACTGATCATCAATAGTTGCTTAATTACCAACTTTTGACAAGATCATCTTTGAAATGAAACAACTCTCAATAATCAATCATAACACATACCTTTTTTCTTGTGGTTCATATTTTTCCAGTCTAAACTCAGAATCCACAGTTATTTCATGTGCTAAAGACATATTATAGAATGCTTTAGCTGCTTCCGCAAGTTGATTCATTGACACAAACTTTGGAGGTGAAGCTAACAAGAAAAGTAATAAGTAATTTCAAGCAGATACTTAAGTGGAATATATATAGCACTTCAACTATTTAATGAAATATGCCTATCACTCTTCTCTAAACATAAATTGAAAACATGACTTGAATGTCAGAAAAGTACTTCACTTTAAAGTCACACATAATTGAACTAATTGATTTTTTCTTGAATTATAAAACAACAGTTTATCTTCAATAGATTGGTTTTAATAGTTGGTTATTGAGGTTTATGAAAAATGACAAAGATTCGTCTTTGGATGACTTTGGAGAGGTTAGATTGAATAATGCAGTTTACGAAAAAGTACTCTGATGAATTCATACGAACCGAAAACTAAGTAGATATGAACTAGGATTTTTCAAAGGACACATAATGTACAATCTCTTGGCGGAAGAAAACTGTTTACCCTAGCAGAAGTTTGATTCAAGTGAGATAGATAAACAGAAATATAAAATGTACAGCTCAGAAAGTCAGTCATAGGGTGCGTACGTTGAAGGCTCCAATGTGTAGTTTGGAGAGAGGTTTCAGTAGACCTGGGACAGGGTTTTGCGCACTAGAATCGTTGGCTATGGTGACACTTGAGGAGGAAGCCGAAGGAGGAAGTTTAGGGTTGAAAGTCGATGTGGGAGGAATAATAGGAATTGAAGAGGAAGGTTGATTATGAATACAGTGGTCTTGGGTGCTGTTAGAGGTATGAGGGCGGTTATCACTTCCCGGTTGCCCACACCGTGGAAGGGTTGTTCTGGAGGTACCTGAAAAGGAAATCGGATTAGAGGCGGTCTCAGTGACCTGAGAGCGTGACCGCAGTGCCCAAGGGACAACTGCTTGAGGCCGGTCGCGCACGGCCTTTTCGTGAGAGGTTTGTGACGTGTTAGCTCCGTTCTTCAAAGGGCCTTACCGCCGGAGACGGAAATCCGTGGGGTAAGGTGAGGTGTGCATTTTTAGGATCGACCTTTTCTAACCCCACCCCTCCTTGTGGGAAGGCAGCATCGCTGTCATGCTGGTTGTCTGAAGGAAACACCTTACTGCTGTCACACCTCTGTACAGCCAGCAGTACGACTTCGCCTTCGGACCTTGGGTTTGTTGCTTTTAGTCTTATCGCTCTTCAACCGACTTGTCTGACATGGTAGGACCTTGAGGAACGGTTGTTCCAGCCAGTATAGGTCGGTTGCTTCATCACGATAGGCAAGCCCGACCACCACGTCAAGGTAGCAACAACGGTCGGGACAGCTCAGAAAGCGTCTGTATGTCCGCAATTTTACAAGCCACAGGCGTATTGAGATGTGATTAGTAGAAAAAGAAATTACACAACGAGTTTGAAACTGATCGTACTTGCTCCACTACGACCGGTAATGAGATATATTGCAGTCTTCGATCTTCAATTCTGGTTACGTGACGAACTCTACCAAGGAAGTATTCAGTTTTACATACAGCTTAGACGGTGACTTCATGAATTAATTTGGACTGAAAAACTAAAAATACTAACTTCTACTGTACAACTATACGAAATATGCCTAATGGAATTATAATTAAAGAAACTACCTGTCGATTGAGTTTTGTGTTAATCAAATGATATTACATTGTTTTACATGATCAAAAAGAGCTTATGGCTATACTTGCTGCTAACATTGGGGAACTAGTTAGTACTTTACAAGTTTGAGAACATATGGACATGGTGGGACACAAAGCCAGTGTTTATTTTATCGGGTTAACAAATACCTGCTACAGTCGCAACTCTTAGTTCACCACATTGTTATAACTAAAAAGTTACAAAGCCTAATGATAGTAGTTAATCATTAACAAAGACATGTGATGGAGAAGAATTAGACAATATCATGTTGGAAAATGAATGAGATATAGGGACGAAAAGCAAATGTTAAACCCTGAGATTTCAAGTAATACAACGAACGAATGCACGTTAGATACTGGGTCTGGTTTTGAACTGTATAACCTTGGATCCCAAATCAAGGGTTACGGTTAGTTCACTGTTTACAGTTAGGGAAATCTATGGGGCCGGATAAGACCTGAATACAGTAACTTTTATGAAGGTGTTCAGCTGTGATTTGATCGACTCTATTACTTTACAATGAGTCTATTTTAGACAGGATAACAACCCAATCTCTCCCTATTTTACTCGATACGTAGAAAGATGCCTCGTCTGCACCACAAGCCGTCCAATTTGACAAAAACCGAGCATTCCGTATTAATTCAGTGAAGTAACCGGTCACTGAACCTCTGGAAATTTCTCAAACAGCCATGGCTACACACAAATGCAACCAGTCAAAAAGTAGAGATGGCTCATGGTGATGATAACGACAAAAAGCTGACCGACAACTTCCTTAGGAACATGTAAACTGACTAATTTTCGAAAGCTGCCCTCTTGATTTTGAGGGCTTGAACAGAAGTGACTTACGAGGTAGCAATGTGTCCTTATCCTTATCATGACGATTCATTTTCATGGCTATAGAGAATCGTGGAGATTCCAAAGTAGGATTCGCATCAGGTAGAAAACCCTCATCACATTCGTTGGATGTTTCCGTTTCTTTTTTGTCATCTGAACTCATAATGGGACTACAGTTCATGTACAGCGCGCAAAATACCCTTCAACAGTAACCTTCAACTGATTTGCACATCGTTACAAATCAGTCTTCAGTCTTCAGTAATAAGGATAGGAGGTCTGTCGACCTATATTAATCCTTGCAGTTTGTAATACTATGGAGGTCCAATCTCGTTTTGAATATATTAACAGATGGTGCTGATATTACGTCTTCCGGTAGAGAATTCCAGTAATTCACTACTCGGTGGGAGAAGCGGAATTCCAAACGTAAACGGTTTGATCTCGGTTTTTGAACTTTCTTCGAATGTCCTCTCAAATGATCAGTCCTAGACGGAAGCAAAAGATAAGACATGTTAATACCAAGGTCATCGTTCAGTATACGATAGGCCAATATTAGATCACCCCTTATTCTACGGTAAGATAACGGAAATAAGTTAAGGTGTCTCAGTCTGTCTTCATAAGATAGGCCAGATAGACCTTGTACCATGGGCATAAAGTTGTGGTAGTAGTTATACATACACACGCCACTGCTGTTATCAAAATAAAACACTATCTCTGTCGGCCATTCTTCGACTTTATTAGCCACGCCCTGTGGTTGAAGATTATAGTAATGTTACAATATGGCTATTCTTCATTACGTTAGAGTTTCGGCGTGGATTATTAGTGAATAGTATCATCTTTCTCATCACCATGCTGGTACCACCACATGCAGATGAACCTTCGTTAATTAAGAGAACTCACCTGTGGTTATCTCAGCAGGAGCTTATAAATAACATTCAATTCATAACAATTGTTTTTATCTTAACACTTGATACATCATTTTGTTGTGAATATTATTTGTTACCATCTAAACCCACTCAGAAGCAGACACCAGTTTGTAGTATTGATTTTTCGGTACATCATTAGTAACTGTCCCTATAGTTATATCTTGAATAACCTTTTTACTGGGATTCACCACAAAGTCATTAAAGAGGTAACTCGATATTTACCTAAGAACTTGAAATATTATTTCATTCCAGTTACTAATATTTCTATTTTGCTCGTATTATATGCAAACTCTTCCCGATTCTGTAGCTACTCACCTTCGCGTGTCTAATATGTATACAAATCCATAGGACCAAGGTGATAGACGTTAATCGCAAGTAAGGCCAGGTGATTAGAAAGTTTATGCCGACCTAAAGTGCACATTTATCGTAACCACTCGTTGCTTTTCACCAAAATATAACGTCACAAAGCTCTTGTTGCAGATAATCTCAGGTGTTCTTCATAGTCTTTATGTCTACCTTCGAATTTTGGCTCTATGTGTATTGTTAATCTGCCTACTTTCCTCTCTGCCTTGAGAATTTCACGCTAGGACTTGGCTTGTTATGGAGTTCTTAAAGTTTCAGGTCTGTACAGTAGGACTGTCTTAACATTGGTATTCAAAGTTTCAAACCATCTGAGTTATCCACTGTGCATCAGGTTTCTCTTTCCATGTGAAGATTATCATGGTCGGGCAGAAACCCGAGAGGAAAGGAAAAAATGAAAATTGGCAGCCGTACCTTACACGACTCTATGGTTCAAAAATTCAACGTCTCCAGAGTAAAGTAAGTTGCAGAAGTCAGTTATAAAAAGGAGAAACTACAGATGTAGAAATTGTCTAGTAAGCGAAAATTCTGTTCGCGCTGATGTGGAGCACTTGCTCTTCCGGACAATTATGGAGTTAAAAACGCAGTGGTTTGGCTAACTCACAAGCGTAACTTTCATTACGGAGAAAGGGCTAGAAAGCACTTGTGAAATCATGGAAGATACTTTATACCGGTACATCTGTTCCGAGCAGAATACTTAGTTGTCTAATGAAAGGAGAAGTGTGGAAGCGAATAGCCTGCTTTTCCGAGAATTCGTCATTTGTTTTATCATACGTCTGAAGACGCTAAAGCTTATGAGAAGTCAAGACGTTTTATGGTACGAATTCTATCACCAATTTATAAAAGTCATCATTCTGTCTACCATAAAATATTTAATCGAGACATTTTTATAGACGTTTTGTCTGCTGGATTTATACTCCTGTGATATGACTGCTTAACGTATGGAATTTCGGATTGAATACACGCAACTGTCTATTTGTCAAGTCTATCGAAGCGTCCAAATTATCCAATGGAGATCTTTGTAAGACCGAAATTCATAAAACAACGGTTTATCTAAAATAGCGGTACTTCATTGAATAACATACAAAAATTAGTTACAAACCTCGACTTGTCAGGTGCCTTTGACATGTAAAAATTGAACTAAGACCAAGCAATAAGAAAACTGTCGAGTTTAACCAAGGAGTAAACGATCGTACAAAATTAAGAATATCTGCTACATTGATTGAGATAAAGCAATTATAAAGATAAATACAATAAATGTTATGAGTATATGTAAACATTTCAGAATATAACAAGCTTGCGTCACAACATAAGCGTAGAAATTGTTAGGAATACAACTGTTTACTGAATATTGATAAGTAGCATAAAACAATACACAAAAGAGTCGAAGGGTAGTGAATAAGGACGGGAACGTAAATCAGACTTAACACTACCCTGACTTTCCCTGATATGGTTATCCAGCCTCCACAGAACTAGTCGAGAAAATGATTTAAGCTTTAAGCTTAAGCAAATTATGATAAACAGATTGGGGGAGAGCGGTTTATTCAACACTGCTAGGAGTTACAGGAGAAATGAAGACATTTGGCTGATTAAAACCTATATATTAAATATTAATAATTTGGTTTCATAAATTGCAAACAGATGGACATACCGTACCTCAATAACGGGAACGAACAAAAACTTGGACGTAACAAAAAGTTCTTCAATTTTGGTTCTGTGTTCATACCTTGAATTTGTCTGGACATCTCGGGTCCCATTGGTCGATTTCGTTTGGATTAATTCAGATTTGTTTTGGTTATCGATACTTTGGAACCAAGACACACAGTCGAAACGCGAAGCAAAATGACGAAGGAAAATGACGAGATGGAAGGTGAAATTTCTAAAGCTGTTTGTGGTATGTCTGATGTTAATGATGATAAACGTGATGATGTTAGTATTAAAAGTGTCTCCTCTGGTCAGCTTAGTACTTCTATAATAAAGTTAGGTAAGGAATTACTAAGAAAGAGAAATTTGGAGAAGAGACTTGAGTTAGAAAGGCAGCTTAAGATGTTAGATCTCCAAGAAGAGGTTGATATAGCTGAGTTAGAATGTAAGGTCATGGAGGACGCTATCCAAATGCCCGTAGACAAGTGCGAGATAAATGCTAATGTGGAGAGCTTTTTGGGTTGTGATACTGGCTATAATAATCATTCAAGGGAGATATTTATCATCTCAAAGGACGACTGGATGGATGAGTTGAAGGACACGTTACATACTATGGTTAACAATATGGTTTTCCCCAAGACTGATATGATGTATTTTGATGGACAACCGAGTCAGTACTACCGTTTTATTGGTCAGTTTACTGGCATTATCGGGAATAAACTTTCCGACAAGGGCCAACTGTTGTCGTGTTTGTTATACTATTGTAAGGGAAAGGCCAGGACGGCTATTGAAGCTTGCATTTCATTGCCCAGTCATTTGGGTTATGATAGAGCTAAACAATTTTTGTATGATCTCTTTGGTAAGGAAAAACTTGTTGCGCGCGATCTGATTACCGAGTTAATTAACCACAGATCTGTTGAAGGGTCAGTCGATGGCTTAACTGATTTTGCAATTAAGCTATGTAATGTATGCATAACACTCGGTCATAATGTCACACCAACATCAATGGTGGTTGGCGAAAAGTTTCACAACAGCGATCATAAAATAGTCCTCTGCACCCTTCCGATTCTTGCCATATGCAACAAATTAAAGACATTAAAAACGCGATTCCAATATAGAGACTATGCAAACGCTGACTGGGAAAACTTTCGATTTCTAATAAAGCACTCTGACTGGGGCAGTTTCTTTACCAGTAATAACCTCTTAGAAACATTAGAAATATTCAATATCACCACCAAATCTGCACTAGACACTACTATACCCTCTAAAATTGGTTTTAAAACAGTTACTCCCTATATAAACCAAAAGACTAGGTCTAAACTGAGAAAACTGAAAAGGATGTACTATATATCAAAAGACTTCAGTGCCCTGCACCAGATATACTCTGTACTTGACGGAGTACAAAGTCAACACAACAAGCATAAACAGGTAGAGGAACGTACTGCGCTCGCTGCTGCATCTAAAGCCCAAGCCCTATGTCGTCTCCTCACGAAACGCATAAGAACACAGACCACAACATTCACTCCTTACTGCACGATGGAGTAACGTATAATGACCAAACCGTCATATGTGAACTATTAAGTGAATGGTTTTCTCACAATGGGAATACATCTGATGCTCCAGATATCGACATAAAGTGCACCGGCAAAAACTATCTTAGTACCATAAACTTCGACATTAGGAGTATACATACCGCCATTAAAACCCTTAAGCCAAATGCGAGTTCTGGTGCCGATGACATCCCTTCAATCGTTTATAAAATGTCAGGGCCGGACATACAGACGCTACTACTCAAAATATACACATTATCTTTAGAGACAGGTACATATCCGGAAACCTGGAAGGTAACGTATGTTCTTCCCAAACACAAATCCGGACCGAGAAACCTGGTTGAAAACTACAGACCTATAAATATCACTCCAGTCATATCACGCATAATGGAAAAAGTGATACAAAATCAACTATCTGATCACCTACTCAAGGAAGATCTAATAGACCCGTCACAACACGGCTTCATTAGAACAAGGTCGTGCAGTACATGCCTGATAGACTTCTTTAACGAGGTTACTCGTATGCGTGACCAGAAGAAACTAGTTATTATACTATACTTCGATATTAAGAAAGCCTTTGATAAAGTACCTCATAATCTTCTAATCAACAGACTGAAGTCAGTTGGAATTATAAATCCCCTTTTGCAATGGATCAAGTCTTTTCTTACGAACAGATATCAAATAACCAAGATTAACTCTAATACATCTACACCTCGACCGATAACCAGTGGTGTTGTGCAGGGTAGTGTCTTGGGTCCATTGCTCTTTATAATCTACATCAACAATATATGCAGGTGTTTTAGCACAGGTAAGACCTACCTCTATGCCGATGACTTAAAAGTCATCTATAAAACTGACATTTGCGATTTACGCAGTACTATGCAAACAATCCAACATGGTAGATGACTGGTGCAAACGCTGGAGGTTAGAGCTCAACATAGAGAAATGCGGCTGGTTATGTATAGGAGACACGTCTCTTAAAATGAAACTAACACTTAGCGATCACACACTGCCCAGACTGGCATCAGTAACTGACCTAGGGGTACATTACTCACACAGTCTTAATTTCTCTGAACACATCTCAGCCAAAGCATCCAAAATGCGGAAATTGCTTGGCTTCATTCTCCGTAATTTCTATCAAAATGAATCTAAAATCCTTCTTTACAAAGTTTGTGTAAGACCTATCGTTGAATACTGCTCGTTCTTATTTTCCAACCTACGTCTATCTGATATACTAAAGGTGGAAGGAATACAACGAGACTTCACCCGCAAAGTACTTAAGACTGACTCGGTCATTGACTACAGTTCTCGATGCCAAATCTTAGGAATAGCACCCCTTTGGGAGAGAAGGCTTAGGTCTAATTTGATTCTCTACTTCAAACTACTCAAAAACCTTACTTACTCAACATGTCAGATAATTCTTGCCCGAGATTCACATGAATACGGACTTCGAAACAAAGTATCTACGGTCAAAGTTGAGAAATACAGATCAAAAACTCGGGAAAACTTCTTCCTCACCAAGTATGCAATAATATGGAACAGTCTTCCCTCCGAGACTCGCATGGCAGATGAACTACATACGTTTGTAAACTGCTTGATCAAGCCCTCACTCGCACTGATCTTGCACGTACGAACACATCTGCACCCCACTCAGACATCATAGGCTCTCTCCATGTCTAGACCAAAATGGACTTCAAGTTCAGTTTGCCTTATTTTTCCTACTTTGCAGTTGTATTAATTACTTTTTCCACCCCATTTCTTCACTTGAAGTAGACAGGTAACTCACTGGACCTATCATTACTGTTAAACTAAACTCGGTCGATAAGGGACACTCACTACCACCCTAAAAAGTCAAGAGGACCGCACAATCGGCTGCCTACTACCAGTGGTCTTGCATCTATGGAGCCTGTTACCAATCAACTGGTTAGACAACAGAAAATAACATCAGCACCAAGTTACTGTGAGTTCCTTCCTGTTTATCCTGTATTAACTTTTTACTCTTCTGTACACTATGTTGACTAGCAATTAATATTATTTCTCCACTCGTTCCCTTATCCACAACTCATATACTTCTATACTTTTCCGCCTGCTTAAATAAACAACTATCCTACAATATACCCTTCTTAACGCTTATACTCTGTTTGGCAAACTATACTTTATACTATAGTCAACAGAGGCACTGCATCGATGCTTTACCCACAGTCCATAGCTTGTAAAATGGTACTTATAGAAATAGTGCTTTCCAACAAGTTGTGAAACACAGAATTGTGTGAGGTATGACGTATATACAAAAATAAGCCTAAATGAGCCTAACATCACAAAAGGAGGGAGGGTGGAGTTACTGACCAGCAAGCATTGATGGTGAGGGCGATAACTTCAATCCACCCGTGTTTGTGGGGCAGAACATTTTGTATGTATCAGGCTCTTTATAATTGAGAATAAGACAGTCAATCTAAGATATAGATTGTCTTCCTACGCTCACCACTCAGACTCATGTTTCCAATAATATGCTGGATTAGCTATTCTACTAAGACAACCTATAACATGCTAACTCGGACTTTTACACTAGGATTGCGTGGCTGACATCGGATGTGTGAAAAAAGAAAAGAAAGAAAAAATTAAACAACGAAAGATATAGTCACTAGTATTCTTAACACTTCACCCTCTATATACACACTCCCTTCTAATAAACCGCTTTCCTTGTACCAACCTTGACTTCCCTTCCTTCATGTGAGCTTACTCCAACTTGTTAAACATCACAACTCGTTGTTCTTTATTAGTACATTCTCTAATATGGAGCCTCTGACTTCACTTCACTCTAACAAGACATAATATGAATTTATTCTAATTTATTATACCTCTGTCCGTTCTACTACACAATGTTAAGCAACCTTTTTTTTTTTTTGGCGTTCATATCCAAGTGCCTTGCTGCTCTTCTGTTTCTCTTTTTTTCTTCTTTTTTTTTTTTTTTTTTAGAATCTTGCTCTGAGAGCACAGCTATGAAACTTCTGACGTTTGGAGCAAACTGACGTACGCGTCTTCTCAAGGTCATAGTTTACAGCAAGCGCTCTACGATTTCACTTTATAACAACTATAAACTTAATAGGTTGGGAAGCATTTCGTGAACCAACAAATGTTGTAATTTGTAGATCATGCCTGCAAAAATGGTGTGTACCTGCACATGCAGAAATATATTATTATTATTATTGAAGGAAATAGGGTATATGAATGATGTGAATTCTGCTGCTAATTTGGAAATAACTGTGTCATGTTTACTCCTATAATTACAAAATAAGTGGGTGGAAGTTGCCAATAAGATCATGATGACCGGAAGGGAGCCGATCTTTGAAGAATTTGAGATCTTTGCTCGAACACGTTTTGGTAGATTGGTACATTGTAACTTGAAGTTCAGTAAAAGTAATTGTGTAGGCCAAGTTGATAAGAGACCACGTATTAATATATTTAAGCTGGAACCGAGCAACTCATTCACGGCTCTCAGTTGAGAAATTTGCTTTGGTGATCACAAAGAGACAAATTGTATGAAGTTATTGAAAATGAATGTTACAGAAGGGATACAGGACGTGGTCTATGTTACCTGTGTTTAAGGAAGAGTCACATGCAACTCGGACATCAAGTGTGACGTTGATAAGCACAAGATTCGGCATAATTCACTGCTACATATTGATGGTAATAACAACCATGTAGTGAACTTAGTTAAGGATTGGAACTCGTCAAAGCTTTGTTTGGGTATCATTCCGGTCAGACTGTATGGTCCGAAAGGAACTTTGGAAACTTGCACCCGTTTAGATAGTGGTTCAAATACTCCTCTCGTATGTGAAGAGTTAATTATTCAGTTGGGTCTCAAAGGTGAGGAGACTTCGATAAAAGTGACGACTGTGAGTGGAACTACTACTTGTGAATGTCTGGAATTAAATTTAGAGACATTTTCATTAGGTGAACAGCGTTATACGAAGATCAACAACGCTTATACGACTAAGAAGTTTCCGATCGATTATGTAGAATCTTTAATCGAGGAACAGCTGGGTTCATGGAAGCATTTGAAAGACATCACCCTTCCAGCGTTGCAAAGTAAGTTGGTATTGATTGGATGTGAAGTTCCAGATGCACGTTGGGTTCTGGAACAACGTTGGGGAGACCGGAGACATCCGTTTGGTGTGCGTACGCCTCTCCGTTGGATGGTTTTAGGTCCCAAGTAGTCTTAGAGGTCCGTAAATCCAGTAGAGCGTCTTCATTCGCATGATGTTTCACCGGATCTAGAAAGATCATATAGTTATGAGTTCGAGGAGGGAAACCATATTGATGAACATGGTTCACTTGAGTCAAAGGTTTCTGTAACAGTGGAACTAAGCGAAGAAATGTGCTTGGAAAATTCGCTTAATAAACGGCAATACAACGTTAGTGTTGATGGGTCTCACCATGAAACTTACTGGAAGGTGGTGGACAATTCGTCTGTATTTGCAAAAGATCTTATATTTATATTGGGTTTACGTGATAGCACTACCAAGCGGTCGTTCATACGATTTAATTTGTGACTAATGATCATGGGAAAAAGAGCTTTATGTTCTGCGAACTCAAATAGTTGCTTGTATGTGAATATGGGATTGTTCCTGAAGCCATGTATTATGGTTATTCATTTTCTAAAAGAACTAGAAGAGTCTTACGGTGTTATGATTTGGAATCAGAATATAGAGTTCGCGGTCAATAAAGGAATTAATGGCTTGATACTTCATATGGGTTTACATACTCATGTTTGCTTTAGCTTATATGAACTTATATGGAGGATTGGGCATTTTGTTAAATGGTTGGTACTGCGGTTGTTGACACAAATATTTTGGAGACGTTTATCTAAGTAATATGTTTCCCTGTGGCAACACAGACACAAATGGACTCGACCAGAGAGGAACAGAGGAGAGAGTAACTTGGTGGCGATATGTAATGGTTTCTTAGAGAAAGACAAATGGTTATTAGGTCTGGTAAGGAAAGTGATACATAGTAATGATAGGTTAAGGTTTGTAGATCATAGTGATAGGTTGCGTTATCCGAAGTCTTGCTCACCAGTGTAGATCACAAACGTAGATTACTTATATCGAAAATGATTGGAGGCCTACTCGAGTTAGACGTGAATGGTGTGACAAACTAGCCAATGTCGAAATCACACCTCGTGGTCAGCACCTTACGTGGACTACACCATTGACGTATCAAGGTACCATAGATGCTTTGAAGACTGTACAACACAGAGGACGTTATTACATAAATATATTAGTTAAAGTAGATGCAATCGAAAGTGAGACCACTGGCGCATGGACCAGTCCATGGCATACTATTAACTGATGCGCGTTGGTTGTCACCGACCTTGACGAGGATCGATGATTTGCTGGATATTCAATGACCAAACTGCCAGATGATTTGGCTAGGGCTTAGTGACATTTCCCTGGCCCTACAGGCCGATGGAGTTGAGGACAAGTCAAGGAATCTTAGTGAGATATTCAAAAACTGAGTCTAGAAGTTGTAGATGTTAGGTAGCTACTCGGATCCCTAGGCGTACTGGTGTAAGTTCTAAGGATCACGAGATTGTTGATATATCGAATGTTTGTTGTTGATACTATATTTGACCTGATTATTTTACATATTACGCAATTTCCGATTTGTAATCACAATATTCCCTCTCTCTTACCCCATGTTGGCCATATTTATTCTGATCATTATTTATCTCACAATTTTATTTCGCTTATAAACTGATTCAAGTTAACACTACTTTATATTAGTCAGCCCCAACATTAACGATTTTATTTATATAACAAACAATTCCTGATTCACATATTCACAATTTCCAAATGATGATGTACTCTCTGCCTTAAATCTGACCAATTTTATGGATTATTAATCTGGATTTATATTTGTAGAACCTGATGAGAAATTATCGAAAAGAAAGTAATATGTTGATATCAGTGAGTTTGTGCAGTTGTACAACGTGAAGTGTAGATGAAATGGAACAGGAGATAGTCCTGTCATATCAAGTTGAAATGTTGACAACAAATTCATCATACAGGATAGCCATCCAGGAAAAATAAGTTAGTGACGAAATTTAGATGATTGTGAATTGTGCATTCAAGTGCATAAACAGATGCTTTATCAACATCAATAACCTGTAAGATATCAATGTAAATTATTTGATATGAAGAGGTCAATATGAGAAAATAGTATACCCTGAAATACTAATACCTGCCCAATTATCATTAATGAAACTGATTCTTTTTACGAATTTGAACAACGATTTTCGCTATATACCGTGAACTGTCAATCAAAAATGAGTGAGCTGTATGTTGTTAAAGAATTTAAGAACCAGTTTTAAAAGTTTTGATCACTTAGGAATCGCTCAAGGTAATAGTTTTCGAATGTTAAAATAACTTTATTGGTTTGACAAAATAGGAAGCTCAGATTTTGAAAGTGGACTTGGGAGGTAACTTAATTATGGTCCCATTTAGTTCAAAAAGAGGTTCAAAATATTGTTAAGGCTGTTGAATGTTCACCATAGACTCTGTTTTTATATAAAGATCAGGTTTAAGCCCTCTAATTGCTGGTGAAATCATCTTATTAAGTGGAAATGCTTAAAAAATATTAGCTTGCATGTTGCTGAGAAGAAGACAACTTAACTACAACGGACTCGCCGCATTCCTTAAATATTGACGTTCCTTCTCTGATGATATTTTATATTCTAATCAATTCGGAACTTCCATTTATCATCATAGCTCCAACCATGAGTGGACGGCTTCATGGGTTGATGCACCGTCTCACCTTGTTTGTCTCTATCTCTCGGTCTGATCTGATGTCTGATATCACTCAACATCAGGGTAGATGAAATGGTTAGACGTACATAATACATGTCCCACTATCTAACTCTATGAAGATTCACAAACTCGTAAAAAAATTTGCCATTTTTTGTCTGGTGCTTGCTGTATGACTGAGACGCTATTCAGTCTACCTTTACACGACATTTGAGCTATATATAAGATCAAATACCTTCCGCCTATTTATAAGTTCAAAATTCATAGACTACGTCCAGAAGTGATACATGGTGAGTATATGTACAGTATATCCACCTTTGATTGGCAGGAGGATATAAGTAAAGTAAATTGATCGAAAAGTAGGAGAACTTACTGATTTTATCAGATTTGGTGAGACTTATAAGACAAATGAAATGGTCTACTCACTCGACTGCTTTCCTGTCTATGATTAGTCTAAAATGTAGTGCAGACCAAATCTGGAGAGCAAGATGAAAGAATTCAAAGCATACACAAGAACTCTGTTGCGTATCACCGAACTTTCTAACGAGGATGGATACATTCTTCAACATCCGTTCGCCATACACTCGTTATCATAATTTTCAATGGCACTGTATCGAGAGTTTTAATGAAGACAAGTACTAGAGTATACACAAAAAGATTGTAACCGTAACTGCGAGTTTAAGGCGAGTTGAAGAAAAACTACTAATCACAGCAAGTCTAAAACTTCAACAAGACGCATCCTCTGAATTATAATCCCCGTAGATGATTGGTAATTTCTCAGTAAAACTGTATTTTTGATGCTGTTTCATCGACTAAATAAGTTCGATACATGAGGGACGTGTTGTCTAAAGGACTATCATGAGTTCTATAATCTTCTGCATTACGATACTGAAGCAAGAAGTTATAGGTGCATCTTTTAGCTTTCCTAGATAACTTGGATTTACTGATTTGAT
Organism: Schistosoma mattheei; assembly: GCA_944470405.2. Taxonomy (NCBI): domain Eukaryota; kingdom Metazoa; phylum Platyhelminthes; class Trematoda; order Strigeidida; family Schistosomatidae; genus Schistosoma; species Schistosoma mattheei. The sequence continues at coordinate 22,257,763 of OX103948.1, read as the reverse complement.
AGCACTCTCTGAGATGATCTGCCGGAGTGTTAGACTGAAGATGTTGTGGGGCTGTACATAGATGATGGCACCCAAAGTCAGTGAGCCAGCTGCTGAACTCTTTTTCTGAGGAGTCGTTTACGTCGTCCTTCACTGATACATCAGGTATTGCTTCACGACAAAATATCCTCCACATCGTTCTTTGAGTAGTTTCCTCTGTGACTGTTCGTGAATTCCACTTCTGGCCATTTGAAATGTGAACAAACAATAACTAAAGCATATTACGAGTTTAAGAATGGGTATCAGTAATCCGTATGAATACGTTGCTACGATTCAAATGAAGCAGGCCAAGAATCCCAGGTAGGTTTACTGTACGATGACCTGTATGTCTTTTCGGTATTCGACTGGTATCAACGCCAATCTCAGGCCACCAACAAGTCTGACGAACAAGTGAATTCATTTCCTCTGCTTACAAATGGCTGACAGAATGCAATCTAATAATCAGATTGCTCTGTCATTGAAGCACAAAACGCCTTCAGGATAAAGTGATATCTCCGGTACTTTCGTAGATCTCGGTAAACCTACACTTGTACTGAATATTTCAACATCTTTTCACCGCAATTATGACAGTCTTAAAGTGCTTCTTAAATTCTGCTTCATCGACAGATAATGTCTGAACAAATATACAATCACTTTCGTAAGCGGTCTTTCGAAATATTAATAGCGTGATAGAAAATCTGTGCGTGATATGCTCATAGGCACTCGCTGCTCACTGATGAAATCATTAGCACTTGTAGTGGCATTGGTTCCTAACCATACGACCTTTGAAGCTGAGCATATAATTATTGAAAAGATTTATATTCTATAATTAACATGAAGAGAAGGCCAACAACGGTGTACGTGAGAAGATTCCATTCATCTATTTCGAACTGCATGGCTCAGCATAGCAGGCGTGGCCATTCTTGTGTAAATTATCTCATCTATACATACTAAATGTATTGTTCGATCTCCAGCCTAAATATGTTCTTTAGAAACGTTAAACATTATATTGACGATTGTTACGATACGGCAAGTCAGAATAGACAATGATGTGACTTCCATGTAATATCTTATTAATTAGGTTTTCACATCATGACACATCTACAATTTTAGGATTAGGTCTGTCACTATAGCATTACGAATAACGAAATATATGAATTAGAGTATGAACTAGGAATCCCAGAAATAACGTAATCGGATCAAGAAGTACTAGATAAGCACGAACGAATTTACTGTATTTGGAATTCGAAATCAAGCATTCAACAAGTACAAAGGAATCATTAGTTCATTCGAACACCACAGTATACCGTAATTCAACACATTCAACTGTAACTTTAAAAGTCGTTCATTATGCAACTTAGTATTTTAGGCATGAACTGCAATATCATCCTGATACGATTCAAGACCGGTGATAATCTGATTTACAACCTTCTAGGATATCGCAGGGGAAATATTAAATCTGAATTGTATGAATTTATACTTTAACATTTTGAATGATTTATGAATAGTTGATAGTAGAATTTATACTCATTTGTTTGTGTTACCAACTGTTGATATTCAGAACTGTGTTTATGCATGTTTAATTTAAGCTGATTCTCTTCATCCGGTCACTTTATTGAGGGTTTTTTAGTTTATAAATTATGATTAATAAAGAAATCTAAGACAGGAGTCTTGTAGTGTGACATCGAGTTGGGATTGACTATGAACACCGCTACCAAAAAACACGTGCCAAGTAAATCAGAAGGCGAAGGTTGAACGTAACCAAATAAATCCAGAAAATCCCCGAGAAGCCAAATATCAGAAGACAATTAATGGACCAAGTCGAGATATATTTGCTGGCGATCTCGTGGTATCGAAAGGATACCGAGATCGTGCCAGAATACAAGCTTGGTTACAGAACGTAACCGAATTCGCGCGAAGTCACAATCAAAGTGTAAGAATAAGAATGGAAGCACAATATAGCTGTCATTAGAACAGTCAAACAAAGGCACATTAAAACAAACACTGGTACAGTTGGTTATAATAATAATTGTTTTTATTAAACCAGTCGTGTTCTCGTGATAAATGTGAGCCACTACGGTCTCTTTCTACTCAAAGTTCACCAAATGAAAGTATCGACATCTAATTGTTAATGTTTACAACTAAAACTGATGCAAAACACCCATCTCTTTAAATAATGAGTCCACATATTCACCTTGTATAACAGGTACAAAGTTTAACTGAAGGATGTTTGGATTATTCCATTGTTAAAACAAGACAAGTGTCTTGGATTTCAATTCCAGTCTTTATCCCAATAGAGTAATTTCATAGACTAATAAAATATAAGAAAACTCTTTTATGTATTCAATTACGAAACGAACGTCCAGTGCTTCCAGGTTTCCCGTGGTGGTCTAGCTTAAATCGACTGATGAATTTAAACAATAAATAACTACAATTTCCACAAACCCTCATTCTGACAATAAATTTAATGATTGACTTACATAGTAGTATCCTAAAACATAGAATATAAATTACTGACAACGGTAGTACAAAAGTTAAATATATTATAAAGATTAATATTTCTTTAGTCATACGGCATATTTTCAAACCCTGAAAGACTGCCTATATACACAACAAAACGTGAAGGACATAACGATAAATGCATATCGTTGTACAGTTAAATTACTTGTAATTGACATTCAGGATGAGTGGGAAATTCCCTGAAACTTACTTGCATCTGTTATCCCTCATGGAGAAGCACAGACTAACCATTACCATTCTCCATCCAACTCTGTCCTGAATACCAGCTCAGTGGTCTGCAGATTAAGTGTTCCTAATTGAGACTGAATGTTCTGGGTTCGATTCCCTTTGATGATGGACCATAGATACTCGCTGATGAGGAGTAACATATTGGACGAAATAGGCCATCTAGTGCTTCCAGATTTCTTATGGTAGTCCAGCTTACATTGAATCATGAATTTTTCGTGTCATGTAGGTAACCCTCGTGTTATTGATAGAAGAAACCAGACTAGCAGTGAATAGGTTCTTATTTAGATCTTCGCGCAGTCACAGTGGAGCGTGGAATTATCTGTTCAGACAAACAAAGCCTCTCAACATTCAATACAAGATAATAGGAAATATAACGCCTATATAAAATAAGGAAGTGAATGATTACTTGAACTCTACTGTTTTGACATATGCTTAGTCGTTCGAGGTCAACTATTAACCAATCAACCTAAGCTGTTACTTTAGCTTCCCCCTAGAATCGATTTCCGTAGGAACGTTGGTTCGATAAACCTATCTGTCAAAAGCATGTTAGTTCTGTTTTCGCAGCCCAAGGGAGAATTATCAACTCGCTCGCTGTTTGACTTCCAATCAATGACAACTAACTACGTTAACAATCGACGATAGTTCATGAATGTCTGTTTATTTGCTAGTTTATCATCTTATTTTGTAGCATGTAATTTCTTCTACAACTATCACTGACAGTTTGCTATGTGCTCTCAAGAGAAAAAAAGTGTGAAAAAATGAAACAAGAATATCTGAAGAAATGCCGTGAGCGGGCTACTCAACACTATATTGATGAGGTACGATTTTTCCATACTCTATCCGGCTATCAGATATTTATTCACCTGCCTATTGAGTCATCATTCAATTGAATCATCACAATCTCTATTCTAATAATATCTCTGAATACACTCATGTTTATATGTTTTGTTTATACTGACCGCTAGTTAGATGTAAACAAGTTCAATTGAATAACATTTGACAATGAACATCATTTACAATAACATTAGATTAAACCATTATGACCCATAAATGTAATCGATTCAATGAGCTTTTGTATTTATTACAATACACACATATATAAATACAAATTAGCCTAGTGTAGTAGTACATGATTCATTGTTTTAATAAATAGTTCTGATTATATGTATCATGTATTCATTGAATTCAGGTCAAAGTCCCTTAGTAACCATAATAATTCATTAATTTATGGTTTCCTATTCATATCAAATATAAATGATTTGATACTCACCCCTATCCCCCCCTTTCCCCCCCTCCCGCCGCCGTATATTCAATTGAATCTCTCTCTATATATAAAGTTCAAACAAACAATTAAATGATGTTCAATTAAACTTGGTAGATTTTGCATTATACAATGACAATCATATACAAATCGTTTTTATTATCATTATTAATTCTATCATTAATGATTACCCAAGAAATTACATGTTTTCTAGGTATGTTATCAATTTGTTTAATATATATAATATAAATGATAGAGGTTTACTATGTTGGGATCTATGTATAGACTAGTACTATACATCTATTGTGTATTGTATAATTGTTAAGCAGTTAAACTATGCATATTCATATCCTTCCTATTATAAGCTTTATTATGATCTATAGACTAGTGTTATATGATTTACCGTTCTTGAATTATGCCCAGTCTCGCAAAATCACAGCCATATTTAGCTTAATCCTGTACAAGTGTTACTTCCTATTTTGTGGTACGATTTGGTCTGTTTGGTTGGTAGATAAACTCAGTATGTTTAAAATATAAGGATTTATATTGTAGAGGCTGAGATTGGTGTTCTGTATTGTAACAGGTAGGGCTATCCAAGAAGAAGGAACGATACGGACTCTAGACTGCTCATACAGGTTTTATGCATCATTGGTCTGGTCGATAAATCACTTATGGTGTTCAGTATTCTGTATCATCCTTAAACTTCGTATACAATTCGACCGGATAACCGTTACTAGATAAAACGCCCTAATGGTGTAATTAATCAAATGGTGAATACGAAGTGTTGAATAAGTTTATTATTGCACCACGCATAGATCATCAAAATTACAGATACGTTAAGCAAACATGAAAGAGTAGTGCCGAAATGCAAACAAATAAGCGAGTGAGCATGTGAGTCGAATGATTAAAATGTACATATATGTAAACATGGGAAATGAATGAATTATCGAGTCAATGAAGCGACTAATTGTAACGCTATCGGAGTGAATATATGCATAGTCAGTAAGCAATACTTAAGCATACATATTAGTATAAGTGAAACAACACTAAAGATACAATGATGTAACGATAAGTTGTTATTGTACGAATGACTCTGTCTGTTAAATAGGTTAACAAAAGGGCTTAACCAAGTTAAATGCCAACAAACTCAGTTCCATATGAGCTGTCATACACTGTTCTCGAATTGGCGGGATCATTACGTTATATATATATATATATATATATATATATATATATATATTAGTAGGGCACAAGGGCGAGACTATAATTTATGAACGAATCAATCAGATTTACGATAACAGATCTTGAATTTTGGCACGAAATCATTCATCCATTTGGCTAAATAGAGTTTTGGCATTATAGCTGATGTCAGTTCGTTATGAGAAACCCTAAAATCTAATTCCTAACCTATAACCATCAATTGTAAAGCATAATCGTTATTCTTTAAACTGATTTATAACCCTCATTTAACCATAGTTAGTAGGTAAACACTCTCAAGGTCACTCTAGCGTCGCTCAAATGTCGTCCATAAATTATGGTCTCACCGCCACAAGTTATAACATTATCTACACTTCAGAACAGCATATTATAGATAATTTTTTTTTATTTTTACAGTGATGTTAATAGGTCATTTTGTATTTGTGATTACTTTGCTTAAGTAAAATCCAGGATATACATGAAATAGGATAAAATCAATGACACCCTATATTCTAAGCATCCAAATCTGTATAACAAATCGACTTTTCCGACTAATCATATTACAGTTTGCAGCAATTGAAGCAATTTGAAGGACTCTCCTGGTCTCCCACATTGTACGAGCATTCCATATACCCAAATAAATGTTTGCTCTGGTTGTCAGAAGGGGCATCAGCCTTGTGAATTCTAAAGGGACTCGGCTTTCACCATGAGGTGTCATAAATCTTCTAAATCAAGACCTTCTGAATCTCAGGACAGAGTTTAAATGGTTTGAGTAATTTTTGTTGGTAAGCATTCTTTTAGCGAGTTAGTTTTCTACGGGATGGGGTCGCTAACCCCATGTCTAACCCTCCTCCTTTATCTGGAGTTGGGGTCGTCAGTAGCCACAGAGGGGCTCCAGGCGGACTTACATTACAGTTCAGTAGTGTTAAAATGATTGACAAAAACGATCATTCATGATTCTTTCAATTCTGTTATTATTAGAATTCATCTCTGTTTACATTTGTAGTTTCTTCAATACAATTTTCTCAATCATCTGCTACCATCCATCCATTGATGTTACACACTACTCATATCTGTTAACATAAGTAGTATACCTCATAAATTTATTATTCTTCTGTTATTCTTCATATTTTTAGGCTTAAAATGTGCAGAAAAAGGTGAAGAATGTACAAAAACGTTATTCAAACGCTGTTGTGGAAATCTTGTATGTCAACTTCAAGGACCATTTAATGGAATATGTGTAGATTGTTTAAGTTTGGAGTCAGCTTGTATTGCAGATCATGAATGTTGTAGTAAACGGTGTTATTTGTTTGCCTGTAAACCACCACTTTAATAAATTTATATTCATCATTTATGGTTTAATTTGTTTGAAATGATGAAATGTATCATGTTTCTTTTGAAATAAAAGAAGTATTCATTTCTGTTCAGTTGTTATTCTAAGATAGATCCGTTGTAAACAACCTTTCTGAATAGTCAAATCATACTCTGATTTCCATAACATTTATTTATTAATTTTAATAGTTGAAATCATGAGTCAATTGAAGCTAGAACACCATGGAAAGCCTGAAAGCAATAGATAGCCATTTTGTTCTAGTATAGGACTCCTCAGCAGTGAGCATCCACGATGCCGCACCCCGCGAGATTCGAACCCATGACCTATCAGTTTTACCGTTGTACCAATTCATGAAGTGTTATTTAGAACAGGTGTTATGAAACGTCGTATTCCATAAAAATGACTCGATTAGAATGCAAATTATTCCTATACCTAAAAGTTTTATTTACTCATCATTAACATACATTCATGATCACTGAGATCAGAAGATCCCATATTTTGTCAGCGTATATTGTATATCTTTCAGCAGTTCACTAAGAGATCAACAGTAATTCATTACTTTTAATGAATGTGAATTTTAAACAGTAAACATCGTTTAGATATCATATAAATATATGTGAATCCAAGGATTAAGAAAGTAAGGACAGCATTCCTACAATTGAACAACATACGGAACTCAAAACAACTGTTAACCAACATTGGAGTCACAATCTTCAATGCGAACATCAAGACAGTTCTATTGTGTGGAGCTGAACTTTGAAGAACTATCACAACCATCATCAAAATGGTACAAGTATTTATGAACAGTTGTCCACGTAAGATACTCATTATCCGTTGACTGAATGCCATGAGCAACAGTCTACTGTAGGAGAGAACAAACTAACTTCCAGCTGAAGAGCAAATTAAGAAAAGACTTTGGAAGTGGATAGGAAATATCTTGTGGAAATCATCAGACTGCATTACGAGGTAGACCCTTACTCGGAATCCTGAAGGGAAATGAAAAAAAGAACACAAAACGTCGGGAATAGGAGGCAGACATGAAGAAGATGAAAATCAACTATAAACAACTTGGAAGTATCGTTCAGGACAGAATTGGATAGAGAATACTGATGGTTGGCCTATACTCCTCGACGAGGAGTAACAGGCGTGAGTAAATATTATTTGATTACTTTGGAAAAATTGGAACAATTGGGCATCATATTTCGGATTATTGTTGTCTATAATCCTATTGTGTGTAATGAATTAGTAGATCACTGTAATTTAGCATTTCTGCATTTCTCTTATTGTAAACTTTCATTGTTGTTCTATGTATTACTATTCCGTGATTATTGCTAATTGATTATGTATTATTTGCCTTACACTTAACCATTTATAATCTGATTGGGTTTAAAGTATAATTTCTTATTTAGTGTATTATATAGTCATCATTTATGTGAATCGTATTATTGTATGAGTTTTGAATGATGATTGAATGAAACATAATAATAGATAACCAGTTGAATTAAATGAAATTAAATGAGATGGATTAACTCCTCTTGAAGGCAGTCTGGGGCTACTGCCTGTCTCAAACCTCGATAAAGGACGAGGGTTGGGCATGAAGTTAGCGACACCATCCCGTAGAATATACATATATATATACACTGTGTTATGAATTGTGTATACCATATACATGCTAGAATTTACATGTATGTAGTGACCTACTTTTACCAGTAGAACGAGATTGGTCTAAAGGCAACAATCATTATTATAACCAATTGTACCAGTGATTGTTTTACTGTGCTCGTTTGTTTAACTGTGCTAAAGACAGCCATATTCCTACTCTTTTACTCTCCATTACTTTTCCGCGGATTGTGACCTCGTACGTTCGTACTCTTGCCCGCTGATTCCACTTGTACTCTTTTGGCACGATCTCGGTATCCTTTCTATATCACGAGATCACCAACGGATAAATCCGGTTACATTCAATCTTCGCCTTCTGATTCATTTGGTACGCGTTTCCCTGTAGTGGTGCACATGATCAACCTCGACTCGACACCATGCTACATGTAATAGATTTTTAGATTACTCAATGATTACTGTAATCTCTTGAAACTATATAGGATTATTTATCGCTGAAATGCTAAGAAATATCTAATGTTTTCATTAGAATTTGAAGTGATTTGAACTAGTCGAACGGAAATTAAACGTAACCGTCAGTCGATGAAAATTATATTTCACATTATCAGAAAGGGATTTTGCAGATATTGTAGTAGTTTAATAGTTGAGTTCATGAGTCAATTGAAGCTAAACCAACAATGAAAAGCTTCAAGCACTGTAGGTCGTTTCATCCTAGTATGGAACTCATCAGCAATGCGCAACCACGATCCAGTGCTTCCAAGTTTTCTATGTTGAACTCAACTATTAAGTTACTACGATATCCACAAAATCCTCTTTCTGATAATCATCATCATGTGCTCATTAGTGACTGCATACAACAGGTATTTCTTGAGGTTCTAATGAGGAGCCGTGACCAATGAAGTTCAATCACCTCTGTTGTGAGGCAGTTACTCACTGAAGGCAAAGGTGGACGGTGCCGAAATTTCGTGAATTGGTTGAAATTAGACATTAACACCGTTGGATGCCAGGTAAGTGGTCTGGAGGGGAAGCGTTCTTAAGTGAGACCGAAGGTTCTGGGTTCGAGTTCTTCGAGTGAGATCGTGGATGCGCACTGTTGAGAAGTCCTATACTTGGATTAAACGGCCATTCAATGCTTCCGGATTTTCAATGGTGGTCTAGCTTCAATTGGCTCATGAAATCAATTATTAAGTATTTCATATTTCTGTCTAATCTCACTTCATAACAACACATTGTAAGGTATTTTGTTTGCAATGAACTGTAAACTAATCACTTCATAATTGCAATTCATTTAGTTTAGTATAATGCAAAATGTACATAAAACACGCGAAATTTAATGATCGATAAGTCTTTTAATCATATTGATTATCTATCAATACATTACATATCCATGATCATTAGCTTTCATCCAGTTAGTTACCAGTCTATTAAAATTACTGATCCTTTAATGATCTGAGTCAACTTTCATCACATAGACTGTCATTCATTAACTATCAAATGACATATTCCAATATGAATGTTCTTATACGTCATAATGTCAGGATTTTCAGCCATTAACTATTCAGATTTAGGGTAAAACTGTGCTGCCAATACAGTTGAACGACGTTGTGATAACCGTACATTTGGGATTGATGGATTATTTCATGGGGAATGTGTATATTGTTTGTGAGTGAGATCATATTGTCATACAGACTATAAATGCGTTAATAGATGGTATTGTAGTGTCAGTTACTATGTTAAGCCCATATATTACCTTATTCTAGGTTTCGGACAGCTCATTCTATTCATTCTACTTGAGTCACATTCTGACCTTGTCAATTATTTGCTTATCAATCATGACTGTTTTTATATGAGCGTGTAGGTGTGTGTACATTTCTTATCCCATCACTCATCACATGTCTGTAAATTACTTTTGTGTAACTATAAATATTGATTAACGCTTGGTCAAATGGGAGTTGGCTTCCCAGCCATCTTTCCTGCGTGTCATTTTGCTTTGCTATGTTTCATTCGCTTCATATACAAAATATATGTATTCACAAATCAATTCTCGCTATTCGACTTATTTCAATCCGTTATTGACCAACGTGATTTAAGTCGACGATGATATACGAGAAAAGGCTATAACAATCATTCGTACGATCTAAGAGTCAGATCCACGGGCCACTAAAATGGTGAGCCCCTCAACGAATCTCGTCGATCTAAATGAAAACAAAATCAAACTACGGGTCCCACTAAAATATCATTTGTCTAGTTGTAAATCGTCACCAGAGTAAACCTCATAAATCCTGATGAATTAGGATGTTTGGAATGTTACAAACTAGTGAAATGTGTCACATTTCCTTTGAAATAAAGAAGTATTCATTATTATTCAGTTGCTGTTATAATGAAATGCGTTTACTTGATGATCTTTCTACATACTCACAGTATACCCTAATTCACTAGATAATTTATTCAATGGGCTCTTGAATGATTTTAACATGAAATCAGAGCATCGATTATGAAATCTGAAACTTGGATTATAGTTTCATCATTGTACAACTTCAAATGGTATTATGAGAACATGTCTTACGAAATACCTTTTTCTACAGATTTGTCTTTTCAGTGAATTCCCCTAAATGAATAGAACTATGACTGCTGATTGAGATCATAAATCGATTGATCTTAGACCACCATTTGGAACCTGGAAGCACTCTAGTATGGGACTCTTCAGCAGTGCACTCCCAAGATCCAGCACGCGGGATTCGAACCCAGGATCGTCGGTTTCTCGTGGGAATACTTAATCTGTAGACCAATGGGTCGTCTAACTTCAACCAATCCACGATGTCTTGCGACATCGTGGATTCATTGATAGTCTCACATTAATCGGTTCGTGATTTTAATGAAATACATATATAAAATGTTTGCAAACCTCAACTCGCAAGATATCTGTGGGGATTACCTCGTCTGTATGTCTGGAAACAGTTACACTTTAAATGAACAATATCATTCAAGCCATTTCCATTGTTTAATATAGTTATCTATTTATAAATGGCTACTTGAGATGGTATCTATCGGTACTTTCCATATTTGACTTTTAATACTACCGTCGGAAAAGATGAATGTGCAGAGTAAGAAAGATTTAAACATAGAAAAAATTGGGAGAGGCATAAGTTTTTTATAATATCCAGTTTAGATATCAGATGATCCAGTTGTGGGCCAAGTTAAACTTAGCGGATGGATATACCTCTTCTCGTTACATAAGTTTGATTTTCTGGAGTTTATCCAGATGGCTTCAGCTATGTAAAGTAGCCGTAATCTAGTTCATTGAGGTAGATTCTTTGAAACTTGAAATAAAACAGAGAAAGCCTCATCTATTTTGACATGATGTTCACAATCTACCAAGTGAGAAGAAATAGTACTGTTGATCAATTTAATAACACTTTTTCCCGACCATGCTGGTACATGTTCATGAACACGCAAAGATAAAACCCTCCGAGTACGGCCTATGTAATTAGCTCCATAGGATCAGTTGAATTGGTATACACACATAGAGGGGTCCATATTTAGTAACCTATCCTTGATTTGTTGTGTAAGTACTGGGTGTTTTGAGAAAGTTATATGTAGCTTGGCAGCGTTAAACATCCTTTCAACAGATATTTTGAGTCGACGTGGTAAAATGTCAACAGCTATATCCCCTTTAAAGTCCAGTCTAAGATGTAGGGATTTTTGCTAATCGAGTCATAGTTTCTTCTTTTGTTTTAGTACCTTCTACTAGGAAATTTCCGAAGGAATTATCTGAATAGCCGTTATTTCGTAATGTGTTCTTCAGTGTATCTATTTTGGTATCTATATTATCTTCGCAACATAATAGTTTGATTCTGTGGATGAGACATTCAATCAATTTATTTTATATTGAAGACGTGTGAAGCTTTGAAAATGGGTATACTAACTAATCCATGTATTCTTACTAAATATATTTCTTTGAATAGAACCGTCTATCCTTCTAGAAAGTAGAACATCTTTGAAATCTATCTTATATTCCTCCTCCTCTTCTCGGGTGAATCTAATAGTTGGGTGGACGTTATTGAAACATTTCAACAACACTCGTTTGTCGATACTTTCGTCACTCACGATTAGTGTAACATATATGTATCGGAAATAATAACCCAGCTTACTTAGGATATCTTGCACTGTTCTATTTTCAAGTTTAGCCAAAAAAATATGGGCAAGGATCAGGCCTAGGGATGTTCCCATTGTAACTCCACCTATTTGTCTGTAAAATTTATTATTAAACATAAAGTAGACATTCATGGTGCATTTCATCAGAAGTCCTCTTCGTCTTATTTATTATGATCGGTATCACTGTTCTCTTTTGTAGCACTTATTCATATATTTAATCGATAGTCTTGGTTAGTGCGATGTGTAGTGTCGGTTATTATGTTAATCCCATATACCTTATTCTAGGTTTCGGACAGCTCATTCTATTCATTCTACTTGAGTCACATTCTGACCTTGTCAATTATTCGCTTACCAATCTTGACTGTTTTTATATGAGCGTGTAGTTGTGTGTACATTACTCATCACATTTGTGTAAGTGACATTTGTGTAACTATGACTATTGATTAACGTTTGGTTAAATGGGTGTTGGCTTACCCGCCATCTCCACTCTGAGTCGTTTCTCTTCTCTCTATTCCATTCGCTTCATATACAAAATTGTATGTATTCACAAGTTCATTCTCGTTATTTGACTTATTTAATTCCGTTATTGACTAACGCGATTTAAGTCGATAATTATATACGAGGATGGGCGATAGCAAACATTCATACTATCTTCTTGGATTCAGATCCACGGGCCACTAAAGTGGAGAGCCCATCAACAAACATCGTCCGATCTAAATGACAACAAAATTCAAGGGCCTCCACTAAAGATGTTAGTGAACAAAGATGAGCGAGAATATAATTTATGGACGAACTAATCAGATTTACGATAACATGTCTTGAATTTTGGCGCGAAATTCACTCATCCATTTGGAGTAAATAGACTTTTGGCATTATAGCTGATGTTAGTTCGTGATGAAAACTCTATATCTGATTCCTAAACTTAACTATCAACTGTAAATTATAATCCTAATTCCTTACACTGGTTTATAACCATCATTTAGCCGTAGTATGTAGGCGGATATTCTCAAGGTCTCTTTAGCATCGCTCAATGGTCGTCTATAAATTATAGTCTCACCCGATTCAAATAGGTCTTTAAAATTGTGCTCAAACAATTCTTGGTGTAATAGTTCTAATCACTTTAATTAAGACGCTTTTATGAAAATGTACTACGTTCAGTTAGAATCCATTGAATTAACTTTATCGAAACGTCCAAATCATCCAATTGAGATCTTCGTAAAAACCAAAATTGACAAAACAATGAGTTGTCTAAAATAGAGTTATTTTATAGAATAATATACAAAAATTAGTTACATACATCAATTTGCCAGTCACCTTTGGCATTTACCACGTCGTTTTTTTCGAAATAAAAAAAAGGCTCCGACAGTGCAAATGTAACAGCTGTTTTCTGTTTATAAACTTGATAACGATTTGTCAACAAGTAAAAATTGAACTAAGATCAACCAATATGAAAACCTTTGTGTTTAAATAAGGATTAACCGATTGCATAAAATTGAGTATAACTGCCATAATGATTGAAGGGAAGTAATTATAAGGATAAATACAATAAATGTTATAAGTATATGTAAATATTTCAGAACATAACATGACAAACCTGAGTTATCTGATTGAAATCATGAGTCAACTGAAGCTAGACCACCATGGAAAACCTGAAAGCACTGGACGACCGTTTCGTCCTAGTATGAAACTCCTCAGCAGTGCGCATCCACGATCCCACAACCCGCGAGATTTGAACCCAGGACCTATCATTCTCGCGCCAGGCACTTAACCAACTAGACCATTGAGCCGGCCGTCCAATGCTTCCAGGTTTTCATGGTGATCTAGCATCAAATGACTCATAATTTCAATCAGTTAAATTTGTAAAATCCCCACAAAACCCCTTCTGGTGAAACTATAAGCTTAGAAATTGTAAGGAATACAACTACTTACTGAATATAAATAAGTAGTATAAAATAATACACAAAAGAGTCGAAAGGAAGTGAGTAAGGACCAAGAACGTAATTCCAAGTTAACATATACATATTCTAACAATTCATATGAAATGATATTTATTGATAAGAGCAATAATGAAAATCAAAGATGAGTACACGCAGTTAAATTTATATATTGGTTAGCGTTTTTAGCGAGGAAAAAGAACAAAAATTGGACAGAATTGGAAAGGAAGGCCAAGGACAGAGTGGGTTGGAAAATGCTGGTCGGCGGCCTATGCTCCATTAGGAGTAACAGACGTAAGTAAGTAAAGTAAATTTATATACTATTTATATCACTAATTAGTAATCTGTTACATAAACTAATAATGATAAAAATCTGTATAAATTATGTAAAAATGAAGCTAATCAAGTCAATAATCAAGTTCTATTGAAATAAGAAATGAACATAATTAGTTGACGAATAGATTATAGGGAATAGAATCAAATCTATTCAACTAGTTGACATGATCTTTATTTCATTCTGAAAAAATTATTTGAGATTTTATGTGTTACAACAGAAATATATCAATGAAGCTTTGATGGCGTTTTGTTCACTGAGTTGGATGGTTTGGTCATAGAGCTTTTATTGTTCTTCTGAACGACATCATCAGCACAAACTTCAGATAGGAGAACGATGAAAACTTTACGACCAAACCACCCAGTTCAGAGAACAAAACTACATCAAAATCATCCACCTGAGCTACAAATCTTCACCACCACTTTAATGAAGCATTCATCATTTGTGAAGATGAAATGGATAGCTTAGAATATGTACTTTAAGTATTCATTGCTTTTCTTCAATTTTTTTATTTCATTTGAACTCTAGATTCTGGAATATTTTATATTTGCCCATTGTGTATATCTCATGACGTCAACTATTAAATCACTAAATTCGTCATGTGCACACTAGTAATTAGCTTCAATAAGTATTTCCTGGAGTTCTAGTGAGAAGCTGTGACCAGTGAATTTGGACCGTGTCTGTTGTAAGGCAGCTATTCACTGAACACAAAGGTGGATGGTTGCGCAATTTGATAAATTGGTTGAAGTTAGATATTACTATCATTGGATTCCGACTCAATAGTTTGGAGATTAAACGTTTGCGCCCAAAACCGTACGTCCTGAGTTCGGATATCGCGAGCAGTCTCCTGGAAAGTGGGTTTTATGGAGATTGTGGTGATTTAATAGTTGACGTCATGAGATGAAATAAAGACATTGAAGAAAAGCAATGAATACTTAAAGTACATATTCTAAGTTATCTGAGAGACTATAATTTATGGACGAACCAATCAGGTATAAGATAACAGGTCACGGATTTTGGCGCAAAATTTATCCATCCATTTTGCTAACTAGAGTATTGGCATTAGAGTTGATGTCAGTTCGTAATGAAAACTGTAAATCTAATCACTAAAATTAATCACCAACTGTAAATCATGATTCTAATTCTTGTTCTTTCAAATAATTTACCATGAGACATCAATTAGTCTATGAATTATCTTCGTATTGCATCATCTTTTAATCTGTAATTATCATTTTTTTGTACACACTGCGGGATACAGGTACATCTAGCTGATGAGTCCTAAATAGAACGAACGCACATCGTGGATTCCAGTGTTAATCACTACCCATCTTTGTTTATAATGTTTGTGACTTCAATCAATATCAAGACAATCTGTGCAGGATGCGAATATGTCAGTAAGAGACTGACCAATCTCAGTCCTAAACATCAAACGGAAGATTGAAGAAAAACAATACAAAATGTATTTACATAGTATGTTCCTGGATATCACATTACAATTTCTTTGTTTCAAATATCTCGTTGCTAATGATATGATCCACAAATTCGTTATTTAAATTCAGTAAAATCGTAGTTATACTAGACTGAATAGCATTAGTATCCTTTAGATAATCGTTATCATATATTATTGAAATAAAATATTAAAGCCAACACCAAAGTCAGAACTTTCAATACAAATGTCAAGACAGATCTACTGTATGGAGCAGGAACCTAGAGAACGGCGAAAGCCAACATCCAGAAGATACAAGTGTTTAATAACAGTTATCTACGCAAAATACTCCAGATCCGTTGATCAGACACGATAAACAACAACCCACTGTAGGAGAGAAGAAATCACATCCCAGTGGAGGAAGAAATCAGGAAGAAGTGATGGAAGTGGATAGGACACACACTGAAGAGACCACTCAACTACATCACAACGAAAGCTCTCAATTGGAATCATCAATTTCAAAGTCGAAGACGAACACCAAACAACACATTACACCGAGAATTGGAGAAACACATGAGAAGAATGAACAACAATCGCATAGAACTAGAAAGGAATGCCAAAGACAGAGTGGGTTGGATAATATTGGTCAACAACCTATACTCCATTGGAGGTAACAAGTGTAAGTAATTAAAGTAAGTAATCTAAATTGTAACCAAATTCATTTCATATAGATCACTAACTATATTTCATTATATTGAAATCACCAACCATTCTATGTTAAACAACTATTTAAATAAAAATCGGAAGTATTGGACAGCCATTCCGTCTTAGTATGAAACTCGTCAGTGTTGTCCACCCACTACCTCTTATCTGGGGATCGAACCGAGGTCTCTCATCCTCTCCCAGGAACACTCATCGTCCAGATCACCGAGCTGGGATGCAATGGTGTAAAGTTCTAACTTTAATAAATTGTGTTATTTCCTCAAACTTCTCATCACTGTTGTTGTCCGTATGGTATCCAAGTGAAAATCCTCGATGTTTTTTACTGTTTCTTGTTTTTGGCATCTAAACAAATTGTCTATACCAAGTTATGATTGGTAATTGTGATCGCATGCTTTTATTATTGTCTCAATGGGTAGAAAAATTGTATTACTGACGTTTCATCACTTCACGTCAGCCACTTCTTTGGGGTAAATAAATAACCGACATTAAAATTAACAAGAGTTTGAAGAAGTGACTTACATTCTGTTACGAAACTTCGGTAATAGAATTTTTCTACTGATTGGGATAAAACAAGAACAGTGAGACCATAATTTATGGATAACGTTTAAACGAACTGTAAATGACCTTGAGAACTATTAGCCGATCAGGAAATAGTTACTATAGAGTAAAGGTATATTATAAAAAAATAAAGAATAAAATTGGATACACTACTTTTACATGGTTCAGAAACTTGTCAAGGTTAGAAAAATGTTCAGAACTCATAAAATCGTAATGCATACGGTAGAGGAAATCATCTTTATGGCTTCTTAGTAGTCCCATGTGTTGTAGCAGTCGATTATTACATCTTCTTTTAAATGATCTTCGGAACCGATCGTACGTGAACATCAATTACTGAAATTGCCTTCTTGACCTTGAAATCCATCAAACGCTTCCGAGTAGCTTGTACATAAATCATAGTCTCGCCGATACCTACGAACTTTTAAACACTGTTACATATTTATAACGTTATTTGAAATTATATTCGTAATGTGTTACGTGCTACTGTTGTCGAGAGATATAAGTAGTATATATCACCAGTCAAAATCGAAGTGTCTGGTGTCAGAATATTAAGAAGATCGAAGAATAGAGGACAAGAATAGAAAATAATTGGTGTGGAATCGAAAGAACAATAAAGTTTGAGATAATTGATTGACATTTTGCAAATTAAGTATTTAGTCTATAGTTCTCAGATTTTAATAAGATGTTTTGTAATTGTGTCCCCATTTGTGTTCTTGTTCACTGCAGTAGATGACTTACTTACGCCTGTTACCCGTCGTTGGGAAGCATGGGTCTCCAATCACCAGCACTCTCCATTCATTGTTGTCTTGGGTCGTCCTTTCCAGTTGTTTTCACTTTATATTCATTCTTTTCGTACCTGTTTCCATTTCTCGACTTAATATGTTGTTTGACCTTCCTCTTTTCCTCTCCATGATATAAATTAAAAAAGCTCGATGATATAAACACTTGTAAAATCAGAGTACATAAATGTTTATAAAAGTACCAAGTTATTCAAGCCAACTAACTAACATAGTCGATGATGACATTAACCTTTGATTAGATTGTCGCGCAGAGGGAGAGGTCATGGATGCGCACTGCTGAGGAGTCCCATGAAACGGCCGTCCAATGCTTCCAGGTTTTCCATGGTGGTCTAGTTTCAACTGACTACTGAAATTACTACAATCTCCACAAAACCCCTCCTGATATTATTTACTTTAAGCCTAATTCTATACAAAACAATAGAAAATACTTCAATGAATAACTTTCAATCAATGTAATCAGACAATAGAATTAGTAAACTATTACTGTTTATGCAATGGTACACTATTCATTGTTAATATATGAAGATAAACAACAACAACAACAACAAAAAACAAAACAATTAAGACTATTCAATTTGATTACGTCATGATGTTGAGTACCATTAAATACCTTATCGATTTCTTATCAATGATAAAGCTTGGATACTATGTCAGTTTAACATCAATATGTATGTAATACTTTTATCTGTTTAGAACACTTCACTTCAACTACAAGTGAACTCATCTCTCTCTCTCTTTTCAAAGTATAATGGTAACCTGAAAACTCATATCATCACAATAATAATAATAATGATATCGGTGATTGTTTTGTTTACTTAACTGTTTAAGTGATCAAAGTTTATTTGACATTGTATTTGTTTAAATAGAATAGTTATGAACATCTTATAGAATGAATGAATTAATTATAACTAGTCAATTGATTCATATTGGTTAGTGTAAGTTATAGATTGTATAATAATCATGTTTTTTGATTAGTCATATATATACTACTTAACAAATTACTTATATACGCTGTATAAATAAAACATGAAGTATGGAGTTGTGGAGATTGTTATGTTTCTGATACAGATCATGAACCTGAGAGTACTGGATATCCGTTTCTTTCTGGCATGGAACTCTTTTAGGCAGTGCATATCCATGATCACAAATGGTTGATTCAAACCAAGGACCTCCGATCTTGTGTGCGAACGCTTGACATGAAGACCACTGAGTCGGCTTCTAGTGGTCTTATTGTCTAATTCTAACCACTTCATGATATTTTGCGACCATCTTTCACTGTCTCTACCTGACAGGGATTGAGCTCCGTGAGGCTAGTCACTAGTGAATACATGGTAATTATCAGTATGAGGTTGTGGAGATTGTTAAGTTTTTGGTTGAAATCATGAATTGATCATTGTTAGACCAACACTGAATGTCAGCTCAGTGGTCTACAGTTTGAGCGTTCGCGCTCGAGATCTTAGGCCGTGGGTTCGAGTCTCGCGTGTAGGATCGTGGATGCGCATTATTGAGGTGCCCTATACTAAAACGAGATGGCAGTTCACTACTTCCAGATTTTCATTGGTGATCTGACATTGATTAATTCATGATCTTAATCAAAAACGTAGTTATGATTATTATAAAAATATTTAAATGCATTTATCTGTAACGATTCCCAGTAGGACAAATATCGGCAATCATGCTTTCAATCAAATCAGAAGAAGTAATACGCACACACACTCACATAAGAAGCATATCATTTTGTCATATTCAACTACATTAAGTATCGTTTTGTTATTTCCTTATTCATCACTAATAGGGTTGCAGAGATTATTGAGTTTAGATTGATATCATGAGTGGATCAATGTTAGAACAATAATCAAAACATAGAAGCACTGAACGACCGTTTCGTCCCGATAGTGGACTCCTCAACAGTGCGCATTCAAGATCTCGCACGCGGGACTCGCACTGAGGGTCTACGAGTTCGATCAGTAATAAGAGTCTTAACCCACTTAACATTTGAACATGTGAACTAAATAAAATAAAAAAAAAACAACTTGCAATTTTCTTTTACATTCATGTTATTTATAAGATCTTTCAAGGAAGTCACATCATTGTCTTTACTGAATGTTCGTATCGTGACGACCATCAATATGATGTTTAACAAATCTGAAGAACACATTTGGGCTGTGGATAAAATAATATATTTAATGTAAGTGAGAATAAGTTACACGAAATGACCGCACTCGCAAGGCCGAGC
The DNA here is from genome assembly GCA_944470405.2 of Schistosoma mattheei. Classification (NCBI taxonomy): domain Eukaryota; kingdom Metazoa; phylum Platyhelminthes; class Trematoda; order Strigeidida; family Schistosomatidae; genus Schistosoma; species Schistosoma mattheei. Next base: position 22,237,423 of record OX103948.1, on the reverse strand, counting down.
CATACCATACCGATTCCGTCCAGGCGCCCATCATTTTTGACCTTCTCTGAGTGTTACAAATTGAATTTAAATCTTCTCAGTCATTAAACGAACAAGTTAAAGAATCGTGTGGTAAGTTTTACGTCCCTACGACAATACTGAGTGTTAACTGTTGGGATAAATTCATCGACTAACACTATACATATATTTTTATTGTATAATTGTTAAGTAACTAAACTATGCATATTCATGTTCCTCTTATCATTGGCTTTATTTTGACCCATAGACTATTATTATACCATCTACCGTTCTTCAGTTATACACAGTCTATCAATTACAGTCTCCCAAAATCACAGTCACTTTTGGATAGGTCTTGTACAAATGTCGGATACAATATTTGTATTGTGGTACGATATGGTCTATTTGGCTGGTATATAAACTCAGTATGTTTGAAATAAATGATTCATGTTTCAGAGTCTGAAATTGGTGTTCTGAACTCTAACAGGCAGGACTATGCAGGAAGCAGGACCCGATAAGGACTCTAGACTGCCGTATGGGTTTTTGAATCATTGGTTCGATCGATAAATTACTGTTCTCTAATTGACAGTATCATTACCTTATACATTAATAGGGTACAATGCCCCAAGTTATAACAATTTCCATTTCATAACATTTCCATATTCATTTCAATATTATTTCTTCGACTCAATAATCATTAGTCATATGTTCAATTTCAGGATCTGTATATTTTAACTGTTCTATGGTGAAACATGTACCGGGATATTTGTGGTTCTAATAAAGAGTAAGATCCAGCATTCAGTAAATTCATATCCAATTTCATAGGGAATATCTTTCATGTTGGGAAGATCCAATTTTTCTAACATCATTCATATTAATGTAAGTTTCTTTCTTTCTAATTATGATGTTTTATTGTTCATTTATGTTACATTAAAAGCTTGTTTAGAATAGTTTACATTAACTGTTCAATTTGACAAAACTATATGGAAATCTCTAGTTGAATAACAGTGATTTTTTACGTGGACCATTTAACGTATCCAGCTCAGTGATCTGGACGATGAGCGTTCCTGGGAGAGGATGAGAGACCTCGGTTCGATCCCCAGATAAGAGGTAGTGGGTGGACAACACTGACGAGTTTCATACTAAGACGGAATGGCTGTCCAATACTTCCGATTTTTATTTAAATAGTTGTTTAACATAGAATGGTTGGTGATTTCAATATAATGAAATATAGTTAGTGATCTATATGAAATGAATTTGGTTACAATTTAGATTACTTACTTTAATTACTTACACTTGTTACCTCCAATGGAGTATAGGTTGTTGACCAATATTATCCAACCCACTCTGTCTTTGGCATTCCTTTCTAGTTCTATGCGATTGTTGTTCATTCTTCTCATGTGTTTCTCCAATTCCCGGTGTAATGTGTTGTTTGGTGTTCCTCTTCGACTTTGTAATTAAAGATTCCAATTGAGAGTTTTTCTTGCGATGTAGTTGAGTGGTCTCTTCAATGTGTATCCTATCCACTTCCACCACTTCTTCCTGATTTCTTCCTCCACTGGGATGTGGTTTTTCTCTCCTACAGTGGGTTGTTGTTTATCGTGTCTGATCAACGGATCTGGAGTATTTTGCGTAGATAACTGTTATTAAACACTTGTATCTTCTGGATGATGACTTAGATTAGTCGACTAATAATTTTCATATTGTTCCCCTATATGATAATGAGAAAAATGTGTTATCCAATATATATATCACACATATTGACAAAAGAACATTAAATCAATCAGTATGACTAGAGTGAAAACATGTTGAAAGGTTATCATTAGAACAAAGACTTGTAGCGTGGCGTCGAGTCGGGATTGACTATGAACACTGCTGCCAAAAAACACGTGCCAAGTTAATCAGAAGGCGAAGGTTGGACGTAACCAAATAAATCCATAAAATCTCCGAGAAGCCAAATGTCAGAAGACAATTAATGGACCAAATCGAGATATATATTTGCTGGCGATCTCGTGGTATCGAAAGGATACCGAGATCGTGCCAGGATACAAGCTTGGTTACAGAACGTAACCGAATTCGCGCGAAGTCACAATCAAAAGTGTAAGTAAAAGAATGGAAGCACAATATAGCTGTTATTAGCACAGTCAAACAAAAGCACATTAAAACAAGCACTGGTACAGTTGGTTATAATAATAATAATTGTTTCTATTAAATCAGTCGTGTTCTCGTGATAAATGTGAGTCACTACAGACTCATCACATCTCAAAAATGTTACTACTCATAGTTCTCAATGACAACTAATCTATATTTAGCATATAAGTTGATAGAACACAATCAACCTCATTTGATCTACTTGTTCATTTGATATTTCAGTAGTATTTCCGTCATTTTCGGAATTGTAATCATGTTTGTCAACAAGTTACATAATCAATCTTTAATCAGTACTATTGTGCTTGGTTTTACAGTAAGTTTATCTTTACAATATTTTGTATTTGTACAATGTAGTTGGTTATCTAATACAATCATTAAAAACATAAATAATTTTATTATTTGATTAATTAGTATCTAAGTAATATGTTAATCATTCTGTTACTAAGATGGTTGTAACTAACTTCCTAACAGTTTCCTATAATATCAGATGGGTTTTTTGTGGAGATTGTAGTAATTTCAATGGTTAAGATCATGAGTCAGTTGAAGCTAGACCACCATGGAAAACCTGTTTTTCCATTGAAATTACTACAATCTCCACAAAAAACCCATCTGATATTAATCAACATATGCTCACTAGTGACTGGCTTCACGAGGTATATCCTGGAGTTCTAGTGAGAAGTAGTGACCAGTGGAGTTCAACCAGGCCTGTTGTGAGATAGTAACTTAATGAAGACAATGGTGAATGTGTCGCTCAATTTCGTGGATTAATTGAAGTTAGACATTAACACCGTCGGGTGCCGGCTCAGTGGTCTAGTGGTTAAGTGCTCGGGCGCAAAACCAGTAGGTCATGGGTTCAAACCTGGGGGGGGCGAGGTCGTGGATGCGCACTGCTGAGGAGTCCCACAATAGGGCGGGACGGCCGTCTACTGTTCCCAGGTTTTCCATGGTGGTTTAGCTTCAACTGAGTCATGATCTTAACCATTGAAAGTTTCCTATAACTCAAAACTTCTTATAGATGTCAACTCAAACTTAAGGGAAATGACATGAAATGTGTATGAGCGCTTTACTTTAAAGTTGATTCTGTACAGAAAAACGGGGGAAGGTTCATACATTTTTTCTTGTGACCTTGGTCTTCTAGAACTATATGGGAAAAAACCATAACAATAAAGTAAACAATTGTCTGATTAAAAAGGTAACATCTAATCTTCAGTCTTTTTTTTAGATATTTCTATTCAATGGTGATGGAATAAAACATTTCCTAATGTTATCTAATCTTCTAGAGACTTTGATGAGGAATATTTTCAAACAAATATGTAGATTTATTAGTTGAGCTCATGATTCAATTGCGGCTAGATCATCATAGAAAACCTGGAAGCAATAAACGGCTGTTTCGTCTTTTTGTAGGACTCCTCAACAGTACGCATCCACGATTCCTCTCGCTATGACCAGTAGAGTTAATCCTTGTAGTCGCTCGATTTCGTGGATTCGTTGTAGTTAGACATTAAAACCATAGTCTAGTAGGTTAAGCGTTCGCGCGCTAGATTGCAAGCCCTAAGTTCGAATCTTGCGTGGCAGGATAATGGGTGCATACTGTTGAGTAGTCCCACAGCAGGACGAAATAACCGTCCAATGCTTCCAGGTTTTCCATGATGGTCTAGCTTCAACTGACTCATGATCTTAATCACTGAAAGTTCTATAATTGATTACATAACATTGTGTTAATTCTATTAACCTTCTTTCTTTGTCTACATCACTTTAGGCATATCTATTCACAATTGGTGTTATATTATTTGGAGGTTTTATTGAATTTCTCTATGCATTAATTACTCAAATTGTATCATTTATATTGGGCATAATAGCAATTCTATTAAGTATTAATATAAATAAAACGATTCAATTAAAACAACAAACATTAATTATGATTTTAATACGTTTTGGGATAATAGGAACCATTTTTCTTTTTTTAACAACATTCTATGTAAGTTTGTTCCTTATTATAGTGAATATATATATATATATCTTTATTCTATGTTTCTAACATAACTCCGCCTGTAGCTCTTCTAGAGTTACTGCCGGTCCCAAGCCCGGGTAAAGGAGGAGGTTTGGGCATGGAGTTAGTGAGCCCATCCCGTAGAAAACTAACTTGCTAAAAAAAACGCTAACCAGAAAAATTAATTCAAACCATTTAAACTCTGTCCTGGGAGTTAGAAGGTCTTCATTTAGAAGAACTATGATGCCTCATGGTGAAAGCCGAGCTCTTTCGGCAGTCACGAGGCCGATGCCCCTTCTAACAACCAGAGCAACAATGGAAAGGATTGCTTAGGACAGGGTTGGATGGAGAATGCTGGTGAGCAGCCTATGCTCCTTCACGAGCAGTAACAGGCGTAAGTAAGTAATTTGTCTAACATAATGAGTTTTGCCTTAGTAAACTTAGGAATATCCATTTAGTAACCAGGATCCAATGAAAGGGTTTTAAACCCGTGTGAACGATAAGGATTATGATTTATATTTAATGATCAGGGATAGGAATTCAATCTAAAGTTTTTATTACAAACTGACATTATCTAAAATGCCAAAACTGTATTTAGTCAAATGAGTAAATGAATGAATTTCGCGCTACAATCCAAAATCTATAATCTCAAATCTGATTGGTTCGTTCATAAATTATAATCTTACCATTCATGAGAACAGCTGTTGAGAAAATGAGCGACTTCTTGACTTACATTAAATAATAGACAAGAATAACGTTTTCAAATGCATAGATATACTACTGCTAGTAAATGAACAGTTTATTGAATTATAAATAAAGATGGATAGTGGCTAGCAATGGAATCCTGGATGCACATTTCATCGTATTTGGGACTCCAGCTGGGTGTACTTGTATCTCATAGTTGATGTCCACTCTGAGACTCAAATCCAATACCGTTCGCTTCAAACACCATCGCGTTATCCACTTAACTACTGATCAGGTACATCCAGTTGATGAGTTCCAAATAGGACGAAACACGTGTCAAACTGAATTCAACTGCTAGCCACTATCTATCTTTGCTTATAACGCCTGTGAATTAAGGCAATATCGAGGCAATACGCACAGGATGCATATACACCAACGACAGAGACTGATCAATTGTAATCTTAAACATCAATGAGAACATTCAAATCAATAATACCAAGTGAGTTTATTGATTTTGTAATAATATCATCGCATTGAAAGTGATCACTTGAACAAAACTTCGTATTTTACATGACTTTCAGGACGATCCTAATTAATTTCAGTCTGTGACACTAAGGGATAACTATTAAAGCACAATATTGTTCATATATAGTTGTTTGCATAGACAAGTGTAATAATTTCTAATCACTTCAAAGTAATCGGTATCAATTAAATGGACCCCCAAATTCCCTGGTACGGCCGAAGGTTAGGAGAATCATCTCTCCCTCTCTAGATACTCTCACATGGTCATGCGTATACAGACACTGTCAAGAAAGTCCTACTCAATGTCTTCTCTCAGAGAGTGTTGTGAACATAATTGAGAGGGCGAAAATCAAATGTCCAGCGCTTTAACCGGGTTCATGTATATGGAAGATCTACCTAGGGAAGTTGGAAAACCCTGATTCAAAACCAATGGTTCACATAGGTCCCAGTATCCTGAACGAACAAATGGCATTTGAACCATTCATTGGTCACCGGCTACGATGGGACTGCATCTCCTGATGTTGCTACACTACCTTGTGAATTAGACCTTTAGGTCAAAATCTCCGGGTGCAGCCCCTTAAGAAAACAATCTGCCTCGGTTTCAGCACCCGGGTAGTATCACAATTCCCACAAAAATCAAGTTACTTGTGTGGTGCATTTGTATTTCGTGCTACTTTGTGCCAATATTTATGTGTTCAAATAAATAAATGAAGGAAGGAATTCAACAAAATGTTGAAAGTACATATTTTCCAATAATAAAAATAAACATTGAATATTGATTTTCGATTATTCATATTGTTTTACAATGATTTTGAAATTTTAGAGGGAATTCGGATCTATAACCTGCATTTGTTGGTGTTGTGTAGTGGTAATCGTAAGTGTTTTTTGAGTAGATGTTATGACTTTTAGCCTTGTGCCGTATTATATATATATAATGTAAAGATACCACCAACTAGAGAATAGTGATTTAATGACCAGATGAATGACGTATAAAACTCCTACGAGCAGTCTAGAGTCGTTATCGAGTCCTGCTTCCTGCATAGTCCTGCCTGTTAGAGTTCAGAACACCAATCTCAGACTCTGAAACATGAATCATTTATTTCAAACATACTGGGTTTATATACCAGCCAAATAGACCATATCGTACCACAATACAAATGTTGTATCCTACATTTGTACAAGACCTATCCAAAAATGACAATGACTTTGGGAGACTGTAATTGATAGACTGTGTATAACTGAAGAACGATAGATTATATAATAATATTCTATGGGTCAAAATAAATCTGATGATAAGAGGAATATGAATATGCATAGTTTAGTTACTTAACAATTATACAATAAAAATATATGTATACCGTTAGTCCAGAAATAGATTCCAACGGTATTTTTGAAATAAATGATTCATATCACAGAGGTAGAGATTGGTGTTCTGGATTTAACAGGCAGGTCTAGGCGGGGAGCAGGACGGATAAAGAATCTAGACTGCTCGTACGGGTTTTATGCGTCATTCGTCTGGTCAATAAATAAATGTTCTCTAATTGGTGGTATCATTACTTTATGTATATTTATAGGGCACTAGGCCACAAGTTATAACAGTACAGTCATTATTTATTGAATCTCCATGACATCGTCAAACAAATCTTGTACAAATAGCTATTCTTGGCATTTACCTGTATCAAATTTAACATCTACTTCATTGAAGTCAGACGGTTGTTTTCTTTTTGATTAGAACTCCTCAGTAGTACGCATTCACGATACCAAATGTGGCAATCGAACCCAGAACCTTTCGGTCTCTCTTGAGAACGCCTAACTTTCAGACATCTGACCGACATCCAACAATATTAATGTCTAACTTTAATTAGTCCACGACATTACGTGACTATCTTTCATTGTTTTCGATGATTAACTGCCTCACACGATTTATCTTCACATCTAAGGACTTTCATATTTGAAACGAAATAACTATTCAGTTCCTTCAAATTTTCATTGGCAGTTTAACATTAATCAGTTCATGATTTCAATGGAAATAAAATAATGATTTTACAGCGTTTATTCCAAAGCAGGATCGTGAACGCGCACTGCCATTGAGAAGTCCCACAATAGGACGAAATGATCATCCAGTTCTTCAAATTTTGTTTTTATGATGATGATCTAGGCTTCAATGGACTCAATTGATCTCAACTATTGAAATGATCACATAATATCCATACAAAAATGGACCCCCTTTTGTTGATATTTCAGATCATTATTATTTCTCTTTTGATTATTATAGGGAATTGTATACACTCCAATTATATTAAAATCCCAATCGCAGATTGTACAATATACAATAACATTTACCATATTTGTAAATCTATATGAGATTATGTTATTGTATTTATTATTAGTGCTTTCAATTGTATTTGTTAAACGATTAAAATGTAATAGAATATAGAAGTTTAGTTACTATGGAGATAGTTGGTTTAATGAATGTTACTATTTGAATGAAGGATTAATGTACGATAACTACTGCTAGGAATTAACTTTGTCTGTAACACTGTTCTAGAATTATTGTCAGTCTCAAGATCAAGTAAAAGGAGAAGAGTTTAGCATGGAGTTAGTAATCTAATTCTGTAAAAAATAATCTTGTTAAACGAACGCTAAAGAGAATAAACTGCTTATTGACTTACTTACTTACTTACGCCTGTTACTCCCGATGGGGCGTAGGCCGACGACCAACATTCTCCAACCCACTCTGTCCTTAACATTCTATTTCTAGTTCTATTCAATTGTTGTTCATTTTTCTCATGTCTGTCTCCATTTCTCGACGTAATGTGTTCTTTGTTCTTCTTTTTCTTCTTCTTTGGCTTTGAGTATTCGAATTGAGTGATTGCCTTCTGATGTAGTTGGGTGCTTTCCTCAATGTGTATCCTATCCACTTCCACCACTTTTTCCTGATTTTTTCCTCCGCTGGGATCTGGTTTGTTCTCTCCCATATTAGGTTGTTGTTTATCGTGTATAGTCAACGGATCCGAAGTATTTTGCGTAGACAGCTTTTAATAAACACTTTTACCTTGTGGATGATGCTTTTCGTAGTTCTCTAAGTTTCTGCCCCATACAGTAGAACTGTCTTGACATTTGTATTGAAAGTTCTGACTTTGGTGTTGGTTGACATAGAGTTGTTTTGAGTTCCAGATGTTCTCTAGTTGTAAATATGCTGCACTTGCTTTGCCGATTCCCGCCTTCACATCTACATCAGATCCACCGTGTTCGTCAATAAAGCTGCCCAGATATGTAATGGATTTTACATCTTCCAAAGCTTCTCCGTCAAGTTGGTTGGATTGGACTATTATTACATATATTCTTATTGAATAACCATGAAGTAACTAGATTATGTATATATTCATATTCCTTTTATCATAAGCTTTCATTTGACTTATTGGCTACTGTTCCACGATAATTTATAATCAACTTATTCCCAGTTTTTGAATAATGTAAAAAGGTACATGAATAAATCGATGACTAATATGATCATAACACAAAAACAATTAGAAAAATACAGTTATGTCAAAGACTGGTCATTAGGGTAGTGAAACAGAGTACCAAAGATTGTGCTTATATTACAATAGCTTTGGAAGAGAGATGGTTATGTCAGTAAATCGTACATCTCAAACAAAAGCTTATGGTTTATAGAATAAAATAGGGACAAAACTAAGTGAAATAACTTTTTAATCAAAGATGGATAGTGGCTAGCAGTGGAATCCAGGACGCTTGTTCCGCGCTATTTGGGACTAGTCAGCTGAATGTGCCTGCATCCCAGAGTTGATGTTCAATTCAGGACTCCAACCGAGTACCGTTCGCTTTAAACGCCATTGCGTTATCCACTTGTCTAGTGAATCCTGATTGCAACCTTCTTGTGCAACGGGGTGAGGTTTAAACTCACTTTGTGATGTTTTACTCGTATCTTTCCACTTTTATCAAGGATTGCAATTGATCAATCTCTTATTGACATATGTGCATCCTGTGCAGATTGCCTTGATATAACCTCAAGTCAAAAGCTTTTTAAACAAAGACTGATCAATTCCAGTCCTAAATATCAATGGAAAGATACAAATAAAACAATACCAAGTGAATATACATCAACGAACGTTCCCATAAATAGTTTCCGTTGTTTGTCATAAGTTTTTTGATCTCTATTCACATCAGCGAGTTTGATTTTTTCTTAAAAAATAATTCAATGACTATCTATCAAAACTCGAACCCAGTACCGTTCGCTTCGAATGCCATCGTGTTATCCACTTAGCTACTGCGTCCTGATAGCAGGTTCATGCAAGTACATCCAGCTGACGAGTCCCAAATAGGACGAAACGCGCGTCCTGGATTCCACTGCTAGCTACTATCTATCTTTGCTTTAAAAAAGCTTGTGACTTAAGGCCAATCAGAGACCGATCAATTGCAGTCCTAAACGTCAACAGGAAGATTCATATAAAACAACACCAACTGAATTTAATTAATCACAAATAATATTGGCTTTAATCAACAAATTATCTATTCATATTAATAACCCAAAAGACAACAATGTTTAAGTATTCATAGTAGTAATCATTGAATATACCCACTACATACCGTGAATAAACATTATAAATTCTATAGTACATTTAATATTTATTTAGACAGAGTATGACATATAACTTCGCCTGTAGCTCTTCTAGAGTTACTGCCACTCTCAAACCCAGGTAAAGAGCTTTTTTGTTTTTGCTTAGGACTAAGCTGTGCGCATCTACGTTCTCTAACGCGGAAATCGAACCCAGGACTTCCAATTTCTCTTGGGGATGCTTAACCTGTAGACCACTGACCGATATCCAACGGTGTTAATGTCTAACTTCCATCCATCCATGAATCGCTACGCAATCATTCATCCATAGTCTGAGGTAGATACCTACCTCTACCCGACACTCATTGACAAATGCACCGTCTCTAATCGTGCTTACAGAACCACGCTTACTAATGAGTGTTCTTCAATACTATTCCCGTTTTATTCCTGATTCTTCTTGTCGTGCTAATAGTTTATTTAATATTTTGACGCCCAATTCATTTAAATGGGGTGAGGAAAGAGAGTCATGCTGATGAAGTCTTCTAGAGTTTCTTCAAAATGGTGCTGTTCTTCTAACTTACTCTCCTAGTGTACATTATGTTCTCAATACTGATGCATCACCTGTGGGTATTGGTGGAGTTTCGGAACGAGAAGGTAAACCTGTTACCTGTGTTTCACACAAACTTACTGTTGCTAAGCAAGATTACTCACAAACTCAGTGAGAAGGATTAGCTGTGTTTTGGGCCGTCAAAAGACTTAATAAATATTTATTCGGAAAGAAATTCACAATTGTTAGTGATCGTGAAGCTTTAAAGTTCAGCTATCACGTTTCTCAGCTGCTATGGTTCAACGATGGAGTATTGCTATAAGTGCCTATGACTATACGGCTCAGCACAGGAGTGCCAAATAAATTTAACATATTGACTATAATTCTCGACAATCATTACAAGATAGACCTGTTAATACTTCACACTGTTTGTTAGAGCAAACCTCACCAGTGAGACGTTCAGATCTCACTAAAGAAACTCGTAGATACTTTGGTGCTATACGGAAAAGCTGGAATGGTAATCTGAAACATGGATTTCTTGTCTATTTTTCAAAGTAGGATGACTTATCCACTACTCTTGATGATATTTTTTGGTCAAATGGTCATGTTATTATTTCTAATTCATTACATAAATCTGTCCTTGAAGATCTTCATAGTGGACATTGAAGTGTTGAGAAAATGAAGGCCTTGGCAGGGTTCACATGTTGTTGGTCGGAGATAAATGCTGATATATATTTCGTACAGTAAACAATAATGGGAAATGTCATACGTTAAAAAGTCAGCCTTCGAAGTAAACTTCATGACCAGTATCATCTAAGGCCTGGCAGAGAATTCATGCAGACTACTGTAGTCCATCTCTTGGCAAATACTATGCATTTGTAGTTATTGATTCTTTTTTGAAGTGGCCGGACGTTTTTTCACGATTCTACTTTCAATTTGTGCTACATACTACTTATATCTGTCCACATACGAGGCGCGCACTACAATACCAGTTCATTATACACAGAATTGTACCAAAGATCATTATACTTTATAGGCTAATTTGCTTATATTTTAGTAGTTTGGATCCCATTAGTATATAGATAAAGCGTGTAATACATTTTTAAGATATTCATCTTTCTATTGAATAACCTACATCTTCATATTGATCTTCTAATGTATTGCTTGAAGGTTTGATGAATAATGTGAACTTTAAGATAATGAAGTACTTTATCACATCAAATCATTCAGTTATCTTTTACTTCTTATCAATAAGGATAATCAGTGTTTGACTGGGTTGTTTCAGCTTAAGAGAACTGTGACATTTTCTTAATCGTCATATTTTCTCTGTTCAATTCATCTTATGATTACACTTCCAATTCGAGATAACACTTACTGAGTTCCTAATTACTACATTCTTTTTATTATAATATTTATAAACGGAATATCACAGAGAACAAAATACTAGATAAATCTAATCGTTATCTACTTATGTTACACATTTGGGCTTCAGCTGCTCTACAACTAACCAACATTACCAAACCGCCTGAATGTAACATTGAAGTAAGACTCCCCCGACTCTAATTGAAGTTCAAAAAGCTATAGCTTTTCGTTCATCTTGTTGTTCTGATGAGGTATGGCAACTTGGACCTATGCATTTACGTGGTCATTAAAAGTAGAAGATACTCGTAACTTACTAATATTTGATTACAGATGTTTTAGACACATTGCTCGTATCTGCTGGGATCACCGGGTAAGTAATAGTGAAGATAGACGCTCAGTATTAGGGAATGACGGTAAATTAGTTGTTGAGGTTGTGAATCTTCATCAAATCAGATGGTTGGGCCACGTGGTACGTATGCCTGAACACCGGTTAACACGACGCGCAATGCTGACTAGTGTTGGAGACGGTTGGAAGAAAGTTAGTGGCGGCCAAACCAAAACGTGGCATCAGTGCTTGAAGACACTAACTTCTAGTCTGAGCCATGTTGGTAGATGCAGACTACTTGGTTGGGGTCCGTATGACTATCGTAACCAATGGTTGGAGACTCTTGGTGACATGACTCAGAATCGATCACAATGGCGTCGGTGTATACACGCTCTGTCTTCCTTTAAACTATGAGATTGAAATCGCTTCATTTCTTTCTTTCTACGAACGAATTCTTTCTGTACTATATCGTGATGCACAATCTTTCTTCCATACATTACCACTATTGAAGTGACTATTTCTATGAATTTGGTGTTCGTGTTGTTGTGCTAATGCGGTATGGCGTCTTGGACCGATGCATATAAGTGCCTGGTCCTAGGTCCTAGCTAACTGACTGACTGTTTAGTATAGTTTTCAAGGTGTCAACTGTTGTGTATAGAATCGTTCAAAGTTTTTTATCTAGTGGGCCCATCATTCATTAATTTACGAGGTTTCTATGAAGTGTGAAGCAACAAATGAATGAGTAACATATCGCTTACTCATCAGTAATAAGAATGGAAAGTGTCAAAGTTTGTCAGCTGATTTGTGACTAGTATTCATTAACGGCTAGACATAATTGGTGTTTCACTAGTTGAGATCATGAGTCAATGGAAGCTAGACTACCATGGAAAGCCTAGAAACACCGGACGGCCGTCTCATCCCAGTACGGGACTCATCAGAAGCACGCACCAACGATCCCCCGCGGGACCCAGAGCCTACCAGCCTTGTTCATGATAGCCTAACCACTTGACCACTAAGCCGGCTGGCATCTGACACTATTAATGTCTAACTTTAGCCAATCCACGAAGTTGAGCCACCGTAAACCATTGTCTTCAATGAGTTGATATCTTACAACAGATCTGGTTGAACTCCACTGGTAACGGCTTCTCACTAGAACTCCAGGAGTGTCTCTTGAAGTCAGTCACTAGTGAACAGATGATTATTATCCGAAGGGGTTTTGTAGAGATTGACTCATAATTTCAACTAGTGAAATTTCTAAAATCTCCACAAAACCCCTTCTGAGCATAATTGTTGTATTAAATTTGTAATTCAATAAATACAACTTTGTTGTCAAGACCACAAATACATATTTTCAGTTACTTTTTTGTTTTCTCATCATGATCATAATAAAAATACATCCCAATAATATGACATAATCATATTACAATGATTGTAAATGTTTAATAAAAATTGAATCAAACTTTTGTATTTTAGCTCGATCATTATCATCATCAACACCATCATTGCCATCATCTTTTTTCGATTGATCATTCATTCCCGCCATAATCACATTTCAATGTGGTTTGTCCAATATCCAATGATGTGATTAATACAAACAAATATAATGTGATAATTTCAAATACATTTATAAAACCAATGAAATAGGATGAATAGTCGGTTGATTCATTATTTAGGTAGAAATAATATGGAGTGAAAACAATTGCCTATAATAAATAAGAATGTAATAGTTTATTAAAACAATGTAAAACTAAGGGAATGACTTACCTTTTGAAGTAAAATATAATAGAAGAGTCATCTTTTTGAATTACTTACTTACTTACGCCTGTTACTCCCAATGGAGTATAGGCCGCCGACTAATATTCCCCAACTCACTATGCCGTGGGCCTTCCTTCTTAGGGGCCTACACCCAGAGCCTTTGACCTGAAGGTCTGATTCACAAGGCAGTGGAGCAACGTATGGAGATTCAGTTCAATGGTAGCCGGTGACCAACAATTAGTTCATACATCACTCGTTACTCCTGGATACTGGAGCCCATGTGCACCATTGGTTTGGAATCCGAGTTTTCCAACTCCCCTAGGTGGATACTCCACATCTATCAAGCGCCGGACATTCACATTTCGTCCTCTCGATTTCGTAATAATACCCCCCCTACAGCGAAAATTCATTCAGTAGGATTTCTCTGGAAGTGACTGTATAGTCGTGACCATGTGAGAGCATTCAAGAGAGAGCTGACTCTCTCCACTCTCGGCCATACCAGGTCATTTAATAGTATCATTGAATAGAGATATGTAAAAGCATTTTATATTGGAGAAACATTTGATTGTTTAAAAATAACTGATCAGATAATGTATTCTTTATCAACTAGACGTTACGGAGTTATATAAACTATTGAATTCAATTAGAAAGGCGACTTCAACGAAGATTCTGGCACTGAAACTAACACACCAGTCTGTGAGAAAGACTTCTGTTGAACAACAGAATTGATTTTCATACTGAGTAGTTAAATAGATAATCAAGATAACATTTGTTCCATCAGGCATTACTGATCAAAATGAAAGGTGGAAGAGAAACTAGACAAGAAACTTCATTTAATTTGTGATTGTATGAAATATGTATTCTTGTGAGTGGTACCACTTAAGAACAATATACTTTTCAATCACAAAATGGAAACTATTCAAATATCCATTATTATCCTTTTGTTAACATTCGACTTATAGTTTGTGAAAGCGAGTACAAAGAAAAAACTGGAAGATGGTGATTTATAAGGTTATCAGAAGGTTGTGTTAGAAAAGATGTCAAGTAATAAGTAGTGCAGCCATTAAACACTTAACGGATAGTGGACACTACGTAGAAATCATAAAGGCGTTTTAAATACTAACAATCAAGGAACATCACTTTTATGTCACTTTGAAAAACCTTTTACTACCAAATGCTTTCGACCTGATCCTTGAATACACAAACTAGATAGTGATAAAACTCATATTGACATAGTAAGAAGGTGAAAAGGTCTACTGATGTTCATTCATGAAGTTAACTTTCAATTCCTGTCAACTAGGTGTCGTGATTACCACCTATCTACTGACGATTTATTTGTATTCACTGTCATTTTATTATCCTTTTCAACTGCATCCTCTTCTCCTCTTGTTATGAGTTCATCTTCAACATATAAATACTAATCAATCTTAACTACCATGTAAAATATGTTAGTACTTCTTCTCGTTTCTCATATCATTTCCAACTAAACTTTCAGTCAGTCAGCTATAATAAAGGACTAGGCACATATCACAATTGATTGATCACTGAGTGGTGATCAATCTCATGTGTGTCAAGTCCTTATTCGTGCAGATCGAATGTTATCGACTAAGTTCCAATATGGCCACTAGTCTAGGTGACTCGACAGTGAGTGCACTATGCTGAGATTAGGTGGTGGTTAGAGGTAGTCAACAAGAAACTCTAGACCCAGGTTTCGCACTACTTGGCACTTGTCAGCAAGGTGTATCTTTAATCTTGAAGGAACTAGTGTTCCCTTACGGATTCGATCCCGTGTCACCCAGCTTGACTTGACAAACATGACATTGATCACCACCCAGTGATCAATCAATTGTGATTATATCTCAGTCCTACAGGAGGTCGGTCACTGCTCAGTTAGCTTAGTGGTACCGTCTCTGACTGTGAAGCTGGCTGACAGAGGATTGAATCCTTCAGGGAGCATCAATTCCCTCGAGGTTAAAGATACATCGAGTAGCACAAAACCCGGGTTCAGAGTTTCCTGTTGATTACCTCACACCACCACCAGGCACATATATTTGTCGGTCCAAGTTGCCATACCTCATAGAAGTAGTTAACTACGGTATATAAATATGACTAATATGACTTTAATGCCGCTTACAAATATTGAACACTCTTGAAATATGATGAATTCATGCTATTCAACAAATCATTCTCTTCTTAGGTTCTTTCAAATTATCAAGGAATCAAGATGTATTTTAGTTCAATATTGATATTACATATATTACATAATCAAACTTACAAGTAGAATTAAACAAATCCAACATGTATTGAATAGAATTTCAAAGATACACTAAAATAGTAGAGTGAATGAGAAACAATAAAACAAAGATTTTTAATTGTTGTTTACAAACAAAAGGAATTACTGAATCTGATAAGTCTTGCAAATTGAACGCTATTTTCGTTTCTTAAACTATTCTGTAACCCCCCCCCCAAGCTAGAACTGTACAGCGACCTGAACGCATGACAGAAGGCTCAAAATATTTGAGAAGTACATTACTCCAAAGGTTCATTCCAACACAGAAGATATAGGGTTTTTATAATATTTTAAATGTCCTAGGGTTGCTCCAAGATTCTGAAATGCTACTAAACATAGTAGGAGTGTAGCAATCAGCCAATTAGAACCTCTAAATGTGACGTTTCACTTCCTTGATACATCAGGGTAAAACTTCAAGTGAACGCTGATTGGATGAAACGCTTCTTAGTGTTTTCTGATCCTTGCTTGTCTTTTGCGAGACATTTTCTGGATCACCCAACAGAACCACTCAATACTTTAATGATCTACAATATTCTCATAAAATATGTGTTATATCTAAAGCATAGATTCCTAATATACCGCGAATAACATGATCATTCGAATGCTAGAACTTTCCAAGTTGAAAATGAGGAAACACAAGATAAAAGAAAGGAATGCTATTTCAAACATCGTCAAATATTATAGAAAACTATCAGGTATTTATAGTCTTTTTTTAGTAAGAACGAAATCATCGTGATAGTCATCCAATCCGCATACAGGGGGGGGGGTAGTATTTGTTCAATAGGGAAGCTATACATCGAAATTCTGAAATGTTCTTCGGCTCTTTCTGAACTCCTTAGAAGTTCCTTGAGATCAGCCGTGGACCTTCCTCACAATGTGTAAACATTTAATTCACTGTAGTCGTACAGAAATAATTTAGTTGTAAAGTTACTAGGTGAATGCAATGTATGATTCTGTGTTGGTGTTTTATTTTTTCTGGCTAGCATTTTTTAGCCAGCTAGTTTTCTACCCTATAGGGTCGCTTGCCCGATGCCCACCCTCCTCCTTTATCCGGGCTTGGGACCGGCAATAGCCCCAAAAGGGCTCCAGTCGGATTCGTTGGCCAGACACTATCAGCAGCAACCTATTGCGGAAAAGAACAAACCAGATTCCAGCGGAGGAAGAAATCAGGGAGAAGCACTGGAAGTAAATAGGAAATGCATTTAGGAAAACACTCAACTACATCGCAAGGTAATCCCTTAATTGGAATCCTCAAGGCCAAAGTAAAAGAGGAAGATCAAAGAACAAATTACGCCGAGATATGGAGACAGATATGAGAAGAATGAACAACAATTGAATAGAAATAGAAAGGGAATTCGCAAGACAGAGTGAGTTGGAGAATGCTGGTCATTGGCCTATACTCCATTGGGAGTAACAGCCGTAAGTAAGTAAGTGTTGGTATTTATATTTCGATCAATGGAACATTAGAATGAAATGAATTTAACGAACGTCTTTGATGCATTAGTTTCTATGGATAAAAACGTATCCGACTTATGGTCAATTAATCATAATCTTAACAGAATTGAGAACACTTTAGTCGTAATTCTATCGGAATTCTTCCATATGAAAGTTTTGTTTCGATTATTATGGTTGAGAAACATAACTGATAGTCCGTATAACTTAAGTGATTTGACTGTTCTAATAGCACAGCATTTAAAGTTTGTCAACTGTTGGTCAAGTATCGTTAGAGTTTAAACGAATTTTTGTAAGACAATAATCGTAATAATGTCAATAATGTCAAAAATTCGTAATTTACTATTGCTTTCAAAAATACAAGTCACCAGATATCACTGTAGAATGAAGCTGAAATAAAACGTTTCCAGGATTTTGAGATGGTAGAGAAGATTTGTAGCTCAGGTGGATTTTCATGTAGTTTTATTCTCTGAGCTGGATGATTCGTTTATGGAGCTTTCATCATTCTTTTGAACGACATCATCAACACAAACTTCAGGTGGAGATGAAGTGTACGATTTTCTTCACATGTGGTTCACAACTTGTCCTGTACAGCTCTATGTTGATTGGTTCTTGTTGACCAATGGGAGATAACCGAAACAATGAAGTAAATAATGACAGGTTTAAGGTAAACAAGAACGAATCAACATCGAGGTCTACAAGACAAGCTATGAACCATATGTGGAGAAAGTTGAACATTCCACTACTATCTGAAGTTTACACTGATGATGTCATTCAAAAGAACGATGAAAGCTCCACAACCAAACTATCCAACTCCGAGTTTCCAAGATGAATAATAATCATTGTGTGGATAGTGAATACACTATTAGCATTATCATTCATACTGTAGTGAACACGAACACCAGTGGGGATGATCGAATGTATTCGTCACAAAATTACAGAACTTGTTAATAAAACCATATAGTAAATGCTTAATTTGCAAAATGTTCACCGATTGTCTCATAATGATTCAGACCACATTGTTCTTGCATTTTCATACAAATTGCATTCTGTTTCGATTCTTTACTATTCGATCCTCTTGTCTCTCCGTTGCCAAATATTCTGTTCACGACTAACATCATCGACTACTTATGTCAATATAAGTAGCACACATCACAATAATACTAGATATTCCTATCTCACATATCACTGACTAAAGAACCAATTTAAATGTCATTTGAAATAGATACATTAAACATTAACTTACATAGAAATAAGATAATACAATAGAAAGGAATCCTATAACTAGTAATCCACATATTATGATAAATAAGATCATCTTCCATCTTCTTTGGAATGATGTTATCTTCATACTTAATAAGATAGTAATGATACCCAATACAAATGCTACAATGGCAACCATGACAACGTATTTAAATTCAAAGAAGCCACAAAATAAAGTAACACCAAACGATAATAGATTTGCCTAAAATGAATTATATAAGAAATTAATTAATAGGAAAGCAATACATTTATATAAACAGCCTAAGTGATCAAAATAATGCCATCCAGTTCTTTCAGGTTTTCCATAGTGGTCTAGCTTCAATTGACTCATGATGTCAACTACTGAAGTATATCTATCTATCTATATATGTTCATGCTATACATATATTCTTGTTCATTGAAGTTCCTATTCATCCAACACAAAGAACTATACATGTTATAATATAAAATGAGAAGAAAATCTATACTTCATTAGAATTAAAAGTAACCAACACTATCACAAACAGAAGTCATATTTAAATTCACTTGGTGTTGTTTTTTTTTACTTGTATCTTCCCAATGTTATTTAGGACTATAATTGATCAGTTTCATGATGGCATATGTGCATCCTATGCGGATCGTTTCTATATAGCCTTAAGTCACAAGCTTTTTAGGCGAAGATGGATAGTGGGACTCAAACCCAGTACAGTTCGCTTCAAACTCTATCGCGTTATCCACTTAGCTAGTGAGTTGTGATAACCACATGCTTGTGCAATGGGTTGAAGTGTAAATTCACTTGGTGTTGTTTCTTTTTTTTACTTGTATCTTCCCATTGTTATTTAGGACTATAATTGATCAGTCTCATGTTAGCATATGTACATCCTGTGCGGATTGTCTCGATAGCGCCTTATCGTATAATAAAACCTATTAGAAACTGCAATATACAGTAATCAATTAGTCGACTGACTGTAATCAACATAATTTGATTAATGAGAACTGTACACTAATTGATTGTTACAAATTCAATCAATCACACTGAATAGGATATTCATTTTATGAAAATACAAATAATGATCATGTGAATGATGGTTAGTTTTAATCAGAGTTGGATGGTGGTAACTAACAATGAAATATAGGATGCACATTTCATTCTATTTGGAATTAGTCATCTGAATATATCTACACCTGTGTTAATATTCTCAACGGGACTCGAACTCAGTACTTTTTGTTACACTTTTACGACTTAACTAATAATCTAAATAACCGCTACTTTATGCAATAAGATGAATTTCATTTCATTTTCTCTGAAAATTCAAATGAACTAATGGTAATACCGAGGTTAAACGCATAAGATCTATATATTACCAAAAGAGAAGGATCGGTGAGACTATAATTTATGAACGACCTTTGAGCAACGTTAAAGTGACCTTGAGAGTGTCTACCTGATAACCAGCATCAAATGAGGATTAGAAACCTGTGTGTGTGTGTGTGTGAGGAATTAGAATTATGATTTACAGTTGGTCGTTAACGTTAGAAATTAGATTTAGCGTTTTCATCATGAACTGACATCAGCTATAATGCCAAAACTATTTATTCGAATGAATGAATGAATTTCGCGCCAAAATCCAAGATCTGTTATCTCAAATTTGATTGGTTCGTCTACAAATTATAATCTCGCCAATTACAGTTCATAATATCATCAATGAGACAATTTAAACAACCAATAAAAGTGAAAGAAGAAAATGAATGAACAATCATTATTCTCTTGTGTTTGTAAACTAACTGTTATACCAGCTATGATAGTGTTCGTCAATGTTGGACGATGTAATTTTCTAATCATGAATATAACAAACCCCAATATTAAACCAACAATTCTAGAATATAAAATAAACATATAAAACAAAAATGAATTGGATACTATACATTACATCATTAATGTCCAGGTTACAAAAGAAATCTGTTATGGTTTTTTAGAAAAAGATTTCAATAATGAACACTTGAATCTTGACAACTTTTCAGAAAGATCTATTCATTCATTGATTTAAACACATAAATATTGAGACAAAAGGGGCACCGAATAGATATGTATCATACAAGTCACTTGATTTTTGTGTGGGTTGTTATACTGCTCGGGTTCTCAAACAGAAGCAGGTGGTTTATTTACGGGGGCCATATCCGGCGTTTTTGACTTAAGAGTTTCATCCACAAGGCAGTAGAGTAATATTAGGCGATACAGTCCCAAACGCAACAAAAGATGCAGAAGAAGACGAACAGTGTGGCAGCAGCCTCAGCAGCAGTAGGTCTCAATATACACAAAGGGAAAAGCAGGATTCTCCGATACAACACAGAATGCACCAATCCAGTCACAATTGACGGAGAAGATTTGGAAGATGTAAAAACCTTTACATATTTGGGCAGCATCATTGATGAACAGGCTGGATCTGATGTAGATGTGAAGGCGCGGATCGGCAAAGCAAGAGCAGCATATTTACAACTGAGGAACATCTGGAACTCAAAGC
The DNA here is from genome assembly GCA_944470405.2 of Schistosoma mattheei. NCBI lineage: Eukaryota > Metazoa > Platyhelminthes > Trematoda > Strigeidida > Schistosomatidae > Schistosoma > Schistosoma mattheei. The sequence continues at coordinate 22,216,011 of OX103948.1, read as the reverse complement.
AACTCTCAACCAACACCAAGGTCAGGATTTCAATACAAATGTCAAGACAGTTCTACTGTATGGGGCAGAAACCTGGAGAACTACAAAAGCCATCATTCAGAAAATACAGGTGTTTATTAACAGTTGTCTAACTCCGCCTGCAGCTCTTATAGGGTTACTGCCGGTCCCAAGCCCGGGTAAAGGAGGAGGGTTGGGCATGGGGTTAGCGTCCCCATCCCGTAGAAAACTAACTCGCTAAAAAAACGCTTACCAGAAAAAATAATCCAAACCATTTAAACTCTGCCCTGGGAGTTAGAAGGTCTTCAGTTAGAAGAATTATGACGCTTCATGGTGAAAGCCGAGTTCCTTCGGAAGCCACGAGGCCGATGCCCCTTCTAACAACCAGAGCAAAAATTTTTATAGGTACATGGAACGTTCGAACAATGTGGGAAACCGGGAAGACCAGTCAAATAGCAATGGAAATGAGGAGATACAACTTAGCAGTACTGGGAATCAGCGAAACCCACTGGACCCAAGCTGGACAGAAAAGGCTAGCTACGGGAGAGATGCTGCTATACTCCGGTCACGAAGAGGACAATGCTCCACACACTCAGGGAGTCGCTCTTATGCTGTCCAAAGTAGCACGAAATGCACTTGTAGGATGGGAGTCTCACGGATCCAGAATCATCAAAGCATCATTCAAAACAAAGAAGGAGGGGATCTTAATGAATATTATCCAATGTTATGCACCCACCAATGATAGCAACGACGACATTAAAGATCAGTTCTACGAGCGGCTGCAGTCAATCATTGAGAAATGCCAAGAAAGGACCTAACTATTCTGATGGGAGATCTAAATGCCAAAGTCGGAATAGACAACACTGGATATGAAGATATTATGGGACGACATGGACTGGGAGAAAGAAACGAAAATGGAGAAAGATTTGCAAATCTATGTGCATTCAACAAATTGGTCATAGGAGGCACAATATTTCCACACAAGCGTATACACAAGGCTACATGGATCTCACCGGACCACACTACAGAGAACCAAATAGATCATATTTGCATCAACAAAAAATTCCGAAGGACAATGGAAGATGTGAGAACCAGGAGAGGTGCTGACGTAGCTTCAGATCACCACCTAGTTGTAGCCAATTTAAAACTGAAGCTAAAAAAGAACTGGACAAGTGGACAAACAGCACTACAAAGGTTCAATACAGCCTTCCTTCGAGATACTGACAAACTCAATGAATTCAAGATAGCTCTCAACAACAGGTTCCAAGCCTTACAAGATCTACTGAAAGAAGAAGAAACTACTATGGAGGACAACTGGAAAGGCATCAAGGAAGCATTAACTTCAACGTGTCAAGAGGTTCTGGGCCTAAAGAAACACCATCATAAGGAATGGATCTCTATAGAAACACTGGACAAGATCAAAGAAAGGAAGAACAAGAAGGCAGCAATTAACAACAGCCGAACACGAGCAGAGAAAGTCCAAGCACAAGCTGAATACATAGAAGCAAACAAACAAGTGAAGAGGAGCATTAGAGCCGACAAGAAGAAATACGTGGAAGAACTAGCAACGACGGCAGAAAAAGCTGCTAGAGAAGGAAATATGAAACAGCTTTACGATACAACGAAGAAACTAGCAGGGAAATACAGTAAACCAGAGAGGCCGGTCAAAGACAAAGAAGGCAAGCCAATCACCGAAATTCAACAACAGCGTAACAGATGGGTAGAATACTTCGAGGAACTCCTGAATAGGCCGGCTCCAATGAATCCACCGGACATCGAAGCAGCACACATAGATCTTCCTATAGATGTCAACCCACCAACGACGGAAGAAATTAGAATGGCCGTCAGACAAATCAAGAACGGGAAAGCAGCAGGACCCGACAACATACCAGCTGAAGCACTGAAATCAGACATCGAAGCAACCACAAGCATGCTTTACCTTCTATTCAAAAAGATTTGGGAGGAGGAACAAGTGCCGATGGACTGGAAAGAAGGACACCTCGTCAAGATTCCAAAGAAAGGAGATCTGAGCAAATGTGAAAACTACAGAGGCATTACACTACTGTCAATACCAGGGAAAGTCTTCAACAGAGTGTTGCTGAACCGGATGAAGGATGCAGTAGACGCCCAACTTCGAGATCAACAAGCTGGATTCCGTAAGGATCGGTCGTGCACAGACCAAATTGCAACACTACGGATCATCGTCGAACAATCAGTTGAGTGGAACTCATCACTATACATCAACTTCATTGATTATGAAAAGGCATTCGACAGTGTAGATAGGAGGACATTATGGAAACTTCTTCGACACTACGGAGTTCCTGAGAAGATTGTCAACATTATCCGGAACTCATACGACGGACTACAGTGCAAAGTAGTGCATGGAGGACAGCTGACAGATGCATTCCAAGTAAGGACTGGAGTCAGACAAGGCTGTTTACTCTCTCCCTTCCTCTTTCTTCTGGTGGTCGACTGGATTATGAAGACCTCAATATCTGAAGGAAAACACGGAATACAATGGACAGCTCAGAATCAATTAGACGATTTGGACTTCGCAGATGACCTAGCCCTCCTATCACGTACACACGAACAGATGCAGATGAAGACAGCCAGTGTAGCAGCAGTCTCTGCATCAGTAGGCCTCAGCATACACAAAGGGAAAACCAAGGTCCTCAAATTCAAAGCGGAGAACAGCAATCCAATCACTCTTGATGGCGAAACTCTGGAAGATGTAGAGTCCTTCACATACCTGGGAAGCATCATCGATGAACAAGGAGGTTCAGATGCAGACGTAAAGGCGAGGATCGGCAAAGCAAGGGTCGCATTCCTACAATTGAAGAACATATGGAACTCAAAACAACTTTCAACCAATATCAAAGTGAGAATCTTCAATACGAACGTCAAGGCAGTTCTACTGTATGGAGCTGAAACTTGGAGAACTACAACAACCACAATCAAGAAAGTACAAGTATTTATAAATAGCTGTCTACGCAAGATACTCAACATCCATTGGCCGGATACCATCAGCAATAGCCTTCTGTGGGAGAGAACAAACCAACTTCCAGCTGAAGAAGAAATTAGGAAAAGACGATGGAAATGGATAGGACATACATTACGCAAATCGTCAAACTGCATCACGAGGCAAGCCCTAACTTGGAATCCTGAAGGGAAGCGAAAAAGAGGAAGGCCAAAGAACACATTGCGTCGGATAATAGAAGCAGATATGAAAAGGATGAATTACAACTGGACGGAGCTAGAAAGGATTGCCCAGGACAGGGTTGGATGGAGAATGCTGGTGAGTGGCCTATGCTCCTTCACGAGGAGTAACAGGCGTAAGTAAGTAAGTAAGTAATTAACAGTTGTCTACGCAAAATACTTCGGATCCATTGGCCGGACACTACACTGTTAGCAACAACCTACTGTGGGAGAGAACAAACCAGATCCCAGAGGAGGAGAAATCAGGAAGAAGCGCTGGAAGTGGATAGGATACACATTGAGGAAAGCACCTAACTGCGTCACAAAACAAGCCCTCACATGGAATCCTCAAGGCCGAAGTAGGAGAGGAAGACCAAAGAACACATTACACCGAGAAATGGAAATAGACATGAGAAAAATGAACAAGAATTGGATGGAACTAGAAAAGAAGGCCCAGGACAGAGTGGGTTGGAGAATGCTGGTCAGCGGCCTATGCTGCATTGGGGATAACAGGCGTAATTAAGCAAGTAAGCAGTCTCATGGTAGCCGTTAGCCAAAATAGCTTTATACACAATTTATTCCTTCAGGATCCTGATGCTCATGTGCACCATTGGTTTGGAATGAAGATTTTCCAATTCCTCAAGGTGGATCCTCCATATCCACCAACCCGATTAAAGCGCCAGACATTCGATTTTTGTCCTTTTAGTTTCATAAACAACACCTTTGCTGCGAGAAGTCAATGAGTAGGACTTCTCTGGTAGTGGTTGTATGTACGTAGCCACATGAGAGCATTTGGAGAGGGAGAGCTGACTCTGCACAATCTCGTCCGTACCAGGGCATTTGGATGCCTTTTTACAGGAGATCCTGGACCTAGATTACGTGCTACTGGGCACTCGTTACCAAGGTGTACCTGTAATCTTGAGGCAACTGATACTCCCTAACGGATTCGATCCCGTGTCATCGACTAAGCTATCCGAGCCGCTCACTTATTCAGGTATTGATTGGTCACTTTATACCTTAAAGATCTAAATGTTTGTATTAATATCCAAGGGAAAGAACAACAAAAATGTAACGATATACTATTGTTTTGGTGATAAATTATTTTTTTAAATGTTTATTAAGTGTTTTTCTCAAGGTTAGTATACTTTGAAATTGGATTCTATACAATAGATTCTATAAAGATAAAACTCAAGAGAAGTAGATTACTGTTTTATCCGAGTATGATACTCTTTGTTAATATTAAGTGTTAACCATAAGAGTTTATGATCTTCGACTCAATTTATGGTATGGTTATAAGTGAACACTGTTGAAGAATACCATAACACATATACGACAGTTCATTCATTTCATGATAAAGGTCGGCCTTAATGATTTTTGTCTACTAATTGCTTATAAATATAACGAAATATCATTTGGTAACTTTTGAGCAAAAACAAACCAAATTCCAGTTGTAGAAGATATTAGGAAATGACAATGGAGGTGGATAGGACATACATTACGGAAATCACCAAACTGCATCGTGAGGCAAGCCCTAACTCGGAATTATGAAGGAAAACGAAAAGAGTACGACGGAAGAACAAATTGCGTCTGAAATAGGGGGCAGGCATGAAAAGAACGGAAATCAACTTGGAAGGATCGTCCGGGTTAGAGTTGAATGGAGAGTGCTGATGGGCGGTTTATGTTCCTTCACGATGTGTAACCGGCATAAGTAAATAAATATGAAATTACTCAACATGGATCTCATATAAAAAATGGATCGAAATCTGGAGAACTACATATTAAATTTCAATAGCCTATTACATATTTCATATGAACAACGGATTTATGCTCATCAAATAATGCGTTGGTTTGTGTTTTATATAAATCACTTGGTATTATTTGCTTTTATCTTCCCATTGCTGTTAAGAACTGCATTTGATCAGTCTCTTATTAGCCTATATGCATCCTGTGAGGATTGCTTTGAGTAACAAGCTTTATGAGCAAATATGGATAGTGACTAGTAGTGGAATCCAAGATGTGCGTTTCTTCCTATTTGCGACTTTTCGGCTGAATGTACTTACATCCCAGAGTTGAGTCTCTGAGTGAACACCAACTCTGAGATGCAGATGCATCCAACTGACGAGTCCTAAGCAGGATGAAACGTGCATTCAGGATCCCACTTCTAACCACCATCCCTCTTTGCTTATAATATTCTATTTCTTAGATAACCAAGCAATACATTACCTTACAACTAAATAATAATACTCACATCAATATGAATGCACCTTTGAATTGAGATTTTGATTCACATTTAATAAATTCACTGTAAAGTAGAATATTATGTTATAGAACGTTATTGTAATACTTGATAATTGAACACTTTTCGTACATTTTTGTTAATGTAGTTGACGTAAGTAAATCTGAAATGAAGAGAATGTTACCAAATCTCTTTAATAATAAAAGTTTAAGATAAGAGTATCATATTTTTGACTTACTTCACCAAGCTACTTTAACAAATTTCTTCATCGATAAAGTTTTCTGACTAAACACTGACCAGTGAAGTTCAACTGGGTCTGTTGTGAGATAATAACTCACTGCCTCCAAATGCTTTGTTACGGCCAAGGATGGGGAGAGTCAGCTCACCCTCTCCAAATGCTCTCATATGGCCACGTGCATGTAACCACTACCAGAGAAGTCCTACTCATTGACTTCTCACGGCATTACTGCTGTTCACGAAACTGAAAGGACAAAAAGCAAATGTCCGGCGCTTTACCCGCGTTAGTGGATACGGAGAGTTTACCTAGGGGAGTTGAAAAACCCTGAGTTCAAACCAATGGTGCACATGAGATTCAGGATCCTGAAGGAACAAATGGCGTATGAACCTATTGTTGGTCACCTGCTACCATGCGACTGCATCTCGTGACATTGCTCCACTGCCTTGTGGATTAGACCTGGGATCGAAGGCTTTGGGTGTGGTCCCCTAAGAAAACCTCCTGCTTGGGTTTGGGCATCCAGGCAGTATTGTGGCCCTCACACATATCGAATGATTTGTGTGGCGTATATCTATTTGGTGCCTTTTTGTATCAATGTTTATGTGTTTAAATAACATAATAATTATACTAACTCATTGAAGACAATTGTGGATGTGTCGTTCAATTTCATGGGTTAGCTGAAGTTAGATATTAACAACATTGGATGCCAGCCAGCTCAGTGGTCTAGAGGTTAAGCGTACGCTCACGAGACCTATAGATCCTGAGTTCGAATCTCGTGAGGTGGAATCATGTATATGCATTTCTGAGGAGTCCCACGATAGGACGAAAAACGGCCATCCAGTGCTTCCAGGTTTTCTATGGTGATATAGCCTTAATTAAGTCATGATCTCAACTATTAAAATTACTATAATATCCATAAAAACAACCCTTCTGATTTCAAACATTAACTGACTACATGTGAACTTGCATAGATACAATTTCAATGTTTTATACTTCGTTTATAAAATAGAGAGATAGATCATTATGTCTATGAAATATTTAGTTGACTTATATTCAGTGCTGAAGCCTTGAAGTTGACAACTTGTGAAGTGAACACAAAAACTGATAAAAATGGATTTACTTGACCATGGAAATAAAACGAAGTGCTATAGGAATACATTCATATCATTGATTTTACTCACAATTAACGATTAGTTAACAATGACCACATATAAGGAAATTATAAGGAATTACTATTAAGGTAATCTTGTACAGAATTAACAATGAGTTATCAACATCATTTTGTTGTTCTATCCTGTTACATCATCATATTACGCCGAGAAATTGAGATAGATATGAGAAGATTGAACAACAATTGGATAGAACTGGAAATGAAAGCCCAGGACAGATTCAGTTACAGAATGTTGGTCGGTGGCCTATAATCCATTGGCAGTAACAGGTGTAACCAAGTAAGTAAGTAGGTAAGTAATCTCGTTATATCATAAAAACCATAGTTAAAAACGAAGAAACTTCCTTAATATGTTACAAAATGCTTGTTATTACAAACCTTCTGTAATGAATGACAATGTAGTTTATTATCTAGTCAATTAGTATAACTGAATCAACTTACTTATACTTGTATACACATAGTCTATTCTATATGAGTATGAATTATTGATAATTCAATACTGTCTTGTATACACTTTACCCCCGTTTAGAGTTGATCAAATTGATTTCATAATAAACAACCCTTGTACCAATTAATAGATGCATATAATGACATATTCTTGTACTGTACTTTAATATGTTAAATGTAGTGTATTAAAGTCGATGAAATTTGTCGGTCACTTCAAAAAAGTTGATTATAAACATTGAAAAAAATGTTAAGAAGATTTGAAATGATGTTTAGTGAAAAATTGATCAAAGATTTAATTTTGAAGTTACTAAATTCCTTACTCCTATTACCCGTCGTGGAGGAGCATAGGTCACCCACCAGCACTGTCCATCCAACCCTGTTACGGGCAATCCTTTCTAGTTGTTATTCATACTTTTCATACCTGATTCTATTTCCCGACGTATTGTGTTCTTTAGCCTTCCTCTTTTCCTCTTCTCTTTAGGATTCCAAGTTAGAGCTTGCCTTATGATGCAGTTTGATGATTTCCGTAATGAGTGTCCTATCCACTTCCATCGTTTTTTCCTAATTTCGCCTTCATTTGGGAGCTGGTTTGTTCTCTGCCACAGAAGGCTGTTGCTGATGGTATCCGGCCAATAGATGTTGAGTATCTTGCGTAGACAACTATTTATAAATATTTGTACCTTCTTGATGGTGGTTGTTGTAGTTTTCCAAGTTTCAGCTCCATACAGCAGAACTAACTTCCTTGACGTTCGTATTGAAGATTCTCACTTTGATATTGGTTGAAAGTTGTTTTGAGTTCCATATGTTCTTCAATTGTAGGAATGAGGCCTTTGCTTTTCCAATCCTTGCGTTAAAGGTATAATAGATTAATAAATATATATATTTCGCATTCATAATTTACTAAACAAAAGAAATCGAAACTGACATTATGCATTGATTTAGTGTAATACTTATTCAGTATAACATATAGTAATATATATGTGTAGTATTCATTTGTATTGATACAGTGCAAAATTCACATTGTTTTCTATCTACCTCTGCTGTGTTTTGTTGTCTAATATTCATCGGATAACAATTAATTTCATGTCAGTCAGTCAGTAACAACGAAGAATTTCGTACGTATGTACATACGTTCAAGTTGCCATACCACATTAGCACAGAGATACAGTTGTCGATTCAAATACCGTAGTGGTACAGGTAGTAAAGGTATAAGCAGTAATCGGAAACATTAGGGTTTGAAGATGTTATTCAAGGAGTATAATTCAGTTAAATAAATTTGAAAAGAGAAAAAAAGCGACAGGGAGGAATCAGGAGATTAAAATTTGGAAGAACACAAAGAGTGGATGCACTTGCGCCATTGCATATGATTTTGAGCCATGTCATTCAGGGTCTCTAATCATCGAATGCTATCACCTCGCGGATCACGACGAGGTAGTCTACACCTATCAACATGGCTCAGTCCACTTGTCAGTGACTTCGTAGATTTGTGACACGTTTTGATCTGGCCGCCCCTACCTTTTTTCCAACGTACTCCTAACACCATTGAACATCGCACGTCGAGGCAGTAGGTGGTTGAGCATACGTAACACGTGTCCCAGCCATCTCAACTGATGAAGTGTCACTACTTCATCAGTTGATTTGCCATCCTTACTTAGTACCCATTTCCTAACAACTGCATTACTTACTCCATGGTCCCATGATATACGAGCAATATTTCGAAGACACCTATGATCAAATACTAGTAACCTACGAATATCCTCTACTCTTACCGGCCATGCTTCACTGCCATAAAGTAGGACGGAACGAACTGCTGCGCAGTAAACACGTTCTTTGGTTGACAGACGGATAACTCGCCTACGTCATAAATGACGCCAGTTTGAAATTAAGTTCATGTATAAAACACTGTATTTTGTTGAAGACCTTCTTCATGGTCTTAAGCAGAGAATAAACTTCTCTGTCCACAATCAGTTTTTATCTTTTCTTTCTTCTTGTATCATATAAACCTTCATTGATATTGTTTCAAGTTCATTTTGGGCAATGACAATTTTAAGTCAGATGATCACCGAGTAATAATATCTATATCCCGTTGCTATTCACTCTAAGACTGAAATGAATTTTATGGGCAAGTAGTACTACTCACAAATTAAATGGCATCTATCTTCAAACTCTCCTACGTTTTATAAGCCTAGATAGATGATGATTGGCGGTGGAATCTTAGACGTGCACTGCGTCTTATTTAAGACTCATCAGCTCGATATATACTTACATCCCAGAGTTGATGTTCTACTCTAGGATTGAAACACGATAACGTTCACTTCAAACAACATAGCGTTATCAGTTACAGCTATGAGAAGATTCAAACAACCAATACAAAAATGAATTCATATTTCTATTTCTTATTTCGATCACTAATACCTTATGGAATCCTCAAGGCCAAAGGAAAAGAGGAAGACCAAAGAACAAATTCCGTCGAGAAATGGAAATAGACATGAGAAAAATGAACAAGAATTGGATGGAACTAGAAAAGAAGGCCCAGGACAGAGTGGGTTGGAGAATGCTGGTCAGCGGCCTATGCTCCATTGGGAGTAACAGGCGTAAGTAAGTAAGTAAGTAAGTAATACCTTATGGAACAAATGTAAAATTGATTACTTATTTGACTACTATGTATGAAAATAAATTCTGTTGTTAAACAGAAGTCTTTATCATAGACTGATATGTTAAATCTCTGAGTGTAACCGATAAACTAATCAATCAATAATATTACTAACTGCCCAATACTTTGATTTGCTTTGATCTTGATGTGGCTATGATCTGTTTATTTTGCCGGTCACACAAACTTGTGTGTATATTTTGTCATTGATACTTAGTTGAATTGATTCACTTTCTGTATTCACTGATTACTGTCATGTCGAGTCACTTTAGTCCCTCCTTTTCCGTTTCAATAGATTGTATTTATTGTTAATTCTATACTAACGGTGGTGTCAGTTTCTATATTAGAGAAAAATTTTTCCAAGCCAAATAACTTACTTAGTTTCGATGAACAGGAAGTCGATAGAGTAGGGATTAGTTTAAAAATCCTTTTGTAAGAAGTTAAATCACAAAAAGTTTTAAGCAGTATTTTTATTCTTATCAGGGTAACCAACACATTGACTAATAAGAAGACTAACAAGAAGTACTATAACTCTAACGAAATTCCAGAACTATTGTGGTGCGTGCTACTTATATTGATATAAGTAGTATATGACGCGAGTCAGGAATGTAATGTCTGGCAGCAGAAGATTGGGAAGATCAAGAAAGGAAAAATAGGAATAGAAAGCAATTAGTAAAGAAAGGTAAGAACAATGAATTTCGAGACAATTATTGAACATTTTGCAAATATTTTACCAAGTAATGTTGTGCTAAATACAATTCGGTCATTCACACCTGTGTTCTCCTTCACTACATTTGGTGTTGCTTCCAATCAGGAGAGGGGAAGGGCGCTGTTCTGCGGACACCGCTGTGGGCCTGGGGCTGAAGTGATAGTTGGGGCAGTTCATTGTGGAGAGGTGGCGTCGAGTGGAGTGTTCTAGTAAGGCGGCGTTGGCTGTGTCAGGTGCTGTCGACGGAGAGGGGAGGTGGGAGGTGTGGCTGCTGGGTGGACATCGGATGTAGATGGCTTAGCACGGGTGTTAAGCGTCCCAGGTTCGGATGTTGTTGCACCGGCAGGTCGACGGAGCTGTAGAGGTCAGCGCGCCGCAGACTCGACATTTTGACGGAGAGCGTAGCGCAGACTGCAGAAACGAAGAATGTGGCACGGCGAGTATGAACCACCGCAAGAACGACTGCTTTAAAGGGGGGAAGGAGTGTGAGGTGTGCTACTTATATTGGCATAAGTAGTATATGATGTTAGTCGTGAACAGAAGGTCTGGTAGCAGTGAGACAAGAAGATCGAACAGTAAAGAGTCGAAACAAAATGCAATTTGTATGAAAATCCAAGAGAAGTGCAGTCTGAGTCATTTACTAAATGATTTTATTAACAAGTCCTGTAATTTAGTGACGAATACATTCGATTGTTTCCCATTAGTGTTCTTGTTCACTACAGTATCGGCTATGTATTTATTCATGTGGTTTTTTAAGTTATTTTGAACAAAAAAGTCGGAAAACGGCTTCAGCTAAATCGTCTTCTCTCCTTCTTCGCTTATAAACCCAACATGTTATAGGTCAGTGGTGGGATAGTGTTAAAAGTTTCAAGATTGTACAGATTAAATTGTCACTGCAGCGCCTTAAACTAGATCGCGACAATTTTTTTCCCACCATATTAGGCACATACCAGTGGACAGAGAGGTCAAGAACATAACACATTTGCAGTAACTAGGACATAGAAGGGGTTATTTCGCCTTGTCAGTTATCTCTAAATAACGATATCTAACAGATAATAATCTCTGCAAATCACAATGATTGTAACTAGGTTCGATGATAATTAAACGTAAATAACCTAGCATAACGTACTTAGCTTTGAGTCACTGTGTTTGCATTATGCCTAGTATAACTTACTACTAACTGCTGAAACTAAAGTAAGAAATAAGAGATTCGAACCTACAACCTACTGATTACAACTAAGAGCTCAACTTATTCGGTTAGAAATGTGATAAGTCTTCCAACTGAACGCTAGATTCGGTTCCTAAGCTCTTTTAGTAAACCCCAGGCTATATCTACACAGCGACTTGAACACCAGAGAAAAGGCGGGAAATATGAAAGAAACGCTTTACTCCAAAGGTTCATTTATGTACAGAAAATCTAGGGTTTTTATAGTATTTTAGATGGCCTTGGATTTCCAGAAAAATCTGGAACACTACTAAACATAATAGCAGTATAAGTAATCATCCAATCAGAAACTCGAAGTGTAACTTTCCACATTCTAGATGTTCCTGGCAAAACATCTACTGAATGCTGATTGGACAAGATGGTTTTCAGTGTTTTCAGAGACTTTGTTGGCTTTTTAGAGGAGTCTTCGGGATCTCACCAAGAGAATGAATCTTTGTTATTATCAATTTTTGCTTGTAACCTATTATCAAAGCACGTTTAAGTGACATCTGAATTTGAGCTGTTTACAATCAGTTTCGATTTGACCATATATTCAAATCGATTTCATGGAATGATTTAACCAATTCGGTTTATTTCATTTCAGCTTAATTTTAATAAAATATCTTCTAATAAGTACAAGAGACTATCTTTAATACACACTCATTCAATTCACATAATCAACATGCAAAATATATCAATCGTCTAACAGATTGACGTGAAATCCTGTTATTGTACATACTTATGACAACTTGAAATGCGTTCGTGATCCACCGTCACATCTTGGAGGGTTAGAGATGCATCCTGATTTACGTGTGCTAAAATACAGCTTTCAGAATCGGAAGGTGACTAAAATACACAGGCAGAAATAAAACATTTAAATTGGTCTAGGGTTAGTGAACACAGACTAAGACGCCCCCATGCTCTGTTCACTTTACCATCATCAATGGATATCTTTAAACAACTATAATGAATGCTCTATGGGTATGATTGTTTAGCAATAATCTTTAGAAGGATAATAACTATATCCTGAAAATTAGTGTCTCTAGACAATTCCGGCAAAATGAAATTCGCATAATTGACATATTCATTTGTTCCCAACTTCCTGACAGCACGAACTTTAATATCACTTTCCAGATCACCCAATTACATTTCAAACAAATCTTCATATTTGTCGTATCCATGTAATTCCATTTTCGGTATCAAAACTGGTTTCAATATCTTATCAATTGTATTCGAGAAAACTGAGGAAATTGGTGAGTTACTTTCTACGTTAGCACGTCAGTTCATAGAGTTCAACAACTGACATATACATTCCTACAATTATTTTTCATCACCCTATGAGTAAACCACAGACGGAAAAATTGCTTGCTTATGAAAGGAGATAAAAATACAAGATCACTATTATTCCAATGACGGAAAGTAAGAATATAAAGGACTAGTGCAAATGAAGATTTCTTCATTTCAAAACACGACAACCCCAGCAAGAAATACATTTAATTATGTAATTATTTGTGCATCCATTTAATTATTGATTGGATAAAGGTCACATGTATGAAAAATGCCCAGAATTATAACAAAATTCCCATGCTGAATATAATCCATGTTTCAATGAATATCATATTGGATAAAAATTTCACTGGAAAGGACATCAATCTTATGTTGAACAAATTATTACACTGAAGACCAATACCATTCTGAGCAGTTATCATACTGAATTAAGAAAAAAGGTAATATTCAGTAACAGTTACAGAGAATTAAAAGAAAAACGTGATCTCGTATTTTTATTCGATTTGGTCAGAATGATCTTCACATGAAGAATAAAATAATCCATTTTGAGCAGCAAAAAAGTTTAGCCTCTAACACATTTTCTATGTTAATTCCGCTACTTGATCGACGCTGAATACGGCTTACAACTGAGACACTCAGACGTTGGAACTTCACCGTCGTAAATCAGAAGACAGAAGAAAAGTTAGAGAAGTGTTTATTTGATAAGAATCGAAATGTACAGAAAATCACGGGTATTTATAAATATTAGCATTTGTTAAATCAACATTATAATTCGGTCAATCTGCAAAGAGACATATTATGCTACTGCCCAATCGTGGCATGTTGATATTCTAAAAAGCTCCATCATGTTCTGATTGGATGGAAACTCTTCGGCTGCATTAAGGCCTCTGGAAGTTCCATTGTAGTTCTCAGAAGCCAACTCAACAGTCTATTTATCAGCTGCCTTACTACTTTAAATCATATGCTACTAATCATAAGAAGAATGTAGTTTAAATAAATATGTGAATTCATTCATTGATAATTGTAGTGAAACATGTATTGATAATTTGCATGAAACACTCATGAATATATGAAAATGTCATTATTTGCAGTCGTCCAATTCTACTACGGATATACAAGTTTCTTTTACACATGCCCCAAACCAGTTACTTGAATGAAAAAGCCAAAAGTGAATAGGAGGGATTTTATTGGTTTAATGGAATGAAGAACACATATGTGGAAAACTCATCGATATTAAGAACAAACAGGTTACTGAATATTAATAAGTAGTATAAGGTAATATACAAAATGAACTGGTTTAGAAGAGAATAATGTAGAAGATAAAGATTTGAAAAAAGGAAAGAGTATGATTATACCTACACTACTGTAAACAATTCTGAACTATGTCAACTAATAAATCGAGTTTTAATTACTATTTCCTGAAATGCTGCAACGTATTAGTTCAGTCTCCTTTAGTCTTCGTCCCAATATATTCTCTACACTAAACAGTATTGAGGTTAGTGGTGAGTGTTCTAACGTAATACGCAACTGTAGATCATCTTAGTTAATGAACGTTTACAACCTTTACCTAATACTTTACACACAACCTACCTACCATACATGAGCAATGGTTTGAATAGATCTCTCGTTAAACAATACATAACCCTATGAAAGTAAGATTCACATTTCAAAGCAATAAAGTGAAACAAACTAAATTGTATACACGTCAATCGATAAGCAGATAGATACTTTTCAATAGGTTACCAATATCAGAATTCGATGAAACTCAAATGAGCTTTACAAATCCCTGTCTAAACTTCATCCAACAACTAACTTTTGAATAGTGCATAATCTTCAGAAAAGATAACAATTTTTGAGAAGAAAAAAAAGGTATAAAAGGAGTAGATATAGAATAGAAAAAATTATTACACACACACACACACACGCATACATACATACAAATAAATTTACAATTCGGGATGTAATTTCTTAAATAATTCATCAGGATCTTCATTGCATGCAGCTGGTGTAATCAATTGCATAACATATTCACATCGAGATGGTTCATTCACTGAAGTCAAATGATTTGAATCACCACAATGGACAAACACCTAGAATTTCATTTTCAAGAAATGAAAATTGTTTACATGAATGGATATTAACAAGTTTAAACGATAGTACAGTAATCCTGTTTTTTAAGTAGGATTTTGTACATTCAAATCATTCATAATACTGTTTGTCATGTTTTATGTAATTGGAGATAGTAAGCAAGAACTTAAGATTTAAATCTTATATTAGTTGATTCATGTCAGTGAAACATGCTTGAGATCTTGTAGGAATAACTGATGTTCTCTGCGGAGATTCAAACCTATGTAAATTGGTTTCACAGTCTAAGATAATTACTAGTGAACTGTTCAAGTTGTAACTGAACTCCTGTTGTCATATCTTCGAGCGACAAATTAGTCAACTAGAATACAACAAGTTAGTTACTAATCTCAATGATAAATTATGATTCAACTTAGAATATTCGATTTTTTCTTTTTGAATTCGTCTAAAGTAAGATGAAACTGTACACAGAACTTCCACTTTCATCTTTGAACATGTAAATCAATCTAAATACAACGAGAACACTATTAGGCAATAATAGTATGCTATTTTTTTACAGAACTCATAGAAAAGTCAATAAACTAAATTACCCGTCAGTCTAAATGTTTGAATACAAAAACAGACTCCACAGAAGAAACACTCATCTCATTGTTTATATTAGGTTATTATTGTAATATGTACGCAGAGGTACATTTCACATTGAACACTAAGACCTATTTTTGATTGTGGCTCAACAAGTGAAAATTTCGTCACATCAATCATTCAAACACCCCTCCCTTCATAACAATTGATACCTTCTCTAGTTACATTGAACAATTTACTCAACATTAATACACAGATCAGAAATGGGTTCTTATTTATTTATTTGAACACATAGATACTGGTACAAGGGGGCACCAGATGATACATATGCGCCACACAAATCTCATTTGATTTATGTATCGATTTTCAATTAGCTAAATTAATTATACACCATTCAACTCATATGATGTTTCAAATTCATAAAAGCATAATGATGTATGGGCGAGAATGATAATGAGTAGTTGTTTGCTTAGTCGGACATATAGATAATCTGATAGGTGTTAAATGAGTTATATATTCTTCTGTTCTTATTACTGATTGTTTATCGTTGTTGGATTGTGTCGGGTTTTTGGTGTGGAAATATATATATTTACGTTCTCAACTGTATTAAGTTAGTAAAATTTGTGTTATGAGTATTATGTAACCACAAAACTAGTCATTGATTTTCATTTCATTTCACTAGGAATGTGAACAAGTCAGTCGATCAGCCATAAGCAATATAGAACTTGGATATTTATGTCTAAGGTAGTCTAAGGTAGCATACAATATCAGCATGGCTCAGCTGACCTTTTACAACTTGCATCACGTCCGCCTTTCAGTTAACAATCCTGAGGTTATGCATCGAGACAGAGATGGAAAATTAGTTAATAAGGCAGTGAATCTTCATTAACTGAGGTTGTTGAGACATGTGCTAAGTATGCTCAATCACCAGCTGCTAAGACAAGTTATATCGTTTGGTGTAGGAAGTAGGTTGGTAGAAAGCTAAGGGTGGTCAAACCAAAAAGTAGCATTAGACATTGACAGCTAAACTGACCTATGTAAATAGGTAAGAAATATCAGGTTGGGGTCTGTGCGATAATTGTAGCAAATGAATGGAGTGACGTGACTGTGAATCGTTCGCAATGGCACAAACGCATTTTCTACTTATCCTTCCTTGGTTCTTGAATCCCAAAATCTCCTTATACCGTTTATTACTTCCTTTATACTAACGATATTCTACTACCATTACTAATACTAAAACTGTTTTTATTACAATGGGATTCGTTTTGATAATTTTATTTCGGTGTCTTGCTGCCTTCTCACGCCACCAAATACTAATACTGAACCAGTCTTTCAAAACCACATACACCATACAAACTGTCCTCCTTCAACGTTCTTTTGCTAATGCAGATCGGACAACAGATAGATTCGGATATGCCTTTAGAAAGTCTCAACATCGATGTCTGTTATATGTTCGAAACGTGTGTTCAAAAGTCTAGTGAACTACTACACATTCGCTTCTCATCTGTCGATTCGAAAAATTAATTTCATATGCATTTATTCCAGGACCCTGTGATATCTTCGTCTGGTTTTGTTGGCGTTCATACCACACTGAGCACCAGAGATGAAACAACACAAATCGACCGGATCCCCATCAACAGTCATTTACGTGCTGTAGGTAATGGTGGTGTGGATCTGTTGTCTGGTGAAAGACTTGTCGACCTTGAGTTTACGGATGATATTGTCTTACTGTGCGATGATACCCAAGTCACGCAAGAAAGAACAAATTCGTGAAATAAAAAGTACAAGATAACTTTAAAACTCTAGATGTACGGGAAAACAAAGTGTTGATGTATCTGGGCTACTGAAACGATTTTGAACTATGTTAACCAGTCTCTAACTACTGGATAAGATAATCGTGCGAACTTCAACCATGTACTTTGGACTCACCAACACAGTTCAGTCAAGCTATCAATGACTTGATTGACTGATATAAAGTTTGATCTGTTCACCACTATTTTTTGTCCAACCTACTCCTATACTAGCTATCAGCTCTCATCGAAGTCGGTGGTGTTTGGGCATGAGTAATCCATGTTCTAACCACCTCAATTTTAACAAATGTATTACCGATTTAAAGGTCAAATACAGAAATAATGAATTAATTACTCGAAGAAAATCCTTCCCTGATTAACATAAAATACTAGTATTTGAAATATCATGTTCTGCCAGTATATAATCGGCATTTGCGAAACGAACATTACCCTATCTTTCTTCTTTCAATGGATCCTTTAGTACATCACGTCTCCAAGCTTTCAAATGGTTAATCTACAGACTACACATTCAGGTGAGTTTATTTCTTTTTGTTGAAGTGAAGAAAGCAATTTTCCGATTACCGTATATATTAGAAGCCCATAAGGTGCCGTTGTCTGTTTATCGTAAGCTGGTACTGGGCTCATACAATTTAAAGATATGTTCTTATTTAGAAAATTGAAAACAGATTTAAGCTATATTTCAGATGTAAAGGTTAGTGGTATGAATGAACTTTCCCAAACCGAAGAAGGTGAAGAGGGAATCGAACAAGCAGCTTAATAATTGTCCCCACAGTTATAGAGCTACACAAATTATACAGAAATAATTTGGCATATAGAGTAAGATGACTGCATCATCAAAATAACTCCATGAATAAGGACTGCGAATACAAAACAATTTCATTCACAAACAGAAATTAAAATATCGTAAGCAGAGATGAATAGTGATTAGCATTGGAATCTAGGACACGCGTCCTGTCCTACTTGAGACTCTTCAACTGTATGGACCTGGAGTGAGTTGATGTTCACCATTGGACTCGAACCCAGTACCGTTCGCACCAAACGCCATCACGTTATGCATTTAGCTACTGAGTTCAGCTAAATACTGATTAATTACAGTCATAAACATCAACAGGAAGATTTAAGCAACCAAAACAAAAGTAAATTAGAAATTGAAACATTTCGAAAGCATACCTTGGTAGTTCTTGTTGGTCCATTCCAACACTGTTGACCATTTTCGTAATACATAACTTTATAAGACTTTTCATACTCATCAGATTCTAACCAACGACCCCATCGACCTATACATGTTCCTGGATCAGAATTCGACGAACCAATTGATTTTTGATGAACTGATTTAAAAGGACAAAGGCTGTATGTGTATTCTCGATCGTTCAACTCTAAACAACCATTTGGTAATTCAGTAAGCATACGAAAACCTTCTTCTGGTCCATAATCAATAGGAATAGGCGTTGGTATACTGTAAAAAGTATAAAAGGAAGTAAACAATGTATATATTTATGGACAGAGAGTAAAACTCGAATCAATCAGACACATTCGATTAATAGAACAAAATGTATAATTTTCCGTTTACGTTATTTTTGAGGCAGTAAAAATTCCATATGGTCTAATGAGAGAATAACTTTCATGAGGTAGCAACTGACAACAATAAACAAGCATGCGTAACCAATGCCATGCGGAAGGAGAAACATTAGCCTTGAGTAGTCACACTTTGGTGAGTCTGTATGTTTCCAGTGAGTATTTATCAAATGGTCATCTTATAGTAAATTTATATGAGACTAACTGTAAGCTACCTTTTAATTCATTAATCGTCTGCCGTTTATCAATAACAGTTCCTTAATTACAATTAATTACAGATATATCAGGAGATACAGTCCCATGGTAGCCGGTGACCAACGATTGGTTCATACGCCATTTGTTACCTCAGGATACAGGAGTCCATGTGCGCCATTGGTTATAAATTAGGGTTTTCCGAACCCCCTAGGTGGACTCTCCATATCCACCAACGCGGGTAAAGCACCGGACATTCGCTTTTCGTCTTCTCAACTTCGTAAACAATACCCTTGCCACGAGAAGGCAGTGAGTAAGACTTCTTTGGCAGTGGCTGTATACGAGTGTCCATGTGAGAGGATTTTGAGAGGGGGAGCTGACTCTCCCCACTTTTGGCCACACCAGGGCATTCGGGGGTACATAAGGATTTTTAAATCCAACTAATCACATGACGGATACAGAAACGTAGACGAAAATACGATTTTTCTAAAAAAAACAATGGACTTGAGAGATAATCGATTTAAATTTGTACCTGATGAGTTATATAATTCAACTGGTGATTATGTCTAAATTTTCATTAAACTATTGGATGTTGTATCCAATCAAAAGTTCGTCTGTTCCGATGATTCAGCTCAATTTGAAGATAACAGAAGAATTTGTATGTGTAATTAGTCATTTATTTACGTGATATTCTGGCACAAAACTTTATAACTGAAAAGAAAGTTAAATTTTCCAGCCCATTTAGTAAAGGAGTAAACTGGTTTACAACTAGATGATTCATGATTTTGAAGTAGCACAAGATGATTTCATTGGTATACAATTATTTTGTAGAAATGAATACATAAGAGCAGTTTCCTCTGTTTAAATTCTAGGAGGAACAAAATAAGGACGTTTATGCAAGATCATGAATCGAATAAAGTTAGATATTAACATCGTAGGATGCCAGCTCAGTGGTCTAGAGGTTAAGTGTTCCCAAGAGAAACCGAACGTCCTGGGTTAGAGTCCCGCGTGAGGGATCGTGGATGTGCACTGCTAAGAAGTTTCATACTAGAAAGGATCATCCATCCAGTACTTCTAGCTTTTAAATCGTGGCCCAACTTAGACCGACTCATGAATTCAACTGTTAAAATGACTACAATTTCTACAAACCCCCATTCTGAAAATAAGAATTTATAATCGAAAAATGTTTTTGAACTATAAAGATAAAAGTGAATATGTCAGCTGATGAAATGTATTATAAGAGACGATTTAATAAGGTGAGGTAAAAACTTGCGAAGTTAATTTTTTACAACTTTATTTTTATATATACTGATTGTATTTTTACTGAGTATTCTGGGTTTTTCTACTTAATTATTACCCTAGTCCTAAGTTTCTGTTTAAACCGTAATTTGTTGCTATAGCATTTTCCAACAACATTGGTTGTTTAAGATCATCAACGCATATTGGTTGGTTTTAGGACATAACAGGAAGCAACCAATAGAAAACTCTTGACGGACGTTTCATGCCAATTAACACTCGTCTCTAAGATGGACTGATGTCAGCTAGGTGAAAATCGAGTCCATACTACAATTTGAAGTGTTAATATTGAGTTATTTGGGCTGTGACTAATCTCATATAGGAGAGACATAAATACGAATTTACCAATAATAAGAAGTTAATTTTATGTTAGTTTAATCCTGACTGCTATTTACTGAATTCTATTAATCAAATTACAAGTTTCTCGCTTGTCTAGGTAACTTGAAAATGCGTAACTTACTTGTTGACCTTGGTGGATTCTTTATTGAAACACATAAACATTGGTACAATAAGGCACCAAATAGATATACGCCACATAAATCATCCAATATATGTGAGGGTTACAATACTACCCAGATGCTCAAACCCAAGCAGGTGGTTTTTTTATGAGGCTACACCCGAAGCCTTTGACCTAAAGGTCTAATCCACAAGGCAATGGAGCAACGCCACGAGATGCAGTCTCATGCTAGCAAGTGACCAACAATAGGTTCATACGCCATTTGTTCCTTCAGGATCCTGAAGCCTATGTGCACCACTGGTTTGAACTGAGGGTTTTCCAACTCCCCTAGGTAAACTCCCCGTATCCACCAACGTGGGTAAAGCGCCATATAGCCATGTGAGAGCATTTTGAGAGGGAGGGCTGACTCTCCCCACCCTCGGTCGTACCAGGGCATTTGGGGGCAAAGCTGTGGCGCCCGATGGGAGGCTCGTGATTGGAGATAATCCTTCAGGTGATATGCATAACTTGGATGTTTTTTATCAAGAAAAAAACAAAACAAGTTCTTTCCTTATTTTAATGATTTAGTTAATTGTAACACTCTATATATATATGGTCATTTTTAGCATATGATCATATTGAAATGGTGGAGAAGATTTGTAGCTCAGGTGAATGATTTTGATGAAGTTTTGCTCTCTGAGCTGGATGGTTTGGTCGTGGAGCTTTTATCGTTCTTCTGAACGACATCATCAGCACAACAAGAACCAATCAACATCGAGATGTACAAAACAAGCTGTGAAACACATATGGAGAAATTCGAACACTTCACTTCTATATGAAGTTTGTGTTGATGATGTCGTTCAGAAGAACGATAAAAGCTCCACGACCAAACTATTCAGGCTCAGAGAACAAAATTCCATCATGATCATATTGAAATAATTCTGTCTAAAAAACTAGTATGTATCATGCACCATTATTATGCTATAAAGGTTTAGATCTTATATGATGTTGTAAATAAAATTAAGATCTTAATCATGACCTCATTAAAAGAGATTTAATTTTGTTTAAATTAAATCATTAATTAGTATTAATAAAGGTAATGATGATTGATTATGAGTTACTATGGAACTAATAAGTGTATCATTTTATTAATTCTGTATTTCAAAATGAATTCTAATGTTTTTTAATATAGGTAGATAATCATTACATTGATTCAAATGAACACCTTTATAATTAGAGGTTTAAAGAATATATTATAAACCTGAAAAGTATAATAGAGATAATAATTAGAAGATTCAATTGTGTGAAATATGATCAGTTAGTCAGTTGTTATCATCAACGTTGAACTTGGAAAAGATGTAAGTTGATCCAAGTTGCCAAGTCACATTAACATAACAACAATATAATAAGTACAAGTGAGAATGAGGTGAAAATAATGGTGACTGTTGGGTCGGTGTCCGATAGTGTTAATGGGTAGAGATCAAGTGTTTGCACGTGAGATTGTAAGTTATGGATTCAATTACCGGATGCGGAGTCATGGATGAGCACTCTTTAAGAGTTCCATACTAGGATGAAATGGTTGTTCAGTGTCCTCAGTTTTTTTCACTTATGGTATAAGATTACTTTATGATTTAAATAATATGTAAACACTCTACAGTATTCTTTTGTCAGCCTAATCATTTTAAACCTATTCGAAAACATGCATAGGTCTATTAAGTTTAATTGTATTCTATTGTCTTTATCAAATGTATTTACTGGTTCGTATCTGAATAGCAACGAATGTATCCGACTGCGTTGTATTTATCAAGCTGATTGTTCTATTAAATAAAAATAATATATTTGTAATATCCCAATGAGTAGAAAATTGGATTTTTCTGACGTTTCGTGGCTTAGTGTAAGTCACTTCTTCAGAGAATAAATAACCAAATTAAATTAATCCAAGTTTAAATAGTACAACGGAACAATGCAAGAATAATATTTGATCAATCAAAAACAGGTCTGAACAAGTTGATGTATGTCATTTCTGTCACGGTGATTCATAAGTGATAAGTATGTAAATTTGTGTATGTATGTATGTGTGCATTGTTAAAGAATGAAAACTGTGTGACCTATATGGTAAGAAAGGATAGAGTTTAAATTTGTAATATGATAGTGTGAAATTGTAAATACGATCAGACTGAATGGTTAGGATAGATGGTCCAAGTAGGATGTATGGTAAGGCCTTCTTTTCTATTGAGAGAAGTGGGATTAAGCATTATATGGAATGCCTCAGCTACCCTCCTTTCTTTGTAGTTGGAAAAGCCTTTTTGCAATATTTTGATATTTTTAAAATCGATTTGGTGGTTGTTGAAAATGGCATGAACTGCTATTGCCGATTTAATTTGAAGTTGGTTCAGTTCTACAGGATTGTTAGGAGGTTTCTTTGTGTACCTAATATGTTCTTTGGCTCTAGTCAAGATTTCGCGGGATGACTCTCCAATATAATAGGCATCACAATCGATACAACCTAATTTGTAGACGCAGTTCTGTGTGGACATGAACGGGATTTTTTCTTTCAAGCGAACTAAAGTATTACGTAGTGTGTTCGTTGTTTTGTAATACACTTTAATTCTGTGATGTTTTAAGATTCTTTGAATTTCTTCTGTTGTGCCATGACGGTATGGTAGGACTACAGTGCCAATCCAAGGCATTTCATTCGAATCATTATTATAATGTAATAAACTGTGTTGTTTTAATATGCTTCTAATAATCTTCATAGGAAAATTATTAAATTGTAAGATGCTAATTATATTCATTTGTTCTTTTTGTTTGTCTTCCTCTGATGTGATGATCTTGTTAGCTCTTCTAAAAAGATTTAAGGCTAGCGAGATCTTAGCACTGAAAGGATGTGCTGAATGGAAGTCAATATAACGATTTGAATGCGTCGGCTTTCGGTAGATGGATAGGTTTAGACTTCCATTTGGATTTCTTTTTACCAAGCAATCCAAGAATGGTAGTTCACCATGTACATTTTCATTTTCATTCGTGAATTTGATGTGCGATGAAAGTGTATTAATTCGTTTTGAAAAAGATCTTAGATGAGTCTTTTTTATAACAACAAATGTATCGTCTACATATCTAAGCCAAATTCGTGGTATAATGTTGTGGGCGAAGATATTTGATTCTATGTATGCCATAAAAAGGTTGGCTACAATCGGGGACACGGGGGATCCCATCGCTACACCGTTAGTTTGTTTGAACAACATACCGTTAAAAGTAAATAGCGTTGAATTTAAGCAAAGTTTTAAGGATTTCATGATTAGACTGATGCTCAACGGACATCTGTCAGGAAGAGTATTGTCGTTCTCAAGTAAACCACTAATGAATTCTAAGCATTTATCAATGGGAACACTTGTGTATAAAGAAACGACATCAAAGCTTACCATGATTTCATTCTTCTCGATGATTAATCCGGATAATTTTGATTTAAAGTCATATGTGTCTTTAATTATATTATGTAAGTTGAGTTGTAATGGTTTTAATATATTGCTTAAATATTTCGATAGTGCATATGTTGGGGTGTTTGTGAAGTCTACTATTGGTCTTAAAGGAATATCTGGTTTATGAATTTTTGGTAAGCCATAAAACCGTGAGACATTACATGATTTGGGATGCAAGGCAAACCAAAGCGAGACCCCAATGATTGGTTTTAGCTCGTTCAGAAGTTGATTTGTTTCTAATTTGACTTTATTCTTAATCGTTAGAGAAGTTTTGGGATTGATCTTTTCATAAGGTCCCGTTGAGAGATGTTCAAGAGCTTTATTAATATAATCTGTTTTATTCATGATTACTGTTGTGTTGCCTTTGTCGGCTTTTGTGATGATAATCGTTTTGTCTTTTTTAAGTGAATTCAGAGCCTTCAATTCTTCTTTTGAAATGTTTGGGGTAATGTGTCACGAAATCACTCTACTAGAGAAGGGATTAAACTTCAATTTACACAGAAAACCACTTAGCACTCTTGAAATCGCTCCGATTATAGAACCAATGATCGCACAACTACCGGAAAAAGAGTCGCATTTACTACGTCAAAAGACATCCCATATTCTAACGAAACAAAAACACATTACCCCAAACATTTCAAAAGAAGAATTGAAGGCTCTGAATTCACTTAAAAAAGACAAAACGATTATCATCACAAAAGCCGACAAAGGCAACACAACAGTAATCATGAATAAAACAGATTATATTAATAAAGCTCTTGAACATCTCTCAACGGGACCTTATGAAAAGATCAATCCCAAAACTTCTCTAACGATTAAGAATAAAGTCAAATTAGAAACAAATCAACTTCTGAACGAGCTAAAACCAATCATTGGGGTCTCGCTTTGGTTTGCTTTGCATCCCAAATCATGTAATGTCTCACGGTTTTATGGCTTACCAAAAATTCATAAACCAGATATTCCTTTAAGACCAATAGTAGACTTCACAAACACCCCAACATATGCACTATCGAAATATTTAAGCAATATATTAAAACCATTACAACTCAACTTACATAATATAATTAAAGACACATATGACTTTAAATCAAAATTATCCGGATTAATCATCGAGAAGAATGAAATCATGGTAAGCTTTGATGTCGTTTCTTTATACACAAGTGTTCCCATTGATAAATGCTTAGAATTCATTAGTGGTTTACTTGAGAACGACAATACTCTTCCTGACAGATGTCCGTTGAGCATCAGTCTAATCATGAAATCCTTAAAACTTTGCTTAAATTCAACGCTATTTACTTTTAACGGTATGTTGTTCAAACAAACTAACGGTGTAGCGATGGGATCCCCCGTGTCCCCGATTGTAGCCAACCTTTTTATGGCATACATAGAATCAAATATCTTCGCCCACAACATTATACCACGAATTTGGCTTAGATATGTAGACGATACATTTGTTGTTATAAAAAAGACTCATCTAAGATCTTTTTCAAAACGAATTAATACACTTTCATCGCACATCAAATTCACGAATGAAAATGAAAATGTACATGGTGAACTACCATTCTTGGATTGCTTGGTAAAAAGAAATCCAAATGGAAGTCTAAACCTATCCATCTACCGAAAGCCGACGCATTCAAATCGTTATATTGACTTCCATTCAGCACATCCTTTCAGTGCTAAGATCTCGCTAGCCTTAAATCTTTTTAGAAGAGCTAACAAGATCATCACATCAGAGGAAGACAAACAAAAAGAACAAATGAATATAATTAGCATCTTACAATTTAATAATTTTCCTATGAAGATTATTAGAAGCATATTAAAACAACACAGTTTATTACATTATAATAATGATTCGAATGAAATGCCTTGGATTGGCACTGTAGTCCTACCATACCGTCATGGCACAACAGAAGAAATTCAAAGAATCTTAAAACATCACAGAATTAAAGTGTATTACAAAACAACGAACACACTACGTAATACTTTAGTTCGCTTGAAAGAAAAAATCCCGTTCATGTCCACACAGAACTGCGTCTACAAATTAGGTTGTATCGATTGTGATGCCTATTATATTGGAGAGTCATCCCGCGAAATCTTGACTAGAGCCAAAGAACATATTAGGTACACAAAGAAACCTCCTAACAATCCTGTAGAACTGAACCAACTTCAAATTAAATCGGCAATAGCAGTTCATGCCATTTTCAACAACCACCAAATCGATTTTAAAAATATCAAAATATTGCAAAAAGGCTTTTCCAACTACAAAGAAAGGAGGGTAGCTGAGGCATTCCATATAATGCTTAATCCCACTTCTCTCAATAGAAAAGAAGGCCTTACCATACATCCTACTTGGACCATCTATCCTAACCATTCAGTCTGATCGTATTTACAATTTCACACTATCATATTACAAATTTAAACTCTATCCTTTCTTACCATATAGGTCACACAGTTTTCATTCTTTAACAATGCACACATACATACATACACAAATTTACATACTTATCACTTATGAATCACCGTGACAGAAATGACATACATCAACTTGTTCAGACCTGTTTTTGATTGATCAAATATTATTCTTGCATTGTTCCGTTGTACTATTTAAACTTGGATTAATTTAATTTGGTTATTTATTCTCTGAAGAAGTGACTTACACTAAGCCACGAAACGTCAGAAAAATCCAATTTTCTACTCATTGGGATATTACAAATATATTATTTTTATTTATAACAATCAACCCAATGCTCAATTTATTCGAAATTATGAAATCAAACCTTGGTAATGACACCTACTGATTGTTCTATTGTTACTCTACGGATCATCATCAATTAATTTACGTAGAAATGAGTTATTCAATTATCCTACTAGCATGAAATAAGCCTGTTGTGATGATCACATGAGTAAATGATTGCCCTTGGACTTTTTATCAGTTTCATTTACTTTTGTATTCTTTGTTAACTGTCTTATTCGGTTAATTTCCAGAAACAAAAGTGCTCACAACCCAATCTATACACTCGATTCCATTTTTCATACAAACTAACAGTCAACAGAAAAACAAGACAAATCCAATAATATCTAAAGAAAACTACATTGTATCAACTGTGATAAAGTGGACATCCCAACCTGAATGCCTCATCTACACACCTATACAAACGAGTCTAAAGCACCAACAGAACGACATACGTCAACATATGAAGACAACCACGGACACAAACTTGATTGGGAAACTAACGAAATTTAGTATCGAAGAGATTTTACGAATGTCAAAGAATTTCTTGAAGTATAACATTCAGGTCAATCTGAAATTAGACATCATGACAGAGATCAAAAAAGGTCAATATCACATTGGCTAGAAATCAACCAACAAAAATACAAGGACAAATGAAGCTAACATAACCTGAAGGGTAATCAGTGAAAGTGTCATCAGAACAAGTTGATTTAACACTTGTGAAATAATTCGAAAGTCTAATTCTATATGAGGTAAACTCTGATAATGTTATTTAGAACGACAATAAAATAACTGAAAGTAAACCCACTACTCAACTCAAAGAATACATCCATCTGTGTGTTACCTATCTTCTGTGTTATTTCAATAACTAATGAAATAAGTAATAAGTATTAACTCTTTAGTAGATTTACTTATTGTAGTATTTATCAAGATAAAAGATTTAAAATCATACATAGTAGTCACGTTTACTAGCTAATTCAGAGATCTCGAAAATTAGCGTCCGATAATCATAGTGATTGGCTGCCCCCAAATGCCCTGGTATGGCCGAGAGTGGGGAGAGTCAGCTCTACCTCTCGAAATGCTCTCACATGGTTACGTGCATACAACTACTACCAGGGAAGTGCGACTCATTGCTTTATCGTCGTTCACGAAATTGAGAAGACGAAAAGTAAATGTCTGGCGCATTAACTGGGTTGGTGAATATGGAGGGTTCACCTAGGAGAGTTAGAAAACCCTGATTCTAAACCAATGGTGCACATGGGCTGGCTCCAGGATCGTGAGGGAACAAATGGTGTATGAACCAATCGTTGGTCACTGGCTACCATGAGACTGCATCTCGTGACATTGCTCCACTGCCTTGTGTATCAAGACTCTAGGTCAAAGGCTCGAGGAGTGACTCCTTTAAGAAAACTGTCTGCTTCGGCTCGAGCATCCGGGCAGTATTGTAGCACTCACACAAGTCGAATGGTTTGTGTGACGCATATCTGTTTGGTGCCGCCTAGTAACAAGGTTTACGTGTTTCAATAAATAATCAAGTTTTTTAAATTAAACACATAATGAAATATTGAGATTCAATAAAATGATCATTATTGTGTGAAAAAATAGTAAACAGATTGAAATAACAGATTATTATGCACAACAAAATGATGTCATAGACAAGATTTAAGTCTAACAATTGAGTCATAATTGATTGGATAGTGAGTGAGCTAAATACTGGTTTTTATCAGTCATTTAAAAATTATTTTATTGCATAAAAAAACCGATTATTCTGGCTAATGAATCTACTCTTTGACTTTGAATTATTCGAGGGTTCACATCGAGAGTTCATGGTCTAGTGAGTAGCCATCCATTTTGCTATTTCATGTCAATCTATCCGTATTCTTTTCATTTATGTTTATAATCAAAATTTCGTCTCAAAAGTACATTATATTACTGATTTCATTATTCCATATGTATTTACCATTAAAAAACGTAATATTAACTACATTCTGTCGATAAGTGACAGACAGATATATTTTCAAGTATCAAATACATTGAACAATAGAGAATAATTCATACATATTGTTCGATACATTGCATTAGTAGAATTTCAGGACTTTTTGTGGATATCATAGTGATTTCAATAGTTGAGTTCAATTGATTCAATTGAAGTTAGACCACTATGGGAAACCTGGAAGCACTGGACGGTCGTTTCGTCCTATCGTGGGACTCCTTAACAGTGCGCATCCACGATCCCGCCTCGCGAGATTTTGTCTACTATAAACATTAAATGATCTGGTATTTTACACATGTTCAATATATAAACAAAATCATACAAGAAAAAGAATGATTTATGAGAAACCTACTCTTTAATAACAGGTTTTTCATCGGGTGATGGGGTTTCTGGGATTTCTTGAAAAAATATATATAAACAGGGAAAGATTGAAAATCAAACAAAAAACATAATCGCATAAATACTAATTACAGAAACTGTTACTAATTGGTAAAATTGTAGCGTTAAGATAACAAGAAGTCAAAATCCTCATCTGTCTACCAAACGACCAGCATACTAGCCCAGGAACATGCTCTGTTATTAACTCACGGATGTGAAACACAGGTGTTGAAGTTCTATAACATCCATGAGTTGCTGGTGTATTATCATAAATATTTTCAAAGTATTGTTCACATACAATAATTCCCGTGTAGGTTGCTAGGTAGATACGGAATAAGACACTGGACCGCACATCACATCTTTAGAACATTCGAAATTTTTCATTTTAAATGTCACCGAAAATATCGAGACTCGTCCCTATCAACTACAATCAAACAGTCAAGTTGAAAAACTTATTGATATATTTAATAGAGCACTATTAAAAGCAGAGTGGAAGGAGAGAAAATAATCCAATCGTTCATAATAGTCTACACAAAAGCATTCAATCCTCCAACAGCAAATCACGTTAGCCGAGTAGAGTTAATGCTTGGAAATATAGTTAAAATATCTAGAAAATAGAAAAAGCCAGGTCTCACAGTTAATTTCCCCTCCGTCATCTTTTATCGTGGCTTCAAATAGCATAAACTACTTATCTCCATTTCGCTAGCCCTGTGATTGGATTACTAACTATAATAACAGTTGTTGTATCGAGTCCGTTGTTGACCAATTCACCAATAACCAGTTTGGCCAATCATTTAACGATCGTATTTTATTGTCTACTAATTCAAGATACAACTTTTCCCTCTAGTGTGAGGGAACCAGATGAACCACGTACACAGCTAACAGATAAAACTCCTATTGTATGGTTCACTTATAACTCGAAACTCGCAGAATAACATGGAAAAAATAGCTGACGATGTGACATCATACATAGAAAATTACAACGTGTACATGTCAACATAAAGAGTATTTGAATATTAGCGAAATTCAAGTAAGTATAGCTCAAAGTTTTTAGACACCGATTGTAACTATATATGTAATCCACACTAAATATTAATTTTAATTCACAATAGAGAAAAATCATTATCAATACATTCATCCGTACCATGATGTGATTCGTCGTCGAGTTGTTTATCAGTAACAGCAACATTTGATTCGTCATAATCCATATGACTGTCTTCACCACCAACATGATGCCCATCGTATTCACTTGCTTTTTTCTCATGAGACTCCGTATCACTTAATGAAGATGCTTCATGTTCGATAAGTGTATTGTCATTATCATGTGTAAACGACTGTTGATTCGAATCAATTGACGATGATGACGGTTCATTCAGTGCTTGTTTCTCTTCACCAACCGATAAATGAGAATCAACATTTTCTTCATTTGTTTGAATACTTCCTTCATTGTCATTATCATTATTATCATTACTATTACTACTACTACTATCACTATTGACATCATATTCCGCAAGTTTCAATGTTTCATCATATTGTTTTTCTTCATTAAAAAGTCCTTTCGCTTTACGTTCTTTTAACTTGTAATCATAACAACATAAATCGGAAAAGAAAGAAATTAAGTCTAAAAAAAGATACATAAATTACATAAACCATGCATTTTAGATGGAGTAAAAAAAGAATCGACGAAAAGTTGAAGTTTTTGGTCTTCCTCTCTCGTTCTTCATCGAACTTTAAACGGATACACAACATTTTAATCGTTTAAAGATCCCCGTCATATTAAAAGACTAATATTTGAACGAAGAATATTCTTTTCTATATATTCTCTTCAGGTTCTACAATTATATATCCAAATTAATAATCCGAAAAATGGCCAGATTAAGGGCAAAATACTTCGTTTAAAGCATGTGAATTTAGGATTGTGATAAACGACAACGCAATACACAACAAGTACTGTTGACTTTTACGCAAACAAATACACGCACACAATAGACATTATTTAAATGATTAGTTAAATAATGGTAAATTATTTATCAACATGGAATTAAAAAAGACCTACAGTTAGCTGTGAGACAGTGATCTATAGGTTTCAGTAGCTCACACTGTGGAGTGATACTTATTGAGGAACATCAAAAAGAAGAGGCATTATTAAGGAGGGCTCTACCGACCTCGGAGAGTGACGAAATAACACAAGGGACAGATGTTTGAGGCTGGTTAAAAAAAGCCCTTTTTGTAAGTAGGTTTGCTTGAGTTAACCCGGTGGTCTTTGAGTCTTATAGATAAGGTTGAAATTAAATGAAACAAGGTATATTGTGTTATTTTTAAGGCCGATAATTTTTAAAACCTCTCTTTGCATGTTAGAATACGGCATTGTTCATGACAACAAATCGTAGGAAGCATCTGATTCCCTCCATATCCAATAGTCAATAGCATACATTCGTCTTTAAGCCGGAACCTTATCAACATCAACCCAGCCATTTTGGAATCCCACTATCAAGTGATAAAGACAGGCGAGCCTAACCATCGAGAATTAATAAGGCATATGAACCCATTTTTGGTCACCAGCTACAATGAGACTGCATCTCCTTACGTTGTTCCATCGCTTTATGGATCATACCTCTAAGTCAAAGGCTCGGGGAGTGACCCCTCCAAGAAAAATATCTACTTCAGTTTGAGCATCCGGGCAGCATCCCAACCCTCACACAAATCGAATGATTTGTGTGGAACATATATATTTGGTGCCTCCTTGTACCAATATTTATGTGTTTAAATAAGTAAATAAATAAAATTTTAAAAAAACTTACGTTCGTGACGTATTCTTGAAAAATTTTATGTCCCTGTTCAATTTGATTTCGTTTAATGGATTGTGCTTCACGCAAAGATGCAGCCAAAGAGCTAAGTATACACATGCATACAAAAAGGATAGAAATAAGCAAACAGTGAAAAAAAGCATGTCTATATATCAATTACCTATGTTAAACCTAAATGGTTGCTGTTCTGTTTACATACGTAATGAAAAGACAGAGAGAGATTAGAAAACAGACCTATAATCTGTATATTATGGTTATATACACAAATTGTGATCATTACATATTCAATTAAATTCTTAATATCATTTAGTTTACATTCTATAACAGTTTGACTTCATAATACATTGATTTTAATAAATGCCCTGGTACGGCCGAGAGTGGGGAGAGTCCGCTCCCCTCTCGAAATGCTCTCACATGGCCACGCGTATAGAGGCTGTATACGCGTGGCCGTGTGAGGTGGCTATCAGGACTCAGTAGCTATGTGGATAACGCGGTGACGTTTGAAGCGAACTGTGCCAGGTTTGAGTCCCGGAGAGAAAATCAACTCTGGGATGCAGGTAAATTCAGCTGATGAGTCCCAAATAGGATGGAACGCGCGTTAAACTGGATTCCACTGTTAGCCACTATCCATCTTTGCTTAAAAAGAACTATAAAGTTGTCTTGTAATAGCAACTAATGAGTGAGAGACAACAATAAACGAAAGGTCTCCGAGTATTTCACCCAGCCTTAAATTAATATCAAGTGATATATAAGTTGTGATATAAATCAAAACTTATTATAAAGACATTTTTAACATATCACATAAAAGACAATATAGAGAATTTATCACAAATGACTTCGAACAAAATTCCTATTACTTTCAGTGAAAAATAAATAAAATTAGAATGATCTCTCTTAAAGTCAAGATAATTCGACTTAATCAGAGAACCGAACAGAGTTAAAAATCATTGATACTAAATTAAAAATGAATAAAGACAGACCAGACTCCAATCATCTACTGTATTGGAGAGAATCAATAAACTACTTTAACGTACAATGAAGGTCACATTGTGAGCACCCTAAGCGGGACAATATTAGATTTTTGAAATGGATTTATAAGTGTACAAATGCAGCATTTTGCTTTAAAACCAATCTGTCATTATTTAAATTGACACTAAGCAGTGAATCAGTTAGGGGAGTCAACCACACAATATATTTTGAGTCTCATACTTGAAAGGTTGCCCATTGACAAAATCCCTCCACGTATAAAACTTTGTCGACTCAGACCGATTGTAGTTAAAGTGAAATTCTGAATAAATATCGAAGAATTTCATGACACAATAGTTCGGTGTGCATTTTGTCACTAGGTGGGATAAGCGACGATGACTCTAACAACAATTTCCATAACGTATACGACAGTTATATTTATCTTCTATCTCCAGCCATTCCAGAAAACCACCATGTTGAGAAAGATTCAGTGAGAGAAACCAGAGAAGATAGAATTTGTGTCCATTACAAATCAATAATATATGAACCAGTTTCGATGATAATCAGCTGAGCAGCTCACTCGTATGCAAAATAACAGTGAATTAATTACTACAACAAAACACTATTTTCAATGACCACTAAATCAACATTAAAAATACCACAATAATTCAGAAAGGTCTTACCAATTATAAAAATAGATGAGTACTCGAAGCGTTGCATACAAATACTAAATCCCCCTCCCCTCAATAGAAAAGGTCTGAAATTCATCCGACTATTTATCCAAACAACTACATTTGACTCGTCATTTCTCAAACAATTAACACACATGCACACACAATCCTTCATATTACAAATCTCACATTTTTCATACCAAACATTGTATATACAAATGCACACAGTGATATCTCATACAGAATCCCTTCGATCAAGCATTTCACACGACGGTGACATAGTTAGACCTATTTAGACCTCTACTGAAATAAATATTCTCCTGTGTTCCTGTTTACAATTTAAATTTGTGTTCATTTGATTCAATTATTTATATATTTATTTCAAAGGAGTGACTTACAATGGTCTACCAAACATCTGGCCCGGTAGACACAAATGCAGTGAGAAGTGAATATCACAATGATCACGTAATCAGACGATACAGTATGACAGAACTAATTTCAATTTCCATGTAAATAACACTTTATGGGGTTTTTGAAAATCTCGTGAAGATTTGTGTACAGAATTTTCAAATAGAGATCTCTCTGTCGAACAACTTTCTCTTTAACGTGTTAATAGATATTTCTAGCTACGTTAAAAGCTATGATACTACCTTCATTTATCACGATAGACGAGATAACGTTTATTGAGATTATCACGTGATTCAATAAATCACAAGCAAAAGGACTTACCCACAAGTTGACGGACAATTGGTAGAACTTCCGTATTCATCACCACCATCGCAACAATCTAAAAATTAGAAGTGCTTTATCTATAAATTGAGTAAACGCTATCTCGTTAAGTAAAATACACAAAACTGAATTCTAGTTTACGTAATGTGCGATTGCCGGAAAGAATTCACTGAACCGATTATGCTAGTTGATATTAGACACTGTAGATGTACCACCTGATGATCAAAACGAAATATGACTTTGAAAGATTATTCAAATCCAAACACTAAGTCTTAGACAAATCAATAAGAATCCCAACCATTTATAGTTAGAATTAAAAATCAGGTCCATATTCATTTCCCATGTTAACCAATAATGCAAACAGTAAGTTCATGTTTTTGTGTTGAATACTACAAACCAACTAGCTAGTTAGCACCTACTAATACAATCCAAACCAAAGGTCAATGACTTCATGGACAGATGACGCATCTTGATTTGGTACTTTCTAGCATTCTTCCAACGGGCTACTTGGCTAGACAACACTACAAGTCATGGAAAACAGCCGCCATGTTTCAGTAGCATATATTTTAATCACCAGGATCGATGAAGATCCATAGCCTCATCAATTGATTTTCTCTCTATGAAGTATGATGCATCTAATCACAAGATTGTTTATTAGATAGCTTTACCGTACTCCAGCGATACATCAAATATTTGTCATCCAGTACTTCTAACGTATGGATTTCCCTCATCTTCAGGGGGAATTTTTTAGTTATCAGAGAAAACTGTCATTAGAGAACTAATGAATAGTCAAATCGACATTTACTAATAAGCCAGATATCTTCACGCTACCTTTGTCTTCTATCCCACCAGCCTTTTCACTACAGAATTATCAGGGATGACAAGATCCTTAAGACAAAGAAAGTGCACTTTCCCAACAAATCCACTTTAAGTGGTCAGGCAAGCTTGACAGGTGCCACAGACTCGACACATGAGAAGTGTTTTACGTTCAAAGAGAAACTTATCAGTTTGCCAGTTTAATGACAGACCCAGGCTTTGAACTTTAATAAGACGGTATAGACGAGTCAAGATTCTGGAGTCTGGAGAATATGAACAGCCACCTATTGTGACTTGACTTTTCTATTCATTTTCTTACACTATATCGGTCAGTCATTAACAACGAAAAACTTCGTACGTACGAAGTTCTTACCCCATATAACTTACACATGTCAGTCTACATATGACTCCGTTCTACTTAGCATCGTATTTAGAGTCTAACAGGATGAAGTATCGACTAGTTTTAAGAAACAGATTTCTATAATAGACTTTTATCAGTCTATAAGATGTGCAATAAAATTAACGAAAGCCCTTGAACAGACGCCCGTAAATTCAGTTAACAAAATGACATCGCAAGAACCTTAACACCAGAAGGTCACGTAATAAAATCACAATTCGTGTAAATAACTTACCACAAATAGAGTCGTTGACGTAAGCAGAAGGAAGGTACACAGGTCTGTACTGCATATCGCGACAGAAAAAACGACCATTAAGACAAGCAGATGTGCCGGGTTCATCTGATCCATCACGGCAATCACAGTAATCGTCGTTCACTTGCCACCATGGTATAGCTGAAGAGCCATCTAGGCAAGTAAACGACTCCCCAAGTTTATAAAACGAAGATCCTGAAAAGAATTACCCAGGGAAAAGTTTATCTACTCGATAGCGGAACTCCTTTAGGGAGCTCGTCCCCATGAATGTCGCCAAATATGAAAAACAACGCACAAAATAAACAAAAGGAGGTCTGCATTTCATATACGCTAAATGCGGGAGTAGCGCCACCGAACGAATTACCGCTATCGGTTTTAACAGCGCAATGTCAAATGCCGAGATCACTTGGATTCACATGGTTCAAATGGTCGTGGACGGAATATAAGAAGCTTTCGTTCAGCAGGCTTCCGTCACTGGTAGCAGTGGATCACCGAAACCTCCAGGCAGGGACCTAGGTATGTTAACAATAAAAAGGATGTAGCGGTAAATAAATCCCTAAAATAAATAGCTCTGTAAGTTTTCGACATTGGATGCTGACCATATGTTTTAGTGGACTCATCTAGCTGAAGGCGCTCGGTCAGGCATCCGCACCAGATCACGTGTAGTAACGCCGTGCTCAACATCAACCACAATCGCTAGCCAGATTAGATCAGAGAATCCCGGTATATTGGTCATCGCCAAATATACTCTTCCGATCTCCTCGACTCTGTCTTTTGATTTCTCTTGGTGGGAACGAAACATATTAGAAGGTGTTACTGGTAGAAGCGTTGTCAAACACTGAATACCTGTGACATCATCATTGGTGAGACCGTCGTGATCTGGTACACCTTATTGCAACTGTGAGTCTGTTCCTTTTTGGGATTTTTATATATCATTGCCTTATTTTTTATTTTTTTTTTTTTTTTTTGATTTTTTTCGTGTTTTTCTTGGATATATATATATATTTTCCCCTCGTTCATTATCGTACTTCATATTTCATCATGACTGAACAGACACCTAAAGTACTCAAGCTTAAGACCTTGTCCCCACCTTCGTTTCAACTGATGCCTTTCTGGCCCGACAACATCGAAGCCTGGTTTTGCTACGCAGAAGCCGACTTTTCCGAGCACGGCGTGATCGACACACGTGCACAATTCCTCGCAGTAGTCAAGGCACTGCCGCGGGAATTCAACAGGTACGTAACACCTAGTATGTTTACTAGTGATGTTTCCGATCCTTACGAAATCTTAAAACGCTCGATTCTTAAACGAGGAGACCTAACCGATCGACAAAGGTTAGATCAACTCTTCAACAATATCGACCTGCAACACGGTTCTGCGACGGACATGTTGCAACGGATGAGAGAGGTTATAGGCCCAAGAACTTTCGACGAAGGTCTATTCAAACAACTCTTCTTGTCAAAACTTCCCCAACAGGTGCAAGCAGTTCTGGTCTCGTTCCAGAACAACGCCTTAGACGAACTAGCTGTATCTGCCGACCGCATTCTAGAAATTACGAAACCTTCTACTACCGAGGTATTTTCAGTCAAAGAAAAGCCTCACACGACTCAGAATGACATAACCGACTTATGTCACACACTCACGCGTTATCTTAGTCTTCGTACCGACCGTAAGAGATCGCGCACACCACGTAGAAGCATTTCTCGTAAGCGATCTGTCTCTAGACCACGAGAGACAGATAACCCCGACTGGTGCTGGTATCATAACCAGTATGGAAAGTTTTCCAGAAATTGCAGAAAACCCTGCAATTTTCCCAACACGAAACCGACTGATTCGGGAAACTTCCAAGCCGGCACGCGTTAACGGCAACCGTAGCCGGCGAACAAAGCCGTCTGTTATTCGTCACAGATGTGACAACGAGAGTTCGCTACCTCGTCGACACTGGCGCAGAAGTTAGCGTTCTCCCAGCAAATCCTAACGACCGACTTCACGAATCGACCCTAAACTTACAGGCGGCAAACGGAAAACCGATCGCTACGTATGGCAAAAGGTACGTTTACCTTAACGTGGGTTTACGCAAACCCATCCACTGGATTTTCGTCGTTGCAGATGTTTCTATGCCAATCATTGGTATGGACCTTCTACAACACCACAATCTGATCATCGACACTCGCAAACGGAGGCTAGTAGACGGAAACACTAATTTGTCCGTTTGCGTAACTTCTTTTACTGGTTGTAGAGTATCCCCAGTCACAGTTAAACATATGATAGACCCACTCTATCAACCACTACTCGATAAGTACCCTGGGATACAACAAACTCAACGAAACTACCGTGTGTAACCAGCAATGTTACACATCACATCACGACTACAGGACCACCTGTATTTTCTAAAGCACGACGACTAGCTCCTGAAAAGCTAAGGTTAGCGAAAAACGAATTCGATCACATGATGGACTTAGGAATCATACGACCGTCAAGTAGCCCATATGCATCTCCGTTGCACATGGTCCCTAAAAAGGACAGCAACGATTGGCGTCCAACTGGTGACTATCGGCGATTGAACGCGAAAACCATTCCCGATCGTTACCCGTTGCCTCACATTCACGATTTGACAGCTACCTTGAAAGGTACAACTGTCTTTTCGAAAATCGACTTGGTTAAAGCGTATAACCAAATCCCTATGGCTACTGACGACATACCGAAAACGGCTATCATAACTCCCTTCGGACTCTATGAATTTTTGCGAATGCCTTTCGGTCTAAGGAATGCTGCTCAAACATTCCAAAGATTCATAGACGACGTTTTTCGAGGTCTCAACTTCGTACACGCGTATGTTGACGACTGTCTAATCGCAAGTCCGGACAGAGAAACACATCTCAAGCATCTGGACCTTGTTTTCGAACGATTACAAAAACATGGCATAACTGTAAACGTTCAGAAATGCCAATTTGGAACCGACTCGTTAGACTTTCTGGGACACACTATCGATGCTCAAGGTATCCGACCCCTTAGAACCAAAGTGGCGGCCATTCTGGATTACCCAGAACCGACCACCGTCAAGCAATTACGCACGTTCAACGGCCTGGTAAGTTTCTATAGACGTTTCATACCCAGATGCGCATCACTTATGAAACCTCTGACCGACCAACTTCGTGGAAATGCGAAATCCATTAATTTGGACGACACCGCACGAAAAGCATTCTCCACAGTCAAGGAACTGATTGCTAAAGCAACAATGCTCGCACATCAGGACACCCGAGCACCCATTAGCATCGCAGTAGACGCATCCGACTCAGCAATCGGAGGAGTCTTACAACAATGGGTTAACAACTCCTGGCAACCCTTGGCATTTTTCTCTAGAAGGTTGCTAGACACCGAATCGAGGTACAGCACATTCGGTAGGGAACTCCTAGCTATGTATTGTGCTGTACGGCATTTCCAACACTATATCGAAGGCCGTGAATTCACTCTTTTCACGGACCATAAACCGCTCACTTTCTCGTTAAGCTCTCCTTCTGACAAGTACTCTCCCCGTGAGTCTCGACAACTGGACTACATTTCGCAGTTTACTTCAGATATTCAACACATCTCTGGAGCAAACAATGTAGTTGCAGACGCTTTATCTCGTATAACTTCCTTGAACAGTTTCCAAGGAATCGACCTTCTTAAACTCGCCGAGCTTCAAAAAGAAGACAGTGATCTTCAGCACGAGTTATCGTCCACAACACTTAAACTACGCATCAAACAGATGGGAACAGGTAAGGAAACCTTACTTTGTGACACATCTACAGGTAGGGATCGCCCAATCGTGCCGAAACATTATCGACGCAATGTCTTCAACACATTGCACAAACTTTCTCATCCAGGTGTTCGTGCAACCATCAAGCTTATAGCAGAACGATTTTGCTGGCCTGGCATGAATAAAGACGTGAGGGAGTGGGCACGCTCCTGTGTAAGCTGCCAAAAATCTAAGGTTATCAGACACAATAAATGTCCCTTAGGCTCGTTTAAAACTCCCGATGCTCGTTTCGACCATGTTCATCTGGATTTGGTAGGACCTTTACCAGATTCAAATGGATACTCTTATCTCTTAACCTGCGTAGACCGTTTCACTCGATGGCCAGAAGCAGTACCTATCAAGGACAGCACTGCTGAAACAGTGGCCCGCACATTCGTCGAACGATGGGTAGCAAACTTCGGTTGCCCTTCAACCATCACTACAGACCGCGGACGTCAGTTTGAATCTGATCTTTTCCGTCGTCTGACCACACTTTTAGGAATCACTCGCTTCCGAACGACCGCCTACCATCCCCAAGCAAACGGGTTGGTAGAACGTTTTCACCGACAACTGAAAGCTTCGCTATCAGCTGCAAACGTTTCACAATGGACCGACGCTCTTCCACTCGTCTTACTAGGTATCCGCAATGCAGTGAAAGCTGACATTGGATACACTGCGGCTCAACTCGTTTATGGAACGACACTTCGACTTCCAGGAGAATTCGTGGATCCTTCGTGCTCTTCGATGAACATGGATCTAACCTCCTACACGAACAGGCTTACAAACGCAATGCGTTCAGTTAAACCTGCTTCCACTCGACCTCAATCAACTGATGTTTTCGTTCAACCTGACTTACGATATAGTACACACGTTTTCATTCGTCGAGACTCGCATCGACGACCATTCGAATCAGCATACGAAGGACCCTTCAAAGTTCTTCAACGTGAATCTAAGTACTATATAGTCGATAAGAACGGAACCAACGATAGCATCAGCATCGATCGCTTAAAAGCAGCGTATTTAGAAGGAAATCCTATCCACGTCGATTTTCCTTCGGTACAATCGAACGACACGACTCAGACACTAATAATACCTCATCCGACAACCAACGCACACGAAGATACTTCGACAGTATCCGAAAATAAACTTAAAACGACGCGTTCTGGAAGAAGGGTGAGATTTCCAGAACATTTAAACGACTATTGCACGTAAGGCACTTCTCGACATTTTATATTATTTTTTTTTGAAAAAAAAACAATTTTAATATGCTTATATATTTTTATTTCTATTAAAAAAAACAAAACAAAAAAAACAATTTTTTAACGCTATTACGTGCTCATGAGTTTATTTTCCATTTTTTTTCCGCCGACCTTGTGTTTTTACGCATATACGAGTGTATTTTCGACATGCACTTACATTTTCTTTTTTCTTTTCCAGGACGGCTGGAAAAGAACGATGACGTTTATGAGGATCCGAAATTTTCATTGTACATTTTCTTTTTTTTACTATGTTGTACCTCCGTCCCATATAGTAAGGAAAGACGACCAGACGCTGCTAAATTTAGTAAGCTATCAGAAGAGTGTTTACCAACGACAAACTCGTTGGGTTTAAACTTCTGGCTGGCCACGTCTTAGGGTCGTCACTGCCCCACTAGGGGGGGAGTGATCTGTAGCGGTAAATAAATCCCTAAAATAAATAGCTCTGTAAGTTTTCGACATTGGATGCTGACCATATGTTTTAGTGGACTCATCTAGCTGAAGGCGCTCGGTCAGGCATCCGCACCAGATCACGTGTAGTAACGCCGTGCTCAACATCAACCACAATCGCTAGCCAGATTAGATCAGAGAATCCCGGTATATTGGTCATCGCCAAATATACTCTTCCGATCTCCTCGACTCTGTCTTTTGATTTCTCTTGGTGGGAACGAAACATATTAGAAGGTGTTACTGGTAGAAGCGTTGTGAAACACTGAATACCTGTGACATCATCAAGGAAAAAAAATTGGTAAATCATAGTGTGATACCATCTTTAATACTTAATAATAGATCAAGTTGCCTCTTAAAGGACTCCTGGAAAGTCGCTTGAAGTAGCTCGGCATGCAGCGAATCCCAGCATTTGACAACTCTTAAGGAGTAGAAGTTGTGTCCACAGTCCGTTCTGCTATGTTGTGTCTCCAGTTTCTGGGTGTTACTCCTTAAGTTTGTGTTGGAGCTAAACTTAAGTAGGTGTTCAAGGAGATGTCCAGAATTGTTAAGGGTATTGTAGGCCATTAGAAGATCACCCCTAAGACGTCTATACTCTGGAAAGTGATTGGGGGCGCTCTTCATAAGGCTTGAATTTGAGTCCCCGAACTGATTTCATGGCTCGCCGTTGGATACGCTCCAGAGGGAGGAAATACTATGTTTCCGTAATTGTAGTCTGCAACATGTTCCATATTGACTACTATACACTTTCAAGTGTTCAAGTTTATTCCGTTGTCACTTGTCCAACTTTGGTGTCGAGTCAGATCCTCCTGCAGTGCCTGTATATCGTCTTGGTTGCGTATCCCTCTCCAAAGTATCACGTCATCGACAAAAAGTAATAAGCCAGACGTTACCTGCTGAGGAAGATCATTTATGTAGATCAAGAAGAGAAGAGGTCCTAGTAATGAGCCCTGGAGGACCCCACTAGGACATTCCATAGCCTGAGATAAAGTGAAATTAAGGTGAGAAAAGCCTCAACACTTGATGATGATCCCAATAATTTTAGTGGACACATCTATCTGAAGGTGCTAGGTCACTCATCCGCACCACATCACTAGTGGGTACATCGTGCTACGCATTACCTCCTGTAAGATCCAAACTACGGTTTGGATTTTACAGTTCTAAACAAATATAACCACTCAGCTATCCAACCAATAATTTTTCAATTGATCAAATCTAAACAGTCACCACAAATAAATGTTACTCTATCCTGTCTGGATAGATCACGTACAGATTCGTTCAAAAGGTAATAATTGGTCGCTCTATAACACAGAGTGTTTTCAATACTGAAAGAGTGCTTCAATTCACAACCGAAATGCACAATTCCAGTCAACACAGGTCAAACAATCAAAAGCAAGAACAAACCAAAATGGCTGCCGCCCAGACTTAGCATAAAGTAAAACAACATAAGTGCTGTTCGGGAAGAAATACGTGAAATTAGTGAAGGTGTAGTAAAACGAAAACTATAATAAAATACAAATATTAACAATTCAAATGTAGTCAAAAGGTTAACAATGTACAACTAAGAGGATCAATAGGAACAAGGTGCAAGTATATACATGGAGGGATTTTCACAAACACACAAAGCATTCAAAATGGATCTTACACCTCCAACTGTTGGTCAGCTTAGAACAAACGTCCCTCGACAAACCTATAGCCTTCCAAATATATATATTGGAACTCATTCATTTATGACTTCTGATTTAACTGGCTTGGCATACTTCTATTATAAAGGTGTTTTGGGTAAATTTGTTGTCATACTCCGAATACTTGTAGCATCTTTAATTCTAATGAGGTGTAATCTGGGAACTTAAACTGCTCACGCTCTCCAAATTTACAGCCATAGAAAATGTCCCTTATTAATATCTAAAATTTTAGAAACCATATCGGTTGTTGTTGTTGTTGTTTTAAGAAGGGTTTAAAATTCAGTAATCTATGAACTCGTTAGTGTTTTTGTCATAGTGAGCTCTAAACTGGATTCGAGTTGCATGTGGACAGTCAATATCCAATAACTTTGTCACGAGCACTTTGCTATGATTAGGTCCCCTCTAAATGCACAATGCTCTGTTAGGAATAACCCAATATGATGTATTCGACAGTTGTATCATTTGTTTAAATGTTCTGTACCAAGAGTCCCTTGAGCTGGGAGCCACAACCGGATATTAATGATGGTATTCGGCCAACAGACATTGACTATATAGCGTAGAAAACTGTTTATAAATACCATAGTAAGCAGCCTTATTCGCAACAAATCTTCATTTAGAATGCTTCTGTCTGTTGTCTTCCATGCATGGCATTGCAAAGAAGTTCACCGTGAGAATTCCTTATGACGTTCGTGATCATCTCAAGTAGACCATATCGTCGAAGGAAGTTGCCTTAAGGTATTTCAATTAATACCGTCGAATGCCTTCTCCTAACCAAGGAATTTGATGCATGGTGACAAATGATATTCAATTGACTGTTAAACGATGTCCCATAGTAACTCAATTTGGTCCGTGCATGAACGATCACTACGAGATCCGGCTTGTTGACCTCAAATCAACGTGTCAGTTGAGTCTTCAAAATTGTCCAAAAAACACTATTGAAAACGCTTCCTGGTAACGATAGTAATGCGATGCATCTGTAGTCCTCACATTTGATTAGGTCTTTGGTATCTTGATGAGGTATTCTTCATCCAAGTCTATCGTTACCCGTCATTCTACGCAACCCTTCGCATGTTCAACATTACAGTTACTTCCATATCCCAAGTCCGTGATTCAGCTATTATATTGTCGGGTCCTGCTAGTTTCCCAATCTTGATTTGTCTGATGACCATCTTGATTTCTTTGACCGTTGATATAGTGGCATCTATAGGAAGGTTTAAGAGTGCTGCTTCGATGTCAGGTGCGTTCAGTGGTGCTAGCTTATTCAGGAGTTCTTTAAAGTGCCCTAAATCTTTCT
This sequence comes from Schistosoma mattheei, assembly GCA_944470405.2. Lineage (NCBI taxonomy): Eukaryota > Metazoa > Platyhelminthes > Trematoda > Strigeidida > Schistosomatidae > Schistosoma > Schistosoma mattheei. The sequence continues at coordinate 22,171,223 of OX103948.1, read as the reverse complement.
CAACGGCTCTTGCACCTGAGTAATTGTCCTGATGATGTCACAGGTATTCAGTGTTTGACAACGCTTCTACCAGTAACACCTTCTAAGATATTTCGTTCCCACCAAGAGAAATCAAAAGACAGAGTCGAGGAGATCGGAAGAGTATATTTGGCGATGACCAATATACCGGGATTCTCTGATCTAATCTGGCTAGCGATTGTGGTTGATGTTGAGCACGGCGTTACTACACGTGATCTGGTGCGGATGCCTGACCGAGCGCCTTCAGCTAGATGAGTCCACTAAAACATATGGTCAGCATCCAATGTCGAAAACTTACAGAGCTATTTATTTTAGGGATTTATTTACCGCTACAGATCACTCCCCCCCTAGTGGGGCAGTGACGACCCTAAGACGTGGCCAGCCAGAAGTTTAAACCCAACGAGTTTGTCGTTGGTAAACACTCTTCTGATAGCTTACTAAATTTAGCAGCGTCTGGTCGTCTTTCCTTACTATATGGGACGGAGGTACAACATAGTAAAAAAAAGAAAATGTACAATGAAAATTTCGGATCCTCATAAACGTCATCGTTCTTTTCCAGCCGTCCTGGAAAAGAAAAAAGAAAATGTAAGTGCATGTCGAAATACACTCGTATATGCGTAAAAAAACAAGGTCGGCGGAAAAAAAATGGAAAATAAACTCATGAGCACGTAATAGCGTTAAAAAATTGTTTTTTTTGTTTTGTTTTTTTTAATAGAAATAAAAATATATAAGCATATTAAAATTGTTTTTTTTTCAAAAAAAAAATAATATAAAATGTCGAGAAGTGCCTTACGTGCAATAGTCGTTTAAATGTTCTGGAAATCTCACCCTTCTTCCAGAACGCGTCGTTTTAAGTTTATTTTCGGATACTGTCGAAGTATCTTCGTGTGCGTTGGTTGTCGGATGAGGTATTATTAGTGTCTGAGTCGTGTCGTTCGATTGTACCGAAGGAAAATCGACGTGGATAGGATTTCCTTCTAAATACGCTGCTTTTAAGCGATCGATGCTGATGCTATCGTTGGTTCCGTTCTTATCGACTATATAGTACTTAGATTCACGTTGAAGAACTTTGAAGGGTCCTTCGTATGCTGATTCGAATGGTCGTCGATGCGAGTCTCGACGAATGAAAACGTGTGTACTATATGGTAAGTCAGGTTGAACGAAAACATCAGTTGATTGAGGTCGAGTGGAAGCAGGTTTAACTGAACGCATTGCGTTTGTAAGCCTGTTCGTGTAGGAGGTTAGATCCATGTTCATCGAAGAGCACGAAGGATCCACGAATTCTCCTGGAAGTCGAAGTGTCGTTCCATAAACGAGTTGAGCCGCAGTGTATCCAATGTCAGCTTTCACTGCATTGCGGATACCTAGTAAGACGAGTGGAAGAGCGTCGGTCCATTGTGAAACGTTTGCAGCTGATAGCGAAGCTTTCAGTTGTCGGTGAAAACGTTCTACCAACCCGTTTGCTTGGGGATGGTAGGCGGTCGTTCGGAAGCGAGTGATTCCTAAAAGTGTGGTCAGACGACGGAAAAGATCAGATTCAAACTGACGTCCGCGGTCTGTAGTGATGGTTGAAGGGCAACCGAAGTTTGCTACCCATCGTTCGACGAATGTGCGGGCCACTGTTTCAGCAGTGCTGTCCTTGATAGGTACTGCTTCTGGCCATCGAGTGAAACGGTCTACGCAGGTTAAGAGATAAGAGTATCCATTTGAATCTGGTAAAGGTCCTACCAAATCCAGATGAACATGGTCGAAACGAGCATCGGGAGTTTTAAACGAGCCTAAGGGACATTTATTGTGTCTGATAACCTTAGATTTTTGGCAGCTTACACAGGAGCGTGCCCACTCCCTCACGTCTTTATTCATGCCAGGCCAGCAAAATCGTTCTGCTATAAGCTTGATGGTTGCACGAACACCTGGATGAGAAAGTTTGTGCAATGTGTTGAAGACATTGCGTCGATAATGTTTCGGCACGATTGGGCGATCCCTACCTGTAGATGTGTCACAAAGTAAGGTTTCCTTACCTGTTCCCATCTGTTTGATGCGTAGTTTAAGTGTTGTGGACGATAACTCGTGCTGAAGATCACTGTCTTCTTTTTGAAGCTCGGCGAGTTTAAGAAGGTCGATTCCTTGGAAACTGTTCAAGGAAGTTATACGAGATAAAGCGTCTGCAACTACATTGTTTGCTCCAGAGATGTGTTGAATATCTGAAGTAAACTGCGAAATGTAGTCCAGTTGTCGAGACTCACGGGGAGAGTACTTGTCAGAAGGAGAGCTTAACGAGAAAGTGAGCGGTTTATGGTCCGTGAAAAGAGTGAATTCACGGCCTTCGATATAGTGTTGGAAATGCCGTACAGCACAATACATAGCTAGGAGTTCCCTACCGAATGTGCTGTACCTCGATTCGGTGTCTAGCAACCTTCTAGAGAAAAATGCCAAGGGTTGCCAGGAGTTGTTAACCCATTGTTGTAAGACTCCTCCGATTGCTGAGTCGGATGCGTCTACTGCGATGCTAATGGGTGCTCGGGTGTCCTGATGTGCGAGCATTGTTGCTTTAGCAATCAGTTCCTTGACTGTGGAGAATGCTTTTCGTGCGGTGTCGTCCAAATTAATGGATTTCGCATTTCCACGAAGTTGGTCGGTCAGAGGTTTCATAAGTGATGCGCATCTGGGTATGAAACGTCTATAGAAACTTACCAGGCCGTTGAACGTGCGTAATTGCTTGACGGTGGTCGGTTCTGGGTAATCCAGAATGGCCGCCACTTTGGTTCTAAGGGGTCGGATACCTTGAGCATCGATAGTGTGTCCCAGAAAGTCTAACGAGTCGGTTCCAAATTGGCATTTCTGAACGTTTACAGTTATGCCATGTTTTTGTAATCGTTCGAAAACAAGGTCCAGATGCTTGAGATGTGTTTCTCTGTCCGGACTTGCGATTAGACAGTCGTCAACATACGCGTGTACGAAGTTGAGACCTCGAAAAACGTCGTCTATGAATCTTTGGAATGTTTGAGCAGCATTCCTTAGACCGAAAGGCATTCGCAAAAATTCATAGAGTCCGAAGGGAGTTATGATAGCCGTTTTCGGTATGTCGTCAGTGGCCATAGGGATTTGGTTATACGCTTTAACCAAGTCGATTTTCGAAAAGACAGTTGTACCTTTCAAGGTAGCTGTCAAATCGTGAATGTGAGGCAACGGGTAACGATCGGGAATGGTTTTCGCGTTCAATCGCCGATAGTCACCAGTTGGACGCCAATCGTTGCTGTCCTTTTTAGGGACCATGTGCAACGGAGATGCATATGGGCTACTTGACGGTCGTATGATTCCTAAGTCCATCATGTGATCGAATTCGTTTTTCGCTAACCTTAGCTTTTCAGGAGCTAGTCGTCGTGCTTTAGAAAATACAGGTGGTCCTGTAGTCGTGATGTGATGTGTAACATTGCTGGTTACACACGGTAGTTTCGTTTGCGTTTGTTGTATCCCAGGGTACTTATCGAGTAGTGGTTGATAGAGTGGGTCTATCATATGTTTAACTGTGACTGGGGATACTCTACAACCAGTAAAAGAAGTTACGCAAACGGACAAATTAGTGTTTCCGTCTACTAGCCTCCGTTTGCGAGTGTCGATGATCAGATTGTGGTGTTGTAGAAGGTCCATACCAATGATTGGCATAGAAACATCTGCAACGACGAAAATCCAGTGGATGGGTTTGCGTAAACCCACGTTAAGGTAAACGTACCTTTTGCCATACGTAGCGATCGGTTTTCCGTTTGCCGCCTGTAAGTTTAGGGTCGATTCGTGAAGTCGGTCGTTAGGATTTGCTGGGAGAACGCTAACTTCTGCGCCAGTGTCGACGAGGTAGCGAACTCTCGTTGTCACATCTGTGACGAATAACAGACGGCTTTGTTCGCCGGCTACGGTTGCCGTTAACGCGTGCCGGCTTGGAAGTTTCCCGAATCAGTCGGTTTCGTGTTGGGAAAATTGCAGGGTTTTCTGCAATTTCTGGAAAACTTTCCATACTGGTTATGATACCAGCACCAGTCGGGGTTATCTGTCTCTCGTGGTCTAGAGACAGATCGCTTACGAGAAATGCTTCTACGTGGTGTGCGCGATCTCTTACGGTCGGTACGAAGACTAAGATAACGCGTGAGTGTGTGACATAAGTCGGTTATGTCATTCTGAGTCGTGTGAGGCTTTTCTTTGACTGAAAATACCTCGGTAGTAGAAGGTTTCGTAATTTCTAGAATGCGGTCGGCAGATACAGCTAGTTCGTCTAAGGCGTTGTTCTGGAACGAGACCAGAACTGCTTGCACCTGTTGGGGAAGTTTTGACAAGAAGAGTTGTTTGAATAGACCTTCGTCGAAAGTTCTTGGGCCTATAACCTCTCTCATCCGTTGCAACATGTCCGTCGCAGAACCGTGTTGCAGGTCGATATTGTTGAAGAGTTGATCTAACCTTTGTCGATCGGTTAGGTCTCCTCGTTTAAGAATCGAGCGTTTTAAGATTTCGTAAGGATCGGAAACATCACTAGTAAACATACTAGGTGTTACGTACCTGTTGAATTCCCGCGGCAGTGCCTTGACTACTGCGAGGAATTGTGCACGTGTGTCGATCACGCCGTGCTCGGAAAAGTCGGCTTCTGCGTAGCAAAACCAGGCTTCGATGTTGTCGGGCCAGAAAGGCATCAGTTGAAACGAAGGTGGGGACAAGGTCTTAAGCTTGAGTACTTTAGGTGTCTGTTCAGTCATGATGAAATATGAAGTACGATAATGAACGAGGGGAAAATATATATATATATCCAAGAAAAACACGAAAAAAAATCACAATGTTTAAAAAAAATAAAAAATAAGGCAATGATATATAAAAATCCCAAAAAGGAACAGACTCACAGTTGCAATAAGGTGTACCAGATCACGACGGTCTCACCAATGATGATGTCACAGGTATTCAGTGTTTGACAACGCTTCTACCAGTAACACCTTCTAAGATATTTCGTTCCCACCAAGAGAAATCAAAAGACAGAGTCGAGGAGATCGGAAGAGTATATTTGGCGATGACCAATATACCGGGATTCTCTGATCTAATCTGGCTAGCGATTGTGGTTGATGTTGAGCACGGCGTTACTACACGTGATCTGGTGCGGATGCCTGACCGAGCGCCTTCAGCTAGATGAGTCCACTAAAACATATGGTCAGCATCCAATGTCGAAAACTTACAGAGCTATTTATTTTAGGGATTTATTTACCGCTACAGTCCTAAATATTTCTCCATGATAGATTTTTCTGTTTTACTATAGTTGCCTGCTAGTCTTTTAGTTGTATCACAAAGTTATTTAACGGTTTTGTTAGGTCCCCATAAACATAATAAATAGTAACTTCGGGATCTTTTTATGGACCAATACTAAACGTATATTTTTATCTTATAATTGTTGGATAACTAAGCTATTCACTTGCATTTTCCTCTTATTATAAACTTTATTTTGACCTGTGAAACATTATTATACGTTTTACCATTCCTGAATTATGCCCTGTCAATAAGTCACTGCCTCACACATTCACAGCCACATTTGGCCAAATTTTGTACAAATGTTATTTTCTATTTTATGGTACGATGTGGTCTGTTTGATTGGTATATAAACTCAGTATGTTTGAAATATAATGATTCATATTGCAGAGGCTCATATTGGTGTTCTGGACTTAACTGGCTGGGCTAGGCGGAGAGCAGGACCGATCAGGACACTAGGCTGCTCGCACACGTTTTACGCGTCCTTGGTCCGATCAATAATTCGCTGCTTCTGATTGGCGGCTTAAGGCTACAACAAGTTTATATGCTTAGAGCTTTCTCTGTTGCCATTACCAATCCTTACGCTTATTTTCCAACGGTTATCAATAATAGATTACTCTTCTTTGAGTGAGGTATCTTTCTGGCTTACTTTTAATTCTTAGTACGTTTAAAACGAAGATCTACTTGAATATTATTTGGAAGTTAAACAAAGCGGTGTTATGATAATGAAGAGCGAATTGACGTAGAAGCGTTTTAACAAGTCACATTTAGATGCATAGCAATAACCGCTGGTTAATAGCTTAACTTATGGGCAGTACAAGTATTTCGTTCTTAGATAAGGAAAAACAGTAGATGTCGTAGAAATGTTTATATCAGTGTTATCTCTGGTTCAAATTAGAAAGTCAGTGTCTATACCGGTATGTTGTTCATATGTATTGATTTTCAATTGCATTTGCATTAGTAGGCCAAATAACGAAACAGATATATAACCGCGAGGTGGAAGAATCTTAACTAGTGCTCCGGTTGATTGATCAAGTTAAATACGGTTTATTTAGTTATGAGAAGAATTTCTCCAGATCGACCATGTGTGAATGAGTTTGTTTATTGAGGTCTATGCGTATTGCCGGATATAGCACCAGAAAATCGTCATTGTAATTGCTTCATTCTGCTTTCCGAACGTTACTTTGATGACTATTTGATCATAAGACTCCCACCATATGAGTGTGTAGCGTGGCGTCGAGTTGAGATTAACTATGAACACCGCTACCAAGAAACACGTGCCAAGTAAATCAGAAGGCGAAGGTCAAACGTAACCAGGTTTATTACGTTGGCGATCTCGTGGTATTGAACGAATACCGAGATCGTGCCAAGGAATGGTACAAGTGGAAGCAGGAGACAGGAGTACGTGCGAACAGTACCAAAAACCGCGAAACAATGATGGGAGGTAATGAAAGCACAAAATGGCTATAATTAGCACAGTTAAACAAAAGCACATTAAAACAAATACTAGTACAGTTGGTTATAATAATAATTGTTTTTATTAAACCAGTCGTGTTCTCGTGATAAATGTGAGTCACTACAAGTGAACGTTTCGGTTTCTTTGGACAACATCAGTGCAAGTTCTTGTATCCACATAGCTTTTATTCTTCATTACCAGAATACAACAGCATCTCTCCCGAACTTAATCTTTCCTGTCCAGCTTGGGTTTGATTAGCTGAAGACATGACGAGCACCGCCGGGCTGAATTTCGCCATTCCCGCGGCCACTGAACTTGTCCTCATAATCTGACACATGGTTTGATCATTATTTGTATCTACAATAATTGTTGCTGTGATTGTCAGAAGTCATTTGGCTTGTGGCTTTTGAAGAATCCTGGTTTTCACCATGGTGCTTCATGATTCTTAGAAACGAAGATCCTTCGAGTCCCAGGATATATTTCGAATGGTTAGCATGATTCTCCCAGGTTAGCGTATCTTAGCCGGGTTGTAATTTACAGTAAGAGCTTGATGACTCAACGCCCAAACCTTCTGCTTTACCCGGGTTTACGACCTTATGTAACCCAAGCCGCAGTGCAAGTTGAGTTAATTTTGGATATTAATGAACATAAATCTTACGTAATATCTATGACCAATTTTATGCTAGGATACACATCTATCTTTGAGCATAATGAGGCATAGCTGAGAAACTGAAGTTTTCCAGTTGGAAATGACCTTGATAAATCTAGAGCTTAACTCCATGTATAACTACTGAGTTCGGCAAATAGTTGATACGTAAAATATAGTACAGATCACCAATTTGATAGATCTATGTCGAAAGATCGGGGACCCACTCGTATTAGACGGGAATGCAGTGACCAACAGCTTGCGGAGATATTTAGAACAGACGTATTTTGTGGCGAGTTTTTCTACTATTTACGTTTTTTTCATTAATTCTCATAATTGGTACAGTTACTATGAGTGACTGCAAAATGGTTTTTTTAAAAACACATGACCTTAAATTTTCCATTCTCGTCTTGGATACCCCATAGCATCACACACTGATTACTGCTCACAAATATACTGCAGTACACATATGCAACTTTTTCTCAATTACCTACTGTTATTATAACGGGACTTGAATGTATTTACTGTATACGTTTACAGATCCTAGTGATATCCCCATTACATGTTTTATCTGTATATTCATCTCGATCAACAACAATTATGATCGAAATTATTGACTACTTATAATTGTGGACTATTAAACCAATAGAAACATCTGAGAGAGATAACTTCAACCCACCCATATGTAGGGCAGAAACTGTTGTTAAGTTACGGCTCCTTATGGTCAAATCGGATGTCACAAACCAATGGTATTGACAATAATTTATTATACGAAATACCTCTTTAAATCGTGTTTGTGATATTGAATTGGTTTCACTTCCTACCGAGTAATCCCATTACAAGCAAAACTAGACAATTCGCTGAACACGGAAACTGCTCATTACCCTATAAAATCAATAAAAATAAAAATGAGCTGAAATAGATTCGACAAAGCAGGAAGATAGCTATTTGTGTATCAGAATACTGTTTTCAGTACTATATTTTGAAACTACACATAATCCTATATTTTCAGCTTCCTTTTGAACTACCTCCATTTATGCAACTATTTATACACTCATACCTTATTTACGCTTATTTTCTCTAACCTATTAGAATGCTCTTGCTTAAAAAATTACCTGAGTGAAAGTAAATTAGACTAACTAGTCACACCTTAACTATTCCTCCACAAATGACTCAACTTCAGTAGGCACGAACATTGTCTGCTCTGCTTCTTTTCCTTTCTTTTCCCTACATGAATATCGTAAAGGCGCGGATAAAAATGAAAACGTCAGCATACGATTATTTGCAAATTAATAAACCTACAAAAATTTAACATGTATTTGTGTGTGACTGTCTGGATGATAAAATAATATGTTTGTATGAGCGATTCAAAATATTGTGAAAACAGTGATAAATCGTTTATAGGTATAACAACATAATAAGTCGAGAAAATAAGCAGAGTAAAATGTAACAGAAATTGGTCTATGATGCTAACTGAATATAGGGATAGAGAATAGTGAAATATGAAGATGTTTTAATAAGCCGTAATAGAGTAAATGACATCGAATTTATATACATAGAGTTCCCATCCGTACGATAGGTATAGTCAAGCCGTGAAATGATAACTGCGTCGATGGATGATATTCGTTGCGCACCGCAGTTAATAATAACCGTAAAATGCGAAGTCGGTGTATGTTGTCATTCTCATCATAACCTAGATGCATCGAGTTATCGTTAAATATATATTACTAGAATCACCAGAGGAACAGAATGGTGACTGCAGAGACGAGATACTTAGAGTTTTATCCCTTTTTGGTCTTGAAGCCTAGATTATTTTGTGTGGTTTGAGTAAGATTCTCTCGACCTCGTTTGCTACAAAGCCGTACTAAGGCATGATAACAATACCAATACAAGTGATTATTGATGACGGCGAGAAAAACTGACTTCGTTGTGACAAACAAGGGTGTATCTTTGAGAAACGTGCTCTAAACTTTATGTTCTGATATATAATGCAGCGGGAATAGAATATTAATTGCAGCAACCAAGTAATATTCGTGAGTACTGAGTGATACAGCATGCAGTTATACATGTAGACGAATAGATAAAATGAACGTAATCGTTGCTTATCAGCTAGCAGAGTAAGAGGCATCCATAAACTTAATAAGAGGCAATATCGAAATAAAAAATGTGTGTTACCATAACATAAAAATGACCTCAACTAATTGAATGAGTGTAATAATAGGCCAAAAATAAAATGGGAAAAATGGGACAAACTCTCTTAAAGCAGGAAATGTTTACGTTTTTGAATAATAAAAATGGTCCAGTGAGTTTCAAATATTATAACGTGGAGTGTTCATAGAATGATAATTTGTTCGGTGAGTGATATGATTGCAAAAATGTCATAATTTAATGACAGCACGAACAAAAATAACAATTCCACGTTAGGTGATAATGTGAAATTAATTTAATAATGAGACTATGATAATTATTCAGATCATAATGGAACGATCCGTCAGATGAACCAATGAGAAGGGTTGACATGAGGATAAAATATCGATAAGAGATTACGATTTGAGCATATTCATGTCATTCTGCAAAGGCTTTGCTGAGTGCGTCGAATTACAGATTGAGCTGGTTTCGCTGAGTTTGTTTATCGAAAAAAATAGAGTGCAAAAGTTTCCTGATCGACGTAGCTTGCTGCATTAGGTTCGTCGGCGGCAGCAGGCTTACAAATTTTGTAGCCCTATATCTGACCCCAATTGGATTGAATGAATGATTGCTGTCGAAATACATATATCGTCGATCCTCGTATATAATCACCAACTTAAATCCCGTTGGTGAATAACGGAATGAAATACGCCAAATGCGAGAATAGAATTTTGAATACATATATTTTCTATACTCACTGATCTGAACAGACAATCAGAGGCACGTAGTGAAAGAAGAGAGACCGAAGCGAAGCAAAACGATGGGCGGTGGAGAAGGCATGTGAGCCAACTCCATTTAATCAAGCGTTAATCAATGTTTGTAGTCACACAAAAATAAGCTAAATATATGTGATGAATAGAATAATAAGTGCACACACATGCGCTCTTATAAAAAGTCATGGTTGATAAGTGCATAGTTAAGAAGGTCAAAACGTGAATCAGGAAGAATGGATAAATTGGTCTTTGCAGGCTAGAATAAGGTGTATGGGGTTAACATAGTAACCAACACTATACTGTATGTTCTCTCATGATCCTGGAGCCCATGAGCACCAACAGTTTGGAATCAGGTTTTCCAACTCCACTTAGGTGGATCTTCTGTGTCCACTAACCTGGCTAAAGCGCTGGACATGCAATTTTCGTCCTCTAAATTTCGTAAACAACAGTAATACCGCGAGAAGGCAGTGAGTAGGACTTTTATGGTAGTGACTGGCCATGTGAGAGCATTTAGAGAGCCGACTCCCCCCACCCTCGGCAGCACCAAAGCATTTGGGGGATGTCGTAGTCTTGTGACAGTAGTGGTAATCTTGTAACAAAAGACTACCTCGAACAGTCTCAATTGTTTTAGACATACATAGAGGATTTCTGTGTCCATAAACATTAAACCACCGTATATTTTAAGCTGTCGACAGATTAATTCTAAATGCTCATCTGAAAGAAGACCAAGATTGAGATCGGTTAGAACAGAAATCCGAAGTAAGTAGTCATAGAAATAAATCTTATCAACTAGCAAGAACTTCATCACTAGTAAAAGCTAAAAAACCGGTCTGTAAATGGATGCTTTTAACCTAGTATCCTAGGGGGTTAAACGTTCAAGATCGATAGGTCTTTCGAATAATTCTTGGTAGATTTAACAGGTCCATATCAAGTCTCAAGGCATTAGTTCGATGTTTCATAGATGGATCTATAACGCAGAGTAATGTTACTGATCCTTGAGGCATCTGAGATTGTTTGTTTGAAGTAAGACAAGCATATATCCAATTTGAATGAGTTTATTTTGGTTTTCGAACTTTCTGAATAGCCTCTTTCAGATGACAAAGAACATATGAAAGAAACGATATGTATTGATATGAAAATCGTCACTCAGTATACAGAAAGTCTTCACAAAGGTACCTCTTAAACAGCTTTCGGGTAAGCCCTAACAAAGACACCTTTGTGTTCGTGCCAATATACAGATTAGTCTAGTCATGTACCATTTGCGTGACAGGATCTTCACCAGTATTCAGTTTTACATATAATCTATTCGTCCATCCAACCAAAGTGTTCGAATCTGCACTAAACTCCATTTTAAGGTCTTCACTAGTCAAAACTAATGCACTTAAACTTGTACAAGGTATTGAATTTTTAAATTGACAGATTTCACGTTGTCAAGCATAAGAAATTTCTTATGATGCTGGAATAATACTTTACGCATAGATCATCTTAACATGTATTACTATATGTTGCCAATGATTCACTCTTTCGATGATTCCTCAAATAGTCAAAAACATCCACATTGATACATGATTTTATTTGCAAACCATCTTATTGTAGAGAAGAATGCATAAATGTTGATGCAGTATGATTGTAACCAGATCATTGTTTATTACAAATCTAAAATGTATGATAACTGGATTGGCTAAGAACATTCGAAATATCGACTGGTCAATTTTTTAAAAAGTAAACACCTATGCAGCGAACAGTCAAAAATACACTTGGTGTTGTTTTACTCGTAAATTCACCTCATTGCACAAGCAGATGGCTATAAGGACTCAGTAGCTAAGTGGATAACGTGATGACGTTTGAAGTGAATGGTATTGGGTTCAAGTTACAGAGTGAACATCAACACGGAGATGTAGGCATATCCATCTGACGAGTCCCAAATAGGACGAAACACGCATCAAACTGGATTCCACTGTTAGCCCCTATTTATTTTTGCTTAAAAATTCAAAAATACAATTTTTGTTCTATAGTCAAGTTTCTTCTAGTGAATATCACTTTTTATTTACATTTGCTTTACTCGGTTATTTCAGACTTCATAATCTGCTAAGTGATTACATTATTCAATACCCATAATAAAAAAAAAAGAAGTCGATACAAGAAAACTCCAAAACGTATCTCCTTAGAGAAGTTATATTATTAAAATTTAAAAAAAAAATTGTCAGAAAACAAATAGGCATAAACTGGCCAAAAAAAAAACGATCCGTTTGTTGTTGTTGCTCTTGTCATTATTATGAAGCTTAAAATAACTAACCTAATAAGCAAGACAAAGACGAAACAAAACAAACAAGTAGCATAGAAAGTATGAGAAAAAAACTTTTTTTTCGTATAAGAAAACCGGGGTAAAGAAAAAACAATCTACAGATCTGATTCACTTGAATAGCATATGAGTTCCAAAACAAACAACAACAAAAAACGAATTACACATTCATTCAGCCTAGATAGATTACATAATTAGTATTTCATCTTGTATCTTTCTAAAGTGAAGAGAATATAACAGAACAAATACAAATAAGAAACAGTAAGAGAATGAGAAGAAACATTCGATGATAGAATTGAAACAACAACAAGAAGAAGAAAAGAAAAGAGAATTTATTCCATAAACAATAGAAATTAGCACCAAAAAAGACAACAGTAGGATACTTAACAAACAGATAGAGAAAGAGAGGGGGAAGGAGAGAGAGAGGGAGGGAGAAGAACATTAAAAACATACCATAATAATAATAATTTAACACATAGCTGAAAATCTATACACACAAAGAGAGATAAATAAGTAACTAAGTATACATGTATCAAAACAAAATGGTTATTTATCTATCTCTATACAAAAAGGACATTCAACAATCACTAAATTTGTATCCATGTACATTATTATTGAAACATTGAATACATTTATAATATGTATAAAACAATTATGAATTTACATATAGCTTAGTGTGTTTCTGTGTGTGTGTGTGTGTGTGTAATCATAAATGACACATTGAATAATAATCAATAAGTAAAACAAAACAAAAACGGAACTTTTAGTGCTTGACAAAAAAACCAAATACAAGTTGTAAAAAAAGAGTCGACAAATACAAACAAACAAACAAGCAAAATATAGAATAAGTCTATTGTCGTTGTTGTTGTCTATTTTAAAATGAATGAGAAAAGGCATAATCTTTGTTTTTTGTTTAGAAAAAAAAATCGACTAGAATTTTTGTTCAGTTGTCATATGAAAGAGAAAAAAAACAACGAGAAAGAACATCCTTGAAAGAAAACAGAAGGCTAGGGGGTGGTGGTAAACAGAATAATCACAATAATTGTGCATGATGTAGGCAGTGAATAGTATTGAATAGAACATACAAATACTCAAACACCTATAAATACATACATACATACATACATACATACATACATACATACAGACGCATAGATACATACATACATATACACCGGTAGCAGATATATATATATATATTGGAAACAAAATACAAATGGTTACTAAGACTATTGAAAAGCATACAACATGATCAAAATTATTTGACAAAAAAGAGAAGCCATACAACAACAACAACAATAATAATAACAAGAAGTAATGTTGATTATGAAAACAAAAACTTTCTATGGATGAAAAACAAAGCCATTGTTGTTGTTGGAAAAATACAAACAAACAAACAAACAAAAAAAGGGGGAATCAACAGTGCCAATGCACTATTACTCCAAATCGAATAATAATAATAATAAAAAGGTTTACACAAAAATAAGCATAAAATAATAGATTGAAAGCCAATTGAATATGTCATTGCTGCTAAGTTTGTTTGTTTTTCTTTACTGGTAATGAATAGATATTGATGAAAGAGGGGGGGGGAAGGAGAAAACGTAGAAGGGAATAGAAAGTGGTCAGAACAAGTGATCATTCCCAAATGTTTCATTGAATGATTATAACTGTACACATTTCAAGGAAATGAAGGACTAGTTTATTTTAATTAGATTAAAACTATATAAATAGTTATTCAATGATTTAATAATGTGATTCACACTAGAAAAAGAAAAGAATTGATAAACTATGATTAGCAGTTGTTAACTATAAGGAAATGAAATGTCAATTGTTTTATTTAACAAGACAAAAAAGTAACCCAGAGTAACAGTAATGCTGACCAATTACTTACATCTAGTATATATGCAGATTGTATTCGATAGATTGATTCCAGATGAAGTACTATTGGAAACCAGAATACTTACTTACTTACTTACGCCTGTTACTCCCAATGGAGCATAGGCCGCCGACCAGCATTCTCCAACCTACTCTGTCCTGGGCCTTCTTTTCTAATTCCATCCAATTCTTGTTCATTTTTCTCATGTCTATCTCCATTTCTCGGCGTAATGTGTTCTTTGGTCTTCCTCTTTTCCTTTGGCCTTCAGGATTCCATGTGAGGGCTTGTCTTGTGACGCAGTTGGGTGCTTTCCTCAATGTGTGTCCTATCCACTTCCACCACTTCTTCCTGATTTCTTCCTCCGCTGGGATCTGGTTTGTTCTCTCCCACAGTAGGTTGCTGCTAGTAGTGTCCGGCCAATGGATCTGAAGTATTTTGCGTAGACAATTGTTGATAAACACCTGTATTTTCTGGATGATGGCTTTCGTAGTTCTCCAGGTTTCTGCCCCATACAGTAGAACTGTCTTAACATTTGTATTAAAAATCCTGATTTTGGTGTTGGTTGACAGTTGATTTGAGTTCCAGATGTTCCTCAGTTGTAAATATGCTGCTCTTGCTTTGCCGATCCACGCCTTCACATCTGCATCAGATCCACCCTGTTCATGAATGATGCTGCCCAAATACGTAAAGGTTTTTACATCTTCCAAATCTCCTCCGTCAATTGTGATTGGATTGGTGCATTCTGTGTTGTATCAGAGAATCCTGCTTTTCCCTTTGTGTATATTGAGACCTACTGCTGCTGAGGCTGCTGCCACACTGGTCGTCTTTTCCTGCATCTGTTGTTGCGTTTGCGATAGAAGGGCCAGATCATCTGCGAAGTCTAGATCATCCAACTGCATCTTAGATGTCCATTGTATTGGAAACCAGAATACATTGAACAAATGTTTCACCCTAGTATGAGGCTTCTCAGTAGGGAACACCTACAAAAATTTTTTTGGGGATCAAACAGTTGTCATGATGGTATGTGTATTGGATGATGATCATGTTATAAAGCAAATTGATTGAAGTTGAGTTTGTATCAGGAAATGTCGATCAAGTGGTCCTAACAGTTAAATATTCATCAAGAGAATATGAAGGTCCAGAGTTCGATTCCAGGGCGGATCATCGGTTCTTAATGCTGAAGAGTATCATACTAGGATGAAACAGCTGTATACCTCGTAGTATCATAACTGTGATTAGTCTATATCGAATATAAGCCAATTACCTGTCATGATCTTGTTAGATAGTGTATATTAGTGTATTTTTAATTTCATAAAGTCACAGTTGAAAAAAAGGAATCCTGTTAAAAGTGTCGAAACTTTGATGCCACAATCTGAGTTCACCCTTATTTATTATGTATAAGATTAGAAAATAAAAATTCAGTTCTTTCCGTTACGCATTACCAATAATACTGTGACTATATATACACAAAGAAAATAGTGATCATTGAGTGCTATATCTAATGTTTGCATGAAAAACTAACCACTTTGTTGGGGATCATTTGAAATATCACAGTTTTACGAATTGAAACTTTACCGATCATAGATTAAAAGAGAAAGCAGAATAATTATGCTGGAATGAATAATAAATTATCAAGCAGTAAAACTAATCACTTTGTACAAAACGAATTCCTCCTTCATATAAACAAAACTCAACAGGTCATCTTTCCTCAGTACCTGCAACTGCATTTACGAATTTACATGTACATACCATAGAAAATACAATGGAAAACAAAGAGAAGAGTAAATATTCGCATTTTCGATGCTTGATCTGATAGCTCTAAAGAAATAGCTGTTAACACGATATATTATTGTAAATCTTTGGTTCATGTTGGATTTATAGCCTGATTATTCTGAATGAGGTCACTGCCGGTTAGCTTAGTGGTACCGTCTCTGACTGTGAAGCTGGGTGACACGAGATCGAATCCGTCAGGGAGCACCAGTTCCTTCAAGATTACAGGTACACCTTGCTGACGAGTGCCAAGTAGCACGAAACCCGGGTCCAGGGTTTCCTGTTGACTACCTCCAACCACCATCTAAATAACAGCTAACAATTTTACTATGCATTTACTTAGCCACATTAGGAAGTTCTCACGAGCACGAAAATATACAAATTCCTGGAACTTCTCCCAACATGATTCGCTCAACAAGAGTAGTTGAACTGATAGATACAAAAAAAAGTGGATAGTCTCGGTAATTTATAAATCAATCTTAAAGTGATTATAGAAAACAATAGTTGTAGTTACCCCGCATTAAATGTTCTTTGAATTACTCTGTTCAACTTTAGCATTTCCTTTAGTGAATCACCACTAAATTATAGACTAATAAACAGAGACTATTTTTTTCTCACAGTTACAACTTACTTATGCTCTATTTCCTTGGCTAAATGTTGATTACTAATTCATCTGGTGAATAGCTACAGAAAAACAAATGTGTTGAGTAATAACCCTTAAGGAAAATGGACGAACAAATTACTTAGTGCCTCCTTGTATAAATGTTTACATGTTTAAATAAGTAATGAATAACATCATGAGAAGACATAGAGCAATAGGATGGTAATTATCTAGATTATGAAATTGATAAAATGGGTTACATAATAATTATGCAAGATTTGATGAGTTGACATAAGTTCAGAGAATTGAGCGGGTAAAATGAAATAAATACAAATGAATGGAAGTATAGTTTAGGTATAATTGAAGTAACAATTAGTTTAGTGCAATAAAATAATTCTACCTCAAAGTGACCTTAAATCTGTTGGGTCACGTGTTAAGTATGCCTGAACACCGATTACCACTACGCGCAATGCTGACTAGTGATGTAGGTGGTTGGAAGAAAATCAGGGGCGGCCAAACCAAAAAGTGTCATCAGTGCTTGAAGTCACTAACTTGTAGTCTGAGTCATATAGATAGATGCAAACTACTTGGTTGGGGTCCGCGTGACTATCGTAACCAATGGTTGGACACTCTAGGTGACATGGCTCAGAATCGATCACAATGGGGTAGGTGGTGTATACACACTCTCTCTCTTCCCTTAAACTATGGGATTAAAATTATTTCATATCTTTCTTGCTGCACTATATCCTTACATAAAATCTTCCCTTTATTTATTACACCATTGAGTTAAATGATTCTATGATGTTCTATGGTGTTTGTCCTGCTATGCTAATGAGGTATGGTAACTTGGACCGATGCACATATGTGCCTGGTCCTACGTTGTAACTAGCTGAAATATATATAGCTGGTACTAATAACCATTGTTAGTTTAATTGTTTTCGTTATCACTGTAGATTAGTTCGTATTACATCATATTCCAATGTGACAATTTCATACAAACACAATTGAGAAAATATGAAATTGAATGACCTCATATCATTATAGCTTCATTGTTGTTTTGGCTTTCGTCAAACTCTCGATTATTCTTATGTAAATTTTGTATATAAATTAATATTTTGTTCATTCACTGAATTTACTATTTTGTTTTGGAATGTATTTACACTTTGCCCATGTCAATTTCGGAGTTGGGAACTAGTTCAGTGAAGAAAAATGTCTGAAAATATTAGATTAAACAAGGTGGCTTAACATTACCAATTACTGTCCTACTCACTGCCTTCTCGTGGCATTACTGTTGTTTACGAAATTTAGAGGACGAAAAGCGAATGTCCGGCTAATTAAACGGATTGGTTGACAAGGTGGATCTACCTAAGGGAGTTGGAAAACCCTGATTCCAAACAAATAGTGCACACTGCCTTTAGGATCCTAAGAAAACAAACGCCGTATGAACCGATTGTTGGTCACCGGCTACCATGCGACTGCATCCCCTGATGTTGCTCCATTGCCTTGTGGATTAGACCTTAAGGTCAAAGGCTCGGAGCGTCGCCCCCTAAGAGAACCGTCTGTTTCGGTTTAAGCAACAGGTCAGTATGCCAGCCTTCACATAAATCCAATGATTTATGTAGCGCACATCTGCTTGGCACCTCGTTGTACCAATGTTTATGTGTTTAAATAAATAAATACAGTAAAAAATTAGTATTCCAATGATTCTAATTCAAAAAATTTTCAATCTCATACACATAGTTCCCTTTATCATTTTGAAAAAACCAAGAACAAAGATTCTAGCAGAATAACATGAATTCATTTTATTTCATAGGTTCTCGTCAACTGCTTACAACCTATAGTATTTAAAAGATAATAATTTCATAATGGGTTTGAATTGCTTACATGAGAGGGTTTATATTTAATAAATGTTCGTAAAGTATGACATGGGTGTAAATGAAATTAATAGGCTGAATATTGTAAATATATACCTAATGTGAAAGAATGTTCTAGAGCATTAATTGTGACAACAGTTCAAAGGGGTAGAAACAATTGATTACATAATGAATAAACATTGATAGGAATATAGTGAGTAGAGTTCAGTTAAAAGATTATTAATTTTTTATAAAGATAGTTGAAAAAATAAAATCAATGACGTAATAAATATAAGAATAAAATTTTAAAATTTTTTTAAGCTGCAGCGGAAGAATATTTGTCACCAAGGCAGGGAAAGATTAACAATCATCTCCTTCTGAACACATAAATCAGGTTTTTGGCGCCTGATAGCAACTGCTTCAGCAAACTTCAGAAGACTGAAGTTTAGCTGCTTACTAATAACCTTGAATGATTGTAGGGTGTCAACCTGATGGCCTGTGTCAAGCAGATGTTTAGTGATTGACGATTTGACGTCGGCGTAGCAATGGGAAGCCCACTAGGTCCAATTCTGGCAGATATTTTTATGGGATATCTTGAAAACATGGTGCTTAATCAGGCGATTAACGAAACGACGGAATATTCCCGATATGTTGATGACACGCTCATTGTCTGCAACAATAAACAGCATGCAATCCGCCTGCTAGAACTCTTCAATAATGCACATCCAAACATTCAATTTACTATGGAACACGAACAGAATGACATGTTCCACTTTCTTGGTGTTGCTATAAAACGTAGGAGAGACGGGACAGTCCAACGTTCGCTTTATCGAAAAAGTACTTGGAATGGCCTTTACCTGAATTTCAATAGTTTTTGTCCACTCAGCTACAAGAAGGCACTAGTTAAAACACTATTTTATAGGGCAGAAAAGATTTGTACCACTGATAAGCTGGAAGAAGAATTGATGAACGTACAAAAATGCCTACGAGACAACTATTAACCACAAAAGTTTATTGAAAAATATAAAAAGCGTAAAGAAAATAATACTGAAGTAATTACTGTCAATAAAAAACCAATAACTATAAGTCTTAATTTCAAAGGTGACGATGTTGCTAACACAATCAACAGGAGACTAAATACTGCGCTAGCCAGAACCTATCCAGCGGCGAAACTTCAAATTCTTTATAAAACAACATGTTCATTAACTCAATCAAAGGTTGATAAGCATCCTTTTCATGTTACCGCCAATTGTATTTATAAATTTACATGTACCTGCCAAAGCAGCTACATTGGCCGAACAGAAAGGAGGGCATACCTCAGATTTTTTGAACATGTCCCAAAAAACCTCAGAATAAGAGAAAGAAAGACTCTAAGTAGCGCAATCACTAAACATCTGCTTGACACAGGCCATCAGGTTGACACCCTACAATCATTCAAGGTTATTAGTAAGCAGCTAAACTCCAGTCTTCTGAAGTTTGCTGAAGCAGTTGCTATCAGGCGCC
Organism: Schistosoma mattheei; assembly: GCA_944470405.2. NCBI lineage: Eukaryota > Metazoa > Platyhelminthes > Trematoda > Strigeidida > Schistosomatidae > Schistosoma > Schistosoma mattheei. Next base: position 22,151,021 of record OX103948.1, on the reverse strand, counting down.
AAAAACCTGATTTATGTGTTCAGAAGGAGATGATTGTTAATCTTTCCCTGCCTTGGTGACAAATATTCTTCCGCTGAAGCTTAAAAAAATTTTAAAATTTTATTTTATATTTATTACGTCATTGATTTTATTTTTTCAACTATCTTTATAAAAAATTAATAATCTTTTAACTGAACTCTACTCACTATATTCCTATCAATGTTTATTCATTATGTAATCAATTGTTTCTACCCCTTTGAACTGTTGTCACAATTAATGCTCTAGAACATTCTTTCACATTAGGTATATATTTACAATATTCAGCCTATTAATTTCATTTACACCCATGTCATACTTTACGAACATTTATTAAATATAAACCCTCTCATGTAAGCAATTCAAACCCATTATGAAATTATTATCTTTTAAATACTATAGGTTGCAAGCAGTTGACGAGAACCTATGAAATAAAATGAATTCATGTTATTCTGCTAGAATCTTTGTTCTTGCTCTTTTCAAAATTTTTAATCGTCAAAAATTATCATAGTAGGCTAGATATTAATTACCGTTACACTACATATGTTATGCATTTCATATATATAGGTTATTTGAATCTTCTCATTGACGATTACAACTGTAATTGATCATTCTCTTCTGTGAGGACTGCCTCGATACTACTATCAAGTCACAAACATTTAAGTAGACATGGATGGTAGCTAGCAGTGGAATCCTGGACGCTTATTTCACCCTATTCGAAACTCATACACCAGATGTATATAAATCCCAAGTTGATTTCCACTCCAAGACTCGAATCTAGTACTGTTCGCCACAAACATCATCGCATTATCCACTTATCTATTGAGTTCAGATAGCTGACTAGCTTGTGAAATGGAATTTAGTCTAATTCATTTGTATTTGTTGTTTCCAATCCTCTTTGCTTAAGGATACTTGTGGTTAAGTGACAATATCAAGTCAATTCTTATGGGATGCACATATGTGAGAAGAGACTGACTGATCAATCACAGTCTTAAACATTAATAAAAAAATCCAAACAACCAATTCATATATATGAGAATTCACAACATTGCACAAGTCTGCAGCTATCTGAACTGGATTCAGTAGCTAAATGGATAATATGATCGTGTTTGAAGTGAGGTGTACTGGGTTTAAGTTCCTAAGTGAATGTTAACTCTGGAATGCAAGTACATCCATCCTTCTACCGTTAGTCATCAACTCTATATGCTATACACTTTGAAAATTAGCTTAACAGTATCGATAGAAATAAACACTTACCTTAGATTTATTTAGAATATTCATCCATTCGTATTGTTTTGATAATTGAGAATAATAATAATAAGGAAGTATTATATGCATTCTTTAAACCTGGAAAATTCATGGTTAAATATAATTATTATTTATTGAATATGTATTATCATCAGTTGTTTGTATAACAGAATTAAGCATATCAATTGCTGTAACACTGTTACCACGACGATAACCATAAGGCAATGTTACATTGAATGCATTCATAGAATATGATCTTCTACTAGGACCAATGGATCGTGTACGTCGATGTTGTTGAAGTTGATGATGCTGACGATGTCTAATCATATGAGAAATATTATAATTACGATCGGATATGTCACCAACAACAGTAGTATCATTATTATTATTATTATTCTGACTTTTTAACCGTTCCAGAATTATACGTTGAACAGTTTCTGAATTTGTATATACATTTGATGATTGTACATTTCTAGAACGTCGTTCAGTAATACTAGTTCTTCTATTATATTCATGCATTGATTGACTATTATGTTGTGGATGACATGAAATAGGCACAGAATTATCATTCCTTTGTGAAACAACATTATTATTATTATTATTCTCTGATGATTCATTATTATGATTATTATGAATAGTATTTTGACTATTAATATTAGAACGAATTTTTACTGGTGAATTAGGACGTATCTCTTCTAAACATGAAGGACATGTTAATGCACGCATTAACCAATCATCAATACATACACGATGATATGTATGTAAACATGGAAGATAACGAAGTTCTTCACCTTCTTCATATTCACACATACATATTATACATCTGATAAAGAAATAATAAAGAATTTGAAGTTTATTGTTTATTTAAATGAATAACATTTTATCTACTGAATTGAAATAAGTAATATCTATTCTATATAAAGTGTTATAGTCCATCGGAAATAATGAATGGTAACTATTGGGATCTATTTATGGACTAATATAATACGTATATTGTTATTGTATATCTATTAAGTAACTATACTATGTGTATATTCATATTCCTTTTATGATAAGCTTACATTTGACCTATAGACCATTATTATTATACGATTTACTATGTTTAAACTATATCGAGTTTATTAATTACAATCTCTCACAATCACTGAAGAAGAAATTAGGAAAAGATGATGAAAATGGATAGGACATACATTCCTCAAATCATCAAACTGCATCACGAGGCAAGCCCTAACGCGGAATCTTGAAGGGAAGCGGGAAAGAGGAAGACCAAAGAACACATTACGTCGAGAAATAGAAGCAGATATGAAAAGGATGAATAAGAACTGGAAGGAGCTGGAAAGGATTGCCCAGAACAAGGTTGGATGGAGAATGCTAGTGAGCGGCCTATGGTCCTTCACGAGGAGTAACAGGAGTTAGTAAGTAATCTCTCGCAATCACAACCACATTTTTGGCTTGATCATATATAATAGTTATTTTCCATTTTATAATGTGATGTAGTCTGTTTGCCTTGAATATAAACCAAGTATGTTTGAAAGATATAATTCATATCGTGGAGGCTGAAATTGGTATTCTGGACTTAACAGGCAAATTAAAAAGCTAATTAAGACTCAAGACTGTTCCTTTAGGTGTATGCATCATTTGTTGGTCGTATGAGTCCTCATATTTAAATTTATCAAATCGTATTCACCATAATCGTATAAGTCAGTCAGTCAGCTACAACGCAGGACCAGGCATATATGTGCATCGGTCCAGGTTGCCATACCGCATCAGCACAACAAGATGAACACCGGATTCATAGGAGTGGTTATGTCAAACGTGGTAATATATAAGAGAAAGATTGCATATAGAGATATAGTACAAGAAGAAAAAATTGGTTCGTAGAAAGAAAGGTATGAAGCGATTTTAATCTCTTAGTTTAAGGGAAGACAAAGAGTGTATACACCACCTACGCCATTGTGATCGATTCTGAGCCATGTCACCAAGAGTCTCCAACGATTGGTTACGATAGTCACGCAGACCCCAGCCAAGTAGTCTGTATCTACCAACATGGCTCAGACTAGAAGGTAGTGACTTCAAGCACTGATGCCACGTTTTGGTTTGGCCGCCCCTAACTTCCAACCATCTCCAATACCGGATAGCATTGCACGTCGTGGTAATCGGTGTTCAGGCATACGTAACACGTGGCCCAACCATCTCAGTCGATGAAGATTCATAAGCTCATCAACTGATTTACCATCATTACCTAATACCCTGCGTCTAACCTCACTATTACTTACCCGGTGATCCCAGCAGACGCCAGCAATATTTCTAAGGCATCTGTGGTCAAATGCACGTCATAATCGTATGAACTAAGGACATAATAATTGGCGACGGGAATTTTCGGAAAACAAAAATAAACACATAACAAAATGTGAAATAGATGTTAAATAAAGATTTGAAAAATTTATAAATTGAACAGAGGTGTTAGTTAACTCAGTGGGTGGTTATGTAATAACACATCCAGATTAATAAACCATAGATTGTTATTCAAATTAAAGAAATATATTGATTGACTACATCGACAGAATGCTTTTTGTTTAAGAAGAATGTGTTATAACTTGTGGCCTGTATGCCTTTTTAATGTATAACGTAATGATATAGCCAATCAGAGAACAGTGAATTATCGATCGGATCAATGACGGTCTTGATTACCGTCTAGCCCTACATGTTACAGTCCAGAACACGAATCTCAGTCTCCACGGTTTGAATCGTATATTTCAAACATACTGGATTTGTATAGCAACTAAACAGACCACATCATACCATAAAATAGGAAACAACATTTGTGCAAGATTTAGTCAAATGTGGCTGTGAATCAGGGAGATAGTAGTTGATAAACAAGTCATAACTCAAGAATGATGAATCGTATAATAATAGTTCATAGATCAAACTAAAGCTTATAATAACAGGGATATGAATATGAATAGTTTAGTTATTTAACAATTATACGATAAAAATATGAGTATAGCATTGGTCTATAAATGGACCCCAAAAGTTACCATTCATTATTCTTATCGGGATATAAAAGAATGTCACAATGTTCATATTCAATGTACAAATATATTAAAATAAAATAAATTATTTATCAGAAGGGTTGTTTTGTGGATGCTATTAGTAATTCGAATGGTTGAGATCATCAGTCAATTGAAGCTAGATCACCACTAAAAAAACTAGGAAGAACTGAACAGTATAAAACCACAATGAACTATACGAATGCTAACTTTTCTTTACTCTGAAGAGAAACGCAACAACAAATATAGGAGAAGACGACCAGGGCAGCAGCAGCCTCAACAGCAGTAGGTCTCAATATAAACAAAGGGAAAAGTAAGACTCTCCGATACAACACAGAATGCACCAATCCAATCACAATTGACGGAGAAGATTTGGAAGATGTAAAAACCTTTACGTATTTGGGCAGCATCATTGATGAACAGGGTGGATCTGATGCAGATGTGAAGGCGCGGATCGGCAAAGCAAGAGCAGCATATTTACAACTGAGGAACATCTGGAACCCAAATCAACTGTCAACCAACACCAAAATCAGGATTTTTAATACAAATGTTAAGACAGTTCTACTGTACTGTGCGGAAATCTGGAGAACTACGAAAGCCATCATCCAGAAAATACAGGTGTTTATTAACAGTTGTCTACGCAAAATACTTCGGATCCGTTGGCCGGACACTATTAGCAACAACGTACTGTGGGAGAGAACAAAGCAGATTCCAGTGGAGGAAGAAATCAGGAAGAAGTGGTGGAAGTGGATAGGACACACATTGAGGAAAGCACCCAACTGCGTCACAAGACAAGCCCTCACATGGAATCCTGAAGGCCAAAGGAAAAGAGGAAGATCAAATAACACATTACGTCGGGAAACAGAGATAAACATGAGAAGAATGAACAAGAATTGGATGGAATTAGAAAAGAAGGCCCAGAACAGAGTGGGCTATGCTGGTCGGCGGCCTATGCTCCATTGGGAGTAAGAGGTATAAGTAAGTAAGTAGTGAAATTAATGTTTATATAAAATGAGAATAACTTTATACATTACTGCCTATTTCATTAATATTTAACAGGTTTCATTTGAATTCATATTGAGGTGTTTCTCTATCGATATATTTCCATTGGATTACAATGAGCAGATTAGATTTGGAATAGCTCTTGATCTGAAAATCTTTTACATATAAATAAATAATTTAGTCGCAATTAAATTACATTGACTTTGTCATTAAATATACTGATATTTCAATAGAACAATGAGGAGACCGAGTTGATCTCATTATCAGCATAGGGGTTGTGGAGATTGTTAAGTTTTAGATTGAGATCATGAATCAATTGATGTTAGACCACCGTTGGAAACCTGGAAGCACTGGACGGCCGTTTCGTCCTAGTATGGGACTCCTCAGCAGTGCGCATCCACGATCCCGCTCCCTGCGAGATTCGAACCCAGGACCTACCGGTCTCGCGCCAGGCGCTTAACCAACTAGACCACTGAGCGGGCATCCAATGGTGTTAGTGTCTAACATCAACCAATCCACGACATTGAGCGGCCAACTTCCATTGTACTGAGGTAGATACCTGTCTCTACCCGACACGGATTGATCTCATTGTTCTATCGAAATTTATAAAAAGGGATTAATTGATTTAAATACTGATATTTCTTCAGTTCATTGTGTATTATTTATCATGAAAGCACATCTCCAAATGATACACATACATTACATTCATTTTCCTATACTGGAAACAAAATGATTTGTGTTGATGAGTATATATGTAACATCATCAAAAGGTATTCTGGTCATTAGTTCAAGTGTACGTGTATGATCGTTTACTGAATAGTATTGAACCAATCGTTGATCACCGGTTACCATGGGACTGCATCTCCTTACGATGCTCCACCGCCTTGTGAATCAGACCTTTAGGTCGAAGGCTTCGGGTGTGGCCCCCCTAAGAAAACCGCCTGCTTCGGTTTGGGCACCTGGACAGTATCATATCCCTCACATAAATCAAATGAGATTTGTGTGACGCATATATATTTGGTGCCTCCGTGTACTAATATCTATGTGTTCAAATAAATAAATAAATAAGAATAGTATTGAAGCAAGTAAATTAAATATTAAACAAATAATAATTATTCTCATTAGAGTAAATTGTTTACCCTATTTTCCATATCTAATCATTTATACAATTACACTGCATACACTTTACAGTGCAGTCATATCAATTATGATTTAAACTTAATTTTTAAACTGAAAGCAAATCTAATACATTTTGCTTAAGTTAATCATATTACCATAATATTGGGAGAATCAGTTCAGTTAATAATGGTACAATCAGAAAGAATTCCTCCAGCTAAAGAAAGTAAGAGAAAGTTACAACAGGATCACCACTGGCTTCTATTCTGACACATATTTAATAATGTCACAAGACATTGTGTTGTACCATCTCTATGATCCCAGAACTTCTGCATTACTAACATGGTGTTGGAACTGGATGTCATCAGTCCTTCGGAGAAAACGATAATCACAAAAATAAAGAGAATCTTCTTACATCTTCAACTCGGAGACGCCAGGTTTCACAAGCATAGAGGCTAAACTGCTCTCATCAACGGGTTGAAGATCCCACCTTTTACAGTCAGACTAATATTACAAAGGCGGCAAAGATGACTTAGATTTTCATAAACCACTCTGGTTTTCATTATACGTGAAATGATCTTATCACTCACAGAAGCTCCGTCTCGAGAAGGAAATGAGTAGAACTTCCCTACCAGTGGCTGTATACGCGTGGTCATGTGAGAGCATTTGGAGTAGCAGACAGGACTCTCCCCACTCCCGGCCATACCAGTGCTTCTGGGGGCGTAAATATTTATTTTATGAGATAGTGGAGATTTGTATCTGAGGTGGATGATTTTGGTGAAGTTTTGTTCTCTGACTTCATGTATTTTGTGCTGCTGATGATGTCGTTCAGAAGAACGATGAAAACTCCACGACAAAACTATCCAGCTCACAGAACAAAACTCCATAGATTGACATGCAGAAAAAAATCATCATAATATGATGAAAAAAATCATTTGGGATTGTGAATAATCGAATTTCAAGACGAATTTTCTGGCACAGTTAAAAAGCATACAATATTCAATCAAATTTATCAATAATCGAAATTCTCAATCATTTAAGTGTACTACTGCATGTCCATTACTCTCAATATTACATATCATAAATGATGGACAATTTGTTCTATTGAGAGTACATGTGACTTGAGTAAATGTCAGTATTGTGTTGAAATGACAGATTATTGCTGATAGATTCGGCTGGTTGGTCAACTAAACGATATTGTTCACATATACTGCATAAAATTCGGAATGATTTACCAGATTATTATTTGATTGGCTAAAACGATATACTCTCAACTACACCCGTAGTCTATAAATATACAGAATTGTAAGTTCTAATATTCAATTTCATACTGTCACCATGACTTTTATTCAAACACGAAAATCTCTTATGATCAAATTTATTATGATCTGTACCTTGATGAGTTATATTCACCTTATGATGGTGGAATTCGCCGAACCTGAAACAATTGATGATGGAAAAGAAAGTAAGTTGACTTAACTGAATGTTTTTTTATATTTATATTGAATCTCTATTCCTTTGTTTCAAATCAACTAACTGTCTTTTTTTTTTCTTGTTTCATTTCAGGTTCATTTTTAAGGTTTGGATAATTGTAATATCTTGTGTTCATACCGGTTATATAACATTGGAACATGAAACTATTCTATTTTGAAATGGTTATATGGTTACTGTGATATTATGTAATAAATATGAATTCATATAGATGTTACCGTTTTTTCTTATTTCACTTTCTCAATCTTTTTTCACATTTATGTTGCGAGGTGAAATCAAGTTGATTTGATTTCTGTTAAAAAGCAGAATTATCAGTCTAGGTGTTGTGGAGATTGTTAAGTTTTTTGATTGAAATCATGAGTCAATTGAAGCTAGACGACCATGGAAAACCTGGTAGCACTGGACGGCCGTTTCATCCTAGTATGGGACTCCTCAGTAGTGCGCATCCACGATCTCGCACCCCGAGGGATTCGAACCTAGGACCTATCAGTTTTCAGGTAAATATTTTCCTACTCAGTTGATAATAAGTATAAATAGATGATAATTTAGAAATAATTATTCTGAGTATTAGGGTGAAAGTTTCTCAATTTATTCATAGTCATTTAAGTGAACCTGTTCCTATTGTGATAAGTTATGCTTATATAAAAAAGATTGCTTCACTGAAGAGTTCTCTTTACGGCCAATTCATTTTCAAAGGTTTACAATCGCAAATATTCTTATTTATCTTTCAGGGAAACTAATAATAGATTTATTGTTAAGGACTTGAATATTTATCATGAAGATAAATAGGGCAATTATAATTGAGTACGAATGGTTCATCATGAAAGGTAAGTTGTACGGTCAGATATTTTGCTGGTGTGGATAGTCTAAACGACTTGTTTTTTTAGTAGACATTAACTGATCTACAATATATTTTGACATACTAACAGCGTGAGTGAGAAACACACAGTTGATGAGTAAAACACAGTGTTAGTTGAAAGATAATCTGTCAGTTGGATTCGTGATTTACTATCATTAGACTGAGGGGAATACAGTGGTCTTGAGTGCTGTTCGAGGTATGAGGGCGGTTATCAATTCCCGGTTGCCCACACCGTGAAAGGGTTCTCCTGTACGTACCTGAAAAATAAAATGAGTTGGGGGTGGTCTTATTGACCCGAGAGCATGACTGCAGTGCTCAAGGGACAACTGCTTAAGGTCGGTCACATACGACCTTTATGTGAGTAATTTTTGTGTTAGCTCCGTACTTGTTGAGACCTTACCGCCGGAGACGGATATCCGTGGGATAAGGCGAGGTGTGTATTGTTAGGGTAGACCTTTTCTAACCTCAGCCCTCCTTGTGGTAAAGGCAGCATCGCTGTCATGATGGTTGTCTGAAGGAAACACCTTACTGATGTCACACATCTGTACAGTCAGCAGTACGACTTCGCCTTTGGACCTTGGGCTTATTGCTTTTAGTCTTACCGCTCTTCAACCGACCTGTCTGACATCGCAGGACCTTGATGAACGGTTGTTCCAGCCAGTATAGGTCGGTTGCTTCATCACGATAGGCAAGCCCGACCACCACGTCAAGGTAGCAACAACGGTCGGGATCATTAGACTATGGAATCTATTATTTGGTATATCGGATGATTTCATCACAGATGTATTGCAATCTAGGTTTCTATCTGTAAGCAAAAAAAATAACATATTAGACATCTTACCAATATTAAAATCTTGTGTTGTCCCACTAGTAATTCAGTTAAAAGAGAATATAAGTTAGTGTTAACATTAACGTATTGACATCAGGACGTAGGAGTATCGTTTAGATGCCATAAAGATGCACCAATAAAAGATAAGGCATATTGCTTTGTTTACTTTATCATTTCAAACAGAATTTTAAGCTGGATTTCTTCTGTTTCAAAATAGAAATCATAAAATGCTTGGATCCTCCTAATCAATCATACTATGATGTGTGCTACTAATATCGACAGATAAAAGTAGTATGTATACCCAATCGAAAGTGAAATGCCTAGAGACAGAAATTTAATAAGATCGATCAGAAGAGGATGAGAACAGTGAGTAATTGGTGTGGAAACGAAGAAACAATCAAGTTTGAGACAATTAATTGACATTTTACAAGTGAAGTATTTACTGTATGGTTTACTCAGATTTTACAAAGAGATTCTGTGTCATTTTATATTGAAATATATTTGATTATCCGCCATTTTGTGTTCTGGTTCACTACAATACTATTATCAAAACTCATTATTCTTATAATAAAAGTAAACCGAACAAAATTTTACACAACCTAGACAGCTTATAAAATAAGCAATATGAACCATTGACCTTTCCTCATTATGAAAACAAAATACACTGTGACTAGACGATAACCAGTATCGATTAATAAGTGGTAGAGTATAGGTTACATAATATCTTATATGATAACACAAATGAAATAAATAATAAGTTTAATATTACAATATTCTATACTGGATATTTTTAAACGGAATCATCAATCAAATATCATGAAAGTTATCATTAGTGTTGTTGGAAGTTAGGGGCGGCCAAACCAAAATGTGGCATCAGTCCACAAAGTCACTACCTTCTAGTCTGAGCCATGTTGGTAGTTGCAGAATAGTTGGTTGGGGTCCACGTAACTATCGTAACCAATCGTTGGAGACTCTTGGTGACATGGCTCAGAATCGATCACAATGGCGTAGGTGGTGTATACACTCTTTGTCTTCCCTTAAACTAAGAGATTAAGATCGATTCATATCTTTCTAGGAACTAATTCTTTCTTCCTGTACTATATCCTTGTATGCAATCATTCTTTTATATACTACCACCTTTGAATTAACTACTTTTATTAATCCGGTGTTCATCTTGTTGTGTTAATGAGGTATGGCACATATGGATGATGCACTATGTGTAGCACATATGTGCCTGGTCTTACGTTGTAGCTGACTGACTGACTGATAGGCAGAGATAGATGTTGGCAACAATGTAATCAACGATGCATGTTTTGATGTATATGAGACTCGTCAGCTGGATGGACATGCATCACAAGATTGATGTTTACTTCGGATCTATTGTATTATTCACTTAATTACTAAGTCCAGATAACCACAGGCTTGTAAAATGGGGACAAAGTTTAATTAATTTGTATTAGTTGCTTGCATGTATATCCAAACGACGAGTCTCAAATAGGGTGAAACACATATCCAAGATCCCATCACCAGCCACTATCCATCTCTGTTTATAATCTCTAGGGATTAACGGCAATATCAAGGTAATCCACACCGGGTGCACATATGCAAGAAGGCTTATCAATCCTAGTCCTACAAACCAATGGGAAGAATCAAACAACCAAATACACAAGAACTTATTAATCACCTTGTTCATTTCATCAACTCCGCCTGGAGTCCCTCCGGGGGCTACTGCCGGTCCCAAGCCCGGATAAAGGAGGAGGGTTGGGCATGGGGTTAGCGTCCCCATCCCGTAGAAAACTAACTCGCTAAAAAAACGCTAACCAGAAAAAATTATTCAAACCTTTTAAACTCTGCCCTGGGAGTCAGAAGGTCTTCATTTAGAAGAATTATGACGCCTCATGATGAAAGCCGAATTCCTTCGGAAGTTACGAGGCCGATGCCCCTTCTGACAACCAGAGCGACCATTTATTTAGGTACATGGAATGTTCGTACAATGTGGGACACCGGGAGAGCCTTCCAAATTGCTGCAGAAATGAGAAGATACAACCTAGAGGTACTTGGGATCAGTGAAACACATTGGACACAAGTTGGACAACAACGACTAACTACAGGAGAGCTCCTGTTATACTCCGGCCATGAAGAAGAAAATGCACCACATACACAAGGAGTTGCATTGATGCTGTCCAAACAAGCGCAAAATGCGCTTATAGGATGGGAATCTCATGGACCAAGGATCATCAAAGCCTCGTTCAAAACAAAGAAAGAGGGCATTTCAATGAACATCATCCAATGCTATGCGCCTACCAACGACTACAATGAAGACGCTAAAGATCAATTCTACAATAGGCTGCAGTCAATCGTCGAGAAGTGCCCAACAAAGGACCTGACCATTCTGATGGGAGATTTCAACGCCAAGGTTGGAACGGACAACACTGGATATGAAGACATCATGGGACGACACGGACTGGGAGAAAGAAACGAAAATGGTGAGAGATTTGCAAATCTATGTGCCTTCAATAAGCTGGTCATAGGCGGCACCATATTCCCACATAAACGCATACACAAAACCACATGGACTTCACCGGATCACTCTACACAAAACCAAATCGACCATATTTGCATCAACAAAACGTTCAGGAGGACTATAGAGGACGTGAGAACCAAGAGAGGAGCTGATATAGCATCAGATCATCACTTGCTGGTCGCCAAGATGAAATTGAAACTCAAGAAGCACTGGACAACGGGGCGGACAATATCACAAAAGTTCAATACGGCCTTTCTTCAGGATACTAACAAACTCAACAAATTCAAGATAGTCCTCAGCAACAAGTTCCAGGCCTTTCATGATCTACTCAATGGAGAAGGAACTACTGTGGAGAGCAACTGGAAGGGGATCAAAGAGGCAATCACTTCAACATGTCATGAGGTCCTGGGTCACAAGAAGCACCATCACAAGGAATGGATCACTGTTGATACACTGGATAAGATTCAAGAAAGAAGGAACAAGAAGGCAGCAATCAATACCAGTCGAACAAGAGCAGAAAAAGCCAAGGCACAAGCTGAATACACAGAAGTAAACAAACAAGTGAAGAGGAGCATCAGAACCGACAAACGTAAATATGTGGAAGATTTAGCAACGACGGCGGAAAAGGCTGCAAGAGAAGGAAACATGAGACAACTGTATGACACGACAAAGAAACTCTCTGGAAATCGCCGCAAACCAGAACGACCAGTGAAAAGCAAGGAAGGCAAGGTAATCACCAACATTGAAGAGCAACAAAACAGGTGGGTAGAACACTTCAAAGAACTCTTGAATCGACCAGCTCCACTGAACCCACCCAACATCGAAGCAGCACCCACGGACCTCCCAATCAATGTTGGCCCACCAACAATTGAAGAAATCAGCATGGCCATCAGACAAATCAAGAGTGGCAAAGCAGCAGGACCGGACAACATCCCAGCAGAGGCACTAAAAGCAGACGTAGCGGCAACTGCAAGGATACTCCACATTCTCTTCAATAAGATTTGGGATGAGGAACAAGTACCAAAAGACTGGAAAGAAGGACTTCTGATCAAAATACCGAAGAAAGGCGATCTCAGCAAGTGTGATAACTACAGGGGCATCACTCTTCTCTCAATACCGGGAAAAGTCTTCAACAGGGTATTGTTAAACAGGATGAAGGACTGCGTAGACGCCCAACTTCGTGACCAACAGGCAGGATTCCGTAAGGATAGATCGTGTACAGACCAAATCGCAACTCTACGGATCATTGTGGAACAATCAATTGAATGGAATTCATCACTCTACATCAACTTCATTGACTACGAAAAGGCATTTGATAGCGTGGACAGAACAACACTATGGAAACTTCTTCGACACTACGGCGTGCCTCAGAAGATAGTCAATATCATACGGAATTCCTATGATGGATTAAACTGCAAAATTGTGCATGGAGGACAGTTGACAAAGTCGTTCGAAGTAAAGACCGGTGTCAGGCAAGGTTGCTTACTCTCACCCTTTCTCTTTCTCCTGGTGATCGACTGGATCATGAAGACGTCAACGTCTGAAGGGAAGCACGGGATACAATGGACATCTAGGATGCAGTTGGACGATCTGGACTTCGCAGATGATCTGGCCCTTCTATCCCAAACGCAACAACAGATGCAGGAGAAGACGACAGTGTGGCAGCAGCCTCAGCAGCAGTAGGTCTCAATATACACAAAGGGAAAAGCAGGATTCTCCGATACAACACAGAATGCACCAATCCAATCACAATTGACGGAGAAGATTTGGAAGATGTAAAAACCTTTACGTATTTGGGCAGCATCATTGATGAACAGGGTGGATCTGATGCAGATGTGAAGGCGCGGATCGGCAAAGCAAGAGCAGCATATTTACAACTGAGGAACATCTGGAACTCAAAGCAACTGTCAACCAACACCAAGGTCAGGATTTTCAATACAAATGTCAAGACAGTTCTACTGTATGGGGCAGAAACCTGGAGAACTACGAAAGCCATCATCCAGAAAATACAGGTGTTTATTAACAGTTGTCTACGCAAAATACTTCAGATCCGTTGGCCGGACACTATTAGCAACAACGTACTGTGGGAGAGAACAAACCAGATCCCAGCGGAGGAAGAAATCAGGAAGAAGCGCTGGAAGTGGATAGGACACACATTGAGGAAAGCACCCAACTGCGTCACAAGACAAGCCCTCACATGGAATCCTGAAGGCCAAAGGAAAAGAGGAAGACCAAAGAACACATTACGCCGAGAAATGGAAATAGACATGAGAAAAATGAACAAGAATTGGATGGAACTAGAAAAGAAGGCCCAGGACAGAGTGGGTTGGAGAATGCTGGTCAGCGGCCTATGCTCCATTGGGAGTAACAGGCGTAAGTAAGTAGGTAAGTAAGTGTTCATTTCATCACTTGATAATGATAACACTTTGAGTAAAGGACATTCAATTGTGCTAAAGTAATTGTTTTCATCTATTTATATCGATATTATATACCAACTTTACTCATAGTTTCACTGACATTACATAGAATATTTATGAAGTCATGCAACTGAAAAAATCGACTAAAATAATAACGACAACAACATCGGATATAATTACAACAACAACAAAAATTAAAGTCCCAGCCATTTACTAAAATTTAACGACTGATAACTAGTTGGATATTCCTCTCCCCTCTCCTTTCAACTACATGATAATAATGTTCGACTAACTGCACTACTACACTACTACTAATCATAACACTAAGTGTAATATAATACAACCAAAAGAAAATTTCAAAATTTTCGTAAACAAGTCACATGAAAATAAAAAATGTAAACCGATGTCCTCTCCCTTCCTCCCCCCCCCCCGAAAAAAAAACAAATGCGAAAATAACATTGTAAACAAGTACACCAGTTACGTTGCATGCGGTGATTTTACAACCAAATAACATTATCTTTATTCATTTGAAGTTGTGTTTTTCTTTTCATATTCAATCACCGGATTGAATCAATCAATAATCACATGTATCTTGAAAATATTATCGTCTACGTTTCACTTCAACGAACTCTCACTATACACATTAGTCAAATTGGATTGTAAACTTATCGACTGAAATCAGTTATTCATAAGTAAAACAAAAAAAAAAGAGTATCACCTTGATTGTGATAGTGAATATGAGATTGATGATGTGTTAAGCACTCAATGTTCATTACATTTTCCTACACGTTTGAACCAAAATCTGCTTGTTTCACATAGATAATTAATGTAGACTAAACCTAAACAATCAAAGTAGGATGTCAGCCATTGGTTATTGTCTATGTGAAATTTTTGTTTCATGACTATATTACTTGTTAGTAAGCAGAGTTCATACCCTTTTTTCATATTTAATTGGTTAAGTTAATCTGAATCTGACCGTTAATACCTCATTGAATACCGAAATCAAGTAAGAAATGTACAGCTTGATTAACAAATGATTTTCTTATGAAATTCTGGATGATGTCTCTGAAGGTAAAACATATAGTATTTCGCAAGGTATGTCGTATTGTCGTGATATTTAGTGGCCCGTGAATCTGACTCCAATTAAATCGTATAAATGTTTGTTATCGCCTATCCTCGTATATAATCATAGACTTTAATGGCGTTAGTCAATAACGGAATTAAATAAGTCAAGTAACGAGAATGGACTATGTGATTGCATATGATTTTGTACATAAAGCGAATGGAATAGAGAGAAGAGAAACGACGCAGAGTGGAGATGGAGGGTAAGCCAACTCCCATTTAACCAAGCGTTAATCAATATTTATAGTTACACAAAAGTAATTTACAGATATGTGATGAGTGATGGGATAAGAAATGTACACACACCTACGCGCTCATATAAAAACAGTCAAGATTGATAAGCGAATAAATAACAAGGTCAGAATGTGACTCAAGTAGAATGGATAGAATGGGCTGTCCGAAACATAGAATAAGATTTATGGGTTTAACATAATAACCGACACTACAGATATAACAAAAAACGATACAATCAGGGAGAGGTCTTGTGGATACTATAGTGATTTTTACTAGTTGAGAACATGAGTCGATTGAAACTAAACCACCATGGAAACCTGAAGGCACTGGAAGGCCGTTTCGTCTTATTGTGGGACTCTTCAGCAGTGCACATCCACGATCCCGCCTTGCGAGATTCGGTCCGTGAACGAAATAGCCGTCCAGTGCTTCCAGTTTTTCCATAGTGGTCTAGTTTCAATTGAATCATGAATTCAACTATTAAAAATTACAAAACGATATGTTGTAAAGAATAGCCATATTTACTATACTAATACAGAATATCGTTTACAGTTATGAAGAGACAGTCCCTTGTATATTTAGAGCACTAATACAAGTTTATAAGCAGATAACATAAGCAAGATAGAATATTATAAATGTTCATACACTAAAGAACGAACGACTATAACCAACCAATAAGTAAAAATGGAGCATTTAGCGCTTCGAATATAAATACAAAATATGTGGGTTTTTTTTACAAAATCACGATAGACAGCCAGTCAATCAAACGCAACATAGAACCTGGAACGTATGTTTATAGGTTCAATTTACTATATCTCATGCACAGCAATATGATAAAGAGACTTGACCAGTACGTCAAAGTGGTACATATGTATAGAATTAGGTAAATACATGCTGTACTTAAATAACCTCTTGGATCAATAAACCATTTTGACTGCTGAAAGTTTTGAGCGAACCTCTACTTAACCACAGTAGATCATGTTTACACAAACCAAATGGATTTATTACTGAGTTCAATGAAAATTGATAATTTCTTAGGTACACTAGAAGAGGATCCACTTGAATAGGTAGTATACATTTGAGTGATACACTTATTTCCTCAAAAAATTAACACAATTTATCTCATTGATAAAAGAATAAAGTAGCTCCGAAATATTAATGAAATGCAGCAGAAGAGGTTAAAAATGTTAGTCTTCGAAAGAAGAAAAGATAACCTATACTTAGTTTTCTTGATTCGTTTGTTATTTATCGTATTTTATGATGTATTAACCACTTAATTTTCAACACATTTTTTACACGTTTGAACCAAAATCTGCTTGTTTCACAAAGATAATGTAGACTAAACCTAGTCCCAGAGTGAACATCAACTCCGTGGAATGCAGGCACACTCAGCTGATGAGTCCCAAATAGGACGAAACGCGTGTCAAACTGGATTCCACCGCTAGCCACTATCCATCTTTGCTTAAAAAGCCTGTAACTTAAGGATATATCAAGGCGATCCGCACAGGATGTACATATGCTAACACGAGACTGATCAATTACAGTCCTAAATAACAATGGGAAAATACAAGTAATTCAGCTAAGAGGAATTATAGAGTACCTATTGTACCTATTGTTAGAAATCTATTAATCTTTTCCAAAGTATCAAAATGGATAACTATAGGACAACATTATTGTTCTATCATTGTTTAAACATTATACAATGATAGATTGTTGCATGTACTTGAATCCTAAATTACTAAAAGCATAGATATTTACTATTTAATCTATTAGAAATGGTAAGGATAAAAGATTTCCTCTTCACATTTTAATCTAAACCAATTCAGTTCATATCAACAATGAATATGAATTACATCACGAGGCAAGCTCTAACGCGGAATCTTGAAGGGAAGCGGAGAAAAGGAAGACCAAAGAACACATTACGTCGGGAAATAGAAGCAGATATGAAAAGGATGAATAGGAACTGGAAGGAGCTGGAAAGGATCGCCCAGGACAGGATTGGATGGAGAATGCTAGTGAGCGGCCTATGCTCCTTCACGAGGAGTAACAGGCGTAAGTAATACTGGATAGTTTTATAAATTCAATTGAAATA
Organism: Schistosoma mattheei; assembly: GCA_944470405.2. Taxonomy (NCBI): domain Eukaryota; kingdom Metazoa; phylum Platyhelminthes; class Trematoda; order Strigeidida; family Schistosomatidae; genus Schistosoma; species Schistosoma mattheei. The sequence goes on along the minus strand of OX103948.1, from coordinate 22,133,025 downwards.
TGGATATGTCACTAAGTTTACCATCTATCTATAAAAAGTGTATTGTATCATTTTACAAAACATGAATTATATTAATAAGTACAGACTATCTGGTTGAGGTCGGTATGATTATAATAATCAATGATTAGAGACTTTGAATGAAATAGTTCAAAAATCGTTCGTAATGACGTAAATGTATCTATTCTTTATGTTCCACGAAATCCTGAGACACTAAATTCATCCTAACGCCTTTTTTCGTTGTTTTGTTGATATACAATCTTTCCTATTACTCCTGATACTGTTACTATCTCTACTATTCTAAGATTTGGTCTAATATTTACATCTTTCTGTGCTAATGACATACCAATGTGCATTGTGTTTGATTAAGTGACTGATATAACATGATCAGTCAATGTTAAAGTGTAGTTAAAACGAGAACTAGTGCTTTCAACGTGATATGGTCCCCGGCTAAAATGTAGTTGACTTTGTAATAAAACATTTATGGATCATTTCAAAGTAATTACATTTAGTGAAATAAAAACTTTTAAAAAGATTAAAGAAAGAAGAAGGAACAATCATAATAAATTGTATCAAGAAGATCTTGTATTATAAGAGTAATTCTGAAAACATTTTAATATTTAAGTAACCTAGAAAAAGATAAAGAAATTATAACTATGCAAATATGAATCGAATGCATATGTCCTCTAGTTGATTTATACTATTGAAAGATATTTGATCACATAAATATTGGTACAAAGGAGCATAGAATACATAAGAACCACATAAGTCACTTGATTTGTCTGTGGGCTATGATACTGCTCGGGTGCCTAAATTGAAGGAAGTGATTTTCTTAGGGGGCAATATTCAGAGACTTCGACCTGAAGGTCTGATCCACAAGGTAGTGGGAGCATCGTAAGGAGATGCAGTCCCATGGTAGCCGGTGACCAATAGTTGGTTCATACGCCATTTTCCTTTCAGGATACTGAGGCCTATGTGCACTACTGGTTTGGAACCAGGGTTTTCCAACTCAGCTAGGTGGACTCTCCATTTCCACCAATCCAGTTAAAGCACTAGACATTTGATTTTCGTCCTCTCAATTTTGTAAATAACAGTAATGCCATGAGAAGACAGTGAGTAAGATATCCCTGACAGTGGTTGTATGCACGTGGTCGCGTGAGAGCATTTCGATAGAGATAGCTAACTCTCCCCACCCTCCGCTGTACCAGGGCATATATTCAGTCAGATATAAGCAATGTAGATCTTGACACATATGTCTATCAGCTCTAGTTGTCATAATAGACCAGTATAGCAAAAGGTAATTATCAAGACAAATGTCAAAGTCATAGAAATAGTAACAGTATTAGTAATAATCAAAATATATTCCATATAGAATATGAACAGTGAAGAAAGAACAGATTCTTAGGATAGAAAAATATAAGAAAAATTTTTAACTCAAAATTTAAAGAAGGAATAGGTAAATTTGAGCAATTGCAACTGATTCTGAACAATATCACACAAATTTGCTAAACACTAGGGAATGATTAAAAAACAGGAAACATTAAAGAATTGTTTTGTCGTGATATGAGACTACTCCTAAGCAATCGACAGTGATATACACTCCACCAGAGATTGACTGAGAGACTTTAAGATCCAATGACGAACACATAACACTTACAGAACATTGTATTGAAATTAAATGGTTTATGTTTCCAATTATCTCAATATAGCTGACCTTCCATCAAATGTGTGCTGAGCTTAAGATGTGAAGATCTGGAGTTTGATAACTGATGGAATCATATAGACTTATTAATAGTCTTATACTAAGATATATTTAATCTTCAGTTCTTTTTAGTTTTTAGTGACTCTTCACCAGATTTTAAGCAGCAACAAAATCATTGTTCATATACTATTTGTATAAAATTTTAGAATGTATAGTCGAGAGAAAATCTTCATTCACCTAGTTTTTTTTTGTACCTTTGCCTATTTATTTGATAAATCGTTACTTTCATGTTGACAAAACACATACTATTCTAGGATTCACACTATTAATTCAGCACTACTATCCAGCAAAACAAAACAAAAAAAAAAGAGAAAACAAACAAACACGTCGATAAATCGGCTTTTTAGCTTTGAACTGATAGTGAAAATTATCAGTTTAGGGGTTGTGGAGATTGTTAAGTTTTTGATTGAAACCATGAGTCAATTGAATCTAGACCACCATGGAAAACCTGGAAGCACTGGACGGCCGTTTCGTCCTAGTATGGGACTCCTCAGCAGTGCGCATCCATGATCCCGCACTCCACAAGATCCGAACTCAGGACCTATCAGTCTCGCGCCAGGTGCTTAACCAACTAGACCACTGAGCCGGCATCCAATGGTGTTAATGTCTAACCTCAACCAATCGACGAAATTGCGCGACCATCTTCCATTGTACTGAATTAGACACCTGTTTCTACCCTACACGGATTAGCTTCACTGGACACGGCTTCTCATCAGAACTCTGAGAATTTTCTGACGAAGCTAGTCACTAGTGAGCACATGGTAATTATCAAAAAGTTGAAAAAATAGTTACTTATTAGTTATTTATGCTTTGATTAGCCTTTATTTATAACTGAATTAAATTCATAATAAACTGTTTATAGGGTAAAAAACTACTAAATAAGTGTAAAAATAGGCTTTCAATAAGGAAAAAACACCTCTTGATAATGTGTCAACCATCTATGAAATTGATTTTGCTATAAATAAATAAAAAACGCAAAGAATAATCGGGAACCATTTTACACAAATTCACTGAAATAATTACTGTTTAAAATATCTCTCCTAGAAAATATGATTATATAGTGATGTAACTTATTTTCCAAGTACAACGGCCAGCTGTTACGTATGCCTGAACACCGATTACCATGACGTGCAATGCTAACCGGTGTTGGAGATGGTTGGAAGAAATATAGGGGCAGCCAAACCAAAACGTGGCATCAGTCCATAAAGTCACTACCTTCTAGTCTGAGCCATGTTGGTAGATGCAGACTACTTGATTGGAGTCCGCGTGACTATCGTAACTAATGGTTGGAGACTCTTGGTGACATGGCTCAGAATCGATCACAGTGGCGTCGGTGTATGCACGCTCTGTCTTCCCTTAAACTATGAGATTGAAATAGCTTCATATCTTTCTTTCTATGTACTATTTCCTTCTTCCTGTACTATATCCTTATTGCAATCTTTCTTTTATATATTACCACCTCTGAATTAGCTACTTTTATGAATCCGGTGTCCATCTTGTTGTGTTAATGAGGTATGGCAACTTCGACCGATGCATATATGTGCCTGGTCCTACGTTGTAGCTAACTGACTGACTGACAACGGCCAGCTTCAAGCATATAATATATACCTGGGACCTAGTGATACTACTCTGTCACTTAAATCAAAATCAATAAAATCAAGTTTGAACATGCTATCTAAATCATATGAGATCAAGTTCTATACTCAATAAGTTAACATTCTCCGAGAAAGAATACTATACAAGTCTTTAATCTTTTCTTTCATAGTTCAGCATATGAATACTTCAAGAAAAAAAAGTAGTTAACTACAATGGATATAATGATTTTTAAATGATTATTAACATGTTTTGACAATGGAACTGTGGTGTAGGCTACAGATGTCGACAGATATAAGTAGTATGTATCACCAATCGAAAGTGAAATGCCTGGAGACAGAAATTTAATAAGATCGATCAGAAGACGACGAGAACAGTGAGTAATTGGTGTGGAAACGAAGAAACAATCAATTCTGAGACAACTGATTGACACTTTAGAAGTGAATTATTTACTGTATGGTTTCTCAGATTTGTATTGAAATACATTTGGTTTTCCCCACCTGTGTTCTCGTTCACTACAGCTGTAGTTATTGTTCTTTGGACGACTAAATTTCTTCATGAAGTAATCTATTTCTTAATAGGTTGATACATTTTTGTCCACAAATCCAAGAGTGTGCCTCCCCAAATGCCGTAGTACGGCCGAGGATGGGGAAAGTCAGCTATCTCTCTCCCAATGCTCTCACGTGACTATGCGTGTACAGCCACTGTAGGGGAGGTCCTACTAACTGCCTTCTCGCGGCGGGGGTGTTCTTCACGAAATTCAGAAGACGAAAAGCGAATATCCAGTGCATTACCCGGGTTGGTGTACATGGAGGATCCACCTAGGTGAGTTGGAAAATCCTGATTCCAAACCAATGGTGTGCATGAGTTCCAGGATCCTGAAGGAACAAATGGTGTATGAACTTATTGTTAGTCACCGGGTACCATGGGACTGCATATCCTTACGTTGCTCCACTACCTTGTGTATTAGACCTCTAGGTCAAAGGCTCCGGGTGTGACCCCCTAAGAAAACCACCTGCTTCGGTTTGGGCACCGAGGCAGTATCACAGCCTTCACACATATCAAATGAGATTTGTGTGACGCATATATATCTGGTGCCTCCTTGTACTAATATGTGTTAAAATAAATAAATAAATCATTAATATATAAATCAAACAAACAGTTACCTACTTCAAGGATTAAGATGATGCCTTGACTTGATAATCATTAATATTTATCCAGCTTCATTTTACTTAACTAATATCGATATATCAAGGTAAATGATCTTTGTATAATAAAATATCTGTGTAAGTACTATTGTTACCTAAATAATTCCACTCAAACTTTACCAGTTGTAATCTAATCTAAACCATTGATTTGAAGTGGGTTTTTTTATGAACTTCGATATTAAGGTCATTCATTCCACTATCACAATTGACGTATGATCGTATCCAGGTTTGCAAGTAGTTAGTTTTGTTTTATTTTTAAGCTGAGAATGTTACTAATTATTTTTAGATGATGCACTAGCAATTCATATGGAGCAGTAGCTTAGTAATTAAGGCGTCCGACATTCAACCATTTAGTTTCGGGTTCGAACTCGATTTCACCTACTTCGATTTGGGCAACTGGGTAGTATTATTATTATTAGCCTTCAATCTTCGAATGTCGCTCGTATCCCAAAACCTGGTAAATAAGTTAGTTCAATAAATTAGATCTACCAATTTGTGTTGTCAATTAAATGTGAGCCACAAACTACATTACGATGAGTTGGTTAGTTAGCTAGTTGTAGTAAATTACCACATGTTTACAATGAATCGATCGGCTTTTTCAAGTTGATTACTAAATCTAATAATGTAAACGATAGAATGCCTGTGGATTATTCACTAAAAAAAAGTTTAGACACATCATCTACACATCGGTGCTTCTTTGACACGATGATCGTTGTTACCACAGGTCAGTCGCAGTCCGAATTGTTTAGTAGTAACATCTATGACTGTGAAGCTGAATGATCACTACTCGGTGATCAATTAATCATAAATCACTGTGACTTACTTGAGTCATACTGGATAAAGTGCTTGTTTCCTGTGATCTTACTTTACTAGAAAATTAAGCTGGAGAGTTATACTGATGAAAATAACCACCATTATACGACTCGTTTTTTATGTAAAATCCAAAGCATATTAACAAAACCTTTTGTCTTCGGCTTTGGTACATATTCAGAGAACACTAATACACTGTATTGATTGACACAATATATAGGGACACTGGCAGAGCCAGTTTACAGCTACTAGATATTTGCGACAGATTGACAATTATTCAACTAATAAGAATGTAGACGGATATTTCGTTATGAAGAAACTGTTACAGAATCTTAACGAGCTGTTAGCTAGAAAATAAGCCTCAGAAAAAAAGTACTTGAACTCAGTCAAGGTCACTTATTCATAATCAACGTGCAGCCTGACACAACACTTGTCAATCTAAACTGTTGTGTTAAATCAGTGAAAGATTCAACTAACATTATGAATAGCAATAGAGTCTAACCACCTATGGTAACATGCGATATTGAAGATGAATAATTATTTAGAATATAGCTGCAGAAGGTGGAATGAAAAAGTATGTATAAAGGAATAATGTAAATTAGGATAAGGTGTTATAATTAGTCACAATGACCTGTCATAAGTAGTTCCCTTCAATTTTATAGTATTGACTTTATACTTTCAACTACTTACTGTATCTATCGAAAACATGTAATGCAAGTAAAATTATTATATCTAGAACAAACCTTTTCTAAACTCTGTTTTTGTATAGATGAAGGTATAATCACTAAAGATGTTAGTTATCCGTTAAAAATTAACATACTACTGTCACATATTAGTATATTCAGAAGTGTAACTTTATCAACAACAGAGAAATTCACTACCTTCGGTTATATTTCTCTCAAACTGACTAACTTAACACAGAACATTATGGAAACAACCATTTCAACCAACATAATTAAGTTATTTTAATAGTTGAGATCATGAGTTAATTGAAGCTAGACCATCATGGAAAACCTAAGAGCATTGGACGGCCGTTTCGTCCAATTGTGGGACTCTTCAGAAGTGCACATCCACGACCCAGCCTCGTGGGATTCGAACCAAGGACATATCAGTCTCAGGTGCAAGCGCTTAACCACTAGACGGGGATGATTTATCATTCTATTTCATTTTAAAGTTTAGATGAGAACTGGAATATTTTTTTCATCCACCTTAATACGATCATTATCAAATCTAGAAGAGAAAAAAACGAAGTCTTCCTGTAAAAAGAAAAAGAGGTCACAAGATTGACAATGATCGTTTGAAATGTTGTTCTATTGATGTGTATATGTGTTGTTGTTTTTTTTTAATGATTTGACATTTCTAACAATACACGACAATACACTTAGACAATACTCTATTGATACTCCACTCTATTACACATTCACATAAGTGACACATATACTATGGAAAAACATCTCCATAGGAACTATTTTGTCATAAAGAACATTACTATTTTGAAAGGTTTGTTTTTTTTTGTTTTCTAGGTTGACATTGAGAAACCATCTTATAACATAGTTCGGATTTAAAAGTGTCAAACTGTACTACATAAAGTTATTTCTTTATTGAGAAAAAGAAAAGAAACATGTTTTAATACATCTCAACTGTATGACTTATGTAATAATCATAATGCTTTCTTTTACTAAACGTCCTTCACCCCATTCATGGCAGCATAAATTCAATAATAATCATAATATGCACATGATCAACACGTTTAAAAATTGGTCCGATTATACTAATCTCAATAAAGAGCATCTACAGATAGGCTTGATCAATGAATTATAATAATAATAACAATAATGACAGATTATCAGTAATATCTGCTGAATTCGATTATTATTATTATTATCGCGTTATACAGTTTGCAACAATCACTTCTTAATAAAATAATGTTCTATATTCCTTTAAGTAGCGATGGATGATGGTTAGCAGTAGAATGTGTGTTTCGTCTTATCTAGGACAAGTTAGGCGGATATACATGAATTCCAGAGTTAACGTTCACTTTGGAACTTAAACCCAGTACACCTCACTTAGTTACTGAGTCCAGATAGCTACAGGCTTGTGCAATGGTGTGAATTCTCATATATATGAATTGGTTGTTTGGATTTTTTCATTAATATTTAAGACTGTGCTTGATCAGTCTCTTCTCACATATGTGCACCCCATGAGAATTGACTTGATATTGTCACTAAGCCACAAGTATTCTTAAGCAAAGAGGATTGGAAACCACAAATACAAATGAATTAGACTAAATTCCATTTCACGAGCTAGTCAGCTATCTGAACTCAATAGATAAGTGGATAATGCGATGATGTTTGTGGCGAACAGTACTAGATTCGAGTCTTGGAGTGAACATCAGCTTTGGGATTCATGTATATCTGGTGTATGAGTTTCGAATAGGGTGAAATAGACGTCCAGGATTCCACTGCTAGCCATCATCCATGTCTACTTAAAATGCTTGTGACTTGATAGTAGTATCGAGGCAGTCCTCACAGGATGCACATATACGAGAAGAGACTGATCAATTACAATTGTAATCGTCAATGAGAAGATCCAAACAACCAATACATATAAATTTTATTATTGCTCAAATTATATTGTATTTGGGGGAGCTCATTTGAAAACGATTATTTCCGCCCCACCTCACTCTTCATTGCCACCTTTTGTATAAACAAACATAAGCGAGCGAAATTGTCATGTAAATTATGGAATTTTTTAGTATGCCTAGCTAATCAGTAAGGCTTGTCAATTCTCGTGAATATGATAGAATTTTTCTTAGTTTCTTTTCTTACTGGGATCTTGAATTTTCAGAATACTATACACAGAGTATAGATGTTGAGATTACCGGAAGATACTGAATATATAGATAAAAATACTATGGATACAATCTCGAAGCTTTAATATGTGATATTATCCCTGTTATCTTCGCTGCATTCTTATCAACAAAAATAATAATAACGTTGAATTACTATTATGGGAGTTAACTAGGAATTAGTTATGATAAAAATTTAAATCCCCAGTCATCCATAAATCTAGGTGTACTTTTTTTTCAACTGAATCATGTGGCAATAGACACCGGTTTACTAGTTTGTTTAATATTTCTTCAGCTAGAGTAGGAGACTGTATTATTAAGATAACCCTCTCTACAAAAAATACAGGATATTTCGCTGTAAATTGCTACATCACACCACATATCGTCGCAATGAGGCAATCGTCGGTTTACAGTATAACTCCTGGATACGAGATCGTGGGTGCGCACTGCTGAAGTTTCTCGTACTAGGATGAGACGGCCGTCCAGTGTTCCCAGGTTTCAATGGTTGTCTAGATGAGATCAGTTGGTGATTTATAATTCTGAAGACTAAACATTCAGTGAAGGATTAATGCACAAAGTCAGTCAGTAACAACGTAGAACTTCGTACGTACATACATCAGTTCGAGTTGCCATACTACATAAGCACACAAATACAGTTGTCGATTCAAACTCCATAGTGGTAGAGCTAGTAAGAGTATAAACAGTAATCAGAAACATTGGGGTTTGAAGATGTTATTCAAGGAGTATAATTCAGTGAAATAAATTTGGGAAGAGAAAAAAGAGACAAGGAGGAATCAGGAGATTAAAATTTGAGAGAACGCAAAGAGTGTATGCACCTGCGCCATTGCAAACGACTGTAAGCCATGTCATTCAGGGTCTCTAACCATCGGTTGCTATTATCTCGCGGTCCCCAACCAGGAAGTCTACACCTACCAACATGACTCAGTGCACTTGTCAGTGACTTCATGAACTTGTGCGATGTTTTGGTCTGGCACAAAGCACAAAGCATTGTTCTCTTCTATGCAATAGATTTACATAACAGTCTATAATGAAAATAATGAGTAAATTATAGAAGCTTAATTATTTGTATTCCAAGAGCATTTCTGATGCGTAGAAAAGCTAGTAAGTTAGTAGCAATACAGTTGGATGCCATATATTGTAGTCATCATCAGCGCAAAACCTCGCATGAAAATGCGCTGGCCAAAGATGCTGTATAGTGAATAAGAACTAAGGTGGGAAATACCAATTTATTGTTTAATGCAAAATCACACAGTGGCTTAGTAAAATATAAAAATCATACATTAAATACATCATTTGCATAACTTCTTTGCATCGTTCTTCACATACTCTATTATTCCTCTATTTCTGTTGTTATTTCGGTTACTCCCCTATTTCCTTCCAGTCCTCTCTAGGCATTCCACTTCCGATTGGTACGACCTACTACTTATGTCTGTCGGCATAAGTAGCACACACCACAGCCGTATTTCATTAGCACGACAAGATGAAATTAACAAGGTGTGCAGTGAAAGAGATTGGAATAACATACCAATGACAATGAAAAAGAATAACTATTAGGAATAAAGTTTAAAAACATAGAGTACAAATGCACGTATGATGAGAAACTGAAATTTTGAACAGAATGGAAGATAAATAATCAATATATTTGTGTTATTGTGAACAATTTTGCACAATTATACCCTAAGTTTACAGCTACTGTTTGAATATACCACGAGGAGAGATGTAGAGTTAGTTAGAAAAAAACAAATAGTCAGTTGATAAGATTTTTAGTGTATTCTAGCAGAAGTTCGTGCTGACAATAATATAATTTAAAAGAACAATGAAATTTTGGTCACTGAATCATACAGTTGAGTGAATGAAACTTCACTGAAGTCATCAACTTCAATTACTATCATATTAAACCATGAATTATGTTGAGTAAGCAATTGATTGATTTTAAGTCCACTCTGTTTAAGTGTTTTAAAGTGTTTTTTTTTCTCTTTTGATGAATTCAGTCATGTGCCCACAATTGATTGATCACTGGGTGGTGACGAATGTCATGTGTGTCAAGTCCTTCTTAGTGCAGATCGAATGCTATCGACCAAGTTCCAATTTGGCCACTAGTCTAGATGACTCGACATTGCGTGCACTATGTTGACTACCTCCAACCACCATTCTAAGTCATGTACCATCAATCATTCAAAACATCTTAAATGCTATTGGTTAGATTATCTAGAAATTTTAACAAATAGCGTAAAATAATGTTTATTTATTTATTTGTATCAAAAGGGCTTTTGTGGATATCATAGTAATTTCAATGGTTGAGAACATAAGTCTGTTGAAACCAGAACACCATGGAAAACCCGGAAGCACTGGACGGCCGTTTCGTCCTATTGCGGGACTCCTCAGCAGCGCATACCCACGACCCCGTCTCGCAAAATTCGAAATCAGAACCTATCAGTCTTGCGCACGAGCGCTTAACCACTAGACCACGGAGCCGGTATCCAACGGTGTTAATATTTAACTTCAAATAATCCACGAAATTGAGCGACACATCCACCATTGTCTTCAGTGAATTACTATCTCACAACTGACCCAACTGAACTCGACTGGACACTGCTTCCGTCCAGTGCTTCCAGGTTTTGCATGATTGTCCAGTTTCAACTGACTCATGATTTCAACCATCGACATTATTTATTTGTGTTCCTAACATCCACTGAAACATCACAATCTAATTCCATAAATCAGAAGAAAAAAATTGAATTTCGCGTACTACAGATTGTAAATAACTCGCTGTATTATTTACACAGTTTGTTTTAAACTAATTCATATATTTTTCGAAAGATTTATTCAAAAATTTGATAATCTAAATTAGAATCAATCTCAATGGTACAGATTCATTGAGTTTTTTGTTTAAAATTATTTTAAAAATTCATATCTTCTCTTAACCTAATCATTTTATAGGACATTTATACTACTTCCAATACATTGGTATACATGTTGATAAGTTCATTAGTCAGTCAGTCAGCTACAACGTAGGACTAGACACATATGTGCATCGGTCCAAGTTGCCATACCTCATTAGCACAACAAGATGATCACCAAATTCATAGAAGTTATTACTTAAACGGTAGTAATATACAAAAGGAAGATTGAGTATAACGATATAGTACAGGAAGAAGGATTTAGTACGTAGAAAGAAAGATATGAAGCGATGTTAATCTCTTAGTTTAAGGGAAGACAGAGAGTGTATACACCACCTACGCCATTGTGATCGATTCTGAGCCATGTCACCAAGAGTCTCCAACCATTAGTTACGATAGTCACGCGGACTCCAGCCAAGTAGTCTGCATCTACCAACACGACTCAGACTAGAAGTTAGAGACTTCATGAACTGATGCCATGTTTTCGTTTGACCACCCCCAAATTGTTGTGTCGTTGTGGCGTAGCAACTTGGGCAAAAATCCATAAAATGATGTATATATATACACCTTTTATCAAGGTGTAATTAGTTGAAACGACATACCACTATATGTGATGAGTTGACCAATATGGTTATTAAACACTTATGTTAGCTTTTGTATTTTCACACATTTGTTTCCTGTGGTGATATTTATGATTGTGTTAATACATATTTCTAACAAAATTCATCATTTAATAAAACTTTGATATAAGATCAAGAGTGATCAATTAACATATTTCATCTTAAATTGTACTATGTTGTATGTTTTTTCTTGATCATAGATACCAGTGTACCCTACCGGTGACCAGTCACCTTTTAAGCAAATAACCGCCTGTTTTTCAGGCATCATTGCTATATATATAACTTCGGTCTACTAATAAAACCTGTAGAGCTAATACGAGACATCAACTTGTTGATCATTTTACACTAACAGAATCCTGACATTCACTAAAACCGTATGTGATAGTAATTAAATCTAAATTCATAACAATGTGTAACACCACAACCATGCGGAGACTATGATAAGACAATGTGACATAATACATAGTGTGTGTGTGTGTGTGTGAGCGCTACAATCAATAACACAATATATAGGGATTCATTTTTAACTTTACTCAATCTACACTGTTAATCTATACAATTTTACGATTGTTGTCATGTAACTTGGGACATCAATTTTTATTTCCATTTATTTTCTTCGGGAACTTTTATATATGGTAACAAAAATCATCTTCCACTTTAAGACTTTATGTAATTCATTCATACCTATTATTATCATGTATTCTATGAACCTGCATCCATATGATATCAATTATATGTACCTTAGTTTTGAAATAATTACCACTACTGTTTTTAAGCTAAAAAAAAAAAGTAGAAAACATCTGAAGAGAAACCATAAAATAAAATGAGTGTAATATTATTCTGTTACTTATATTATTCAATATTTAGTAATATATATATATTGCATTGAAATTCCGAACTATGATAGACAAAACAAATTTTAAATTATACTGAGTGCCGAAACTATTAGAGTACATATAAAACAGTCAGTCAGTCAGCAATAACGTAGAACTTCATACGTACATACATCAGTTCGAGTTGCCATACAACATTAGCACACAGATACGATTGTCGATTCAAACTCCATAGTGGTACAGGTAGTAAAAGTATAAGCAGTAATCGGAAACATTAGGCTTGGAAGATGTTATTCAAGGAGTATAATTCAGTGAAATAAATTTGGGAAGAGAAAAAAGAGACAAGGAGGAATCAGGAGATTAAAATTTGAGAGAACGCAAAGAGTGTATGCACCTGCGCCATTGCAAACGACTGTAAGCCATGTCATTCAGGGTCTCTAACCATCGGTTGCTATTATCTCGCGGATCCCAACCAGTTAGTCTACACCTACCAACATGACTCAGTGCACTTGTCAGTGACTTCATGGACTTGTGCCATGTTTTGGTTTGGCCGCCCCTAGCCTTCTTCCAACCTACTCCTACACCATAAATCATCGCTTGTCGGGGCAGTCGGTGGTTGGACATACGTAACACGTGTCCAAGCCATCTCAACTGATGAAGTTTCAATACTTCATCGATCGATTTGCCATCCTAACAACTGCATTGTTTACTCAGTGGTCCCAGGATATACGAGCAATGCTTTGACGACACCTATGATCGAATACTAGTAACCTACAAATATCCTCTACTCTTACCGGCCATGTTTCACTGCCATAAAGTAGGACAGAGCAAACTACTGCGTCGTAAACTCGTCCTTTGGTTGGTAGACGGATATCTCGCCTACGCCATAAATGACGCAAGTTGGCAAAAGCTAATCGTACATAACAAAAACAGTAACAATACGTGTAGATATATAACGAATATACATTAGTCTTATTTACGAAGAGCATTTAAGTACTTGATTCTCCACATATTGAAGTGTAGCCAAAAAATTTTACTTAATAACTTATCGTGTATTGAGTTTCATTTATTTCAACCAATTATAAAAACAACTTTTTTTACGAAACATAAAACAGTAATATCAAAATTAAAAATTCAAGAAGAGGAAACGATAAAATAACTGATGAAATAGAGAGTGGTTATTATTGTCAGTAGACAAAAAAAAACAAATATTAAATTATGAGTAACTCATTCACTAGGGATATAAATCAGTCAGTCAGCCATAACGTAGGACCAAGCACATATATTCTGACCGTTGTTGCTACCTTGATGTGGTGGTCGGGCTTGCCTATCGTGATGAAGCAACCGACCTATACTGGCTGGAACAACCGTTCCTCAAGGTCCTACTATGTCAGACAGCTCGGTGGAAGAGCGGTAAGACAAAAAGCAACAAACCCAAGGTCCGAAGGCGAAGTCGTACTGCTGACTGTACAGAGGTGTGACAGCAGTTAGGCGTTTCCTCAAGACAACCAGCATGACAGCGATGCTGCCTTTACCACAAGGAGGGCTGGGGTTAGAAAAGGTCGACCCTAAATATACACACCTCACCTTATCCCACGGATATCCGTCTCCGGCGGTAAGGTCTCAACAAGTACGGAGCTAACACAAAATTTACTCACAAAAAGGTCGTATGTGACCGATCTCAAGCAGTTGTCCCTTGAGCACTGCGGTCACTCTCTCAGGTCTCTAAGACCACCTCTAATCCAACTTCTTTTTCAGGTACCTCCAGAAGAACCCTTCCACGGTGTGGGCAACCGGGAATTGATAACCGCCCTCATACCTCGAACAGTACTCAAGACCACTGGATATAAATCACACTCTAGGTGTGAGAATTGATGACACTACTCGGTTATCTAAATCGAAGTGGAGAGAAGTTTGAATGTGGGCTTCAGTATCTAAAGACTGAACACCTCAACCATAGAACAATCACTACATATTAGTACTCAATAGTTGAAAAATATTAAATATACATGTGTTATAATAATTAATTTATGAAAAATACATCGTCATATATCTGAAAAAAACATGAAATTCTGGCGTTCAGTTTGCTATTACCTTCAATAAACCAAGGACTTCATAAACTTGTGATTGCCTTTATGTACTACTATCGTATTTGTACACCAAGAGATGATGTGGTAAAAAGCTTACTTATTTACACAAAAAGCTAAATAGTGAGGGATAACTATGGTAGCAAATAATTAAAAATCAATGTCAACCAATTATCGAGAACAAATTTAAGTAACCAGCTTTGAACAATACTTTAGATAATGAATGTGGGGTTCAGGCCATCAACTTAATTGTTGGAAACTAAGTGCTTTCATCAATTGTGTCTATTATTTTACTGACGAGTTAATCTGGAAATAGTAAGTACTGTAAATATTATATATTTTGTCATATTTAGTAGTTGACTGGATTATAAAACAATTTTCAAGCTAGTAGATAACATATCACGGAATAAGATGGTCTATTACGAAGACATATCCTATATGGATTATGAATGAGAGTTTGAACGTGTAACAGATCAGTAAAAAAACTTATTAATGAAACAAAACTAAACTAACACAAAGTCGGATAATGTTACATTTTCACATGAAAATAACCTTTATACATAAAAAACACGCATCAAATGACTTACTCAAATAGTTTCTCTCTCTTCGATTCATCGAATTTAAACAACGGTAGTGTAGAAATCAAGCCCATACGTGTGGCGATTCTTACTTGTTCCTCTTCAGTTAACTGGGACATAGGTCGTGAGACACCAGGAGTAGGATGCATAATTGGATCATTCTCCTAATACATACACGGCAAATATTTACAAAATGATTTTTTCTATACATATTTTTTTAAACAAATTATGAATAAGCACGCAAGCAAAGATATAGTGACATTCACCATGTGAATTATCCATAGTAGTAAGCGCAACAAAATAAAGTTCTTCCCCATAACTGAAGTAAAGCTTCATAATCCCACAAACACAAGTCAGTTGTGAATAACGTTAGATCCGGCATACGTGTATCAGTGCTTGTTAAAAACTACACCAGTGGTGGGAAAAATTAACGAGCCCGAAAGAGAATGAGTGTTAATAGCAATAATATCAACAGTAGTGTAAAACTAAACGTTCGAAAGTACAGGTCAAAAGGATTTAATGAAATGAAACTAATGAATGAAAAGTGTAGGATAATACTAGGCTTGACATTCTGATGGAGATCAAGTATAAATATGTAGGCGTAAATGACGCCTAACATAAATCACTGATTACGATTCCCCTTGAACCTTAAAAAAGTCGGAATCACTTGGCATGGCTAGATTTATAATCGATGGCTAAGTAAAATAGTGCCACAAGTTCGTTTGACTACCTTTACCTAGTTTCTGACTTAATCCCACGCTAGTCAAAACCGTATGTCCAGCCAGCAGAGTCGACGAATGTTGCCAGCTTAGTCATTTGATTCGCCATTTCTACTAAGCTCGATTTCAACAATACTCTTTCGTGATTTCGGTACATGCAATAAATTTGTCGAAGCACCTATAACCAAATACAAACAACATAAGTATATTTGATGCATTTATGGATCATTTAGAGTAGTAGGGTGAACTGGTATACAATATATTTTGCATGTGACCAATAGATAAAAGACCTAGGCCGTTTGTGATGCAAGTCGGCAAAAGTCAAGCACGCTTGTATCTTTTCAGAGGTTTCCTCAGATATTGGTTTACCAAGGTTTGAAGGATTCTTGGGTCAAAGGCAATAGTCAGCTGATCCAACGATTCCATTTCTTGTAAATGAATCAGGTGGAAAAGAGAAACACTACGTTATTAACAACCACAGAAAATAATTATGTGAAATGACACTGTTTATTCAGATTCGTAATAAGATAATTGTAGGAAACAATAATCACGATCAATATTCGGGAAGTTCAGTGTAGAGAGAAATACTATGACACCAGAAAAAACCTGGGTAGTTAAAGGACCAAACTGCGTGCGGAACGGAAGTCAATAAGATGGTATATCAATAGTAATAGACGAAGACTTTGTTTGAAATATCCAGTTATTGACCCATACTGATTAATAGGTTTCTACAATATTTATAAGAATAACCACTGGTTTTAGCAATAGCTTATACAAAAAAATAGTCCCTCCTATGCCTACATTTGTTCTTCATTAATTTGTTAACCCATACAACTTTCTACAGTCGTGGTGCAGCGCATGCAGTACATGCCCTAAACAACTTAGCCGATTTACTCTTACGGGATTTTTAGTGGCTCTAGGTATAATATGTCACCAAACAAAAACATTCCTATCTTGTATTTATTCTTACTATTCTATGAGTGGATAATTAGATTTCGGCTAAACTGTCACATATAAGCATTTATTTGAATCTATAAGGTTATAGTGAAGGATGAATAGTTGAAAGATATGGTACCTAAGAGCTTTCTATGTTACTAGTCCAGACTATAATTCTAAAAGGAGGATGCAGAACTGATTGGATAAGTACATTGTGTACATAGTGTATACGACAGCACGCTAGAAAGCGAATGAAGAATAAGTCACATATAATTGGTTTAGACTAAAGAAAATCCGAAAATAACTTCAAAACATCTTAAAACTGAAGACTATTTGAGCCCTAATGTTTCCCAATATAAAAACAGCTCAGTGTGATAAACGAATAAACTGGACACTCCGTCAGTTCCTCTTATTACTGATTCAACTTGTAGGACCTTTGATATGATATTTTATGCGGCATAAACGTCATCCGAAATCTGATTCCGCTTAAGATAGTATTTGTGCACTTACGTACTATTACAATGGTGACCGAAAGCGAACACTTTCGAAGGCTAATTTCAAAATTCCTTTTCATTAAAAGTGACAACTACAAATAACTGCATTCTGATTGCTTATTGTAGACAACATAGACATTATTATTTATAAGACAAAGAACTTACAAAATATGGGGGTAAACGACTACGTCGTCTCTCAGTTTCTAGTCGTAATTGCGCGTCACTATTCCCAACATCAACTGAAGAATCGATATTTCTGCATCTCAGGCAATTGCCCATAGCTATACTGTTTGATTTTGCATTAGGTCGGTTGTACCATCGGTCCGTCCCCACAGCTGTTTATCTGACCTTGAGGAACCAATGGTCATTTAGTGTCCAAGCTATAAACACTGTTCAGTGGATATGACAAACTGAATGTTGCTTGATATCTCAATTATTAACTGAAGTCAAAACATACTGAAAGATATAAATATCTGTTATGATCATGGAATAGCACTTATAATAGTTCTCATTAGTACCACTGAGCCCGAAACTGATATCAAACCATCATTTCCGTGAATCAGGACAATATGCCATCAGTATTATCAAGGGGGCTTCTAAACCGGGAAGTGGTTCCACTGCAACAGAGTTTCGCTGTTAGTCTGTTCCACATAGTTGAGTATCGGAAAAAGAAAAAACCTCTGAAGTAGGTTAGTGAAGGTGCTCGTAAACGATAAAATATTCTCCTTATTGCATAGGTTGTGGGATGAAATAATAGGATACGAAGGGGTAGATGCCAAGGAATAAGAGATATCGCATATAAGCCGGTAGATAAAGAAGAGATCTAATTTGATACGCCTGATCTAGATAGGTTCTAACTTGAGTTGTTGACATCGAGGGTGGTAATACATGTTGTGGGAATACCCCAAAACAGCAACAGTGAGTGTTCTTTGAACATCTGTAATGATAGTGGGCCCCAACCACTCAATCCTCGAAGCCAAACACGAGGCATCTGAGAAAATATATTCGACATTTAACGCGGGGAAAACCAAAACGATAAGAGAATCGGGAGGAATAAATTTAATAAATTTAAATTTATCGAATAGCATGGCTCGGCCTTGTTGGCGTGATCATTCTTGAGTAGCCTATACCTTTTATTCATATTAAATATACTGTTCTATCTTTGGCCTAAATATGCTCATCATATATTGACGAGAAATTAGTTTTGATTTTTCCACATCCAGAGAGAGACTTCTTGTTGTTCTCTCCGTGACCTCACCTAGCAATTTTAATGGCACAAACCAAACATCGTCATGGCAGATTTACGTTTTTCCGATTGATGATGGAATGCAATGTGACTACTGCAACGAGTGATATAAAAACATGTGCACCACACTTACATCAACCACATATAAAAGTTATTTCAAGGCGCTACCACTTTGGCTGTGTGTGTATGCTGCTCTACAAAGCCTCTGATGACTCTTCAGCTGCTAAACACAGCTAGAACGACTAGCTCCGATAAACAGCCAACAGCAGATTGGCAGCTGCCAGATTTCAAGGAAGCAGAGAGAGTTGCCATGAGTCTAGATACGAATCTGAGTGAAACCATCAAGTTGAACCACTTCAGGTCAGTAAGAGTGATTATAAGGAAAAGGAAATAGTACGCAATAGTCAAGTCGCAATGATCTCGACAGTTTCAGTCACATATATCTTTAACAACGCAAACCGGACCATACAAGAAAGAAGCCGTCATTGTAAAGGATTTGGTCAGGAAACAAAACAAAGTCAGTGATTTACCTACGTTAGAAACAAGAAAATTAAGGGGAAAAAGATAGCGACCTATATGGCTGTTGCTAAATCAGACTGCAAGAATGATAAACGTTTGGGACAAAAAACCCAATGCTTGTTCAAAAAGATCATGCAGAGTTATTGGTCAACTTTTCCAAGAGTCTTTCAAAAAAGAAAAAATGTCAGGTCTAGGTACAATCCAAGCAGGAACAGTAGCAGGAGATAAAAAATGGATTCCGAAAGACGCAGGCCAGCCGCCCCCTAAAAGTTGCTTCTACTTCTGCCGATGAAATCAACGTTGTGTTGGAAAATTCATTCAAACTGACTGGATCCGTGACGTATGTCTATGGGGATCTCGGCTTTGTGATAGGCATAGAAAACCCTGAAGTTACTGCCATCTAAGATAATCAGTGAACGTCAGAAGTATGTGATGGTGAGATTCAGCTGCTTGGTTTCTTGCTTTGTAAGGCTGGCAGACCAAACAGCGAGGGTGGCGGGGTTATTGTGTACATGAAAAACACCTTAACCACATGAGCTGTCGATACATTAGCACACGACTCCGGGAAATGTGAACCATTGTGCCGACGGCTACAATGTAGAGGACAATATATTGAATTGGTTGCAGTATATAGCAGTCAAGAATGTGTAGTGGGTGACTTCCTCCTAAATAAATTTAAATCCTGGCCAAACAGGCGTAAAAGTTCGGTAGCATATGTTTTATTGACCCCTTGTAAATTAGGGAACCTTAGAAGTGGGGTCATCAAAAACATCGTTCGATTACAAATTGTCAGATATCACAGTCGCCCTGGCTTTATTCCAGAAAGTTAGAGATCCCACCAGATATGACATATAAAACTCTTCATCTCTCTTGAACTTCGTCCTCACACTGAGTGATGATGCTAGTTCTATTACGTTCCTCTCACCTGTAGGGAGAATCCATCATGCTGTCGTCTTATTCAAATTCATGGCTGAAGTGGTCTGTCAGACAGTTGTGCCAGCCCTTTCTGATGTATGAAAGGCAGACATATAGGCGATCAACTCTGTAGCACCGAACGAAAACTGGAAAATTGACTTCGAAGCATCAGTAGAGGGGGAACAAACTCATTTCCAGGAGTTATACATCCAAGGAACTCAACTATTTATACAGTGCCGAGGAAGAAAACGCACGACTATCCCGGAGTAAACCTGAATATTTGACGTGTCTTAAGACAAAAGAAAAAACATTTGGCACGTCGTCATCAACCTTGGCACACCGAATACGATGAAACGCTATAGGTCAATTTAAAACAAGAGTATAGGCACATCACGGGCAGCTCAGCCAAAATCTGAAAAGCAGTTACTCCAATTAATAATCAAACAGCCGAAGAGACTGTTCTCGTATATAAATTACAGAACAAGAAGGCATCATTGGATTCTCAACTCAATTACTGAAGAGCGTGTATCTCAAGTGACAGAGGAAGACCAAGACAGAGCAGACCCTTTGAAACTATTTTGGGACAGTTTCCACTCAAAAGCCTCTTGTTAACGAAGAACTGGAACCAGATACAAAGTCACGAAATCGACTGCCCACTGCGGCCTTGATAGAAACGAAGTTCTAAGAGCTTTTAACACTTAAGACTCCGAAAAATAAACAGGGTCGTATGAACCACAGCCAAGAGACCTGAGATAAATTTCACACTATACTTCTGCCCCCCTAATTACCAAATTTAATAAGTCAATTGACCAAGGTGATTTACCTAAGGGTTTGGAGAATGCGACCCTCACTCCAGTACATAAAACAGAATCAAGACGACTCCCATCAATCTGCAGACCAGCCAGCTTCGTCAGCGTTGTAGTTAAAATACTGGAAGTAATAACCAAGAGGGTTATAATCACACTCGTAGAAACGGACGACTAGTGAAACAGAGAACAGTATGGTTTCAAGAAAGGATAAACTTGCACAACAAACCCCATATGACAAGAAAGAAATGGACATAATTTCTAGTTAGTGGGAAATCGGTCGACGTTGTCTACGTTGACTTCGGTAAATTATTTAATAAGGTACTGGGAAAAAGATTGTTCATATAGCTGAAAAATCTACAAGTTGCTAGGCGTCACGTAAAGTGGATTAAGAATTTCTTCGTAGACTGCAGACGGAAGGACAGAATGAATTCCAAGTGCTCTTTCCGGAAACTGGTACTTAATGGAGGACCGCGAGGCTCTGTCCTAGGTCCTTCACCTCTTTTCTGTATGTAAATGAACTTTTAAATATAATTGGTTTCAATGCCACTATACACTGATGGTGTTAAAATCTGGCGAGAAACAACAGGAGACGTAGATTCATGTGCGCTCCAGGTGGATTTAGATATTCCTGCGATCAGGTCCACAAAATGGCAGATGCCTATCAAAGCGACTAACTCTACATTAAACTTGGAGATATACATAAATAAACACAGCATAATAGGAGAGTCGCTGCCTGCAGTTTTGTTTCGCGAGAAGCTTGAGGTGATAGTCAGGCATGATCTTAGGACCGCAGTCCACTGCCTCGAGGTCACAACCATAGGTTTTATAACCATATGGGCTTTAAGGCGGACACTTACCAAGCTAGGCATTAATATATTTACTACAGTTGATACGATCTTAATGAGGTCCAATCTCGGAAACTGCTTCCAAGCCTCAAAACCCTTTTTAAGCGATGACCCAGATATCTTGGAAAAAGTACAAAATGTTGTCACCTGGGTTATTCCAGAACCCTGGGGTTTACCGAAAAAAAGAGCGGCTTCAGAAGATAGACCTCTTCGTCATGTCCTTGCGCAGGCTAGGAGGTGATTTGAATTCGATGTATAGAATACTTAGTGATACAGGATACACAAGATATAAGGTACGTAATATATAAGACACACAATTTGGTCTCTGTTTCAACACTAAGAAGAAATATTCCTGCACTATGGAGAGACAGTACTTCAATGTAAGGATGATAGCTTAGAACTCCAAAATGACCTGAAGGAATTATCCAAGTTTATTGTGACGCATATTGGTCATCAAGGTACGGATACATACACGATGAATAACACTGAGCTACCTGTTGTCCAAACACACAATGTCTTAGGAGTCATCGTTAGCCAAGACTTAAAGACTACCGCACACTGCCGTGCAATATCCGTCAAAGGTTTTAGAACCTTATGGTCAATACGTAGGGCTTTTAGTCATGCCGACGCTAAAACGTTTTTGAGTATGTATACAGTGTTCGTACGTCATAAACTTGAGTACTGTATGCAAGCGGCTAGCCCCTGCTTAAAAAAGACAGTGTGCTTCTGGAAAAGGTTCAGAGAACAGAAACTAAGCGGATTCTCTGAATAGTAAAGCTTCCGTATGATGCTTGACTGGCCAAGCTGAACCTTTTCCCGACGTCATATCGAAGAACTAAATGGTTCAAATGGTTGTGGACGGAATAGAAGAAGCTTTCGCTTAACAGGCTTCCGTGTCTAGTAGCAGGGGATAACCAAATCCTCCAGGCAGAAACCTAGGTATGTTAACAATAAAAGAGGAAATGAAATTGGTAAATCATAGTGTGATGCTGTCCTTGGTCCTTAAGAATAGGTCAAGTTGCCTCTTGAAGGACTCCTGAGAAGTCGCTTGGACTAGCTCGGCTGGCAGCGAATTCCAGGTTTTGACAACTCTTAAGGAGTAGAAGTTGTGTCTACATTCCGTCTTGCTATGTTGTGTTTCCAGTTTCTGGGTGTTACCCTTTAGGTTATTATTCGAACTAAGCTTAAGTAGGTGTTTAAGAGGATATCCAGAAGTGTTAAGAATACTAGAGGCGACTTGATTACAGTTTTCAAATTTCTCAGTGATAAATTTGCAACTGATATGCCATCACTTTTCTTGTCTTCCAGAACAGAGAATTTACGAGGACACTCAGTTAAAGTTCACAATCCCAGAACAAATTACTTTTCAGCTGACTGTCGACGTTCCCATCGAATCATCAACGAGTGGAATTCATTACCTCAGCACGTGATTGAGGCTCCATCCGTCGACTTTTTCAAAACAAAGTTGGATCAAATGAGAGACCAGGACTAACACAGGCCATCAAGTCTCCTTTCCCTCCCAAACTGACGCTGAAACTAAGATTCTAGTCCCGGGCATTACAATGTTGTCGTTACTACGGTTAGCACGGTGTTCGTTCAGTAGTGGCTTCGTAACGTCATTATCACGATCCCTTAGTGGTCAGCCGAAGAAATGGTACTTAGTTTTTTCATTCGCATTGTGATTAAGATGAAGCGTGAATATCACATTCGTTTGGAAGAACGGTCGTAATAAGACCGTATACGCGAAAATAGGCGACAACTTGTTGGACGTTGTGTTAGATAATGATGTTGATATTGACGGGTTCGGTATGTTGCCTTACATACATAATCACGTATCTAGGCGCTTGTGAAGGTACACTAGCATGCTCAACCTGTCACCTCATCTTTGCCAAGGAAGATTTCGATAATCTGCGTGATCCCTTAACGGAAGAAGAACAGGATATGCTAGATTTAGCCTATGGCTTGACTGACACGTAGGTTTCCCATTATTGTGGCACACGTAGAACTGCAATGTTCACAAATATAATTTTTTGTCCTACCCAAAATGTGCTCAAGATAATCAAATGTTGATGTGAGACTAATTTATGGACGACCTTTGGACAACGCTAAAGTAACCTTAAGAGTGTTTACCTAATAACCAGGACTAGATGATGGATATGAACAGGTGTGAGAAATTAGAATTAGGATTTACAGTTGATGGTTAATGTTCCCGAGCTCCCAATTTTGGGGAAGCCGCTACATCAAACTTTGAGTAAATGGCACTAAAACCCCAAAATTTCCCCAGACCTGGGTAAATTCCCTAAAATTTCCACAAACTTGAGAGATTGGGTTAGGAATTAGATTTAGGGTTTTCATCACAAACATACATCAGCTATAATGCTAAAACGCCATTTAGTCAAATGGATGAATGAATTTTACGCCAAAATCCAAGACCTGTTTGTATATGATTAGTTCGTCCATAAATTATAGTCTTACTAATACTGACCTAATATATATTCAAAAAGATTGTTGAGTATACAATTTTAAGTCATATGAATACAATTTTTCGGTATTAGATTAATGTTTTTGCATAATGACAGTATTCCTAATTAGCTTCGTCGAACATGTCAGTTTAATTCAAGCTTAGTGGAAAAATGAAAAGCAGTTTATAATTACTTCCATCGGAGTGTGATTGAAGAACTGTGAAAAATGTGGGTACCCAAATACTTTGTCACGAATTCGAACTTTGCTAAATTCGTCGAGTGTCATGCAAATCACTTGCTAACTTCTTACACATTTGGTCTTTTTTTCAGATCACGATTAGGTTGTCAGGTCAAAGTCAATGAGGACATGGATGGTATTGTTGTGAACGTTCCAGAGTCAATATACGATGCACGTGTGTAGGATAGTGTAAGTTTTTGAGTATCATTGCCAGAGTTGGACTTCATAGTTTCAAATAAATTGAGCATTGGGTATAACTTTGCTAATATAATCATAATTCATTGTTATATCTCAGTAATTGAAAGTTTAGATCTCTGACATTTCGTGATTTACTTTAAGCCATTTCTTCAGATTAAATGAATAAATAACCCATCCAAATTAACACAAACTTAAATCGTAAAAAAAGGAACAGTGTAGACATTTTAAACCTAGTCAAAATCAACATAGATCTCATTATAGTAATTTTCAGTCAACATGATTCTGCGTGAGATATTACTGTCTGCATTTGTACATAAGACGGTTGGTATGAAAAATTTGTGGTATGAAAGACTGTGTGAAAAATGATGATTCGAATATAGTTGTTTAGATAAGTAGTTGGATGAATATCAGGTCTTCTTTTCTACTGAGGGGAGAGTATGCAACGCTTCGGGTACTCACTTATATTTTATTGGAGAGACCTTTCCGAATTATTGTGATATTTCTAATGTCGATTTGGTGGTTATTGGAAACAGCATGTACTAATACTGCTGATTTAGTTTGTAGATTTTTCAGCTCTGCAGAGTTATTAAAAGGGCCTTTTATGTAGGTCGGGTATTCCGTGGCATAAGTTTAAGTTTCTTGAGAAGGTTCTTCAATCGATACAACCTAATCAGTAGAAAACGTTTTGTGTGAATGTAAACGGTATCTTTTCCTTAAATAAAGCATTTCATAGAGTGTTGGCTGTTTTATAGGAAGTTCTGTGTGTATTCTGAAGATGAGTTGTAATTGTTTTGATGTACTGTGGCAGTAAGGTAAAGCTACTGTACTAGTCCAGTATATTTCACTAGAATTCTTATTTAAAGATGGATCGCTTCGTCTTGATATATTTTTAATCATATTCAGAAAATCGTTAAATCTTAAAATGTTTACTGTGTCCTTTACTCTTAGCTTCTCTTGGTAGGTGGCTGATTTTCCTTGTCAGTTTTTTTGGAAAAATGGTGCTAAGTTTTCATTGTTTCTTCTGTTTCATATATAGATTGATATTCGTTCTTCAACATCAAATTCTATCGGACTGCCCTTTAGAAGTTAGTCTTCGAAGCGCTTTTAGGAATGTGTAAAGTTGAATTATCTGCGTGTTAAACATCCACCGTACTTACCTGATATTTTGTCACATATACACTTGTTGTAACTGTTTAGGTAGTTTTCGGGTTGCATTTTATCGCTATTATTATTTATTTTCCTATCTACAGTCTATTTGTAGTTATTGTTTCATTATTCAACTGTTTAAAACCTTTTTTTGTATAGAAAACTTAATAATAAATAAACCTTTATAGACAGGAATTTCTGACTTTTTTTCTTCCTTTTTGGTTGTATATATTACTACCTTTTTGTTATTCATCTAATTGTCAGTGAATTTGCTCTTACCACGTTAATTGTCATAAAATTTACCTAGTGCTACTCTCTACGTGTGATACGCATGTATTCAATGTAAGCTTATCATTTTGTAATATGTCGATGTAAAATGCTTCTATATAGTCATGCAGTTCGTACCTCATTTAGTAAAGTGAGATATTTAACTAATGGTGAATCTATATTTCATAGTATTATAGCGTCATTGAGCTCTTTCACTTCTAAGAAGTATAGTATAGTAATCGGTTGGATCAATATTCATCTAAGGATTCAGTCACGAAATGCCAGTGATAGATTTGGATATCTTATTTCTACTCTGATGAATTCATTCAGCTTGTAATACTCGGAACCATTTGATGGTGTCTGAAGAAGGTAAAATTCTAAACATGTTCATGTACTAAGGATCTGTCAACCATAATATTTGAAGGAGCACTCGGATAACTCGTGATTAATATCCTTCCCAGCATTACTACTCACTGCTACCACCAACATCCTAATCATCATAAAATTTTTTAGCATATCAGATTGGGAGATAAACTTACTGATCTAATTACATACGGCAACAGCACGTTAGTGGTTGTCGAACAGAACTTTGCTGAGGAAATATCCTGAATCATGACTGGAGTATTTCCTGATATATAGATAAAGTCCAAGTATGCATAGTCGTTTGCCGTAACGTAGGTTATACCGTGAGTTACAAAGTGTTTCAGTTGTCGGGAGTTTTTTCGAGTTCGGTAAATAAATGTCGGTTTGTTTAATTGAATGAGTAGAATGCCGTCCAACAAATGAAGTGTATCGATAAGATACGGTCGACATTCCAAATCCACAAACCTAATAACTAGGAATGTTTTCACACTACTCCCAGTAAATGAACAGGAAGGCGATAAACTGCACCTAGTTGATTTATCACATAAACCTTCTTCCATATGATTAATATGTGATGACTTATTCCGAAGAGATTAAAACTTAAAGTAAATACCTACAGAAATTCTAGAAGAATATTCAGAATGGTTATATGCACTGGTTGTTGCGAAAAGTAAATTTAATTAAAGTATGGAGTTGGGTTTTAGCCATCATCTATTGAAATGTATTAAAAAAAACAACGCTGTTCAGATCTGTCAGGTTGCTTTTCAGGAGTAAATTTTGTTGGTTGTCGACACGTTCCATCATATCTATTATGACAGTCTCGTCCCTTGACCTAATTTTTGGTCTCATTTACTCATGATCTTTCTGGTTGGTTGACAAGTTAGAGTTATTTCATCAATATAATTATTGGCTGCTTATTGACCTTAGTATCAAGCTTCTAAAAATTATCTGGGTTTTGTGTTTAGGATTTCAACATTTTCCGACAAACGTATACATTATAGTATCATTGTGTCACAAACCATCCACCTTACCGCATTTAGTTTATCTGTCTTATGGGAAAATGGACTGTATGTGATACCAAATACAGATTTTCAACAAAGCCTTACCTAGCATATAGTTTTCACGTGTATAAACATAATTGGTTTGAAGTTTTTGTCTGCTGAATAAGGCTATCTGTTTATCGTTGTTATAACGGATTAACTTAAGTTATAGACAATTAATATTACGTTAGAACAATGAGAAGATAGAGTTGATCTGAAAAATGTGGTGTATTTAAGCCAATTCGAACAATCTGGTCACACGTACACTTGTTGGGGTATTTTCTATGAAAATTAATAAAGGTCAATTAAATGAAAGTTTAAGTAACAAAGAGGCGAGAAACCATTTCACATCATATAGAAAGAATAAGGAATTGTCGCGTTATCCTAGGCCATAGAACGACTATAGCGCAAATACATCGCATTTTTCAGATCAACTCCGTCTTCTCATTGTTCTATCGAAATTTATAAAAGGAACTAATTGCTTTATATTAATATTACGTTATTATTTCATATTCCGAACTTTTCGAGTTCTAAAGATTATGTAAAGCATTTGTTACCGTATTTTTTGCCTTAAAGTGTAGTACTTGAATTAAATAAATAGCATGAAGTAAAATTATTACAATCATTTAGAAAATGACAAGGTTGGCAAACCGCTGTCACCAATCCAGTGGGGTGTTCTAGAAGAGCCTTTCAAGGTTCTACAACCCAAGAATAGTATTCATGTTCAAACAGTCCTAGACATTCCCAGGCGAAAACCATTCGTAATGGTATCTTATCACCCGGTTGAAGAATTCACCCTACGCATGAATAAAACTTTACCTGCTCCTCACAAATTAGCTTCTTTACCACTCTCTTCTAATATAGTGCCATGATTTTACAAACATTCGCTAATGAATATACGGTCTGGTGATGAACATATCCAATACCTTGTTTGGATAATGCAATGTTTTTTAACCAGTCTTCCTTAATCTTTAAAAACAGACATCAGGTCGTTCAAACCAGAGTACGATACCGTCCGTGGTTAGGCATCTTCGGTTTCGTATAGTTTCAGTGGCTCTAGCTTTAAAAGGCTACTGATAAATTGTTTATAGATACGATATCACCCACACATTATTTTGATGACTCCTTGATTCTTTCTATTAAGGGCTGGAATAGATAACAATACTTTCCCATAGATATGCCGCTTGGACTAATATAGTACATCCCAACTCTATTTTTTGCCTTAGCAGTCTGTCCAAAATGATCAACAGTTCGTAAATTTGCTGAAAACCATTACTTGTAATCCAAGCGTTTTGTTAAGGTATTAGCAAATTTACTCGGCGTTTTAAATGGGATCAATCCTTTACGGTTTTCAGTGAGTCAGGTGACAGTTAATTCCAAGTTCGGGTGAGCTTGAAGATTATTGATCACACTGTGTGGATGAAAGGATTCTTCAACCTTTAAAAAAACGAAAGTGAATCTCCTGACTATTAAGAACGGGTCGGATTCTAAACAGTTCTGTGAATATCTACTTCATTTGTAGCTGATCTCAACATAACCTTTGGCCTAGACTACGTTTACAACGAGATTACGTAAGGTATCATATTGATTTATCGAATGACTAAATGCTATAAATCTCCTTAGTTTCAATTTAGCTCCTGCAGAAAACTAAAACTAAATATTTGGGCTCATGTTTTTTTCTATTCCAAACAGATTTTGAATGTAACATAATTGATTATTTAGACCTAGACTATTATGTTCGATTAATATTCTTGACAAAATTCCATTATTTGTAGACAGATATAAAGTTACACAAGTCTGCCAAATCAATCCTTACGAAATCTCTTAAATCAGAAAATCCAGAAGATTTTAAACAAAAACGAAAGAATAAAAATCTTTCCAAATTAAAAAAATATAAGAAGCGTCAATCGAAAAAGAAACATTCAAGTAAACAAATAACAAATGAAAGAAAAACAAAAACATCCAATGAAACACAAGAAGAGGCTTTAAACTATCTAAGAATATGGCATGAAGATTATGAAAACTGGAAATTTAAGAAACTTCTACAATCCTGGTTAATAAAAAATGCACTAGATAGAAAAATGGTGAGTTGACTTATGCCTAGTGTGTGTGTGTAGCAGTTGGCGATAATGGCAAACAAAAAACACCCCATTTCCTTCTCAGTTATATCTGTGTTTCAGTTATCTGTGACTTTCATTTAGTAGATTTTATGTCAAAGAAGTAGCTTCAATTTTTCCACGTGAGAACTCCCATGGCCAAAGGTGTATTCTAAATGTTGCTGCTCGTCATGAATTCATAAAATATTGTAAATGTATGCGACTTAGTAATATCGTGTGCTGATGACCTTACTATTATTGTGTTCATCTCTCTATCAGTATGGTAATTGTGATTAGTAGGTTAGCCTCAAGTTCTCCAATCTAAATTTAGTGCTGAATTATAGTATGCATCAAATCAGCGTAAATAATGAGCGATTCAATTGTTAGTCATTCCTAGGAACTTCAAAGTAAAATTGTGTCTAAATAATAGATTCCGGAAAATATGACACACCAATCATGTTACATTCATTTTTCGGCAATAACTGGTTGTTAAATCATTTTGATTTTTATAAATATTTTCAATTTTGTTGATAAATTTTCTATTCACTCTGGTTTCCTATCAAATAATTGAACTTAAACAGGTTCCTAGTTCAGAGTTCCGAATATTTAAACAATATATTAAAGGACTAGTTGGATGTGCTCGACAGAATTTATTAAATCAATGCTCAAAGATAATGGAGGAACAAACTGATGGGTTGGAGACATGTACGGAACTTGTAAGTAGAGGAGATATGTCACCGGAAAATATTATTGGTCAGCAGAAGTCAGGTATGTTCCGTCGATAATAAATCCAAAGATTATTATGCATACATATGGTGAGAAATCTTAGGTTGATGCATATTAGTGTTGGGTTCTACATCGTTCATGATTAATTCATATATAGCGTTGGTGGTCCATTAGTTTAGTATCATGCATTTTTTAAATTCAAATTCTCAGTTATGAAACCGAATTCTTAAAGTGTGTACATGAACTAGGATGAAAAAAGGCAGTGCAGCTGTGAGATAGCTGACTAAGTACTAATGATTTTTTTTTCAAATAGTTTATGTATCTTTGCTCTTATATTCAGAATAAATGATTTGAAAACCGTCTGTAAGGTGCAAATATAACCTGCATAACGCATAGTTCTACGCTAAGCTCAGAAAAGTGGTTTGTAACTTGAGTGATCGTCCACATGTTTTCGGATAATGAAAACCACTCTATGCCATTCATATTCCTTGTTGAAGATTCAGTAAATGTAGTGTGAATTCTTACCAAGTACGGCCTAATATATTGGGCTTTGAAACCCACCTTGTGAAAGTACTACCGATACTTGGTCATAGATTCTTTTAGTATGCTATGAGATGAATTTCACCTAGTTTAATGAATTAAAGCTACACAATACGATGCCAAAAATAATTTAACCTCACACTTGCACATTTCCATAAATGCTAAGTGTAATATTTGACTAAACAGGTTTTCCACTAACCTGGCTGTATTGTTTTTTTCTCCTTACAGAATATTCAACTGCTAGAAAACGTGCAAAGAAAATATTTGCAGTTTTATCAAAGACTTCTGATGTTCAATAAATTTTTACATAATACTAAGATTTTTAGTGTTATTAAATCCTTTGTATGCACCAACCACTATCATATACTTCGAAATTATTCATAACATGATGTTACTAAATAAACGTGTAGTAGTTCATGACTCTATATACATGCAGGTGGAACGGCGTCTCAGTAGTTCAAACGTCCGAACTTTAACCACTAAGTTTCACGATAAAAAGAAACAAGTAGTCTGGTATGTTTTACAACTCTTAGTAATATGTATTACTGAAATATGGAGCCAAGTTCTGATTGTGTCAACCTATTTATCTTTCAAAATCCCCATTCTCTATCAAAGTAAAACTGATTAAAGATGTGACATATCCCGTTAAAACAAATTATTACAACAGAGGCACATCTTTCCCTGGGAACAGTATAAAGAAATCTAAACATGGTTGTTAAGTAAACGAAGATTCTACTTGGCGCTTTCATATGGCTAATGCAAATCAAGGTCATAAATAATCTCTATACCAAAAAATAGTTAGTACGTGTTAAAGAACAAAGTGATTTCCATAAATTATACTAGATTTACAAAAGTTTATATGTTTGAAAGTGGTAGGAATTTGTAAACAATCATGAAACTACACAATTTGTCGTTTGAATTGCTACTGGAAATCATTTTCATCAGCTTTTTTTAAATGCTTTTTTAAACTTTATCTTAGTGTTTTTCGCCGAACTACTACTTTTATTGATAAGTATAAAATGAAAGCGAATGTACAATGACAAAAGGTACTTTTTTACAAGGTCGTTGTACTAATCATCGTTGATTCCTCCTCATGAGTACATTTTTTCTGCTCCTAGCCATGCGTGCTTTGATTCGTTCACGTGAAATTTCTGCTCCTTCTTTAGCTAGGTTTCGTAGACGATCATTTTCTTGTACTTGTGGTGCTTTTCCTTTCAATCGAAGGTAACGTACTAGATACCTGGTTAATATGAGTGTCAAACCGTAGCGTAATGGTACTGCCAGTTTGTAGAATACAATGGCTGTAGCCAGAGTATTCACAGTACCCCCACCTAAATGGAGGGGTTTACTTAGCCAACCAGGTGCGTTGAGACTGTGAAGAATATCCAGCAAATTGATCCCACTGTAACCAAAAGCAGTGCAAAAAAAGGATTTCTCATCAGTAATATCAATCCAACTAACTAAATAAATGTTTAGTACTTGTATTTGGGATGTATTTACGTAAAGTTTACAGGTGTCATCCAGTTATATAAATCAAAATATGTTAAGTGGAGTTTGAACAAGTGACGCATTGATATTTACATCTCAGTTATTGCTATCTCTAGGCCTTAAACTAGCATTGTAGTCTGTAACAAACAGTTCTAGATGGCTTTCAAATCCAATAAGTTTTGGGTTGGTTGGTATGGCCATCCTCTAATACCTGACAGTGGATGTTGTCGATCAAGTCGTAATATGACTTTCAGCCTTTTCTAACTCATGTTGAAGGATGGGTTATGATTTTGCCTTTACAAATGTGCTTTGAACTTTTAAACTGTGTGCAACTCTCATAAGACCTAAATAAGTAACTATCAGGATCATCATATTAGGTGCATAAAAACACGAATGTGAATAAGTGATATAAATGTAGAAATACAAATCGAGGGACTTGAAGCTTTAAAAGTCTATAGTTAGATCAAGTACATTACATGAATTTCACAGCACTACTTTACATAGAAGGAACCTGGGGGTGAACACCCAGTTGAAGGATACTAACTTGACGTAGTGGTTAAATCTGTATATTAAGGAGTCCCACAGATTGGAGCGCTTATCACTTATCACTAGCTTAAGTTCTCCCACTCGAGACGTTTTTTAAAAGTAATAAGTTTATAAATAAAAGTAATATATTTGTAATATTCCAATGAGTAGAAAAATTAAATTCTCGACGATCTTCCTCATTTTGTTCGTTTTATCTATACATCTTAATGATGTTATCACAGATTTTACTTTTAACGATTACGACTTGAAATACCGTTTCCAGTCTATCAATCCCATACTGCGAAATACACTGAGGCTTTAAACATCAAAACTGGTATATTTAGCCGTAAATGCATGTTGTCTTGGAGACATACAAGATCTATGTTACGTTCATCAATTTGAACCTAATATATGTTTGCAATCTGCTTCATGGGATTCTAAGGTCTTATTGTTTGCTTCTTAGAAGCTAAAAGGCAGTGAAAATACAGACGTCTGGAATAGAAAATACTACATATAGTTCATAATAATTTAATCTCGACTTGCAAAATGCATCTAATGGTTCGTGGAAAGAAAGGTATAAAGCAATTTTAATCTCATGATTTAAAGGGAGATAAAGAGTGTATACACCTACACCATTGTAATCGATTGTGAACTATGTCGATTACAATTGTCTAGGTACATACACTCTTTGTCTTCCTTTAAATCGTGAGATCAAAACTGCTTTATAGCTTCCTTTCTATGAACTAATTCTTCCTGCATTGTATCCTTATACGCATTCTTTCTTTTATATATTACTACCATTGAAGTAACTACTATGATTTTGGTGATCGTCTTGTTGTGCTAATGAGGTATGGCAACTTGGACCGATGCATATATGTGTCTATTCCTACGCTGTAGCTGACTCACCGATCTAATGGTTTCGTCTTACAAAATAACTGAGTTATGATAAAAGACGGGAACGCGATGGAAAGTTTGCACCACGGGAAAATAAATGGATTAAGTTGTAAACTTACACCGACTGAGTCAACTGAAGCACCTTTTCGTGTACAATTTTAACTGACTTAAGATTAAAATAGACAAAACTGAAGTAGTTTAATGATTTATCACACTAGTTAGCTACAAAAACCAGTTACGAATCCACATCCTGCATTTGGAGGGAATCGCATCCCGAACATGTTTGTATTGTTGCTTAAAGCAGTTAGAAGGCTAAATTTTGTCAATAGAGTAAACCCTTTAGTATTTCAGTGCAAATTTCAAGTGTTCATTTATCTGGGGTTTAAAGCGACTGGTGATCAATACAAGTCAAAGATATGTTTCTCATATCTAAGTAAAATTAGACGGTCATTCTCAAATAGCTAGGCACTAGATGTACCAGTTTTCCATGTTTGTACATATTGTTTCTCACATCATATTACGGATTTGATAGTAGATGATGATTACGAACTACTCAATTTTTATACTTCCAAGGGCTTTGTAGTGTTATCTGTATCTGGAAAAAAATTCAGCTTTAATTTCGAAATTTATCCAATAATCCTCAATTCACTTTGACGAAAAAATCGGAACACTGTATGTGAAAACTGACCTCACGCAACATTTTCAACTTAATACCTTCGATGAGCAAAGTTTCATGAAAGATAGTTGATACATAAAGGAAACTGACTCAAGATTATTCAACATAAAACAGATGGAAAAGTCGAGTAATTATACATCTACAACTGATGCCAAAAAACTTTAGGCGTCCACACCATTCTTGGTTTTTAGGCACGTGCGTTATCCTTACTGTAGAGTAAACTTGTCATTCTATGTACTAATAAGTTATAATATTTTAGACAGACATGTAGATAAGGCGTACTACTAGATAAACCATATCAATCAATTGACTTTAAAGAAACGGAGCTTTATAAATTCTGAAAATTGTACCAAACGATGAGCAGCTCTATGACTCAACATAATTTATACTAGTTGCCGGCTGATGGAGATACTACTATGATTAGATGCATAACAAGGAAAAAAGAAAGATCTTACGTGCAAGCCAGTGAGTAAAACATTCCAAACCACAAACATGACGTCACACCATGAGTTACCAAGACAACTTTCCCGTAAATTGCATAGGCATCCTTGAATCTCTTGATCAGACTAGATTTCCTTTCGTCCAAGTCATTTCCATTTTTTTCGTTCACATTTGATGGGACATTGTTCTTCGATTCAGTAGAAAACTGTGGAAAATTTTTCAATCCGAAAGAAATCTTAGGAAAGCTGAAAGGGCGTGAATCTTTGGAGAATAGAGAGTAATGTATCTGGTTGCAACGAACAGAAGGAAATTTCGAATCATTTCCAAAGATAAGCGTTGATGCAGTCCGATGAGTACAAAAATTTGTAAAAATAGAATGATTTGATGCGACATAATGCCGTAAACCGGAGATTAAGGTTTTGTTCATGATATTCGGGCACTAATTACTACATATATCTGCTAATACAGGATGGATAGTGTTTCCATCAAGGTCATTTCTGATTTTTGAACTCATCATTCGCTTCAGCATACAATATCTATGACTCAATCAAAAGGTTCAAATGGTTGTGGATGGAATAGAAGCTTTTGCTTAACGGGCTTCCGTGCCTAGTAGCAATGGATCACTAATACCTCCAGGCAGGAACCTAGGTATATTATTGATAATAGAGGAAAAAGAAATTGGTAAATTATTGTAAGATGTAATCCTTAGTCCTTAAGAATAGGTCAAAATGCCTCTTAAACGACTCCTGGAAAGTCGTTTGGACTGGTTCAGTCGCAGCGAATTCCAGCATTTGACAACTCTCAAGGAGAAGAAGTTGTGTCCACAGTCCGTTCTGCTATGTTGTGTCTCCAGTTTCTGGGTGTTACTCCTTAGGTTTGTGTTGGAGCTAAACTTGAGTAGGTGTTCAAGGGGATTTCCAGAACTGTTAGGGGTACTGTAGGCCATTTGAAGGTCAGCTCTAAGACGCCTATGCTCTAGCGAGTGATTGGAGGCGCTCTTCATAAGGCTTGAATCTGAGACCCGAACTGATTTCATGGCTCGCCGTTGGATACGCTCCAGTGTATCTTTATCCCTTTGGTGTGAGGGAGGAAATACTATGTTTCCGTACTCTAAATTGAGACGAATGAAGCTGTTGTAGATTATGTGGAATGTTCTTCCGTCAAACTGGCCAAAAATGCGCTTCAACGTTACCAGTGCAAGGTTTGCTCGGAAGGCATTTTTGTCACAGTTAGCATAAGACTTTTAATCGTAGGGCTTCAGGACTCCTAAATCTTTTTCGACTTGGGATACTACTGGAGAGGAGTTTCCTAAGTTGCGACTGTAGTTTGCGACATGTCGCAGATGAACTACTTTACACTTTGTAGTGTTAACCGTAAGTCCGTTATCGTCTTCCCAACTTTGAAGTCGAGTCAGATCCTCCTGAAGTGCCTGTATATCGTCTTGGTTGCGTATCTCTCTCCAAAGTTTCACGTCGTCGGCAAAAAGTAATAAGTCTGATATTACCTGTTGAGGAAGATCATTTATGTAGATCAAGAAGAGAAGAGGTCCTAGTGCTGAGCCCTGGAGGACCCCATTAGAATATTCCACAGCCTGAGATAAAGTGAAGTTAACCCTAACCTTAAAGTGTCGGTTTGTTAGGTATGAAGTAAGCCAATCAATTAGAGGTGATCTGATACTCAACCCTATGAGCTTATCGATAAGACATATATAGTTGACACTGTCAAAAGCTTTCCAGAAGTCAAGGTAAATGATATCAACCTTCCCCTTGCGATCAAGGATGGTTGTCCACTTGTCCACCGCAGTCAACAGGTTGGTTATACAAGAGTAACCCTTCCTGAAACCATGTTGTTGGGGTGAGAAAAAATTTAAGGACAGTAAATAGTCATATGTACCATCGCATATCAGGGACTCCATAATTTTTGAATGTATAGAGAGCAGAGCCACCGATCAGTATCTTGAAATCTCGCTGTGTCGAACTTCTTTGAAAATTGGTGTGATGTGATCCAGCTTCCAAAATTTCGGTAGTACGCCTGGGGTTGGAGAGTGTGAGAACATCACGCCAAGCAGTACTATCAGGATTGTAGTCGCTTCCTTCAGTATAGCAGAACGAACTAAATCCGGGCCAGGAGAGTTGTCTTTTCTTAGGTGCTGCAGTTTCCGGAACACCAAGTCAGAGCTCAGTCTCACTTGGGAAAGTCCCGTGCAGTTGCAGATGAAGATTTAATCAATATAGGTAATGTGGGTCGGTTGAAATGTCCGAGAGTATTGTTCAGCCAAAAGGTTAGTGGCGTCACCGTCGTTGTCTGTCGAGCCATTAGGACCCAGCAGTTGGGAAACTCCAGTTTTAGTTTGACGAAGTGTGGCTGCATAACGGAATAAGCTTTGCAGGTTGGAGACAAATTTATCGATGAGCTTTATCTGGTACTGTAGCCTCTCTTCTCTCATCGCTTCTGTGCATAAGTTCGGTATACGTTTGTATTGCCTGTACGCGCCGTTGTTATCAGTTCGTTCGTATTCTGCCCAACAGTGCCTTTCGCGGTTTAGCAAGCGTAGAGTGGGATTCTTGACGATTGTAGTTTGCTTGTAGCTATTGGGGACCGTTTGAGGAACTGACTGTTTTGTAGCACATAAGAGTGTGTGCAGTAAAAAATCCCAATGAGCGTATACACCAAGTTGGGAGTGAACATCCCGATCCACATGTTGTATATAGTCCGGTAACGCTGACACATCCAACCGTTTGAAATTCCGGCGCCTGTCGTTGGTGGGGTATCTTAGTTCAGTTTTGCTAACAAAACTACAGGCTATGACGGCGTGATCGCTTTCCCCTCATGGGAGCCAGGATCGAGAGGTTGTCAACTAGGAATTATTCGTTTTTAAATGTCCAGTCTAATCGCGATGGCGTCTGAATGTTTCCTGAACGAATTGCTGACTTCACATTGTCATATAATCCCAGGTCTTCAATGAACTTGAAGAACCGAGCTTCAGTTGAGTGTTCATCTCCAATATATTTATGTTCCGCGAAATTGACTTTAGGAACATTGAAGTCCTCTAGAATCAGGATATGAGTGAATCCGAGTTGCGTGGAGCAGGATAATCCTTCCAGCATATAATTGTCCTACTCTATATCATC
Source organism: Schistosoma mattheei (assembly GCA_944470405.2). Taxonomy (NCBI): domain Eukaryota; kingdom Metazoa; phylum Platyhelminthes; class Trematoda; order Strigeidida; family Schistosomatidae; genus Schistosoma; species Schistosoma mattheei. The sequence goes on along the minus strand of OX103948.1, from coordinate 22,095,054 downwards.
AATGGGCTTGCTGCAGATGACCCAAAATATACAGTTCTAAGGGTAGACAATCTTACGGGGCACCATATGGACTATCTAAGACTGATGACCTCTTGGTTGTGAACTTGGTATATCTCCAGGCATGATTCTTAACCACACAATCATAAAATTTGAACACGAGACAATTGGTGAAATGGATATTCGACATTTAACGCGGAGAAAAACCGACAATGGGGAAGGTGGGAAAAATTAATTGAATTAGTCCAAATTGATCGGATGGCGTGGCTCGGCCTTGCAGGCGTGGTCGTTATTGTGTTAACATATACCTTTTATTCATATTACATACATTGTTCTATCTCTAGCAAAAGTGTGTTCTTCATCATATACTGATTACTGTTACAACGCGATGAGTTGGTGTAGATAATAATGTAAATTCCACATAAGATCTTAAAAGTCAGGCAGTTGCATCATGGCGAATCTAAAATTTTTAGATTAAGTCTATTATTAGAGAGATACTAATATCATAGTAGACCATAATTCTACAATGATAAGCCCGACTAAATGAACACAACCTATTGTCGGTAATCCCTATCTTCACTTTAACTTTCTCGATCGATTTTTACTTATGTTAATCAGAATTCTGTCAGCCTTCTGATTAATGCTTACATGTATTATCGCAATGTTATATTGATTAGTACTCATAACATACTATTTCAATCGATACTAATAACTGGTCTTCTATGTTAGTTAGGTTTGATGGTCAATCAACAAGCTTTAATAGCACTTACATGCTTCAGTTAAATAAACTTGAACGAGACTCTAATTTATGGACGAGTCAATCAGAAGCGTTTGAGGAATTTCAAGGTTACGGAGCCAAGTTCAACCCTGATGCTCACATACGATCGGTTTACGGCGGATTTTAGAAAAGAAGTGATTATTGAGCGGCCACAAGATATGAGACTACTAAAAAGTTCCTGTATTTGTGACTGTGGTTATCAAATGTCTGCAGTACAGTGTGCAGACTATCGTAATGAGATTGTATTTCGTTGTACTTTATTTTGGAGAAAAAAGTCTGCTCGAACGTGGACTTTCTTCGTCATATAATAATAATAATTTATTCTCAAATAACAGTTTTTTACATGAGGCATGCCAGTTTACAGGCAAGATCAACTTGATACAAATGATACAGTATCCACTGTAGTAAATTACTCAGCTGGGTTGATAATTTATAAGATATGAATGTAGATGGTTTTAGTCAGTACCACAGTTGGCGCGCTTCATGAAAGTTGCGTTGCGAGTGTGTAACTGATGGTCAAGTATAGGTCCATTGAAGTTAGGAGCTTCTAGAGATCGCAACCTTATGTCCCTTTGGAATATCTAAGGCTTTGAGGATGGTGCAGGATGAAATCACCGTTCCATATCACAAGGGGGCTGAAAGAGGGAACAAGTAAAAGAAAACACGAAAGGCAGAGTAGCCAATATTCATGAAGGAATGTTTAAGGTATGATTACTCAATCTAATTTTCTTTTATTAAGGTTTTTGTTAAGAAAGAGCATTTTAATAGGTTAAAGAAAATAAGTGTTAACAAGGTATGAGTGGACATGCAACTGACAAATGGAGGCGATTCGGAAAGGAGCTGAGAGTATGGGATTATGTGTGATTATAAAATAAAATATAGTGCTAGAAACAGTATTGTGATATACAATTGGCTATCTTCCTTATTTTATCGAAGCTATTAGATCCCCTTTCATTTTTTTGGTACTATTTTTTTCAGGTATTATAGAGTCTTGAGTAGGCTTCGTATATTAACGAATTGTCTAGTTTGCTTGTAATAGGATTTCTGGGTAGGAAGTGAAACTAATTCAACGTTCGTAACACGGTCTAATGAGGTTGTATAACTATGGTCTACTATGATATTAGTACTGCTCTTACAATAGACCTAATCCTAAATTTGTAGATTTGTCATGATATAACTGCCTAATCTATAAGATCTTACGTGGAAGTCACACCATCGACTACACCAACTCACTGTATCGTATCAATTACCAATACATGATGTAGAACAAGGTTAGGCTAGAGAAAGAACAATATATTTAATATGAATAGAAGATATAAGGAACATTCAGATGGACCACGCCTGCATGGCCGAGCCATGCCATCGATCAACTCCAGTCCATTCAATTCATTGTTCGCGCCTTCTCCATTGTTAGGTATTTCTCCGCGTTAAATATTGAATATCTATTTTCTGAGTAGTCTCGTGTTCACAGCTTTGTGGATTGTGTGGCTATTGTCCAATGCCACTACACTACTCTCCCACCAGAATCAACGTGATGTTGGTTCGATACCAAATTGGATGGGATCGTCGCGCGCCGGAGGTTACCAAGGATAATAAGAATCCTCCGGGTATTGGTAAGCTGAAAGATAAATCAAAAAGAAAGCGGCAGCATCTGGTCGGGAAATACATGTAATAATTTTAAAATATCTGCCTTCATGCTTAAAACGCTTGAAATGAAAATTTGGGTGAAGATTATTTGAGCTATAAAAAATGGGGTTACAATAATAATAATAATAAAACGATGCGTGTTAATAGCCGTTGGTTAATAACTTAACGTATAGGTAGTAAGTATTTTGTGTTTAGAAATATTAAAGCAATGAATATTGTAGAAATGTTAATATTGGTATTAGTTTTGGTTTAAATTATGAAATCAAATAACGATTATGCGGGTAAGTTGTCCATATGAGTTGATTTCCAATTGCATCTGTATTAGTAGGCTAACTGAAGGAACAAAAGTATACCGTGGAGAATTCCAACTAGTGTTCCAGTTAGTTTGATACGGTTTATTTAGTTACGGGGAGATTTTCTCAACCTCATTTTTACTTGACCGTGATAGAATTTAGTAATACTACTAATACACATGAATGGTTATCAAAATAAAATTTAAATACATGAGTGATAATTATATGAATTTTGGACAGATAGCTAGGAACAAATCGTTAAACATGAGTGTATTCGTAAGAGACATGCTCTAGACTCAATGTTCTGATCTGTGGCAGACTATTTATTTATATTTATACTTGCCGGCTGATTGGGCATACAAGTTAGTTGCAAGTATGCAGTTTATCATAAGGCGGAATACGATTTAATTGAGATATAGTGGTTATAAGTTATTGAAATCAGTTAGCCTATGTGTCATATTACGAAGTGATGTGGTGCTGCAAGATGTATTTAGCTAAATAAGTTTTTACAAGATGATTAATAGTGAGTGATGCTCATGTGATTATCAGGGAGAACATAAGTTGTAACCAAGGGGAGTACACTCCCAACTCATGTCTATGATAATGGCTTGAACCTTAGTCAGTGTTGGGGTAAATTCGACATTGATGTTTTCAGTTTGCAGGAGATTTGCTCGACTGCTTATACTGATTATTTGCATGCATGATTGTGTCGCTAAACCATCAATTAGACTGACAAGGTTTTGAGATATTTACTGAATGAGCAACTGATAGAGAAACATACTGTAATCATCTGTAGTGAATGAAGATAAAAGAAAAACAACACTAGTGATAATTATAAGTCAATTTGCTGACCGATTTTGTTAATAGTTTCATTAATTTTATCAATCATATTACGTGATTGTCAAGTCATGACAATGCTTTATGACGATATCCTGAAACTATTATGTTTAACTAGTTATAGTGTTGAATGAGGATTAGTCAGTGGAAAAATAGGTATTGTTGCTTTAGGTGATTCGAAATTATCAGAAATTTGTAACGTTAAAGAATCCGAGACGCCTAATTTAATTATAAATTTTAATTCAGAAAGATTCGTTTAGTGTTAATTCTAGTAGGCTACGGAGTTTTGATTTTAAACGTTTGTTTAGCCAACAGCTACCTAGGGATTTAGTTATTTTACTAGTGCAGTTGATAGTACCTAAATTTTTAATCTTATTATCTAAACTATGTTCGCATTTTAGGCTGCTAATATGATAAACAATCCATAAACCCAAATACGATTAGCAACAACGACTATGATGGGTTTATTGATAAATGTTAAAGGCGATTCAGATGATTTCTAAATTTAGAAGACATGGAGATATAGTGTAACGTATGTATGGGCCAGGTTAACATGCAGGTTGTTGACGTATATGACAATTTGAAAATAATGAACATGATGAGAAAGATAATTTTAAAGTTAAGACTGCTTATGAAACTTCAGGCACGAATATGATGAATTATAAATTTTCCAAAAGTTAGTGCATTTAGCCTAGGGACAATTACAAATATGTGGCAGAAGTAACTGGAAAATATATACATGTTAAGTACAAAAATATCATTAAGTAAAATAGTTGAACTCGCCTGGATTATTTTTGAAAATTAGATTATTCAGTGGACGACAATATATAACGACATTCGTGAGGAGTAGTAATAATCCAAAAGTATCCAGAATAAAACATGCAGTATAGCAATTAATTCCGGGGTGCTTGATGCTGTTGACGTTTTTGCCACTCGCTCGGATCAGAACAATTGAATGAATCCAGATACTTGTGTGGTCGCCATTGAACGAGTTATCTAAAATGACCTTATGATTGCAGAAAACCTATAGCTGAAACTCACCGTATGTTTTTGGAGAATTGTCATCCTTGTTGTTTGGCAATGGAACTCGAGAATATGAAATTAGGCAGGCAGTGGTCGGAAGAAAAGATATTACAGGATAGTGCATAGTTTAAAACAGGATGAGGTGTTAAGTGAAGGAGCACTAAGAATTAGATCCAGATAACTACTTAGTCCTTGCTTACGTTGTTAGTCAATGTATATTTACGTTATTTGCATGTCGTATTTGCTAGAGCTTGATGTTTAAACAAGACTATGTCGCTGAAGCATGTAAATGCTATTAAAGCTTGTTAACGAACCATCAAAGCTAATTAGTTAATTTAGACGACCAGTTTTTACTATCGATTGACCTAGTATGTTATGAGAAGTAATCAATATAACATTACGATAACGCATGTGAGCACTAATCAGAGGACTATTAGAATACTGGGTTAACATATATATAACCTATATATACAACCTATCCGTTACGCAGGGTCGCTTACCGAAAGATTGGAAAAACGCCATAGTAAGTCCTGTCTTCAAAACAGGCACGAAACACAAACCTGAGAATCACCGCCCCGTTAGCCTAACTAGTGTGGTTGTTAAAATATTAGAAAAGATTATTCGGAAGGAGCTGTTTAAGTATCTCGATAAAAACCGGATCCTCTCGGAGAAGCAGCGTGGCTTCAGAATAGGTTATTCTTGTCTCACTAACTTATTAGTGGCTCGTGAAAGCTGGTGCGCTCTTAAGGACCAAAAGCTACCTGTAGACGTCGCCTTCATTGATTTCAGTAAAGCTTTTGATAAAGTTCCGCACAACCGGCTGTTATATAAGTTAAGACATATCGGGATTGGAGGTAATTTATTGATGTGGATAAAAGACTTCTTAGTTGGGCGTCAACAAAGAGTAAGGGTGAACTCAAAGTTATCTAGCTGGGAAACTGTGCTCAGCGGAGTGCCCCAGGGTACAGTTTTGGGGCCAGTGCTATTCCTCTTGTATGTAAATGACCTTCCTTGTCTCCTATCATCATCGGTCTTGCTATATGCTGACGATGTCAAGATATGGAGAACGATACGATGTAAGAGTGATAGCTTAGAACTTCAAAATGACCTGAAGAAGTAATCTGAATGGTCTCAAACATGGCAGTTGCCGATAAATACTTCCAAGTGTGTTGTGATGCATATCGGTCATCAAGGCACAGATACATACACGATGAATAACACTGAGCTACCTGTCGTCCAGACATATAATGACTTAGGAGTTATCGTTAGTCAAGACTTAAAGACTACTGCACACTGCCGTGCAATAGCCGCCAAAAGTTTTAGAACGTTGTGGTCAATACGTAGGGCTTTTAGTCATGTCGACACTAAGACGTTTTTGACTTTGTATACAGTGTTCGTTCGTCCTAAACTTGAGTACTGCATACAGGCGGCTAGCCCCTGCTTTAAAAAAGACAGTGAGCTTCTGGAAAAGGTTCAGAGAACGGCGACTAAGCTGGTTTCCGCAATAGCGAAGCTTCCGTATGAATCTCGACTGGCCAAGCTGAACCTTTTCCCGTTGTCATATCGCAGAACTAGAGGCGACTTGATTACAGTCTACAAATTGCTTAGTGATAAATTTGCACCTAACATGCCCTCATTTTTCTTGTCTTCCAAAACAGAGAATTTACGAGGACACTCCAAAAAAGTTCATAAGCCGAGAACAAATTACTTGTCAGCTGACTATCGACTTTCCCATCGAATCATCAACGAGTGGAATTCACTACCTCAGCACGTCGTTGAGGCTCCATCCGTCGACTCTTTCAAAAGAAAGTTGGATCAACTGAGAGACCACCATTGCCAGGACTAACATAGGCCATCGAGCCTCCTGTCCTTCCCAAACTGAAACTGAAACTGAAAGTTTAAGTGGAAATAAGGATTAACAATATATTGTTAATCCTATTATAATAGGTTGCGTTTCTTTGGTTGGGCTCACCAATGTATAACTATGGTCTACTATGATATTAGTACTGCTCTTATAATAGACCTAATCCTAAATTTGTAGATTTGTAATGATATAACTGCCTAATCAATAAGATCTTACGTGGAAGTCACACCATCGACTACGCCAACTCACTGTATCGTAACAATTACCAATACATGATGTAGAACAAGCTTAGGCTAGAGAAAGAACAATATATTTAATATGAATAGAAGATATAAGGCAAAATTCAGATGGACCACGCCTGCATGTCCGAGCCATGCCATTCGATCAACTCTAATTCATTCAATTCATTGTTCGCGCCTTCTCCATTGTTAGGTATTTCTCCGCGTTAAATGTTGAATATCTATTTTCTGAGTAGTCTCGTGTTCACAGCTTTGTGGATTGTGTGGCTATTGTCCAATGCCACTACAAGGTATTTTGCATGATAAATCAGCATTAATGCCTTAAGTTCGTGACATCCCACTAAACCATAAGGAGCCGTAATAAAACAAAATGTTCTGCCCTACAGACATGGGTGGATTGAAGTTATCTCCCCACCATCATGTCTGCTGGTCAGTAACGCCACCCTCACTCCTTTTGTGATGTCAGGCTCTCTTACGTTTGTGGTAAGTACGAATATTGCTTTATTCAAATCCCATAGTTGGAATACACTGTCTCTATTAGGTCCATGTTACAAGCAAATCAGATAGTTAAAAAGTTTGTTTTATGGGTTAGATGTCCACATAGTATATCACACTGGTATGAAGATAACTAATGGTTTAAAGGAGTAAGAACTAATAGCAAATCAAAAGATATGAGAGGGTATAAAATTGTAGAAAAAAAGATTTCAGGGTAAGAAAATAAAACGTTGAGAGACTCACAAGAGTTTGTGGCCAAATTTTGAGCTTTATGTGATCAGCCTTAGTAGATCAGCATCCATAAGATTAGTGAGTTATCTGTCTACTTGCAATAAAAAAAGGCATGACTCCTAGGAAGAATAATGTATATTTAACCTGTAGAGAGATTCGGGAACTAAAAGTTAGGTTTAGGAGCATAAGACCATGATTAATAATCAATGAATAATAGGAAAGGATAAGCCATATATTCTGTGATTTTATTATTATTATTCACAAATATCTTGTGGGTACATAAGTGTTGTGAAGAAACCATTTCGGGTTTCTTCAAAAAATGTAATAATACACGATTTTCAATAATGTCAGCATTATACTTGCCATTATAAAAAATTTAGAGCAATAATAGTAGAATATTAATAATAAATCGGGTCTGTGCAATTGAGGAAAATATTGAATTGAGTTTAAAGAAGAAAATGGAGAAAATAAGGGAATAGAAATAAAGGAGACGTGAAATACGCAAACAGTCTAATAGGCGTGTTTATGAACACAGAACAAGAATAAATGACTAGGTGTGTGTCGTTAAATTAGTAACAAAAAATAATTAAGAAAAAATAACTTGTAATTGCAGTAAGATATGACGCTAGAATAAATGTTTGTGCAGTTATAGTTTATAGTGATGCTATGAAAGTGACAATTAAATGAAAAGGATAATAAAATATCAATATGTATGAGTCATATATGCATAGTGAAGATAAAACGGGTCTGAGGATTTAATTTAAGTGTAACACAAGTTATTGTTTTAATTACAAACTTCGTAATCTTAAGAATAATAGTCATTTAGAAGGGAAAGTGAGAGAGAGAAAAGAAGTGAACACTTAGTGAAAAGTTTTGATCCATGATAAGAATAATAATTGCGTAATGAATATCAACCTCGGAAGGAAACCAACAATTGAAAAAATAAAATAAAAAATCCTTTAATGCACTCGGATGAATACATTTAGATTTATGTTCCACAATAAACTATACCGTACTGTAAAAAACTTACAACGCATTTGTTTTTGGTGTTTTACGGTAAGTAGTGTACATGAGTTGTTTCTAAGTCTATAGGCTGGGTCGTGGGTGATAGTCGGACAGGAGGTTAGAAAGGAGAGCCCATATATCGCTTTGTAGAGAAATATTAAATTGTTCTTTAGCCTACGGAGCCATAAAGGTTCTAAAGAGAGGTGCTTACATCTATCTGTGTAATCGAGATTCGAGTTACATCCTAGTAGTTGACGTGTGGAACGTCTTTGAACATCTACTCTTATCTTGTCTGCGATATTCATATTAGAGAAGACTAAAGAGCAGTATTCAAGGGAGGGCCGTACACATACTTTGTAGAGAGTAAGCTCAGCCTCTGTTGTGAAAAAGTTTCTCATTATAAAACCAATTAGCCGTCTAGATTTAGAAATAATAGAGGAGGCATGTTCTTCAAAGTTCAGGCTTCCTATATAATTAATCCCTAAATCGTGTACTGATTCGAGTGTTTGGACCCTACTTTCATTTAAGTGAAGTTGCTGTTTATAGGGATGCTTCCCAAAGTGCACTTAAAATGACACGTCTACACGTATCATTCGGAGGAGTCGGGAGTATTGTGGAAATAGATGAAAGAGTAGTGCGAAAGTGAGAATACAACGGGGGACGTAGTATCAAGGAAGATTGGGTAAGTAGCACTTGGAATTCACGATTGCTCAACGCAAAAGGAACATTTCCAGAGGGTGAGAAACCGTGAAGCAAACACAATAATACCAATTATAAAGGAATACATGCAGCCGGGCACTACGGTGTATAGAGATGATTGGGGAGCGTATAGATGCCTTCATAGACTTGGGTATGTCCATCATGTCGTAGTGCGTAAACGCCATTTTGTAGACCCTACTACCGGAGTTCATACTAACAACATTGAGATTGAAGGAATTTTTAAGACCGTACCACGGCTCCAGAGGACGACTATTATGGAGCCATATGTATGAGTTCCTATATCGTATGCATAATGATTTCAGAACATCTGAACCTTTATCAAACCTGAACAAGTTTTTAAATCATGTAAAAGAAGAATATCCACTGTAATTCATTAGTTTCTTATAATACTTTATACTAACTGTCTTCTGATTAGCTAATAATTGTCAAGGTCACTTAAGGTTCGTCCATAAATTAGTCTCGCCTAAACTTTTAAAACATCAAGTTCTAGCAAATATGACCTGTAAGTAACGTAAATATATATTGACTAGCGATGTAAGCAAAGACTGAGTAGTTATCTGAACCTAATTTTTCATATTCTTACTTCACTTAAGGTTGCAATATGTTTTAGCCGCGTGAGCTTTTCCTTCCTGTTTGTCTGTGTGAGCGTTATGTGAATGGACAGTTAGTCTATCTATAAAAGGTTTTCCGAGTTGATAGCCCCCGTAATTTATACGTTTTTTCATGACCAAGACAGTCCACAAGTGGAACGGTCAGCTTCAACTTAACTTTGTGCTTGATCCTGGCGTCATGTGGTCTATTCGGATGAGATTGCGCTCAGAATACGGTAAGTCATTCCTATTTGATTTCGGTTAATGACTAGCTAGTGGGATATCATACATGTCAGTAATATTCTAGAGTTTTACGCGAAGTCTAGGATGGTGTTGATGCAAACTTATAGGAAGGTCAGCGTTGTCTTCAAGGTTCATGATTATGAGAGAGTCATCACGAACCGTTATTGTTTTCCTAGGTTTTTCGGTGATTTCAGGTTGAGCACCTTCTTGCTTGAAGGTCAAAGCTCATTTCCGATTCCTAGGCTCTTTGATGACCGAATGGACATTCTTGGGGATAGACTGTGCGGCCAAGTCACCAGTTGATTTCCGTACAATACTTAGGATGTTCAGCTCAGACGGGGGCGCCTGGTCCTTTTTAGCTCCGCTAACGTGGATCCCATAACCTACAGAGTTTTTGGGAACCACGTTGCATTCAGGTACCCTGTGCTGGAAGACCCAAGTCTGCTGAGTGAGTCTATTAGCGCCGACGATATGATAGTGCTGACTTTCATCATGTCATCATTTCATCGATAGTTGAACTTTCAACATTCAAAGGAGAGAGGGTGGAGTTACTGACCAGCAAGCATTGATGGTGAGGGCGATGACTTCAGTCCACCCGTGTTTGTGAGGCAGAACATTTTGTATGTATCAGGCTCTTTGTGATTGGGAAGAAGTCAGTCAATCTGTGATATAGATCGTCTTCCTACGCTCACCACTCAGACTCACGTTTCCAATTTTATGCTGTATTAGCTATTCTACTAAGACAACCTATAACATGCTAACTCGGACTTTTACACTAGGATTGTGTGGCTGACATTGGATGTACGAAAAAAGAAAAGAAAGAAAAAATTAAACAACAAAAGATATAGTCATTAGTATTCTTAACACTTCACCCTCTATATGCACACTCCCTTCTAATAAACCGCTTTCCTTGTGCCAACCTTGACTTCCCTTCCTTCATGTGAGCTTACTCCAACTTGTTAAAGGACACAACTCATTGTTCTTTATTACTACATTCTCTAGTATGGAGCCTCTAACTTCATTTCACTCTAACAAGAGATAATATGAATTTAATATAATTTATTATACCTTTGTCTGTTCTACTACACAATATTAAGCAACGTTAAGCAATGTATGGCGTTCATATCCATATGCCTTGCTGCTCTTCTGTTTCAATTTTTCTTTCTTCTTCTCTTCTTCTTCTTCAGGACCTTGCTCTGAGAGCACAGCTATGAAACTCCAGACGTCTGGAACAAACTGACGTACGTGTCTCCTCAAGGTCATGGTCTACAGCAAGCGCTCGACGAGTCTACTGTGTAACAACTATAAACTTAATATGTTGGGAAGTATGTTGTGCACCTACAAATGTTGTAATTAATAGATCATGCCTGTAAAAATGGCGTGTATATGCACGTGTTGAAATATGTATTATTATCTTCTTGTTTCCATTGCCTGTCCTTGTTTGTCTACCCGATTTATGACTGTCTTTTTTCAAGTTTGCTGACAAGTTATTATTATACTATTTCTCAGACCTGTCAATAGGACAATGATGTTACTCAGCAAAACTTCAGCATTCATGTCGCACGTGCCATATAGCCACCTATGATCCAACTTGCTGAGTCTGTTGTAAGCAGTTGCTGTGCGATATGTGCACGCTTCATGGAATCAACCACTGCTGTTGTTGCACTTCTTGCCAGATGTAACAGTAAAACGATATTCAGGTCATTTGCATGAAGTTCTCATTAAATATTGACGTAAAATATCTTAGAGATGCTTGCAAAGGCCTAAGACAGTAAAAAGCAGTACACAAAAACATGCAAAAATGGATAAAAACGAGTTATGATAAACCGAATCTGGCATTTACCTAAAACATGAGGCAAAACCACAGTTAATTATTAAGTTGGGTAAAACGCGGAAAAGTAATCTACCAGACGTATAGCGCAGAATAGATTCTTTAGATCAGAAATGGTACTTTTGTTGCGTAAGAACACAATAAAAGTTTGGGAAATGCGAATCACGTTAGGACTAAATTTCTTTTCAAAAGTCGCGCAATCAGGTCAACAGTGAAGAGAATCAGGAGCTGAATTTTTCTGGTTATAAGTCAGAACACTTCTCTAGTGATGCCCTGTGGTTCATTTTCGACAGTCATGATAGATGCTGTTGCAATTACGTTGAGAATTTGATTCAAAATACGAATAAGTAGCATTATCGAGGATGTCTGTTCCGCCTGATACACATGCTGTCCCGTTTGTCACTATTTATGTGAAGATGAATGGAATGAACTTAGTTTTGTCATGATCTAACTCTTTTTTATCATTCCATTCGATGTATACAAACACTGTGTAAACTAAAAAATATCGTTTAGGTGGACTTCAATTATTCCTGTTCACTTGCCTCGTGTCATATGGATTACTGTTCGCTAAATACACGTGTTCGCATACACACCTAGTTCTGAATCTGTTGGCCGCCGTTTTCCAAATGTTTACCACCAGTCCCATTGCAAGTTTTTAGCTCACATCATGCAGTTCACACCCTGTCAACTACATACTAGCATTTCGGATCTATATCTGATATTCCTTGAAATTAGTTCTTTCTCATATCAGTTTCTGTTCTCAAAATAAGAAAATTATACCGTGTAAGATGTGTTAAACCATTTTGCATGCCTGCCACCGTAGATCTAGCTTCTCCTTGAGGGTGTTAACTGATGAGGCTGATATCAGTTTATTTCTTAGTGTTGAGTAGTCTGCAAAATATTACCAACGCCAGGATCTGTGCACCCCATTCAGTTGCACTATTGTACAAATACACAAAACAGGAATGCAACCTTGTCTAACTATCATGATAGAGTAATTCACGCCGTTACTTTTCACGTGATGTGGTTTTAATATTTATCAAGCCGCCATACTGTTCCCGCCCATCTATGATAAATTCGTAACTTTCAGTCTCTAGCAAGTTTACGTCACGCCTGATGGCACCTTGTGTGCTGGGGAAGCATCAGCATATCATCTTGAATATATAAGTACAAGAGAAGAAGTGACCCGAGGATCGATTGCTACATAGAATACGCTTACCTTTAATAAGTAGAACAGTGGCGACAAGCAGAAAAAAATAAGGCGATTGGATCAAAGGGTTGATAGTTCAAGGTTTTGGGTGTCTTACTTGCTCACCATCCAAATTCTAACAACTCTCCTAGGTTAACAAGCTTCTCAGAATTAAGAATCTCCTAAAAGTTAGGAAAATCTACAGTTCAGATAATAAGAAGTAGTTCCTTTCTTTCTTTTACTTTTCTTCGCCATACATTTCGGAGTTTCAAATATCCTGACAATGTCTTAAATTTTTACTGTCTAAGGAACAACAAGAACATCGGTTTTGTGTAATGGGTATGTATTCTCTGATAAAATAAACGAGAACCCCGAATAATTCTTATATATATATATATATATATATCACACTGAAGATGCCAAGGTATTCGGAGTTTGACAACGCTTTAACCAGTAACACCTAATATGAATCGTACCCACCAAGTGAAATCAAAAGACAGAAGTGAGGAGATTCGAAGATACATTTGATAGGCTATCAATGTATCGAGGATCGTCTGATCTAATCTGGCTAGTGATTGCAGGGTTTGTCGAGCACGGCGTTCCCACTCGTGATCTGGTGCGTCTTCAGCTAGGTTAGTCCATTAAAACTAATATGGTCGAAAAGTTACAGAACTTTTTATTTATCTAACGCTACAAAGTCAACATAAACGATATTCTTTGGTTTATACAGTGTTTGCATACATCGCATGGAATGATAAAATTGTGTTAGGTCATGACAAAAGCCTTTACGAACCAAGTTTATTTTAACCGTCCTTTGAAGGTGCACTAGCTGGATATCTGAAGTTCTTAGGCCTTCTTAATAGAATCCAGGTTATAGACTGATTACATGATTCAAAAACGCACACTGACCTCCAAACAACAAGTTACTAAACCTGAACCCATCGTGAAACCTGGTAAATTAACAACAGTTCGTGACGATTCTCTCATTATCATGAACCTCGTTGACAACCCTGATCTTCCTCTCAGTCTGCAGGACAAAAACGACAGGATGCTCTGGGGTGAATTGAACAAGAAGCTTGAACTTCCTAGAATAGAGCCTTTGACGGTCACCCGGCTCACTCGAGGAAAGGATTCTAAGCATCTAAATCACCCGAGGCTTCTCCGAGTAACACTTAAGAATGCTACCGACGTAGAGGACGTCTTGCTAGCAAGCCACTTGCTGAAATCAGATGGTAACGTAAGAATACTGCCCGACATACCGTACTCTGAGCGCAGTATCATACGAAACGTCCCTAAAGAATCTCGCGAGAAGTTTTTCCGCGGAAGAAACATAATTGTCCAAGGTATACCGGAAAATGCAGACCCTACTCAACCAAATTCTGACATCAGGGAATGGAAATTCATCAAACAGTCCTTGAGGCTCAAACACATACTGACTCAGCATGTGACGAGACTAGCCAAGAAGGACGGTGATCTTAGACCCCGTCTAATGAAGATAACCTTCCCATCTTCCCACATGGCGGCTGCAGTTCTGGAAGCATTTCGTGCTAATAGACGTCGATTGCCACCTGGAATCCACATGCACCCGGATAGGCCATACGAAGTTAGGACCAAGAACAAAGGCAAGTTGGAGCTGACCATTCCACTTGTGGACTGTCTAAACGATAAAAAAAACGTGTAAAGGACAGGGCCTACCACCTCGGCAAACCTCATATAGGTGGGCTACCTGTCCATTCACATAAGGTTCATACAGAAAAACAGGACGAAGCTCACGCGTTCCAAATTGAAAGCATAAACTGCTTATATATGAACGCCGCGAGTCTACCAAACAAACTGGATGAACTACGTGAACTTAGCAGCGCTAATAAGGCCCATCTGATAGGAATATCTGAAACCTGGATATCTTCTCAGTTCTCGGACCAAGAGTTAGCATTACCTGGGATGACTTTGTTCCGCAACGACAGAAAAACAGGAATTGGGGGCGGAGTAGCCATATACATAAGCTCTTGCTTGGAGGTGCACCAGGTTCACAACCTCGAGTTTAACAATCTTGAGGAATCCATATGGTGCTCTGTAAGACTGTCTAGTACTTCCAGGTGTCTAGTCGGAGTCATTTACAGGAAGCCAACTGCCGACACCGAGTACGATAGTCGTATGCTGGAAGGACTATCCCGCTCTATCCGTCTCGGTTTCACACACATCCTGATTCTAGGGGACTTTAATCTCCCTAGAGTCAACTTCGCGGAACACACGTACACTGGAGGCGACAACTCAATTGAAGCTCGGTTCTACAACCTCATCGATAACTTGGGCTTATATGAAAATGTGAGGTCGGCAACTCGTTGGAGAAACAGTCAGACACCATCGCGCTTAGACTGTGTATTCACTAACGAAGAATTCCTAGTCGACAACCTCTCAATCCTGGCTCCTCTGGGAAAAAGCGATCATGCCGTCATAGCCTTCAGTTTTGTCATCAAAACTAAGCTAAGGTATCCCAACAATAATTTGCGTTGGAATTTTAAACGGCTGAATGTGCCAGCTCTACATGACTATCTACAACAGGTCGTTTGGGATGTTCACCCTCAAATCGATGTGGATGGTCATTGGGACTTTTTACTGCACACGCTCTTATGTGCTACAGACCATTCAGTTCCTCAAACGGTTCCCAAAAGCTTCAAGCCACCTACAGTAATCAAGAACCGTACCCTTCGCCTCCTAAGCCGCAAACGGCACTGTTGGGCGGAATACAAACGAACTAATAACGATGGAGCGTATAGGCAATACAAACATATCAGGAACACATGCACGAAGGCTATAAGAGAAGACAGGCTTCAGTACCAAACAAAGCTTATGGACAAATTCGCCTCTAACCCTAGAAGCCTATTCCGTTATGCAGCCTCTCTTCGTCAAGCCAAAACAGGAGTTTCTCAACTGCTAGGTCTTAACGGCCCGACCAACAACGATGGCGACGCCGCTAACCTTCTGGCGGCCCATTACTCTCAAACATTTCAACCGGCTGACATCAACTTTATTGACGACAGTTTCATCTCCAACTCCACAGGACTTTCTGAAGTGGACCTAAGCGCTGACTTGGTGTTCCGGAAATTGCAGCACTTAAGACTTGACACTTCTCCTGGCCCGGATATGGTTCATCCTGCCATACTGAGGGAGGCAGCCTCAATCCTGGCAACGCCGCTTAGCGTGATGTTTTCACACTCGCTTAGCCGAGGCAAATTACCGGAAAATTGGAAGTTGGCTCACATCACACCAATTTTCAAAGGTGGTCGACGCAATGAACCTTCAAGTTATCGGCCGGTGGCTCTTCTGTCATTACCTTCAAAACTCATGGAGTCCCTGATATGCGACGGTTTAAATGACTATCTACTGTCCTTAAATTTCTTCTCACCCCAACAGCATGGTTTCAGGAAGGGTTACTCTTGTATAACCAACCTGCTGACTGCGGTGGACAAATGGACAAGCATCCTCGATTGCAAGGGAAAGGTTGATGTCATTTACCTTGATTTCTCAAAAGCTTTTGATAAGGTTAACCACTTATGTCTTATCAACAAGCTCAAACGACTAGGTATCAAACCACCTCTAATCGATTGGCTTACTTCATACCTAAAAAATCGACACTTTAAGGTTAGGGTTAATTTCACTTTATCTCAGGCTATGGAATGTCCTAGTGGGGTCCCCCAGGGCTCAGTACTAGGGCCTCTTCTCTTCTTGATCTACATAAATGATCTTCCTCAACAGGTAACGTCAGACTTATTACTTTTTGCCGACGACGTGAAACTTTGGAGAGAGATACGCAACCAAGACGATATACAGGCACTTCAGGAGGATCTGACTCGACTTCAAAGTTGGGCAGACGATAACGGACTTACCTTTAACACTTCAAAGTGTAAAGTAGTCCATCTGCGACATGTCGCAAACTACAGTTACAACTTAGGAAACTCCTCTCTAGTAGTATCCCAAGTCGAAAAAGATTTAGGAGTCCTGGTGCCCCATGACTTAAAGTCTTACGCTAACTGTGACAAAAATGCCTTCCGAGCAAACCTTGCACTGGTAACGTTGAAGCGCATTTTTGGCCAGTTTGACGGACGAACTTTCCACACAATCTTCAATAGTTTCATCCGTCCCCATTTAGAGTACGGAAACATAGTACTCCCCCCTCACTCCAGAAGGACAAGGTCACTTTGGAGCGTATCCAACGGCGAGCCACGAAATCAGTTCGAGGACTCAAATCTAAGCCTTACGAAGAACGCCTCCGTTCACTAGACCTTTACCCACTAGAATATAGGCGTCTTAGAGGTGATTTACTAATGGCTTACAGTATTCTTAACACTTCTGGACATCCTCTTAAACACCTACTTAAGCTTAGTTCGAATAATAACCTAAGGGGTAACACCCAGAAACTGGAAACACAACATAGCAAGACGGAATGTAGACACAACTTCTACTCCTTAAGAGTTGTCAAAAGCTGGAATTCGCTGCCGGCCGAGCTAGTCCAAGCGACTTCTCAGGAGTCCTTCAAGAGGCAACTTGACCTATTCTTAAGGACCAAGGACAGCATCACATTATGATTTACCAATTTCTTTTCCTTTTTATTGTTAACATACCTAGGTTCCTGCCTGGAGGATTTGGTGATCCCCTGCTACTAGACACGGAAGCCTGTTAAGCGAAAGCTTCTTCTATTCCGTCCACAACCATTTGAACCATTTGAACTTTCGTTTGATTTTCTTTGGATACGCTCCGAAAGACCATTGGGTGTTTAGAATCCAAGGGATTACAATGCAGTAATATCTCTAAATAGAGGCCTTAATTATACACTGTAAATGATTTAGAATAGTTAGAGAAAGTAAAGTACAAATACTTTGTAGTCTATAGAATTTCGAATAATCATGGATAAGTGCAGGTTGGTTGTCTGGTGATCCATCGGCCATTTTCAGTGCTGGAAAAACTGGAATTTAAAGTTATACACATAATAATGTGTTGGACTTTGCTGAGGATAAGTTTGCTTCGTTTAAATGAACCAACCGGAAAAATAAAACTTGTGTCCTTTTATCGTGATGGGTTGTCGTGGTTTATTAGGTCGGTTTTTTCTGCTTTTCCTCATACAAGTCGGCTGGTCATCTGGACATTTGGTATTCTCATATAATGACGGATCTGCCGATCTATGTGTTCACCGGACCTTCTGGGGCTGGTAAAAGCACGCTACTACAAATGTTGCTGGAGAAGTTTCCCAATAGTTTTGGATTCAGTGTATCTCATACGACGCGAAAACCACGCCCGGGGGAAAGGGATGGAGTAGATTATCACTTCACTGACAGAGATTCGTTTTTGAGTGAGGTTTTCCAGAGGAATTTTCTTGAGTATGCAGAATTTGCTGGGAACTTTTATGGAACATCAAGATTAGCTGTTGAATCAGTAATTGACTTTTCATATCATGATTTTATCTCTATTATTAGTAGTCAAAATAGGTGTTTGTTGTAAGGGTTTATGATCTTGCCGGATAACGCGCTCTTTAGGATATATTAGGACTTGTGAAATCTGTGGAGTTAAAGCGTTTATCCAGTCGACCATCAATGTTGTCAAGTTCTAACATATTCTATTTCTTCTCATCTATATACCTAAATTAAATAAGGTGTAGAGTTTATGATTCAGAAATCGTTCTTAAGTTAACTAGGAGTGGAAATAGTATTGTTTAAAATGAGACTCCTTCAGAATAACGTAGTTAATCGTTCCTATATTGGGTCTTGTAGGATACCATTTACTTTATCTCTGTTATTTTATAGGTGGGTAGTACTTCGTTAAAATTAGTTTACTTGTCATCGCATCAATTTCTTATGCACTACGTTGGTCAGTGCTTGAAGCCTAATGTTTGTTCTGTCAAGTAACCCTGATGCTGTCTTTCAATAAACTTGGCTGTTAGGAGTACGGTGTCTATAAGCATCGTGAGTTTCTAATTATACCACACTAGACGATAAACAAAGGGGACTTTTAATATGCTAGTGCATCGTTGTTAGTTTCCCTGGAAACATCGGCTATTATTTATTTTAACACATAGATATAGGTACAAGGAAGCACCAAATGCATATGCCCCACACAAATCTCATTTGATTTGTGTGAGGGATGTGATACTGCCCGGGTGCCCAGACCGAAGCACACGATTTTCTTAGTGGGCCACATCCGGAGCCTTCGACCTGAAGTTCTGATCCACAAGGCAGTGGAGCATCGTAAGGAGATGCAGTCACATGGTGGCCAGTGACCAACGGTTAGTTCATACGCCATTTGTTCCTTCAGGATACTGGAGCTCATGTGCACCATTGGTTTTGAATAAGGGTTTTCCAACCTCCCTAGATGGACTCTCCATGTCCACCAACCCCGTTAAAGCCCCGGTAATATCAGCAAACCATAGCACGCATTGGCTAATAAGAATTAGAACAAATATCTGCTTCTGACCAATTTTTAAGATATGACTGCGCTTCTGTGAAACTTATTTAATTTGTAAAATGAATGTTTCAACGACCAAAAACATGTTTTCAGTCATGTGCTTTATTCAAGATCAAGTATACCTATGTCATTCCCGTTGACATCTTTGATGTGTATTAAGAAGCCGTTCGTCGCAAAACATTTATCAGTGAAGAGATACATGAATTTATTCGCTACTCTTTAATCACACGATTAAATTGGTTGGTACTGTCAGCATTCTCATCATTATACTGCTACAATTTACTTCACGGATTATCTGTAACCAGATATGTATGAGTTCTGTCTTTCCCTAGATGTCTCCGAAGCATTGGTAGCGCATCACGGAACGACTTACTGAGTAATGTTGAAGTTGGGTAAAGGGTACTGAACAAGGGTAGGAAGTCGGTGGAAGTTGTGAATCTCCAAATGAGATGATCGGGACCTGTACTGCGTGTTCCCGAACACCTACCTTGGCGGACGATGATCGCTGGTATAGAAGTAGATTAAAATAAAGATTGGGGTAGCCAAACTTAAAACGTGTCATCAATCCACAAAGTCGGTGTTGATGGAGTTCGTTTAGGTAGATTCAAATTACGTGACTGAACGCCAAGCAGTACTTGGCGTTAGTGGTCGGAGAGATTGGGGGAGGAGGCCCATAATCTGTCTCAGTGGTACAGATACATTTACTCTTTCTCTAAATAGTGAATTCCAATATTCCTTCAGACGTATCCTTTCATTCCGTCTTCTTGCACCATATCCTCATTGTCTTTTTCATTATTATTGCTGCTGCAGTATTCCTACTTTTTTCTATCACTGGTTGTGCTAGTATAATACGGCAATATGAGCTAACGGGCACTTACTCTAGGTTTTACGTTGATTATGACTAACTGAGCGAACAGGAGCGCTGAAAATATCAGCTGGTAATTGCAATCAACTTAGCGTTTTGTTATAAGTTCAAACTGACTATAATTGTTCCCCAAAAATCTGATGACTTGGTGATAATAATATGAAACTTCACACTTGTAATGCAAGAAGATTAAATTTGCTCACAAGAGTAAAATGTTTTCCGTGATTATCCACGCCGAGATAAATGGATCTCCAAAATAATATTGGATACTCGTGAACCATATTTCGTTAGTTAGTCTCAGATTCCACCTGTGATCTCTGATTCAACACTGTTTTCTGCAGCTGTTATCTTCGATTCATTGTATGAATGTTACATAATTAATATAGGGTTTATTTTGGATTAGTTTCCTTTAGTTTTACTCAAAAATTGCCGTTTACAGTATTTAAGACCACGTAGTCATACTTGAATCCATCCTAGTAAAAAATTGATATCCATTATATGTTTCGAAAAATGTATCTACTGTATTAGGCTGTATTTTTATTATAAACAGATCTGAAATTTGTCTTTATTCATCCATTTATCTAGTACAAATAAGCTACTCAAAATCAGTGACAGTCACTACTAGTCTATGCATATATTTTTTACTCTACGAATCGCGCTCTTAAAATAGACAGTATTAACACGATTGCAGTCATTTCTTTCTGTTATCAATAAATCCCACTTCTAAATAAGAATATTGACATATTTATATTGTCCGTATATCGCGTTTCCATTTTATAGAAGTCGTTTCAATATCATTGCTTATTTCCGTATTCTTTTTACGTTGAAGGGAAACAAATATAAGCAACATTTTTAAATTTTGTTTTTATTAGCTAGTCATCATTAAAATTTTGTAAGCTAAACCTTTGCAGAATTTCTTCATCCTAAAGTCCCCTTTTTATTTTTAAATGCTATTTTCTGTTTGATAACTCAGTTTCGGCACTTACATTTATCTTCGTTTCAGGTACTTAATGCTGGTCGCATATGTATTTTAGACGTTGAAATACAGGGAGTTAAAAGTATCCATGCAATTCAACCACCGTTGAATGCTCAATACATCCTTATTCGTCCATCTTCAATTAGTGAATTGGAAAAGCGTTTACGTGGCCGAGGAACAGAAACTGAAGAAACTCTATCTAAGCGGCTTGCTCGGGCTCGTGAAGATATTGCGTTCTCTGAAACTGAAGAAGGCCAGAAACTATTCACAAAAATTATAATTAATGATGATCTCAACACTGGATATAAAGAGTTGGAAAATTTTGTTCTCCCAGCTGTTAAATGTACTAAATGTGCGTTATAACTACAAATATATTTAGTGATCCACAAATATCAATATGCTTAGTACTATTTACTTACTATTTTACAACTTATGTGACAGCATTTATCTTTGTTTTACCTTTACTTCCCCCCCCCCTCAGTTCTCATTGTAGCATAAAGTAGATAACTCACATCTTTAAGCTACAAGTTGCAGTATTTATTAGTAATATTACCTTGAGAGTTATTACATTACTTCTATCTTCCTAAACCTTTCACATTTGACTATCAATGTATTATGACAAATTAATTTAAATGTACTACAGAAATAGAAGTTTAGTGTTTTGCATCTTTTTTATTATTTAGTGTGTTGTGGATGATTGCCCATTATTCCGCTTAACCTATATTATAATCAGTATAAATCAGTGCAACTGTGCCAGTGAGCAAAGTTGAATAAATATCCACTATGACCGTGCATGTTAGTTAAAACTTATCTGATAAAAATTATTCAAGTCCTCGGTGTTTATAATTCCACAGATTGCTGGATTGATACTTGCTGTCACTGGAGTAATTGACTGTCCTAGTATATGTAAACTCACATAACAATACTACCTATTCTACCACATAGATGTCCAAGGCAGATGGTTTGGGAATGTTCTATTTGATTAGATGTTTATTCAAAATAATAATTCATTGCGAGGTTGAGAGGAACTAAGCGAATTAGGGAAGTTGTAGACCCACATATTTTAAAATCAAAATAAGATGTACCACAAATGCTGCGTGGACACAAGTCGCAGTGCTGATTCTCGACTCTCGATTTCCCACATAGAGCACCGCCAGAATATGTTAATATTAAGCCCTAGTTAGGCTAGATAAAGCCATCATATTGATCACTGAAGTTACTGTGTTTAAAGTAATGTGAAGAATCGTAGAGAATGTAGATGAGTCCTATGAAATGATGTGGCTAACAGTAGTGAGCAGTTAAACAGGAAAAATAAGTAAGTGAACGGAATAATTCGTTTGAAACAATTTAGGAAAAAAAGTGGATGTGTCCTTTATCATGATCGGCTTTGAGAAAGA
The DNA here is from genome assembly GCA_944470405.2 of Schistosoma mattheei. Classification (NCBI taxonomy): domain Eukaryota; kingdom Metazoa; phylum Platyhelminthes; class Trematoda; order Strigeidida; family Schistosomatidae; genus Schistosoma; species Schistosoma mattheei. Next base: position 22,072,378 of record OX103948.1, on the reverse strand, counting down.
TCATCTAACATCACCAGTTATCTTTTTCAGATATACCTCAGACTCTACCTGAAGCATCAGTTGCAGGTTTAATTCGACACTGTATCTTTTAGTTCTAAGCGTTATATTGTACTGTTGTATTGAGAGGTCTGATCTCTATGGGTCAGCTGTCTACATAATTTTGGTTCTGTTGTTTTCATACAGATAACCAACTTGTCGGCTTTAGACTTCGGCTATCGATTCGGTGTTTACCATCGTGATATATTCAAGAGAATTTATCTTTATCGAGTCATGAAACTCTAGGAAAGAACAATAAACTACAATTTAGGTCTTACCTTGGTCTGCCACAACATGCTAAACGTGGATTTTCAATGAAAAGACAGCCATAGAATCTTTAATTCTGGAAAAAGACATCGTTTGTTGATTATGGTAACAAAGATCTCTGAGATAGTTTTTTAGAGTATCTGAGGCAATGCTTTACTGGAAATAGTGTTTGCGTCAAATATACATCTTTACATGCAATGAAATTAGCTACGAGGCATTTGCATTTTTTATATTACGACTACCCAGTTTCTTTTACAACTTCGAGGGCTCAGCATAAAACCACATTTTACTTAGATATCAGTTGGTCGTGTGCCTCAACATAGTGAACAGGTCAAAAGCATTCTTTTAATAGTAAGTGAAAGCTTAGTACAATAGTGACAGTTTGTATCAGTCGGTAATACACCTGGCGAAAATTGTATTTATCCGAGTTGTCGCGCTTCATATTAAAACTATAAAACAGAAAGAACGTAGTTAAAGAGTGTAAATGCTGATGTTAGTGTCATGTTTTTCTCTGTATATGTCCTATTCTGTGTGTAAGCTTATGTAAACAAAAGTTTGACTATTGTTACTTTCAAATCGATCAGTTTTAACGTGTGTTAGGGATTTCAGACTTGATATGAGTAATGTTTTTCGACAACAATTTTATATATTCTATTCTTTTTTTATCTGTCCCACTCATTATGGGGTTTTCTTTATTACTGCTCCAAACATTGATCGGGAATTCTGTAACTCACGCGAGTTAATATGGACAAAAAATTACAAGCGTTCTTATTTTCATAATCTCGTTACTACAAACTCAAAAAATTCATACAAATACATTGGTTATGAACTCACTTCATTTCTGTGTGGTTGATAATTAGTAAGTCGATGCATATTACATCAGTAGAAGAAACTAACTTCGTCGTTTTAATCATGGAAGCTTGTGGAAATTCGTTATTGTCAGAAAAGTAATTACAATCAATGAATCGCAGAATCTTAAAATACTTTCTGTGAATACTAGTTAATAAGCTAACCAATATATACAAATAGAAAATTATAGGCAATTCTATGATCATTAATAATAACTACAATATATTTGTGGTGTTGTTTCTAGTACCGCTTAAGTCAACATGTTTTGTTATAGCACTTGTTACAGTGACTAAACTTTGGTTGAATTGAAAGGCATTAAATATTTCATTCATCAATTATTTGAAACAAATGCGAACTTTTAATCCTTTTATGTTCTGGTTGACCGTTGCACTGAACTCTATAGGTATCAATACCAAGGTTGAACTTGGTAGTTTCAAATAAATTGAGCATGAAGTAGAGAGTTAGTATTTACTCTGAAGAAGTGGCTTACACTAAGTCACGAAACGTCAAAAATACATTATTTCTACTCATTGGGATATAACAAATGCTTATTATGCACTGAACTCTGTTTTATCACTATCCTTTGATATTTTCATCTTCTGTAATACAGTTTTGTGTTGTATGGACTTTAAATTGACTTTTAGTTAATGACGAACAGAGCGAAGTAATTTTTTTTGTCCATTATCTCTACACCAATATATATGTATGTGTTCTACAATAAAAATATACCAACCCGGCAGTGATGTATTAAGTAATATTATCAATTTAAGTGTTTACGGAAATAATTATGAATGGTTAAAGAAACAATTAAAAGACGTCCAGAATGAAACTCCTTAGCAATGCGCATCTACGACCCCGTCACAGAAAATCGCACTCAATACTTGCAGTTTTACGGGAATGTATAACCTCTAGATGACTGAGGCTAAATCTATTGGTGTACGAATGTAACTTCAGTCGGCCCACAATATTGCGCGTTCATCTTCCATTGTCTTCGTTTGGTACCTTCCTCACACCCAAAACGGTTGGATCCCACTGGTTGGAGATCAATAAAACTCCGGAAACTTCTCATACTAGGCCAAAACCGCTGTTCGATACTTTCAGGTGTTCTATGATCATCTGACTTATATCGGTTTGCAATTTCAGTAGAACTAAACGTTCTTCACAACCATATACTGACTATTTTTATGTTGTTATTGTTTTAACATTTCATTTTCTTTAACAAGAAGTAATTTCAATTTATTCATTCCTTATATTCATGAAACCGTTCTATAAAATATCCAAAAGAGTTTCGAAACGAATTTCGTTTCTATTAAAACTCATTTTAATACGTATTGTGGAAGTATATTTTTGTATGATATATACTTACGAATGACATAAATAAAACTAATCCCCTAATGAGTAGAAAAATTAGATTTTCTGGTGTTTCGTGACTCAATACAAGCCATTTCTTCAGTGGATAAGTAGACAAATTAAATTAACAAATGTTTAAATAGTACGAAGGTGCAAAGCAATAATATTAGTTACGACCAGTCAAAAGCAGGTCTGACCAAGTCAATGTCATGTCGTTCCGATTAAGGTGATTTATATGCGGCATGTTTGTTTATTTGTGTATGTGTGGGGTAAATGATGAAAACATGTGATATTTTTGGTGAGAAAGGATAGAGTTAAGTTTGTATGTGTGATAATAGTATGAGAAGTGAATAGAAACAGATATGGCTCGGATAGGTAGTCTTAGTCGGATAGATAGTGAGACGTTTCTATTGAAGGTAGTAGGATTAAGCAATATATGAAAAGTAGTACAATGGTTCCATCGTACTATTTAAACTTGGATTAATTTTAATTTGGTTATTTATTCTCTGAAGAAGTGACTTACACTAAGTCACGAAACGTCAGAAAACCCAATTTTCTACTCATTGGGATATTACAAATATATTATTTTTATTTATAACAATCAACCCAATACTCAATTTATTCGAAATTATCAAATCAAACCTTGGTAATGACACCTACAATATATGAAAAGCTTTAGCTACTCGCTTTTTTTTGGAGTTGGAAAAGCCTTTTTGTACTATTTTGATGTTTTTAATATCGATTTGATGGTTTTTGAAAATAGCACAAACTGCTATTGTCGATTTAATTAGGAGTCTTGCCAGTTTTACGGGATTATTACGCGGTTTCTTTATGTACCTAATTTGTAGACACAATTCTGTGTTGACATAAAGGGGATTTTCCGCTTTATATGAACTAAAGTATTGTGAAGGGTGTTCGTTGTTTTGTATTAGACTTTAATTCTGTGTATTTTCAGACTGAAGTTCTGTTGTACCTTGGTGGTGTGGTAAAACTACATTATCAATCCATAGTATTTCATTCGAATCATTATTTAGCAGTCATATGTCTCATTTTATTGCACTTTTAATAATTTTCGTAGAAAAATTATTAAGTTGTAAGATACTATATTCTTTCGTTCTTTTCGTCTATCCTCGTCAGATGTAACGATCGTTTTGGCTCTTCTAAAGAGATTTAGGGATAGACAGATTTTTGCATTGAATGGATATGCTGAATAGAAGTCGATATAACAATTTGAGTGCGTTGGTTTTCGGTAGATGATTAGATTTAGAGCTCCATTTAGATTTTTTTTAACTACGCAATCTAAAAACGTTAGCTCACCGTATTTATTTTTATTCTCGTTCGTAAATTTGATGTGAGATGAGAGTGTATTAATGAGTATAGCTGTAACAGCGTTCAACATATGCCAAGTCTTAGTTCTCATAAAGAACATAGGAAGTCTTATTAGCGGAGCAGATGCTTAGTGACTAAAGTACTCAGATTCCAACCAACAAGTTTATATATAAGTATAGGGATTTGTGGAGAATTTAGTATTTTCACTGTTCAAATCACGATCTGATTTAAGTTAGACCACCACTGAAAACCTGGAAGCAGTGGACGGCCGTTTCATTTTAGTATGGGAGTCTTCAGCAGTGCGTATCCACGATCAGTAGTCTAGGGTTTAAACGTTCTCTCTCTGGACCGATATTCCTGGGTTCGAATCCCGCGTGCGGGGTTGTAGATGTATCATTTTTGAAGAGTCTCATACTAGGACGAAACGACCATGCAGTGCTTCCAGGTTTTCAATGATGAGTTGGCTTAGATTAATTCGTGATTTCAACTGTGAAAGTTAAGAAGATAACATAAGAAAAGCGAATATAATACTGTTGATAAAATTTCCAAGTTACAGCATCTATAACGATAGTTTATAACAACCAGTTCATATCTTCCTTTAAATCAGGTTCATATCTATCCATAATTTGTATATCTCTTTCAATGGTCAGAATTTATATGATGTTGGCAAGTTTACCAGAAATCCAATACAGAAGTATATTCTCTTAAGAAAATTGAAATGATTAATTCTCATTTAGAATTACTGAATGGTATAATTATTCAAATAAGATAAATGACATTTTCATATTGTGTAAAACTAGAATAGTTACATATTATCAGTTCACTTACAAAGAATAATTGAGTTTCACAATTGATTGATCACTGGGTGGTGACCAATGTTATGCTTGTCTAGTCCTTATTAGTGCAGATCGAATGCTATCGATCATGTTGCAATCCGCCAGGGAGCACCAGTTCCCTCAAGATTACAGGTACACCTTGCTGACGAGTGCCAAGTAGCACGAAACTCGGGTCCAGGGTTTCCTGTTGACTACCTCCAACCACCATCTAAATAATTGAGTTTCTATATAATGTGTGTGAATGGCTTGTAAACCATAATATTGATTTTATTATGTTTTATTATTACTCTTTTCATGTTTTATTTTTTTCAGGGTTATAATATATTACCACGGCGACGGAGTCGATCGCTTCTACTATTCTTGTTAACCTTGTTCATGGTTTTAATGTTTCTTAGACAACTTTCAATTTTTTTTCAATCTGACATGGTACCGATTTCAATCAATTTTGTAAGTTTGTCTAAAGAATATGTATGGACATATATACTAGATTCATCTTATATTTCATATATAGTCTAAGATTTGAATAAATCTCGAATTTAGTTTAAAGAGTTTTATGGTTAAATGTTTATCACCAGACTTGAAGATTATCATTTTGATCCGTGATTGGGTATTTATTTATTTATTTGAACACATAAACGTTGGTACAAGAGGGCACCAAATATATATGCGCCACACATGTGTGGGCTGTTATACTGCTTGGATGCCCAAACCGAAGCAGGTGGTTTTCTAAAGGGGCCACTCCCCGAGCTTTCGACCTGAAGGTCTGATCCACAAGGCAGTGGAGCAACGTAAGGAGATGCAGTCGCATGGAAGCGGTGCCACGAGTACCAAAACATGGCACAAGTCCATGAAGTCACTGACAAGTGAACTGAGTCATGTTGGTAGGTGTAGACTACCTGGTTGGGGACCGCGAGATGATAGCAATCGATGGTTAGAGACACTGAATGACATGGCTCAAAATCGTTTGCAATGGCGCAGGTACATCCACTCTCTGTGTTCTCCCAAATTCTAATCTTCTGAATCCTTCATGTCCGTTTTTTCCTCTTTCCAAATTTATTTCACTGGACTATACTCTTTAAATAACATCTCCAAACCCTAATTTTCCTGATTACTGCTTATACTCTTATTACCTCTACCACTACGGGATTTGAATCGACAACTGCATCTCTGTGCTAATGTGGTGTGGCAACTCGAACTGATGTACATACGTACGAAGTTCTACGTTGTTACTGACTGACTGACTGACTGACCAAAGATTGGTTCATACGCCATTTGTTCCCGCAGGATACTGGAGCCCATGTGCCCCATTAGTTTTGGGATCCGGTTAAAGCGCCGGACATTCGCTTTTTGTCCTCCCATTTTCGCAAGCAACACTCCCGCTGCGAGAAGGCAGTGAGTAGGACTTCTGAGGCAGAGGCTCTATGCACGTGACCGTGTGAGGGCATTTCGAGAGGGAGGGATTGCCCACCCCACTCTCGGCCATACCAAAGCATTCGGGAGCTATTGATGATGAGTCTCATACGGGGGCGAAATGGCTGTTCAGTACTCCTTGGTTTTCCTTGTTATCCCAAATTGTAATCGATGTAATAGTCTCTCCAGTTTTTTTCTTTTCAAATCGAATTAGTTGTGTTCATTTAATTCTTAATAACTTATTCGTAAATTTCTAATGTTGTCTTAAATGTTTTTGAAATTTTGGGTATTAAAATTGTTTTTTTTTTCATAAACAACATGACTAAAACCTTCCCTTGATAGTAAATGTTAACTGCAGCTTATTTTATTTCCAATGATACTATCTGGTTATCTAAACTAGAGTAAATGATTGGCGGGGGGTTTCTTAGCTGAGACATTGTGGTTGAGAGTCGAACGCTCCAATCACTAAAGACTCTAGGTAATTATTAATATGATTTACCTATCATTTACTTATTTAATGCACATAAAATGTGGTTTTGCTGAGCAACAATAGTGTATACGCCACACAAATATAGAGATAGGATTGTGGAGAAATAACGATACGATGGGCATTGCAATAAAAAAAGTAACTAATGATTAGTTAAAAACGTAAGCAAAATGGATTTTTTTTTCAGTTTGAGGAGTTTCTTTCAATTTTATAAAGAATGTAAAAAAAATAACAGCAGGATCTCTACTGACTTCTATACTGATGGTCGACCCGACCCACTGACTGCAGCTCAGATGATGTAAAAGATGAGTTTTACAGAAAACTTTCGGACCTTCTCCGAAAAGCTAAGCGCTCGGATGTAGTAATAGTGGCCGGTGACTTTAATGCTCAAGTAGGTAAACTAAGCGATAGGGAAAGACACCTAGGTGGATCTTATGGTGTCGTGGCTCAAAGAACAGATAATGGCGACCGTCTGTTGCAGCTATGCTCAGATAACTGCCTGCTCCTTGCAAATACTAACTTTAGGCATAAGGAAAAACATCTTTTAACATGGCGACCCCCTAATTCGTCCCAACGTTGGACCCAAATAGATCACATCGCTATCAGCCACCGATGGAGGGGCTCGATAGAAGACTGTCGCTCATTCTGGAGCACATGCCTAGATTCAGATCATGCTCTAGTGTGAGCGCGTATTTGCTTGCGTCTTACTGGACGTAGGAAAGACGCTGCAAGGAAACCTCTTAGGGCCCTACTTAATGATAGTCAAGCTGAGAATATATTTCAGGAACAACTAGGAAAATAGTTAGGCAGCCATGTATGTGATGCCCACCCCGATGCAGCATGGAATGATATCCGAAAAGCTGTGAAAACAGCATTGATATCTGCTAGTAAGGTAAACCAGAAGATTAGGGAGCAACACTGGATCTCAGCAGCATCTATCGCACTGATAGATGCTCGGAAACTCATTCCACCCGGCTCTGAACATAATGAAGAGCGGGGTCAGCTTAAGCGCAAGCTGACAAGAAGTCTACGCAATGATCGCGAACAGTGGTGGGTAGCGAAAGCAAGAGAGATGGAAAAGGCAGCGGCAATAGGTAATAGCAGACAATTGTTCAGACTCGTTAAGGAAACCGGAGTTAGGAACCCGATCGTGAGGTTCTGTGGCAGTGTTTGTCACTGAAAGGAGTACCAAAGAAGTACATTAACCTTATAAAGGCTCTCTACTCGAACACAACTGGTAGAGTGAGAGCTTATGACGAACTGTCACCAGAATTGATTACCTCAAGTGGTGTTCGTCAGGGCTGCCCACTCTCTCTTCTTGTCATCGAAGTACTTTTAGAGATAACACTCTCCTCATCTAAATTTACAGGGGTTGAACTTCTACAGGGAGGTTCACTTGTTGACTTAGAATATGCTGATGACATAGTTTTATTTGGTGAAGACGCTGACAAAATGCAGAGTCTTCTGACCACTCTAAGCAACAATGCAAGCATGTTCGGGATGCGATCCTCTCCCTCGAAATGCAAAATGTTGCTTCAGGATTGGGTTGCATCGACACCCGAACTAGTGATAGGGAGTGAAGTAGTTGAGTGTATCGACCGCTTCACTTATCTTGGAAGTCTCATCAGCCCTTGTGGTTTAGTGTGTGACGAAATCTCAGCACGGATACAGAAGGCTCGACTAGCTTTTGCCAACTTGCGTCATTTATGGCGTAGGCGAGATATCCGTCTATCAACCAAAGGACGTGTTTACTGCGCAGCAGTTCGTTCCGTCCTACTTTATGGCAGTGAAACATGGCCGGTAAGAGTAGAGGATATCCGTAGGCTACTGGTATTTGATCATAGGTGTCTTCGAAACATTGCTCGTATATCATGGGACCATCGAGTAAGTAACACAGTTGTTAGGAAACGGGTACTCGGTAAGGATGGCAAATCAATTGATGAATTAGTGAAACTTCATCAGTTGAGATGGCTTGGACACGTGTTACGTATGCCCAACGACCGACTGCCTCGACGTGCTATGTTCAGTGGTATAGGAGTAGGTTGGAAGAAAGCTAGAGGCGGCCAAACCAAAACATGGCACAAGTCCATGAAGTCACTGACAAGTGAACTGAGTCATGTTGGTAGGTGTAGACTACCTGGTTGGGGACCGCGAGATGACAGCAACCGTTGGTTAGAGACACTGAATGACATGGCTCAAAATCGTTTGCAATGGCGCAGGTACATCCACTCTCTGTGTTCTCCCAAATTCTAATCTTCTGAATCCTTCATGTCCGTTTTTTCCTCTTTCCAAATTTATTTCACTGGATTATACTCTTTAAATAACATCTCCAAACACTAATTTTCCTGATTACTGCTTATACTCTTGCTACCTCTACCACTACGGGATTTGAATCGACAACTGCATTTCTGTGCTAATGTGGTGTGGCAACTCGAACTGATGTACATACGTACATAGTTCTACGTTGTTACTGACTGACTGACTGACTGCTCTACTATCTCTGGGACTCCAATCAAGAAGTCTCTGTGGTCCGACAGATACTGGTCCTATGCTGCTTTCTTCCATACCATATTCCTATATCATAAATTGACCATCTCTCAACTTTTTTCAACCCTGGTAATTAATGGCAGATATCAAAGCTTCTGAGATGGTATTCTTCAAACATTTATAAGCCACATATGACGGTGTTTCAAGACTGTAACATTAATTAAATTACTATCACTGTGACCGAACACATTGCATTATCTAGTTGTATGTCTATAGAATCTACCGGTATTGGTCTCTTAGCTTAGCATTGATGAGCAATACAGGTCTTAACCTCGTGATTGACTGTAGATCAGTTAATGTCTCAGCACTTATTCTCAATTCAATCAAGACGATTTTATTTTGTGTTGTGAATTTAATTTTATATCCCAATGTATGATCATTCTTAGCATGTTCACCAAGTTTCTTCATTTGAGCAAAGAGTGATCATATGGAAGATTTTTTACTGGGAATAGGTGCGATTGAATGAGTTAAACCGTGTCGAATTTGAGGCAATATCATTGTTAGGATTCGATGATTATTACACTACAATTGAGTTAATTTAGATTGAAAAAATATGAGCTAAATAATTTAGCGATACCATGTTCATTATAAGACTCAAAATGTTAGATTTGATCTCGTGAGTAGGATTGTAAGTGGGTGCAAATTAAGGCGCCATAGTTAATGTTCCATTCATTTTGTTTAGTTTTCAATCAATCTTTTCACCTGAATATCATATCATACAAAAAGCTAACTTCGAATAAATTTGTTGTTTTGTCTATAAAGCGTTGTGCAAACAGTTACGTTACACCGCTAGTTTTTTTTGATTGAGATCATAAACCGATTGATGTTAGACCACCATTGAAAACTTGGAAGTACTAGACGGCCGTTTCGTCCTATCGTGGGACTCCTCAGCAGTGCTCACCCACGATCCCACTCGCGGGGTTCGAACCCAAGGTCTTCAGTCTTGCACGCGAACGCTTAACCTATCGGATAACTGGACCGGCATCCAATGGTGTTAATGTCTAACCTCAACCAGTCAACGTAATTGCGCAACCATCTTCCGTTGTACTGAGGTAGACACCTGTTTCTACCGGACACGAATTATCTCCACTGGTCACGGCTTTCCACCAGAACTCCGAGAATTTTCTCACGACTCTAGTCACTAGTGAGCATATGGTAATTATCAGTATAGTGGTTGTGGAGATTGTTAAGTTTTTGATTGAGATCATGAACCGATTGATGTTAGACCACCATTGAAAACCTGGAAGTACTGGACGGCCGTTTCGTCCTATTGTGGGACTCCTCAACAGTGCGCATCCACGATCCCGCTCGCAGGATTCGAATCCCCATATATACGTCTTTTTTTGTTCATGTGGATTTCATTTTTAATCGATTTATTTCCAAATTTTTTGCTGACTTTTCTTTGGCTTTTTCTGTTGAACATCAAGGCAACATCGAAGTTTTTTCCTTTCAACTGTTTCATTTGATTCTTCCGTAGTACAGATCAAAGACATACCCAATAAAGTGTTCAATTTCCCTTAGTTTAAAATAGTTAAGTATTAATAATATATTGTGAAAATAAGTAATTGCATAATTCATGCCATTTTACTGACATCATCAACTTGGTATAGATTGTCATATTGAATGTTAGAACATCAGAAGTAATAACTGCTATGATAGGTCAATCAGGTTTATCATAATACATATGACAGGTTAATTTATGATATACCGTTCGCCTTAGATATTATTCCAATTAGTTAAGGTTACCAGGGACGGTATTAGTGTAAGTTAACAACACTTAGGGAGGTTTGCTTAGTGAGCCCAGTAATAAAAACGACTAAACATTTAAAGTTCCTATAATCTAACTTGTGGAACGAGATATATTTACAGGTATAAGGATATTCATGGGATTTTCAGTGAGGAAGTAAACATCTATGTAGCGAACAAAGGATGGGAGTGATTTTATTTCACGAATAGACTGGTAAAATATTTCAGTCTGAAAATGTTACCGGCAAAATAATTCATATGGAGAGAACATTTAGAATGTAATTGTTTCACTAATGACAAAGAGTTATAGATGCTGTAACTAAGAGTTTCTGCATATTAAATTGCTTTATTGGATGTAAAAATGGTTTATTAAGTATGTTTAAGTAAAAGATTAGGTTAAGTTTGACTTTGCCATTCCATAAAGGGTTCAGTCCAAGTTTATTACAGATGAACCTAATAAGTTAAAGTGTAATCAGTTCCAAGAATGCAAAGTGTAAATAGTCTCTGAACATATTCCAGTCTTAATTTATTCTTTATGTAAACACTAGGAATAAAAGTGTAATATTCGAAGAGTACTTTGTACAATAAATACGTTACTCGTTGTTATAGGAGTTATGAATTAAGCAACATAGAAGAATGAGGCGTGGATTTCTGTTCCGAGACCTATTCTGAGAAGGATAAATGATAGGGATATCTAAGTCGTAAATTCAATATTGTATGTAACTTAACATCTTACCATTTGTGGTGTATCCATCCACATTTAATCGTCTTAAGCCTTAAGTGCCATTCTGAACACTGAGTTCATTTATCTTTTCTGAGGAAAACTCCATGTAAACGATATTATTATTATTATGTAATTTTTTAATCTGAATTTCTTGATATTAATTTCTATTGTTTAGAATCAATCTGGTCTAGATTGGAATATTCAATTGGATAATATCAAATCAACTTCAGATGATTCAACATTAAATTTGAGTTATCGAGTACATGGATTCTATTATCCATGGTATGATGCTCCACAAAAATTATCAAATCAAAATTCATTGAATAATAATGATAATAACTGGTCACATTGGAATCACCCACGCCTGAAACATTGGAATGCTAAAGTTGCCATTGGTTATTCAACGGAACCTCATTATCCACCATATTTATTAGCATCATCTTTCTATCCAAAATTAGGTCCATATTCATCAAAAGATTTGAATATTATTCATATTCATATGGAAATGATTAGATTTGCTGAATCGGTAGGTTTTTTGTAAAATTGATCGATTATATTCCCTATATATATATGCCCCCAAATGCCCTGGTATGGTCGAGAGTGGGGAGGGCCTTTCCTCCCTCTCGAAATGCCCTCACACGGCCACGCGTATACAGCCTCTGCCAGGGAAGTCCTACTCACTGCCTTTTCGTGGCGGTGGTGTTTACGAAATTGGGAGGACGAAAAGCGAGTGTCCGGCGCTTTAACCGGATCCCAAACCAATGGTGCACATGGGCTGGCTCCAGTATCCTGCGGGAACAAATGGCATATGAACCAATAGTTGGTCATTGGCTATCATGGGACTGCATCTCCTCACGATGCTTCACTTCCTTGTGGGTCAGACCTTTAGGTCAAAGGCTCGGAGTGTAGCCCCCTAAGAAAACCACCTGCTTCGGTTTGGGCACCTGGGCAGTATCACAGCCCTCACACATATCGAATGAGATTTGTGTGGCGCATATGTAGTTAGTGCCTCCTTGTACCAACGTTTATGTGTTTAAATAAATAAATAAATAAATATATATATATATATATATATATATATATATATATATATATATATATATATATATATATATATATATAACAAGTTTATGGAACATGATATTAGTTTAAACTATTTAAGGAAAGATAGATAGTGACTAGCAGTAAAATCCAGGACTCATATTTTGTCCTATTCGGGACTCGTAAGCTGGATGTTCACTCTGGGACATGAACCCAGTACCATTTGCTTCGGACACTATCGCGTTATCCACTTAGCTACTGAGTCCTGATAGCCACTTGCTTGTGCAATGGGGTGAAGTTTAAATTCATTTGGTGTTTTTTTTTACTTGAATCTTCCCATTGTTATTTAAGACTGCAATTGATCAATCTTTTATTGGTATATGTGGACGCTGTACGAATTGCCTTTAGTCACAAGCTTTTTAAACAAAGATGGATAGGGGCTAGCAGTAGAATCCAGTTGACACGCTTTTCGTCTTATTTTGGATTCGTCAGTTGGATGTACCTGCAATGGGAAGATACAAATAAAATAACACAGTGAATTTAGTTTAAACTATGTTCAATGTCATAGCTGATTACACATATTTGTAACATATTTGGTATATTTGGTTTTTGTTATTAGGTTTTCTGTTAGTAAATATATTAATAATGAATTCATTATGACAAAATGTAAAACAAACAACACACAATAAATGTTATAGAGAATCTACCAGCCAATAAGAAGAAAGATAAACAACTTCAAGGTCAGGGGTCATCGACTACACAGTTAGGGGAATAACCAGCCAAATTTCACACCCACAAACCATTTTTTTTTCGTCAACTATACAGAAATTCTTATAGCTCACTTCTCTTTGAAGTATGTGCTAATGATTTTGTTCAAATGAACAACGACAATTTCATAAGTAGATCGTCGAACTTAAAAGTTACAACTACCAACAGGAATAGACAGACATGGAACATGTAAAACCCAGTGATACAAAAGTCTTATGTGTTTATTTCTTAATAATGTTCAATTCGTAATTATAAATTAGGTTTCTGTTTCATATAGAATTTTTCGAGGCTAAATAAAAATGTGTTCTATGAAATTGGTGTACAAATTAAGATTCCTGAGAGATGTATATGTCGATTCGAGCGGTTACTATTTTCTTCAAATGATTTGTTCTGTTTATGAAAATAATGGTCTAAATTGTAGATAAATTTATAGGATTTGGCGTAGTACTTGATTGTCCGTTATTTCTCAAGTAAACATCCCATTGGCATTAGGACGCATCATGTGAGTTAAAAGATTCAAATAGCCGTTGTGTACAAAAACATTACCACTAAATCTGAAAATCGATGATTCATTGAATGTTCCATAGTGGCATCGACACCGGAACTAATAATAGGAAGTGAAGTAGTTGAGCCTGTCGAACGCTTCACTTATCTTGGGAGTCTCATCAACCCTTATGGTTTGGTGTGTGACAAAATCTCAGCACGGATACAGAAGGCTCGACTGGCTTTTGCCAACTTGCGTCATTTATGGCGTAGGCGAGATATCCGTCTATAAACCAAAGGACGTGTTTACTGCGCAGCAGTTCATACCGTCCTACTTTACGGCTGTGAACCATGACCTGTAAGTGTAGAGGATATTCGTAGGCTACTAGTATTTGATCATCAGTGTCTACGAAGCCTTACTCGTATATCCTGGGACCACCGAGCAAGTAATACAGTTGTTAGGAAACGGGTACTATGTAAGGATGGCAAATCAATTGATGAAGTAGTAAAACTTGATCAGTTGAGATGGCTGGGACACGTGTTGCATATGTCCAACCACCGACTGCCCCGACAAGCTATGGTTTATAGTGTAGGAGTAGGTTGGAAGAAAGCTAGGGGCGCCCAGACTAAAACATTTCACAAATCCATGAAGTCACTGACAAGTGGTCTGAGTCATATCGGTAGGTGTAGACTGTCCGGTTGGGATCCACGAGACGATAGCGACCGATGGTTAGAGACCTTGAATGACATGGCACAAATCGTTTGCAATGGTTCGCACAGGTGCATCTACTCTTTGTGTTCTCCCAAACTCTAATCTTCTGAATTCTTCATGTCCCTTTCTTATTTTTCCTCTTCCCAAATTTATTTCACTGAATTATGCTCCTTGAATAACAAATCCTAATGTTTCCGATTATTGCTTATACTCTTACCGCCTCTACCACTATGGGATTTGAATTGACAGCTGTATCTCTGTGCTAACGTGGTATGGCAACTTGAACTTATGTACGTACGTACGAAGTTCTACATTGTTACTGACTGACTCACCATATTATAAAATGAAACATAATTTAACTGTTTTTTGGCATTAGAAAACTTCGCATTTTCTCACACCTAGTAAAATACACACAAAGACGTTGATGTTTCACAAAGAATCACTTTTGACCTGAATAATATGACATTAATATATTTAGATTTATTGTGATTAAGCCGATGATATTCTACTTTGTTTCTGATGTATTAGTTAGACTTGTATTGGTTCAATTTGGTTATTTATTATCTGAAGAAGAAACGTACACTAAACTGCAAAAGTATTAGAAGTTTAATCTACTACTTGTTGGGATAACATAGACATATCAGGATTTTCATGATGACTATGATATCTATGTAGATCTGATGAAGTTGAATAATTCGACCAATATAAATTCGTATAACTTAGTTTTACTTTTGAGTTGCATGAAGATTACAGTATGAACAACTTAATTAGTTAAAGTTAAATTAAATGAACTCATTCACCAGGTACATGGGTATGAACCATACTGTAAGTGTGAGAGTTGATAATACCACCTGATTACCAAAACCGAAGTAGATGGAGTTGTGTATATATCTGGGACTTGGAAGCCGAAAACTGAATACCTAAACTACCACTTTAGCCGAGCATGAATTTATCTTAGTCGTTGTCAAATTTGTCATGCTTATTCATACCCATGATTTATTGTGAGAACCTTGGCGTAAGATAACAAATTGTGGTTAAACAACTGATATTAGTCTGATGACTCCATGACTTAGTGTTTATGTGTCTAAGGACTTAATAGCGAGTTCTGGTAGAATTGCTAGTATAAAGATAAAAAATATCACTAAATCCAACTTAGACTGAATGTGGCTCACTAAGTTACTGTGACCCTGTTCGACTTAATTGTTCAGTAATCTCTAGGATAAACGTTCCAGTAATTTAAGGTTGATTAATGTTTAATTCGCCACAATTTGCATGAATTTAATAAGTTTAAATCAACGAAAACAAAAGTAAATAAGTAAGGTTGACGACAGTAACAGCATGAGAAAGTCAAGGAAAACGTTATTTCCAACATATATTTTGTGTGGTGTGTTCTGTCTTTGGTGCTCAGTCGTACTTATTATTATTAATTTAAACACATAAACATTGGTACAAAGAGGAATCAAAATATATATGTGCCACATATTATTGAATTCGTGTGTGGAATGGGATACTGCCTGGGTGCCTAAAACGAAGAGGGTGATTTTTTTATTGGGTCACTTCACAAGCTTTTGACCTAGAGGTCTAATCCACGAGGCAGTGCAGCAATGTTAGGAGATGCGATCCTATGGTAGCCAGTGACAAAGAATACATTTATACACTATTCGTTCCTTCAGGATCCTGGAGCTAATGTGCATTGATAGTTTGGAATCAGAATTTTCTAACTCATCCAGGTGCATCCTCCGTACCCACAAACTCAGTTTGAGCACCGGAAATTCCATCTTCATCCTCTCAATCTCGTAAACAACACCCCGTCACGAGAAGGCGTTGAGTAGGACTTCACTGTCAGTGGCTGTATACACGTGGCCATATTGGAGGATTTCGAACCCCCGATCTTCGGCCGTTCCAGAGCATTTGGGGGGCTAGACTGACAGCTGTCTACCGGAACCCAATCGTACTAGACTTAATGTACGATAAAAAAATAAATCAAATAACATTTAGAAGAATGTTAGTGATCAATGAATGTTATCATTATTGTTATCTGCCCCGCTGTGGCCAATTTTTTTCACCATATCATCTTAAAACACCAACGATATGTTTCTCTGTGAATCTCGAGCAAGTGGTCTGTTATCCCGTATTTGAATCCATAGTTAAATAGCTAGTTCTAATCTTTCTTCATCTTACTTCTACGCTAGTCGCTATCTCACGTTAATGTAGGCTTAAGCACTGCATTATGTAGTAGCTTTCTTAATCACCTCAGTTACTGAAATAAAACAGTCATATTGCTAAATTTACCACTTTTTTAGTCAGTAATTTATGCCTAACTTTAGCATTGGTCGCTTACTGGTTCATAAACAATTGTAATGTCTGTTACTATACTAAACCCATATTACTTATTCTAGCTTCTGGACAGGCCAATATGCTCTTTCTTCTCAAGCTCCATTTTGACCTTATTAATTATTCACTTATCGATCTTGACTGTTTTTATATAAGCGTATGTGTTTACACTTCTTATCCTGTTCATCACATGTCTGTAACTTATTTTTATTTGGCTATTTTCGATTCACGCTTGGTTAAATGGGGTTGGCTAACTTGCCTTCTCCAAACTGGAGTCAGATATAGGGGCCACTAAACAATACTTTAGGGGTAGGGAGAGTTGCACCCTAAGCATTCTTCGATTATCACTTGGCTTCTTCAAATGACTCTACTTTTCTATCACCAATAATACTGTGAATGCCATTATGACTCTGGGATTTGAATTGACAATTTTGTCTCATTGCACTAATCGGGATGTGGCAACTTGAACTGATGCACAGATCTGGTAGATCCTGCAGCCAAATGCCCTGGTACAGCCGAGAGTGGGGGGAGTCCGCTCTCCCTCTCCAAATGCTCCCACATGGCCACGCTTATATAGCCTCTGCCAGAGAAGTCCTACTCACTGCCTTCTCACGGTTAGGGTGTTGTTCACGAAATTGAGAGGACGATAAGCGAACGTCCGGCGCTTTAACCGGGTTGGTGGACATGGAGAGTCCACCTAGAGGAGTTGGAAAACCCTTATTCCAAACCAATGGTGCACATGGGCTGGCTTCAGTATCCTGAGGGAACAAATGGCGTATGAACTAATCGTTGGTCACCGGCTACCATGTGACTGCATCTTCTGACGTTGCTCCACTGCCTTGTGGATCAGATCTTCATTTCGAAGGCTCGTGTGTGGCTCTCTAAGAAGACCACCTGCTTCGGTTTGTGCACCCGGGCAATATCACAGCCCTCACACATATCGAATGAGATTTGTGTGGCGCATATGTATTTGGTGCCTCCTTGTACCTATATCTATGTGTTAAAATAAAATAAATGTTACTAACTGGTTTAGATTAATCAAATGATTATTTAATCTATTGATATAATTAAGTGTTGTCTTTTTTAAGAGAACTGAAATAGATTATTGTATACCTTATCATATGACAGCCTAAAATTCATATCATTAAAAAAAATGTAATTCACTTTATTTCTTAATTTTACCTCACATTTTGAACAAATGATTTTTATTGATTATATGTGCCATACATTATTGAATTCGTTTGTGGGATGGGATAGTGTTTGGGTACGGGCCATTTCACAAGCCTTTAACCTACAGGTCTAATCCACGAGACAGTGGAGCAATGTTAGGAGATGTGTACTCTCAGTTTATTTTAATATTTGTTCGTTTCATCTTCTGTCCAACTGGTATTCAGTATGATTTGAGCCGGTTTATTGTTGAAAGATCATATGTTATGTTAGTCAGTTATTTAATCAAGAGTCTTATAGATGATAATATTAATGGTAAATATTTTGTATATTCGATAATTGCCGTTTAATGGAACCAACTTTGTCTTTAAAACAAAATGATTAAGTTTTAAATTGTCAATACTACACTATACGAATATTTCTGGTATACTGGTGTGTGTGTGTGTATGTGTGTAACTCCAAATGCAATCACACATATTCATGACGAACTTGAAATGGATCATGTTTGTATCGAAATTTGATCTCTTTAAATTGTTTTTGTAAATGTGGTTATGTAATTCAAACTTGTACGAGATGAAACAATTACTTGTCGTTGTACGAATATTAGTTAATAAATAATAGATACCTACTTGAAGGAATAGCAAGTGACTATCAGGACTCAGTAGCTGAGTGGATAATGTGATGGCGTTTGAAGCGAATGGTACTGAGTTCGAGTCCCAGAGTGAACATCAACTCTGAGATGCAGGTATATCCAGCTGACGAGCCCCAAATAGGACGAAACGCGCGTCTTCGACTCTACTGCTATCCACTGTGCATCATTATTTAAGGGAATAAGTTTTCCTGATGTTGATATTCAGGACTTCAATTTGTCAGTCTTGATTGACACATATATATTCTGTAGGGATTACTTTTAGGAAAGTTGATTGGTTGCCAGTACTAGAATTTAAGACATGCGTTTTGTTCTATTTGAGACTCTCGTCGGTTGGATTCAATCACATTCCAGTGTTTATGTTTATTGAAGGACTCAAACACACGTTTGATATTTGAAGTAATATGTACTGTGTTTGAGTCTTGATATGAGCACAACATAGATCTAAATTCATCTAATTAACGAATCTATAACAGAACCAAACGGGAGTTCTAAATTCTACAGCTAGTCAGAATCTTATTCTAGCAAATATCTGTTTCATTTTGTAGATGTTACTTTTCTATCTTACTTACTTACACCTGTTACTCTTTGTGAAGGAGCATAGGTCGCTCACCAGCATTCTCCATCCAACCCTGTCCTGGGCAATCCTTTCCAGCTCCTTCCAGTTGTAATTCATCCTTTTCATATCTGCTTCTATTATCCGACGCAATGTGTTCTTTGGCCTTCCTCTTTTCCGCTTCCCTTCAGGATTCCAAGTTAGGGCTTGCCTCGTGATGCAGTTTGACGATTTGCGTAATGTATGTCCTATCCATTTCCATCGTCTTTTCCTAATTTCCTCTTCAGCTGGAAGTTGGTTTGTTCTCTCCCACAGAAGGCTATTGCTGATGGTATCCGGCCAATGGATGTTGAGTATCTTGCGTAGACAGCTATTTATAAATACTTGTACTTTCTTGATTGTGGTTGTTGTAGTTCTCCAAGTTTCAGCTCCATACAGTAGAACTGCCTTGACGTTCGTATTGAAGATTCTCACTTTGATATTGGTTGAAAGTTGTTTTGAGTTCCATATGTTCTTCAATTGTAGGAATGCGACCCTTGCTTTGCCGATCCTCGCCTTTACGTCTGCATCTGAACCTCCTTGTCCATCGATGATGCTTCCCAGGTATGTGAAGGATTCTACATCTTCCAGAGTTTCGCCATCAAGAGTGATTGGATTGCTGTTCTCCGCTTTGAATTTGAGGACCTTGGTTTTCCCTTTGTGTATGCTGAGGCCTACTGATGCAGAGACTGCTGCTACACTGGCTGTCTTCATCTGCATCTGTTCGTGTGTACGTGATAGGAGGGCTAGGTCATCTGCGAAGTCCAAATCGTCTAATTGATTCTGAGCTGTCCATTGTATTCCGTGTTTTCCTTCAGATGTCGAGGTCTTCATAATCCAGTCGACCACCAGAAGAAAGAGGAAGGGAGAGAGTAAACAGCCTTGTCTGACTCCAGTCCTTACTTGGAATGCATCTGTCAGCTGTCCTCCATGCACTACTTTGCACTGTAGTCCGTCGTATGAGTTCCGGATAATGTTGACAATCTTCTCAGGAACTCCGTAGTGTCGAAGAAGTTTCCATAATGTCCTCCTATCTACACTGTCGAATGCCTTTTCATAATCAATGAAGTTGATGTATAGTGATGAGTTCCACTCAACTGATTGTTCGACGATGATCCGTAGTGTTGCAATTTGGTCTGTGCACGACCGATCCTTACGGAATCCAGCTTGTTGATCTCGAAGTTGGGCGTCTACTGCATCCTTCATCCGGTTCAGCAACACTCTGTTGAAGACTTTCCCTGGTATTGACAGTAGTGTAATGCCTCTGTAGTTTTCACATTTGCTCAGATCTCCTTTCTTTGGAATCTTGACGAGGTGTCCTTCTTTCCAGTCCATTGGCACTTGTTCCTCCTCCCAAATCTTTTTGAATAGAAGGTAAAGCATGCTTGTGGTTGCTTCGATGTCTGATTTCAGTGCTTCAGCTGGTATGTTGTCGGGTCCTGCTGCTTTCCCGTTCTTGATTTGTCTGACGGCCATTCTAATTTCTTCCGTCGTTGGTGGGTTGACATCTATAGGAAGATCTGTGTGTGCTGCTTCGATGTCCGGTGGATTCATTGGAGCCGGCCTATTCAGGAGTTCCTCGAAGTATTCTACCCATCTGTTACGCTGTTGTTGAATTTCGGTGATTGGCTTGCCTTCTTTGTCTTTGACCGGCCTCTCTGGTTTACTGTATTTCCCTGCTAGTTTCTTCGTTGTATCGTAGAGCTGTTTCATATTTCCTTCTCTAGCAGCTTTTTCTGCCGTCGTTGCTAGTTCTTCCACGTATTTCTTCTTGTCGGCTCTAATGCTCCTCTTCACTTGTTTGTTTGCTTCTATGTATTCAGCTTGTGCTTGGACTTTCTCTGCTCGTGTTCGGCTGTTGTTAATTGCTGCCTTCTTGTTCTTCCTTTCTTTGATCTTGTCCAGTGTTTCTATAGAGATCCATTCCTTATGATGGTGTTTCTTTAGGCCCAGAACCTCTTGACACGTTGAAGTTAATGCTTCCTTGATGCCTTTCCAGTTGTCCTCCATGGTAGTTTCTTCTTCCTTCAGTAGATCTTGTAAGGCTTGGAACCTGTTGTTGAGAGCTATCTTGAATTCATTGAGTTTGTCAGTATCTCGAAGGAAGGCTGTATTGAACCTTTGTAGTGCTGTTTGTCCACTTGTCCAGTTCTTTTTTAGCTTCAGTTTTAAATTGGCTACAACTAGGTGGTGATCTGAAGCTACGTCAGCACCTCTCCTGGTTCTCACATCTTCCATTGTCCTTCGGAATTTTTTGTTGATGCAAATATGATCTATCTGGTTCTCTGTAGTGTGGTCCGGTGAGATCCATGTAGCCTTGTGTATACGTTTGTGTGGAAATATTGTGCCTCCTATGACTAATTTGTTGAATGCACACAAATTTGCAAATCTTTCTCCATTTTCGTTCCTCTCTCCCAGTCCATGTCGTCCCATAATATCTTCATATCCAGTGTTGTCTATTCCGACTTTGGCATTTAGATCTCCCATCAGAATGGTGAGGTCCTTTCTTGAGCATTTCTCTATGATTGACTGCAGCCGCTCGTAGAATTGATCTTTAATGTCGTCGTTGCTATCATTGGTGGGTGCATAACATTGGATAATATTCATTAAGATCCCCTCCTTCTTTGTTTTGAATGATGCTTTGATGATTCTGGATCCGTGAGATTCCCATCCTACAAGTGCATTTCGTGCTACTTTGGACAGCATAAGAGCGACTCCCTGAGTGTGTGGAGCATTTTCCTCTTCGTGACCGGAGTATAGCAGCATCTCTCCCGTAGCTAGCCTTTTCTGTCCAGCTTGGGTCCAGTGGGTTTCGCTGATTCCCAGTACTGCTAAGTTGTATCTCCTCATTTCCATTGCTATTTGACTGGTCTTCCCGGTTTCCCACATTGTTCGAACGTTCCATGTACCTATAAAAATTTTTGCTCTGGTTGTTAGAAGGGGCATCGGCCTCGTGGCTTCCGAAGGAACTCGGCTTTCACCATGAAGCGTCATAATTCTTCTAAATGAAGACCTTCTAACTCTCAGGGCAGAGTTAAAATGGTTTGAATTATTTTTTCTGGTAAGCGTTTTTTTAGCGAGTTAGTTTTCTACGGGATGGGGACGCTAACCCCATGCCCAACCCTCCTCCTTTACCCGGGCTTGGGACCGGCAGTAACTCTAGAAGAGCTACAGGCGGAGTTACTTTTCTATCATTGCCCAATAAAATAATATTTATGTTTTCTCTCTTTTCAGGTGTCTTAGTCGTATCATGGTATCCAAAGGGTATGTCTGATGATAATGGAAAACCTGTGGATGATATAATATTCCCATTATTAAACATAGCTAATAAATATAGTATAAAAGTATGTTACTAATTTTTAGAGATAACTAATTATATTGAACACAATCAGTTAATTTTTCTAAGAAATTCAAAAAAAAATCCTAGTCTACCTTCATTACAGTAGAAGTTCTATTGATTTATTAGATGGTTGAAGATGATCAATAAGAAATTATAGACCCAGGTTTCATGTCATTTGGCACTTATCAGTAAGCTATACCTGTAACCTTAAGTGAATTGTTGCTTCATGGTGGATTAAATCCCATATCGCTCAGCTTTAGTCAAAAATGTTACCACTGATCTATACGGTCAGTGACCGAACTCCTTTAGGACTCAGATATATTCGTAGTTGATTGATCATTAAGTAGTGCCTAACGTGTGTTATTGTAGTCTTGACCGATAAAGTTCTTTCGATTGTTTCCTAAGTTGTATAAAATTATCAGTTTAGGTGTTGTGGAGATTATTGAGTTTTTGATTGAAATCATGAGTCAATTGAAGCTAGAAAACCTGGAAGCACTGGACGGCCGTTTCGTCCTACTATGGGACTCCTCAGCAGTGCGCATCCACGATCCCGCTTCGTGAGAAAATTCTCGGAGTTCTGGTGAGAAGCCGTGACCAGTGGAGCTAATCCGTGTCGGGTAGAAACAGGTGTCTACCTCAGTACAATGGAAGGTGGTCGCGCAATTTCGTGGATTGGTTGAGGCTAGACATTAAGATCATTGGATGCCGGCTCAATGGTCTAGTTGGTTAAGCGCCTGGCGCGAGACTGACAGGTCCTGGGTTTGAATCTCGCTGGGTGTGGGATCATGGACACGCACTGATAAGGAGTTCCATACTAGGACGAAACGGCCGTCCACTGCTCACAGGTTGTATAAAATTGTTATCAGCATTCAGTATTTTGACTCAAGATGTATTTCAATCGGATAGTGTAAGTAGACAGGACTAATGGGGTTACTGGTTGTTATCATGGTTTGAACCATTTTCTTGTAAACAATAAGACTTTTTATATGTTAGTTTTGTGCATTAATCAACTAATCTCACTATTTAGCACGAAAATTTAACTTTGGTTCTAACGTTTTCTTTTTATTATCGAAACAATCATTATAGAAGATCTTTATTTTGATGTTCTAGAAACACAAATATGGTCTGAAAACTTATTCACTATCAATGGGCGATAATGATGTGAAAAGCTTTGAATAAACTTGCTTCATATATTCCTGTAGCTTTGAAAATGTATTACACTTATTTGTTTGAATTGTTGAGAGGTCCCATACTAGAATGAAACGACCATCCAGTGCTTCCAGGTTTTCAATAGCGGTCTAGCTTAGATTGACTTGTGAATTCAACTGTTAGAGTTTTACATAATTGTTTGTAGGTTTTCAATTCGATAATTCGTTTAACCTGTTGATGTTTTTTTTAAAATAATAACAATAAGAATCTGGTGGAGTTTTGTTCTCTGAGCTGAATGGTTTGGTCGTGGAGCTTTCATCGTTCTTCTGAACGACATCATCAGCACAAACTTCAGGTAGAAGTGAAGTGTTTGAATTTCTCCATATGTGTTTCACAGCTTGTTCTGTGCACCTCGATGTTGATTGGTTCTTATCGACCTTAAATTTGTCACTGTTTACTTCTTTGTTTTGGTTGTGTCTCCCATTGGTTTGATTTTTGTTCCTATATTTGTGCATGATTTTTCTGATTGGTTGATAAATTGGATCGATTTCAATATTCTTGTTGATTGCTGATTGATCTGAATGCCAAGCTTCTAAAAATTCTCTGGTGTTTTTGGAATTTTCTCTGTCAAAGATTTCTACATTTTCCAATCAAATGAATGTCCGCAGTTGTCCACGTGTATTGATATAAGTGAGGAAATATCATGGCGTTTGACTGCTAATTTATGTTCGTGTAGGCGAAGGTGAAGGGGGCGTCCGCTCTGTCCGATTTAGTGTTTTTCGCAGTTGGCACAATTTATTTTTTAGATGATGTTTGATTTGTTTTCCTTTGTTATTTCATCCTTTGGTTTGCATAGGATTGATTGTAGTGATTTTGTCGGTTTGTGTGTCACACCTATCCCGAAGGTTTTCAGCAGTCTCGTTGCGGTTTCTGATATTCCTTGTATGTATGATAGGGTGATCCTTTTGTTGATTTATCTGATTGACTTGGGTTCTGATGCTTCGTGCGATTGGTATTTTTTGATGAAGTTGATTGGGTAGCCGTTCTTTTGGAGTACGTCCTTCAGGTATTTATTCTCATTTTTTCGTGCTGCCAGTGTACTGCAGTGTCCTTGCCCTCTTGAACAAAGTGTGTACGCAGTTGATTTTGTGAGCTCTTGGGTTGTTGCTATTGTATTTGAGGATTTGATCTGTATGGGTCGGTTTCCTACATACTTGAGTTTCCCGTTTTCCTGTGGCGGTTCTAGTGATCAATGTATCCAAGAATGATAGTTTGTTGTTTGACTCCTGTTCCATTGTGAACTTGATGTAATCGAAAACGTTGTTGATCAGTTTGTAAGTATTTTCCAGCTCATTCTTTTTGACGATGACGAAAGTGTCATCTACATAGCGAATCATCATATTTTGCAGGATTATTCCTACTGTTCATTCCAAAGATTTTGTCCATTCTTTCAAAAGAATAAGAATCTATAATGGTCAATTAGTCATATACAGTGTAGAATCTATAGTTTATGTGCAACAGTTCAAGTTACTAAATAGTGTTGGCATAGTAGTCTAAGAATTATTTCAAAATCTCAAATAAGTAAATGTAGTAAAAGCGTAGTGAAGAGGACACTTAAGTGGGAAAGACCAATTTAATTTTTACTGAACAATTACAACCAGGTCTGTTGTGAGATATCAGCTCACTGAAGACATTGGTGTTCGATGGCGCAACTTCGTGGATTGGTTGAAGTTAGACATTAACACCGTTGGATGTCGGCTCAGTGGTCTAACGGTTAAGTGCTCGCGCGCGAAGTCAGTAGGTCCTGGGTTCGAATCCCGCAAGTGGGATCGTGGATGCGCACTGCTGAGGAGTCCCACGATAGGACGAAACGGCCGTCCAGTGCTTCCAGGTTTTCAGTGGTGGTCTAGCTTCAACTGACTCATGATTTCAACCTGTGAAATTACATAGTTGTTTAGTAAAATATGAAGATCATACTTCAAATACATTATTTGCACATCTTTGAATTTTCTCTTATAAGCTTCATTGTTCCTTCATTCTTTTTGTCATCTTAATTGATTTCAGTTTCCTTTCTCTCTTTTGTTCATTTCAATCTTCTCAACCTTCTGCTCACAGACATTCCACTTCCGACTGGTGTTACATACTACGTATATCTGCGAAAATACGTAGCATACACCACAATAGATATTGGCAGCAGTAGAAAACATTAAGTATAAACGACATAATTCGTTAAAGAAAGAATGAATTCATGTAAACAATATCATGAAATCATTTTAAAACTTAAGATCTAAGACAAGAAGTGAATGTACTTGCATCATTTCGATCGATTTTGAACTCTATCTTTAGAAGTCTCCAATCGATAACGAGTAACTGTAGAGCATAAAAAAACGTTTGTATAGCATTACAATCGACTAATTTGTCTATCTTTTTGTTGGAGTTTGGTTCTCTGAGTTGGATGGTTTGGTCGTAGAATTTTCATTTACGACCAAACCATCCAGATCAGAGAACGAAACTCCATCGAAAATCATCCACATGAGTTATAAATCTTCTCCATCATCTCAATTTTTCTATCTTTAAGTGATAATGTTGATTATTTGTAGATGAGAATCCAGAATGCTCTTATCATCTTATTTCTAACTTGTCAGCTTAAACTTATATGAACACTAGATTCAAATGCATTCAATTGATGAGTCTTAAATAGGATGAAACGAATATTTCTGAATTCGATAGCAAACTATCAATTACTGTTGTTTTCACGTTATCTAAATTTTAATTGTATCGTATTATTATTGTTCTAACACGATTAAATTATGAACCGATTGATGTTAGACCACCTTTGGAAATCTGGAAGCACTGGACGGCCGTTTCGTTTTATTGTGGGACTCTTCAGCAGTGCGCATCCACGATCCCACTTGCGGGATTCGAACCCAGAGACTTCGGTCTCGCGCGCGAACGCTTAATCTACTGGACCACCGAGCTAGCCGGCATCCAATGGTGATAGTGTCTAACATCAACCAATCCACAACCCCTATACTAACGATTCAATTAATTACAAAACAATAAATATAGAATTTTAATGAGAACAAACATCATCAATGGGCGTTACTATTCGATTCATTATATATTCAATCACAAAACTTATATTCATTATTATTTTTGTTTGTTTTGTTCTATTCTGTTCTGTTCTTATCAAAATGAAAAGAAACAATCATTGATAATTGAAATTATATTAACGACTATTAAACGGGCGCGCGCGCACACACGTGTGTATGTGTGTGCGTGTGTAAAGCACACATACACTCTCAACATTGAATAAATGACAATAATGTTTGAATGATAAATTTAGGGAAGAATATGTCAATGAAACATTTGATTCTTTTTATTTTCATTATAAAATAAAAAATCGATAAATGTATATTTAGTAACTATGGTAACATAAATTAATTCGTTACCTATACTAACACAATGTCAATCTATATACGAATTTATTCATTTAAAAAAAGGAGGAAAAAGATAATGATAATTAGATTGAATAAAATATACAATAAAACGAGAGATGAGAAGTGAAATAATAATAATAATATTATTATTGAAAAAAATAGTCTCTTTGATAAATATCGATAATCCAATGAGAAGACTTAGGTTATCAGAGTTACTTACTTACTTACCCCAGTTACTTCTCGTGAAGGAGCGTACGCCACCCACCACCACTCTCCATTCATCTCTGTCCTGAGTAATCCATTCCAGTTCTTTCCGGTTGTTATTCATCCTTTTCATAAGTGCTTCTATTTCTCGACACAAAGTGTTCTTTGGCCTAACTCTTTTCCACTTCTCTTCGCGATTTTAAGTTAAAGCTTGCCTCGTGATGCAGTTTGGTGATTTGCGTAATGTACGTCCTATTCATTTCCATAATATTTTCCTAATTTCTTCTTCAGCTGCAAGCTGGTTTGTTCTTTCTTAGAGAAGGCTGTCGCTGATGGTATCCGGCCAATGGATGTTGAGTATCTTGCGTAGACAACTATTTATAAATACTTGTACCTTCTTGATGATGGTTGTAGTAGTTCTGCAAGTTTCAGCTCCTTATAGTAGAAGTAGCTGTGTTGACGTTCATATTGAAGATTGTGACTTTGATATCGATTGATAGTTGTTTTAATCTCCATATGTTCTTCAATTGTAGGAATGCGACCCTTGCAGGTTATCAGACTTATGTGATAATATATTTGCGCAATACATTTCGAACTATCAGATCACACATAATGTACTTGTTAAGAAATTTTGTATATGAAAATTAAAAATAGGTCAACTAGACAGGTTAATGGTAAGTCGTAACAAGAAAATAATATTATCAGAATGGGTCTTGTGGAGATTTTTAGAAATTTCACAAGTTGAAATCATGAGTCAATTGAAGCTAGACCACCATGGAAAACCTGAAAGCACTGGACGGCCGTTTCGTTCTAGTATGGAACTCCTCAGCAGTGCGCATCCACGACCCCACACCTAGCTTCAATTGACTCATGATTTCAACTTGTGAAAGAAAATAATAATATGAAAGTACACAAAAACAATGTGATTACCACTGGATAATAAATCAATATTGCCAGAGTAGGTTAAGTGTAAGGACGAATTGTTTTTGAACGCATAAAAGAGGGTTTCAATGTCCGTAGTGTTCGTCCTTGAAGGCTTTTGTATAACTGACTTGATGTCAACCTTATGACCAGTCTCAGTCAAATGTTTCGCAATGGAAGGATGATGTTTGTGATCCTATTTGGCTATTATTGGAATTCATTTGTTTCTGCAGCCATTTTGGTATGTGTTCAACCATCCTTAATTGCAAATCACGATTGCTCCTCCCTATGTAATTGTTTCCGCACATACATGTGAATTGATAGACACAATCGTTTACGTGCTGTTTAGGCTTTTGGTGAAACATAGACCTTATCTTTTCAATCATGACAAGTTGTTCGAAATGTATTGCGCAAATATATCACATAAATTGGTCTTCTCATTGCATTATCAAACTTATTATTATTGTAACAATATTTAATGTAGACAGTAATAGTGCGTTACAAATGACCGATTTTAATGATGATGATGATGATGATGATGATGATGGTATGAAAATTAGCAAATATGTTATCTTGTCTTAAGGTTAATCACCTACATACATACATCTTGAATGTATCCATTGTAATATAAAGTGTAATATACAATTTGAAATAATCATAATCGTTATATTGTACTGTTCAGTTTTTATGAAATAAACGATTAACTTCAATGAAACTTAACAAAATATTAGTTTGGAAGGTCATAAAATAAAATTCATACAGATTATATACATTATTCTTATTGTCATATTAACATCACTGGATGCTGGCTCAGTAGTTTAGAGATTAAGCGCTTTCTCGCAAGACTGTGATACGTTCTCGGTTCGAATCTCCCGAATTGGGATTGTGGATGTAAAATGCTGAGGAATCCCATACTAGAACGAAAACAACCGTCTAGTGCTTCCAAGTTTTCTATGGTGATCTAATTTCAGTTGACTCATGCATTCAACTATTAAATTATATTGAACAATTTAAAATAAAATATATATGTACTCATAATAAGAATCTAGTATGTTATTTTTGTCTTATTTATGAATCCCTCTATCAACAATGGATAGAGATATATTGAACTGAGGAGTTTTAAATAGGATGAAACAAACGTTTTGAATTCAATTGTTACTTACTTACGCCTATTACTCCTAACGGAGCATAGGCCGCCGATCAGCTATTATCTAATGTTTATTAAAGAGAAAACTTATAACTCTAATGACAATATCGATGATATCCAATTAGAATGTGGAATTTACGAAAAAGTTGATCAAACTGTAATCCTTCATATCAATAAAGGAAAAATTCAAACTCCTTATACAATTTATTATTTAGTAATGAATATGTAAAATACAATCTGATTATCTAATCAATTATTCCATTTTCATCATTATGATATTTTTAATAGTTAACATCATGAGTTAATTGAAGCTAGACCATCGTGGAAAACCTTAAAGTATTAAACAACCGTTTCGTCCTCTTGTGTGACTCCTCAGCAGTACGCACCCAAGATTCTGCATCGCGAGATTCGAACCCAAGACCTATCAGTCTTACGGGCGAATACTTAATCTCTAGACCGCTGAGCTAGCCGGCATCCAACAGTGTTAACGTCTAAATTCAACTAATCCACGAAATTGAGCGACACATCCGTCATTGTCATCAGTGAGTTACTATCTCACAACTGACCCGGTTGAATTCCACTGGTCACTGCTTCTCACTAGAACTCCAGGATATACATCTTGAAGCCAGTCACTAGTGAGCATATGTTGATTATTATCAATAGGACGAAACGGCCGTCCAGTGCTTCCAGGTTTTCCATAGTGGTCTAGCTTCAATTGACTCATGATCTCAACTATTGATATAAATATAATTGATAAAATATTGTTACAGTTCAATGTTTACCGGATATTTTTCAAGGTCATTAGGATATTGTTGCTGAAAATAAACATTTTTGTTGTTGTTTTCACAAAATATTGAAAATCTTATGAATGCAGATGTTATTATAATGACGTTTTAATTTAATATAAGAATTGAATATATAGATTCTTTTGTTTTAAAGACTATCAATAAGGAATAAAAGCCGTCAATCATGTTGTCTACTATGCTATTTCAATCATTCTATATGAATCTAAACTTAGAATGCTTTGATACGGAACTTCGTTTCACTTACTTTCATTTGAGTAATTCAGTGAGTCAGCTACAATGTAGGACCAGGCACACATATATGTGCATCGGTACAAGTTGTCATACCTTATTAGCACAATAAAATGAACACCGGATTCATAGAAGTAGTTACTACAATGGTAGTAATATATAAAAGAAAGATTGCATATAAGGATGTAATACACGAAGAAATAAATAAAGCCATTCTAATCTCACGGTATAAGAGAAGACAGTGTGTGTATACACCGATGCCATTGTGATCTATTCTGAGTCATGTGTCACCCAGCGTCTGCAATCATTGGTTACGAGTAACCCAGTAATATCAGTACATTTGATACTTGCAGTGTGACTTATATCTAAGTAATTGGTGAATAAGTAAATCTTTTGGTATACAGTTATCTGTTTGTTGTCGAATAATAGAGGAATTATTTGACAGTCATATTTTTATGCAGTAAACGAATGAAGGTCAGTTTTGAATTCCTGACTTTCTGGTGAAAATGAGAAGTTGTGTACACATTTATTTACTAATCAGTCTTATACTACTTAAATACTTACAATGAAACTGTATATTTCTTGCAATGATTACATAACAGTCAAACTTTATTAAAGTGAAACACAAAAATATTTCAGTGGTTAAGATCATGAGTCAGTTGAAGCTAGACCACCATGGAAAACCTCGAAGCACTGATCGGCCGTTTCGTCTTATTGTGGGACTCCTCAGTAGTGCGCATCCACGACCTCGCCCCTTGAGAGGTTGTTTTTATTATAAAGTGAACACAAAAAAAGGTTCATTACGTAATTATTTGGTCTTCTTTGAGAGATTGTAGAAAACACTGATGATTAATGATGAAATTACTTCTGTAGTGAACTAGAACTCAGTAAGGGATAACCAATTGATCGTAAAGTATGGAAACCATATATTAAATACTTCATTTGTATATGACCCATAAATTGTCTCTTTCATTGTTCCTTCATTCCTGTCATTATAACAATTACTCTTTGTTTACATTTTAGTTCTTTTCAATTCGATCTTTCCAATCTTCCACTGTCATGCATTCCACTTCTGATTGGTTTTACACACTACTTATATCGACAGACAAGTAGCATACACCACGCTACTACTTATTATGGTACATTGATAAGTAATACCGATTTCGATTCAAATGTAAATAGACGAATGTATTTCACACACTCCTCCTATGATTAACTAGAATGCTTCTCAAATGAAGAATTGGAAACAGGTAGATTCTGGTTATATTGATCTTACCAGAAATAGCTTTCAAAACCACTTACACGGCTAAACAACTGAGGTAGAATAAGAGCACAAGTATACAACTGTACACCACTAATTAAGTATATATTTAAATGCTATGTATTTCTTAATGTAAATATTACGGTTAAAAGAGCCTTCTCGTAAATTATCTTATCGAAATGAAAAATGATTCAAAAGACATTATCAAGTCATTTTAAACATTTGTGGATATTATAGTAGTTTTAGTAATTGAGATCATGAGTCAATTGAAGCTAGATCACCATGGAAAACCTGGAGTTACTGGATGGCTCAGTGGTCAAGAGGTTAAGCGCTCGCGCGCAAGAACGATAAGTCCTAGGTTCAAATCTCGTGAGGCGGGATCTTGGATGCGCACTGTTGAGGAGTGCCACAATAAGATGAAATGAGCGTCCTGTGCTTCCAGGTTTTCTATGGTGGCCTAGTTTCAATTTACTGATGAATTAAACTATAAAAAAACTTTTTTGCACTCACATTTCGAATTGTTTGTTCTCCTTTTTGCAGCGAATAAGTCCATATAGATTTTTATTGTATGAAATGGGTATTTAAGTTGTCAGAAGTTTCAAATACATATTTACTAATTCATAATTGTATTTATTAAGCCAATGTTAAGTTTCATTGCTCATTGTGAAAATCTGATTATAAACATTGTAGTTCAATTCAGTTTGGAAAGATTTGGATTAAGCTGGTACTGAGTGAAGTAGTTAAATGCGTCGACAAATTCACTTATCTTGGAAGTGTGGTCAGCCCTAATGAGTTGGTGTCTGACGAAATCTGTGTACGGGTTCAACGAGCTCGTTCGGCTTTTGCGGACTTACGTCACTTACGGCGAAGGAGAGATATCCGCCTATCAATAAAAGGACGAGTATACTGCGCGGCAGTTCGTTCTGTTCTACTTTACGGCTGCGAGCCGTAGATATTAAGAGTAGAAGATATGCAAAAGCTACTAGTGTTTGACCACAGATGCCTCAGAAATATTGCTGGCATCTTCTGGGGCCACCGGGTAAGTAATAGTGAGGTTAGACGCAAGGTATTAGGGAATGATAGTAAATCAGTTGATGAGGTTATGAATCTTCATCGACTGAGGTGGTTGGGCCACATGTTACGTATGTCTGAACACCGATTTCCACGACATGCAATGCTAACCTGTATTGGAGATGGTTGGAAGTTAGGGGCGGCCAATCCAAAACGTGGCATCAGTGCTTGAAGTCACTAACTTCTAGTCTGAGCTATGTTGGTAGATGCAGACTACTTGGTTGAGGTCCGTGTGACTATCGTAACCAATGGTTGGAGACTCTTGATGACATGGCTCAGAATTGATCACAATGGCGTTGGTGTATACACTCTTTGTCTTCCCTTAAACTATGAGATTAAAATCGTTTCATATCTTTTTTTCTATGTACTAAATCTTTCTTCCTATACTATATCCTTATATGCAATCTTTCTTTTATATATTACCACATCTGAATTAACTACTGTTATGAATCCGGTGTCCATGTTGTTGTGTTAATGAGGTATGGCAACTTGGACCGATGCACATATGTGCCTGGTCCTACGTTGTAGCTGACTGTCTGCTGATGATATTTAGACAAGAAATTCGATCAATTTTACCTGACATATTCTCATCCTGTGAGGTTTGCATCAATATAACCATTTATAATACAAGTTAACATAGCACAGATCAAATGTGGCTAACAGTAGAATGCATGATGAGTGTTTACACCATGATTGATCGAATTCCAATCGAAATATCAACAACGAGATAATCCAATCCTTGTCAAACTGAGTTAAAACTCATACCCGTTGCACAAGTGAATAGCTATTTAGACTCAGTATCTAGAATGTGAAACGTGATGGTGTTTGAAGCAAACTGTACTAGGCTTGAGTTCGAGAGTAAAAATCAAGTCTGATATGCAAAGCCCCCAAATATCCTGGTACGACTTAGAGTTGGGAGAATCAACTCTGTCTTTCGAAATGCTCTCACATGGCCACATGCATACAACTACTACCAGGGAAGTCCCACACACTGCCGTTTCACGGCGGGGGTGTTACTTACGAAATTCAGACGACGAAAAGCGAATATCCGGTGCTTTGATCGGGTTGGAGTTGGAAAACCTTGATTCCAAACCAATGGTGCACATGTGCTCCGGGACCCCGAGGAAACGTATGAAGCGTATGAACCAATTGTTGGTCACCAGCTAACATGAGACTGCATCTCCTTACGTTGCTCCACTGTTTTATGAATCAGACCATTAGGTCGAAGGCTCCAGATGCTGCCCCTTAGGAAACCGCCTGCTCTGATTTGGTCACTCGAGCAGTATCACAGTCCACATACAAACTAAGTGACTTGTGTCTTTCTTATGTATTCGATGCTCCTTTGTATCAATCAATAAATAAAAATGAATGCAAATTTAGTCAATTGAAGAGTCTTCAATAGAACAAACAAAACACGAATACTGGATTCCAATGCTAACTATATTCCATCTATTCTAAATTTGATCTAATGCTTGACTCAGTTCTTTTCAATATGATAACCCCTACATCATTATTACTATTATAATTTTTGTAGTATTGAATGTATGTATTCATCATTACATAATTCAATAGACTAAATAAATGAAAATAAATTCATTTTTTTACTTTTTATTCATCAACATAAACAAAAACAGCAGAAATAAACTTTGATAAATCGAATTGAAAAAAGGTACTGTGATTCACAAATATAATGAATGATATTAGAATGCCTATTGTTAAATGACACGATGATGATGATGATGATTAATTAGATTCTGTTTGTCTTGGTATTTCATATAAAAAGATGGAAAGTGTTGACACTTTTGGATAGTTTTCTAGCCGGGCCGTTTCGTCCCGTTGTGGGACTCCTCAGCAGTGCACATCCACGATCGTGGCTGCGAGATTTGAACCCAGGATCTCCAGTCTCGTGCGCGAACGCTTGACTTACTGGATCACTGAGACGGCATCCAATAGTGTTAATGTCTAACCTGTTTGTCTTGATATTTCGTATAAAAAGATGGGAAGTGGTAATACTCTTTTTAATAATTTTTTTAGCGCTTAATCTTAAATTTATTAAAACTAATTTGAAAAACGGTGATTTTTTTACTCGAAAGAAAAAGTGATTATGATTTTTATTGACGGTGGAATCCACGACACGCGTTTCATCCTATTTGGGACTCGTCATCTGGATGTACCTTCATTCTAAAGTTGATGTTCACTCCTGGACTCGAACCCCGTACCGTTTCGTTTATCATCTTAGTAAATGAAAACAATCCTCACAGGATATACATATGCTAATAAGTGGCTGACCGATTGCAGTTCTAATCATTAATAGGAAGATTCAAACAAACAATAGAAAATGAACTTATATTGTAATTCTGCTAAAAGTATCATTCGAGCTCTGTCTGAAACGTATCGATAGAAATTATGCATAATAACTCATATTTCAAAACGTGTGATCGTGAAACATTTATTGACTATCGTCATCAGTTGTAAATGGTGCGTTGTTGTAGTCTGATTAGTTGAAATCCACCTAGTATAAACTGTTTTGGTGGAGTTTTGTTCTCTACACTTGGTGGTTTGGTTGCGTGGCTTTCATTGTTCTTCTGAACAACATCATCAGCATAAACGTCAGGTAGAAGTGACGTTTTCTCATGTCTCTACATATGACTCATAGCATGTCTTGTCAATCTCTATCTTGATTAGTTATTTTTGACTTGTAACTTGTTATTGTTTGCCTTTTTGTTTTGATTATACTTCTTTTTGATATGATTTTTGGTCTTATATTTGTCCATGATTTTTCTTATTAGTTGATAGATTGTGTTTGTTAATTGACCGAAGTGTCAAGCTTCTAAAAATTCTCTGGTGTTCTTAATATTCCCTCTGTCCAGAATTTCAACATTTTTCTAGTCGAATGTGTGTTCACAGTTGTCCACGTGCATTAATGTAATCGGGGATACGTCATAGCATTTAATCGCTATTTGATGGTCATGCAGAAGAAGATAAAGAGAGTGTCCGCTTTAGCCCATGTAGTGTTTTTCGTAATTCGAACCGTTTACTTTGTAGAATATGTCTGTTTTTTCTATTGTTCTTGTGTTTGCTTTGGATTGTATGCTACATCTCGTAATTTCTGATACTTCCTTTATATATGGTAGGATGATCCGTTTGCTAGTTTTATACTTGATTTCGTTTCTGCTCTTTATTTAGGTTGATATTTGTTGAAGTTAAATAGGTAATCGTTCTTTTGAAGGATAGGCATTAGATATTTTTCTCCATTATTCCACGTTGTAAGTGTGCTGCAATCTGTTATCACCTTCTTAAACAAAGTTTGTACGCAGTTGATTTTGTGAGTTGTTGAGTTGCTGCTGCCTATAGTTGAGAATTTGATCTGTGTAGGTGGCTGCCGATATTCATGAGTTTCTAGTTTACCTGTATCATCAGTCTGATAATCGATACATCCATTTGATTGTTTCCATTGTGAATTTTATGTTATCGAAGACGTTGTTAATTAGATTGTATATGTTTTCCAGCTCTTTTCTTATTTTGTGTAGTTAAAGGAGTGAAATTGTAGATTTTCATCTCGTAATTGATTAATTTATACGAATTCCGACACCAAATTATGATTTTATAGGAGTGATTTAAAAGTGTTACATCATTGACTGATCTTAGATAGACAACCATTTAAATGGACTAAAATCCATTTAACATGTTAACGCGAATGGAAATCTGATTTCTTTGGTCATTTACTAATCTATTCAATTATAGTTTACTTATCAAGTTTACTTTTTATTTGACCCACCACCTCGTACATGCAATTGTATAGGTTCTTATAATGATCTGGATTATGTATCATGATTCCCAATACACTTTATAGTTCTTCCCAGTTGGCGGGATTTTTCCCATTATGAAGGAATAAAGACAAGGATAATGTAAAACTTATAATTATTCTCGGTCATTATATAAATTTCTTGTGATTGAGTTGTCTTTAATATACTTCTAGCATTTTAATTTTCAAATACCGAATGCAAATTGAATTCGGAAGTGTTTGAATGTGTGAGCTGTTACTATGCGTTTAATGACGTCCTACTAGCGGTTTGTGTCAATCCAATATTTTGTTGCACAATCACAAGCGCAAATTTTCTGTCTTTCATCTCTGTACTATTGTAACGATAGTATGTGATGTCAAGTCGCAACTTGACTGCTACCCCTTTGCATCAAGTATTAAACCTTCAATTCAAGATAAAAATTCTCCAGCGATACATTAAATGGTAGAAACGATTTTTGATTGCAATTCAGGAATAATTGGTTACCCTTAATATTTTTACCATTTTAAGTTTACTACTTTAATAATTTGCCAGTAGTTGCTCTATTTTTCATCAAATAACCAAAACGTAATTGAATGAATGTCTTGCTCATATCTTTTTTATGCACTAGATTTGTTTACATTTGGAACCATATAAAAATCGTAATGTCAGTACAATTGTTTCAGATTTAAAGTATATTTATGAAAAAGGATACACTTCTCATCCAGCTTATTATCATGTTTCTGTTAATCAATATGACGATGGTAAATTATTACCTGTAGTGTATGTGTATGATTCTTATATAATAAAACCATCAGAATGGAAGAAAGTAAGTTGTTTAATGCATATATGTATGTACATATATATAATTTATTCTTTGTATAAAACCTTTCTTCAACGTGATTTACAGTACATATGTAGTTATCTAGTCATAACTTGAATTTCCAGAAGCAGTAAAATGAGATCAGTACTAATGTATTTTACCATGATCAAAGAAACATAACGATTGGTTTTTTATTCAGGGAGTTTTGACTTTGTCGAAAACATATTCATTTGGGGAATCAACCTCTTAGATAAATGAATCATAATAATACGTTGTGGCATGTCACACTAATCGATCCAAGTCAACGTCAATCGTTTAAGCATAATGTTTCAAGAGTAGGTTATGAGTTCGAGATAAATCACATAAGAAGATACTCAACGATAGGCGAAATAAGAATACGTATGGTTTTAAGGATTGATGGTTATAAGGATGAGGTTGTGAATCTTCATCGACTGAGATGGTTGGTCCACAAACTACACATGTTCAACCACCGATTATTACGACGTGAAATACTAGTTGGTGTTGGGGATGGTTGGAAGAAAGTTAGGGGTGGCCAATCCAAAACGTGGCATCAGTGCTTGAAGTCACTAACTTCTAGTCTGAGCCATATTGGTAGATGCAGACTACTCGGTTGGTGTCCTCGTGACTATCGTAACTAGTGGTTGGAGATGCTGGGTGACATGGCTTAGAATCGACCACAATAGCGTATTTGTATACACTCTTTGTCTTTCTTTAAACTATGAGATTAAAATCGCTTCGTGTCTTTCTTTCTACCAACTAATTCCTTCTTCTTGTACTATATCTCTATACACAATCTTTCTTTTATATATTACCACCTCTGAATTAACTACTTCTATGAATTTGGTGTTCATGTTGTTGTGCTAATGATATGTGGCAACTTGGACCGATGCACGTATGTGCCTAATCCTACGTTTTAGCTGACTGACTTATAAAAATTGAATTAAAATATGGAAATGAGGATAAATAGATCATTATAACAAATGGATATCACTTAGTGAAATAGAGAAAACATGCCGAATTTATTATAGTTTATAAATAGGACGAGCTACTGCAAAAAAACACAAGGGTGAATGGACTTGAACAATAAACAGAATCAAATAATAACTAACAGATATTCATATTTCCAGATGTTTCTGAGAAGCTTCTATTCAGTGCTGATGTTTTCCAGAGTTTTCTGGACACCTATGGACTCTTTTGAGCAATATTTTCAATTTCCCCAACACTTTCCTTTCAAAATGATAAGACTTCTTCTTTGGATCTAATTTCAGCTTGATAAATGGCTTGTGGTGGCATCCCAACTTATATAGTGTCTTCTTTATCCAATCCTTCATTCTTTTTCTCGTTATGGTGGCTTTGACCTTTACCATCATTAAAGTTTCTTTAATTATTTCCAGTGGTAGATTCACTTGTCTATCTTCCATATTCTTTACTCTTTTTATGTTTATGGATTTGGTCTATATGTTTGACCCACGTTCTGAATACTTCATGTACTTTTGTACAAAACGTTTCCTATTCTGTTCCTAATAATTCTGAGTTCCTATCGAATTTTCCAAGGTATCATTTGACAAACACTCTGTCTTCCACATTAAAACTTACCACTTACTGATTTCGTCTGTGCCCATCCCCTGTTTTAAATGGCAACACAGCATTAACTATTGTCCAAATACTTATTCCAAACATGACATCGGCAGAGGACTTTCTATCTGATACAGTAGTATTGAGAGTAGTTCTGAAAGCTGTTGGTGTTCTTGGTGTTGTATTTAAGGATCTTCGCTTTTCCATTATGTATATTGAGGCCTACTAATGCAGAGGCTGTTGCTACACTAGTTGTTTTCATCTTTATTTGTTCGTGTGTATGAAGTTAAAATCCTCTTTTAGTGGCCCGTGGATCTGACTCCAAGGAGATTGTAATGAATGTTTGTTATCGCCTATCCTCGTATATAATCATCGACTTAAATCGCGTTAGTCAATAACGGCGGAATTAAATAAGTCAAATAACGAGAATGGACTTGTGAATACATATATTTTGTATATGAAGCGAATGGAATAAAGAGAAGAGAAACGATGCAGAGTGGAGATGGCGAGTAAGCCAACACCCATTTAACCAAGCGTTAATCCATAGTCATAGTTACACAGATGTTAGTTACAGAAATGTGATGAGTAATGTGCACACAACTACACGCTCATATAAAAACAGTCAAGATTGATAAGCGAATAATTAACAAGGTCAGAATGTGACTCAAGTGGAATGATTAGAATGGGCTGTCCGAAAGTTAGAATAAGATATATGCGCTTAACATAAGAGCCGACACTACAGAATCAACTAGGACTCACCAAAGTAGCTAAACTAACATGCTTCAAAATCTCGGATATTACACAAATTTAATTTACTCAAGTCAAGGGCGCGAATCAATCATTTTTAGAAGTTATTCGCGTGATAATTTAATTTCGGTATTATGTTTATTTTTAGACAACCCTTATATTTAATATTCAGTAATTGAAATGTGCCTAGTCATGGAATCTAGAATTCGCATTCCGCCCAACTTGAAACTCTTCATTTGACTAAATTTGCATCTGTGTTGATTTTTACTGTGGGACTCAAACCCAGTACAGTTTGCTTCAAACACCATCTCGTTTCCATTCTAGCTACTGAGTCTAAATAGCTATTCACTTGTTCAAAAGGTATGAATTTTAACTCAATTTAACATTGTTGTGACTGTAAGATCGGCTAGTTATCACGTGATTTATTCGTCAATTGAATACGACCTACACAATCTTAGTATTGTACTAAACCAATTACGTTCGACCGGTATGACCAGCCTAGCATCCTTATTGGTCCTTTGTTCGCCTAGCCCGTCAAGTTGAGTCCAGAACGCCAACAACAGCTTCCAGTATACGAATCATTTATTTCGAACATACTTGATTTATATACCAACTAAACAGACCTCATCACATCGTAAAACAGGAAAAAACTTTTATACAAGATCTAAGCGAGAATGTAGCTGTGATCGTGGGAGACAGAAATCAATAAACTGAACATAACTTCAGAATAATAAATCGTATCATAATAATCTATAGATCGAAATGAAGCTTATAATAAGATGAATATAGATACAAACAATCGAGTGACTGAGCAGTTATACAATAGGTATATATATATTTATTTATTCTAACACATAGATATTGGTACAAGGAGGCACCAAATACATATGCGCCACACAAATCTCATTCGATATGTGTGAGGGCTGTGATACTGCCCGGGTGCCCAAACCGAAACAGGCGGTTTTCTTAGGGCCCCCCCTGAGCCTTCGACCTGAAGGTCTGACCCACAAAGCAGTGGGGCATCGTAAGGAAATGCAGTCCCATGGTAGCCGGTGACCAACGATTGGTTCATACGCCATTTGTTCCCGCAGGATACTGGAGCCCATGTGCCCCATTGGTTTGGAATCCGGTTAAAGCGCCAGACATTCGCTTTTCGTCCTTCCATTTTCGTGAACAACACCCTCGCCACGAAAAGGCAGTGAGTAGGACTTCACTGGCAGAGGCTTTATACGCGTGGCCGTGTGAGAGCATTCGGAGAGGGAGAGCGGACTCTCCCCACTCTCGGTCGTACCAGGGCATTTGGGGGCTAGGTATATATTCATAAGCCCATTAATAGTTGACAGAAGTTACTCATAACTTAATCTTCGCTAGGATATAACAGACATGGAATGGATTATCTCGTCGTTGATATTTTGATTGGAATGCCGTCAATCATGGTCGAAACATTCACCGGGTTTTTTTTTATCTTCAAGCTTAACCATTAATACAAAATAATATTTATTTCTTTGATTATTGATAATGATGATTAAGAATGTAATCTAACATTTCCTATTTATTGACAATTTTGTTACCTACGAAACTGAAAGTCCTTCAATTGTCTCTGAAATATATAATAATATATTTTATAGCATAAAGACTAGAGATTAAGTGTTTGAGCACGAGACCAAAGATCATGGGTTCGAATCCCACGAACGGGATTGTAAATGCGC
The DNA here is from genome assembly GCA_944470405.2 of Schistosoma mattheei. NCBI lineage: Eukaryota > Metazoa > Platyhelminthes > Trematoda > Strigeidida > Schistosomatidae > Schistosoma > Schistosoma mattheei. The sequence goes on along the minus strand of OX103948.1, from coordinate 22,030,824 downwards.
ACTCTGCTGAAAAGTCTTATAGTAGGACGAAATGACTATCGAGTGCTTTCAGATGTTTCCATGATGGTCTAGCTTCAATTAAACCATTATTTTACTATATCTAATAATAATAATCACCATTCCATTGATTCAGTTTAACATTATTCAAATGATGTACTGTTTATTGTTGTGTATTAAGATTCTTCAACCAAATGATGAAGAAACAACTATACGAAATAAAATGTATAATGTACATATGATTGGTTTATTACTTGAAACTAATGATTGTAGAATATTGTATGAATCAGGATTTAATGGTGGTTATACATATTTTGTTGGTCATGGAATATCAAAAGCCAGGTAATCTATATATATGTACATGTAACCTAATTATATTTTCATTCATTGTGTATGCTTTATTCCTTTTCTTTTGTTGTTATTGTTGTAAATAATGAATTATGTAGCTCTTATAACTCGTGCCCTGTGTCCTATTAATATATATGACGCAATGATACCGCCGATTAGAGAACAGTGAATTATCGACCGGACCAATAACGCATAAAACCCGTATGAGCAGTCTAGAGTCCTTATCGATCCTGCTTCCTGCCTAGCCCAACTTGTTCAATGCAGAATGCCAATCTCAACCTCTGTAATATGAATCATGCATTTCAAGTATACTGGGTGTATAGTACCACCCAAACACATCACATCGTACCATAAATTAGAAAATAACATTTGTACAAGATTTAGCCAAAAAGTGGCTGTGAATGTGGGAGGTAGTCATTAATAGACAGACCATAACTCAAGAATGGTAGATCGTATAGTAATAGTTCATAGATCAAAATAAAGCTTATGATAAGAGGGATACGAATATAAATAGTTTAGTTACTTAACTATTACACAATAAAAAGTAATACGTATAGTAATAGTCTACAAACAGATTCCAACAGTTACCATTCATTATTCTCATCAGGATATAACAGTAACAATCAAAATGTTTATTTGTCATTTATCTTTAGTTTTTAGTGGCCCGAGATCTGACTCCAATTAGATTGTATGAATGATTGTTATCGTCTATCCTCGTATATAATCATCGACTTAAATCGTGTTAGTCAATAACGGCGGAATTAAATAAGTCAAATAACGAGAATGGATTTGTGAATACATATATTTTGTATATGAAGCGAATGGAATAGAGAGAAGAGAAACGATGCAGAGTGGAGATGGCTGGTAAGCCAACTCCCATTTAACCAAGCGTTAATCCATAGTCATAGTTACACAAATGTTAGTTACAGAAATGTGGTGAGTAATGTACACACACCTACGGGCTCATATAAAAACAGTCAAGATTGATAAGCGAATAATTAACAAGGTCAGAATGTGACTCAAGTGGAATGATTAGAATGGGCTATCCGAAAGTTAGAATAAAGTGTATGGGCTTAACATAATGACTGACACTACAAGTTAACAAGTTTTTATATTTGAACATAACTATTGTTTTCAATATTGATTTTGCTTAAAAGAACAAAACAGTAACACACTTTACCTTGACTGTATATAAGAGAGTAATTTTTTGTTACTGGGGCCTTTATTTTAATCATTTGAAGAAATCTATCTATTTTGTTTTTTCTCTATGAACACGCTACCGGTTCGATAAACAAAAGTAACTAAATTGGAAATTATTGGTTGAAGTAGGAAGCCCCAATGAAAATTCTTCTCTTCTATGTAATATTCATTCAGAAAATGAACAGGATATTATTATTAGTATTTAAACACATAAACATTGATATAAGGAGGCACCAAATAGATATACGCTATACAAATCTCATTTGATTTGTGTGAGAGCTGGGATACTACCCGGGTGCCTAAACCGAGTCAGGTGGTTTACTTAGGGGGCAACCCTCCCCCGAGCCTTTGACCTAAAGGTCTAGTTCACAAGGCAGTGGAGCAACGTCAGAAGATGCAGTCCCATGGAAGCCGGTGACCAACGATTGGTTCATACGACATTTGTTCCCGCAGGATACTGGAGCCAACCCATGTGCGCCATTGGTTTGGAATCAGGGTTTCCCAACTCCCCTAGATGAATCTTCCGTATCCACCAACTCGGTTAATGCACCGGATATTCGCTTTTCATCCTGTCAATTTCGTAAACAACAGTAATGCACTGAGTAAGGCTTCCCTTAAAGTGGATATATGCACGTGGTCATGTGAAAGAACTTCAAGAGGAAGAGCTAACTCTCCCTAATCTCGGCCGTACTAAAGCATTTGTGGGCAAAAATGAACAGGAAAATAATAAATATAGCGTGAATATTAAACATTGAAAAGTAGATACGTTACAAATTCACGCACAATTATTGTTACATAATGATAAGAATCAGTAAGCATACAGCTTACTTACTTACGCCAGTTACTCCTCGTGAAGGAGCATAGGCCGCTCACCAACATTTAACAGTCACCATATATCTATCTAATTCAAGGTAGATTATTATGTCTCTGTACATTAAGCTTATTATAAGATTAGATATCTCAGAAGAGAATATTCATTCATTATAATATGATCGTTTAGTGTTTTATGTGAAATCGTGAAAACAATTCATTATGCACATCTTTTGAAAGAAACACAACATAGAAGTGTTATTATGATTATTACAGTAATTCTGGTAAACCGTATAAAGAATTTGACTTGATTTAAAGAGTAATATTGTAGTGAAGGAGAACACAGGTGAGGACAACCGAATTATAACTAGCACAACATTACAGAGTTACTTGGTAAAATAGGAAAACCATACTATAATACTTAATTTACAAAATGTTCAATAATTGTGTCGAACTTCATTGTTCTTGCGTTTCCATACTGATTGCTTTCTATTCCCGCTTTACCTTTCTTGATCTTCCTCATCTTCTACTGTCAGACATTACATTCCTAACTCGCGTTATATACTACTTATATTAATATAAGTAGTATGCACCACAATATGTTGTAGGCACATTTTAGTAAAACAAATAGTAGAACTTTGATCTTAGATTTAAAATATTCTGTTTTAGATCTTATCACTCTGTAATCAAACTGTTGAACTATTGTAAAACATCAAAAATAATAAACCTTCCAGCTAATATATCTCTAATGAATGATTGTTATAAACATTCATAACTACTGTACTATATCCTAATATGCAATCTTTCTTTTATATATTACCACCTCTGAATTAACTAGTTTTATGAATCCGTTGTCCATCTTGTTGTGTTAATGAGGTATGGCAACTTCGACCGATGCATATATGTGCCTGGTCCTACGTTGTAGCTGACTGACTCATAACTAATGTAACAATATGATAGATATGAATGTAAATAATGTTAATAGTTTTATACAAATTATGTTATTTATTTTGATGAAGTTTTGTTCTCCAAACTGAATGGTTTGGTTATAAGAACTTTCATCGTTCTTCTAAACAAGTTTATGCTGCTGATGATGATATCATTCAAAAGAACGATTAAAACTATACGATCGTACCATTCATCTTAGAGAACAAAAACTTCATCAAAATCATCCATCTGGGCAACAACTCTTCTTCACCATTTCAATATGATCATGTAGTGACTCACTTTTGTCACGAGAACACGATTGATTTAATGAAAACAATTATTATTATTGTAGCCAATTGTACCAGTGACTGTTTTACTGTGCTCATTTGTTTAACTGTGCTAATGACAGACATAGTATACTACCATTACTTTTTCCGCGGATTGTGACCTCGTACATTCGTACTCTTGCCCGCTGATTCCATTTGTATTCCTTTTGGCACGATCTTGGTATTCGTTCAATACCACGAGATCGTCAACGAAATAAATCTGGTTACGTCTAATCTTCACCTTCTGATTTGTTTAGTACGCGTTTCCTTGTAGTGGTTGTTCATAATCAATCTCGACTCGACCTCATGCTACAATCATCATATTATGTTATCAATCAGTTTACTTAAATTATCATAATCTAATCAATCTTTATATATAACTTTTTTTTTAATAGTTCACCAGATACATGGAATGATTTATCAAACGAATGTACAATGTATAATTTAACATTCTATCCTAGTATTGGTCCAGGTTATCATGATCTATCTGTACGTCCATGGAATACTGCAGCTATTCAATTACGTGAATTTGGTTCAAGATATATTCAAGTATTTTATAAAGCAATGAATATTCAATTAACTGGTATAAGTATTGTATCATTTAATGAATGGCATGAAAGTACACAAATTGAATCATCTATACCATTTGAATGGAGGAATTATTTAAAGGAATCAAAAGTGTATATGAATTATTTACCATATTCACCAGAATTTTATTTACGTTTAACACGTTTAATGATAAATCAATTTGAGAATTTTACTAGTTTACCAAAAAAATTTAATGAAACCGATAACAATGAATTGCAATGGTTGTATACATTAATAAATAAAATTAAAAAAATTGCATAGTGACAAAGGTATATAGTAAACAAGACCATTGTGTTATATTATTTGACATTTGAGATGGTGGAGAAGATTTGTAGCTTAGGTTGATGATTTTAATAGAGTTTCGTTCTTCTGAACGATGAAAACTCCACGACTAAACCATCCAGGTCAGAGAACAAAACTCCACCAAAAGTATTGACATTATAAATATTTTCTTTTATACTTTGGATTACTTAAATAAGTAGTATAAACATCCACTTGTAAATGCATATATTGTTTTTGTTATGACTTTGATCTGTCTACTCTAGATTAAGACCTTGACGCAATAGGCTGACCGATTTAACCGTGAGGCTAGTACGCGTGAGTTCGAGACGGGTCAAAGAGAAGAAAACTATTTTATCACCTGATTGGCTGACAAGCATTGGTAATAAAAGAAGACAAGACAACTGGAACACTATTCGCTCTATTCCGATATACTGATTTCTTGTGGAATCTCTGAATTCAGATTAGTGCAAAAAGGTATATGAATAAGTAGGTGATTCACCCGATCACAATGTTGGAAAAATACAATTATGTCCAAAACTGCGAATTAGAGTAGAAAATAATGTGCAAAATGTTATGTTTAAATTATAATAGCTTCGGAACAAAAAGGGGTATGCCAATGAATGACACATCGAATGAAAGCTTATGCTCTGTAGAATAGAATAGGGACAAAAATAAATGTCAGTGTTTTACAAGCTTTGAATGAAATGAAATAACGTCCCAAGAAAATAGCTTTCGTAGTTTGTCAGGGTTTCTTGTTTCCCTGTCCACATGAGTTTTTTTAATTGGCTTGTTGTATACATCAGATTGTATGTTGTTAATGGTTTTTGCTTTGTCATAAGAAATCAAGTTGATATCATCTGGAAATCTAGTTCTTTCAAATTTAATGATCAATGAAAGATGTTTTATATTTCATTTGATTTGAAGGTGATTCACTTAGAATACACAGATCATATAGTTGTGTTTAGCGAAGACGCCGAATAAACATAGTCTTTTGACCACCTTGTACCTATAAAAATTGATGCTCTGGTTGTTAGAAGGAGCATCGGCCTCGTAGCTTCCGAAGGAACTCGGTTTTCACCATGAACCATCATAATTCTTCTAAATGAAGACCTAAATTATTTTTTCTGGTTAACGTTTTTTTAGCGAGTTAGTTTTCTATGGGATGGGGTCGCTAACCCCATGCCCAATTTCCTTCCTTTACCCGGGCTTGGGACCGGCGGTAACTCGAGAAGAGCTACAGGCGGAGAACAAACCAGCTTCCAGCTGAAGAAAAAATTAGGGAAAGACGATGGAAATGGATAGGACATACATTACGCAAATAGTCAAACTGCATCACGAGACAAGCCCTAACTTGGAATCCTGAAGGGAAGCGGAAAAGAGTTAGGCCAAAGAACACATTACGTCGTGAAATAGAAGCAGATATGAAAAGGATGAACAACAACTGGAAGGAGCTAGAAAGGATTGCACAGGACAGGGTTGGATGGAGAATGCTAGTGAGCGGCCTATGCTCCTTCACGAGGAGTAACAGGCGTAAGTAAGTAAGACCACGTTAAACAACAATTCAAGCATATTTGGTATTCGGTTCTCTTCCTCCAAATGTAAGATGTTACTACTTCAGGATTGGTTTGCGTCATGACCTGAATTAATGATATGAAGTGAACTAGTCGAACTCATAGACCACTTTACTGATGAGTTTAACCAGTAGTGATGCTTTGGTGTCTGACGAGATCTCGACACAGATTCAGAAGGCTAGATTGGCTTTTGCCGACTTGCGGCGTAGGCGAGACACCTATCTGCCAATCAAAGGGCGAGTTTACTGTGCATCAGTTCTCTCTGTTCTATTTCATGGGTATGAAACATCGACATTAAGAATGGAGGATTTTTGTATGTTACAAATATTCGATCATAGGTGTTTTCAAAGAATTCCTTGTGTATTTTGGAAACACGGAGTAAGCGATTGCCCATGTTAAGTGTGAGCATTAGGTAGGGATGTAAAATCGACCAGATCTAATGAGTCTTCATCAGCTGAGATGGTTGGGACGTGTGTTAGATACGCCCTACCACCGCCTACCTCGACGGGTGATATTATCTTGTTCAACAGGAGCAGGCAACTAAGCAAAAACATGGCATAAGTCCTTGAAGTCACTGGCAATCTAACTTAACCCTGTTAATAAGTATAGACCACCTGGTTGGGGTCGGCATGATTATCATAACCAATGGTTAGAGACTTTAAATGACATGGATCAAAGTCATTTATAATTGTAAAAGTGTGTCCATTCTTTATCTTCCCACAAATCCTGATATTCTAAATTCACCATAACCCTTTTTGTTCTGTTAATTTATATTCACTTTTCGAGTCGTATCTTCGATGCTTGATCTTTCCTACTACCACTGATTGTATTACTACCTCTAATATTCTGAGATTTTCCTGACAACTTCATTTCTCTGTGCTAATGTGGTACTGTTACCTGGCACAAGGTCTGCAAATTAAGAGCTCCAAGAAGTAGTTCAAGAGCGTAGTTTCGGAAGGACAAGAATAATATATTGTGAACCCAAACAGTTAGCACTGGTAGCGCGCGATGATCAAGATAAATGAGAAGGGTCAGTCGTGGCGACTGGAGAATTACTAAGTGAGGGAGTGGTATTGTGGTGTGTCCTACTTTATAAACATAAGTAGTATATGATGTTAGTCGTGAACAGAATGTCTGACAGCAGAGCGACAAGAAGATCGATCAGTAAAGAATGAAAATAGAATGCAATTTGTGTGAAAATGCAAGAACAATGAAGTCTGAGCCATTTTGAGACAATTAATGGACATTTTGCAAATTAAGCATTTACTTTATGATTCTTATATTTTACTAACAAGTTCTGTGATTTGTTGTCAAGTACACTCGACTGTCTCCATTGATGTTCGTGTTCACCACAGTTTGATTACCAACAAGATAATTCCGGGTGGTCATAGAGGCACGAGGGTGGACGCCACTTCCCGATTACACACAGTAGTTTTTTCTTGAGGGACCTAAAAATGGGGCTGAGTTAGTGGTCATCTAGACGACCTGGGAGCGTGACCGCAGAGCCCTAGAGGCAAGTCGCGCACCGCCCCTTTAGAGATAGTTAAGGACTCGTTAGTTCTGCAATTAAAAAAACCATACCGTCAGATACGAAACTCCATGAGTTAAGGTGAAGGATGATATTTTTAGGGTTGACCCATTTCTAAATCTATCCTTCCGTTGTGAGACAACAGCATCGATACAGATGCTAACTCAGAGGGAAACAACTTACAGCTATCACACCACTCAAAGGTAAGGAGTACGACTTCACTCTCTAGCCCCAAAATGTTACTTTTGATCTTAATGTCCATCAAGTGATCTGCCTGGCATGATTGGACCTAACTGAACATGTGTTTCAGTCAATATAGTTTAGTTGAGTGGTCATGATAGGCACGTCCGACCACTACGTCAAGTGAGCGCCTAACACAAGGTCGATTTTGATGTCTTTTCTAAACTGTGAAAATAGATTCGGAATGTTATAAATCTCTTTTCTTACGGTTATGACCCAGCTATTCCTATAGCTTCGTATTCTCGGACACCGATTCACTCGACAAGTCCCCAAATCAGAACACGGTTGAACAGGAAGGAGATTATATTCCAAATAACAAGGTTAGATGGAAGTGAGAAGCAAGTCCGAAGCACAATAGAGAAAACGTCAGTATATTTATAGTTTTTACATGAGAAGATTTTAGAATATTCTCCAACTATCGACTAGTGCTGATTGGATAAGAATTAGCCAATCAGCGTGCACCAAAGCAATCGTGAATTGAGCATGCTTTAATCTGGTCTATGTCCCGCTAACACCTCCCCTTTGAGCAGATTCGTAGGATCTGGTGCTAGGGTCCAACTGCAACCGAGTGACTGGCCTGTGCTTTCGATTAGTCCATCGTCTAGGCAATAGAGAAGTATCACTTTTTTCTTGCACAGAAACTGACGTGTCTATTCCCGGCGTTTTGATTTCAAAGGTGTCTAGCAGAACATCAAGAGGTAATCGATATTGAATCTTGTTGCTGGCTATCGAAGTTGCTTTCAATTGGTTAGCATGACGTACCCAAACTTCCGAGCCAACTGACACCTCGTAAACCACACTCCCCTTCTTTTTCAACATCCGACCAGCTGTCCATGTAGGATGTTTCCCACGATAGTCCATAGCAAGCACTTTTTGTCCCACCGTGAACAATCGTCTTTGTGCCCCATGATGTCGGTTAAACTGATTCTCCATCGATAGGTTTCGTTGGGGTTCAATAGCTGGCGTAGGACGGATGACATCGAAATGTGTTCGTATCTTTCTGCCAAGTAGAGCTTCTGCTGGAGAGACCCCGTTAATTGTCTGAGGGTTCGGTGTAGAGCGATAAATAAACAGGAACCTCTCTAAGATATCTTCAGTGGTCCCTTCCCCTTTGGATTTTTTTAGAGCATTTTTAAATGTACTCACAAAGCGTTCCACTTGGCCATTTGATTGGGGATGGAATGGAGGTGTTCGGAGGTGCTGGATTCCGTTCTGCCGACAAAATTGTGAGAAGATTTCGGACGTAAACTGTGTTCCGTTGTCACTAACTATCAATTCCGGGATTCCAAAACGACTGAATAGTTGACGTAGTTTACTGACTGTGCAGCTTGCAGTCGGGTGTTCCATGAGAAAAATTTCTGGCCACTTGCTATATGCATCAACCACCAAAAGGTAAGTTTGTCCATGAAGTGGACCAGCAAAGTCCAAATGTATACGCTGCCACGGTAACTGTGGTATTGGCCATGATTGCAGCTCTGCTTTTCGCGGTGCTTTTGCTGCTAATGCACATTTGGTACACGAACGGGATAGCTGCTCCAGTTGGGTGTCTAAATGCGGCCAGTATACATAACTTCGTGCTAGTGCTTTCATGCGATTTATTCCAGGATGTCCTGCATGCAACTGTTCAAGCACTGCTGGTTGTAGCTTCTTGGGAATTATGACACGTTCGGCAAACAGCAGACAGTCATCGATGATTGAAAGAGAGAGTCTTCGCTGGTAAAACTGTTGAAGCTCTGTGGAACTGATTTTCGAGGGCCACCCTTCTAGGTGGAACTTTCTAACTTCTTGTAGTGTTGGGTCTCGAAGCGTTTCTTCCTGACTTCATCTGACGACACTGGAGTGTTTCGAATGGCATCTGCCACTATACTTCGTATTTCTGGGTCTACTGCTGTGGAGGCAATGATTATATCCTCTGGTCCAGGATGTTGAACTCCAATTAATCGGAGAGAGCGTCAGCTTGACCGATAGTATTTGTCGACTGATACTTGATATTAAAATCATAACTCAGGAGCATTGTTGCCCAGCGCTGTAGTCTATTAGCCGTATAGACAGGGATTCCTTTCTTAGAACCAAAGATTGCAATCAAAGGTTTGTGATCTGTCAGTAGAGTAAATGTACGACCATAGAGCATTTTATGAAATCTTTTGACTGCGAAAATGATTGCAAGAGCTTCCTTTTCAATTTGGCTGTAGTTTCGCTCGGCTGGAGTAAGTGATCTAGCAGCATGGGCAATTGTCTTTTCTGATTTATCCGGAAACACGTGAGATATCACTGCTCCAACTCCATGACTAGAGGCATCAGATGCAACAACAATTTCCAAGCTGGGATCGAAGTGCGTCAAAAGAATCTTTGAGCTGAGCATTGATTTGACTCTGTCAAAAGATGCTTGACATTCTGCTGACCACTGCCAAGGTTTATCTTTCGATAGTAATTCATTTAGGGGACCTCTCACTCGATGCATTTCAGGCAAGAATGTGCTGTAATGACTGATTAACCCCAAGAAGGATCTTAATGAAGAAACATCAGTTGGTGCAGGCATCTTCTGAATGGCTTCGATGTTGGCAGGGTCTGGTCGGCGACCGTTCTTATCTAAGATAAAACCAAGGTATTTGATCGAATGCATGAAGAAGATACATTTTTCCTCACGTAGTTGGAAACCATACTCCAACACTCGGTTAAGGACTTGGTGTAGTCGATCAGAAAGTTCACTGTCAGTTGAACCCATAACTATGATATCATCTAGATAAGCTGCTGTACCAGGTATACCTGTTAGCATCGTATCCATTATTTGCTGAAAGATGGCGGGTGCGGTCTTGATGCCAAATGGTAGACGGTGTATTGAAATAACCCTCGATGAGTGTTAATGGTCAGAAGCTCTCTACTATCTTCATCTACTTCCACTTGGAGATAAGCATCAGAGAAGTCTATTTTCGCGAAGCATGTCCCACCATTAAGCTTGGCAAACAGGTCTTCAGGAACTGGTAAGGGATATTGATATACATCTAATGCAGCATTTAAACCGGTCGAGAAATCGGCACATATGCGTATAGTCCCATTGGCCTTCTTAATCACTACGATCGGTGCGGCCCATGCAGAGTAGTTAACTGGTCGGATTACACCAGCCTGTTGCAAGCGATTAAGTTCCTGGTCGACTAGCTCAAGAGCAGCATATGGTACAGGACGTCTCGGGCGAAAAATAGGTATGGCATCTGGTTTCACTGGTAAGTGCGCTTTCATCTTGGTACAGTGGCCAAGGCTATTCTGAAAAACAGAGGCAAACTTTCTTTTCAGTTTTTCTAGTAACCTTTCACCTGTCTTCTTTGGAAGTAATGGGGTGTCCAATGATGAACACGATACGTTACAGACACTGTTAATTGGTATATCCATTATTCCAAGTTTGTCTAGCATATCTAGACCAAGAAGATCAAGGTTCGGCCGTTCTGTTAGGTAACATATTCCTGTACAGTTAGTTCCATTGAAGGAAAATTCACACTGTAATTCACCAACCAGTTTTAGCACACCACCTGATGCGTTTTTAGCCGTTTTCTTAGATGGCTTCATTGGCGGTTTACCCAGCAAGTTATACGTTTCTCTAGACACTAACGTGATATCTGATGCCGTGTCAATTTGAAGACGAGCTGATATGCCGTTTATCTGGATGGTAACATACTTTCTCCGAATGTCATAGTTTGTTTGAAAGGCAGCTACCAGAGAAAGAGATTTGGACTCGGCTGATTTCACATGTCGAGGACGTTTATGCTTCTTCTTAGGCTGAGACGTACGCTTCGGTGGACAATGACCTTCTTTATGTCCACGTTTGTTGCACGCCTGACATTTATGCTTCTTGAACGGACAGAATCGTGCATAATGCCAATCACCGCATAACCAGCATGCAGTCCTTGGTTTGTTACGAGTTGTTACCGGCTTCTGAACTTTTAACCTAGTAATAGTATTTACACTACCGCAGGTTAAATTAGGATTTACCTGTTCAATCAACTCGTTGTCGTGTCTGATGCTTTGTAGACGCTTACACTCATCTGTCAATGTTCTGAGTGTGACGTTTGGGTCTTGATCCAGTCGAGCTAAAAGTCTAGTCCTGATCTCAGCATCTTGTGGTGACTGAAGAGCTTTGATGAATATTAAGCATTTAAATTGGTCATCAGTCAACGAGCGTAACTTGAAACGTTCACATTCTCTGTTGACAATGTCTGCTAGAACACCATATTCATCAGCTTCGCGTTTCACCAAATTTAGACACCGATATCGAATACTAAACAACGAGGATGACTCGCCGAATATCTCTGACAACTGAAATACCGTCTCCTCGAAACTGAGCTCTCGAGGTAACTTTGGCAATATATGGTCAGCAAAACGTGCATGTTCATTGCTTCCCAACTTACGTACCAACAATCGGGTCTTCCACGCATCGTCTTGGTTACAGAATTCTGTTCTAAATGTATCTTCCCAACGTTGAACCACGTGAGAAAAGTATTTCCACTTTCGGGATCATAGATGAATTCTGGGATGCTGCTAGCAACTGCATCACAAGACGAACTTGAAATAGCATGTGAACTCGAGCTGTGGATGTTGAGCTGTTGAGTCAGAGTCTCCAACAACCGCATTTGTGCATCAAGTTGTGCTTGCTGTTGTTGTAGTATTCGGTTAAGCTGGTCATCTGATATAGGCATCTTGAATTTGTTTTCCTTTTTCCCCGTCGCCACTGTTATAATCTCTTTCTTCTTACGGTTATGACCCAGCTATTCCTATTGCTTAGTATTCTCGGACACCGATTCACTCGACAAGTCCCCAAATCAGAACACGGTTGAACAGGAAGGAGATTATATTCCAAATAACAAGAGCAAGTCAGAAGCACAATAGAGAAAACGTCAGTATATTTATAGTTTTTTACATGAGAAGATTCTAGAGTATTCTCCAACTATCGACTAGTGCTGATTGGATAAGAATTAGCCAATCAGCGTGCACCAAAGCTATCGTGAATTGAGGATGCTTTAATCCGGTTTATGTCCCGCTAACACTAAATAATAATTTGTTGGTAGTACCGTCTATATAAAGAACCCCACTTTTGTTTATATTTACTGAGAATGCATTGTCAGAGCTAAATGATTGAATTGTGAAATATCCACTGTCGCTTTGGCTACAAAGTCAACACTTAATTAAAATAGATGTGATCGTTTTATTTACAATTCTATATCAACCTTTAATCAATGAACTAATCTATTCTGTTGATAATAAAGCAGTAAATACTTCCTTTCTGAAGAGAATTAAGCTGGACTATGAAAGAATTTAAAGGAGAAATACTTTAAAATCATGAAATGCAGTCAATTATTACCGTTGCCTCGTGAATTAATCTCGAGTTAAGTAGATACCTTAAGATGATTACCTACCACAACTAACAGACCTGTTTATTAATAGACGTTCGTACACTTATCATTCAACGAACAATAGAAATTTAATCAACATAAACACACACACATACAATGAATGTGAACACCTTGAAGCATACATCAGTTTTATTCAAATCTAAATACACAGTGCAAACTGTCAATATTGGAATTGATTTAAAAGAGGAGATCATTTGTCGATGCCATGTTGTAAACTAAAAAAAACAAACATAATAATCTTAATCGACCAGTGGACCATAAGTTTTCCAGTTAGCTTACCCATTCATACTGTAAAATAAGATAATCAGTTCACAACTGTCAATGATTGAGCCATTGAGAAAATTTCCTGAAAATCGAATGGTATTGTAGTGCCGGTTATTATGCTAAGCCCCATATACCTTATTCTAGCTTTTGGACATCCCATTCTATTAATTCTACTTGAGTCACATTCTGACCTTGTTAATTATTCGCTTATTAATCTTGACTGTTTTTATATGAGCCCGTAGGTGTGCATACACTATTTCTTATCTCATTACTCATCACATGCCTGTAACTTACTTTTGTGTAACTACAAATTGATTAACACTTGATTAAATGGGTGTTGGCTTACCCGCCATCTCCACTCTGAGTCGTTCCCTTCTCTTTATTCCATTAGCTTTATATACAAAATATATGTATTCACAAATCCATTCTCGTTATTTGACTTATTTAATTCCGCCGTTATTGACTAACACGATTTAAGTCGATGATTATATACGAGGATAGGCGACATATATATTCCAATAACAATTATTTATTACGATCACCTTGGAGTCAGATCACGGACCACTAAATTGGAGAGTCCTTACGACAACATCGTCCGGTCTAAATGACAATTAAATAACGGGTCCCACAGTATTGTTTTTGATGAAAATATTACTGATTTCATTCTGAAATTACAGGCCCTACTATATCTACAGATTTCTAGCAAACGACTAGGTTCAATCTCTGAGAGCAGGTTCATGAATATATATATATCCCAAACGCAACAACAAATGCAGGAGAAGACGAACAGTGTCGCAGCAGCCTCAGCAGCAGTAGATCTCAATATACACAAAGGGAAAAGCAGGATTCTCCGATACAACACAACATACAACAATACAATCACAATTGACTGAGAAGATTGGAAGATGTAAAAACCTTTACATATTTGGGCAGCATCATTGATGAACACGGTGGATCTGATGCAGATGTGAAGGCGCGGATCGGCAAAGCAAGAGCAGCATATTTACAACTGAGGAACATCTGGAACTCAAAGCAACTCTCAACCGACACCAAGGTCAGGATTTTCAATACAAATGTTAAGACAGTTCTACTGTATGGGGCAGAAACCTGGAGAACTACGAAAGCCATCATCCAGAAAATACAGGTGTTTATCAACAATTGTCTACGCAAAATACTTCGGATCCGTTGGCCGGACACTATTAGCTACAACCTACTTTGGGAGAAAAAAACAGATTCCAGCGAACGAAGAAATCAGGAAGTGGATAGGACACACATTGAGGAAAGCACCGAACTGCGTCACAAGACAAGCCCTCACATGGAATCCTGAAGGCCAAAGGAAAAGAGGAAGACCAAAGAACACATTACGCCGAGAAATGGAAATAGACATGAGGAAAATGAACAAGAATTGGATGGAACTAGAAAAGAAGGCCAGGACAGAGTGGGTTGGAGTAAGTAAGTAAGTAAGTAAGTAAGTAAGTAAGTAAGTAAGTAAGTAAGTAAGTAAGTAAGTAAGTAAGTAAGTAAGTAAGTAAGTAAGTAAGTAAGTAAGTAAGTAAGTAAGTAAGTAAGTAAGTAAGTAAGTAAGTAAGTAAGTAAGTAAGTAAGTAAGTAAGTAAGTAAGTAAGTAAGTAAGTAAGTAAGTAAGTAAGTAAGTAAGTAAGTAAGTAAGTAAGTAAGTAAGTAAGTAAGTAAGTAAGTAAGTAAGTAAGTAAGTAAGTAAGTAAGTAAGTAAGTAAGTAAGTAAGTAAGTAAGTAAGTAAGTAAGTAAGTAAGTAAGTAAGTAAGTAAGTAAGTAAGTAAGTAAGTAAGTAAGTAAGTAAGTAAGTAAGTAAGTAAGTAAGTAAGTAAGTAAGTAAGTAAGTAAGTAAGTAAGTAAGTAAGTAAGTAAGTAAGTAAGTAAGTAAGTAAGTAAGTAAGTAAGTAAGTAAGTAAGTAAGTAAGTAAGTAAGTAAGTAAGTAAGTAAGTAAGTAAGTAAGTAAGTAAGTAAGTAAGTAAGTAAGTAAGTAAGTAAGTAAGTAAGTAAGTAAGTAAGTAAGTAAGTAAGTAAGTAAGTAAGTAAGTAAGTAAGTAAGTAAGTAAGTAAGTAAGTAAGTAAGTAAGTAAGTAAGTAAGTAAGTAAGTAAGTAAGTAAGTAAGTAAGTAAGTAAGTAAGTAAGTAAGTAAGTAAGTAAGTAAGTAAGTAAGTAAGTAAGTAAGTAAGTAAGTAAGTAAGTAAGTAAGTAAGTAAGTAAGTAAGTAAGTAAGTAAGTAAGTAAGTAAGTAAGGAGGAGTTCCATACTAGGATGAAACAGATGTCTAGTGCTTCTAAGTTTTTAATAGTTGTCTAATTTAGATCAGTTTTTGATCTTAATAAGATTTTCATATATACAAATAGATTATAACATCATTATTAAAACTAGGAAATTCAATTGGATTGAACAATTCAACAATTCAATATGTTAAATAGTAAAAGTCACTTCTTCATATTATATTTTTAAGTATGAAAGTCACACTGAAATAAATAAATAACTGTTCGAAAAAAAGAAGGATTAAATAGGAGGAGGACGAGGAGGATACAATAATTGAATCAATAGTTCAAACAAAGTACCTTTTGATGTAATTTAGATGAGAATCAATCAATGAATGAATGTTGACACATGAGGTCCTTTATCATTACCCTGTAAATATTAGAAATATAGAGAATGGATGTAAAAAGGAGGTTGAATAAAATACAATGAAGCTGGTTATTATTCAATGAGTAAAATTAGTTGTACAATTAAAGGGATTATTTTATCCAGTCCTCTATACAAAGTTCACTTTGGCTAACTTCAACTTGTGTGCATAAATTTTTTTTTGGGCTGAATCTTAGGAGGCCACACCCAAAGCCTTCAACCTAAAGATCTGATCCACAAAGCAGTGGTTCAACAACAGAAGATGCAGTCCTATTGTAACCGGTGACCAATAATTGTTTCATGCGCCATTTGTTCTTTCAGAATACTGCAGCCAGCCCATGTGCACAATTGGTTTGGAATCAGGGTTTCCCAATTCCTCTAGATGGATCCATATCCACTAACCCCCGGTTAAAGCAGTTTACATTTACTTTTCGTCCTATCAATTTTTTAAACAACAGTAATGCCGCAAGAAGGCAGTGAGTAGGACTTCCCTAGCAGTGGTTGTATACGCGTGGCCATGTGAGAGCATTTCGTGTGAGAGAGAGAGAGCTGAATCTCCCCACTCTCGGCTGGACCAGGGAATTTAGGGGCCCTAAACGTTTAGTATCAACAAAAACGACAAACAATTGGTAACAAATATATGATTCAATCAAGAGAAATAACTGAATTAATGATGGTTTTACTCCCAATATATAGTTGTATATTAACATCTAAAATAAATCCTAAAATTTGGTTAATCTGATATTTCATATATCAATATCTTTCTATTTATAACATACAAAATAACTAACCCGGGGATTAATAGTTATTAATACGAAGATTGCCAATGATTTGATGTGCATACCTAACACAGTATCAATATTTGTAGACACAGAGTTAATGATAAAAGTCCTGATCTTAGAAATATAGGTCTTATATAAATTTATTGATCTTTCCTGTTTCTTTGTTGATAAGTATCAGATAGGGTCTAATAGTTTCAATTTACTGACAGTTAAATGATACAAATTGAGTTCTAAGCATCGGTCGGTCAAATAAATGTCCAAACTTTGATATCAGTTAGGATAATGTAATGCACCCAGGTAAATCAAGTAATCTAACATTGTCAGGTACAATATTTTGAGCTACACAAGTGGTAAGTACACCTGGAAACAGTATAAGTGACGGATATTGTCTAGGGAATATTCTTTTATACATTTCTTAACAGACAATGATGAAGTTGAGTGAAGAGTTTAAAGCAAATGAAAGTGTAGAATATGTAAAAGAAATAATTTTTATATACAAATCTTCAATAGACACGACTAAACAGAATACATACACCAACAAACCTTAAAGCCTTCAAAAAAGCTTTCCACTTCAGCAACAGATTGTTTTGTCAGTGTAGATTTAGCACATAAATTTATATCATCTAACACACATTTAGATGCCATTGGATAATTATTTTCTTGAATAACCACTTTTGAGAGAATAAGTTTTCGACTTCCGGGAGGAACTGAACGACTTCGTCTACGTGAATCAATTTTCGACTTTACTAATCCCGGTTTCTGGATAATTATTTTGTGTTAAAACAGAGAAAAGTGCTCAAATATATAAACAGCAACACAGAAAATCACTGTCATTCAAAAATGATATGTTCCTATGTCAAACTTTTTAAAAGTTATGCAGTTTGAATGAGATCATTATGTATGAATTCCCTGATCAAATTTATTTGTTTTCAACTATGGTTTATTGTCGTAATAAAAATATCGAACGATTAGTCATTAATAATTCGTTATCGTAAGAAAATGCATAGCACATTAAGGGATTAAAATAAGCGCCAAGCAAAATGACATGCATTAACAAGAAAAAAAGTACTAGAAGGTACAAATTGTTCCTTATCTTTGTCAGCCTTACTTTAGACTTGTTTTTCACTAGCACTATCCTACTTCAATATATAAGTCAGTCAGCTGCAAAGTAGGATTAGGCACATATATTTGAACACATAGATATTAGTACACGGAGGCACCAAATACATATGCACCACACAAATCTCAATTGACACGTATGAGGGCTTTGATACTGCCCGGGTGCTCAAACCGAAGCAGATGGTTTTCTTAGAGGGCCACACTCAGAGCCTTCAACCTAAAGGTTTGATCCACAAAGCAGTTGAGCAATGTCATAAGATACAGTCCCATGGTAGCCGGTGACCAACAATTGGTTCACACGCCATTTGTTCCCTCAGGATACTGGAACCAGCCGATGTGCACCATTGGTTTGGAATCACGGTTTTCCAACTCCCCTAGGTGGACTCTCCATGTCCATTAACCCGATTAAGGCACCGGACATTCGCTTTTCGTCTTCTCAATTTTGTAAGCAACACTCCCGCCACGAGAAGGCAGTGAGTAGGACTTCCCTGGCAGTGGTTGTATATGCGTGGCCATGTGAGAGCATTTGGAGAGGGGGAGCTGACTCTCCCAGTCTCGGTCGTACCAGGGTATTTGGGGGCACCAAATGTGCTAGTTTCGATCACGCTTTCAACACACAACAAGTATATGCGAGAAGACGTAACTGGTATACTAGTTAGTTATTTTTTCCAGTTACCAAGCCCTTTTCTATTAGCTACTTAAAAATGGTTCGTACTAACAGTTTGCATCGTAAAAATATTACTCTAAGGAAGATATGCTAAGTTTTTGGATAACAAAGTATTAAATACACGAAAAACTATTTACCTTGAGAAAGTTTCCAACACGACTTTGTTTCGGTTGACTATCTGCTAATAATGATGATACAGAGCTACCAGAACTATGATCACGTAAGATAGTTGTTTCATTACAATATGGATTAGGTCGTTTGAGACTTTTTCCACAGTTCAATGCACCAGGAGGTTTAGTTTCAATGATTCTATTTGGAAATATGTTTGAATTTTTATTGAATGCAAATTTTGTTCACAATAAAATGTATATAGTGACCACTCGATAAAAATTTTCGGTTTATTCACAAATCATTATAGAAAATATTGATAATATGTCTTAAATTATTCAGTAGATACACTTTCAAACCTCATAAACACCTCTTATCCGTCAAAATCTTTTGAATAAAATCCTAATGTAATCACTATTACTTTCATAGATAATACTCAGTCCATATACACGAGTTTTTATTCTGGTAAGAAACTGGAAAAGATTGCCCAGAACAGTGTTCGATGAAGAATGCTGATGAGCGATCTATGCTCTTCCACGAGCGGTAACAGGGGTAAGTCAGAAAAAACATGACATTACCTCAAGAAGACGCTGACTAATAGTCTAAACAATGTTGGTGAAGTTTGACTACCTAACTGGAGTCTGCAGGACAACTATGATTAGTAGCTCGAGACTTTAGGTCACATAGCTCAGAATCGTTGACAATGGCGCGAATGTGTTATTCTACAGTAAATCTTGAGCTTCAGTATTTCTTCACATATATCACTCCACTGTCTTTTTGAATTCTACTTTCGGTGCCTCATCTTTTTATTGTTATTTTTAGCACATATGATATGACAACTTGGGCAAACGAATATCTGTGTTAGGCTCTATACTAATAATTGACTAGCCTAAAAGTATACTGTAAATTGACCTACGATCGTTGAAATGAGATTGAATTTTAAAAACTATATTTGTCCGTGTAATTGATACTTCAAATGTCTCAGTAAGGATATTTAAAATCCGAAAAAGTAACTGAGTAACATCGAAAAGGTCGGAAGATTTTGGCCATAACGATCGTTAATATCCTAATAATTAACGAGGAAGGATTTCCTAGCTGGTGGGACTGGAAATGGCTAAATGATCACATTGGGAATGATTAAAAAGATTATAGTACTGTGAAATAGGTCCAGTGCTGAAAAACTCAATAATAAAGAGATGAGTGTCAACAAATCAGTTGGCTATATCTATTTGGTCTAAAAGAGTTTTAAAATTAATTGTGGGGTAAACTATTTTTTATAAACAAAGCCTTATTTAAAATAAAAAAATGATTTAACTATAGAGACCGAACTATTGAGAATTTACTTTGCAGATTTGGGCATACGATCGTTTTGTTTTTCATTTTCTTTGTCATTTTGTAAACTTTCCCATGATTTCATAATAAAATCTACTGGATTCAAATTTTCCGACCCCAATCGAATGGCTGAAGCTAGTGAAGGGCTGGCAACACAAAGACTTAAGAACACCTCTCTAATCCTAGCTTCTAAACTCGGTAAATCACGTGATAGTTGTTTGCGTTCTTTCTCAAGCTTTAACAATATACCGCCACGATTTTGTAGCACTGAAGGTTCTTTCATTCGTTTCTTGAATAAAAGGGAATGTAAACGAAAATGTAAAGATTTAAAAAATAATATCTCAACCTTTTAGCTAACATATTACAGGTGATTCTCCATTAAGGTTACTAAATTTATTGGGACGCTGCTTAAGAAGAAATGTTTAGATTAAATCTCTAACAAATGGGTCAAGGTAAGAAAACGAAAATACCCATGATTCAGTCGCAGACTGAATTATTTAAGATAACTGCTACTGAAAGCTAAATCCTTGAATATAATAACAGATTAAAATCTGAATACCGGTGCAAGAGGGAACACCCCACTGCAAGCTTCACAATCCCAAAACTACGTCAACTATTCAGTTGTTGAGAGGTTATAGAATTAACAGTTGGCGATAATGGAAGTTTGAATGGTTTAAATTAGTTATTGTAGTTAGATTTTTGTTTAGCAAGGTTGTTTTCTACTTGGTAGGGCTTCTGACGCTTGACTCAACCCTCCTTCGTTACTCGGGTTTGAGATCAAAGGTAACCTAGAAGAGCTACAGATGCAGATGACCGAGATTTTAATGGTTTCTGCTAATCTATGGTTCTACATCAAATTCTCAGACAATTGACGGGGGCTTTCCAGCAGAAGTTTTACTTAGCGGAAAATACGATCACATTTCGATGTCATTCGTCCGACGCCAGCTCTTGATTCTCAATGAAACATATCGATGAAGAAGTAAATCAATCGACATCATGGAGTACAAAGACAATTGTTCACTGTGGGTCAAAAAGTACTTGCTAAGGACTTATGTGTTAAACATCCTATATGGATAGATGGTCGAATCGTGGAAAAGAAAGGAAGTGTGGTTTACGAGGTATCTGTTGGTTCAAAAGTTTGGGTGAATTATGCTAACCGACTAAAAGCAACTTCAATCGTCAGAAACGAGATACGACAAAGAAAACCTCTTGATGTCCTGCTGGTACCCTTGAAATCAGTATCACTGAAATGGAAAGGGTAGTCTTTTTGTACGTAAGGTGATAAGAGAATTAATAACAACCGGTAAAAACAACAGTAGAAGGGTCAGACTGTGACTCACCTTCCCATCCAATTTCGTTATTTCTCTATGTATTTATGTCTCTTTAAACATAACTGTAACAATAATTTTCAAAACAATTTACAATATCAGGAATACATGAAGGCCTACAGCTGAAAATACAGGTTCGCCATGCACTTCGAAAGTTAATTTATTACTAAATACATAGGCAATCTAGAATTTAGGTAATTAAAACGACAAGTGTAGTCATGAGTGCATTAGATCTCCGTCACATTAACTCAGTTACTTAATATATTCATTTGAGCCAAAACATTGCAACTAAGATGGGGAACGTAGAAAATCTTTAAGTGGTAGGTCTCAAGAGATAAATTAGGCTTTGAAACCTCTGATTAGATAGAAGTTATTATTAACTTAGTAATTACAGGAGTATGTAAGACAGATAGACGTTTTCTGACAAAAATTATTTTATGCTTTCGTAATTTTCCGTAAAAATTCAGTACACATAAGTTTATGGACTAGGCTATGAGCAAAATGTACTATGTGGGGTCTATTCAACTACTTAGTTGGATGAAACAAAACAGATAATATAGCTTTAAAATGCTTAACGGATTGGTTAGTTGTCTGATAAAAACATAACAACCACTCACATATCAACATTATTTTAGGGAAATATGATTTCTGGTAGTAAACCGTTGAAACAAAATACTTCTCAAAGAGAAAAATGAGGTTGAAAAAAGTTATAGATAATACCTTCAAACTTTGAAAGGAAGAAAATTGATCACACCACTTAACAACGTCTAAAAGAAATTCATGGTTGTTTTCTTTGAAACCTTTCCACGTGATAATCTATGGATTGAGTGAAAAATGATTAAGGTCTTACTTCCTTTTCCAGAATGGTTAGTACATTCTCACTATCTTTATTTTGTAACAAAGATTTGAAATTCTGACGATATTCGTCGCCCACAAAACAATCATCCCAACACTGGCAAACATGTAAGTGGGCGGCGGAAATCAAAGCATCCATATGACGTGTACGTAGAACTTCTAACCGATCCACTTCTGTTCTCAACTAAAATTTACAAAACACTACTGATATGATCACCGTTAACTTGAAGACTAACTATTTTCACTTAACTCCACACAAAAAAGTTAAAATAGTCTAGAGAACACAATACCACGACTAAATAGTAATTCCCAAAACACTTATTTCTGATTACTAATATCAAGATTTATTATAAAACTATCAACATATTGAGATGAAATTTTCAGAGTACGTGGAGGCATCAAAAACATATATGAGCCACACAAATCATTTGATTTGGGTGATGGCTGTAAGATTGCCTGGGCACCCAAATGGAAGCAGGTTTGCCATTCAGGTTGCTTGGATATAGTGGGCAACTGAAGTGTGGCTGAAGGTCAGTTGGATTATTTTCCAAAGTGTCCTACTAATAGTTTCAATCTCCTGGATTGGAAGGAATAACAGTCCCATCTTTTTCTGAGAGTTCCACTAACAGCTGGATTTTCAATACCCGTTTTCTTAATAAGTCTGAACAGTTGTTTACTGTTACCTATCGCTTCTATCTTTCTCATCTCTTATGATTCGCCGCTCATCATTGCTCATAATCATTACTCAATCTTTTTATCGGCCTACGTTTAAGCTTCTCAGACTCGTTATCGTGTTCAGAGCCAGACGGAATGAGTTTCCGAGCGACTATCAGTTCTGTATACTCTGCCGATATCCGATGATTTTTCCTAATCTTTTGGTTAGTTGCTAGTAGATACTACTGCTGTTTCTACAGCTTTCCGGATGTCATACAAAGCTACCTCGAGGTGGAGAGACCAGTCAATGTCTCATAAAGATGTCCTACTGAGGAATTTTTATGGTAAACTTCAAAATCTACTAATGTTATTCACTACCTAGTCAATAAATACTTTATCCGAATTGACTGTGCATTGGTAGATGCTGTAACTTATCTTGGTTGATTATCTAAAGTAGCGAGCTCGTATTGTATAAAGAATAAGTGTATGAACAATTATACCCTAAACTATGGCAAGCAGCATACGAAGAAGCCTGCAATATGGAAATAAGGTTAATTCTAAGGGAATTTCATTGATAAGAAACTCCATACTCTACGTAGTGAGTGGATTAAGCGGAATTTTAAAAAATACTAATGGTTATAGTAGGCTTACGATGCGTAATGTGGAACTTGAATTTTCATCCTCAATTTCACTACAAGTAACGCCCAACGGGTTCAGCAATTGAAGTAGAAGGTTCAAGCGATCTCTATATATTTTGCATTCCGTGTCGACACGTGCACAGTCAGAAGCCAACTGATCAACAATGTCTGACATAGAAAACATATTTTCTTCAGAAAAGGTGAAAGTTTCTAACGCTTCTGGTGCCAGTATCTCCTTGACGAGACAACAAGAGTCTGAAACCAGCCTCAAAGACTTTCCAAGCTTTGCGTAACCGGCAAACATCTGGGACCTAAGTTCTAAAAACTTGGCACACCTTTCAGCCTGCAAAACTATTAGGCACTGTAAAACCTACTTTAACAAGCTTTAGATGATCAACGCGTCTGCTAAGTAATTTCATCTGTTCTTTAGATGGAACCACTTTGTAAACAATTGTCATTTCTGCTTCACATAAACGATGACACAGATCTTTTTCCAGCTTCTTTAACGAATTGAACTCTTGAATAAAATCATCAGCGTCCTTTAAAAGCCTCTCTTTTTCAGACAACAGAAAATTGTATGTATTTAACAAAGTTGTGGTTGTTGGAGGATCAGAAGGTGTACTGTTAATTTCTGAAGATATTTCTTTAATGAATGCCTGAACCATAAACCTAAGATAGAACTAATATGCTTACGGTGAGCTCATTAATTGATTGAGATAATTGTGTTTTCCTGATTTCTTTGTCAGTTAATACACTGTCCAGCAATACATCCATTCGTTTTACGACGGAACCCACTTCTTGCTCAAGTTCTGAACCTTCTACGCCTATCTCATCCCATACTGCGAAAATTGATTGACACTTTTTCTCAACACCATCCAGAATGGACTTAAGTAACCACGAAGCGCACATAATTAAAAATCAACCTCCAGCAGGTCGTTTATTTTTTCGATGCAGTTTCTGAACTATTTCAAGTGTTCAATACCATTTGACGCGTTCAAATAGAATTCTTATTACTTACACTCCAGCGTATTTACAATCAAGAGGTTTCATATTTCATGAGAAATCAAAGGCAATTTATCTTGTAAATGTGGAGTTTCTCTGAATATTTCGATGTGTGTTGTATCTAGTGAACCATACTTCTTACTAAAACTCTACTTTTGGGTTTATATACAGACCGCTATATTTCATATTTCATACTGTATTTATTAGAACGTCAAAACATTAGTCAGACTTGTAAATCCAGTGAAGCCTGTAGCGTAAATAATTCCCCAAGATCAATACCTTCGTAAGTCTTCGACATTTGATGCTGGCCGCATTAGTTTTAATGGACTCACCTAGCTGAAGGCACTCGGTCATGCATCCCCAACAGATCACCAGCGAATACACCGTGCTTCACTACCCTTACAATCGCTAGCCAGATTAGATTATTCACTTCACGATATATCGATATTCTATCTAATATATATTCGATTCACTTTGTTCCTGACTTCTAATATCACTGGGTTGGCACTTTTCGATTACAGAAAGTGTTACTAGTTAAGGTGTTGTCAAACTCCGAATAGTTGTGACATCTTCAAGCCAATGAGTCAGCTGAGTTAAACGCAGGAAGTTCAATAAGTGTATCTCCATTTACTGAACCTGACCCTCGTACATGACCTGCATGAGTTGAAGAGAGATTTCATTGTCAAGATATCGTCTGTTAATCCTTGAAATATTGATTTGTGGTGAGAATACTACCAACTGAGTTAGCGGCAGAAACATCCAATTTCAAAGGAAATGCTCTACTGTCTGAATCCCATGATTAGTTGCAATAGACAGTCAATCAGCACGTCATTTCGTTGGATTTGAAAGGAACGCAACAACGAACAACGAATTACAAGCTGGGTTACAGGTCGTCTCCTCATTTATAACGGCGGACGAAGCAACATTATTCTTGTACACGGTCGATGATGCATATGAGAAGTATGAATGCAAAGAATATTAACGACAGCATGAGAAGTTGTATGTACGTCTAGTCTGCGACGAATTGCAAAAAAAGCTCTGAAAGTAATTCCAGACCAATTTTCATGCACACATTCATTAACGTGTTCAAAATAATCTCGCAAATCAATCTATGTGCAAAAGTGACGGAGTTGCGTTCCAGATATCATGCACTCAGCATCTTTAGTAGATTGAACAATAGACCCAGAGTCATCAATTGAAACGGCTTGGGACGCATTTCGAAATTTATACTTAAAAGTCACCGCACCTCACATCCCCTGGACTATACCAAGGGGGCCGAGAAACTCTCCACCATGGTTCAGTAGAGAGGTCCCCACCTTTCTCCGTAAGAGAAGAAAAATGTGGGATAGATTTAGGTTCCTGGGGACTGATGAAACGAAATCTCATTATCGAAAAGCCTGAAATACCTGTTCCCCGACCCTCCGTTAGTCTAGAAAGTTATGCGAAGAAGAAGTTGTTAAGGAATCCAGAGAATTTCTTAAACGCTTTTATTCCTATATAAACCAAAGGACAAAAAGAAGAGGAAATATTCCTGCACTACGGGAAGACAGTGCTGCCGCGTCATTAGTGGAGGATGACTTTGGTAAGGCTCAAGTGTTCTCGAACTACTTTAGCAACGTATATACCATAGAAGCGCCCTTACCGTTAGCGCATACAAATCCCCCCGATGGATAGCGTGACCATTAAAGAACTCGATGTCATTGGTCTGCTTAACAAGCTTGACATGGTAAATCTACGCGGCCCGATGAATTGCATCCTAGGCTACTGAAGGAATTATCTTACTTCGTTGCGACTCCTTTAAGTATACGCTTTATTCTGTCCGTAACGAAAAGTCGTTTACCAAAAGACTGGAAGAACGTCTTAGTTATTCCTGTCTTCAAAACAGGTACGAGACATAAACCTGAGAATTAACGACCCGTTAGCTTAACTAGCGTGGTTGTTAGAATCTTAGAAAAGATTATTCGGAAGGAACTGTTTAAGTATCTCAATGAAAACCGGATCCTTTCGAAGAAACAGAACGGTTTCAGAACAGGTTATTCTTGTCTCACTAACTTACTAGTAACTCGTGAAAGCCGGTGCGCTCTTAAAGAGCGAAAGTTGCTTTTAGACGTAGTCTACGTTGATTTCAGCAAAGTTTTTGACAAAGTTCAGCACAAACGGCTGTTATATAGGCTAAGAAATGTCAGAGTTGGGGGCAATCTATTGATGTGGTTAAAAGACTTCCTAGTTGGGCGCCATTAAAAAGTACGGGTGAACCCAAAGTCATCTATCTGTGAAACTGTGCTTAGCGGAGTGCCCAAGGGTACAACTTTGGGGCCAGTGCTATTCATTTTGTATGTAAATGACTGTCCTCGTCTCCTATCAAGCAGCACGGAAGTGTGCAGTTTTAGAACCTTATGGTCAATACGTAGGGCTTTTAGTCACGTCGATGTTAAATCGTTTTTGACTTTGTACACAGTGTTCGTACGTCCTAAAATTGAGTAATGCATACAAGTGGCTAGCCCCTGCTGAAAAAAGAAAGTGAGCTTCTGGAAAAGGTTCAGAGAACAGAAAATAAGCTGATTCACGGAATAGCGAAGCTTCCGTATGATGCTTGACTGGCCAAGCTGAACCTTTTTCAAATGTCATATCGAAGAACTAGAGGCGACTTGATTACAGTTTTCAAATTTCTCAGTGATAAATATACACTTGATATTCCCTCATTTTTCTTGTCTTCCAGAATAGAGAATTTACGAGGACACTCAGTTAAAGTTCACAAGCCCAGAACAATTTACTTTTCAGCTGACTGTCGACTTTCCCATCGAATCATCAACGAGTGGAATTCATCACCTCAGCACGTGGTTGAGGCTCCATCCATCGATTTTTTCAAGAGAAAGTTGAATCAACTGAGGTACGAATATTGCCAGGACTAACACAGGCCATCAAGCCTCCTGTCCTTTCCAAACAGAAAGTGAAACTAATATCCGCTCACAGCAACTGGAATTGCGGCGGAAGAGTTTGAGATATGGGTTTCTTACATGACAGCTAAAAATTACACGTCAACGTCTCGTAGACTGTACATTGTGCGTACTAGTTCCAAGATACCAAGAGATATGTAAACTATTCGTAAGTATACATGTGTGTGTGAGAATTCGGCTCCTCGCAAACTCCTAACGTATTCCGTCATGCCGAAACATGCAGGGGTCCTGCACTAGTGGGACGTTCATTGTTGAACTACAGCCTGAGCATCTTTTCTACCAACGGGATAGTACTTCAGGTTCTAAATTCATAGTTCACACTGAAGCTGAAATCGTTGTAACTACAGTAACAGTAGCTCAGAGGCTGATATGTAAGAAAAGAAAAAATTTATTGGATATTCGAAAAGAATAAAAAATAAACACTTGGGAAGAGTAATTACTTGTATTGGACTTAGGAACCAGATGCTATTTAATTTGAGTTTTCATTTGAGTGATTGATCACCAACGTATTCTGAATGAAGGCTTTCTAAGCTCATAAGGCTTGCAAGTGAATGTTAACAGAACAAACCTCAATGATTCTTGTGCGCAACGGCAAACCTAAGGCCTTTACTCGAACTATCGCGTGTATAGAAACTAATTAAACACTCCAGATCAAGAAGCACTAGATGAGCTTAAATGGATGTGCTGTTTTTGGAGATCGAAATCAAGCATACAACAAGTAAAAAGAATTCGTTAGTTCAAACAAACACCACACCAATGTATCTGAATTCTATTAATTAGCTGGAGCTGGTGAAGTAATTTTTGTTTTCATGCTATGCAGTTCGAACAATGTAGATTGACAACTCTTTGTTTTTACTAAGTCATAAATCTGTCCGATGTGATCGCTTAACCTTTAGGCTTAGATCAATACGAGGTTTCGCATTTTTTCAGTAAGGTGTTACGCCACTTCCGAAAGACGTTGATGCTATGTGCAAATATCCGTTATCCGTATCAAGAAAGAAGTTGCGACGACTTATGGAGCTAATAAATTATTAAAGACGATTTATCCTGAACAGTGAGACAGTATTGCGACCACTGATGGGTGCCTTGAGAGGATATGCCTGGACATTCTATCTGTCAACAGAGGCTACACAGGCATTCAGAAAGACCAGGCGAACACTAAACGAAATGCATGAATTATCAAAAAGTCAAAGTCCATAGTCACACTAGTTCTGCAGTGGGTTCTGTCCCTCACTCCGACACTAGATTAGAACATACACTCGTCGATATTCATCGATAGATTCGGTGTTATTGTAATTAATAGAGAATTTCAACTAGAAAGTCGCCTTTTCCATCAGCTTACAAAACGTCTCGGGATTAAAAGGGTCCGCAAGATATCCTACATTCCGACGGCAAATAATGTGTCTGGAGACTTACGTAAACAGTTAAGATATTCTCTCACGATTGTCTTTGCGTACAACGATCAGGCTTATAAGCTTCCTCTGATCCTGCTGGGCTTGAAAACAAAAACTAAACAGGATATTGTACGCTTTCCAGCAGGATTGGTATATGGAAGTACGCCAAATTTACCCGGAGAATTTGTCACTCCAGGTAAAAGTTTTCCGATTGGTGTGGCCGACTACGTACAGCGCTCAAAGAAGAACATGAACAATTTGCAAGTAACGCTTCTCAGACGGCAGCAACGACGATTATTCGTGCCGCAGCAATTGTATAGCAGCATGTATATACACATTAGAATAGATAATGTACAACCACATTACAGCCGAATTATGGTGGTCCGTTTAGAGTGATTGCGAGGATCGATATAACACTTACCGTAAATAAGCTCGGAAGATAGAGGTAACCATTAATCCAGCTAAACCAGCTTTCGCTGAATGTCATCAACCGGAATTCACAGACACTTTAAAGACCGTCGCATCACCATAACACGAGTCTCAAACATCAACGACGAAAATGAAACAAAGAGAAGAGACTCCGATAACGACTAGATGTGGTCGAAGAGTTAAAAAGCCTCCATTTTGAACTAATAATTTTTTTCACTGACTAATACATATTATTTAACTTCCTTTCCTTTTTATAAGCTCGCGTTACTCTATTTATTATAAAATTTGACATATTTAATGTATCTTTATGCATATATGTACATTCGTTTAAAAACGTAATCCTCTTTGATCTTTTATCATTATTTTAGCTGACCCTATGGGCTTTCGCGAAATCAGAAATGTTGGTAAACATTGTAGTTTTATCTTAATTTTGTATAAGTCGATATTTTGATCATTGTAGTCATTCTATCTAGTTTAACATTTTTGCAAACAGGCATTTTCTGTATATATCTTGATTTGCAAGGTGGAGTTATTGCAGCACCTCACAAATATTATCATGGATGTATTGCGCATGCCCAATCACGGATGCTGATTGGTGTCCGAGACGGATGTAAGAAAGTTAGGGGCGACCAAACCACAACGTGGCGTCAATCTATAAAGCCACTAACTTCAGGCCTGAGCCTTGGTGTTCGATGCAGACTATTTGGTTGGGGTCCGCATGATTATCGCAACCAATGGTTGGAGACTCTGAGTGACATCGCTCAGACTCGATCACAATGGCGTGTTGTATACACTCTTTATCTACCCTTAAACCGTGAGATTAGGATTACTTTATTTCAACGAACTAACTCTTTCTTACTATAGCATATCATGTATGTAACGTTTTCTTTACATATTACTATCATTGAAGTAACTGTTGATCATCTTGTTGGGTGGCAACTTGGACCGGAGCATATTTTTGCCTGGTCTTACGTTGTAGATGAATGATATTGATACACTTTTCAATTAATAACCGTATGCGAACTACTACTGGGATCATGAAACAATGGAATTGCTTCGGAATCACTTACCAGTTTTTGTATCTGAATGACCTAATATAATCTCTTTTCTCGATAAAGGCTTATAAAAATCTTCAGTGAAAAATATTTCGATGTATTCTCAGTCGCAATATTTCAATGAGTTTCCGTACATCCTATTCATTCTTAAAGAGTTAGCGATAATAACCGGTGAATCTAAGTAGAGAAATGTAAGTTAGTAATTTGGTTGTGGCTACTGTATCGCAAATAAGCTACGACATAACTTCTACATCTCCTTCAGAAGTTGCCTAACTTCGATGGATCATTTACCGACTGTTATACATTTTAGAACCGATTTCAGAAACTTAATGAAAAGAAATTAGAATAAAGAATACATCCACATCATACATGGATCCATTTGATTGGTATACGAAAGAATTATTGCTTTAGAATTGACTCATTTTTATATCTTAGTTTGTGTCTAATGGAATCAAATTCAATTTAATCATCAATCAATATACATCTAACCAATCTCTTGGTACATATTAATCAATCTCAATAACTGGTGATAGAAGGCATTGTGGTGTTTGAATGGACTAACGATTACTTTATACTTGTTGAATGCTTGATTTCGAATTCTAAATACAATACATTCATTTGTGGTTGTCTAGTAATTCTTGATCCGATTAGATTATTTTTGGGATTCTTAGTTCATACTCCTAATTATCACAGGCATGTAGATAGAAAACTACAATTATTTGACTAGAAAAATTGTATTCAAGTTAAAAATTTAGCGAATAAAAGACAAATGATTAGACAGAAATTAGTATATAGACAAAAGGAAGTAGATATATATATATATATATATAAACAATCACAGTCATTAAAGACATATATCTGTATATGTAAAGGACAGAGAATTATAATAAATAGTTGTTAAAGTACATTGAACAGGTTTACAGTATTGGTACTAAAGTAAAATGGGGAATATCTACATGCTGCCTAAAACTGAGAAAAAAAGTAAACAGAATTTACAAAAATGATGTTATCATTATCATTTCACATGATTAACATTTATAATCAGTTAAATCAGTCGAATTCATCATTTCCTTCTGATCCATAGAAGTGACTAAAACTAGAAACAATTTTTCTTTTACGTGCACTACGACGAAGAGATGCATTCGATAGATCTGAAGAATTTGACATTCTTATTGATTTTGACTGATTTGTAATACGACGACGTCTCTTGTTTGTATGTCTGGAATATAATTTATTTACAGAATGTGCATTATTCCCTGAAGAATATGAAGTCAGTTTTCTTCTTCTTTGATGAGATTGTTTTTGCTCAAATGAACAATTATATTTTGACCATAATCTTCGGAAAAAGATGGGCATAGATCCTGTGAACCACGAGGTGGAGGTCTAACAACCCGACCACTAGAAGTACGTACTGTTGTGAAAGATGTCATCGAAGATGTTGCAGTGTTAATACAAGCTAAGTAAGAATTTAAAAAGCAATGAAAATGAAATTTTCTCATAAGTATTTTTATTTATATTTTATACACTAGTTGTAAAAATCAATACAAACAAAACTAACCTCCTCTCTAGTTCAACTGGATTATCCTACACTTGGTATTTTGACGGAAATTTGATCATTCGTAGTTGGTATATTTACATGCTATGAGGAATGCATCAATATAGCCATTTACGATACAAAATAGCATAGATGGAGTGTGGCTAACAGTGGAATCTACCATGCATGTTTCACCCATGATTGATCGAATTTCAGTCAACAAAAAAATCAACAATGGAATAGTTCAATCCATTCCAAGTTAAAACTCATATTTGTTGTACAAGTGAGTAGCTATTTTGACTTAGTAGCTAAATGAATAACAAGATGGAGTTTGAAGCAAACTGTACACAGTTTGAGTTAGTCCCGCAGTAAAAATCAACTCTGAGATGCAGATGTATCCAAGTGACGAGTCCCAAATAGAATGGGACACGCGTTCTGGATTCCAACGCTACCCATATTAAATCTATTTTATAAAATATCCTTTCTGACATAAGTAATAAAACTTATTTCATTGTGGTAAACATTCATGTCTTGTATCAGCAACATTGCAAATCAGAGAGTAGTTGATACTGAAAGGATATAAACATTAGCACAGCATTTTATGAATAACTATTTTGGTATTTGTACAAAACGCACCTCAGAATTCTATTCTTTATAATATGGACAAAAATATTGTGATGTGGATAAGTTCAGACATGCAGTAGTTAAATAAAAGAGAATCCTGTTACTTTAGTCAGTTATACACAACGTAAAACTTGAAATATAAGTACATCAGTTGAAGTTGCTATACAAGATCAAATTATCAAGACAAATCACAAAATAACAGAGGCAGTAGTATTAGTGCTAATAGAAAGATTAGTTATCGAGAATACTAGTCAAGATAATATAAATTAGCAAAACTAAAAAAAGTAATTTAAAAACTTAGAATATAAGAGACAACAAAGCGTGAAATGAGCCTGAGTCATTGTAACTGATTTCGAGTCACGTCAAAAACATCTTCAAAGATTAATTACAGTAAACGTGCCGACGCTAACATCTTAGTTTTGACCTTCCAACATTCAATGACTTTACTGACTGATAACACATCTTGATTTGTTCCAGTCTAGATTTCTTCCTTTCCTATAGCAGAAAACAACATCTGCCAAAGTAGATAATAGTTGGTCCTACGTAATACATTTCTCAATTATCTCAGTGGCTGAAGATCCACTATTTCATCAACTGATTTCTCATATTCACCTAGTACCCGACATTTATTATCGGTATTACTTCAAATCAATGATTCAAATATACGCGGGAAATGTTTCGAAGACATCTATAATGGATCACTAGTAATCTAAGGATATCCTAACTTAATGCTATAGGTTAAAACTATAACTTTTGAATAATTTAAAGATATCATCGTTTCTTTTTTGGAAAATACTCCGATGTAGAAGTTTACTTGACTGATATTTATTAATTCAGTTAAATAAACTAGGTATAAACCAGGTAACATAAAGCGAAAATAAAAAGAGAAATAAACTTTGTTTCCAACCACTAACAAGTATAAGACAAACCTGGTGATGATAGCGATGATGTTACATCATTTATTATGTAGCTCTTTTCATCATTAGAAGTAT
The DNA here is from genome assembly GCA_944470405.2 of Schistosoma mattheei. Taxonomy (NCBI): domain Eukaryota; kingdom Metazoa; phylum Platyhelminthes; class Trematoda; order Strigeidida; family Schistosomatidae; genus Schistosoma; species Schistosoma mattheei. The sequence continues at coordinate 21,997,219 of OX103948.1, read as the reverse complement.
TACCAGATCGTGTTGAACATGAACGCCGTCTAGAATGACCGTCATGCTTCATGTCTTGATGAGAAATTGCCTCCAATTTCATTTTCGTACAAGAAGACGTATTATAATTATCAAAGCATTCAATAAATCGTAACAAATTAGGTGTCATTACATCATTAACCCAATTTTCTAACCATAAAGTATCATCAAACACTTGAGTATCAGGATCAGTATTATACAATTTTGCATTAGTTACTATCAAATTTAAATCAAATAACAAATCGTTAGGATTATATTCTTGTTGGATACGACTACGAATATGATATTTTGTTGTTGGTGGTGATGATGGTGAATGCAAACTTGATTGAGTATTTATGAGTTTCTTTTGAATAGTAGATAAATCCATTGGACGTTCAATGATACTATGATAATCTGGATATTCTAAAGGATCAATTGGTACACGAAAATAAAAACTTCTACGATGATTCAACAGTTCTTGGATAAGATTCAAAGCATCAGAAATCCATGAAGAACCACAAGTAACTAAACTATTATTTGTCAAAATTTTCTTTCTTGTAGATATTCTTCCTCCCATTTGAAAATGTCTTTGATGTTTATTTAATTCGTTTGAATTATTACTTACATCATTATCATTAAGATACACACTATATGAACGTTTGGATAGTGATTGGTTCAATCTTAATGACCTTCGTCGGTGAATCTCTTTCCTTTGCTTAGAAGAATAACATTTATTTACAATTTTTTCCTTTCTATCAATATGACATGTTTTGGTTCGGGTACGTTTCTCAACAGTTAGATTATCATTAAATGAATTCGATGAAGTTTTTGCGGTGATTTGACTACTGTTCTCCAAATTTGCAGAAGGTATATTGGTAGAAGTGAGAAGCTTATATTGGCGTAAAACTTCATCCTGTTTCAAAGAGATAAAAAATTACGATAAATTGAACAAGTATATATATATATATATATATATATATATATATATATATATATATATATATCACATTACAATTTATTTAAGAGGTGAAAAGCAATAAAACAGTAAACTGATCATAAATAGTTATTTCCCACAAGCACAGCTGGTTGGTGGCTAGCGGTAGAAACCAGGATGTGAGTTTTATCCTAGCAGGGATTCATCAGATGGATATACCTGCATCCCAGGGTCGATGTTCATTTTGGTACTCGAGCCCATTACCATTTGCTTCAAACATCATCGCGTTATCCACTTAGCTACTGAATTCAGATAATCACTGCCTTGTTTAATTGGGTGCATTTCAATTCATTTGCGTTTTTTTGTTTGAATTTTCCCACTGATACGTTAGGAATGCAATTGATCAGTCTGTTTTTTGTTAATTTTACTGTCCAAAATAAAAAAACGGTTATTAAACAAGTCGATTTGGTTAAATTCTATTCAAGCACGACGGAAATAATAGTACTAATCAGTTATTAAAAACGAGGAAGGTGAAGTTTTTATTTGATTGCTTAATTCCAGTATATGGTAGTTGATTGCCGGCCTTTGTAAAATAACGACCGATAAGATGGGAAACACCTGTCCACCTTTCTAAAAAAATAAGGTTCTGTGTTCGGACTATATCTATTGTTGGACCTGTTTACACAAAACAAGATGGAAGAGTATTTTGTTTAATAATGCTTGGTAGTTCATCAGTAGCATGAAGAAACCATGATCAGACACAGAGAGCTGTCTAAAATCCTCAATTCGAAGAGATCAGGTTTTACAAGTAAAGAGCAAAACTGCTCTCACCGACGCGTTGTAAATACACGTTTTACAGTCAGACTAACAATACGAAGGTGCCAAAGATGGCCCAGATTGGTATAAGCCGCTCTGACTTTCACCATATGTGAATTGATCTCATCACTCACGCCACTATCAGCATTTCCGTAGCTACACAGATACACGAACTTCTCGACTACATAATTCTGCTCACCACCTAGAGTGAGTGCAGGTTTAGGGTACTTCTAGTCTTGTAGAAACACCTTGCGCAGCATATGCCAAACCTACGGACATTGACTGCCAACTGATTAAGTAATTGGCATCCCGTCATCACAGATTGTTTCACTCACACCAAACATTTTGCTGCCAGTGACTCGGATGAGTTGAAAGAACTTTCAGCAGAAGTAACTGCTGCTTAAAAATCGTTAGCACGCTCTGGCCACCAGATTTACAGTCCTTTTCACAATTTAATTACGTAACAATCTTCGTTTATGGTCAAATTCGTGGAAGAAAGAATTAGTTTGTAGAAAGAAAGAAATGAAGTGATTTTAATCTCATTGTTTAAAGGAAGACAGAGAGTGTATACACCTACGCCATTGTGATCGATTCTGAGCCATGTCACCCAGCGTCTCCAAGCATTGGTTACGATAGTCACGCGGACCCCAACCAAGTAGTCTGCATCTACCAACATAGCTCAGATTAGGAGTTAATGACTTCAACCACTTTCTTCCAACCATCTCCAACACTAGTCAGCACTGCGCGAAACCTTTTTAGTACTAAGTCATATTGTTTAAAATCACCGACTATTGACTAATAACGCTAATAGGATTCCATCTAATAACGTTAGATTGAAAAACTCAACATAAAAATCAATCATGCTTTAATAAATTAACAGTCAGTCAGCTACAACGTAGGACCAGGAATATATATGCGTCGGTCCAAGTTGCCATACCTCATTAACACAACAAGATGGACACCGGATTCATAAAATTAGTTAATTCAGAGGTGGTAATATATAAAGGAAATAATGCAATAAATTAACACGATCCTACATAACACTGATCGTATGTGTATCAACAATAGTTAATTCAAAGGTTGAATATAATGTATAAATCTAACTGTAATTCATGCGAAATGTATTTAGAAGCAATCAAGTATAAGATAACAGGTCTCGGATTTTGGCGCGAAATCCACCCATCCATTTGGCTAAAATCGAGTTTTAGCATTATAGCTGATGTCAGTTTGTAACGAAAAACCTAACTGTTATATCCGAGCGAAGATTAAATCACGAGTAACTCCTGGGACATATTAATTGACTAACATTATCTCTATATACTTATGGTGTAACTATTCAATAATTAGATTATGTATATTTATATTCCTCTTGTTATAAGCTTTATTTTGACCTATAATTTATTATTGTACGAATTACGGTTCTTAAGCTATGTTCAGTTTATTGACTACTGCCTCCCACGTTCATAGCCACATTTGGCCAAATGTCGTACAAATGATATTTTCTATTTTATGGTACGTTGTGGTCTGTCTGGTTGTTATATGAACCGAGTATGTTTGAAATAAATGATTCCTATTGCAGAAGCTGGTATTGTGTTCTGGACTCAAGTGGACGGGCTAGGCGGACAAACGACCAATAAGGACGATAGGCTGTTCACACTGGTCGATCGTCATTGGTTTGATATAGTTCTAAGATTGTATAAGTCGTATTTTGATTGATGGATAGATGACGTGATAAAAGTCGGACATAAAGTTATAACACTAACTATCAATTGTAAATATTAATACTAATTCCTCACACTAGTTTACAACCCTCATTCGGTCCTAGTTATTGAGAGGGACACTCTCAATATCATTTAAACATCGCTCAAAGGTCGTTCATAAATTGATAGTCTCTAAACTAAATATGATACAAATAATGTAAAGAAAATTGAACATTGAAAAGAAAAAAAACTTACACATGTCACTTTATTTTCTATACAATACAAGCCTAATTGATAAACGAATTGAGCATTTTTAACAATAGATGATCCTGGTAAATTATAACGTTTAGTATTTTCAAGTAATTGTAAAAAATCTGATTGAATTGATATAGATTGACGATAGAAACCATTTAATAAACGATTTAATATAAAATTTAAATCAACTGGATAAACATTAATAAATAAATAATCAGGATAAGCAGCTAAATCAACTGGATTAATAAATTGTTCACTTATGTCTAATTGCATGATCTGTAAGTTAAGAAAAGAAAAGAAAAATAATAATAAAACAAAAAAAAGTTTTACAATGACATAAATGATTAGAGATTAGATGTAGTGGAATTCAGTTTGATGCGCAATTCGTCGTATTTCGGATTCATTAGCTGGATGTTCATCCTGGGACTCGAACCCACTACCGTTTGCTTCAAACGCTATTACGTTATTTACTTAGCTATTGAGTTCTGATAGTCACTTGCTTGTGAAATGGGGTGAAGTTTCAATTCACTTGATATTGCTTGTTTGAATCTTCCCATTAATATTTAGAACTGTAATTGATCAGTCTCTTACTGGCATATGTGCATATATCCAGCTGACGAGTCCCAAATAGGACGAAACGCGCGTCCCGCATTCCACTGCTAGCCACTATATTTGCATATAATGCTTGTGAATTAAGGCTATATCGAGGCAACGCGTACAGTATGCACATATGCTAATAAGAGACTGATCAATTGCAGTCTTAAATGTCAATGGGAAGATTCAAACAAACAATATCAAGTGAATTTTAAAAAGAAGACTGTTTACATTGGGAAAATAAAATAGCATAATAATATAATTACCGTTGTTATCGCTTTTATTTTGAAAATAGCAATATATTGGGACATTATACAAATTACATACAATAATAGGGACAGGATGAGGTTAGGTTTACAGTTAGGTATACAAATTAGAGTCAGTATTTCCAACATGAACTGATACCGGTTGTTATGATGCAATGGTCTTATCATTTTTCTTTTCACAAATCTAAAAAACCCTGAATTGAGATTTACAATGAACCACACCACGAGCTTTAGCATAAAATCTGCTCTCAAACACCCTGTTACAACCGAGGGTGGGGAGAGTCAGCTCTCCCTCTCCAAACATTCTCACGTGATCACACGTGTATAGCCACTGCCAGGGAAGTTATACTCACTGCTGTCTCGCCGCGCAGGTGTTGTTCACGAAACTGAGAGGACGAAAAGCGAATGTCCGGTGCTTTAATCGGGTTGGTGGAGTTGGAAAACTTTGATTACAAACCGATAGTGCACATGGGCTTCAGGATCCCGAGGGAACAAACGGTGTATGAACCAATTATTGGTCACCGGCAATCATGGGACTGCATCTCCTAACATTGTCTTATGGATCAGACCTTTAGGTCGAAGGTTCCAGACATGGCCCGCTAAGAAGATCACCTGCTTTGGTCTGCGCACCCGGACAGTATCACAACCCATACACAAATCAAGTGACTTGTGTGGCGCATATGTATGTGGTGCCCCTTTGTATCAATATTTATATGTTCAAATAAATAAATAAAACGTACCTTCAGAGCATTTATGTTATGTAATTTCAATTAAGGACCATTTGAAATTTACTTTGTGGTTACATAGTGGATATTTTTATTAAGTTCAAGCGTGTTTAGAACCAAGCATTGCCAATTTTTTACTTCATTTATATAAACATACAAGTTATCTACTTTAAATTTTGCACGAAATACATGAGGCTTTATCTTAATTATAACTGACCAACTTAAGGCCGTTATTATATTATTCTTTTACCGATACAACTTCGCCATACTTAGTTTATATAAGTAGAATTTCAAGGAGTATATATGCATTAATCTCATTTACGATATCTGATGTTTATATCATCTTCTGAATTCTTCTATTCATTCCAACTTCGCAAATTGAAGATATATTAACACTTACCTTGCACGTAAACAACACATGTGAACATAATACACAATCGAGAATCAACAAGCCTGTTGCTAAAATAGACGTCTCCAAGTTGATGAATGTAGGAAAAGAAAGTTTGTTTAGTGAAATCGTAATCATAAAATGTAAAAAAATTTGTTAATAAAAATTTTCACGTTACTTAACAACATGTTCCTGGATAAAGTAATTTGGCATAGTCAGCAAACAGTAAATGATCAAATTCCCAAAAGGAAAAGTATGGACATAAATGTTGAACAAATTTCAAACTCAACAAACAGATTATATTCCGGAAAAATCGTTATACATTTTGGTATGTGGAAGATTTTATAATCCATACTACAATTTTATACGAATGGAGATAGAATTTTCAATCAAACTAAAGATTACAAGTTTGATATCACAATCACGTTCACGGTATTAACAGGTAATGTGCACTGAAGGATAACGAATGTTACAGATTATAGTGTGATGACAGGTGACTAAAATATTACCAAAAACGAATCTGGTTGATTGATCTTATTAAAACTACCTATGGAAACCTAGAAGCACTGAACAACTGCTTCATCCTAGTATGAAACCCTTTGACAGTGCAGACTCCCAATTTCGGACTCAAGAACCAAATTCAGGACCTTCGGTCTCGCACCTCAAGATGCGACTTCTGAAGTTCTAGTGAAAAAAACGTAACTAGTGTAGCTAAATAATATCGAGTGTGAGTTATTGACTGCAGGTGGTAGACCAGGGTTGTGAAATATTGTGAATTAATTAAAGTTGGCCATTCACACCAAAGGATGCAGGCTCAGTATCTATAGGTTAAACGTTCATTTGTGAGATCGAAAGTGCCAGGTTCGATACACGGATCCAGCGTCAAGGATCCGCACCGTTAAGGAGTCTCATTCTAAGACGAAACGGTCGTTCAGTGCTCACATGTTCTTACTAGTGATCTAGCTAATATCATTTCAGGATTTAAAATGTAACAAGAATGAATGAAAATAATTACCTGAGTTATACACTCAACGAGACGTTTAATTTCTGCAAGATAGGCAGTTGAATGACTAGTTGTATCCCAAAATTTTGAAGTACCATATAATAAACATATTTGTTCATGAGAAATATGTACATAACCATCAACTAAACCACCATATAATGTAAATTCTGAAAAGATAAAAGTTGGTATGATACATGAGGAAATGTTCGTAAAGGAAGTATATATATAAAATGAAATTTTAAGATTTACTTAAATGAACTCATTCAATAGGTGTACATACGTGTAGTTTAGATTGAGTTACACTGTAAGTTCGAGACCTGGTGGTACTTCTACCCAGTTATCTAGGGCCGTGAGGTTCAAACCTGTGACTTAGTGATTCAAAGTTGAATAACGTTAACCATTAAGTGAAGACTTCTCTTTTACAATTATAAATATATCCAACAAGGGGATAATCTTATATTGATGTTTAAGAGAGCTAGATACAATTCAAGCCCATAACAATCTAAACAGCAAAGTGTGGTGAAGCCACACAGGTACCCCAAACGTTTAGAGTACCACCTACAGTTACTGTTTTTTGATGGAGTTTTGCTCTCTGAGCTACATAGCTTGATCATGGAGCTTTTATCGTTCTTCTAAACGATATCATCAGCACAAACTTCAAACATATATGAAGTGTTCGAATTTCTTCACATACGGCTCATAGTCAGTTCACTTTTATCTGAATGAAGTTTGTGCTGACGATGTCATTCAGAATAACGATAAAAGCTCCACGACCAAACCATTCAGCTCAGATAATAAAACTCCATTAAAATCACCCACCTGAGCTACAAATCTTCCCCACCATCTCACAGTTACCGTTTGAAGATACCTCTGAGCATCCAGGTGAAATGAAGAGAGAACATTATTGTTCAATTAGCGCTTTTTTTGAAAACTTTTGAAAAAAATATAGGGATCAACTAATCATATTTTCCTGTATCCAACTTAATTTTTTCGATATAACTTGAATTCCCAGACTTTTGTTTAACATTCGAGTATGTCAAGTCAAGGATCATGTAAAAAAGACAAATAAACTAGGAATACATTATTTAATGTGTAGAGGTCGGGAAATAGAAGCAAATATGGAAAGGATGAATAACAACTGGAAGTTGCTGGAAAGGATTGCCCAGGACAGGGTTGGATGGAGAATGCTGGTGAGCGGCCTATGCTCCTTCACGAGGAGTAACAGGCGTAAGTAAGTAAGTAAGGTTGATACAAACTGAAATAATTGAAATTTTAATAAAAGAGAAAATAAAAAAGAGCTAACTGTTTACATTATTCTTTTTTTCAATTTTCTTTTTTACAATACAAAAAAATCTTTAATTTCACAACCTTTGAAATGTTGCCTCAATATCAACTATATACTAATCTTAAGTGCTGATTATTAATCGTCAGAGTTATTGATAAGGGTAAGATGATACAGTTCAAATGAAAATAGAAATCATGAGCTCAAACAGTAACTGAAATAACTTAGGTTAGCCAAAAAGAGAGACAGAGAAAAAGTTACTGTCATGTTATGCAATAAATAAGGATAGAATGAATAAATGACATCTAGTACAAAAGAAATAGGAACAATAACGGGGTGGATTTGCTTCGGTTTGGGCAACGGGGCAGTATCAAAGCCCTCACACAAATCAAATCAGATCTGTGTGGCACATATGTATTTGGTGCCTCCTTGCACTAATATCTATGTGTTAAAATAAATAAATAAAAATAAGTACAAAAGAAGAAAGGATGAATTACAACTGGAAGTTGCTGGAAAGGATTGCCCAGGACAGGGTTGGATGGAGAATGCTGGTGAGCGGCCTATGCTCCTTCACGAGGAGTAACAGGCGTAAGTAAATAAGTAAGTAACAAAAAAAAGAAAAAAAAGCACTAACCTGAGTCTGTTGCATTAGTTGACCGGTTATCAATATCAGCAGATTCTGCATACCATTTATACATATCCCATGAATTAACATGATCAATATTATCTGGTAATTTATTTAGTGATCCAGTGTGGTTAGTTTCTGATAAAGCTAATAAATTATGTGAATAGTTATCATTGATTGTGATATCATTACCACTACTAGTAATACCATCATAGCATGGTTCATTCTCATCCAACCAACGAACTAAATATGTAGTGTTTAAAGAATGCATTGCATTATTAATTTCTAATAGGGAAGTGCTAGGTTGTAATGTTGATAAATCATCGTCTGAAAGATTTCGAATTACGAGACCACGCCACCACGAATCACCACCAACAGGGCATATAAACATATCACCTAATATAAATGAATACATGATATTGTTTATATGTATTATTAAAAATAAACAAATCAACAATGGTACGAAAAGGCATATGCACATATATACACGCCGTACAGTGAATTTGTGTGTCTGAGATACTATCAGGGTGCCAAAAATGAAACAAGTGATTTTCTCATGAGACCACCCCTCCATACTTTCACATACACGTCTAATCCACAATCCAGTGATCAACGTTAGGATATACAGTCTGATTGTACTCGGTGACCAACAATAGGTTCATACGCCATTTGTTCCCTACGGATCAAGAGGCGCATGTGCACTAATGTTTTGTAACTAGTTTTTCCAAACGGATGCTCCATACCCAAAAACTCGGTTTAACCAGTGGACATTCGTCATCAAAATCTCGTAAAAAAAACAACCAACCACAAGAAGGCAATGAATAAGACTTCCCTGGCAGTGGTTATATACGCGTGGCCATATGAGAGGCAGAGCAAACCCACCCTTGGCCATTCCATGCCATTGTGAGGCCAAATAATACAGATAAAACTTACAATAAACCAGTAAACAATGATTTTGTTCTATTTGAAAATACTTATGGAGTTCAACTATGTTCAGAATTCAACGGTAGACCATGATGATATGATGGAAAGAAAAGCCAATTTCTGATTGATTTAATAATTAAGGGTTTTGTTCAAAGTTACTTTCATTCTGAGTCAATATGATGATCATTCAGTGTAGTATTTGATTTGTTTTCTCGTATGATATTCTATTTATTATTTATTTATTTATTTGAGCACATAGATATTGGTACAAGGGGGCACCAAATATATATGCGCCACACAAAACAACGAGAATGGGAAGAGAAAAAAAAGTAAGGAGTGTAAAAAAAGAACAATAACGAACAGATTAGTGTAAGGTGGTGTAACAGTAATAATAATGGGGGAAACGGAAAGGTACAACCAGAAGAATTCTCTGAGTTAAGGAAGATACAACCACTTTTTATGAAGAAAGTAAAAGAAGGTTATAGCAGGATCGCCACTGGCTTCTATTCTGAGCCATATTTGATAACGTCACGAGAAGACAATGAATAGGACTCCCCTAGCACAGGTTGTATACGCGTGGCCGTGTGAAAGCATTTCGAGAGGGAGGGTGGACCAACCCCATTCTCGGCCGTACCAGGGTATTTGGGGGCGATGTTTTATTCTGTATAATATACGGTATTTTTGTATTCAGTTGACATGAACTATGCTCATTATGTCATTTATTATAACCAAGTATTTTTCATATACGTGATTTCATCCTAATTATTATTCAAAATGGGTGTACAATCAATATATAAATGAGCGTATTTTAGACTAGGGTCGTCGTTATAGTGTTTTGGGGCTAACAAATCTTCACTTATACCAGTCTTTGTGTTCTTACTTTGGAATTGCAGAGGTCCCTCGTTCCGAGTATAAGTGATCAGCGTTTTTCCGACACAACAATCAGCGACGACCAGATATAACACATGATGTAAACAATCTTCAATCTGTAGTGATCTCAGAATCGAGGGAAAGTGACATATACAACATGAGACTAAAATATGCACGAATTATGAGGGCTTACAAGACAAATTGAACAGATAGATTGAAATGAATATATTTCTCCCCGGTTTACCCTTATTTTGACTTATGAAAAGTCAATGAAGAAGTGTAGTGAGATATTTAAGGATATACTAGACAAGAAAGTATTTAGATTTTCACAATGGTGGGAAATAATTAGGAAAATAAAAACTTTAAATTTTATCTTAATTGTAAACAGCAAATGTGTCAAGTACAATGTATATAAGTATATGATATAGGGAGAAAGAATTAGTTTCTAGCAAGTAAGATATAAGGTGATATTAATTTCATAGTTTAAGGTAAGACAGAGAGTTTATACACTTACACCATTGTGATTGATTCTGAGCCGTGTCCCACAGTCTTCAATCATTGGTTACGATAGTCACACGGATCCTAACCAAATAGACTGTATCTATCAACATGGCTCAGTTCATTTGCAAACAACAAATGTGTATAAGTACAATGAAAACATACTTGATTTAGATAACAGATCCATAGAATAGTAAAGGAATGAAGAATGACGTAAGTTAAATTATTATTCTAATAAAAAATTATTTCGCAGTTATTTTTTCTATATCAACAAAATCCACACTAGATGCTCATAGTCCAATAAAGATTGTTCGAAATTCGATCTTGAATATCGAATAAATGGGATGATTTGGAACTTTACCAATAATCACAAATGATACTCATTCATTGAATTGGAACTCGTCACTGTACATCAACTTTATTGATTATGAAAAGGCATTTGACAGTGTGGATAGGAGAACGTTATGGAAACTTCGACACTATGGAGTTCCTGAGAAGATTGTCAATATTATCCGGAACTCATATGATGGACTACTGTGCAAGGTCGTGCATAGAGGACAGCTGACAGATGCATTCCAAGTAAGGACCGGAGTCAGACAAGGCTGTCTACTCTCTCCCTTCCTCTTTCTTCTGGTGGTCGACTGGATTATGAAGACCTCGACATCTGATGGAAAACGCGGAATACAATGGAAAGCTCAATTAGACGATTTGGACTTCGCAGATGACCTGGCCCTCCTATCGCATACACATGAACAAATGCAGATGAAGACAGCCAGTGTAGCAGCAGTCTGTGCATCAGTAGGCCTCAGCATACACAAAGGGAAAACCAAGGTCCTCAAATTCAAAGCGGAGAACAGCAATCCAATCAGTCTTGATGGCGAAACTCTGGAAGATGTAGAATCCTTCACATAACTGCGAAGCATCATCAATGAACAAGGAGGTTCGGATGCAGACGCAAAGGCGAGGATTGGTAAAGCAAGGACAGCATTTCTACAATTGAAGAACACATGGAACTCAAAAACAACTTCCAACCAATATCAAAGTGAGGATCTTCAATACGAATGTCAAGGCAGTTCTACTGTATGGAGCTGAAACTTGGAGAACTACAACAACCATCATCAAGAAGGTACAAGTATTTATAAATAGCTGTCTTCGCAAGATACTCAACATCCATTGGCCGGATACCATCAGCAACAGCCTTTTGTGGGAGAGAACAAACCAGCTTCCAGGTGAAGAGGAAATTAAGAAAAGACGATGGAAATGGATAGGACATACACTACGCAAATCGTCACGCTGCATCACGAGACAAGCCCTAACTTGGAATCCTGAGGGAAGGCAGAAAAGAAGAGGGCCAGAGAACACATTACTTCGGGAAATAAAAGCAGATATGGAAAGGATGAATAACAACTGGAAGTTGCTGGAAAGGATTGCCCAGAACAGGGTTGGATGGAGAATGCTGGTGAGCGGCCTATGCTCCTTCACGAGGAGTAACAGTCGTAAGTAAGTAAGTAGTAAACTCAACACAGATTATTGGATAACGCATTGGACATTTAAAGAAAAAGGTATTGGATTCGAATCTTAAATGAAACAAAATGAACGTCTCTAATTTAACAGTTTAACATAAACCAACAATTACATTTTTTGTTATTTTCAAAATACTATATTACAAACAAATTAGAATATCTAAAATTTAACACTAACCTGGTTTCCATTCCTGTTTTAATGATGCATCAAATATTCGTCGAAGTATAATAAATTCTAAGATTCCATCTACATCATGATAAGTAACATGAATAATATTCGAGGGATATTGTTGTTTCTCATCATGACAATGTTTAGAATGTTCAGTATTGATTTTTCCACATGATAATTTTTTATAAGGTTGATTCTCTTCAATTTGTAACTGTAAAGTGATAAGTCGAACAAAACTATCTCCATCATCTGATAATAATGATGAAGAATAAGCATTACCACAACTGAGACTAGTCGATGCAATAGGGTAATCATTATTGTATGATGATGAAGACGTTGTGGTAGTATTAGTAGTATTAGAAAAGGAAGAAGTAGAAGCTAGATTAGTTGATTTATATTCTTTATGATAAGATAATTTTAAATCTTTCAAATTAATTAATTGTTTTGATTGTCGTAAAAGTTTAGTATTTAAATATTTTCTAGTCCTTTTCTTTAAATGTACAGCTGATGAAATGGATGATGATGATGAACGTGAAACATTTGATGGATGATAATAATTACCAGCTATACGTACAATATGATAAGTGATTTTTTGCACTGAACAACATAGAAATTGCTAGAAGTATAAAAGAACAAAACAATCGAATAATTACATCAATCAATTAGTAATGAATTTTTTTTTATTGAGTAGACTCATATTCTAAATGTGGTTCTACTATTACTACTATTAATAGTAGTAGTATTGTGGACTGCGGGGTGGCTACTCCAATTTCTACTGACTGACCGACTTCAGTTATCCCAGCACGACCCCAATACTGCTCCCCAATCTCCAATATATCAGAACACGAACCGTAGATGAAAATTGTTTATGGCATCAGGAGAAAAATAAGAATCATACTTTACAGACAAATGCATATTTATACAGTTAGGACTACCGTGAACATTGACCAATAGGAAAATGACACCATTTCACCTTCAAGGATGTCTTTGCTTTTTAAACTGATGAAAGTAATTTTAAAAATGTTTTAGAAATAATGAAAATTGTATGGTGTGAATATCAAAACATATATTTGATGGAATCGTAATCACAGTTAGGACTATTCATCATTAAATGCATGAATTATGTAAAACATTTATAAAGTACCGATTTATATACTCGGCTTTACGGTGGTACAATTTGTGATACGGATAGTAATAGAGTTTGAACGTTTAAATTAACCAGTAAAATATTAACAATTTAACCGATAAAACCACCAATTCAGAAAAACTGATAAATATTTGACCAGTCAGTCAGTTAAACGAAAAATGTAGAATCTGGTATATTTGTACATTGGTTTAAATTGGCAATAACCCCATTAGTACAGAGATGAGTTTGTCAGACCGAAACCCATAATAGTAGAGGTAGTAACAGTATCAGTGATCATAGGAATCATTAGGCATTGGAGATACGATTCAAGAAGAAAATATAAATTAGTGAGAAAAAGTCATGAGGGATTTAAAATCTCAGGATTTGAGGGGAGATAAAGAATGGATGCACCTGCTTTATCATGAACGATTTCCAATCATATTACCCAAGGTATTTATTTAACTATTGGTTATGATAATCCCTAGTATCATGTATTATACAATCCCTTAATTATTGCCAATTAATTATGTACTGTACAAGTTAATAATGAGTGTTTGAGAATGATGTTAACTGTGCTGTGTTGACTAGGCTGAGTGATAATCGATATGTGATAGTAAAAGTAAAATATGATTGATCGTCGGGCGTGGAAAAACAGGCGCTTAGCCTACTGACCAATAAATATGTAATTTTCTTTCCTTCTATGGATTTTTACCCCGGACTCACTGAGTGGGACTGCTTGTAATTGCATTGAATAAAGTATTATCTAATGTTATTCTGGTTCCCCATTTGGGGTCATGAATCCTGGTTCGGATGTAACGTGACTGGTCTCATGATTGTATTAACGTATTATCGTAGTATACATGAGAGAAGTATATTTGAAGTCTGATGTATTAATAATGATGATAATAATAGAAAATTAGCATGCGAATTCTTTACGGATCCAGAGCTCGGAATAGAGAACGGCTTGAGGATAGGTGACAAATAGGGTTGTGGTTCACGTTGGTTCAAACTTAATTGTGTAGGTCAGAACGCATGATTAGATAGGTCTAGGACGCTACACTAAAGATGGAATAGTAGGCACAACAAAAGAAAATAATAATCGGGATTGTGATTGTTGAATTCTCCACATGATATCCATTGGCGTTACAAGTCATAGCAAACATAAAACTTACTGGTAAATCAGGCCAAGTAGTCCACGGCAAGGAAGGGGGAGAATTTGTTTTTTGTTGATCTAAATTACCCATTAATGGTAGATTGCCGCATTCCCAAGCTTTTGATAAATAATCTTGATGACCACGATATAAATACACGACGCGATCTCCAGTTTGAGGTAGATAAGGGGAAGCTGATGGTCGAACAGTAGATAACCAATCAAAATAAGGACCATCCCAATGATTAACATCAGTATTTGGAAGAATAAAGTGATTTTTATTTAATTCTTCTTCATGACCTTCACATTCAGGAGATAGATAACAATCTAACGGTATTCGAGTTAACGGTAATCTACTGCAAGTCTAAAATGAAAACACTTACTCATGAAAATTACCAATAGTACAAAAAACAAATAAGCATTATAAACAAACATAAACAATTATCAAATCATCAGTATAAGGGTTGTGGACACTATTAAGTTTTAGATTGTAATTATAAACCGATTGATGTTAGACCACTATTGAAAACCTGGAAGCACTGGATGGCCGTTTCGTCCTACTGTAGGACTACTCAGCAGTGCGCATCCACGATCCCGATCGCGGGATTCAAGCCCAGGGTTTTCGGTCTCGCGCGCGAACGCCTAACCTACCGGATAACTGAGACGGCATCCAATGATGTTAATGTCTAACCTCAGCCAATCCACGAAGTTACGCAACCATCTTCCATTGTACTGAGGTAGACACCTGTTTCTACCCGACACGGATTAACTCGACTGGTCACGGCTTCTCAACAGAACTCCGAGAATTTTCTCATGAAGCTAGTCCCACAATAGGACGAAACGGCCGTTCAGTGTTTCCAGGTTTTCAATGGTGGTCTAACATCAATCGGTTTATGATCTCAATCGAAACTTAACGATCTCCATAACCCCTATACTGACAAGAATAATGTGTCTTCTATATAACTTCTAACTAAACTGTTTCATATAAGTAATGTAAACCCATTTGGTAATGGTGTCTTTTTAAACATCACAGGTTGTAAACAGCTGAAGAGAACTATACGAAATAAAATGAATTAGTGCTATTCTACAAGAATCTTTATTCTTGCTCTTTTCAAAATGATAAACAGACCTATGTGTATGATATATTGTATCGATAGGATATCTGGTCTAGTGATAATATAATCTCTATCATTGGTTGGTAATTATCTTTTCCTAGTTATGGATGAAAGATTATCTGTCAGTGGAATTTGAAAACATACACAAATGACACCTTTTTTTCCTTTTATGAGTATTAAATGACTTTTTGTTGTTGTTGAAATAATGTACCGATGATTTCAAGTTAAAACATTATTTATTATTATTACCCATAAAATGGATACGTTACAAACTCATGGAAGGATAACATATATACACTGAGCTATTCACATATATGGTTTGAATCATATTATCTGGTTAGAGCTTTTTTGATCGAGTTAGTTTTCTACGGGATGTGGTCACTAACTCTATGCCTAACCCTCCTACTTTATCCGGGCTTGGGGCCGGCAGTAGCCCCAGAGGGGCTCCGGGCGGAAGACACAAGTGTTTATTAACAGTTGTCTACGCAAAATACTTCGGATGCGTTGACCAAACACTACCAACAACAACCTACTGTGGAAGAGAACAAACTAGATTCCAGTGGAGAAAGAAATCAGGAAGAAGTGATGGAAGTGGATAGGACACACATTGAGGAAAGCACCCAACTGCGTCACAAGACAAGCCCTCACATGGAATCCTCAAGGCCAAAGGAGAAGAGGAAGACCAAAGAACACATTATGTCGAGAAATGGAGACAGACTTGAGAAGAATGAACAACTATTGGATGGAACTATAGAGGAAGGCCCAGGACAGAGTGGGTTGGAGAATGCTGGTCGGCGGCCTATGCTCCATTGGGAGTAACAGGCGTAAGTAAGTAAGTAAGTATTCACATATATCAATTCAAGGTTAATTGATAAACGAGAGAATCTGATTGGTGTATATTAAAAACCAAAATTTGAATTAAATTTTTGATGAAACAGTTTATTTAGTTGATGGTATTAGACAAGCCAGTGAACATAATAATGAATACTTCCATTGATGACTTACAACTTCAGAAAGTTATGTAGAAGTACAGTGAATTTCGAATTCAAATTTCTATGGTTGTATAAATATAAAAATTTTATTAGTATGAGGGAATTTATGAATATTGTAGAATTTTCATAACTTAAAACACAAATTGATGTTAGTTAGATGGACTAACGAGAATCAAGAAGCACTGAACATATGTTTCGTTCTACAACGAACTTTCTCAGTGTTACGATTCCACGACCATGTATCCAGAAATTGAACACAGTACCTCTGATCTGGTGCGTAAACACTTAACCACTAGTTTGCGTGTAAAATTTCAATCAATTTACGACATTCCACAACACCCATTATTGCTTATTTTGTAAAACTGCCTCACATTCGGCATCGTTGTACTCCTTCGGCTGCAATATCTCGTATTTTGAAGCCAGTCACTGGTTAGTAAACTGTTAATATCAGCATAGAGGGATTTGTGAAGATTGTGGAATTTTCAGCTTAAATAAAAAACTACTCTTAGTTAGATATTTTTTAATTATTAGTCAGTGTTTTTCATTGTAAATTTTTCAACGTTACTCAGACGTCGTTACATCAATGAATCTCTTCTATCATAGTCATCTATATTTTAAATGTGAAACAGTTAGTTATATAGGAAAAAATTAAAATAGACCAATTCATGATTAAAATACCGCGACTAAAATTAACAATTTCCGTTTACAAAACACTTTGAACAGAAACAAACATGAAACACAGTGTATGAATGAATGAATGAATGAATCAAGCAACCAATGAATCCATTACAAAGATTTATGCATATAAGGATAACGATTATGATGATGAGATGGTGGAAAGGATTTGTAGCTCAGGTGGATGATTTTGGTGGAGTTTTGTTCTCTGAGTTGGATGGTTTGGTCGTTGAGCTTTCATCGTTCTTCTGAACGACATCATCAGCACAAATTTCAGATAGAAGTGAAGTGTTCGAATTTCTCCTTATGTGTTTCACAGCTTGTTCTGTGCACTTCTCCATTGGGAGACACAACCAAACAAAGAAGTAAACAATGATAAATTTATGGTCAATAAGAACCAATCAACATCGAGGTGTGCAGAGCAAGCTGTGAAACACAAATGAAGAAATCCAAACACCACTTCTATCTGAAGTTTGTGCTGATGATGTTGTTCAGAAGAACGATGAAAGCTCCACGACCAAACCATCCAACTCAGAGAACAAAACTCCACCAAAATGACGATGAAGATTCCCAGACGACTGTACATAAAATGAATACATATTATAATCAATTCAATAAGGTGAGTAAAAGAAAAAGAATAAAAAGTATAGTGAGAATAATTATTTCATATGATGTGTATGTAATGAGATCATGCATATTCACCATTTTATCCAATGAATAAAATATGATAATATCATAACAACAGTAAAGAGAGAAAATAAAGGAAGAGGGAAAAAAAGAGAAATCCAAAGTAAAGAAAATCAATTAATGACTAAATGTATAACATGATGATGATCATGATGATAATAAGAAATAAATGAATGATACAGTTAAAACATTACCCGAATACCATTAGTGATTAACTGAAATAAACAAATTCATAAACATAGATAAATTTAAATGATTTTTAATTTAATAAATAGAATAATTCAAATGATTACATGTATTGTCATACTTACCATCACAGCATAATCAAGACTACGAATTAAACGTCGTTTAAGACGTTCTCTTTTAGAAGATGTATCAATTGGAATAGGTGTAATTGCTTCTGTAGATTGACTACGACTAGAAGATTCTGGTATACATGTATCCCGGCTAGTGGAATCTTCATCTATTCTACTGTAATCATCACTTGTTAGATTGAGAAAACGTCTGGATCTACGAGCAACAGAGCATTTCTTTTCGATTTCTGCACGAGCAGCTCTTGCTTCTGCTTTTTTAGCTTCTCGCATTAGTCTTCTTTTTACTAATAGACGACGTTGTTGACGTAAAGATCGTCGGATACTTCCTTCAGTAGTTGGTCCATTTTGATTTGTGTCTGTATGACCAGAAGAAAGAGATGCTTCTCCAACATCATAAAAAGAAGTTAGATCTTCATTTGTTTCATCATTATCAAGATCCATCTCTGTACGATTCAAAATGTTTGAACTCAATTGTTCAGTATCATTGGAAGCCAATACATCATTTGTATTAACTTGACGTCTAGTTCTTCGACGACGTTGCCGACTCCACCAGCCAATATCAACATCGATATGGGCTGACCATTCAGATTCTTCAGATGAATCATCTTGATCATCAGCATCATCTTGTTCATCCATCGGAGATAAAATCGAGGTTGAAATTTGATTTGATTTATTTTGAGGTACTGTTTCAGATCTAGTTGATACACGTAGAGTCTTAGTCGAATTTACTTCATTCTAAAAACATTATGAATCAAATAATATTGTACAATAATCATCAAACTAGAATAATCATCGAAAAATGAAGTAATGTCATGTTCAAATAAATAAAAAACTAAGACAATTACAAACATTAATGTAAAATGACATTTATTATTGACGACCATTATTGATTTTGTACTCGTTATTTTAAACTGGAAATACTCAATTACGTCTAAGTGCATCCACTAATGATCATCGCAAGATTCTCAACATACTACTAATAATTCAGAGAAACTTATGAAAATACACTATTGCTATTTTGTATAAAATATAAAGTATTTACAATTGATTGATCTGTGAGTTGTGATCAAAGTCATGTGTGTCAAGTGCTTCCTGGTGCATATCGAGTTCTATCGAGAAAGTTACAATGTGCTCACTGATCTATGTGACTCAACATCGCGTACATTATATTCAGATGTAATGTGATGGTTGGAGGTAGACGACAGGGAACTCGGTACCAAAATTTCCTGCTATTTGACACTCGTCATCAAGGTGTAACTGTAATATGGACGATCAGTTCCCTAAAGATTATTTCAAGATTACCACCGCCTTACAAAATCTAAAGCGATTTAATTAGTCTAAAATATTAGCAAAATACGACAAATCCAACCATTGTAATTTTGTTGATTTTTCTTCAGTTGCATACAAGTTAATAATGACCATGCGACTCACGCATGCTAATTCGCGTATAGACAAACTACATTATATAAACCTAGAGTGCTAACGAGTCTAATCTTCATGATTAATTAACTGGCTTGATGGCCAGCTAACAATCTGGGATCGACTTGTAAAGAAATGACAGCATGCAGAGCAAAGGACACGCTTGAATTTGCGGAAGTAGCAGACCGCAAAAATGTATCATCAAATAATCTGATGGTCTCAAGAGATATGTATTCACTGTTTCACTTATATACTTTTGGAGGAAGTAATTGACCAATATTAACCAACATTCAAAACGTATATCCATACTACAAATGCAACTCAAAGAATTGATATGAAGAGGTGAAAAGTTCAGCTTCAATAAAACAATTATTTATACTATTCAACAGATGGTATGGCTATGCGAAATTTTATTGGGACTGGTTCGTGCTGATATATTCGTTGCCAATTCGGAAAATAAATCACCACGTGGTATTAGTGAGACTGTACTGTGTAAGGTAGGTTGGTGATACTTTTGTTTGTGTAACGACATAAATCTTATGTGACAAAGTTTATCAGTTTAAACATTCTTTAACAATCTCCTTAAACACTCAAAAAAAACCTTATAACTTTAATTCTTAACTTCTTCATTGCAAACATTTTAATGGTTAATGGCAATTCATTTCTTTAAATTGAACATTATATTAATAGTTAGTAAGGGATTATGGGAATTATAGAATTTCATTGAAATCATGAATAGATCTAAGTTCAACCACTACTAAAAATGGGCAGCCATTTTAGAATAGTAATGGACGCCGCAGAAACGCTTATCCAAGACCCTGAACGTGGAAATTGAACTCGAAACCTTAGGTCTCACACGTGAACGCCTAACCTCTACAGGATTGAGTCAGCATCCATTAGTATTAATGTTTAAATTCAATCAATCCACGACATTGTGCAATTGTCTTCTATTGTTATTGATGGATAACTGTCTCACACTTGACATGGGTTCACTCCAATTGTCAAAGCGTCTCACTAAAACTCCGGAAATTTCACCCAGAAGCTATATTAATGACAAATAATTACTAAACATATCAGCTTGTATTGCCGTTCTTGTTTTGTTTAAATTTGTAAAAGAAATGATTAATGACTGGTGGTCGGTGTTCAAGAAGTATCAGTTTCCTTAAGATTACAGGTAAGCGTAGCTGACGATGAAAAATTAGCTCCAGGATTTCGTGATAACTAGATCTAATAAACTAACATTAATATGATACTTTATTTGGAAAGTTATTCTTTAATCGACCGGTGACTGACAGAAATAAACACTTCATACGACATGTTTACGATACAAGTATTATCATGAATATATACAGTGAATATTACTTTCATCAAATTATTAAACACAGAAAGCAGGAGGTAATCAGAATCTCATCTTTTTGTACGTGTTGTTATCGTTGTCATGCTTGATATGAACAACGTACATATGAATAATGATTCATAACGCTGAAGCTGACACTTGCAGAATAGTGAACCATTTTTCTAAATTGTGAAATAAGTCATATTAATTCAATGCATCATAATCCAAAAGCATGAAACACAAAACACATATATTAACAAAATATGAATCTAGAAAGGAAAGCAATCGAAAAAGAAAGAAGGACTTTGCTCAACTAACTTTTGTTTTCCTTAAATATGTATGGAGAAATGACGGACCAGCAATACTGGAACTGTTCGATTCATTCAATGTATCATCGGAAATATTATTGAATTGATTTGAACAATGATTTTTCACCAGTGATGCATCTGTTTCTTTATTTTCTTTGAAAATAATAGTTGATGACAGATTAGTGGTTATATGGTTGCTTTCATTATTGTAATGTATTGATGATGATAATGAAAGAGAAGAGGATTTTTGACAAGATATTTGTGATTGGCGGAAACAATTACGTTCTGGTTGCATAATAATAATTTGTTCAGTTGAATGTTTTGAACTATTAAACTATTAGGAAAAGAAAGAAAGAAAACGAAATGAATGAATGAATGAATAGTAATTCAATTGATTGATTTGAATTACGAAACAAAAGTTCCTATGACATCATGTTCATACTATATATTTTCAAACACAATTGAAACTTCTTATATGTGAATAAACGATTACAGCACTACATCCATTCAAAAGTGCTTGGTTAAAAAGGTTGCATCAAGAAGGCACATATTAATAAAGGTGAGTATTGAAAGGGGGAATAACGTTTGTAATGATGTGAAATCTCTCTCTCTCTCTCTGTTCTACGACAAATCAAAAATGTGGTTTCTTAAACGTCTAATGAAGCGGTTACTTTCAGCAAATGCTGTAATTTATCGAACTTGATAACAAATTGCTATTTTAATTACCCTAGTTACGTTATCTCGTACGTATATTTCGAACAGTTGGGAAACAGTATATTTAGAAAGATGCTTTTGAAAATTCCTGAGAAATATGTGGTGAGATTCATTTTGAATAAGCTTTGAATGCTAAAGCATAACTTTTTTACAAATTAAAAAATAACGTGCTATTCCATGAAGATAGACTAGTGTGGATCTATCTTCGTAATCTCCTAGTTTGATACGTACTGCTACATCCTTATACTTTACAAATTGCTAGACTCCTGAAATAGACTGTTCAATTCTCAATCCGTTTAGACTGTTCTTTTTTTCAGAGCACGAATAAACTTCCACGTACTTGGATAAACAGCACCAATAGGCTGGCTAAAGCCTCTATGCCGTGTACCATTGCATTGTTCGCATTAGGAAGGACTTCCATAAGATAGGGCGAATCGATTCATATTCCAAATCATTACAAATAGTATTCCCCCTTTCAATGCTCAACTTTAATAATATGTGCCTCTTAGATGGTCATCTTTATCAGTGTGAACCTTGTGGTACAATATGAGTGCTTTAATTAAAGTCTGAATAGCTAAGTTGATATCATTAAACGACGAATGTCAAAATAAAAATAAACTTCAAATAACCAATCTTTGTATGAAAACTTACAGAAGGACCGTGTTAGCAGGTTATAGATTGAATTAATATATGTTCCATGCAGGATGATTCTGAGGCACACTGATTGACCCATTTCTTAGTCAATCAGCGCTAGAAGAAATATGTGTATAAAAGATAAATTTACTAACAGTTTTCTCACTGCGATGGTCATTCCCAACTAACTTTTTTATTTAAAATATAATTCGTTCCTGTTATTATTTTGGGTACTTTTCAAATGAAGCAAAGTGTCTGAATAATATTAAGTAATAGGAGCAGTCGGGTCTTAAAAAAAAGATCTTAACAGACTGAATGTAAGCAGAAATGCAATATTACATCAAAATTAACTAAGTTCGTAAAACCTCTTTATTAAAATCTAATCAATCATGAACAATCCAGAATACAGTGAATACAATCTATATCACAACAACTTTGTATACCCTATGGAACCACTAAGTGATAAGCGCTGAATTAGAGCATACAACATAGGAATAGTCAAATATGAAAAATTGGTTGACAAAATTTTGCTGCTCAAAGAACCTCAATGATTTAAATCCGTCACCCACATCGAAGTGCTATACGGGTTAACGAAGGAATAGACGGACAACAGAATAACAGATATATATATGAAAACAGGTTGGGAGGTCGTTCATTGACTCCTAATGCAAGCCATGAGTATTGGTGCAGAGTTCTTGGTTTGAACTCGCATATAATAACTGTAATTTATGCTTACAGAAAGTTAATTAAATAATTAACAATTAACAGTAGGTACATTCATTCCTATTGCTTCGCATAAAAATAGAATACAATAACATTCAATACTTTCAACTTTTGACAAATAATATTTACGTTTTTGCATAAAATAGTTCATCAGTATGAATAACACATACTTAACAAACGTTTCTTACCTCGTCTCCGAAAGACACAACAGGTTCACCACCGGCAGAAAAGAAGTTTCTTTCATCTTCATAACGTTGTTGCTGTTCAACGAACTTTAAACTGAAAGGAATTGATTTAGATTTTCAGTAACGAGTTAACAAGAAATATGGAAAGATTCATTTATAATGAATATGGGAGTAAACACTTATTAATTACAAATTTGTTTACTTGGTTTTGAGTTAGTCGAAGTGTGATAGATATTGATACTACCTGAACAGTGTGTTTCGAACCTGAAACCAAGTACTCATATGCATTAACCACCAGCTAGTTGGAGAACAGTAACAGTAAACGTGGCAAACTTAAGGTCCTAGGGTGATTCCACTGAGATATCATGACAGCTGAGTACTTCTCTCAAACAACCTTGCTACAAAGAAGGAATTGATTAGAAAAGGTCAGAACTCGAAGAGTACAAATTAGTGGTGAGAAAGTTAGGAATATATTTCAGTGACAACTAGACGATGAGCTAGTCAACCGTGAAAAATATATCCTGATATAGCTTGGTGTGATATCGGAAAAGCTGTAGAAACAGCAGTAATATCTGCTAGTAACTTTAACCTAAAGATTAGAAAAATCAGCAGCGTATACAGAACTGATAGCCGCTCGGAAACTCATCCCATCTAACACTGAACACGATGAGGAGTAGAGGCAGATTAAACACAGGTTGATAAAAAGTCTACATAATGATCGTGAACAGTGGTGGGTGGCGAATCATAAGAGATGGGAAAGGTAGAAGCGATAAGTAACAGTAGACAACTGTCCACACTTAATAAGGAAACGCGTGTTGCAAATACAGCTGTTAGTGAACATTTCTCGGAAAAATATGGGACTATTATTCCCTTTCAATCCAGGAGATTGAAACTAATAGCAGAACACTTTGATAACAGTCCAACTGGCCTCCAGTCACACTTCAATTGCACACTATATCCAAACAACGTGAATGGCAAATTGATGTTAACCCTTCAACTCTTAGTGAGGTTGAAAGAGCGAAAAGTAATCTAAAGAAATGAAAACCAGCAGGACCTGATGGACTAACCGCTGAGATTTTTAAGGATAGTTGCCTAGTCTTTGCAGCTAGGTTAACTGAGATTTTAGCTATAATCTGGAAACTGGACATAATCCCATCTGACTGGTTTCTATCATTGATGGTCCCAGTCTGTAATAAATGACAACAATTCTCTTGTGACAATCAGAGAAGAATTAGTTTAAATAGTATTGTGTTTCAAATATTAGCATCAATAGTACTTCAACATCTAACTACAGTATCATGAAGAGCGAACCCGAGAAAAACAGGCTGATTTCAGACCTAGACGCAAATGTATTTATTATTATTTGAACACATAAATACTGGCACAAGGGGGCACCAGATACATATGCGCCACACAAACCTCATTTGATATGTGTGAGGGCTGTGATACTGCCCGGTTGCCCAAACCGAAGCAGGTCGTTTTCTTAGAGGGCTGCCCCGGAGCCTTCGACCAAAAGGTCAACCACAAGGCACTGGAGCATCGTAGGGAGATGCAGTCCCATGGTAGCCGGTGACCAACGATTGGTTCATACGCCATTTGTTCCTTCAGGATACTGGAGCCAGCCCATGTGCACCATTGGTTTAGAGTCAGGGTTTTCCAACTCCCTTAGGTGGACTCTCCATGTCCAGGGCATTTGGGGGCAGACGCAAGTGTACAGACGAAATATTAACCCTTTAGAAGGTTCTAAAACACAGACATAGTTTTCGACGTCCGACAATAGTTGTATTCCTTGACCTTATGCGGCGTTCGATTTTGTTGATCGTGAGGTTCTGTTGCAATATCTGTCACTGAAACGTGTATCAACGAATTATGTTAGAATTTCACAGGCTCTCGATTCGAACACCACTAATCGAGTCAGCTTATGGCGGACTGTGATTGGAATTGGTTGGTCAGGTGTTGGAGAATTAAAAGTTATGCATACTTTTATTTAAAAGAAAATCGAAACGCCGGGAACAGACATGTCAGTATCTGTGCAAGAAAAAAAGTGATAATTCTTTATTGCTTAGACTTTGAACTAATCGAAAGCACAAGCCAGTCACTCAGTTGCAGTTGGACCCTAGCACTAGATCCTACGAATCTGCTCAAAGGGGAGGTGTTAGCGGGACATGACCGGATTAAAGCATGCTCGATTCACGATTGCTTTGGTGCACGCTGATTGGCTAATTCTTATCCAATCAGCACTAGTCGATAGTTGGAGAATATTCTAGAATCTTCTCATGTAAAAACTATAAATATACTGACGTTTTCTCTATTGTGCTTCTGACTTGCTTCTGACTTCCATCTAACCTTGTTATTTGGAATATAATCTCTTCCTGTTCAACCGTGTTTTGATTTGGGGACTTGTCGAGTGAATCGGTGTCCGAGAATACTAAGCAATAGGAATAGCTGGGTCATAACTGTAAGAAGAAGAGATTATAACATCAGGGTTGCCCGCTCTTCCCATTTTTATTTAACTTCATCATATACATGGTTTTAGGGAAAACGCTCTCATAGTTTGACTTTTCAGTAGTTTATATTCAATCAGAAGATTCACTTGTTGACATACAATACACAGATGATATATTCCTGTTTAGTAAGGACTCCGAATAAAGATAGTCTTTTGACGACCTTAAGCAACAATGCAAACATGTTTGGTATTCGGTTCACTCCCTCCAAATGTAAAATGATAATTCAGGATTGTTTTGCGTCACGACCTGAATTAGTGATGGGAAGTGAAGTATTCAAACGCAAAAACCACTTCATTTATCTTATGAGTCTCATCAGTACTGATGGTCTGGTGTCTGACGAGATTTCGAAGGCTCGATCGGCTTTTCCCGACTTGCATTACTTGTGGCGTAGGCGAGACATTTGTCTGTCAATTCAAAGGTGAGTTCACTACGCATCAGTTCTCCCTGTTCTGTTTTATGAGGCAATGAGTCTACATCAACTGAGGTGGTTTGGACATATGTTACGTATGCCCGACCATGGCCTACCTCGACTGGTGTTGTCTTGTGTAGAAGTAAGCAACCAAACCAAAACATGGTATAAGTCCTTGAAGTCACTGGCAATTGAACTTAACCCTGTTAGTATGTACAGACTACCTGGTTGGGGTCGGCATGATTATCGTAATCATCGGTTAGACTTTGGATGACATAGATCAAAGTCGTTTGCAATTACACAAGTTTATCCATTCCTTGTCTTCCCACAAATCCTGATATTCTAAATTTACTATAGCCCTTTTTGTTTTGTTAATTTTGCTAGGTTTGAAGCGGTTACGAGTTCACTTAGACTGCGAACGGAACAAAGACTCGGTGACCAAAGACCAACAAACTAGCTATTCGACGCGTCCCAGACCCGCCAACTAGAGGAAGAAGTCCAAGCTTGGAATGGGGAAGTATATTCCGCAAACAGCCAGAAACGAGCGATAACAACAAACACAAACCAAAACGTATATATACAGCACAAAACCGTCCTTGGAGAAAGTTACAAAATAGCATACTAAAAGACACAACGGACCAATAGCATTTAAGATTCTCCTAAGTGGGAAATATGACATGGAGGTGAAAAGAGCGCTTCTGGACAGAAAGCAAAGAAATTCAAATTTTCTAGATAAAATTACAAAATTAGGTCCCTTTCCAAGTGAGTTTTGGGGATCTAACGTCCCCAACAAATTTATATTTACTTTTCTAGTCGCATCTTAGATACTTGATCTTTTCTACAACCACTGATTCTATTACTACCTCTAATATTGAGATTTTCCTGACAACACTTCTCTGTGCTAATGGGGTTATGGAAACATGAACCGATGTATGAGTACAGGTTCTATGTTGTGACTGATCGATAAATCTGAAAACAGGATTTACCTTGTTCATGACATATAATCACTAAAAAATGTGAAATAATCAAAGTTCTAGTAGTTCATATTTAAACTTAATGTAAATGCGTTAGCAAATATGGCTATTATAAATATAGATTAGACATCATCTATAGGTGACATCCTTGTAGATTCAAATAAGTTTACTATTAGGAAGATTTGAGTCAGTTACCACAAATACAAATCTAATATATGTATAAGGAATTTCCGAATAGTCGCTTTCACTGATCAACATGATTTTCACAACATTTTACATCAAGAAAGAGAAATAATGAAAGAAACAGAAAGCTGAACATAAAATGAGCATACACTCAATGGTCTCTTGATCAGTCCAGGATGTCATATCTCAAAAATATTACAGAGACGTGAAACTGACAGAATGAATAGCAAGAGTCAAAATAACATTACAACCAACGATAGTAAAACTCAACATTTAGAATATAGTTCGAAAAGAATATATGCATGAAGGAATATTGAAACCTACGATTAAGAAAAACGTACATATGCGCCATAGTGACCGATTTTCGGTCTAATCACTCAATCTTTCTATTCACTGAACGCCGTTATTTTACGGACTCCAACTGGGTGATTTGGACCTATTAACAAGGTTCAGTTCAACAATCCCTAATTCTATAGATATAAAAAATGACTACCCACACACAAATTAATAAATTTGTCAAACAAAAACGTCTAAAATTAAAAATGTACAATTGACAATGATAATGAGAGATAGACATAAATACCTACTTCAACTCATTTGAATCCAAAGGTTCTATCAATGGTGTTTTATTAGTTAACCATGGTGAACACCATAGATAATTTTTACCATAAATCGGTTGAGTACTAGATAATTCAGGTGTTGGACAATAATCGATTGGAACATTTGGACAAAATTGAATATCATCCACTACAATATCTTCACCAGCTAAATAAATAACAGAGTAAAGGAGGGTTAAGAAAATAAACAAGAATCAACAACATGCTAGATTAATTTTACAAATATTTTTATACTGTAAATGAGATTAGAGCATTGTTCTGGTTAGTGGTCTGTTATGTAGACTTTATCAATCCAAACTGATCAAGACTTTATCGAATGTAGAATGGATATCTTTTCTATTGCTAAATTCAGTTAATTTTAAAAGCTTTTAGACCTTCATTGAATTCAAAATATGTTTTAATGATGAGAAGTCCCACAATAGGACGAAACGGTCGTCCAGTGCTTCCAGGTTTTCAATGGTGGTCTAACATCAATCGGTTCATGATCTCAATCATATATAAGAGTAGTTGCTCAGTGATTGAGGTAATCGACTTTCAATCACCCTCCTGCTCCACATACTCTCGTTCGATCAATTTAGTAGTGTATCACTAGCCTTTATATTTAGAGGGTGGTTTAAAATCAAGTATACAAACCTGTATTTAGTAAATGAGTTATTCATTAATAACTAACAGTGATAACATCAATTATTGATTAGGGTCGAATATGCATGAACCAATTCATTAATGAATTCCTCTATCCGTATATTTTCATTGTATTAATTAATTTATTGTGATTTTGCATTCAATTAATATAATTATCCAGTATGATGAGTTCTTTAATTGATAATTATCGATTTGTAATTGCATTAATTTGAATGGAAATTGAAATCTTCTAATGGTTTCTTTCAATAAAACTTGAACTTCTCTATCTCTTTTATATGTGTGTGGATCATTAATGTTGAAGTTTTGTAATGTGTTAATCGTCCGGTCTATGTAACTCGCATAGATCCTATCAGTTAATAGAAGAACCTTTTAAATTACTGAATCCCATCAAAACAACAACAACAACAGATTACAAGATACATTGAACATGACTTTAAAAAATCCATTCAGTTACTTGAAAATACTACTATAGTTTCAATTACTCACTTTCTTCATCTAATGTGACTGATGGTAATAAATCTGATGGTTGTATTAAATGACTACGACCTGGTATTTGTAACTGACGTTTTGATGGATATGGGAATCCTCTTAAATTGGTCAAATAACCCGGTGGTAATCGATGAAATGGTACACCGCTAGGTGCATGTATAATTTCATATAGTACAGCTGGAGGAGGTCTATAACGAATGATTCGACCAGAATTATTATTATCATTGTCATTGTTATGATTATTGATTAATTCCCTATGATGATTATTTTGTGAATTTTCTCGTGATAAATTAACTCGACCGTTTGATGGTGAATTAGCTGACTGTTGAGCTGGTGGACTTCCTAACGCCTGTAGAGTATTTTCATAGATACGAAGTACGTTAGAATTAAAATTACTATTGTTATTAGTATTATTACTACTACTAGGATCGGGTACAACTTCTCTCCATTCCGCTGTATCCAATTCCCAATGAAGAAACTGTTCATCAACTGGTGATGGCTGGAAAAAAGTGGCAGGTAAATGGAACAATGGTAATAATAATAATAATAATAATAATAATAATAATAATAATAATAATAATAATAATAATAATAATAATAATAATAATAACTTGTAGGATATCTTCAGCAAATTTAACAGAAAAAGGAAACAGTAAATAGCAAAGATCAAAGTGTTTAATGTTTCGCTTCATCACACTGTTCAATGAACGATTACTACTTATACTCTTACTACCTCTACCACTACGGGATTTGAATTGACAACTACATCTCTGTGCTAATGTGGTATGGCAAGTCGAACTGATGTACGTACGTACGAAGTTTTGCGTTGTTACTGACTGACTGACTGACTGAGAAATTCATTGTATATAATTATCTAGTCACTTATTTACGTTACTTCGAGACAATACGCAGTCGAATAGCGTACAACTTGGTTGTACAAAGTTTACATGAAATTCAATCATCATAAAATATTCATTTGTACAGCCATTCATTATTCTGGTATACTATATAAAATGATGCAAACTTTTAGATTAGAATCTATAAACTAATCGTATCCTATAATTAGAGAAGTTATAAGTTATATGAATTCTAATAGGTCACAGTGTAATAGATTCCCTCATTTCTCTCTTATTTCCATGACATCATTAGCATAGTAATATCAATTTATACTTTTTTCACTGTTAACTTTCATTCATTCTTTTTTTGTAATACATCTCTCTTAAATACATTTCTATGACTTTTATTTCTATTGTAGTTACGTATTTATAAATTGTCTTGTAATTGTTGATGAATATAAACAACAGACTTATGTCAAAAACTTTGATATTTATGTAGATAATTAAGGCCAATAAGCAAAAAAGAGACTATTGTAAGTTGATTGGTGATATCCTAGTCAGTCAGAGAAAACGTAGAACTTCGTACGTACGTATATCAGTTCGAGTTGCCATAGAAAAATATATTTGTAATAGAGTAAACGATTAAAATTTAATAAGCACTTTAGTAGCCATTAATTTAGTTAAACAATAAAGAAGGAGTGAATGGCCAATAAATGATAACTACATTATTCAGATTCTTAATTATAAGAGTGAAGATTTCAAATGGTTCTCTGTTGTAAAAACTAACCAGTAAATTCATAATGCTTTATGCCTCCCTGTCTTTTTGAATAAGTAGAAAACTAGGCAATATATAAACACATCTAATCTTACCTGTATATTATATTTACATGATGAATCAGTTGTTGTAGACTCGTCTGCCGGAGAGAATAAAGACATAACACCACTTTTAGTAACCACAAGAAATCCAACACCTTCAATGGTAGGTATTGCACGACAAGCGGTTATCCTTTGCATTTTTGTACTAGACAATGAACTTGTTCTAGTAGCAGTATTATTCAACTGAGAACGAGATCCTGTCAATGCACGATGAGAAGATGCTCTATTAGCATAATTGTTACTACTACTAACAGTGCTATTAGTAGTATTGTCAGTTAGCAAATCAATTGTGTGATTTGACGGATCTAATGCAGATAATTGTAGGTTATCACGAGTAGTTCTACGATTAACTGCAGTTGTATTTGCACCAGACCATATAGGTTGATCATCTGGTGGATTGTCAAAACGCCATACTAATCCTTGTATGATATCTAAATCACCAGGAGGAAATCGATAATGGAATAATAAAGGTTTATCTATTGATTGGTGATTATCTTCATCATGTTGTGGGTTTTGTTGAAAACGTCGAAGATTTGAAATATTCCACAGTTGAAAACGACCATCAACTCCACCTGTAGCTAAAATATTCTCATCAAATGGTGATGGTGATACAGCGTGAATTGCACCTTCATGTCCCTTGGTTGGCATTTTTTTAGGAACATAAAAAATGAAAATTAGAACTACTAAGGTACATAAAACATTTGAGGTATTGTCTTTCAAAAGAGAAATGAGTAAGCAATGTTTTACTGAAGTAGTTAATTAATCTAATTTAGAAAGAATAATATAAACAAGAAATTATCTGGTATAATGGAAATGTGCGTTATATTTACTACAAGTAAACTTTGGTACAATTATCAAAATATAGGCTATACAGAATAAGAAGTGATAAACGTGTGAGGAGATAAACAAAGGGAAATCGTGATGGGTTGACAATTGTCATTAATCCTACATATTTTTTTATAATGCCGCGGCTTTATGTCATAATCTAAACGCCTTTCAGATTTTCTATGCAGTCCTAGAATTGGTGATTAATGAACAATGTAGAAACCACTAGGATAACATTTGCAAAACATGTCAGTCAGTCATCCAGCCAGCTACAATGTAGGACTAGGTACATATATGCATCGATCCAAGTTACATCTCATTAGCACAACAAGATGAATACCAGATTCATAGAAGTAGTTACTTCAATAGTAGTAATATATAAACGAAAGATTGCATATAATGACATAGTACAGGAAGAAGGAATTAGTTCGTAGAAAGAAAGATATGAAGCTATGTTAATCCTATAGTTTAAAGGAAGACAGAGAGTGTATACAACTACGCCATTGTGATCGATTTTGAGCCATATCACCCAGAGTCCCCAACCGTTGGTTACGATAGTCACGCGGACACCAACCAAGTAGTCTGCATCTACCAACATGGCTTAGACTAATACTCTGCGTCTAACCTCATTATTACTTACCCGGTGATCCCAGTAGATGCGAGCAAAAACATGTCCAAATCACTGAAGTTGGTGTCACAAAATGGTGACACTAATCGACTTATCATCACTGCCTCTAAGCATACATTCCTGAATTTCAGCATTAATAGTGTTGTCAAGTGATAACATAAATACTTCGGATGATCAGATAAAGAGGGTCATTGGATATCTTTATTTTGGAGATGTCAGGTTTCATAGACATATAGAAAGGCCACCCAACATTTTACAGCCAAACCAACATCAAGGCGGTACTAAAGAAGGAGCAGGTTGATATCAGACTCTCAGTAACTGTAGATTAATTTCATATCATTTTTTGCCACAACCCATAAGAAATATTCTGAAATTTTTCTTTCATATATAAAAAAGAAAGTACTTCCACTAACAGTGAGGAACTTACTTAAGTGACTAAGTAACCTTAAATTACATCGATGACTGAGAAAAGACGAGGAAAAACTTGACCACATAATGAGATTTGGAAAAGACTAATTACCGCAAACAATAAAGAAATGTTTAGGTCCGGTTAAAAAAAAAGTATCAATGTAAATAAATAATGGAATTTCATAAAACGTTATGCATAAATTCAATCTACTTCAATAATGGTGACCAATTGCCCACTATGACCAAAATATATATAAACTGATCCATTCTTCATTGAAGCAATTAAGTATTGATCATGTATTGACCAAATTAAAAGACAAGGTCGACATTTCACCCTGAAATAATTCATAAAATACAGAAACAATTATGCACAATGTCACTGAACAAAAAGTATATTCTACGTATAAATCCATCTAGAAATTCACTCATTTTAATTAAAGTAGGAATAATCAATTTCGTGGCCTGTTGACACACTACTAAACACTACATGAATATAACAGAACAACATGAATCCATTTTATTTTGTGATTTGTTCGTAAACATATGAACCACATTCTCTAGTTCTTCTATACTTATTACTCTTCATGAGTTTTTATTGATGAGAACTTTTCCGATATTTGTAGGTATCCATGCCAAGGTTGGATGTGATATTTCCAATGAGTAGGAAAATTGTATTTCTGACGTTTCGTAAATATTTATTCTGAAGAAGTGGCTTACATTAAGTCACGAAACGTCAGAGATGCAATTATTCTACTCATCGGGATATAACAAAAAATATATATTTACTATTTTACGATATCATAACATATAAAATTTGTACGCCGATTTCTAATTTGTAATCAGCTGATGAGCAACCGTGAAATGTAAGTGAATTCATGTTAGTCTACTACATTCATCGTGCTTGTTTTCATCAAATTTACCAATGGGAAATGATGTATAAAATTACTAACAAACTGCTGTTTCGTACCTATACACAGAACTCAACAACAACCGTAAACTTTAATTCATTCTTGTATTGATTGTTTGAAACCTCCCATTGATGTTTAGGACTATAATTGACCAATCTCTTACTGGCATATGTGCATCCTGCGCATGGCCTCGATATTGTCCCGAGTCTCAAGCATTATATAAGTAAAGGTAGATAGTAGCTAACAGTGGAATCTAGGACGCGAATTTCGTCCTATTTGAAACTTCACCCCATTGCACAAGCTAGTGGCTATCTGGACTTAGTAGCGAAGTGGATAACACGGCGTTTGGAGCGGAACGTACTGGGTTCGAGTCCAAAAGTGATGCGGGTACATCCAGTTGAAGAACCCCAAACAGGAAGAAACGTAAGTCCTGCTCATAAAACCGTAAATCACATTTTCTAGTAACTGTAATACTTCTATACAACAACGCTACAGTGTGATAACAAAGATAGCTGTCAAAGAGATGATTACTACGTTGAATCTCTTATTCTATAATTAAACGGCAATTTTGAAACTATTTAACCGGCGTGAAACTTTGTTGTTTAATGATATCTGTCCAATGAAATAATTCACACTTTACACCTTATCTTTGGTACCATTGTGTTCTCTGAGCTTAACTGTTTGACCGAGAAGCTTTCATTATCATCTTGGACGTCATTCGAAGGGTCTCAAAACCCTTGCAGGGATTTCTGAAATGAATTACATATACGGTAGGATAATCGAGTTTCGAGTTTCTAGGGTGATTTTGTGACGACACGTCTACTTTCCCGACAATCTTTGGCGAAGTTGCATGGATAGCCATTTTTACAGAAGACGGTTATGAAATGGATTTTTTCAACCCTCAGAAGTTTTTCGTTTACAACCCAACACAACTTCATTGCATTTTATGGAGAAAAAGTACAACAGATAAGGAGGTTAAGTGAACCACTATCCAGAAAATAGTATCTATTGGGCTCATTACGTCGGACAAAAAGCACACCCACCTTCACCAATGTATACATGAACATAAATTAGCAGTGAAAAGACATGACACGCTACCAATTATATCAATTCATACAACAATGATTGCAAATCTGATTGTGTAAATGTAAGAATTATGGACAGATGATTAGAGGTCAACTGAACAAAAGATTTAGCGAAAAATGGGAACGCAAAGATAATACAATCAATCGAGAAAAAGCTTATCAGAATGAAGTGATTTAGTGCATATGGACAAAATTTGAAAGACCCATTTCTATTTAAATTATGTCCTCACGATATGTTGTTCAGAATGGCAAAAATGCTTCACAAACAAGCCATTCACCTCAGAAAACGTAACACCTAAAATGTAAGTTTCTTCCATTATTTTAAAATAGTTCATAGATGACAATCAAGCTTCAGCAATCTATCAGCTCAAAAGGATAGATAATTAGTGGTTAAACCACTCTTCTAACAATGAGTAGATCCCATGTTCTAACCTAACTGCATGTAATTTTATTTGCCTAGAAGTGTTATCACTAACCTGCAAACAAGCTGTGTAACTAGATGTGAGGTAAATCAGCATGAACTCAATACATGAATTACACTACAAATATTATCTTAAGATTACTATTTCTCTAGAGTGTAACGCAGACAAGGTGTTGTGCAACTTTATACTTTTCTTACTTTTTAGATTTTCCGAGCAAATACAGATACCCTCTCTTTATGGAAAAATGGATTACGGATACTAATATTTCATGGAGTATATGTGCTGTTGCCTAACTAAATTCCATTAGTGTCCCACTAAACAACATAACTGAGTTGTTTTAGTTTCCATTTTTAACTTTTTCGTTCATGCGGTTTTTTCTAGTTTGAATTCAGATGGAGGATATTCAACAGAATGGAATATACACAGAAGTGATTCAAAGCGCTTATCACATTTCAACACGTTTTGCCTTAGGAAAAAACATGGTCATGTGGAATTGTGACAAAAAAGTAGTTTTGATTTAAACTACTCTATGTAGTCGACTATATTCTGGTATAGTAAAGTCTTAAAGAAAGAGCTACTCCAGCTATTAAGTTCCAAACGGATTAGAATGACAGACAAACTGATCAATGTTAAGGCAGAGATTATAGTGTTGAACCCACTGAAGATAATTGAATTATGAGCAATAAATCTTGTGCATAACATAAATAATCTATGAGAAAACTACTGTTAAAATGAACAGCTAAAACAATTGGCAATAAAAAATCCCAAAAGTACCTTTTACGAAATAGTAACGTCATACTTCTCCATTGACCTGCTTGAAATTTCCAAAGCCAACAACTTCCACCATCTGAACTGCCGGTGGCCAATTTTAATCCAGAATGACTGAATGCTACGCTATTGACACTTTCCTATATTTTTGAACAGTAGTTTGTCAGTTTTTTCAACGTGTGGTTTTTAAAATTTGATTTTTAAGTAAAAAATAGATAAAAGATAGTAAAATACAGAAAAACAAAAAATAACGGAAAATACAAAACTTGATTTCTAAAAAGAGTAAACTATGAGTTTTTAATGATTCTTCTAGTCAATTATGAAACCCAATCATTGTGAGAAGCTACGGTAGATTAGATTTTGGTACGACCTGGGGTGAAAAAACACAGCTCCTTCGCTGTTGTGATACGTTTACATACAACCATGCATTTATAGCCACTATCAAGGAAGTCCAGTTCACAGCCTTCACGCGATAGGAATGCATGGTACTTACGAAAGTATGAGGACAAAAAGCGAACGTACGAAATTTAAACTGAATTAACGGATACAAAAGATTATTTATTTATTTGATCATATAAATATTGGTACAAAGGGGCACCGAATACATATGCGCCACACAAGTCACTTGAATTGTGTGTGGGCTAGGATACTGCCCGGATGCCCTAAGTGAAGCAGATGGTTTTTTAGGAGGCGACTGACCGAGCCTTTGACCTAGAGGTCTAATCCACAAGGCAGTAGAGCAACGTCAGAAGATGCAGTCCCATGGTATCCGGTGATCAACAATATGTTCATATGCCATTTGTTCCTTCAGGATCCAAAAGCCCATCTGCAGCGTTGGTCTGGAATCAGGGTTTTCCAACTCCCCTAGGTGGACACCCGTGTCCACCGACCCGGTTAAAGCGCCAGACATTCGCTTCTCATCTTCTCGATTTCGTGAACAACACCCCTGCGACGAGAAGGCAGTGAATAGGACTTCCTGGCAGTGTTCGTATTCACGTGACCATGTAAGAGCATTTCGAGAGGAAGAGCTGACTCCCCCCACCCTAGGCCGTACCAGGGCATTTGGGAAAGTTGGAAAACCCTGTTATTAAACCAATGGTACACATGAGTCCCAGTGTCCTGAGGAAACGAATGGCAATATTAACTTAATTCTGATCGCCGGCTACCGTGGGATGGCATCTGAAATTTCTTCACTGACTTAGGGATTAGACCTCTAGGTCACAAACTCTGAGAATGGTTTCTTCAGAAAGCCACCTGGTTGGGTTTTGAGATAAGGCCAGTATTCCAGCTCACTTGTGTGGGACGTATAAATTCTGATGCCCCGCTATACCAGATTTTGTGAATAAGTTAACAAGAATTAGTATCGTAAGATAATAATTAACACTAATAGTATGAATTAAAGAAAGAAAAGTAAGCTTTGCTTATGTATTTAAAATAACAGACTATGAAATGTCAGAGGATTTGGTGCAATGTGAAGAGAACAGATCCTAGGTCATTTTTCTCCAAGTATGTAGTAGTGAGTAGATAAAATAATAATTAACTCATTTAGCAGGTACTTGGGTACGAGTCACAGGCAGAATATAGGGGTTAATGATACAATGAGATCGCTCAGACTAAAGTAGGTGGGGTGGGGTTTGAACTTGCGAGTTAGCGACTGAAACTCAGGCACCTTGATCATTAAACCACTGCTCCAACTATCCACTTTCTTGTTTTACATTTGTATTGAATGAATAGGTAGGGGTTAATGGCATCTACTCTTGATATTTTATAAAAAGTTTATAACCTACGTTGAGACTAATTAGAATAAAATCCAAATGAAGTCATCAGAAGAACTGATACACTTTCATGTCTGTTTGTTGTTAGGAAAAAGGGAATGGTAATACAGTGAATTCTATGTATCAAATATAATGCGTGGTGAAAAGAATGTCATATGAATTAAAATGATCATCAACGATTGTCGTTACAGGTGCATATGGCAGTTCATCACCGTTGGAAAACGTTTTTACACATATTTTAATGTGTTTACATGTTAAACCTTAATATGACAGGAATTTATTACAGTATTACACCTCTATGCTGAAAACTCTTCATCGTAACCAAACATACAGTATTGAAATATAGTAATTTTATTATTATGTCTTGAGCCTTTACAATAATCGCTATTATTGTGATTTCTTTAAAAAAAAACAGCAGAGGAAATGAAATATGATTGAAGAAAGTCACAATAAAATATGTGAGGTGATTTTGGAGACGAATAAAGTATGCAAAGGAAATGATTTTTTTTATCTTGAATACTTACGATTCACAATTTTATAACCTTCCATTAACAACATAAACACATGAACAAAGTCAATATAGAACAAACAACAGAAAATTGACAAGCATAACATTCCAAGTTTGTAACATAACACTTTATACTCACCTCATGAGCAGCCAGTACACCAGCTGGTTCGGGTTTGAGTGGATTCATGAACTGATACAAACGAATACGTTGATCTGAACAACCGGCTGCAACTAAGAGTCCACCTTAAATGATAAACAAATAATACAAGGCAAAGAATCATTCAAATTATACACTGTAAATAGTCTTAAAATAAGTAATACGGGTACACAATACATTAGGCTTACTTGCACAAAGCATAAATATTCTTATTCGTAGTGAGGCCCAAACAAAGATTAGAATAAGTAAGACCACGACTGAAGACTAAGAAGCACAGGACAGTCGTCTTACCTCAGTATGAAACTTCAGACTAAATCCATAGCTCTAATATTTTCTCATATGAAGTGAAACAAAGTTCAGCTCCAGAAGATACGCAACACACCATGATTGTCAGTTAACTTCGTCGGTAAACATTTTTATTGAGCTGAGTCAAAAGAAAACCTAAGGCTGCTGAAGGATTTAGATAAGCAGCTTTCAGTAACTTACTACGTGGCCTACTGACTGGACTGTAAAAACGTTAATTAAGCAATAATCTTACTTCAATCACTGACTGTTATGCCTAATGATTATACTGATGGAAGGCAAAAAGTTAAGCCAAGATGATGTGGGCTTAAGTCCTATAGCAATACAGATTTTCCTTTCAACCTCGATTATCATAATTGCATGCAAGTATCAATTTAAAAACCAATGTTATACTTATTACAAAGTCTAGTCAACAACTTAGTTTTAAAAGGTAACGAAATCAATAAAGAAAAACTATTTGGTCAACTCACCAGGACTGACATCAATACATGCAATGGATGGCCAATATATATTTGGTGTACCTTCAGGAGCTGTTGTGAAACGAATCGTAGGAAGTAGTTGGACAGCACAACAAATCCATCTATTTTCAGAATGATTAGCTACATTACCGAACTCATCGTCACGATGAGCATGATAAACGGTGTGAATATAAGGTATAATGTGAAGATAACCACCAAAGGATGATACTATGAGCATACCAGAAGGATGATTAACATCATTCGAATTCGATGAATCTACAAAAAAATTGCAAAATTTAGCTTAATGATACTTAGTCAACTTCACGAAGTAGCTGTGCTTAATTTAAATTGATTTACGATATTTCTACTCCATAATAATAACCAAGTTTTATCTCAACAGTTCAAACAGACTTATCGTCTCATTGACCTGCTGCTGTTAACTTAGAATAAATTCAAGCGAATTCTAAAGAACCAAAACAGAAAACCAGGCTAT
Organism: Schistosoma mattheei; assembly: GCA_944470405.2. Taxonomy (NCBI): domain Eukaryota; kingdom Metazoa; phylum Platyhelminthes; class Trematoda; order Strigeidida; family Schistosomatidae; genus Schistosoma; species Schistosoma mattheei. The sequence goes on along the minus strand of OX103948.1, from coordinate 21,957,002 downwards.
ATCTAGTTGGTGAGTAAATATAATAACATTTACAAGACCATAAGCATGGAAATTTACAATTATCTGGAACACATCTCTAAACCATCCTTAGTTCATAAATAGCAAGTGATATTCACTTCTTATAATGAGGATATGAAGTTTTGTAGTGAACGAACACCCAGGTGGGGAAGACCAACCTATTGTTTAATGCAAAACTATAATACTTTCGTAAAATATGGAAACTATACATCAAATCCATAATCCGCATGTCCTTCATCTGTCGTTCTTTACACGCTCCATGATTCTTTTAATCCCATTGTTATTACGACTACTTTCCGTTAATATCGATATTTAAACAATCTGACTGAGTTAAATATATTGTGCGAGGGTTTGTCTTAGTACAGAAAAATAAACATTCCACACGTACAAATCACTAGTTGAATGCTAGTCAACTAAAAGGATGTATTATCTTTCTTTTGTACTCTCAAAACTACGATTTTACTAGTGACAGCCAACATTATTGCAAAACAGTAACTATTTTGAAGTTCATTAGTTGTGATTCCTGACACTATATGATTAAAACAATACCACTCCTATCAATAAACTGATTATTTGATACACTCACGTGTACTTTACGACTACTTTTAACGAGTCACCACATGCAATGGATGAGGATACAGGCTTCTGTTAGCCCTGTAAAAGTACTTTCCATTCAGAATGTGAAAATTATATGCTATACTTACGAACACTTGCAAACTGATTAAGTGAAACTTGTATAGATTGTGTATTATTGTACAGTCAGACGATTTCATCCCCTTGTCCAAGGTTGAAACGTTTGTTAGGAGGTAACAGACCTCTACACCAACACCACCGCCACTAAATACTTCCTATAGAGGTGCCTTCCTAAAATTTGGGAGGAATAGTGAGGTTCGGAAATCCCACTTGATACCATTGCTAGATTGAGACAACTGAGAGGTGACATGCCCCCACTTTGCCTAACGTTTGTATAAAGATCCTTTAAGATGACAGTAGACTTCTCAAGCACTTTTTCAACACAACCTTGAAGAGGGTTGGAAGTAGAACATTTGACCCTCATGAATTACAGCATTTCAGAGTTTGAAGTCCTTTGTGAACCTCTACTTTGTTGGGTAGATCAGCCATTAACGTTCGAGGAGAAAAGGATGGTTTGATCGATGTTTCTGGGGTAACAGACCAACTTGATTTTCCTTAGAATAACTCTAGCCAATGTCCGAGACGCTTCAGATGTTACTAGCTAGCATCACATCAACATTACAAATTGTTTAACTGACATGAGAATTCTCAGCTATTGGCTTAAACGAGCTGCGACAGCTTCTATAAGTTATCAAAGACAATCGCTGCTTCCAACTCATTAGCACTCTCCAAGAATCAAGTTTTTCGGTCCTTATGCAAGGCTTGTGAGATTTCCTGATGCAAGGATTTAATGACATCTATCAAAGTCGTAGTTTGTTGGATTACACCAACCTGTCTCACAGTCATGAGGAGTCTTCAGGAACTCCATGATTACAAGCGGTAGCCAGCCTTGAACCTAACTCCGTTTGATATTTAGCCGATATCAAGTCATTGACGCCCAAAAGTTTGCCAACCATAAACAGAACAAAGTAAATATATCAGCCAAATTCTAACATTACCAAGATTACTTTCAGCATCATCACTAACCCTGATTTTGACAGTGATTAATTCTAGACTACTCATGAATAAGGAAACATTTTTATAATCCACCTATGACCTATTTTATTTTTTGTCTTTAGCCCACTTTACATAAATCACACATTCCCTCATACATGGGCAATTTCATGTTCATGATCTACAGGATTGAGTCTCCTGAAAGGTCAATTTTAACATCATAAGCCAATTCTCTTCATTTTAAAGTGACAGTACGCAATTTAGCTTGTGAAACGTATTAAAACTAAGGTCAAATTTTTATCAAAAACATCGATTATTTCCGCTCGAGAAAATAAGGATGGGTTGCAAAAACGAAAAAACTGACTAAATCATACAGTCTAGAACAACAAGTTAACACTTTGAGACGAAGAAAGCATTAATAGGCAATCTGATACTTTTTACCTTTGTTCATTGGCCCCAATGTTTTAGGTACATTGAGGAAAGCGAGACCAGACAGTACCCGATTATTACGTGATCCACGAACAGCTACTACTGGTTGTCCAGTTTTCAGGCACCATATTACTAGACAGCAGTTTGAATCTATTGATGCGAGTAAATGGTTATCGATAGATACAGTTAGTTCAATTATTTCAGCAACATGACCTCGAAGAGTATGGCGTAGGGTACATGACGGTGTACTTGATCCTTTTACAGACCAGATTTTAATGGTGTAATCGTCGGATCCCTGAAACAATGGGACATTGAAGTGAAAATTAAAATGTCTTCGCAATAATTAAATACTGTTAAAGACCACAATCAAACTAAGTAGCTTAATAAACACTGGAATTTCGGTCAGCCTGATTTTGTGATAAGACAAAGTCAAATGATTTGCAAACAAATAATACAGTGCATGTAGTCATATGATTAACCTTGTCCGAGTTGTGGTAGAATGATGGCGACTACTCTACAAGATTCAGCCGAAAAGGCTGCTTCCATGGACGTATCATACTAACTGTCGATGAATTTAGTGATTAATGTCATATCCTAATCCGGAAACTACTAGCATTCTACCAATTTAATTTTGTCCCAAGCTGAATTGAGACCATACGTCAAAAAGCCTAATAGTTTGGCGGAGTAAAGAAAACACATCGGTTAACAAAAGTAGACGCAGTGGAGTATATGGGGACGCAACAAACAACCAACGCTATATTCTATAAGAAATATTTGATTTATTTTCAGATTGTTTGACGTTTCTATTGCTGCGAGACAACCCCAAACAAATCGGTCTAGTTATCTTTGTAAGTACTTAAATATAGACTAAAGAACATGATACACCAGAGCCAGTCAAAGAAGTAGTTTGTTGAATGGGTAGAGGTAAACATCCAAGTTTTAAAGAATCCCTCGACATTATTTATAAAAAGATACAACCTTGATAAATATTTTGCTCACTACTCATTTCAAGTATCTGAAATAAGAGCACTGGAAACAGTGTGCATTACTTATAAAACAATGAAGCCCGTGAAGTTAACAAACCGAAATAATTCAATTAAACTTGTGCAGGAACAAAACATTGTTAAACCTACTGTGAAAGCGTAATTCCCACGCTTATCAAACTCTAAACAATAAATTGCCGTACGGTGAGCAAGAATGTGGAACTGCAGCTTTGAATGCTGATGCAAGTGGTTTATTAAAGGCCTCCGTAATTTTTTGTGATCTTTCGAGACTATATGGAGATCTAAAAGTATATAAAATAAGTGTTTAAAACAAGCAACCTGTGCGCCTTGTGCTGAAAGCCTTTTCAAATTTATCTAAAACAGATTAATTTAAAATTAAGATAGGCTACTTTGAATTCCGATTAGGGTTTTTAGGTGGGAAGCACATCTGTTACTATCATGCACTAACTTTACCAGCAGCTGGTAATATTCAACCAAAACAGACGGCTTGCTTAGATTGTGAAGGCTATTCTACAACAATAATGATCATAATTAGAAATACAACAAACATAGTTATCAAATGTGTTGTCAAATGGGACACCGACAGTGTTGATACGAGAAGGCAACAGCTAAACAGTTGACGAGAAACAAACAAACCTACTTTGTTATCGTCAATGAATCTTTTCAAAGACTAAATTGTCGGAACTTTAGAAAAAAAATAGCCCTTACCTCAGCCGCAATATCACACCCCTCATCTTCTAACAGCTTCACTACCAAGAAAAACAACTCTGAAAAAAATAATCCGAAAGCTTTTAAAACACACCGGCTTTTATATCCATTACGCGCAACCCTCAGTACTGCTATACTGATTACTTTATGCCACAGTTTACCCTTCGCATTACAAACGGCCTTGATGGGTTTTGCGCCATTTTTCATTGTCCAAGAGCTTCAAGCTTCTGTTCAACAGGATCTTTGTTGAGTAGTGGGTACCTAGACATGTGAGGCAAGAAAAACTAAAATTTGTTGGTAAAATGAATATCGTCAATTCAATGAGAAGACGAAGTTTATCAGAATTATGTGATACATTTGCGCAATACATTTCGAACAATCTGATCACACATATATTTGTTAAAACAATTTTATATTAAAACTAAAACGTCAACTAGACAGATTAAAGGTAGGCCTTAACAGGTTGTTCGAAATTTATTGTGTCGATATGTCACATGATTCTGATAAACTTCATCTCATTGCATTATCAAAATTTATCAAAGAGACGAATTGTTTTAAAATACATATCACCAAATCACTCTGCTTGGTACGGAAAAGTGTTTCGCAAAACTAACAGTTCACTATACAAATTCTTGGAGCCTAATAAACAAAGTAAAACAGCTCGTAAACTTAGTGTTGTAAAAAAGAGCCTCCTCTAGTTTCGGATCATAGACATGGATAACCCTGGGGGTGAATGACCATAAAGTTTAAATTATTGGTTTTTTCTTTGTAGGACCAACAGACTAAGGCATCGTTCTTCAGGTCAACACAATCAGCACAATATTTATGTATAGAAGTGAACCATAAGAACCATTTTGTTCATGGATGACGGCTCATTTTGACGTTAGCAACCGTGATTAACTCATTCAACCATTGTCTTATCATTGGCCAACCACTGTTTTATATTGTCCGTCCCTTAAACCTGATTTTTAATACTATATGTATCCATGAAATGAGTTGATTTTAAAATGTTTCTTGATTATTGATTTATCTGAATGCCAAGTTTCCGAAAATTCTCCAGTCTTCTTTGTGTTATGTCTACCCAAAATATTGAAGTTTTGCCGACCGATTGTGTATCCATAATTATCGGTAAATATGTACATTGACTTAAGTGGAAATAATCATAGCAGAAAGAATACTCTGAAATCCCTCTTAAGTGTCTTATTGGACAATACTGTTATTAACTTATTCTTTAACTTTATCCTATGTTCTAACTTTTATTCGCGACTCTTGTAAACATGATTTACATTCCCCATTCTTCTTTGTCTAAGCTTTTATTAATTGAATTCAGTCATTATATATATACCTCCATTATGTAGTTTTATTATTGCACTATGCCAGGTCATCGACAATTAGGTTGCGTTTTGCTAAATCTAAGGTTTCTGTGTTACTCTGTTGATGATTGTTAATCTTTGATTGGCTTCTAAAAGTGTTTAGTTTAATCGTCGCAGATAGATACTTGATGCTGTCTTGTTGTGAATACTCCTATTGATTCTTAGGAACCGAACACACTATGTTGTGCAAATGATGTGTCATAAATTAGACGTTTGAATTACTCCCTGAACTCCCACTCATCAATGAGGCATTTTAGTATGGACCTCCCACTATCTAGGCCGATTATAAATATAACGGACAACTACTGTCATTTGTGTAGGTATGACCGAATGAAACATAGTTCCTTTTCTTCTATTTTCCATTCATTATAAGTCATGCACTTATGTTCCTCACCCTAAAATTCAGATTCCTAATCTTCCTTTCTGTTCCCTTGTTTTCTCCATTTCCTTCATTTTAGCCAACTCAATATTCTTCTCAATTACACGGAACCTTTTTATTATATGACAAATATTGTGCCAACACTACTGAAACTTGTGTATTACTGAATTTCTGAAGAAACCTGAAATGGTTCCTTCACAACAGTTATGTACCCACAAGCTATTTGTGTATAACAATAATGCTCAAAGACACATCACTTTGCTGAGAAGTGCCATGTCCCTTGGCTGATCACAAGAAGTTCATAATATCCCAAATTCTTATGAGTTCCTTCTAACGTTTGGTTTGCTTACTTATCGTCTTACTCTGAAATCTTGCAATCCCAAACTATTCTCACATATTCTTTGATATGCTATCTATCCTTATCATCTCTAGACCACATATAATCTGACCAGTATTTTATAACATATACCATTATTTATCTTCATAGCAGTGTGATATGGTAAATGGAAATCTAACCCACAATACATAGGCTTTATTTGTCTGATTCATTTGTATTATGGAACTGGTAAAGATAGTGGATTCTAAAGAGGTGTTCAGAGTGGTATTTAGGTCGAAGTAGTGTTCATGCACACCATAAATGTCAGAGAACCTAACGTTACAGGAGGAGGGAGGGTGGAGTTAGTGACCAACAAGCACGATGATTGGAAGACGACATCAATTAATTTACGCCTATACTGCAGAACATTTTGTTAAATTATGGATCCTTATGGTATAGCAGGATATAACTAACCAATGCTATTGAAGCGTATATATTATACGAATCGCCTCTTCGACTCATGTTTGTAAACTTGAGTAGGGTCCACTTCATACCGAGAAATCCTATTACAAGCAAAACGGGATGATTATGCTTAAATGAAGCCCACGCATGATCCTACAAAATTTGTAAATATAAAAATGAGCTGAAATAGCATCGACGAAAAAATCAGAAACAGAAAGGAGAGAGCCAGTTGCGTATCCGAATACTGTTTTCTGTGATATATTTTGAAACTTAACATAATCCCAAACATTCGGCTTCTTTTTAAACCACCTCCATTTATACAGTTCTTTAAACATTCATCATCATAATTAGGCTTGTTTTCTTTGACTTATTAGGATGCTCTTGCTTTAAAATTAGAGAGAATGGGTCTAATTGGTCACGTCTAATTTATCCGATCTCAAATGACTCAACTTCAGTAGCCATAAACATCGTCTGCTCTTCTTCTCATCCCTTCTTTTTTGCTCTCCGTTTCAGTCCCTCGTGATATGCAACAGAAAACATATGAATAGGATGACTTCTTGCGCCATCATTAATGTCTCAGATGTTCCAGAGGGAAACGACGTTGCGGTTTCCAGAAACTCTCAATTTTACTTGGATTTATTCTCGGCCAACAGCTGCACGTCAAAAACGCAACATTTATAAAGAGCGCCAGTACTCATATTGATCATTCAGGTCTTACTGACATTATTTACATTCATATGTGAGAATTGTTTTCCGCTTGTTTCTATGACCAAATTTCTTTGTGACATTTCAACTCAATTGAGTAACTTATTACAATAAAGCGTGTGACATATGTAACAATTTGATCGCACCTGTGAACCGACATGCCTCGTGAAACATCTTGTTGCTTCAGAATAAACTATAAACTATGACCCTTTTGGTTCGGGTTCGTTATACGTATGGTAATCTATTAGATTTTTCTTAAAGAGTTCTCTCAACCTTTTTAAGAGACGCTTCTCTATTGCATCTGTTAAGTCTTTCTGGGTATTATCGATAATGAATCTAGTGGAGCCAAAGGAGATGAAGTCACTGGAATAATCAATCACAGAACAAATTCCTCAATAAAAGTGGCCTATCCAGCAGTTAAACTGAAAACGTTATGGGAAACGAACTGTTCTCTCAAACAAACTAAAATCGACAAGTCCTCTTTTCTCGGTAGCGCCAACTGCATTTACCAATTCACATGTACGTGCCACAGCACATACATTGGAAGAACTGAGAGAAGGGCACATGTTCGCATTTCTGAGCATGTTCCAAAAACCTTGAGGCTAAAAATGACTACGGCTCTCAATAGTGCAATAGCTCGGCATTTACTTGACACCGGGCATACCATCAACATTCCGCACGCCTTTAAAATTATCAGTAGACAAACAAGCACGGTTGTTCTCCGTTTTGCTGAAACGATAGCGATAAGAAAACTTTAACTGGATTTATGTATTCAGAAAGGGACAGTAGTTAACTTATTATTACCCTTGTAATTCATTTTATTTTCATTCTTTATTTTTATTTTATTTGTTGGTTATTTGCGTAATCTTAATTATTTTTAAGACATTTATTTTTTGTTATAATCCCCTCCCCCCATAACCGAACTCGTAAACCAACTTCTCATTCACATAATTCCGCCCACTCACCCTCTTGAATTTTGTTAGCTCTTCAAATTACATTCACTTATTATGTAAGCTATTTTATCACTGCTTAATTCCATGAATCCTTCACTACCTCTAAAATTATCACACAATTTACAACTCCACTAAACCATTACACAACCCATCCTTAATTGTTTTCTTAATTTTAACACTAATCAACCTCTAACCTTTTCTTGCATATATATATATATATATATATAGTTATTATTGTAAACCTTTGTCATTCCAATCATTTACATTCATTTATGTCAATTGTTTTACACTATTTCCTATCTCAAGATAAAATTCTATAACATATTTGGTTGTAAGCAGCTGACGAGAAACTTCCAAATATTATGAATTCATACTATTCTGCAACTATTCTTGTTCTTGCTTTATTTATTTTCCTATTCTATTTACCTGTTTAACACTTATGTGAATGCACAGGTTCTTCACAGGGTTTTACAAATTGATGGCCCTTCCCTATACACGTTTTTTTCATGCTCTTGATAGTGTGCAAGTGGAATTGTCAGTATCAATTTGCTTTTGTGATTGATCATGGCATTATGTGGCCTATCCAGATGCATGTATATTCTAGCTGGCAACAGTGGTCTCATGGCACGAAATGCTTCAAGATTGGCAAACAGTGTAGGAGTATGTGAGTGTCACCGTCATCAGCCAGGATCTAGAATTGCCTCCCTCGTGACTAGTCTCACCACTTGTTCACACAATATATTTTTGAGCTTCAAGGACAGCTTGATGGATTTCTACTCTCGAATACTGGAGTCTCCATACCCAGGGACGTTCTTCCTAGCACACCTTTCACAACGATATTTCTTCCGCGAAGAACGTCTCGTGAGACTTCTCAGGAATGTTCCTGATAAAATTCTGCCCAGAAAGTGGTATATCAGGCAATATTCTTACATTCCCATCTGATTTCAATGACCAACTTGCCATTAGAGCATACTTTTCATCAGTAGTTGAACGGTACGCGAAGGATTCTTGGGTAATTTTGGTGCTATGAGACCTTCCCCTGAGTTATCTTTGTAACTGTGGCTCTATTCAGAAGTTTTTGAGCTTTCTACTTCAAAAGAAAGTGTATCCCTGATCCAAAATTACTTCAATAACTTAACTATCTGGAATGAAAAATGGCAATTACCATTTAACCTCAACAAGTGAAGGATCATGCACTTTGTAAAGCATCCCTATGAACTACAACTTTACTTAAATAAAGGTAGAGTACAGACACTCAAATCAATACATGATCTAGGAATTAAGCACACAGGGAGGCTGAACTTTGAAGAACATGCCTCCTTTATTATTTCTAAATTTAGACAGCTAATCGGTTTCATAACGAGAAATTTCTTCACAACAAAGGCTAAGTTTACTCTCTACAAAATATGTGTACGACCTTCGCTTGAAAACTGCTCTTTTATCTTCTCTAATATGAATACCACAGACATTTGTTGTGACTGATTTGATTGATTGAACAATTATTGGTCGAATAGCCGGGTGGTAATATTTGTTTAGAACCGCTATTTACCCGATTACTTGTTTTGATTTTGACAGGCAAGGGCGCATGTCTAACCTACTATAGAGGCAAATCAGCAGTCCAAACCGTAGTTTGGATCCTACAGTTCTAAACAAATATTAATTGGTCAAAGTCGTTTGGCAATCGTTTCGCAGATTTTGATGATCGTTTCTGGAAATATTTGATCGTTCGTTTGTGATGCCAATTAATTGTCGAAGGAAATCAAGCTCAAAGCTCGTCGATTTAATGACGAATCCCCTATTACAAAGCAAGTGCCTTTTGATGTCCTTAAGTGTCATGGTTCAGACTCAAATAGGGTTGATTATCATGATAGTGACTCTAGTCTTAATTCGAGGTTAGATGACGTAAAAAATCTTAGTTTAAAGGAGGAGCAAAGGTTTGAATTATCAGGGAAGAGCATTTAGCCTATAGCGTCTGTTGTAGGTCTAGAACTGCCAAAGGTTGAATTGAATTATTTCGATGGACAGCCAAGAGGGTGTGGTGGAACAGACAAATATGAACGCAAAAAGTATAAACAAAGTTACTAAAGATAAATAGTAATATTAATATATACAGTTATTTGTTACAAATACAATAAAAATTAGGGACGTTACTTAAATTGACCCGACGTTGCGTGTTCTGATTAGGTCCGGTAAGGTAAATCCACAATTATGAATGCTTGATGATTCTGAGCAAGTTAGTGAACGCTATAGTGATATAATCCCACATAGGATGTGATATATTCCAATTACAGTCTATAAATAATGATAATATTTGATTTAGACTTCAGTTAACTCGATCGCAAATGAAAATAGAACGAGGGATGCGTGAATAGTAATGTATTTGTTAGTCGGCAAGCATATGTCACGCTATGTAGTAGCTCAACGGAAAGTGTGTTCAAGGTCATTGACTAAAACAACACGTACAGTCATTTAATGATGAATGTACATACAGTGAAAAATAGACAAACAAATACAAATAATATTAAAAACTATTTACAAAATAAGGTTGTCAGGTCTATCTCCACAGATCGTTCGGGCAGTACATTACCACAGCTTGCGATGGCGCTTTGTCTGAGCTTAGTAAGTTACGAGAGAAAGTCAAAATAATCTTTGAAGTATCGGGTCAGCATTAGTTATATCGCGTCCAATCGTCATACTTATCACAAGTTTCTTGGCTCCTCTTTTACTGACAGGCACTTATGAAAAACCACTTCAACTCCCTGATTTTTTTTAACACACTTAAGATAAATACGAAAATGAAATCGGCTTCGGAATCGAAATATCATTTAGCAGTAGCAAGAATTAAAACTCAATTGAATAGCCATTTGGTAAAAGCGGATTTAGGCGACACTTCCTCCTGAAGATATATTAAAACAACGTTATGTTTAGTATTCGTGTCAATGCATGCCATGCATTCCAAGAACCTCAGGTTTCATATCTTTCAAATAAATTTGAAGAAACCCGTGCAAAATTGTGAACTGCAGCGAATGTGCGTTACACTTTTTGGCGGCATGTGCTTGTTTTTGCTCGAAGTGCTATGGCCTGGGTTTTTCCCCATAATTTGACCAAGACCACGCAGCAAAAAGCCATGATTTGTAAGTTAAGCATGGTCAACTTGTTACAATCATTGCAATGAATGCCTTTGGGAACGCTCATTCTATTAGTGGATACTTAATTTACTGTGCACATTTGTAATCACGTTTGCAACTGTTTATTCTGATTTTGCATAAAGAATTTGACTTTGAGTACTTTGTACCTGAAAAATGCATCACGACTTAAAAACACTAATCCTCAAGTGGAATGACATTTAAATTCTAATCTGAAAACCTGTCAATATATCTTGTTTATAATCTAGTAAGTTACTACAAAGATTTTTGTCACACATTCTGGCGTATATTCGTCTAAATATGAATTCACATTTATAGATTAGGGGCAGTGTATCGTTTAATCAAAATGCCTTAAAACGACAAACACTCAAGGTGTTCTTTCGGCGAGACTACAATTTACGGACGACCTTTGTGTGAAACTGAAGTGACCTTGAGAGTGGACAACTACTAATTAGGACTAAATGAGGGTCATAAAGCATCCAGAATTGTCATTTACAGCTAATGGTTAGGGTTAAAAATTAGATTTAGGATTTTCATCACGAACTGACATCAGCTATAATGCCAAAACTTGTTATCTTCTATCTGACTGGTTCGTCCATAAATTATAGTCTCGCCTCCAAAATAAGTATTTTTCTTGGAAGGCCACTCTTCGATCCTTTGACCTGAAGGTCTAATCCACAAGGTGGTAAAGCAACGTCAGGAGATGAAGTTCCATGGTAGCAGGTGTCCAACTCTTCTCACCTTCGGTCGTACCATAGCATTTAGGGTCTGGTGTTATGAATACACCTGAAGGGAAATTCAGCAAAGTGATCCGTGATTAAATATTGACTAGTCTGTTGGTTATTTTAGTGTGAGCTCATATTTGTCGTAATTAAAGTGCTTTTCCTATTCTAACGTTTTATATATTGCCATTTATGAGTCAAATATATTCCTTCGGCTACTTGTACTGCCTTAGATAGTTAAGACGATGCGCTTGTATATAACGCTTTCCTAGTAAGCAGTAGATCTATTCAATGTATTGGGATATTTTTACATTCATAGTTAAGGATGTTCAATAATTTCACAGAATTTCCACTACTTAGATGTTTTAATGATATATATTTTTCAAATTTATGTTTTTTTTGTCTACTGGTAGGTATTATGTTGGTCGTCAGATATGTATTCCTTAATAAATTTGTCTTGGAATCGTGGCTCTTATAGTACTCAAAACATCTTCAAGTTGCTTTAAAAGACGGGTAAGGTAAGAATAGATTAATTACCTTTTATTTGCTTCAGAGCTTTTTAGCCCATGAGTACTTTTGCCTTATTGATTGGTTGCATTTCTCGCTGGGCAAGCTGAAAGTCGAGGATTAAAATAAACAAAATATTTTTCTAACATCCTGCTATGTACATAACACAATTCCAATATTTTTCACTGCATTCCTCAAATGCTTCCAAATATATCTTTGTTATGGATTTGAATGCCTTTTGCAGAATAACTGTCTGTTTGAAGTGATTTTCTATTATATTTGGATTACAGTGATACGATAATGAATTAATATCACAGGCTGGTTAAACACCCTCAAGATCTGTAAGACCGAAGGAAGTAGACTTTAGGAAAGTTGTTAAATGTATAGTATATTTTAATGCTGTATCGAAGCACACACGACTTGGATTTACTTGTCATATGCAACATAAACCGAAAAAGGAGTATCTTAGTCAACATTAAGTATAACCACTTAAAGTGAATTAGCATGGGCTTTATCAATTCGTGGTTAATCATCACATCCCTCAGCTTGTTGTGTTATTTGGGTTGGGATTGGATTATGGAACAACCAAGGATACTCGAACCTAGGAATGAAACCCTAAAATTATTGAGTATCTGTTTGATTCTGCTTAATTTTGTATCACTTACCCGTCTGTTTAAATATATTTCTGTCAGGTATTGGATATCACTATTTAAACATTAAAAATCTTATTTTTATTTACCAGTTTTTTTCATACATCTTAGAGTGCCACAGTCGATCTTGATGCAGGTGAAGAGCCAAGTAGCACATTTACAGACCGACACCTGTGTGGTAAGTTCGTTCTAGCATCTAACAATCTATTGATCAGAAAGTCGGGATAGATTTTTGCTTAATAGCATCCTAATATTTGTTCTTCGGAAGGGGTACACAGCAATTTTAAAAGAAGGTAATCATGAAGTTTACATTATCAGTATTACCATTTTTATTCATAAGTTTTGTTTATTGAAGTTTGGGTCAAATTAAAGTCTATGAGACATTTATTGGTTAGGACGGTATTACAAAGTGGTGAACAGTGGGGTCAGTTGGGTTGTCTCTGAATACTTACGTAATAAATAAAACTTTATCATCATTAGATATTTACTGACCTTAGATGCAGCGTTGCTTTATCTCTTTTTGATGATCAGCTCATATAATATTTTTACTAAATATTTCGTCTGTGAATTAGAGGTTTATTTCAGACAGGGATGCTTAACTCATTGGTTAATATTTCTGTCTTTTGAAGTTTGTCCACTTGATATGGGCTTCATACTCGTTAACGATAATCTACTTGGTCAAGTAATTCAAATGCTCGTTTTATCAGAATTGTTTCGTTCCTGTTATAATGAAAATTAAAACAAACTTCCAATAAAAATACTTGTCTCAGGCCAATTAAATCGAAGTGATCAGTTAAATAATTGTCATCAATAATTTAAAATTACCACAGTTGACAAATAGAAATTTTCTTAAAATTGTTTCTACACAACTTGGCATACTCATCTGAATATTTATTTTTCCTCTTGTGTTTTATTTTTTTTAGTTATTCAGCTTTACGGTCAATTATGTCTTAAACCACCACCTTTTTGTGTATGGTGTTGTGCAACGGTGTTATTTTCCAAAACTTTAAATGAAGATTTGATTGAGACTGATTCTAACAATTGCAATTTATCTGCTAATTATAAAGATCAATTAGAGACTTTAATTACAGTGGGAAATAATTTATTTTCTAAACTAAGTGATTCATCGCCGTATAAACCATGCCTTAACACTTATTTAAAGGAGGCTAGACGTATTGTAAGTTCTCACTTATGTATTATATTGTTGCACTTGAACATGATACTATTATTATTAACTACATGAGTGTACATTTTATTTAAGGTTTTATATGTTCTTATTGTCACTATTACGAATTACTTAAGGTAATGATAGTAAACGACAATACATAGGATTAACTGATATATGTAGAAATCATTTCACCAAAGTAACTAGATATATGGGTTGTTTCTATGCTTATTTTATCTAAAATAATTCAAGAATATTACCTAGCTTGCCGGAAATGATTCTATAAGAAGCTCCATTGTTGAAAACCTCGTTAAAACAGGCCATTCGATCAAAATGAACTTTGCGTTCAAAATCATCTACAAGGTAATTTGAAAACTGCCATGGCAGTTAGCTCCCGTCTTCTTAGCGTTGCCGTCACCTTTGGCGAAGGCGAGATATCCGTCTATCAATAAAAGGACGAGTATACTGCGCGGCAGTCCGTTCTGTTTTACTTTACGGCAGCGAAACATGACCTTTAACAGTAGAAGACACCCGTAAGCTACTAGTATTTGACCACAGATGCCTTAGAAATATTGCTGGCGTCTGTTGGGATCACCGGGTAAGTAATAGTGAGGTTAGACGCAGGGTATTAGGTAATGATGGTTAATCAGTTGATGAGGTTGTTAATCTTTATCGACTGAGATGGTTGGGCCACGTGTTACGCATGCCTGAACACCGATTACCACGTCGTGCAATGCTAACGGGTGTTAGAGATAGTTGGAAGAGAATTAGGGGTGGTCAAACCAAAACGTGGCATCAGTGCTTGAAGACACTAACCCCTAGTCTGAGCCATGTTGGTAGATGCAGACTACATGGTTGGGGTCCGCGTGACTTTCGTAACCGATGGTTGGAGACTCTGGATGACATGACTCAGAATCGATCACAATGGCGTAGGTGTATACATTCTTTGCCTTCCTTTAAACCGTGAGATTAAAATCGCTTCATATCTTTCTTTCTACGAACTAATTCTTTCTTCCTGTACTATGTCCTTATACACAATCTTTCTTTTATATATTACTACCATTGAAGTAATTACTACTATGAATCCGGTGTTCATTTTGTCGTGCTAATGAGGTATGGCAAATTGAACCGGTTCATATATGTGCCTTGTGCTACGATGTAGCTGACCGACTGACTGAACACGTAATCAAGTATGCTTGCTCATACAAGCATGGTAATAATAATGTGAGAATATAAATACGTCGTTGCCATTCTAATAATACTGTTAACTAGGTTAATTGAAGTGTTTAACAAAATTAAGCGCATACAAATTGAAGTGTAAGTGAGGTGCTATAGTATCATTCATTTACTTTTATGTTTCTCATGTCTTCATTTGTATCGTAACGGTAATTAACCACAATACTTGTCTGTTATAAATTCTTTAGTTCATCTCTCATTTATTCATCTAATTGACGGTTTACTAACTAGCTTTCGACGTTCATAATATCAGCTCAATTCGTTCAAGTATATCACAAATTAAATCATTTTCGAGCTAGTAGAACAAACCCACATCGAGTAAATCATTATTATCTAATTAAAACTACTTATCTTAATGTTTTAAAGTAGTTCAGACTAGTTTAGAACTATGTAGTTTTTCGTTATTATATTCAGAACATTTTAACAGTTAAACCTATGAGATACTCATAACAAAGTTTATTGTTATCTGTCTGTTGCGTTTTTCTTTTCAACTTAATCTTTGAATACTCTTACAACTATCCAACCGTTATATTACGGTTTTGTAGTCTGGATTTTCTGTGTAGTCAATGAAACAATATTTGAGTTCAAGTAAAATTTAAACTACCTCTTGTTTCTGTAAGTTTGCAAAAACAAATCAGTTTGGTACAGAATTTCTGTTCTTCTAGAGCGTTATCCTCTTAGGTTGATTAATTAATCACCACCACCCCTCATACACACAAAAAATTATTTTATCATTCTGTAATTTAGATTATGCATCTATACTTGGAATCATCTGCACCAACAAGTAATTATACTCTGTGTTTTTCCAAATTGAATCAACATTATTCTCAATCAGATCTAGTAAGTTAGCTATTTTATGTCAATATTCTATGAATCTGTTCAGTTTGTCATTGGATTATATTTTCTAGTTGAAAGAGGAAAATGTTCTTGGTGACTAACGTATACAGTTGCCTAATAGTTTTTACTTTTCTGTTCCTTTGATACGGGCTAAGCTATTATAGTCATTAGCTTTGTTTTGGATAACTTTTTCGTTACATTTGTGATAAAATTAGTTTACAATATCAAAAAAAAACAAACTGTGCCAACATCTGGTAAATACTCTTCGTAATTTTCAATGTTTCTTGTTATCTGCTTAGTTAGTTAGTTTGAGGTCAGTGACTAGTGTTCCCTGGGATGTTTTACTTCTAATACTACTATTCTGGAGGTTAACTAAATCTCCTTACACATTTAAGAAATTGCGTCATCTATAGTTCTAGCGAGCTACTCAATTGTTCAGATATAAGATATAGCCGTCCCGAGTTGACAAAGCTTAACAGCTGAAATATTTAACTTTCAGTTACTGATTTCAGGTGGAAATTGTGTTTCATTCAACTGGATTCGGGTAGCCAGATATCAAAACTAGCTCATCCTGAACGTGTCGAAATAAGTGGTTATAGTTTAATGTCCTGAAAACACACTCGTTTAGTTGAAAATGAAAATAAAAATGTCTTCTAGGGAAGTTTACTCAAATTCAGAAGGTAGGGTGAGATTTTTATGTTGCTTATTAATAAAGCTAGTTCTACGATTTTAGCTGAATGATATTTCTTTAAAATGGATAGGACTTAGTCAATCTCGTAGTAAATTTTAAAACATCATCGGGCTACTGTAGACTCATATTTGATGTAAGACATACTAGTTTGATAGCGGTTATCTGACCTATTTCTAATAAATCTATAATCGAAAATTATAAACTGTAAATTCTCTATTTCAACCGAAGCTGAAATGTTTTTCGTCTAAGATAAGTCGGTACTACCATTGAGTCTGCTGACTGCACAGAGGTGTGACGACAGTAAGGTGTCTCCCTCAGACAACCAACATAACAGCGATACTGCCTTCCTACAAGGAGGGCTGGGGTTAGAAAAGGCAGACCCTAAAAATGCACACCTCGCCTTGTCCCACGAATATCCGTCTCCGAAGGTAAGGTCTCAAGAAGTTCGAAGCTAACACAGAAATTACTCACATAAAGATCATGAGTGACCGACCTCAGGCAGTTGTTCCTTGGACACTGCGGTCACGCCAACTTCATTGTTAAAGATAGTTATTTATTTCAACAAGCTCATGCAATTTATTCTGGTCATAAATTTAAGTAAAACAAGGATAAATATTAGAAAATAGAAAAATGAATTCATTATAACGTATAATAATTTTTATATTCAGATACACAAAACTGTTGACATAGTTTCTAAAAAGATATTGACTAGATGAAAAGACAGTCTAACTATTGATAACTTTAAGTCCGGTGCTACTGGACAGTTACAATTACAATTCGGTAGTAGGGAGTTTATTTATTATTTATTTGAACACATAGATATTGGTACAAGGGGGCACCAGATACATATGCGCCTCACTTGATTTGTGTGAGGGCTGTGATACTGCCCGGGTGCCCAGACCGAAGAAGGTGGTTTTCTTAGGGAGCCACACCTGGAACCTTCGACTTAAAGGTCTGATCCACAAGGCGATGCAGCATCGTAAGGAGATGCAGTCCCATGGTAGCAGGTGACCAACAATTGGTTCATATGCCATTTGTTCCTTCAGGATCCTGGAGCCAGCCCATGTGCACCATTGGTTTGTAATTAGGGTTTTCCAACTCCCGTAGGTGGACTCTTTGTGTCCACCAACCTGGTTAAGGCGGTTTACATTTGCTTTTTGTCCTTCCAATTTCTTGAAGAACACCCGTGGTGCGATAAGGCAATGAGTAGAACTTCCCTGGCAGAGGCTATATACATGTGGCCGTGTGAGAGTATTTTGAGAGGGAGAGCTGATTCTCCCCACTCTCGGTCGTACCAGGGCATTCGGAGGTGGTAGTAGGAAGACTTATGGATATTTTCGATACATTTAAGTATTAAAACTATTTTGAGTTTGTTATGAATCCATACTTAAAATCAAAGCCAACAAAAGGATGATACTATATGTTATTTGCTTAGCTTCATTGTCCAAATATTATGATAAAACATTTATGCTTGTATCCTGGAGTATTTTAATTCATCTATAGAATTTGTACACTAAAACAAGAAAGTTCACACAAGGAATTTATTTCTTTGCTAGTTCCGATGTAAACTTTTATCTAAAATCTTATTAACGATTTTTCTAAGTCTTGTATTCAAATTACTTCAAGTTATTGAATTATGAATCGGCTTTATCTTCTTTACATTCACACATACCTTCAATGTTTCATGGTTACATTTGACTGATGAACCTCAATGAATCCTAAAGAAATCATAGTCACATAGTCAACCAATTCATGCATTAAGAATACATTATCCAACAATCAGTTTTTATGTATTTGTCGGATTTCATCGATTACAAATGCGAAATCAGTTCACCGATCCACAATGATTACTAATTACTGTGTATTTTAACATCAATCGGTTCATGATCTCAATCAAAAACTTAGTAATCTCCACAACCCCTATACTAGTAATTAACATGTGCTCACTAGTGACTAACTTCGTGAGGGAATTCTCGGAGTTCTAGTGAGAAGCCGCGATTAGTGGAGCTAATCCATGTCGGGTAGAAACAGGTATCTACCTCAGTACAATGGAAGATGGTCGCGCAATTTCGTAAATTGGTTGATGTTAGACACTATCACCATTGGATGCCGGCTCAATGGTCCAGTAGGTTAAGCGTCCGCGCGCGAGACCGAAGGCCCTGGGTTCGAGTCCCACTGGCGGGATCGTGGATGCGCGCTGCTGAGGAGTCATGCAATAGGACGAAACGGCCGTCTAGTGCTTCCAGGTTTTCAATAGTAGTCTAACATCAATCGGTTCATGATCTCAATCAAAAATATTTTTAATCACTTTGAATCATATTTTTATTTCATTTCGTTATTATTACTATTATAATCAGTGTCTCAATAATTTACAATAATTCAATTCTAATTAGTCATATTTAAGTGACTACTTATTCTCTTTCATATCATTATCATGATGAATTTCTTCTTTATCGTTTTTAAGACTGATGAAGTACACAACTTCCGATTACGATTTTTAACACTATTCGTATCTGAGAACAAAGTAAATTGTTATTTAAATGAAAGATGGTTCCCGGCTAGATTTAATGTTTTTAAAAAAACTACAACAATTAGCATTTGATATTGTTAAACATTTACCTGAAGTATTATTGGATAAAGTGAGTAATATCAATGATAGTTCACTTTTTTAAGTTTATATTAACCGTTAATAGAATAGGTTAATAAACAATAATGGGTAGGAGATTTACTGTTTTAATATCCTAACCGTCCAGTTATCATAATCTCACAATGTCCATATACTGTTAATGTGACTTAACTTTTTATTTGGATACACAAATAAGCTGATAATAATATCACTATCAACTCCGCCTGTAGCTGTTCTAGAGTTACTGACGGTCCCAAGCCCGGGTAAAGGAGGAGAATTGGGCATGGAGTTAGCGACCCCATCCCGTAGAAAACTAACTCGCTAAAAAAACGCTAACCAGAAAAAATAATTCAAACCATTTAAACTCTGCCCTGGGAGTTAGAAGGTCTTCATTTAGAAGAAATATGACGCCTCATGATGAAAGCCGAATTCCTTCAGAAGTTACGAGGCCGATGCCCCTTCTGACAACCAGAGCAACCATTTATTTAGGTACATGGAACGTCCGAACAATGTGGGAGACCGGGAAGACCAGTCAAATAGCAACGGAAATGAGGAGATACAACTTGGCATTACTGGGAATCAGCGAAACCCATTGGATCCAAGCTGGATAACAAAGGCTAAATACAGGAGAGATGCTGCTATACTCCGGCTGCGAAGAGAAAAATGCTCCACACACTCGGAGTTGCTCTAATGCTGTCCAAAGTAGCACGAAATGCACTTGTAGGATGGGAATCTCATGGATCCAGAATCATCAAAGCATCATTCAAAACAAAGAAGGAGGGGATCACAATGAATATTATCCAATGATATGCACCCACCAATGATAGTAACGACGACATTAAAGATCAATTCTACGATAGGCTGCAACCAATCATAGAGAAGTGCCCAAGAAAGAATCTCACCGTTCTGATGGGAGGTCTAGACGCCAAGGTCAGAATAGACAACACCGGATATGAAGATATCATGGGACGACATGGACTGGGAGAAAGAAACGAAAATGGAGAAAGATTTGCAAATTTGTGTGCATTCAACAAATTAGTCATAGGAGGCACAATATTTCCACGCAAACGTATACACAAGGCTACATGGATCTCACTGGACCACACTACAGAGAACCAGATAGATCATATTTGCATCAATAAAAAGTTCCGAAGGACAATGGAAAATGTGCGAAGCAGGAGAGGAGCTGACATAGCTTCAGATCACCACCTAGTTGTGTCCAATTTAGAACTGAAGCTAAAGAAAAACTGGACAACTGGACAAATAGCACTACAAAGGTTCAATACAGCCTTCCTTCGAGATACTGACAAACTCAATGAATTCAAGATAGCTCTCAACAACTGGTTCCAAGCCTTACAAGATCTACTGAAGGAAGAAGAAACTACTATGGAGGACAACTGGAAAGGCATCAAAGAGGCATTAACTTCAACGTCTCAAGAGGCTCTGGGCCTAAAGAAACACCATCATAAGGAATGGATCTCTATAGAAACTCTGAACAAGATCAAAGAAAGGAGGAACAAGAAGGCAGCAATTAACAACAGCCGAACACGAGCAGAGAGTCTAAGCACAAGCTGAGTACATAGAAACAAACAAGCAAGTGAAGAAGAGCATTAGAGCCGACAAGAAGAAGTACGTGGAACAACTAGCAACGACGGCGGAAAAAGCTGCAAGGGAAGGAAATATGAAACAGCTTTACTATTCAATGAAGAAACTTGCAGGGGAATACAGTAAACCAGAGAGACCGGTCAAAGACAAAGAAGGCAAGCCAATCACTGAAGTTCAACAACGGCGGAACAGATGGGTAGAATACTTCGAGGAACTTCTAAATAGGCCGGCTCCAATGAGTCCACCGGACATCGAAGCAGCACACACAGATCTTCCTAGAGATGTCAACCCACCAACGATGGAAGAAATCAGAATGGCCATCAGACAAATCAAGAGCGGGAATGCAGCAGGACCCGACAACATACCAGCTGAAGCACTGAAGTCAGACACCGAAGTAACTACAAACATGCTTCACCTTCTATTCAAAAAGATTTGGGAGGAGGAACAAGTGCCGATGGACTGGAAAGGACACCTCGTCAAGATTCCAAAGAAAGGAGATCTGAGCAAATGTGAAAACTACAGAGGCATTACACTACTGTCAATACCAGGGAAGGTCTTCAACAGTGTTGCTGAATCGGATGAAAGATGCAGTAGACGCCCAACTTCGAGATCAACAAGCTGGATTCCGAAAGGATCGGTCGTGCACAGACCGACATGCAACACTACGGATCATCGTCGAACAATCAGTTGAGTGGAACTCGTCACTATACATCAACTTCATTGATTATGGAAAGGCATTTGACAGTGTAGATAGGATGACGTTATGGAAACTTATTTTCCTTCAGGTGTCGAGGTCCTCATAATCCAGTCGACCGCAAGAAGAAAGAGGAAGGGAGAGAGTAAACAGCCTTGTCTGACTCCAGTCCTTACTTGGAATGCATCTGTCAGCTGTCCTCCATGCACTACTTTGCACTGTAGTCCGTCGTATGAGTTCCGGATAATGTTGACAATCTTCTCAGGAACTCCGTAGTGTCGAAGAAGTTTCCATAATGTCCTCCTATCTACACTGTCGAATGCCTTTTCATAATCAATGAAGTTGATGTATAGTGATGAGTTCCACTCAACTGATTGTTCGACGATGATCCGTAGTGTTGCAATTTGGTCTGTGCACGACCGATCCTTACGGAATCCAGCTTGTTGATCTCGAAGTTGGGCGTCTACTGCATCCTTCATCCGGTTCAGCAACACTCTGTTGAAGACTTTCCCTGGTATTGACAGTAGTGTAATGCCTCTGTAGTTTTCACATTTGCTCAGATCTCCTTTCTTTGGAATCTTGACGAGGTGTCCTTCTTTCCAGTCCATCGGCACTTGTTCCTCCTCCCAAATCTTTTTGAATAGAAGGTAAGCATGCTTGTGGTTGCTTCGATGTCTGATTTCAGTGCTTCAGCTGGTATGTTGTCGGGTCCTGCTGCTTTCCCGTTCTTGATTTGTCTGACGGCCATTCTAATTTCTTCCGTCGTTGGTGGGTTGACATCTATAGGAAGATCTGTGTGTGCTGCTTCGATGTCCGGTGGATTCATTGGAGCCGGCCTATTCAGGAGTTCCTCGAAGTATTCTACCCATCTGTTCCGCTGTTGTTGAATTTCAGTGATTGGCTTGCCTTCTTTGTCTTTGACCGGCCTCTCTGGTTTACTGTATTTCCCTGCTAGTTTCTTCGTTGTATCGTAAAGCTGTTTCATATTTCCTTCTCTAGCAGCTTTTTCTGCCGTCGTTGCTAGTTCTTCCACGTATTTCTTCTTGTCGGCTCTAATGCTCTTCTTCACTTGCTTGTTTGCTTCTATGTATTCAGCTTGTGCTTAGACTTTCTCTGCTCGTGTTCGGCTGTTGTTAATTGCTGCCTTCTTGTTCTTCCTTTCTTTGATCTTGTCCAGTGTTTCTATAGAGATCCATTCCTTATGATGGTGTTTCTTTAGGCCCAGAACCTCTTGACACGTTGAAGTTAATGCTTCTTTGATGCCTTTCCAGTTGTCCTCCATAGTAGTTTCTTCTTCCTTCAGTAGATCTTGTAAGGCTTGGAACCTGTTGTTGAGAGCTATCTTGAATTCATTGAGTTTGTCAGTATCTCGAAGGAAGGCTGTATTGAACCTTTGTAGTGCTGTTTGTCCACTTGTCCAGTTTTTCTTTAGCTTCAGTTTTAAATTGGCTACAACTAGGTGGTGATCTGAAGCTACGTCAGCTCCTCTCCTGGTTCTCACATCTTCCATTGTCCTTCGGAATTTTTTATTGATGCAAATATGATCTATCTGGTTCTCTGTAGTGTGGTCCGGTGAGATCCATGTAGCCTTGTGTATACGTTTGCGTGGAAATATTGTGCCTCCTATGACTAATTTGTTGAATGCACACAAATTTGCAAATCTTTCTCCATTTTCGTTTCTTTCTCCCAGTCCATGTCGTCCCATGATATCTTCATATCCGGTGTTGTCTATTCCGACCTTGGCATTTAGATCTCCCATCAGAACGGTGAGGTCCTTTCTTGGGCACTTCTCTATGATTGGTTGCAGCCTATCGTAGAATTGATCTTTAATGTCGTCGTTGCTATCATTGGTGGGTGCATAACATTGGATAATATTCATTGTGATCCCCTCCTTCTTTGTTTTGAATGATGCTTTGATGATTCTGGATCCGTGAGATTCCCATCCTACAAGTGCATTTCGTGCTACTTTGGACAGCATTAGAGCAACTCCGAGTGTGTGGAGCATTTTTCTCTTCGCAGCCGGAGTATAGCAGCATCTCTCCTGTATTTAGCCTTTGTTATCCAGCTTGGATCCAATGGGTTTCGCTGATTCCCAGTAATGCCAAGTTGTATCTCCTCATTTCCGTTGCTATTTGACTGGTCTTCCCGGTCTCCCACATTGTTCGGACGTTCCATGTACCTAAATAAATGGTTGCTCTGGTTGTCAGAAGGGGCATCGGCCTCGTAACTTCTGAAGGAATTCGGCTTTCATCATGAGGCGTCATATTTCTTCTAAATGAAGACCTTCTAACTCCCAGGGCAGAGTTTAAATGGTTTGAATTATTTTTTCTGGTTAGCGTTTTTTTAGCGAGTTAGTTTTCTACGGGATGGGGTCGCTAACTCCATGCCCAATTCTCCTCCTTTACCCGGGCTTGGGACCGTCAGTAACTCTAGAACAGCTTCAGGGAGAGTTATCTTGTAATGTGATTAAGGCAATATGCAATTTGTCGTTCTGTGCATGTTGTGTCGATGATGCTGAAAGCTGCGGTTAATTGTTTTGCAGTATCATTCATTTGAAACCGTTCAAGATTGCGCTATGGCCTTGATATTTCTCGAATGCAGTTAGTGAGCTCTACAGTTCATATAAAATTTTGGAAGTGGTAACCTGTAATTTTATTATATGTCTGGTTGCTCTACTATATCATTCTCATAACAAGGAGGTAACAACTAGGAACTAAAGTTTACTAGATAGTATGTACCTCATCACCCGTGATTCTTCAGGCTTTTCTAATGATCTACACTACTCGAAGTCTATTTATTTCCGTGAGTGTGTTGAGCTTAAAACTGTTTATCGAAATCCTAGTAATCAGTATTTTAGTTATCGATCAAGTCATTGCACAATATGATTCGTTATTTAGTGATATGTTTTAATCAATCAATTGATTTCAATAAGATCTCAGGTAGTTGTTTTCAATATCAATTACTGATAAGTATACATGAAAATTTAACTTAAACTTCATGTTTCAAAGTGTGTTGATAGATTGTTTAGTCTAAAGATTGTGTTTACTCAATTTTAACAAATTTCGATAATTCTTATTGAATATTCTCTTAATGAGAGTTAAAAAAAAACCCAGTAATTATTTAATGAATAATTATTTTATTTCATTGAAAGGTTGGATCAAGTGAATGGGTATATAATGATGCAATACTATTAGAATTAAATACACTTTTAGCTTTAATTATACGTCAACAATTCATTCGTAAATCTACATGTACAGAAGAAGATTTATTTGAATTGATTCATGCTTATCATTCTCAATCATGTCCATCTCAGTTACTTTAAAATTGGTAGATTGTTTGTTTGTTTGATTGTTTCTAATTAAATTGAATTTTGTAAATAGTTCTAGAAATTGTACTTTTGGCTACATGTTGCCATAATCATGTTTTATCTTTTTCAATGTGAAGTTTTATTTTCATAAACATTCTTACATGTATTCATTTGTTAAAACAGTAGAAATGTGTTATAATTGTTAATACTGTAGTGAACAAGAACACGGGTGGGGACAATCGATTGTATTTAGCACAAAGATTACAGACTATCTCAATAAAATGTGAATACCATAAAGTCAATCGTCAATTTGCAAAATATCATTCCATCATATCAAACTGTACTGTTCCCGTTGCAAACACTAATCCATTGTCGCCCATTCCATTGTACATGCGTTTTCTTACAATTCCATTGTGCTCTTGCTCTTCCTTTCTCGATCTTCGCCATCTTCTGCTGCCGGACATTACGTTCTTTTAACGCACGTTATATACTACTTATATCAATATAAGTAGCTCACACCACACTCGTCCCCCCCCATAAGGCAGTCGTTCTTGTGGTGGTTCATGCTCGCCGCGCAACATTCTCCGTCTCTGCAGTCTGTGCCACGCTCTCCGTCAAGATGTCGAGTCTGCGGCGCGCTGGCTTCCACAGCTCTGTCGACCTGCCGGGGTAACAACAACCAACATCCATCCGGCACCTGGGACGCTTGACATCCGCACTCCACCGGCCTGCTGAGCCATCTACATCCGATGTCCGCCCAGCAGCCGCGCGTCCCGAAGCTCCACTCCGTCGACAGCACCCGCTACAGCCAACGCAGCCCCGCCAGGACACTTCACCAGACGCCACCTCTCCGCACCAGACTGCCCCAACTGGCACCCCAACTCCAGGCCCGCAACGGCGTCCGCAGAACAGCACACTCCTCCTCTCCTGGTTGGCAGCGACACCAAATGTAGTGAACAAGAACACGGGTGGGGACAATCGATTGTATTTAGCACAAAGATTACAGACTATCTCAATAAAATGTGAATACCATAAAGTCAATCGTCAATTTGCAAAATATCATTCCATCATATCAAACTGTACTGTTCCCGTTGCAAACACTAATCCATTGTCGCCCATTCCATTGTACATGCGTTTTCTTACAATTCCATTGTGCTCTTGCTCTTCCTTTCTCGATCTTCGCCATCTTCTGCTGCCGGACATTACGTTCTTTTAACGCACGTTATATACTACTTATATCAATATAAGTAGCTCACACCACACTCGTCCCCCCCCATAAGGCAGTCGTTCTTGTGGTGGTTCATGCTCGCCGCGCAACATTCTCCGTCTCTGCAGTCTGTGCCACGCTCTCCGTCAAGATGTCGAGTCTGCGGCGCGCTGGCTTCCACAGCTCTGTCGACCTGCCGGGGTAACAACAACCAACATCCATCCGGCACCTGGGACGCTTGACATCCGCACTCCACCGGCCTGCTGAGCCATCTACATCCGATGTCCGCCCAGCAGCCGCGCGTCCCGAAGCTCCACTCCGTCGACAGCACCCGCTACAGCCAACGCAGCCCCGCCAGGACACTTCACCAGACGCCACCTCTCCGCACCAGACTGCCCCAACTGGCACCCCAACTCCAGGCCCGCAACGGCGTCCGCAGAACAGCACACTCCTCCTCTCCTGGTTGGCAGCGACACCAAATGTAGTGAACAAGAACACGGGTGGGGACAATCGATTGTATTTAGCACAAAGATTACAGACTATCTCAATAAAATGTGAATACCATAAAGTCAATCGTCAATTTGCAAAATATCATTCCATCATATCAAACTGTACTGTTCCCGTTGCAAACACTAATCCATTGTCGCCCATTCCATTGTACATGCGTTTTCTTACAATTCCATTGTGCTCTTGCTCTTCCTTTCTCGATCTTCGCCATCTTCTGCTGCCGGACATTACGTTCTTTTAACGCACGTTATATACTACTTATATCAATATAAGTAGCTCACACCACAATACTACTAAATGGTAAAAAAGAAAGAATCATAATGACTATGTAAATTGTAGTGCATAAGTATTATATGGTAATGGAATTAAAGGCAAAATAATTAATTTATGAATAACATATCATGTACTGTATCATATCAATGGTTCGCATAAGTCAGTCAATCAGCTACAATGTAGGACCAGACACGTATATACATCGGTCCAAGTTGCCACACCTCATTAGCAAAAACAAGATGTACACCAAATTCATAGTAGTCACTTCAGTGGGAGTGATGTATAAAATAAAGATTGTGTATAGAGATATCCAGTCAGCCAGTGACAAAGTAGAACTTTGTACGTACGTACATCAGTTCGAGTTGCCATACCACATTAGCACAGAGGTGCAGTTGTCTATTCGAATCGCACAGTGGTAGAGGTAGAAAGAGTGTAGGCAGTGGTCGGAAAGATTAGGGTTTTGAGATGTTATTCAAGGAGTATAATTCAGTGAAACAAATTTGGAAAGAGAAGAAAAGAGACAAGGAGGAATCAGGAGATTAGAATTTGGGAGAACACAGAGAGTGGATGCACCTGCGCCATTGCAAGCGATTTTGAGCCATGTCATTCAGGGTCTCTAACCATCGGTTGCTATCATCTCGCGGTCCCCAACCAGTTAGTCTACACCTACCAATCTGACTCAGTCCACTTGTCAGTGACTTTATGGACTTGCGCCAAGTTTGTTCTGGCCTCCCCTAGCTTTCTTTCAACCTACTCCTATACCACTGAACATCGCACGTCGGGACAGAGAGTGTATACACTACACCATTGTGATCAATTCCTAAATGGCAATTAGAGGTAAAAAATTTTCAAAAGTCCCTGTATAAAGTCCGACTTTATTCTTAGGATCAAGTACAAGATTTACCAATTGGATGACGAAATTAGGATTTAAGTAGAAAATTTGCTTGATTCAATTTAGGCTTTTTTTAAATTTACAACTCCTTCTAGAGCATATGCTATACTTGGGATTGATTCTTTTGGATCGGCCATCTACGTAAATGAAAATGTTTTTTACCATTAATAAATGAATTCGATATTGATTTCTTAAAGCTTTGACAAAGAGTTACTTTTCTTTCAGAAGATTCATTGGCTATTTTCTTGATACAGTTAAACTTCAGGAAGTTCAGAAAAAAATACACGTATTCGTTCTTCAATGGTTTACAAGTATCATTTCTTCATCAGAACCTTTTGTTGCACTTCGACTATCTTCTGTATCCCGTCTCTTCAAGATTCATTAGTTTGCTCTGTTTACGAGTTATTTATGAGATTGATATGTGGTAGTGAAAGTGTGGTTGGTCACTGAGTTTGGACAAAGAGACACAGAACTTACTGACTATTAAATGTGTGATTCCCTTTAATTTTTATTGATTTCTACTCCAGACCCACTGAGAGTGACTACTTGTAATTGTAAGGCACAAAGTATTGTATAATTTGTACTCCAGTTTTCTATTCGTGATCATGAATCTTGTATCTGATATAATGTGATCTACATGTGTATGGAGGATCGTTCGAGTATTTTATCCTGAAGTAGTATAAACTCGGTTATCCAGCCCAGTCTTATTACCGTCTTAGCATAGAATACCGCAGAGAGAAATCTATCTGAATTCGTCCGTTATATCGGAAATCCATTCCTTAATTATTATACGAACTAGGGAAGCAGCTATTAATGACTTTTGAATGTCTGTCTAGTTATTTTTGCACTCCTCAGATTTAGAGTTGTGCTTTTCATTGCTCTATGAAATTTTTTGGACTCGTCTGCTATTTTGTGGATAATGCATTCTATACATCCAGATTCCAAACCTTTTGATGCTGCATGACTTGGAAGGTACTATCCATAACATTTTAGCGGATTTAATGGCTACTAACTACGATTTTCTAGCTACGGTGTGTCTAGGATGTCACACTTTATTCAGACTAGACAGTTGATGATCGATTGTATCCTGAAACTATCCATGAAAAGTGTCTAGGTAATCTGAAATGCTCTTGTTTTTTCTAGTTACGGAATTCGCATTTGTACTAGTAGTTCTTACAATAATGGTGTCAACAATATATGAGAACAAAAACTGGTAGACCGTTGTGTCTTGAATATGGTAGATTACTGTTATAATGAACTTCTTGAAAATGAATTTATTATTGTAGAATGTTATAAAGGCATGTACATTCTGCCTAACTTCGTGAACTTTCATATGAGGTTGCACTCAGTGACTTTACGACATCTTTAATGAAGCGGTGAAATAAATTGGTCTAATTCTTGCAAAATTTATCACGAGAATGAAAATACAGTACTGAAATTTGTAGTTGCTGTAAATCTGCTGGAAAATAATGTTTCATACTGAGTGGAGGCAATATAGCGTGCTGAAGTTAGTCATCAAGCCATTAATAACATTTTTACCGGATATTAACCAGTTGAAGAATAAATGAAAATGAGGAAATGTCAGTGGACCAGTAAATAGTGAATTAGAATTGTTGACTTATTATTAACATGTGTAAAAATGCCATGAAGTCTATTTAAGAGTAAAATGAATTAGCATAGTCACTAATAATTTAACATAAAAATGATTTAGTAAGTCACACTGAAATAGCACTAACTGGTGAATGATACTAGTAGTTGTATTTGCTTTAGTGGGAATTTTACGCTACAATAATTAGTTATTATGTATCGTCGACAGAATCCTAATCCCAAGTGTCGGCCTCCTGTTAGATCTGTATTAGCAAGCTAATTGAAAGCACCGGAGAAAGCAGACCATTATTTGAACATATGAAGTTAGCAGTCGGTTAGTACTCAGATGTTTGAGAGATGAGATAATTGTATGTTGTTACAATCGGTAAGGCTCCTTAACTACAATTAACGGTGGCATTTGATGTTTGATATGTTTTCGACTGATATATCATATGTATGTGATGATAAATAGTAAGTGCTCCATTGTAGTCCAAAAATTAATCACCAGATCATCGTCAAGCAGAACATGAGTAGTAATCATAAGTTTCCCTATGAAACTTCTACAACATTGGTCCCTACTGTTGTCGATGTTTGGTAAGTGCGATACTGTTGATGTTAGTTTCAGGAGGTTTGCTTGAGATTCGTGGTCATGTTTGTGTCACCAGACCACCAGTTGAAACGATCAGGTTGTGAGTTATTTACTATAAGAGTGTTTGTACTGAAATCGTCTGTTAGATAAAAACGGTCATTAGAAAGCAATACCTCATTTGTCGAGTAGTTACTTATATCTATCTGTCGACAAAGTCATTTTCAATGGATAATCGAGTGTACCGATCATATTTCTTGATTGTCAAGTCATACGGGTGCTTTATGATGCATCTATGATGTTAATGAGTCATTGATGTTGAATGCAAGCAGTACTATTTTTGATGCGTTGAACCATTTATGCCTTTCATTTGCTCACTTCTGTAGCGGCTTCATATCTACAAAAGCTTATCCTTTTTTGAACTGATTTAGGGCTAAATTATCTTATAAATGTTAAATGCGTCAATCACAATCCTATTAATTGTGAACTTTCACCCATGGACCATATTATTCTTGGACTATATAAACTCAAATTGCTTTTGACTGAGAATTCAAACATACAGTACGATTGATATTTACATCAATCAAATAATCACTTCACAGCATACACCATATATGATTCTCATTTCATACAAACTCAATACTCTATACAATTGTTCTACTGAATCACTGTGTGTGAAATCTACCTCCTAAACATCTCCAACATTATATTGTAATCAAAGTTCGTTATACAACAGGAAAAGTCGTACCACTAACCTGAGACCAATAAAATGTAGTCGAATATGCTTCCGAGAATTGGTGAGCCTCACAAACGAAATAAATGCGGCATATCTTGCAAAGGTTCAAGTGAATTCTCACGTGTAGATTGTCCTACTGATGTCGAAGTCATTGACAGTGTAACTACAACGCTGCATACCACAGACTTGTAGAGGTTATCTCCTTTCCATTTGACTCCAACATATGATGTCCGGTTAGCAGAACTTTAGCAGGCCGATTCTCCCCTAGCAGTGCTATGAATTTACTTCAGAATATCCAAAAGTCAGAACACCAGTTGTTGGGGTAGTGTACTGTTAATCATAAAATTCATAATTACGAGTGAGGCAAGTACATGGGGGAGTGATTGTGTGAGTCAAAATCGGAATTTCTATTTGTGTTAATCAATTGTAGGTAAGTTATTGGCTGTCTGTGTAAACAACCAATGGGAGGATAGATAAAGGTTGAGGTGCAGATATGCGTTTAATCAGACCCACAGATACTTTAACATAATGGGTTAAATTACAGCAGGTAGGCAATAAAAAACTCAATGTGTTAATTATAGATTACTACAAACCTATTGTTACGACGCAGTGTTTCAACGTTGCATCAAATTATTTTACCTTCTAACATAATGGAGTTATTATATTGAGTGATATTGCTTAAAGTGTGTGAGAACACAATGCAATCAATTACTGTGCAAATACATCCCACAATATAATAATTCCATAACGGTTGCGTTATTGTTTCAGTATATTCACTTACATGTAAGCTTTCGTTTGACAAATACACAATTCTGTTTTTTGATATATACCGACGAGAATATTGAATGCTGACTTTTGGGATCAATTTATGGACAAATACTATATATATATATATATATATATATATATATATATATATATATATATATATATATATATACTTTTGGCTAGATCCTGTACAAATGTTATTTCCTATTTTGTGGTGTGATATGGTCTGTTTGGCTTGTATATCAACCCAATATGTTTGAAATACATGATTCATATCTCCGACGCTGAGATTGGTGTTCTGGACTCAACATGTAGGCAGGGCTAGACAGGAAGCGGGACCGATAAGAACTCTAGACTGTTCGAAAGGGATTATGCGTCATTGGTCCGGTTGATAATTCACTGTTTTCTAATTGGTGGTATCATTACGTTATATATTAATAGGGCACAAAGCCCCAAGTTATTACATTTTTACCTTGCTTAAGTTCTTGCTAGTTAATTACGTAGCTATTTCTCAGTTATCCTTCACTTATGGTACAGTTATGAGGACAATGTAATTTTTAATTGACGTTGTTTGTGGTCAGAAATGTTCTGTATATTGTCATATGAATGTAAGTGTTTTAAAAATGGGCGAATAATAGGAATCTTACCTGCGGAGAAAATATAAGTTTCTACCGTCTACTCGGTTCACTGAATGTCTAAAGCATACCGCCTGAATATGAGTGGAGAAATTTCCTAACTACATGTTAGTGAACAGATTGCAAAAGAATTTTAATACTTTCTGTAGTCATTGAAACAGTGTTCTCATTAGTGTCCCGAAAAATCACTAAACATTCCGTCACCGTCGTTTATTCAGTTAGTGACAATCTACAGCATGAAATTCAGTAAATATCTCACTTTCCTTTGATAAGATGAAAAATACTGGACAAAACAGCCAGAACCTTATTGATTGGAGAATTAATGACCTGCAAGTTGATTTCCTTCAACCACCATGACATCTAAGTCTCATTGAAATCATGACCATTTCGTCTCGGCATCGAACTCCTCAGCAACACACATCCACGATCTTCCACCCTGGACATTAACAACGGTGGATGCCGTGTCCATCGTCTAGAGCGTAGGCGTTCGCGCAAGACGGCATACTGTAACGGACCGATATATATATATATATATATATTTATATATATATATTTATTTATTTATTTATTTATTTATAAGGCTTGTTGCACACTACTGTGCTCCAGAACACAATGCATCGCATGTAAAATACCAACCTGAGTGAATCTCAGGAATTGGACTGTACAGATTACACTGCAAAAATGTTTAGCTTAACAATGTAGAGCGCAATAGTCAAGCTCAATCGAACTGCTTTCAATCTCATGACTTTCTAATCGATCTGCATGATATGGTTTGTCCTGAGGGAATGCTTGCATCATATGTTACACGTATTCAACCAATATGTTATGTCGCGTAGCTTATGAGTAACGTGAAGAGTTGAGTGGTAGATAAGTTGTCAGTGCACAAATCACTGATTACTAGTACGTGATCGGTGGTAGTGGTTCCGTAGGAATTAATGTTCATATTCCTCTTAAAGTGTAAATCAGTACCATTCCACATTCTACTTTCCTTCGATCTGATTCGTCCAACATTTGATGGAGTCACTCACTCACCATTCAACGTAGAGAATGAGGAAGAAATCAAAGTGTTGACAAATAGTTTTGAAGACAGTCGGATGGAGAGACCATTAAGCGGTGGAGGCAGTACCGATCTAATTTTTAAAAATCTGTTATTGAACATCTACAATCCTGTTTAGGAAGGTATTCCCGAAATGAACTAAGATGTAATAGATGGGTGCAAGAACGAGTTTAATTGACTCGGCATCACTTATCCAGACACGGAAACTCACCGATTGTGTTATGGAAATTTGAAGATGAATGTGACATTCACATAGATGTTACGTTGATAAGTTCTGTTTAGGTTTGTTGTATTTAGTCAGTTAATAGATTAGTGAGATTATTTTATTTGATTAATGAAATCGTTCTCCTGGGTGGAAGAGTTATCGACGGGAAGATATGAAGTTCAAAGTGATAGATCTAACATACATGAAAAAACTTGAGTTTACATCTCAGTGTATATAGAACAGATTTGTAAAATGAAATAGCATAAACGTATTTATTTATATCAGAGTACAATAATTTTAGATGAGGTCATTTCATATTGAACGTCACATCCTTGTGGAGACATCATCCAAATCTTAAAAACGGATCATATCCTTGGAAAAAAAAAGAAACGTTTGGTTACCTCGTGTTAAACAAAAAACAGATTAAATGTGATTTATACTGTTTGAATGAGTGAACTCACTTTTTAGAAAATCTGGATGGATTGGTCCTCCATCCACTATTTGAAAGTAAATGCAATATAGAAATATACAGAAGAGAATGGTTTTGATCAACAGTTGTTTCACTGTATGGATTGAATACATGATCAGTATAAGGAATTGGTTATTACATATGCACTTCATTATTTATACACTATTGTTGTATTTGTATATATGGTTGTGACCAATCTCCAAATGTTTAGTTTCTCATTTAGTGTAATCATCCATATGAACAAAATCATTTCACTAACCAGTCATATCTATATGTAATTCACTCATGTGACATCTAACATACAAAGTTATGTACTATTCTATGTATTCTTAAGCTTTTTTACGAGATGAACTGATACCTATCGGGTCATCGATTTCTATTTTCGTCTGACAAAAGATAGAATATATTTTTTCATTTCTTTCGTTTTTGTTGAACTAGTACTAATGAAAATGTTGTATGATGTATTCAATTTTTGAGGACATTCACTGATGATCAATACGTGGTGTTCTTATCTATGTGGATGCCAAAATCTTGTTGACTTTGTATAGAGTATTGGTTAAAATATTGTGAATATCATGGGTTTATTGTTACATCTATTGTATGCAATGCGTGATTAATGAAGTTTGACATGGTTTCTTCAGAGTAGTCATCTATGAGTAGGTTGCATGTGAAGGAAAATAATAATAGTAATGAAAACTCTTCAAAGCTACACAACAAAAGTTATATTTCCGAGGATATCTGTTGAAAAATGTCATTCACATAGACTAAAAATATCAAATGATTTAGTACTAAACTCTGGGCAACCCTTATATGACATCTTGAATCGTGAAGAAATGAATAATTTGTCCTGAATTTAGATGCAACATTGTTAAAATACGACTTCGATCAGCCAACCATCAGTGGTCGAATAGCTAACTGTTTGTGTAATGACCGGGCTTCTAATATTTGGTATGAATGCAGATGACGATACAAGAAACAAAGTTCATTTCAAAACACGTTCTTCTGTATAGTACTTGGAGATTTTTCGAGTCACTCATAACCAATAATTATATCTAAACAGAAATTCTGTGCATAATTATTATGTTATCGAATGTGAGTGACTCGAAAAATCTCCACGTACTATACAGAAGAACGTGTTTTGAAATAAACTTTGGTTTGCCATATCATCATCTACATTCATACTAAATTTTGGAAGTTTTGTACTGTTAATGTGAGCATAACTGATCCGACAGAGATTTAGGATAAGTCCAAATAGCTTCCATAAACCTTACTCTTGTAGTGATATTGGATCGTAACTGTTATAACTTGTGGCCTTGTGCCCTATTAACATATAACGTAATGATACCAACAATTAGAAAACAGTGAGTTATCAACCGGACCAATGACGCATAATCCCTTTCGAACAGTCTAGAGTCGTTATCGGTCCCGCTTCCTGTCTAGCCCTGCCTGCATGTTGAGTCCAGAACACCAATCTCAGCATCGGTGATATGAATCATGTATTTCAAACATATTGGGTTTATATACAAGCCAAACAGACCACATCGTACCACAAAATAGGAAATAACACTTGTACCAGATCTAGCCAAAAGTGGTTGTGATTGAGGGAGACTCAAGAACGGTAAATCCTATAAAAATAGTTTATGGGTCAAAATGAAGCTGATGATAAGAGGAATATGAATATGCATAGTTTAGTTACTGAATAATTGTACAATGAAAATTTATGTATAGTGTTAGTCAATAAATTTATCCCAACAGTTAACATTCAATATTGTCGTAGGACGTAACACTAACCACACGATTCTTTTATCTGTTCATATATTGCCTGAGAAGAGTTAAATTCAGTGTGTTACACGCAAAGGTCAAAAAATGATGAGCGCCTGGACGGAATCAGTATGGTGTGGCTCGGCCTTGTGGGTGCGGTCAATCCGTGTAACTTTTCCCCACTCAAAATCAATATGTTATTCTATCTCCAGCCCAAATGTGTTCTTAAGATGTGTTAAACATTATATTGCTGGTTGCTACAAGATTCAGTAAAGACAATGATACGATTTCCACGTAAGATCTTATAGATTAGGTAGTCACATCATGACAAATCTACAGTTTCGTGATTATGCCTATCATCATATTAGCAAAGATAAGTGTACTAATCCCGACTTAGACTATAATTCCACACTCTTATAATCGAGGGTTTTGATCCAATCATCCACCCAAGTCCAAAGACTCTCAATTTAGGAGCGAGCCCTTCAAAACTATACTTTTCAGGCAGAGACTACGGTATTATGTGCTAACGTCCATTTACCTGGGACCTTGTTGTTCGGACAATATTAAAAAGTATTCTGGGAAGATTGTCACCAGAAGTAAGACTGCTGATGGGATAGTCGAGTGAGCTGTGTTCGCATCACGAAATATATACTTTTTACATCTTCATTATTATCATTATTATTAGTATTCACAAATAACTTGTCCGCACATAAGTATTTTGAAGAAACCACTCCACGTTTCATAACGGATGCAATTATATACAAGAGTTTCAATAGTGTCCATATAATGCTTGCAATATTTTAACAGTTTATGTGATATTTAGAAGAATATTAAGTTAGTGTCAAAAAGTAGATGTTAGTGTTTTAATAACCACATGTAAGATCTTTTTTAAAAGTCTTAAAAATCTTTACACTTGCTTACCTTTGGGATTTATTCTCCTTGATCTTTCCACTTGTATACTCTTTT
The DNA here is from genome assembly GCA_944470405.2 of Schistosoma mattheei. Classification (NCBI taxonomy): domain Eukaryota; kingdom Metazoa; phylum Platyhelminthes; class Trematoda; order Strigeidida; family Schistosomatidae; genus Schistosoma; species Schistosoma mattheei. Next base: position 21,920,194 of record OX103948.1, on the reverse strand, counting down.
GTTTTTTTATATTTGTTCTCCTTAAGTTTCCAGTGAGTTTCCATCTTTCTTTTGAACTACGTCTAGATTGTTTTGCTCGATATTTTGATCTTGGAGACTACCGCATAGATTGATTCATCTCTTTTATTGTATTTTCTGAGTTGACAAGGATTGTGCACTTTTTGGTTGTGGATTGAAGCACATTTCTAAAACTGGATACACTTAGTACTGTAACACGTTATTCTTGATATATTTGTTATTGATATTTTTGTACAGTTGAATATTACCTTCTGTATAATCTGTACATGGTCAATCCAGAAAGGATAGAGTAATATTCCTGTATCAATAGAAACGTTTATTTATCGAAATTGGTAAGTCATACCTTTCGTCAATTTATCTACCTAATATTATTTAGATTTAATTGTTTATTGACAATTATCGGTTGTATAACCTGATGGTGAGGTTTCTTTAGGCAATAATGCACATTTGAATCGATAACTATATATAGAACTATTCCTTATTCAGGCGCCTTGTTTCGGATTACAACTGGGCAGGAGCACGACTGTCTGAACAACCCTACAGGTTTATTTCTCATTCCAAACCGCTTTAGTTTGGAAGATACAGTATGTTCATAGAAAACAATAAGAATAAGCAGTATTATATACATTACACAGAATTTAAGATAGATCTTCATTGTTAAAGGACTTGGTAGTGAACTGACAGTTTAGGCAGTAATAGTTTAAAATGATGCAATAAAAGTCTTAATTGAAAGCAGAAAAAAGATCGTCAATTTGTAAGAGTGATATTTACGCGACGAAAATAAAAAAGAACCTTGAAAAGTCAATTTATTTTGTTTGAATAAATGGAGTACAAACTTCTGTTTTTAATTGAGAATTCAGGAAGAGTAAGAACAAAACTTATACTAAAATTGTCAGATGTTTAGTGACTCACTTTCACCACGAGAACACGATTGGTTTATTGAAAACAATTATTATTATAACCAATTGTACCAGTGACTGTTTAATGTGCTTTTGTTTAACTGTGTTAAAAAGCATCCATTATTCTTACATTTCGATTGTGACCTCGCGCGAATTCGGTTACGTTCTGTAACCAAGCTTGTATCCTGGTACGATTTCGGTATCCTTTCGATACCGCGAGATCGCCAGCGAATATATCTCGATTTGATCCATTAACTGCCTTTTGATGTTTCGCTTCCGGGGGATCTCATGGATATCCTGGCACGCGTTCCTTTGTAGCGGTGTTCATAGTCAATTTCGACTCGACTCCACACTACAGATGTTTCACGGGATCAATCACAATTATAAAAGTAAATTGCATAGTAACATCTTATGTGAAATATCAATTTTAAGTTAGCTCGGGTGAAAGTATATAAACTTGTGTGGTATGGCATAAAGCAAGATGCATTAATAAAATAAGTTTTTTTAAGCAGTAACAGTTTGGAATGATGCATTGGAAGTCATAGTGAGTTGTTGTTTTATGATCGATAATTCAGGTGGTGCCAAAATATCTTGGTAAAATATAAGGAACATTCACAGAATATTTATTTGTAAATTTCCATCATTTGTTCTTCACATTCTGTATGATTCTTTCAGTTCTTAATTTCTTTATATTTCCATTTCTATTCTCTTCTACTCGATGTTATTAGCCTTTTGCTTTCAGGTTCTCCACTTCCAACTGGTGTTACATGCTACTTATGTTGACAGACTTTCATTACTATTGTTTCAATCTGTGATTATTACATGTCATATTACCATACTACCAATTTCAAACCTGAGCTTCTAGCAGCTTGAGCTCAATCATATAGAAGATATAGAGCATCTATCCACTAAAATTTACACCTATATGGCACATTTATGCAAGCCTCCATTCTGTGAATTGACAAAAGGCTATACAATAATGAGATTATCACATCATTTTATAAATAATAATTCATAGTTAATTTTCATATAACACTATACTACATGAGGCATGTCAGCTTACAAGCAGGATTAGAACGCTACAAGGTTTATTGTAATATGTTATTCAGTTAGGTTGACACATAATGCAACATAGAATTCGGAATTCGAACACATGGGAATATAAATAATGTTGTGATTATTCATAATATGTAGCAGGTAAGATGGTGGTTGGAGGTAGTCAACAGGAAACTATGAACCTAGGTCTCGTGCCACTTGGCACTCGTCAGCAAGGTGTACCTGTAATCTTGAGGGAACTAATACACAAATGTCGAGTCACCTAGACTGGCTCATATTGGACGTTATATTCCTGATCCTTACGATACTACGAGTCAGTATAGACAATGATGAGGTTTCCACGTAATATCTCATAGATTAGGTAGTCACATCATGACAAATGTACAATTTTAGGATTAGGTCTATTATTAGAGTAGTGCTAATACCGAGCTAAACCATTCCACATAATGTCGAGTTCAGACCTGCTGTGATTTTTCCAGGGTCAGAACATGGATGATATGTCATTTTTGAAAAATTATAAAAGCTGAACTCATAGAGCGATACTAAAACATAAACTTGATCATTAACTCTCTGGGACGACTTTATGAATGTCCTGCCTTTTATTTTTATTGATTTCATCTATTTAGCAACCCTACATATGAAACAAATGTTGTAAATTATAGACTATGCCTGTGATAATGGTGTGAACCTGCTCTGGTGAGAATATATTATTGATGATTGTTAATTCCAAAATGTTTGATTTAATTCTTAATACTAACAAAATGAAAATCTACTTCAACATTATTTAAAAGTAAAACAAAGTGATATTATAATAATGAAGAACGGTTTAGCATAGAGATATCTTAACAAGTCACATCAAGTTACATAGTAATAATCGTAAGTTAAAAGGTTAGCTTATAAGAAGTACAAGTATTTAGTGCTTAGAAATAGAAGGACAATCAATATTGTTGAAATGTTGATATTAGTATTATCTTTGATTTAAATTAGGAATTCAGTCAATGTTCGTTTAGGTATGCTGTCCATTTGAGTTGATTTCCAATTACATCTAAATTAGTAGGCTAACTGGAGGAATAAAAGCATAATCACAGAGATGAAGAATATGAACTTGTGTTTCCGTTGGTTTGTTAAGTCTAATATGGTTTATTTAGTTGTAGAAAGAATTTCTCGACATCAGTATTGGTTAACCTTGCCAAGATTCAATAAAACTACTAATACATATGAACTATTATCAAAAATTCATTAAATACGTGGAAAAAAAGATAATCATGTGAACTTCGGATAGACAGCTAACAGTAATTAAATCCGTAAGATGCATGTTCTAGGCGTGAAATACACAAATAGTTTAATAGGCGTGTTTATGAACACAGAACAAGAATAAACGACTATGTATATATCGTCAAATTAGTAACAAAAATAAAATAGAAAATAATTAATAAAAAAGAACTTATTATTGTAGTAGGATATGACACTATAATGAATGTTTGTGCAGTTATAGTTTGGGGTGATGCCATGAAAGTCTGAAATTAAATGAATAGGATAACGAAATATAAATATGTATGGGTCATATATGCATAGTGAAGATGAAACGAGTCTGAGAAGTTCAATTAAATGTAACACAAGTTATTGTTTTAATTAAAAACTTCTTAATCTTACGAATAATATTCACTTAGAAGGGAAAATTAGAGAGAAAAGAAGTGGATACCTAGTGAAAGGGTTCAACCATGATAGTAATAATAATAATTGCGTAATGAATATCGACCTTTTGAAGTAAACCAACAATTTAGAAAAATAAAGTAAAAATCCTTTAAAGCACTCAAATAAATACATTTAGATTTATGTAATAGTATACAAAGTGAAACCGGATATTAGTATAAACATATGTGCAATAATAATTAAGAATGATGCTATGAAAGTCACAATTAATTTCAAAGGACAATCAGGAATTAAATATGCTAAGAAGGATAAGAAGAGATAAAAAGAATATCCAATGTTTCGGGGGACCAATAATGACATTAATAACGGTGATAATGATAAATACGAACATAAGCAGACTTCATATGCTAAGATGAACAGAAATAAAATAAAATAGATGTGAGCAGTTTCAAAGGTTGCATTTTACTTTTCGGTCAATTAGATGGATGACGGACCTTGTTTGTATAAATCATTATTGAATACATTGATATTCAATAGGTGAAATAATCCACTTTCGGAAAGAAAATCACCAAGCAGACTTCTGAACCGGGTTGTAGTTTCACTGCAACGGAGGTTCACTGGCAGTCTGTTCCACATGGTTGAGTAGCAAATAAGGAAAAAAATTATGGCGTAAGTTTGTATGGGTTCTTGAAATCGCCAGAATATTTTCCTTATTCCGTAGATTGTGGGATGACATCATAGAGTATGAAGGGGTGGATACCGAAGAGTAGGAAATACCGTCAATAAGCCGCAAGATAAAGACATGACTTAATTTGATACGCCTGATCCAGAGAGGTTCTAATTTGAGTTGTTGACATTTTTGATTATAGTCTTTGTTGACGGAATATCTCAGAACAGCTTTTGTAATCCTTCTTTGAACACGTTCAATTTTAATCAGGTCATTATGCCTGCAAACTCCTCCTGAAGTCCCTCCAGGGGCTACTGCTGGTCCCAAGCCCGGATAAAGGAGGAGGGTTGGGCATGGGTTTAGCGTCCCCATCCCGTAGAAAACTAACTCGCTAAAAAAACGCTAACCAGAAAAAATTATTCAAACCTTTTAAACTCTGCCCTGGGAGTCAGAAGGTCTTCATTTAGAAGAATTATGACGCCTCATGATGAAAGCCGAATTCCTTCGGAAGTTACGAGGCCGATGCCCCTTCTGACAACCAGAGCGACCATTTATTTAGGTACATGGAATGTTCGTACAATGTGGGACACCGGAAGAGCCTTCCAAATTGCTGCAGAAATGAGAAGATACAACCTAGAGGTACTTGGGATCAGTGAAACACATTGGACACAAGTTGGACAACAACGACTAACTACAGGAGAGCTCCTGTTATACTCCGGCCATGAAGATGAAAATGCACCACATACACAAGGAGTTGCATTGATGCTGTCCAAACAAGCGCAAAATGCGCTTATAGGATGGGAATCTCATGGACCAAGGATCATCAAAGCCTCGTTCAAAACAAAGAAAGAGGGAATTTCAATGAACATCATCCAATGCTATGCGCCTACCAACGACTACAATGAAGACGCTAAAGATCAATTCTACAATAGGCTGCAGTCAATCGTCGAGAAGTGCCCAACAAAGGACCTGACCATTCTGATGGGAGATTTCAACGCCAAGGTTGGAACGGACAACACTGGATATGAAGACATCATGGGACGACACGGACTGGGAGAAAGAAACGAAAATGGTGAGAGATTTGCAAATCTATGTGCCTTCAATAAGCTGGTCATAGGCGGCACCATATTCCCACATAAACGCATACACAAAACCACATGGACTTCACCGGATCACACTACACAAAACCAAATCGACCATATTTGCATCAACAAAACGTTCAGGAGGACTATAGAGGACGTGAGAACCAAGAGAGGAGCTGATATAGCATCAGATCATCACTTGCTGGTCGCCAAGATGAAATTGAAACTCAAGAAGCACTGGACAACGGGGCGGACAATATCACAAAAGTTCAATACGGCCTTTCTTCAGGATACTAACAAACTCAACAAATTCAAGATAGTCCTCAGCAACAAGTTCCAGGCCTTTCATGATCTACTCAATGGAGAAGGAACTACTGTGGAGAGCAACTGGAAGGGGATCAAAGAGGCAATCACTTCAACATGTCATGAGGTCCTGGGTCACAAGAAGCACCACCACAAGGAATGGATCACTGTTGATACACTGGATAAGATTCAAGAAAGGAGGAACAAGAAGGCAGCAATCAATACCAGCCGAACAAGAGCAGAAAAAGCCAAGGCACAAGCTGAATACACAGAAGTAAACAAACAAGTGAACGAAATACGAACGTAAATATGTGGAAGATTTAGCAACGACGGCGGAAAAGGCTGCAAGAGAAGGAAACATGAGACAATTGTATGACACGACAAAGAAACTCTCTGGAAATCGCCGCAAACCAGAACGACCAGTGAAAAGCAAGGAAGGCGAGGTAATCACCAACATTGAAGAGCAACAAAACAGGTGGGTAGAACACTTCAAAGAACTCTTGAATCGACCAGCTCCACTGAACCCACCCAACATCGAAGCAGCACCCACGGACCTCCCAATCAATGTTGGCCCACCAACAATTGAAGAAATCAGCATGGCCATCAGACAAATCAAGAGTGGCAAAGCAGCAGGACCGGACAACATCCCAGCAGAGGCACTAAAAGCAGACGTAGCGGCAACTGCAAGGATACTCCACATTCTCTTCAATAAAATTTGGGATGAGGAACAAGTACCAACAGACTGGAAAGAAGGACTCCTGATCAAAATACCGAAGAAAGGCGATCTCAGCAAGTGTGATAACTACAGGGGCATCACTCTTCTCTCAATACCGGGAAAAGTCTTCAACAGGGTATTGTTAAACAGGATGAAGGACTGCGTAGACGCCCAACTTCGTGACCAACAGGCAGGATTCCGTAAGGATAGATCGTGTACAGACCAAATCGCAACTCTACGGATCATTGTGGAACAATCAATTGAATGGAATTCATCACTCTACATCAACTTCATTGACTACGAAAAGGCATTTGATAGCGTGGACAGAACAACACTATGGAAACTTCTTCGACACTACGGCGTGCCTCAGAAGATAGTCAATATCATGCAGAGTTCATATGATGGATTACACTGCAAAACTGTGCATGGAGGACAGTTGACAAAGTCGTTCGAAATAAAGACTGGTGTCAGGCAAGGTTGCTTACTCTCACCCTTTCTCCTTCAACTGGTGATTGACTGGATCATGAAGACGTCAACGTCTGAAGGGAAACACGGGATACAGTGGACTTCTAGGATGCAGTTGGACGATATAGACTTCGCAGATGATCTGGCCCTTCTATCCCAAACGCAACAACAAATGAAGGAGAAGACGAACAGTGTGGCAGCAGCCTCAGCAGCAGTAGATCTCAATATAAACAAAGGGAAAAGCAGGATTCTCCGATACAACACAGAATGCACCAATCCAATCACAATTGACGGAGAAGATTTGGAAGATGTAAAAACCTTTACATATTTGGGCAGCATCATTGATGAACAGGGTGGATCTGATGCAGATGTGAAAGCGCGGATCGGCAAAGCAAGAGCAGCATATTTACAACTGAGGAACATCTGGAACTCAAAGCAACTGTCAACCAACGCCAAGGTCAGGACTTTCAATACAAATGTCAAGACAGTTCTACTGTATGGGGCAGAAACTTGGAGAACTGCGAAAGCGATCATCCAGAAAATATAGGTGTTTATTAACAGTTGTCTACACAAAACACTTCGGATCCGTTGGCCGGACACTATTAGCAACAACGTACTGTGGGAGAGAACAAACCAGATTTCGGAGGAGGAAGAAATCAGGGAGAAGCGCTGAAAGTGGTTAAGACACGTATTGAGGAAAGCATCCAACTGCATCACAAGACAAGCCCTCACATGGAATCCTGAAGGCCGAAAGAAAAGAGAACGACCAAAGAACACATTACCCCGAGAAATGGAAATAGACATGAAAAAAATGAACGAGAATTGGATGGAACTAGAAAAGAAGGCCTAGGACAGAGTGGGTTGGAGAATGCTGGTCAGCGGCCTATGCTCCATTGGGAGTAACAGGCGTAAGTTAAGTAACTAGGTTATTATGCCTGCAATTACCGTAAACTAAAGTACCATATTCAAGAATGGGTAAGATACATTCTCTGTATAATAATAGTCTCAATTCGATACCACTGAATTTTATTATTATGAATCCAATGAGTTTTCTAGATTTGGATACTTGAGATGCAATGTGCTCAGATAAGTTCAGACTGTTGCTATATCTTAAACCCAAGTCACGAACAGTGTTGAGAGGTTTGAATGTATGTTTGTGTACAGTCAGATTTAAGTTAAGTCAGCGGCCAATGTGAATAAATCCACTTTTGTCAACATTAAGTGGCAAATTCCACGAAACAGTTCATTTGTATAACTTGTTTATTTCCTCTTGGATTACCGCTGAAATATAACTTTCTTTGGTGGGAGAAGAGAATGAATAAACTACTTCCAGGTAATCGCCAAAAAGAAAAAAATACCATACTGAAAGTGGAAACACACCTCATTGATTAAAAGGAGTAATGAAACAATCACACTTCCTTGTATAACCTTACTGGTTACATTCACAGGTTGAGAGTAGCGAAACCCAAAGCGAACTGTTTGGCTACGTTCTTCTAAAAAAAATTTGAGCCAAGATAAAAGGGGATTCTGTATGCCAAATGAAGAGAGTTTTAGAAGAAGTTTGTGTGAGACACTTACGAAAGCCTTACTAAAACCGAAGTAAAGAATTATCACTGACTGACCAACACCTCTTCTCTGGGTAACTTGATCGAAAAATTCCAGGGGCGATGTGAAACATGAGCGTTTAGTCATGAACCCGTGTTGAGATGGGCTAGTCAGACTAACCGAAAGTAAAAATGATAACAGCTGTTTGTGAATGATTTTTTTCATGGTTCTTGAGAGCACGGATGTTAAATTAATTGGCCTATGGTCAACAATATCACTACGTGGTCCTGAATCTAGGGGTGATAGGAGATGTTTTCCATACAGATGTATAGATCCCATATTTCATAGATAGGTTGCAAAGTTCCAAACAAAATAGTGGGAATTCTCTACTACCACATTTCACAAATGATGAGGAGATGAGGTCCACCATCATGAGACTTTTTTAGGGCAGCAATGGTCTGCTTGATTTTGAAGGATATAAAATCAATTTTCGATAGTTGGCTGGATGTCGGCACTGCAAATGTATTCATAATGTTTTCAGTTCCCGTTTTGCAGCATTGCGAGAAGTGCTTGTTGGATTGTTCGCAAATAATAATAGAGTCAACAACATTGCTTCCCTTACCTATAAAGAATTAATCATGAGAAGAGAATTTGAATTCACATGGGATTTAAAAAGCCGAAGTATTGATAATTCTGGGCTTTTATTACGTAGGGCTTTATTTTCTATATTCATAAAATACTTGCGTTTAGATGAAGCATTACTGTCGATCACGTTAAGTATACTCTGAAGTGTATACACGTCATTGTGCTCGTAGTAGAGGTGTGTTAATTTCCTAAGCCTTATTTTAAAAGTTCCAAAAGTATTCAGGCCCCTGTTAGCATTATAAGCTGCATATCCAGTAACTGGAGCAGCGGAGTCAAGGCAATATATCAGGTTGTGGTGTAGATTGAAAAGCGCAATGTCAACATTATTTGTGGCAAAATAAGTTTCCCATGGTAAACATTGAATGAGGGTCTCAGTCCGTTTCCAGGTTCGTCGATCGAAATGTCTGCTCTGGCACATCATTGAAGCTTTAGTGTTCAGTTGTATGGCGTTTAAAGAATGAATAATACTAATACAACTCTATGATCTTTCATAAAAAACTCATGACTGGTATGCACTGATACTGAGTCTATATTGATTGTAAGCAATAAATCGAGTATATTATTCCCCTTAGTCGGCTTTCGGACCTCTTGAACCTGTAATGGCATTGGACCATAACCACACAATCCTCAAAGCTGAACACGAGACAACTTGTGAAATAGATATTCAATACTTAACGCGGAGAAATACCTACCGCTGCAGAAGGCGGGAACTATGGGTTGAATGAGTTGGAGTTAGTCGATTGGCATGACTCGGCCTTGCAGGCGTGGACCATAATTCTACAAACCCGTCCCCTGCTGAAATGATGTTCAGACGAAGCATCTGAACGAGATTCAGCGCCATGTTACCACCTAAACCATTGGATGGACGCAGAGAATATCAGAATATCCATAATTTTAACGTGAGCGATAAAGTGTTCGTCGAGCCATATATTGAGAAAAATCGTCGGGAATTGGGAGTCATAGAAAAGAGTGTAGCGGTAAATAAATCCCCAAAATAAATAGCCCTGTAAGTTTTCGACATTGGATGCTGACCATATGTTTTAGTGGACTCATCTAGCTGAAGGCGCTCGGTCAGGCATCCGCACCAGATCACGTGTAGTAACGCCGTGCTCAACATCAACCGCAATCGCTAGCCAGATTAGATCAGAGAATTCCGATATATTGGTCATCGCCAAATATACTCTTCCGATCTCCTCGACTCTGTCTTTTGATTTCTCTTGGTGGGAACGAAATATATTAGAAGGTGTTACTGGTAGAAGCGTTGTCAAACACTGAATACCTGTGACATCATCATTGGTGAGACCGTCGTGATCTGGTACACCTTATTGCAACTGTGAGTCTGTTCCTTTTTGGGATTTTTATATATCATTGCCTTATTTTTTATTTTTTTTAAACATTGTGATTTTTTTTCGTGTTTTTTCTTGGATATATATATATTTTCCCCTCGTTCATTATCGTACTTCATATTTCATCATGACTGAACAGACACCTAAAGTACTCAAGCTTAAGACCTTGTCCCCACCTTCGTTTCAACTGATGCCTTTCTGGCCCGACAACATCGAAGCCTGGTTTTGCTACGCAGAAGCCGACTTCTCCGAGCACGGCGTGATCGACACACGTGCACAATTCCTCGCAGTAGTCAAGGCACTACCGCGCGAATTCAACAGGTACGTAACACCTAGTATGTTTACTAGTGATGTTTCCGATCCTTACGAAATCTTAAAACGCTCGATTCTTAAACGAGGAGACCTAACCGATCGACAAAGGTTAGATCAACTCTTCAATAACATCGACCTGCAACACGGTTCTGCGACGGACATGTTGCAACGGATGAGAGAGGTTATAGGCCCAAGAACTTTCGACGAAGGTCTATTCAAACAACTCTTCTTGTCAAAACTTCCCCAACAGGTGCAAGCAGTTCTGGTCTCGTTCCAGAACAACGCCTTAGACGAGCTAGCTGCATCTGCCGACCGCATTCTAGAAATTACGAAACCTTCTACTACCGAGGTATTTTCAGTCAAAGAAAAGCCTCACACGACTCAGAATGATATAACCGACTTATGTCACACACTCACGCGTTATCTTAGTCTTCGTACCGACCGTAAGAGATCGCGCACACCACGTAGAAGCATTTCTCGTAAGCGATCTGTCTCTAGACCACGAGAGACAGATAACCCCGACTGGTGCTGGTATCATAACCAGTATGGAAAGTTTTCCAGAAATTGCAGAAAACCCTGCAATTTTCCCAACACGAAACCGACTGATTCGAAAAACAATTCGGGAAACTTCCAAGCCGGCACGCGTTAACGGCAACCGTAGCCGGCGAACAAAGCCGTCTGTTATTCGTCACAGATGTGACAACGAGAGTTCGCTACCTCGTCGACACTGGCGCAGAAGTTAGCGTTCTCCCAGCAAATCCTAACGACCGACTTCACGAATCGACCCTAAACTTACAGGCGGCAAACGGAAAACCGATCGCTACGTATGGCAAAAGGTACGTTTACCTTAACGTGGGTTTACGCAAACCCATCCACTGGATTTTCGTCGTTGCAGATGTTTCTATGCCAATCATTGGTATGGACCTTCTACAACACCACAATCTGATCATCGACACTCGCAAACGGAGGCTAGTAGACGGAAACACTAATTTGTCCGTTTGCGTAACTTCTTTTACTGGTTGTAGAGTATCCCCAGTCACAGTTAAACATATGATAGACCCACTCTATCAACCACTACTCGATAAGTACCCTGGGATACAACAAACTCAACCGAAACTACCGTGTGTAACCAGCAATGTTACACATCACATCACGACTACAGGACCACCTGTATTTTCTAAAGCACGACGACTAGCTCCTGAAAAGCTAAGGTTAGCGAAAAACGAATTCGATCACATGATGGACTTAGGAATCATACGACCGTCAAGTAGCCCATATGCATCTCCGTTGCACATGGTCCCTAAAAAGGACAGCAACGATTGGCGTCCAACTGGTGACTATCGGCGATTGAACGCGAAAACCATTCCCGATCGTTACCCGTTGCCTCACATTCACGATTTGACAGCTACCTTGAAAGGTACAACTGTCTTTTCGAAAATCGACTTGGTTAAAGCGTATAACCAAATCCCTATGGCTACTGACGACATACCGAAAACAGCTATCATAACTCCCTTCGGACTCTATGAATTTTTGCGAATGCCTTTCGGTCTAAGGAATGCTGCTCAAACATTCCAAAGATTCATAGACGACGTTTTTCGAGGTCTCAACTTCGTACACGCGTATGTTGACGACTGTCTAATCGCAAGTCCGGACAGAGAAACACATCTCAAGCATCTGGACCTTGTTTTCGAACGATTACAAAAACATGGCATAACTGTAAACGTTCAGAAATGCCAATTTGGAACCGACTCGTTAGACTTTCTGGGACACACTATCGATGCTCAAGGTATCCGACCCCTTAGAACCAAAGTGGCGGCCATTCTGGATTACCCAGAACCGACCACCGTCAAGCAATTACGCACGTTCAACGGCCTGGTAAGTTTCTATAGACGTTTCATACCGAAATGCGCATTACTTATGAAACCTCTGACCGACCAACTTCGTGGAAATGCGAAATCCATTAATTTGGACGACACCGCACGAAAAGCATTCTCCACAGTTAAGGAACTGATCGCTAAAGCAACAATGCTCGCACATCAGGACACCCGAGCACCCATTAGCATCGCAGTAGACGCATCCGACTCGGCAATCGGAGGAGTCTTACAACAATGGGTTAACAACTCCTGGCAACCCTTGGCATTTTTCTCTAGAAGGTTGCTAGACACCGAATCGAGGTACAGCACATTCGGTAGGGAACTCCTAGCTATGTATTGTGCTGTACGGCATTTCCAACACTATATCGAAGGCCGTGAATTCACTCTTTTCACGGACCATAAACCGCTCACTTTCTCGTTAAGCTCTCCTTCTGACAAGTACTCTCCCCGTGAGTCTCGACAACTGGACTACATTTCGCAGTTTACTTCAGATATTCAACACATCTCTGGAGCAAACAATGTAGTTGCAGACGCCTTATCTCGCATAACTTCCTTGAACAGTTTCCAAGGAATCGACCTTCTTAAACTCGCCGAGCTTCAAAAAGAAGACACTGATCTTCAGCACGAGTTATCGTCCACAACACTTAAACTACGCATCAAACAGATGGGAACAGGTAAGGAAACCTTACTTTGTGACACATCTACAGGTAGGGATCGCCCAATCGTGCCGAAACATTATCGACGCAATGTCTTCAACACATTGCACAAACTTTCTCATCCAGGTGTTCGTGCAACCATCAAGCTTATAGCAGAACGATTTTGCTGGCCTGGCATGAATAAAGACGTGAGGGAGTGGGCACGCTCCTGTGTAAGCTGCCAAAAATCTAAGGTTATCAGACACAATAAATGTCCCTTAGGCTCGTTTAAAACTCCCGATGCTCGTTTCGACCATGTTCATCTGGATTTGGTAGGACCTTTACCAGATTCAAATGGATACTCTTATCTCTTAACCTGCGTAGACCGTTTCACTCGATGGCCAGAAGCAGTACCTATCAAGGACATCACTGCTGAAACAGTGGCCCGCACCTTCGTCGAACGATGGGTAGCAAACTTCGGCTGCCCTTCAACCATCACTACAGACCGCGGACGTCAGTTTGAATCTGATCTTTTCCGTCGTCTGACCACACTTTTAGGAATCACTCGCTTCCGAACGACCGCCTACCACCCACAAGCAAACGGGTTGGTAGAACGTTTTCACCGACAACTAAAAGCTTCGCTATCAGCTGCAAACGTTTCACAGTGGACCGACGCTCTTCCACTCGTCTTACTAGGTATCCGCAATGCAGTGAAAGCTGACATTGGATACACTGCGGCTCAACTCGTTTATGGAACGACACTTCGACTTCCAGGAGAATTCGTGGATCCTTCGTGCTCTTCGATGAACATGGATCTAACCTCCTACACGAACAGGCTTACAAACGCAATGCGTTCAGTTAAACCTGCTTCCACTCGACCTCAATCAACTGATGTTTTCGTTCAACCTGACTTACGATATAGTACACACGTTTTCGTTCGTCGAGACTCGCATCGACGACCATTCGAATCAGCATACGAAGGACCCTTCAAAGTTCTTCAACGTGAATCTAAGTACTATATAGTCGATAAGAACGGAACCAACGATAGCATCAGCATCGATCGCTTAAAAGCAGCGTATTTAGAAGGAAATCCTATTCACGTCGACTTTCCTTCGGTACAATCGCACAACACGACTCCTACACTCATAATTCCTCAACCGACAACCAACACTAGCGATGATACTCCGAATGTATCTGAAAATAAACCTTAAACGACGCGTTCGACGTTTTATATTATCTCGATCTTTCTTTTTACGATATATAATTTTTTTTAACAAAACAATTTTAATATGCCTATATGTTTATATTTTTATTTTAAAAAAAAACAAAAAAAACAAAATTATTTTTTAACGCTATTACGTGAGCTTGAGTCTATTTTCCATTTTTTCGCCGACATTGTGTTTTTACGCACATACGAGTGTATTTCGACATGCACTGACACTTTCTTTTTTCTTTTCCAGGACGGCTGGAAAAGAAGGATGCAGTTTACGAGGAGTCGAAATTTTCGTTGTAACTTTTTCTTTTTTTACTATGTTGTACCTCGGTCCCATATAGTAAGGAAAGACGACCAGACGCTGCTACACTTAGTAAGCTATCAGAAGAGTGTTTACCAACGACAGACTCGTTGGGTTTAAACTTCTGGCTGGCCACGTCTTAGGGTCGTCACTGCCCCACTAGTGGGGGAGTGATCTGTAGCGGTAAATAAATCCCCAAAATAAATAGCCCTGTAAGTTTTCGACATTGGATGCTGACCATATGTTTTAGTGGACTCATCTAGCTGAAGGCGCTCGGTCAGGCATTCGCACCAGATCACGTGTGGTGACGCCGTGCTCAACATCAACCGCAATCGCTAGTCAGATTAGATCAGAGAATTCCGATATATTGGTCATCGCCAAATATACTCTTCCGATCTCCTCGACTCTGCCTTTTGATTTCTCTGGGTGGGAACGAAATATATTAGGTGTTACTGGTAGAAGCGTTGTCAAACACTGAATACCTGTGACATCATCAAGTGAATGGGAAATGTTTTGTACAAAGCGCGTGGAACTTTTGAAACATGGATTAGCAAATACACAGAGAAGAAAGGACGCTAAACCCGATAGGTAGTCGAGTTAATCTTTGGCTGGAGATAATTACAGATACTCCAATAACAGGATTCCTAACAGACGCTCATAGACTCTGGATACCAATAAAGTCCAAACGCTGTAGAAAACCAGTTATCAAACTTCGGGTAGACCCGAAGAAGAGATCTTATTTTTCGAAAGAGTGAGGTGTTGGGGAGATCCAGAAAACTCTTCAAAGAGGCCGAAAATGGTCGGAAAACATTGAGAAGCTTCATATCCAATCAGCATTCGTTAGAAGTTTCGCCAGAAACATCTATGAAGTGAAAAGTCATATGTCGGTTTTTTGATTGGATGATTACCTATACTGCCACCACGTTTAGTGGAGTTCTAGAATTTCCCGGAATCCTCAGGCCACCTGGAACATTGTAAAGACCCTAGATTTTCTGCATATAAGCGAACCTTTGGAGTAAAGCGTTTATTCTGTATTCAGTCCCTTTTTTCTAGTGTTCAAGTTGCTGTGTAGATCTAGCGCGGGGTTACTAGAAGAGCTTAGGAACCGAACCTAGCATTCAGTTAGAAGACTTATCAGATACCTAACCAAAATTTGCTTATATGATTTACCTGCCTTTGTATATTTACGTCGACTAAGAGCAATATTTGCTAATGGTTGGTGTTTTAAAGAGTCTAACACTGAAGCATGTAGATGTTACTAAATCTCGTCACATAATCACCATAACCAATCCGCTCGTGAGTGGTCAGTTATTGATATTGTGCGAGCTAGTAAACTGCGAGTATTAATCACTATCAAAATACAGTGCGCATGAGCATTATTCAACAAATAAATATAAAAATGGTTTAACATAAAAAAGAATCAATCGATAAAGTAGAAGTGAAAATGAGAATTTACAGCAAGTTGTGTTCCTTTAGTCGGTCCCACCGATATGGAATATTTATCTGTTTCGAAATAAGTATATTTACCTTTGTTCATACAATGATAGACTAAATCCTAAAATAATAGATTATTCATGATATGAAGAATAACGTTATTCGAATGCTTAGACTAAAAAACTACTACTAAGCAGGATATAAAAGGACTAGCGACAACACATATGAGCAGTTCAAACAAGCAAGGAACAGATGCACAAAGACTGTGAGAGAAGACAGATCTCAGTATCGCATAAACCTGGTAGACAAACTAATCAACAATGAGATCGGCTAATTCCATCGTGTAGCCCCTATTCGACAACTTAAAACCAGAGTTTCCTAATTGTTGGGTCTCAATGACCAAACCTATAAAGACAGTAGCGCCGCCGACATTCTGACAGAACAACACTTTCAGACATTTGAACCGTCTCATACTAACCACGTCGACGAGAGAACCACCCGCATCTCATCAAGACTCTCAGAAGTAGACCTGAGCGCCGACCTCGTGGATAAGAAACCGCAGTACCTAGACAAGGACACATCACCCGGATCAGATAAGGTTCACTCTACTACACTGAGAGATTAGGCTTCTGTTATGACTTTGAGTTGTGGTTGACTTTTACCCTGTGTTATCGATCGATTACAATGACACGTAAACACGTACGGACGGCCTAGAGTCTCGATTGGTCTCACTTCCCTGTCTAGCCCAGTCAGTTGAGTCCAGAACACAAGTCACAGCCTCGGAGATATGAATCATTATATTTCAAACATACTTTGTTTATATACCAATCAAGCATACCACATCGTACCATAAAATAGAAAACATTTTGTACAATATTCAACAAGTGAACAGATACCGACCAATAGGAAATGTCCATTTAAAGTCCAAGGACACCATTGGACTTAACATGATAATTATTGGTCTATTCTTCCGCATCCACAACAGCTTCAATCTCTACACATGTTGTTTTAACATTCGCTAAGTCGAGGCACATTACCAGGAAATTGGAAGCTGACTCCCATTACACCAATTCTCAAAGAATATTGACGCAGGGAGTCTTCAACCTACCACGTGGTACCACTTTTCTCAATATCCTCAAAAATTATAGTGTCTAAAATGCGACGTTTCACGTGACTACGTACTACTCATTAATTTCTTTTCGTAGCAACAGCACAGTTTCAGAAAGGTCACTCTTGTATAACCAACATGGTGACTGGGGTGGACAGATGGACAACCATCCTTGATCGCAAGGGGAAGCTTGATGTCATATAGTCTGACTTCTCTGAAACTTTCGATATGGCCAATTATACATGTTTTATCGATAAGCCCAAATAATTAGGCATCAAGTCATTGTTAATTGATTAACTTGCTTCATATTTCAGTAATTGACATTTCGAGGTCAGGGTAATCTTCACTTTTTCTCAGGCTACAGAATGAGCTTGTGGGTTCCTTCAGATTTAGTGCTAGGACCTTTTCTTCTTTTTATTGATACAGATGACCCCCCTCGACAAGTATCTTCCGACTCATTACTCTCGTCGATGATGTGGAACTGTGGAAATATGCAACCAGGAGGATAAGCTAGCACTGCAGAAGAATCTGACTTGACTTCAAGGTGTAAGGCAGTTCATCTGAAATATGTTGGCACCTTACGATCTGAAGTCTTACGCTAATCGTGACAAAAATATCTCCCGTGCAAACCTTTCATTGGTAACACTGGAGAGCATTTTTGACCAGTCCGATGGAAGGACTTTCACATAATCCTCATTAGTTTTATTCGTTCACATTTAGAATATGGAGACGAAGTATTTCATCCCTTACTCCAGAAGGATAAGGACACTCTGGAACATATCCGACGTGAGCTACGAAATCGGTTCGAGGACTCAAATTCAAGTGTTATGAAGGGGACTTCCAATCACTGAATCATTACTCATTAGAGTACAGGGCTCTTAGAGATGACCTTGTAATGACTTAAAACCTCCTAAACACATTTGGGCATCCCTTAAACACCTACTTAAGCTTAGTTCCGACATAAACCTTGGGGGTAACAATCAGAAACTGGAAACAACACAACAGAACGGAGTGTATGCACATCTTCTACTCCTCAAGGCTTGTAAAATTCCGGAATACTCTGCTGGGTGAGCTGGTGCAAGCTACTTTCCAGTAGTCCTTAAGAGAGAACGTGATATATTCTGAAGGCTCACCATTGTTGATCACCAACGTAGATGATCTATGTCGAAATGATTGGAGGCCTACTCGAGTTAGACATGAATGGTGTGACAAACTAGCTAATGTCGAAGTCACACCTCGTGGTCAGCACCTTACGCGGACTACCCCCATTGACGAATTAAGGTACCATAGATGCTTTGAAGACTGTACAACACAGAGGACGTTATTACAGAAATATATTAGTTGACGTAGATACAAACGAAAGTAAGACCACTGCCGCATGAGCCAGTCCATGGCATACGATTAACTAATGCGCGTTGGTTTTACATGACCTTGACAGGGAGCGATGATCTGTTCGAGATTCAGTGATCCAACTGCCGGATGATTTGGCTAGGGCTCAGTGACATTTCACTGGCCCTATAGGATAATATCTCACCATAATCTAATATTTCCTTCTTTTATCGTTAAATATACCTAGGTTCCTATCTCGCAGCACTGGTGATCCACTGTTATTAGATACGGAAGCTCGTTAAGCAAAAGTTTCTTCTATGCAGTGCAGAACCATTCGAGACAATTATTGGATATCGGACGGGCGGACGGTTTGGATATCGCTTGTTTTTTGATGGATGATGTACTTAAGCAGTTGGAAGATGCAGCTACTGCACAACTGGTAACATTTTGAGTCTATTATATTTCAATAAAAGCTGTCGGTAAAGTCGGAAGATCGTAAACGAGCAGAAGAGAAGATTTTACAGTTCCGTTCATGCTCTGAACCTTACGAAATCTGCACTGTTATTTTAAGTGAGTTGTTTATTAGTTATGAGTGTGCCTAACATGTTTAAGCGTATTTTATTGACATGAGTAGTCTTAGCGTACATACACCGCCCAAGTTTCGGTTCACAGTACCATAGAACGTCTTGATCAACCGGATTGAATGCCCTTCTAAGGTCAGAAATTACATCCATAATGATCACCGGTAGGTAGGTCCGGATTCCAGAACTCAAGAACGGTTTACGTGTTGACGTCCAGATCTGGAGACAACCTGGCCCTCCTAGGTTCGCTCTCCACAAGCTTTAGTCAAGTAGTGGAGGACAATGTAATTTGTTCCTCGAAATACCGCTTTGTTTTAGTGACCTCATATGGGGGCAAAACTCTCGGTAGTGGTTACGTGAACCAGTGCTTTCAACTCCATCGCCAAACAGATCCTGGTAACTTCCATCATCAAGTGGGTTTTTGATTAGTGTGACAAGTTTTGAAATTTCTGTCATTATACAGTACTTATGAAGTATGTGGGTAATATGAATATTTAAGTACTAAGAAGCAAGTCGTTCATATAATCATGCCATGATAATTTTAAGAATATTTAAAATTTCATATCTTAGTTTCTCGCCTTTTTTATTCCTTCACAATAATAATACGATTCCTTGCTCTGGTGCTTTTGTTCTATCAATCAAATGCGTTTATTCTTAAACCAATGAGCTAGTGTTATTAGTATAAATATGACTGTCGGATGTCGTATTCGCTTTTCGAATTTTTAAAGCTCGTTCAAATAATGATTGTCTGCTATATGAAGCTGGTCGATGTCTGTCCCATGCAGTGGTTAGAGAATGGAATTCTGTTTTCGCTTCGTCATTTGAAAGTGTAGACGGCTGTAAAGCATTGCAGCTTCTAACTTTCATCTTGGAATGGTCACAAAGTCGTGGATTCGAGGTAATTTCTTTAAATTTTTACACACCTCATACATCTGTGTATTTCAACGTTAATACACTCAATTTGTCAGTGCCATTGTTGGTCGAATCTTGTTCGCTTGTAAGATATCTATACTTTAGCCTTGTCGCTGAATGGTTCCCTAGTGGTACTCGGCCTTCAATCCGTAGGTTAGGTTTAAACTGTACTACATCTACTTTGGTCATGATAGAGTAGTGTGAATATCCTTCACATAGACTGTTTTACTTTAAGTCACATACTCGAATCTGTACTTGGTATATCCACTTTAACACTTCGATTTCGCCCGTTTATTAGCGGTTAGGGCGTTCGACTTTTAGCCACGAAGTCTCATGTTCTTATTCCGCCCCACCTATTCATAGTACTCTAGAAGCCATAAATTAGAAATTAACTGATGACCGGGATTGAAGCTCAACCCATCAGGCTATCTTAAGTCATTCATTTTCAAAGTAACTAAATTCTGGGTTCCCAGGAAGTTTACAAAGTTGGCAAAAAGAAAAGCAGATGTCCAGCGATTTACCAGGTCGGTGAATATATAGCTGATGTCAGTTCGTGATGAAAACAGTAAATTTAATTCCCAAACCTAACATTCAGTTGTAAATCCTAATCCTAGTTTCTCAAACTAATATATAGCTCTCATTTAACCCTGGTAAGTATGTGGGCATCCCAAGGTCATGGGTTGTCCATAAATTATAGTCTTACCAAAAAGGTCCTCTGAGTATTAATTGAGTGTAGGGGAACCGTCAAGTGAGTGATGTTGAAGCTAGACGTTAAGTTTATGGTGAATGACGTTGTTCTTTGTCTACTGACGTGCTTGCGCCATATGTCACGCGTATTCAATCAATATGCTATGTTGTGTAGCTTATGAATAGCGTTGAAAGGTGAGTGGTAAATAAGCTGTCACTGCATAAGTCACTGACTACTAGTGCGAAATCGATATCAGTGGTTCATATTCATATTCCTCTTAGCTTGTAAATCAGTATCATTCTACACTTTGATTTCCTTCGATCCCATTCGTCTTTCTGAAAATGCTTCTTATCCTTAATCTTAAAATACAATGCATATCTCTATCATATCTCTGATTTTGATGTTGCTGACTCCTGCCGTGTTAAAGTGTGGTGTGCGAACGTGAACCGAAACATCTATGAAAAGTCCTAGCTCAAAAAAATAGTGGTATCTTATCGATAATTTCAAGGGACGAATTTTACCGATATGGTCTGTTTTGTGTCTATCATCAATTACAATGTCTTGTTAATGCCTTGAATTGATACTTGCTTAAAATAGGTGGTTTTATGAAGACGGTTGTGTTAGTCTCCAATGTCTTTCTTGGGTTGGAGTTTCAAAGACACCACTCAATTATCTTTAAGCTTAACTTATTTAGTCATGTCTGTGTTTCTAGTCCCTTTAGGAGTATTAAAAAACTTTTAATTGAACCAGTCTCTTATTTTATTCAGACTACTCTTAGTGAAAGTCTAGATGAAGACTATAAACATATTGTGTGCATGCTACTTATGTTGAAGGTAGTAGTATGTAACGACAATCAGAATTGGAATGCCTGGCAGCAGAAGATTGAGAAGATCGAATTGGAGAGTACAGGAATGTAAACAGAGAGTAATTGTAATAACAACAGGACTGAATGAACCACGAAGTTTGTAAGAGACAACTGATGGGAGATGTGCAAATGAAGTGTTCAGTATATGGTTTTCATATTTTGCGAAAACTGTAATTTTGCATTCAACGATAAATTTGTTTTCTCCCACCTGAGTTACCGTTCACTACAATATAACGGTGTATCTATATGTATCTTTGTAATACTAAGTGTGCTCTTATACTTGGCGCTGAGAATTCTATATTGTACCAAAAATATAATATTGAATAAAGCTGATAATAATAATAATTCTTGCTTTCATGGTACAATAATGACGAAATGTCTTTTTCAGTGCGGTCCTGCTGCTCGTCAGCGAATTTTAAGTGCTGCTGGAGCACTCGTTAAAAGAGCTTCAGCAGCCCATGCCGAAAAAGTTGCTGCTGCCTGGAGATCTACAAAGGTCGATGAAAATGTCATTCATACAACTGGCCTAGGATCTCGAATACTTACCACACCACCAGATGATCCAGGACCTGCTTGTTGGTTATTGATTAAGTTGATTGAACACATCGAAGAGTTGATCCAGCCGCTTACACAATCAGACTTATCTGGCATAAATAACGATCAAGTATGTGGATTTCAAGTAATTTTGTTTGTTTTTATGAAATTTGTTTTCTTATATGATTTCAGTTAGTTAATTTTGTGGCTTATTACAATCAAATGACAGTTCCATCCTTGTAAGCATAAGAATTAAGATGTTTTATTTTCAAAAATTCTGTCAAATTTTGTACGAAGTAGTCGTCGTCTGTTTGTTCAATTCATCTGATTTTTTCTCATGTTGTCTAGATTTTTAGCCGGCAGTATGTGTGTTTAACTATTCGCTTTTTTTTAAAAACAATATCTCAAAGGTAGATAGAGGTGGAATCAAAAGAATCTTGCTATGTAGATTTAGAGTGAATCTGTTTGTTATATCGGAAGTTACTTAATGTCTAAGGTGTTCGACTTCCAGCCACTCAGTCCCAGTTTCTAATTACACCCCACCTAATTCGGTTTATGAAACCGTGTATTGTTTTTAACCCTCACATTTGGAGTGTGGTCCATACCCCAAGTACTTAATTTCAATTCGATTTCTATCATCGGTTTATTCTAGTTTTTAAACCAATAAATAAGTCCATCTCTTTAGGTCACAAAATAAAAGTATTTAACTTTCTTAGATTGGATCTCTGCTAATATTTTTTTCTTGAAGTGGTACGCGACCATTAAAAATACAAAGAATCTGTGATTACAATCGCATCAGTTGATAAGGTATTCTCGCCCAGAAATGCAAACGTTTGTGGAGTTTCTGATTCCATTTCCAACGCTTTTTAGGTAAATGGAATCATCTCGTCACTTACCTAATTCTGTTAAGTTAAACTCCGACACACTATCATTGATGTGTCAATTCTTAATCTAGTTGATGTTAAAGTTACCGTATTTTGAATTTAGAAAAACCATTTTATGATCATCTGTCAATTAAGAGGCTGTTATTTAAGTTCACTGAAATTACAAAATGGCCTGTCAGTCGGAGTTCATGTGACTAATATATCGCATTCCTATATTAATAATTCTCATCCTTTTGCATCATACTTTTCCTTTGTTATGGATTTTGAATTCTACCCTCTTTTTAGGAACCTATTTTTAAACGGGGATTATTAGGTCTGTTTATATTGTCTGCATTATTGGATGAATTCTCCTACTCCGAAGACAGTGCACAGTTGAATATGCCATTGGAAGCACATGTTTTCCTTCGAGCTAGATTTCAGGTATACCAATTTTTTTCTGTCAACAAACACTTTAAAAAAGTTTGGTCATTGTCCTTTTGGGAAAAATTTATATTCATATGAATTCTATTTGCTGCTTATAAAATAAATCAAATAGCATGTTATTGATAATTTTGATGAATAGAGATCCTGGAGTGTCTAGTTCACTAATTGATTGTAGACCCTAACCACTAAAACTATGCTGTATATTGTGATAGGTCAACTGTTTTGAAAGTATCTACGTCTTCGTATATTATTCTGTTTTGTTTAAAGATGGTTTGTTGATGAATATACTGGAATTGTATTCGCCTTAGTTTCAAATTATTCATAATTGAGCTTTTATTTCCAAGTGATTGGATCCAGGACCTCAGTTTATCCAACCATCTTTTTTACTTTGAATCTATATGTTTATCTCTAGTAATTCGAGCTTCTTTAAAACACCGAATATTGAAATGTGTTTATACTGTTATTCCTATTTATAATTTCTCATTAGAAATGTACATCTTGTACGATAAACGATGGCAGGACAAGTAGTCCCCCTTCATTACTGGATTAATGTCTATCGACAATGTCATTCCATGTCATAGAACTGGTCTAATTGTTGTTTAGTGTAAAGATAAATAGAGCGAAAAATATTTTTCAATTAGTTTCTCATGATGAGTCCACACTCTATACATAATGACATGATAATACTAATTGCGAAATATTGTTATCATAGCGTTACAGTTTCACAAGTGATTATGGTAGTAATTTTAAATGATTAACTAAGTAACTGAAAGATGTAGGGTGAGACAATCATAATAATTCAAGTAATTAGTTGTGGGAGTTGTAAACATGTAGACCAGCAGTTGTCAGATTGTATTGTATATAATACGATAATCAACAACACACTTTGATGAAAATTGAATTTAATAGTAGTTACGTGAAAATAAAGATACAGAAATTAGAATTTTGTAGGAACACAAAAGTAAAAAACATTTGACAAAGTAGGTTTGTTCACTCAATAATAGGCTTGTAAGCTCTATAAAACTGGTTCCACAGGAGCAATTGATTTAATAAAGATATAAGGATGTGGCGAATTCAGTCATTCTTTGTTGTTAGTACTCATCATCATCGGACAGTTATAGAAAATGGTATTCACTTTGACTGGCTGACCAAAGGACAGCTAATAAAGATAACTGAGAGTTCTATTGTCGCTCACTCGGTGGATATTGGATATCGAGTTGACTTGAATAAAGCTAGTAAAGTTATCCACCGTATTCCATCAAGTTTATCACTTGGTTTACGAGTTCCTCTTTACACACCACTGAAGTTATCGCATTCTAACCCTGTTCTTCACTGTTTAATCTTACTATTATTGATTCTAGTACTATTTCGACTCTTCTACTATTCGTTTTCTTATCCTGCCGCGGTATAGGAACTTGAACTGACGCACATTTGTTCTAGACTGTTTGTCAATTATAACCAACTGAATATCGTTAAGATTCGTAATAAGTGTAACCCTGTTTTGTGCAAACTTTCACATATTTACTGATTCGTACAGCAAGTAAACTCCGTTCTATACATAGCTGATAGATTTAATTGTATATTCAGTTTCGTTTTTCCCTGTAAACAATTGTTCAGTCTCACTTGTGTATATGTAATTATTGTTTTACCTTGTACTTTTTACCATCAGGACTATGAACTAGTACGATTATTTAAAAATTTACTTTGCTTGGCAAATCAACTGTTAGTTTATTGGTCGTCACTGGACTGTTCAGCGTTAAGTCAAGGACAAAGTGAAGTAGTATTCAGAGTAGTAAGTTGCCTGGATATGATTACAGGTTGGGATTTCTTACCACGTGAACGTGAGTTTATTGTGCTATATTAATTTTAGATTTTATAACTATTCAGAATAACGTGGAATTTATGTATACGGTAGTATTGTTATTAAAGTTACCCCATTTATTAGATGTCAGTCAGTTATTTATGATTAGAGTAGCTTGGATGATGGGTCAGAAAAGATTAGTGAAAAATATATACGTATACTAACAACATGTCCTGTGTTGAATCTGCTTTAAGAATCAAGTATCAGTCAGTCAGTCAGCTACAACGTAGGACCAGGCACATATATGCATCGGTTCAAGTTGCCATACCTCGTTAGCACAACAAAGTGAACACTGGATTCATAGAAGTAGTTAATTCAGTGGTGGTAATATCTAAAAGATACATTGCGAATAATGACATATTACAGGAAGAAAGAACTAGTTCGTAGAAAGATATGAAGCGATTTTGATCTCATAGTTTAAAGGAAGACAGAGAGTGTATTCACCTACGCCATTGTGATTAATTCTGAGCCATGTCACCCAGAGTCTCCAACCATTGATTACGAAAGTCACGCGGACCCCAACCATGTAGTCTGCATCTACCAACATGGCTCAGACTAGAGGTTAGTGTCTTCAAGCACTGATGCCACGTCTTGGTTTGGCCACCCCTATCTTTCTTCCAACCGTCTCCAACACTAGTCAGCATTGCGCGTCGTGGTAATCGGTGGTTGGACATGCTTAGTATGTGGCCCAACCATTTCAGTTGATGAAGATTCACAACCTCATCAACTGATTTACCATCATTCTCTTATACCCTACGTCTAACCTCACTATTACTTACCCTGTGATATCAGCAGATGCCAGTAATATTTCTAAGACATCTGTGAATCAAGTATGTCACAAAATCTATCATAAGATCTAATTATCGAAACTGGCATTGAAAGATTTCATAAATTTGCATTGCGTCTTACTCTAATTTTAATAAAATTTCTCACACATTCTACTACTGCAGTCTTAATTGTTATTTACAATGTTCTAAAACCACTTTACTCTTATCGGATTTATAACCCATCCTAACGACTAGTTTGTCTCTAAACTTCAGAGTTTGATCAAATTTAGGAATCATAACATCTAGTTGCTATTTAACACAAATTCCGGAGTTGATGAACTTCACATGTCAATATTTGTTTATCTAACACATTTATCTACTCAATATTTTCCTCACAATTTCTAGTTTTCAGCATAAATTCTTAACTTTCTTATTTACTCCAAAATTTCCTAATATGTAGGCGTATAAAACCTATGACTTCTAAGTTCCTTAGAAATTTTCACAAATTTTCACATATTTTCAGGTTCTTAAGTATTTTCTTTATGCGTTTTCTTTTTTCTTCTCTCAGTTATTCGTTTTCATGCCAGTCAGTTAAGACGTTCTGATCAAGAAGCTCGTTTTCGTCCTAGTGATAAATGGAGTGATACGATGGGAACAGATGCCTTTCCGAGGACTTTATTACTATTTATTAAAGTAGGTAAACCGTTTTACTATGCTGAATAATATTCTGTAAGGTTTACTTACTTTGCTCTCGTCGTATGACGAAATTAAGCTTACACTTTATACGTACATATTCAGCAATTTTCCCATGGACATAAAAAATTTTATTGTTCTGTCACATTCTCACTTCATACTTTATCTTTTTTTCCCCAAGTGAATTTCATGTTAACGTGAAAGTTAAATAATCCATTGTGTCATTGAATAAAAATAAAGAGAATTCAACAAAGAGAGTTTTCTTTTCGACGAAATCATTTTCTTCACTGAGTTCTCCTTATTTTTATTCAACGTGAAAGTGTTCATTACAGTTTTCATCCATTGGGATCTGTCGACAATAAATGTAATTTGGTAACATTTTAGGCTTGTATATTGAAATATATTAGTATCTAGGTTACTTGTGGAGAGGTTTTTAGTTTAATTGTCATCATGACCTTGATACATCCTCACTATGAAATCCTCTATGTGTATTCTCATTTCTTAAAATTCACCCCTTCCTCCCAATAAAAGATCAAAGTTCCAAATCTTTAACTCAGCACTAGTTCCATATATATGACTGTCCTATAAGTTTTATTCATGAATAGTAGTAATGGTAGTAGTAATTCATTGTCTTATTTTCAGAACAAGTGTTTACAAGTAAATCTTCACCGTTCATTGTTCTATTTTATTGAAAATACAGATGTTAATGACTACTTAATATAGTGATTTGATTAATGAAAATATTTATGCATATTATTTGCTGAACGAATGGCAGATCATTATAACTAAATAAGTAAAAAGCCTGGAAATCTTCTATGGCAATTCATTAGCATACGGGATACCTCTTCGACATTTCAAATGATGTATATTAAAATACTGTAACAATAAGGACACCCATCATACCTTGTAGATTGTAATAACTTTCAGAAGACTGACTTGTGTGGTGTGGACTGGTTTTTTGGTGAGATCTTGTGCGTATTAATTACATATCCACTCTCCACTAAATGCAGGCCAACATATGTCGTCCCAGCGGCTTCGACACTGAGACTGAATGGAAGAAGCAGAGACGCGGTCATTTTATAATATGGTGCTGTATTATGAAGGAAAGTTGTATGAGAATAGGATCTGTCGGTTCATTATGACTCCTCAGTTGTGGTTTTAGAGATAGTGAAACTTCAGTTGCCTGAAGCGTTATTAGATATGGCTCGAAGTTGGAAGCTGGCAGCTATCATTTGCAAATTTCTACCGCACTCTTCATAGTAGTGAGATGATCTTTCTTAACTGAGAGTTTTTCTGTACTGTATCTTTAACTGATCTGTATCTCCTAATGAGTGTTATTCCTATTCATTTGTTTACTGATTTTACTGCTGTTTTCTCTTTTACTCTTTCACGATGTTATCTGTTTATTCGCATGGTGTATTTTTCGAGAGCTCTTGGGTCAATCAGAAGTTATCCAAAGGACTAGTACCTATCATTGGCTAAGAAATGGATTGATTTTCTAGGGTTTATATATATATATATATTAATGAGTATTTGTGCATATTATTCGATAGCCCAGTATGCTTTCTCATCCTCTCTTGTGTTCTCGCTCAAGTGGTCAGGTGCGTGGCGGAGGGTTAGCGTTTAGCACATTGCATATCAATATCAGATTTCGGACACCCCTCATCATGACAGTTCTATTTTACCAGAATGTATAGTGATTTAAATAAATAAATGGATATGTGGACACAATTTGATAAACAATTAACACTTAACTTATGACTCACAAGTTGAATGCTGAACATATGGTGGACTCCACTATTAGTAACTAAATTAAAAAAGTTGTTACGCTTGTTTTTGAGTAATTTTTTTACTTAGCGCACATCATTGTCTATTTATGCCATTCTACTTGGTTAATTCTTATACTTTCTCATTAGTTACACACATGGGTTCGCGGTTCAGATCTGCTTGGTGCACGAACATTGTCATGTTTAGTTCGCTTCTCTTTAATGTCTGGCCCTCTGATTTATCCGATTTCTTCATTAACTTGTATAAATAATAAT
This sequence comes from Schistosoma mattheei, assembly GCA_944470405.2. Taxonomy (NCBI): domain Eukaryota; kingdom Metazoa; phylum Platyhelminthes; class Trematoda; order Strigeidida; family Schistosomatidae; genus Schistosoma; species Schistosoma mattheei. Next base: position 21,891,344 of record OX103948.1, on the reverse strand, counting down.
TCATCTTACCACAATGGAATTTCTTCATCAAATTATAATGAAAATCAATCACTGGGTTCACCAAGTACAATGCATTACCTAATACTAATTGAAAATTTAAATTGTTGGCTAGGAAAAGAAATACCTATGGAAGATCCCATACAATTATCATTCGAGTCGCTCACAAATCAAATACCAGGAATACGTAATGAAATATCTAATCGAATAGCAGATAGTCGTTCAATTCCAAGTATAACATTAGAAAATTTATTACCATATGAGTTATCTATCTTATCTGAATTCATACTTAATTTAATGTTGAATAGTTCACGTGCATGGGAACCTGTTGAACGAGTTTTATCATTGCCTAAATTCAGCTCACAAGAATCTTTATCCAGTGAAATATGCCAGTCTATGTTTCATATTGGTTTAATTAGTTTATGGGTGATGGATAAATTCTTTGCTTTTCTTTCTTCCCTATTAATACAGGTTGGTTTTTCTATGTATTATAGTTTTTTTTTATTATTTATTACTAACAAGTTACTTGCCTTCTATTTGTGTATATGAATAAAGATAAATAGGTAGGATAAAATTTAATTTCTTGAGGTGCAGTAATCGAAAATATTCTCAAAATAAGGAAACACAAGGAGGACTCTTTTATTTTTTCAACTTTACTAATGGTAAATAATGTGAGCCCTTGATTTTCTCCAAAGTAATAAAATAACCATTACATCATTTATCTCATATCTGGTTTAGTTATTAGTGTAACCCAGCGTTATTGTTATCTTTAGTAAAAGTGTAGTGAACAAGAACACGGGTAGGGACAATCGAACGTATTTAGCACGAAAATTGCAGACTATCTCAATAAAATCGGAATACCATAAAGTCAATCGTCAATTTGCAAAAATATCAATGCATCATATCAAACTGGACTGTTTTCGTTGCAAACACTAATCCATTGTCTCCCATTCTATTGTACATGCGTTTTCTTACAAATTCCATTGTGTTCTCGCTCTTCCTTTCTTGATCTTCACCTCATCTTCTGCTGCCAGACATTACGTTTTAACTCGCGTCATATACTACTCATATCAATATAAGCAGCTCACACAACAATAGTACTGTAGTGAACAAGAACACGAGTGGGGACAGTTGAATGTATTTTGACACGAAATCACAGAGCATCTAATTCAAATCTGAGAGCCATATAGTAAATAGTTAATTTGTAAAATATCAATCCATCGTCTCAAACTTCACTGTCCCTTTGCAAATATCAGTCCATTGTCTCAGATTTCATTGTTCATGCATTTTTGTACCGGTTGCGTTCCGTTTCGGTTGTTTCCTGATCGATCTTCTGCTAAAATACACTTTATGCCTGACCACCGTTATATACTGCTGATATGGATATAAGTAACCCACACCACAGTACCATTTAAATTTGTCATCCTAAGCGAATCAACAAGATACTGATTTTTAAGTTGTGGTACAACTGTCCCATTGTAATGTCTTATTATACATGAGGCTTGGACCAACCATATAGTTCATTTTGGTGAATAATAATTTACTAGTTACTGGCAATTAATTTGAAGACAGAAAAATTGTTGCTCCTACTATTGATGATATCATTTCTGGAGTTGCTTCGAAAAATCTGTCTTAAATTACAAATGAGTTCAGTCTTTTTAATTGCTCAGTATTTAGAACTTTTTAAAGTGAGTTGTTTCTACAATTGTCCACTTGATAATCTTTATTTATATATTGCTACTTACCATCTGTCTTCCAGTGTATACGAATACAGACAGAATGTTCCACAGATGGAGATGATAATGGTCAGTTAGCACATGAATCTGTTGAACGTCTATTCAACTGTTGGAGTGATCTTCTTGATTTAATCCCATCATCGTTAAGTGAACAGGCACGATCTCAAAAGAATCACAATCTAACAACAATTGGTTCTACTGATGAAGATAATTCACCGTTGCCTTTAACTACTGGACAAGTACAAAACTCTGGTAATTCTTACATTGTTTATGTTATCTAGTTATACATCGTTTCGTTTTGATTAAATTTGATGTATTTTGGTTGTATTTCCAGTTTAAGCCATGTCTCGTGATAGTATATGAAATAAAGATGATTGAAATAGCGAAACCTGGGGGGAGGAGAGGTTGTTGAAATCAAACTCGCGATTTTCCGCTTTATTGATATTGTGGTTGAAAATAGAATCACTCGACGGACTACAGTTTTAATAAGTAAACATTTTTTGATGGCATAGATGTCTCAATATCTTACCATTTAGATATGGTCAAATGGATAATGGGTACATCAAGCAGTAATAATGTAATCAATGTAAACAAGACAATTATACAGTTACTCATAAGCAATATACTTAAGCAACACAAATCTGACATTGTGTAGTGTGGTTAGTTTTTCCATCTTGCTTAATTCATACAAGAAGTTCGTCGTCTGGCCATATATTGTACATATCCAAACTATTTTAATTGTCACTGGATTTCTGTCTCTAAGTTTACTGGCTATTTATTCGTTTAACTACAATAAAAAACGAGTAGCGCTCTCAAGATATCAGTGACACAAAACACTTTATGTAGTCTTCTAAATGTAGATACTTTAGGTTTAAGAACAAGAATATATTACTTTATTGTTTTCAAACTTTCAACCGCCACGTTGGAAGTTTGAATGAGAGAAGTAAATTGTTTGTCTACCTGTAATATGTTTTCTCAAATTTTCAACAATATCTGTGTTCCTTTCATTTGTTTTACATATTTGACTATAGACCAGTTGGCTCAGAAAATGAAAAAGCTACTTGGATTGTTACGAAGTAGTAATTCATCACGACAATCACAATTATTCCAATTTTTCCTTGCATCCAAAATGGCTCAACCGGTTGGTTTGCGTCGAACTTGCAGTCATGATAATAATGAAGAGATTGATCTTGAATTGGATGAAGATGATATGACTTCTTCAGAGGTAGTTGGTTTGAATCTCGGTGTTAGCATTTTATTCTTTTTGAGGATAGCTTTTTAGAGTTGATTAATCATTGAAGTTCTATAGGAGTTGTCTTAATCTATTCAACAACCATGTTTCACCAACACATATCTAGTTATCCTTTCAAGGCTAACCAAACAAAATATTTTCATTGCTTGGTGTTCACGTTAGCAAACTCTTTCCGAATTCTGAAAATGATCCTAATACAAGTTTTAACGATTATTACAATGATAAGTCCTAATAAAGTGAACTAACTGTTTAGTATACAATAATTTATATTGATTATCCAAATATTGCTGGTTTATAGCAGAAACAATCACCAATCTGTTTTCTTAAAATAGGTTTTGTCACTTGTTGCAATTTCTCAAGGAATTCACAAATTAACCTTTTAACCTTCTACATTTTTTTGTAACATGTGATTCTCGATTAAATGGATCAACTTGAGTACTTGTGTTATTGAATTATAGCAGTAGTTGTTAGCTGTTAAATTGTTAGTTTATTGTTTTGCATTACCTCAGTCAATTAGTCAGTCAGTCGTACACAACGTAAAACCTGACACATTTGTACATCGGTTGAAGTTGTTGTAACCAAATTAACACAACGGACTAAAGTTTTTTCGAGACAAATCCCAGAGCAATAAGAATTGTAACAATATTAGTACTGTTAGAGGAGATTAGGTAAAGAAAAAGGAAAAAAGTATGAAGAAATCTCGGGATTCAAATGTTCTTTTGCCTTCCTATTTTCCCTTTCCATTCATAACGCTAAGTTAAGGCTTGCCTCATGATGTCCTCTACACCTCCATCGTCTTTTTCTAGTTTCCTCTTCATCTGGAAGTTGGTTTGTAATCTCCTACATTAGGCTGTTGCTCATGCTATCTATTCAATGGACATCCAGTATATAAATAAATTTATAAATACTTATGCCTTTTTGAAGATGGTTATGGTGGTTCACCAAGTTTCAGCTCCATACAGTAGAACTGTCTTGACGTTAGTATTGAAGATTGTGACTTTGATGTTAGTTGACAGTTGTTTTTAGTTCTATGTGTTGTTCAACCGTAGGAATGCTGTCCTTGGTTTGGCAATCCTCGCATTTACGTCTGCATCAGATCCTCCACGTTCATCTATGTTGCTACCCAGATACATGAAACTATCTACCTCTTCCAGTGTTTCTCCATCAAGTGTGACTGGGTTGGTGTTCTCTGTGTTGTATTTGAGGCTCTTAGCTTTTCCATTGTGTATATTGAGGCCTACTGATGCAGAGGCTGCTGCTACACTAGTTGTTTTCATCTGCATTTGTTCGTGTGTATGAAGTTCAAATCCTTTAGTTACATCCAAATTGTCAATTGTTTTCCGTGCTTCTCTTCAGATGTGGAGGTTTTCATGATACAGTCAGCCGCCAGAAGAAAGAAAGGGGAGAGATTAGGCAGCCTTGTTTAACTTCGGTTCTACTATATATATATATATATATATATATATATATATATATATATATATATATATATATATATATATATATATATATATATATATATATATATATATATATATATATATATAATCCTATATTATATCTGTGTACATTTTCATTCATTTTATTCAGGATAGTTTATTCGCTGTAGGATCTTGTGGTTTATCTACTCCTGAAGAATCAGTCACTACACTTGTTCGTTTAATAAATGAACGTGTTACCCAAGTGATTCAATTACAAAGCTGTGAATCTTTAAAATCAATTGATTTATTCGAAGATATTCATTGGCTATTATTGATTAGTGGACATTTTCTTGTCTCTGGTCCTGCATCACTAACAAGTGTTCTACGAATGGGTTCTCCATGGGATACACAATTCTCAGTAAGTGTGTTAGCAGTTCTCATCATTATTACTATATACTATATAGTATTAATTAAATTATGAAATTCGATTCAAGTACATTTATTAAGTCTGACTTTGTAAAATGTCTAAAAATACCTTATTCATGTTTCCTTTTTACTAACAAATTGGTTTAACTAATCCTACCCGGTTTCTAACTTTTAAGTTGGTTAATAATATTGAATTGAATTCCAATTTATATCAATTATTAATCTGTACAAGATTTACTTAAGATCAGTATAGGGTTGTGGAGATTATTAAGTTTTTGGTTGAGATCATGAACTGATTGATGTCAGACCACCATTAAAAACCTGGAAGCACTGGACAACCATTTCGTCTTATCGTGGAGCTCCTCAGCCGTGCGCATCCACGATTCTGCTCGCTGGATTCGAACCCAGGACCTTCAGTCTCGCGCGCGAACGCACAGCCTCTAAGATATAGATACGCTTGATAGAACTATCAAACTTTACCTACTTGACATATATATCGTATTTTATGTATAAACAATTGATATTCTCTTGTTTATTTATTTTCTTTCATCTAATTTTGTTCAGATACCTCATCAAATTTTATATCTTGGTTCTAATGATACAGTTGATGTGATAAATAGTCGTCGTTTAATATTGATGTCTATTGCACAATGTCCTGATATGAATAGTAGTTGGCCTCCAGACAATTTACCATATACACATATTCCTTCTTTAATAATGTATGTTTCATTTGTGTTTTTTTCTCATAAATACTTTTATTTTGAAAGAAAGAAAAGGACATTTTTATTATTCCTCACTGGATGTTTAACGAATTTTTTAAACAGTTGATATTAGAATCAAGGAAATTAACAATACAATTTAGGAAACCAAGTTATCTTAAACGTATATATGCTTGTCCCCCCCTTCAAGCCAAACAATTTGGTGAAGCCTAGTAGGCCCTTATGGAGAGAAAACAGGCCACATCGAAACACGGCACAACTACCGGGGCTAGACTAGCTGTTTTTGCAACCAGAGTTTGCCACGTAAGGAGCAACTCCGTACATTACTTGCATCCCTTTTGTCAATTTTTTGTCGTTTCTCTAGCCAAGAGTAATTATGTTGTGTTTCTTTGTGGAGTTCGTAATCGGTTTGGGGGTATCGGTTGAGTGGGTAATTAGCCTGATCTCTATCACCCGGGTTACCGCTCACGTTAGTTCATGGGTCATCCGTTCCACGATCCAAGAGGCACGACACGGACGTGTGAGCCAAATTTTGCTTCCCATATATATGCTTACTTATGCATATTCATTCACTTATGTTATTAATCATATAAGTGATTTAATTACTTTAAAAAATATTTCCTCATTCCATGAATTCATATTTGCTTTTAAAATCATCTCTTCTGTGCTCTGATCGTTTCTACTATCACTAATACTATTACTGCTCAGATCACTTTGACATCTTGATGTTTTGATACAATGCGGCAACTTGAATCGACGCACATATATCTCAGCTTCTACGTTCTTTATGTTTAACTGACATAATATTCTCTAATTTTCTTTTATAATAGAGTATTATTACATCACAGCAGCAGTAAACAAAGATTGTACAATGGTTTCATCTATCCATTTATAGCTGTCATACTGGCTAGAAATTCTCACATAGTTATCAGCTTGTAAATTCAGTAGCTCTGAAATGATATCCAATCTAAACTTAATTGATAGAATACTTAAGATCTTGCCATTATTACGTAAATGGTACTCATTCCTTATAGACAAAAAAGGAAAACACTATCGTAAACATGAATAACTAGTTTATCAATTTAGTTTGTCGTACTAATTATGTCTAGTTTTAATCGATTCACAATATTGCACAACTGTCGTTCTTGAGATAATTTTTCTTCACATAGCCGAACTTTACTGATCTCAGCGTGTACATCATTAGATGTCGGCTCTGTCATCTAAAGATTAGGCGTTCATTAGTTTTACCGAAGGTTTTGGGTCCAATTTTCCGGACGCGAGGTCGTAGACAGGCACTATTGAGTTGTCTCATACTAGAACAAGACGGCCGTCCACGTTTTGAATGGTGGTCTAAGATCAGTTCGTCATGTAAACTTTGGAAATTCTACAATCTCCACAAATCTCTCTCTCTCCATATATATATGTAATATTACTTATTTATTTTAACACATAGATATTGGTACAAGGAGGCACAAAATACATATGCGCCACACAGATCTCATTTGATATGTGTGAGGGCTGTGATAGCGTCCGGGTGCCCAAATCGAAGCAGGATATATATATATATATATATATATATATATATATATATAATTAAGAAAAGCGTCTTTTTAACCAATAATTTTTGTGTTTCAGAGTTATGAACAATTTGTTGTCTCATAAAATTATAAATTTCGCATTCAAATTAGATTCGAATACAACGATTAAACTAGCTGTGCTAATGAGACTGAAGATTTAATTCGACTAGCAGATTTTGAGTCATTATGTTACGAAATTAGTAACTGGGACCTCTATTAACTCCGCAGCAGTAAATCTGATTAATCTTATCTCGAAATGATTTGCTTCACTTGACAAATATCTTTTTTCTCATGTTTTATTAATACAAATATTTATAATAGCCCATTGTATCGGCTTAGTTATATGCGATGATAATGTGTGAGTTAGACTGAATATTTTCTAAGTGATTAACATAAACTATCCATCCTTTTAAATGGTTAAATTGGATAGTGTTAGTTAAAGGTATTGTTTCATATTTCAACCTCTCTAGGGCTGAATTTCATTAGTTTGTTTGTTAATGAAATAAACCAGACTCTATGAACCAAATGAAATTATGTTTTTCGTTTTGTTTTGTCTCTTTTCTCTTACTTCCAGTTTGTTATGTTCTCTCTTCCGTCTATTATGGTTACAAGCTGCTTATGGTGTTGGGAGTGCTCAATTGGTTACGGATAATTTTTGGTTAATGACACGTTTAGCTGTCACATATTTCTGCCATAATGTAGTCGATCGGGATACATTAATGGTTAGTATATTGAATTGTTGTATCTCTGCTGACAGATTTATTGAAATCTGTAGTTCAATATCATTAATTAGTTTACTCATTGCAGTCGATTGATCTGATAACTTGATCTCTAGGTTTTGTTTGTAAAATTTTGATGCCGTATTGTTTATTGAGGTTTCTGGTCAGTTTACCTACTGACTGGCTTGGTTTCTCGAATTATTTAGCATTCTATACATCTTTTTCTATTTTCCTCATTGAAATATACAGTCAAATAAGATTTGATATGACGGATAGATTTAAATGTTTTTATTTGCATTATACTACGTTCCTATGTGTTATAATCGCTCTTTTCTTCTTACGGTTATGACCCAGCTATTCCTATTGCTTGGTATTCTCGGACACCGATTCACTCGACAAGTCCCCAAATCAGAACACGGTTGAACAGGAAAGAGATTATATTCCAAATAGCAAGTCAGAAGCAAGTCAGAAGCTATATTTATAGTTTTTACATAAGAAGATTCCAGAGTGTTCTCCAACTATCGGCTAGTGCTGATTGGATAAGAATTAGCCAATCAGCGTGCACCAAAGCAATCATGCATTGAGCATGCTTTAATCTAGTCTATGTCCCGCTAACACCTCCCCTTTGAGCAGATTCGTAGGATCTGGTGCTAGGGTCCAACTGCAACTGAGTGACTGGCTTGTGCTTTAATCTAGTCTATGTCCCGCTAACACTATGATAGTACGGTAATAAGATTAGGTTGAATGATCAAGTTTATAACACTGCTAGATCGGATGCTTGAACGATCCGCTATGCATAAACTAGAGTTCACTACGTCAGATACACGATTCACGACCAAAAATAGAGTACCAGAGTACAGACTAGGCACTAATTTATTCCACACGATTACAAGCAATCACTCCCAGTAAGTTCAGAGTAGAAATCAATAAGAGGAAAGGAAATCGCACATTTAATAGCCAGTAAGCTGCGTTCCTCTTTGTCCACACAGTGACTAATCACATTTACTCTCACTACCAAATATTATGGAGAAATTGCTATCAGTTCGTTTTTGGAGTTTTATGCTACTCATGTTCTGTAGTTTATCGTTAGTCTTTCATTAGTTTTCAAAAAAACATATTAACTCATCAATAGGTTTATGTACTGAAGTTTGGAGGTTAGTAAAACTAACCGTCCGTCTAGACCGAACTAGTTGAAATTGGTTTTGAACTTAAAACCTATAAATCAGAAACCGATTGCTTTGACACTACTAGACCATCGTGGCAGAGGTGTTGTTTACGAAAGTTAATAGAAGAAGCGAGAATGCTTAGTGCTTAAACTGAGTTAGTGGATACACAGGATCCATCTGTGGGAGTTGGAAAATCTTTACTATAAGGACCAATGTTGTACATTAGTTCCAGTATCCTGAAGGGACGAATAACAGATGAACCTATTTTTAGTCACCGACTACCATCTCGTGATCTCGCTCCACTCCGTTATGGATTTTACATCTACGTAAAAGGCTTGAAGTGGCGTTCTGAAGAAACCACCCACTTCGGTTTGGGTACGCGGGCAGTATCCTATTCATCAAACAAATTTTATTACTATGAATATGTGGCCCATACTATTTTTGGTGCTCATTTGTACCAGTTTCTCATGTGAATGAAATACGTAAATAAAAGGTATCATAGCGATATTTTACTTCATTCATGAAATATTAAGTTTTAATTCCCTTTATCAATGTTATTTATTTGTTATAATCTGTTATAGTCTAATATTTCTCGATCACCGATCATGACAATACTTCAAGCTGAACCTGTTCACCCATTACCAGCACATCAAGGTGTATTTTTGTCAAATAAAACACATAACGGAGAAAATCAACTTTCAGAGAGAAAAGAAAATCTATTGCCAGAAAGTTGTAATGATATAAACCGAGTTTGTATTCAAGGTTTATTAATGTGTGTACGTTTAGCATTAGATAAATGGTCACACGAACCTCAAGCACTAAGTTCACTAACGCGACTATTGAGTGTGCTCAGTATGCATTCACCTAATTCGTAAGTGTCACTACTTTTTATGGACTGTTTTTTAATGCTATTTACACTTACTAATCAAGAAAGTCAATCAAACCTTTGTCGAGTTTCGTTTTTCGACCCAGTATTCTTTTGCTTATTATTCCTCGAACACTACTTCACTCTACCCGTTCCCGAATTCAAACATAGCTCTGAAAAGAAAGTGATTATCTTCTAAATAGAACAAGTTAAACTAAGATCATTTTATAAGAATATGTTAATGTATTTATAATTTTTAAACAGAAAGGCTCTAGAGTCTTTGCTTATCCGCTGTAGTTGGCTGGTTAAAAATAGGTCAGTCAATGTGTTACAACGTCGTCCTCTCTGGAACATACTTAAGTTAAATTTCTGTCTTGCCAATACCTCCATTTGAGCAGATTCATGGGATCTATTGTTATGGTCATCTTGGATCAAAGTAAAGAGTTTGTGCCTTCAAATGTCCACCTTCCATGCAATAAGGAAGTGGTATCATCCTTTTTCTTTTCAAGGATTGGCTCCACAGTTTCCAGATATTTCGATCTCGAAGGTGTCTAACAGAATATCAGTAGGTTTTCTAGGTCGGTTCTCGTTGTGCGTTATCGAATTTGCTTTAAGTTGCTTTCCATTACGTATCAAATATTATATACGTATTAACTATATTCATTAATCGTTTTCATTTTTGTATTTTCACTAAGCTTCAAATCTGTTTTTCAATCTCATTGCACTAAGCACTTATTCGCCAGCTTTTGTAATAGGCTAAAATATCTACAATAACCAAGCTTGATATTACGTTTCACTAAACTCATTTTTTTGTAAACTAATGAACTGAAGAATTAAATAGTAACTAGAATGGATAAATGCTTATACATACCAAGGATGATAGGGAATAATATCTTCGCTTGACGAAATGAAAATACTAATAGTCAATATTTCATTCGACTATTTTAATATCGTTTTATTGTGATCGAAAACTGAAATATTTGTGTTATTTCACATATATTTACCTCCAAAGAGGTCATATATATAAAGAGCTACTGAACAATTATTTCTGTTTTCACAAATCTCACTAGTTACTAGGCCGATTTCAGTTCGTTCTTTTAAAAAAAAGGATTGAATAATAATCACTAGCTTACCTAACTTAAATTTCAAAGGTTAGATTGTTAGTGAATTGTTACCTTTACTATTTCTTTTAAGCCTCAGAATATATAAATTCCATAATCGAATATCGAATATTCGAGAATCTCGTCTTAATATTGATCTATTCGAAAATACTATCGACTTGAACATATCAAGAACTGACTAATAATTGTTTCTCCCTAGTTCAATATTCTTATTCTCTAATAAAAAGACTATTTTATCCTGATGAGGCATTATTTTTGCTGTATAGAGGACGTTATATTGCTTGTCACATGTTAAGGAAAGACCAAATGACCCATTTCTGTATGGATTGTTACATTATTCTGTTGCAGCCAGTCCATTTTTTTCAGTTAAGTTTGCGTCGTCCAGTGTATGTTTCTAATTGTTTATTTGGTCAAATGTATGATGATATAGTCAGTAAGGTAGGTGGTTGGAGGTAGTCAGTAGTATACTCTGAACCTAGGTTTCATGCTATTTGGCACTTATCGGCGAGGTATACCTTTAATCTTGAGGGAACTGATGCTCTTTAGCAGATTCGATCTTATGTCAGCCAGGTTCATAGTTAGAGACGTTGCCATTGAACTATTCGGGCGCAACTGACCTGTAGGGTTAGTGTATTCGGTAATAATAGTAGTAGTTTCCCTGTAATGATTTAACTAAAATTAAGAGCCCTAATGGTTACTCTATTCATTCGTTTTTTTTCTTGAGTTAGATCATCTGATTTAGCTTGTTCCGCGTGGTATGACATATGTACGCTTGTCGCTGGTCCTCAGGCTTCAGAACACACATGGCCTAATTTGTCGACAGATAGTTTAATTCAATTAGTTGAAGCCTGTTTATGCGGCAGTTGGGCAATTGATAAAACAAAACTATCATCATCGGCATTAGTTCACCAGCAGCATCAAAGTAATGAAGATGTCTCCGATACCTTGCTACTACAGGTATATGTTTTGTTCTGGTTAGTTTTACGGTTATTTCTGTAGTTAGGTTGACTCTCTGAATATAAATCAATATTAAATGATAAGTTTATAAATCAAACTTACGATGACATAACCGTTGTTTTCGTTTTTCGTAGGTTGTGTATTGTATATGACATGGCTGGCTTCAGCGAATGTAACACTTTAGTTTTGTATCATAATTATTTGTTCATAGGGTCGTAGTGGTTTATATTCGAGATAATTCCCAAGTCTTCGTATATCTCTCGTCCCGGTAGTGGTTATAAGATAACTCCCAATGGTGTATAAATTTCAGAAGACAATACAAAGCTTGGATACAGTTCATTATTGTAGAGAGCAAATCACAAAGCTACAAGCACACAAAACAAATTTGAGTAGAAACGTGAATAGTAGCGGATTAGGACGAATGCATTGATAAAATTTAAGAGAGAGAGAGAGCCATATATAGGTAAGAGAATGATACATCGAGCTATTAAGTAATAAGAGGGATTTGTGTAAGCTGTAACACGTGACTAAGGCTACACGCTCATGTAGTCACGATAACAATAATAATGTTAAGATATAGACATATCGTTACTGTTCTGATGACACTATCTGTTAAGTAAGTTAATTGAAGAGCTTAACAAGATCGAACGTATAGAAGCTCATGTGTTAGTGAGGTACTATAATGTTTCACCTGCAGCTTAAACACACGTTTTGTTTAATCCACAGTTGAGTTGTTTTTGTAAGCAGTTAAACAAGTGATAATAATCTCAACGAAATATGCATCAAAACACATTGTTCTTATCCGACTTTAATTCATATTTTTCCTATTTCCTTGAGTTTATATTGTTTTAATATCTTGATGTGTTTATCAAATAGATTCACGCCAAAATATGAATCGTCAAATTTAAATCTTATTTATTTGTTTCATTTCGTCCCTAATTTTAGCTTATCCGCGAGATTCGAGAACATGTTCTTCGTGTAATCAATGTTCTTACCCATGATGAAGCGTCTTTCAGTTCACTTCAAGATTCTACAGCCACTAATATGTTGGTTAATTGTACAGCTGTTTTAAGAGGTGTTTCACGTGCTGTAGGAACAATAGCAACAAACAGTAACTCAACTACCGATTTAGTTTCATTAGTTTGGAATGGTCTTTTAGGTCCATTCTTATCACATAGTGCAAATTATTTAGTGTTGGTAAGGATATTACTAGTACTCATGTTTTTCTTCTTTGTCTGTATATTTTATGAGTACTTGATAACGGTGGATTTTAATAAAGTTGAATTTTAACAAGTAATTTAGCTGACCTAACCACCATCGGGAAAAAATATCTGATAGATTAAGTTTTGTAACAAAATTGGATCGGTTAATTTTGAGTGTTCAAATAGACAGCTTTGTTTCCCTCTATATTGTTTCAAACATTTATTATTGTATACTATGTTTAGAGAAGAGTTTGTGGATTCACTAATAGTCAAGATAATTAACATGTTTGATTAGTTACACTGAATTATTGAACTGAATGAAATATATGTGGTTCCAAAATACACGAGCAATGCTTCAAAGACACCTGTGATCAAATATTAGTAACCTACGAATATCCCCTATTCTTAATGAATTTTTATTTCTTTAGCTTTTCTATATCCAGTAAGACGCAGACAAATACGTGCTCAAACTAGAGCATGATTTGAGTCTAAACATGTGTTTCAGAATGACGTACAGTCTCTTATCGAAACTCTTTAACAATGACTGATGGCAATTTAGTCTTTTTAAGTCCATCGCTAAATTGATTATGGAGTTCGCCACGTCAGATGATGTTTCTTCCTATATCTAAAGTTGGTGTTTGCTGGAAGCAAACGGTTGTCTGAACATAGTTGCAGCAGACGGTAGACATCATCTGTTCGCTGAGCCGCGACACCATTAGATCCTCTTAAATTCCTTTCGATTTAAGTCTATTTGCTTGAGCATTAAAATCAGTTGTCATCAGAGAGTTTGGCTTTTTGAAGTGAGCTAGATAGCTTCCCATAAAGTTCATCTTTAACTTCGTTCGAACTGCAATCAGTGGAAGCGTAGGCAGCTACAACGAGAAAGAGACTGCGTGTGTCCCTATCTTTTCGAGTTATTACTGTCCCGTTTGGTTGAACAGTGCACACGTGACTGTCTATTGGAATATATCCTAATAGAGTCTGTTCTGCTTTAGAACTTAATGCTATACCTAAACCAGCGACGTCGCAGGAAGTAGCAGTGGCGTCTCCAGATACTGAAATGGTAAGTCTTGTTGGTTTTGTTGTTGACAATGTGAGGTCGAGTGAATGGCTGTTGTTGGACGACCCTGTGCGCACGTTTCGGAGACTCGACAGATATCGATGATGCGAGATTGTAAAGTTCTAGTTAAAGAAGCCTGTTCTCTCTGACACGATGTTTGAACATTAAGATTTCCAACATGTAGTTTAGAACGTTGTTTCATGAGATCAGGAATAACATTTCATGAACTGAAATCATTATAATTGGTTGTGCATGGTGATAGAATTAAAGAGAAGGATTAATCATGGGGATGAGAGATGTAGGGATTTTATTGGCTAATGAATTCGATAAACTGACACCATATTGGCGATCCTGATTTCAGGTATATTCGCCTACGAATAGTTGTAGTAACGTATATATTCGTGCAAAATTATATTGTCTTGGTGAAATGTGAAAACCATACATTATTTGCACGTCTCTCTCCAGTTGTTTTTAACATGCTTTATGATTGTTCCAATTCTGTTGTTATTCCAAGTGATCTATGTTCTTTTTCCTGTTCTTTCCAATCCAACCTTCTTTTCTCGGGAACTTGTTTACAGCACACAGTTTCATATTGAATAAAAGTTGAGAATAATCGCTAAGACATTTATTGCATAGATGTGGTCATGATATTTATTTTAGAAATTCTAACAGGTAATGTGTATCTGGTGAAGAAGTACAAATTTCTCTTGATTGAACACTCGGGCATTCTTTAAAAAGAGTATTATTCTTAATTTGCTTGATCCCTGACGATTCTCTCTCTCCCTCTGTGTGTGTGTGTCTAATTGGAGCAAAGGTTTGATAATGTCGATTTTCAGATGTCTGAAGACAAACTATACTTTGTAATGCATAAACTTTTTATTACACATTCCATACGAATAGGAGAATTATCGTAGATTGTTTGACCTTTCTCTGGAAACCGAACAAATCCTAATGAAATCCCTTATCATCACAGAAAATCAGTTATTTTCATTGATGAATTTTCAATTTGTCGTATTAAAAGTAGATTTATATAAACTATGTAAGTATCTGCTTTAAATTGAAATAATACATTTAGACGAATGGAAATTACTTTGTGGAAATTACAATGTGTCATTCTTATTTTCATGCTTCATTTTCTAGTACTGGAATATATTGTCAATATTCTAAACTGTTATTTCATAATTTTCACTTGTTTGATTCTTGAGTAGTATAATAAGGTTACTTACTAATTGGAACTTCACATATGAATGTATACTGTGTTATTTTGATAGTCTACATCACAGACTAATTTTAGACAAGCACATTGAAAGAAGTCTAGAAAAAACCAAATGAGTTTTGTAAGCAATGATTGATAGTAGCTAGCAGTGGAATCCAGGACGCGCGTTCCGTCCTATTTGGGACTCGTCAGCTGGATGTACCTGCATATCAGAGTTGATGTCCACTTTGGGACTCGAACCCAGTGCCATTCGCTTCAAATGCCATCGCGTTATCCACTCAGCTACTGTGTCCTGATAGCCACTTGCTTGTGCAAATAAGTCTTATTTGTTTTTTTCTTATGGGACTCTTTTAACTATGGGAATCATCGATGATTCCACAAAAATAACAGACTTAATACATACAAGTTATGCTGTGAGTTCATAACATTCAAATTGACCAGTGAGTTTTCATCCACCGGTTTATATTATTATGTTATTCTGCAATTATGATTGTTTTCTTTTTCACCGTTTTTTGTTATATGTGATGTTTCTTGTTTTTGTTCTCATTTCATAGAAATGTCATAATTACTCAGAAGCTTTACAATCATTATTCTCTTTATTCACTGATGTTGCTGATTCTTGTCTAATTTATTTGGCCGGTCTTCCATCATCATCATCATCATTTTCAGAATCTTTATTGACTAATGATTCTGCAGTTGTACAATCATCATTGGAAACAAATAATGAAACTAGAAATGGTTGTGCTACTCCATATGCTTCTGGTTCATTTTTAAATTGGACAGTTGTTCTATGCAAACATTATACTAAAATTACACAAGGTAAATATCCACGGTCTCAATCTAGGTAGATATAATTAGTGTTCTGTTCTTTCAAATTGTTAGTGTTGTGTTAGATTGTGCTTGGTCAGAGTAAATTGTCATAACATTTTATTTAGTTTATATTGTCGCTCACTGTTGTTAGTAAACGATTAATGTTTATATTATAATTGAGTTAAAGCTATATGGTTTCAATATAACAATGCAATAGTAAGTGGAATATGTGAAATTATCTCCAACCAAACTTAAACTATAACCCACCCCATCAATAACTCGACTCAATCCTCAAAAAAAAGAGTGCAAAATTGTTATTATCATTCGAACTATTGAAAATATAATGTAAAACGCATAGGTGTTTAAGTAGTGTCTGTTTTTTGTGGGGGGGGGGAGGATATCATTGAGAACCAGCCATTATAATGCTAAGGGTCAGATTTAGTTCAAATTATTGTAAAAATGTTTCATTTACCAGTAAGTAACCTAAAATATTGTGATGTATGTAGTGTAAAGTACTTTTAAGTAGATAAGATGTCCCAGTTGTTCTTTTTTAAATATTTAATATCGACTTTCAAGTAAGTTATCTATCATTCTGCTATGATGATCTAAACTATTCATGTGAATACCTGAATTACACAGTACATGGATAGGGGGTACATATTAGTTTTTTCTGGAAAGAATGACTACATTTCAAAGAAATATTTGGTTTAATTTCTACCCTGAAATTGGTATATTTAGGTTTGTCGACGAAGAAAAGAAATCTATCATAAAGTGTCAGAATTTGCATTAGCTTTCTTAGAACTGTAATGTAACTTAAACAACCTTCCCAAAAAAATCGGAACTAAGCTGGTTACTTCTGTTTATCGACCTCGTGAATAATTCGTCTGAATTCAAATCAACAGATTGGTTGAAAATAGCAAATGATTATTCAAATTGTAATCAGCTGGGTACATTTATGTTTGTTTGAAAGCCGTTGTATAGTTAATATATTCGAAAAATTCTTGCATAACTAGCAATGGTATATACTTTCGAAAAATTTATATATTTAACCATTGTGTGGAAGTGAATTTCCTTATTTCATTGGTTTACATGTTAAAGTTGGAAAATGTTATAACTTGTGATCGCCGATAGTGACTTATCGATCGGACCAAAGATGTGTAAAACACGTGAGAACAACCTAGAATTCTGATTGGCCCTGCTTTCCGCCTAGCCCAGCCAGTTAAGTCCTGAACACCAGTCTCAGCATCCGCAATATGAATCCTTATATTTCAAACATACTGAGTGTATATACCAATCAAACAGACCACAACGTACCAATAAAATATGAAACAACATTTGTACAAGAATTAGCCAGATGTGTCTGTGAAATGGGGAGATATTAATTAATATACTGGGTATAATTCATGAATGGTAAAACGTATAATAATAGTCCATAGGTTAAAATAAAGCTTATAATAAGAGGAATATGAATATGCATAGTTTATTTGCCTAATAATTATACGATAGAAATATATGTTTAGTATTGATCCATAAAAGGATCCCAAAGTTACCATTCATTATGTTCCTCAAGTCCTAACAGAAAACAATAAATCGGTACGTGCAACATCATCTAGTATTTTTATTGTTTCACATCAGTAGGTATTGTCTATTTTTTATACTTTTTCATTATGCAATAGTTATATGAACTTAGTGGCTAAGTGAATAACACATGAATGTTTAAAGTGAGAGGTAGGTGTCGAGATTGCATTTCCATGATATGAATATCAACATTGGAATTCAGGTGCATCTTCTAGCAGATAAGTCCTACGCAAAACGAAATACTCATTCAGAATTCGAATACTAGTCCATTATTCAATAATAATCAATTTCATTTTAAGTATTCACATTAGTTGATACTTTTTACTTTACTGATATTATGAATAAATTGTAGGTAAATTAAATTTTGAAGCGACAGCTGAAGATGATCAAATTCAAGAACTTCAACTTTTACTTAATCTCCTAAATCGTGTTCTTTATCATGAATTTGAATTAAGGCTTAGTGGCGCTATAGTTTTATCTCGGGTTGATAATGAACTAGTTATTCAACCAGATTCTATGAATTCTCAAGATGCAACATGTAGTACTATTCCGACAGTTGATGCAGCCGTTATTGGTTTAGGACATTTACTACCGTTAATAACAGAATCTAATTTGACAGTAGGTTTTTTCTTATTTATCTTTTTACCGCTTATAATACATTTTAGTAGTGTAGTGAATTTTACATATAAATGTCAGGTCTTATCGTTAACTTGATACACTGACTTCATATTTATGCTTTAAAAGTTGTTGACAGTTAAATTTTAATCATGAACCGATCTAAGTTAGACTATAATTAAAGGTCTCAAAGCAATAGATGGCTGTTTCATTCTAGTATGGGACTACTCATCAGTGCACATCCACGACCTCTCAAACGGGAATCCAATTAATTCAGTTGACACATTGAAGCTTAGAGAATTCAAACATAAGAACTGGTGATATCAAATAGAGAGGAGAAACAAAAATGAGTAGTTTTAACGTGAATTGAATTTCTCCAATACTATTCACGTTAAATCACAGCGTGCAATTAAAATACTCCTGGTACGAAAGACTATTATCAACTTCAAATAACTTGCATAGCTATTCAAACTATCGTCAGTTTAACATAGAATGAATGAAATGTGAATAGCATTAGAACCAAGGACACACGTGTCGTCCCGTTTGGGATTCTTCAATTGGGTTAGTTGTGAAGGACGAAACGTGAGTCCTGAATTCCACTGCTCATCTCATTCCATCTATTCTATATTAATTTGTGTCATAGTGTCGACATCGAGGTAATCTACACAGGATGCATATATGCCAACCAAGACTGATCAAATCCAGTCGAAATATCAGCAAAGGGGTTTACCCAAACCATTTAAAATTGAATTAGATCTCCTATTTAATTTTCGAGTTGATTCGTATACTGGTTATAAAGGAAAACACCAAGTAGTATTTACTTGAGTTCTTAGTATACTATTAGTTAGGTTTTGAATTCATCCATAATTGAAAATTGACCATATTTTTTCTACTGTGTAATTGTATTCTTCACAAGAACTTGTACACAATCCATTGTTCTATGTTTTCCGTACCGACACAAAAGTCTAGTTGGAACTCTCCCTCTCCCATCAATTGCTTCTTGTATGATAATATTCAGGATTGAATTCCACAAAAATATGTAGCTAAATTAGCTTTTCACCTTTTTTAAGAGATGAGATTTACAAGTTTTATTCAATTTGACATGTCAAATTCAAAGTTGATGGGAAGTTCTGAGAGGGTCTACTTAAGACGTTTAATAAAACTGGTTTCTCTAACTCCCGGTGTGATTTACTTGAGTCACCCGTAGTCGTTCCTTCGTTCGTCTGCGAGTTTTTTGTAATCATTTGTGGGTATAGGTAGAGTGAGAGATTAACTTAATCTGTACCATACGGTTCTGCTGCTTGCTTTAGCTCATGGGAAATAAGATCACACACTAAATAGAGAGTACTGCACGTAAGTACAAGTCGGACTTTGCCTCCCATCCTTTCAGTCATGAATCTGTTTTCTACTCGTATTGATGAAGGCGCATATATATTTGGCGCACTCCTGTACCAATATATATGTGTTCAAATAAATAAATCAACTTTCACCTACTAAATTGTATGTTCAAACGCTGCTCCACCTACTTTGGTTTGAGCAATCGAGAATTAGTATTATTAACCATCGTATCCATGTACTTGGTGAACAAGTTAGTTGTTAATTATTTTGTTATTAGTTCTATAATGCTTCAGATAGTCGTAATTAGTGTTTTTGTGTGCCAACTTTTGTTTTTCAGATCCCAGAATTATGTCAAGCATTTTATTCGTTAGCCTCTTATGCATGTGAATTACGTCCTCAGGGATTCATCCGACTTACAGACAATCAACTTACATCTTTTGGTCGTCTTCTTCGATTTGGAATATTTGGTGTAGAATTTGACCAATCAAATCACATTAAATCTTCATCTACCTCACGATCTGCATCATGTTCAGCAGGATGTGTTGACAATTCAGTGGTTCAGCAATGTTTGGATATTATAATTTCATTGACTGATCATTTTTTGGAGATTCGATCACGTTCTCGTTCTTGTCCTGTAGAAGAGCTTCAAAATGCTATTCGTTTGATCAATGTTATCGGTTTGAATACACAATTCCTGTCTGATTTATTCACATTACTAACAAGAGAAAGTTATTCGGTCAACTTAGAAGCATCATTCTCATCTGCACTCCTCAATTTAATTCATTTAAGTCCGGTAAATAGTTGTTTTGAGTTTTGCGATTCGACGATATTGAATGATTATTTTATAATTGGTTTTGTTTTTTTCTTTACTTATAAACGAATCATCACTCAAGATTGTTATGATTAGCTAATCGTCTGCGTCAGCCTTACAAATTGATAACGCACACCTGGCTATTTATATGAATGTTGATAATAGTTTACAAGTTGTGAATGGGTACTCTATTTTGCATAGCCATCTGTATACACCCTTTATTTATTACTGAGAGAATATCGTGTTCTTACTTACTTACGTCTGTTACTCCTCATGGAGGAGCATAGGCCACTCATCAGCACTCTTCATCCAACCTTGTCTTGGGCAATCCTTTTCACTTCTTTCCATTTGTAATTCATCCTTTTCATATCTGCTTCTATTTCTCGACCTAATGTGTTCTTTGGCATTCCTCTTTTCCGTTTCCCTTCAGGATTCCAAGTTGGGACGTGCCTCGTGATGTAGTTTGGTGATTTGCGTAATGTATGTCCTATCCATTCCCATAATCTTTTCCTAATCTCTAATTCAGCTGGAAGCTGGTTTGTTCTCTCCCAGAGAAGGCTGTTGCTGATGGTATCCGGTCAAGGCATGTTGACTATCTTGCGTAGACGACGATTTATAAATACTTGTACCATTTTGATTATGGTTATGGTAGTTCACCAAGTTTCAGATCCATACAGTAGGACTGCCTTGACGTTCGTATTGAAGATTGTGACTGATGTTGGTTGACAGTTGTTTTGAGTTCTATATGCTGTTCAACCGTAGGATCGCTGTCCTTGTTTCGGCAATCCTCGCCTTTACGTCTGCATCAGATCCTCTACTTTCACCCATGATGCTACCCAGATACGTGAAACTATCCACCTCTTCCAGTGTTTCTCCATCAAGTGTGACTGGGTTGGTGTTCTCTGTGTTGTATTTGGGGATCTTGGCTTTTCCATTGTGTATATTGAGGCCTGCTAATGCAGATGCTGCTGCTACACTAGTCTTTATCTGCATTTGTTCGTGTGTATGGGATAGGAGGACTAGGTCACCTATTAAGTCCAAATCGTGTAATTGGTTCTCAGCTGTCCATTGTATTTTGTGTTTTCCCTCAGATGTCGAGGTCTTCATAATCCAGTCGACCACCAGAAGAAAGAGGAAGGGAGACAGTAGACAGCCTTGTCTGACTCCGGTCCAATGCATTTTCTGAGTTGTGAAACACTTTTTCCTTGAGGGCTTTTATTACTACACTATTTTTCAAATCAAAGTAGGTAGAACTGGGTTAGAATCTATAGTTCAGTGATTCGATATCAACCATACTAACCAATAAGTCACTACTATTCTTAAGGATGTCACTTTGTATTTATAAGTACCTTACTTCAATCTATTAATTTTACAGTCTTTGACCTCGCACCCTTCAAATTTTGTCATTATTTCCTCATTGTTGTTTAACGTTACCACAAATAATATTTTCTACGAAGTATTTTACATATACTACCGTATACTTTAACTTCAATCAATCTCATCACATTACCAATCTAAATTACTGGTTTAGTGGTCTTGAGTGTTGTTAGAGGTATGGGGGCGGTTATCACTTCCCGGTTGCCCACACCGTGGAAGGGTTGTTCTGGAGGTACCTGAAAAGGAAATTGGATTAGAGGTGGTCTTAGTGACCTGAGAGCGTGACCGCAGTACCCAAGGGACAACTGCTTCAGGTCGGTCACGCACGACCTTTTTATGGGTGATTTTTGTGTTAGCTCCGTACTTGTTGAGACCTTACCGCCGGAGACGGATATTTGTGGGATAAGGCGAGGTGTGTATATTTAGAGTAGACTTTTTCTAACCCAGCCTTCCTTGTGGGAAGGCAGCATCGCTGTCATGCTGGTTGTCTGAAGGAAACACCTTACTGCTGTCACACCTCTGTACAGTCGGCAGTACGACTTCGCCTTCAGACTTTGGGTTTGTTGCTTTTAGTCTTACCGCTCTTCAACCGACCTGTCTGACATGGTAAGACCTTGAGGAACGGTTGTTCCAGCTAGTATAGCTCGGTTGCTTCATCACGATAGGCAAGCCCGACCACCACGTCAAGGTAGCAACAACGTTCGGGTGAATTACTGGTAAATTACTTTTCATTTGAAGAGATTTTAGACAGTATCTTTTAAATCCTTAAAACAATCAATAAGTAGCTTATTAATGTAATAGTTATACAGTACAACTGAATTACTGTAATATATACATATATATAATAGAAATTAACATAGTCATTGAAATAAATTTATTCATTTTATTCAGGAAGCTTATTCAAATCTTGTTTATCAATGGATTCATAATTGTGATAATCCTATGATACAAACACGTCTTAGTGATGCTTTCAAACATTTAGGCAATTATTGTTGCCATAGTAATAATGATAGTAATAATACTGAAATAATACAATCCGATCAACAATTAATAATGGAGGATCAAACTAATAAAAATAATTTATATATAAAATGTTTTAATGAAACTAAACCAACTCGTTCAATTCGATCAGAATTTCAACAATATTTTCATTTGTTTGTCACTGAAATGCGATCATTTATATGTTTTGGATAATTGAGTGTATCTAGGTTATATATACAGATATATCGTTTGTATACCACTTTTTCTACATAATTAAAATGCTGGTACATGAATCCAACGGTGAATAATAAATACTCTTCAGTTGTTGTTTTTTTCTAATCGTCGTAATACCTTTCCTTTTTATGTATTTAACTCGATCTATCTAATTCATATTTTATTACAATCAGTATTTCTTTTTTTGCTGTTGTACAGATTTGTTAGATTCATATTATTATTATCATTATGACAACTAATTAAAACTATTATGGGATAATAATGTATCTTTTGTTGAGTTTTTACTTGTTTTGATGATGAGTGTTGAACCGTTCAAACTAATTTTCTCAGATTAGAGTAATTTGTTTTTCAAATTGGGTAGTTTATTAACAAAATTGAGAGGATGAAAATCGAATGTCCGGCGCTTTAGTTGGGTTGGTGGATATGGATGATCCACCTAGTGGAGTTGTAAAACTCTGATTACAAACCAATAGTGTACATGGGCTCTAGGATCCTGAGGTAGCAAATAGCATATGAACCGATCGTTGGTCGCCGGCTACCATGGGACTGTATCTCCTGACGTTGCTTCACTGCCTTGTGGATTAGACCTTTAGGTCGAAGGTTCGGGATGTGGCTCCCTAAGAAAACCACTTGCTTCTGTCGGGGCACCCGAGCAGTATCACAGCCTTCACACAAATCAAGTGATTTATGTGGCGCATATCTGTTTGGTGCCACCTTGACCAATGTTTATATGTTTGAATAAAGAAATAAGTTCCATTGATTTCTTTCCCTATTTTACCGGTAAATAAATCCTTGAAATAATTAGTTTTGTTAATCTTGAATATTGATACTGACCTTATTGAACGACACACTCTTAACTGAAGGTACTCGGTCAAGCATCCTCACTAGATCATGTTTGGATATACCATGTTGCGCTAAGTCAGCTTAGATTACAATCCAACAGACTAACCACTATCCAAGTATATCTGAGCATGCCTTTATTCTTGATATCTGGTCTGACTAACTTTGGGATGATTGTATAAGAAGTGGTCTCGGACAGTAGCGTTGTCAAACACTGCCTATCCATGACATCTTTACTTCTACCAAATATTCGTAATTAGTTCAACATACAAATTAAAAGGATATATATCTA
This sequence comes from Schistosoma mattheei, assembly GCA_944470405.2. Taxonomy (NCBI): domain Eukaryota; kingdom Metazoa; phylum Platyhelminthes; class Trematoda; order Strigeidida; family Schistosomatidae; genus Schistosoma; species Schistosoma mattheei. Next base: position 21,867,034 of record OX103948.1, on the reverse strand, counting down.
TAATTTGTCATTTATATTGCTTTACTCCAAAGACACCGCCTTACTCTTTTTTAAATCCGTACACATGTATATTTTGCTACTTAGGCAAGTTAGATCAAAATTAAAATGGTCGATATTTTCGGTTACAATTGATTTCTCACAATCGGTCTAAAACTTCAATCCCATCATTCTAATTATAAAAAAAAAACATTATCCCAGAGTGAACATCAACTCTGAGATGCAGGTACATTCAGCTGACGAGTTCCAAATAGGACGAAACGCGCGTCCTGGATTCCACTACTAGCCACTATCTATCTTTGCTTATTATACAAATGTTTTGCAGTTATACGCATAACTGTTTTTGGCATAAAAAATCTATCTATAAAATTTAATAGATTTGAATTTATAATTTATTAGTTTTATTTCACTTCACTAATAATCTATATCATTTAGTAGTAGCTTGTAAAATTCACTTTATCTACTACTGAATACATCGCATATTTTGTCTATACATGTTAATAGCATATTTGTATTCTTCTTTAGTACTTTACAATAACTGCTTATACACACTTACGACCTCTACCACTACGGCATTTGAATCGACAACTTCATCTCTGTGATAATGTGGCATGGCAACTCGAACTGATGTACGTATGTATGAAGTTCTTCTTTGTTACTGAATGACTGACTGAACCTTCTGTTGATACACTATCTAATATTCTTATATTATTAGAGAAACGGTGATAATAAGTTGTAAATAAGAATAAAGTACAAAGAATTATTGTTTCTTCTTTACACTTCAAGAGTTATGATGTTCTATAGGTGTTAAAAGATAAATTCTACTGAAAATCTAATTCGATATTGATTGATCATATATGAATGAATATTATCAATATGTATCTATTTCAGCTGGATAATGAATGATGAAATTGTACGAAAGTTTAGATGAATATTCGATTGATGCATGTGAAATAATATTCGGTTTTCTTCCTTAAACTAACGGAACACTAATTTGTCTTAGACAAATACACTCACAGTGTCTATTCTACAAGACTTCAACATAACTCAGTTGGAGAACACATGACTGACCTGATTAGGACGTGGGTATATTTACACGTCAACATTCAATAATAATAAGAGTTAGTCATCTACAACGTAGGACTAGGCATCAGTTCAAGTTGCCACACCTGATCAGCACAACAAGATGAACACCAAATTCATAGAGGCAGTTACTTCAATGGTAGTAATATATAAAAGAAAGATTGTGTATAAGGATGTAGTACAGGAAGAAAGAATTAGTTCGTGGAAAGAAAGGTATGAAGTAATTTTGATCTCACGGTTTAAGGGAAAACAACGAGTGTATACACCTACACCATTGTGGTCGATTCTGAGTCATGTGTCACCCAGAGTCTCCAACCATTGATTACGATAGTCACGCGGACCCCAACCAAGTAGTCTGCATCTACCAACATGACTCAGACTAGAAGTTAGTGACTTTATGGATTGATGCCACGTCTTGGTTTGGCCACCCCTAGCTTTCCTCCAATACTAGTCAGGATTGCTCACCGTGGGAAACACCTTACTGTCATCACACCTCTGCGCAGTCTGCAGTACGAATTCGACCTTCGGTTTGTTGCTTTTAGTTTCACTGTCTTTCAACCTACCCGCCTGACATGGTAGGACCTTGAGGAACGGTTTTTTCAGCCAGTACAACCCGACTGGTTCATCGTGATAGGCAAGCCCGACCACCACATCAATGTAGCAGAGACGGTCGTTAATAATAAATGTAGGAGAATGTATGCTGTCATTTGCCCTGCCAATTATCACGTGACGAAATCACCAATCGGAACATCAACATATACGACCATTGCCATATGCCAAACCAATGACACGTTAACCGATACGAGCAGCCTGTGTTGAACTCTGAGTATCCATTGGTTCTTCTCGCCTAACCCTACTTATTGAGTTCGGAACACAATCTCAGCTTCCACTGTATGAAACCTGTACTCCATACATATGCAGTTTATACACAAGCAAATCATACCGTAAAATAGAGAATAACAATTATACAAGATCAGACCAAAAGTGGCTATGAGAGTGGGAGACTATAACTAATAAGTTGGGAATGACTTAAGAATGGTGATTCGTATATTAACAGTCAGTAGGTCAAATGAAAACTTATCATAAGAGTAGTACACAATCTAATTACTTAATAGTTATACAATTCGAATATATGTATAATAACAGTCCATAAATAATTCCTAGCAGTTGCCATTCATTTATTCTTCGTTAGGATATTACAATACATCACATATCTAATACATGTCACACTATCTACTAGTTGGACTAGGTAAAGAACCAATCACTACTTTCCTTTTCATCACATATTAATAACATTGTTACTGTTGTTATTAAATTGTCAGTTTGTAAGATAATTGAGTAGTAAAGATAAAATTAAGTTATTCCTCCTCACAACTATTGAGATTATTATTAGGGATTATTTTATATTTGAACACGTAAATATTGGTACAAAGGGGCACTGAATAATTATGCGCCACATAAGTCACTTGATTTGTATGTGGGCTGTGATACTGCCCGGGTGCTCAGATAGAAGCAGGTGGTTTTCTTAGGGAGTCACATCCCGAACCTTCGACCTAAAGGTCTAATCCACAAGGCAGTGAAGCAACGTCAGGAGATACAGTCCCATAGTAGCCGGTGACCAACGATTGTTTCATATGCTACTTGTTTCCTCAGGATCCTAGAGCCCATGTACATTATTGGTTTGTAATCAGGGTTTTCCAACTCCTCTAGGTGAACCATCCGTATTCATCAAACCGATTAAATCGACGGATATTAGTTCTTTGTCCTCTTAATTTTGTAAAAAAAACCCACCGCGAGAAGGCAACGAGTAGTGCTTCTCTGGCAGTGGTTGTATGCACGTGGCCTTGTGAGAGCATTTTGAGAGGGAGAGCAGACTCTTGCCACCCTCGGCCACACCAGGACATTTGGGCGCCACTATTTGGATACCTTTCGAAATTAATATGTTGGTTAATTATGATTGTTTATTGAAGGAGTTTTGTCAACAACATAAAATTATCATTGCAATGTGACTTTCATCACAGTATTCATGTACTAAATGTAACAAATTCTATTATCCCATATTCCAACATATCGTAACATTAAATAAAATGAAAATGACAATAATTTCAGGGTATAATCGATCCATGTGAGACAAAATATATACAGAGAGTTTATTCAACTAACTCTGCCTTATCCAAATGAACAGAGGCCGTAGTAATTATAAGGTCTATACTTCGTGTTTGTATTCAAAAAGGGTCGGTAGTTGAGTTTCGAGAATCTTAACAGCAAGCGAAGTAAATATTTCTCCCATCAACCCTGATGGGATGGTTTACGATGACATTTTCTACGCGAATTCAGGAATCTCGATTAGTGTTTTCCAACCTACGTCACTTGTAATGTAGGCAAGATGTTCGTTTGTCAGTTAAGAGATGAGTATCCTGTTCAAGAACCTGCTCTCTCACCCTTAATGATTGTGAAACTCAGTCTTTGAAAGTTGGAGATATGCTTAGGTTGAGTGTTTTTGATCATTCATGCTATCAAAGCACTACTCAATTTTCTTGGAACCACCAGATATGCAATGGTGAGGCTAGACTTAAGATTCCAGACAAATATGGTATGTCAAATAAATGAATACACATATGTATAAGATTCTACGTTGGTGATGACTGATTGTCCATTCTTAGTGGTTAGACTTTTGATATTGATTTCGAAATGAATGTACTGCATTATAATTAGTGCTATGTATTGTCGTGAATAAACAATGAAGACAAATATGACAAGATTTACATAGATTGTGTAGTCTTAATGCAATGTAGCCGTTACATTTTATTTTGTCGAGACTAATTTATGGACGAGCCAATCAGAAGCGCTTTAGAGATTTCAAGGTTACGGCGCCAACTTCAGTACCTAATGCTAACGTACGATCGGTTCACAGGGAATTTTGTACAAAACGTGATAATTGATTGGCTATAACAAATAAATCGGTGAGACTATAATTTGTGGACGAATCAATCAGGTATAAGATAAGAGATCTCGGATTTTAACACGAAAGTCTTTGATCCATTTGGCTCAATACATTTCTGGCATTATAGCTGATGTCAGTTCGTGATGAAAACCCTATATATAATTGCTAATTAAGGCAAATTACGACAATTATTGCGAACTGGATGATAAAAGCACCAGTAACACTGGATGCAACCAGGTACTACAATATATACGGATGTTTGGAGAGCGTACAGACTCCTACATAGGCTTGGTTATGTGCATCGTGGCGTTATCCACAAATGGCATTTTGTGTACTCAACAACCGGAGTGCACGTAAACAATATTGAAGCTATGTGGTCGAGGCTGAAAGAGTATTTGAGACTACCATAGCTCTGGAGGCCGACTATTCTGTAGCCGTATGGATGATTTCCTGTACTGCAGACATTACGATTTTAGAACCTCTGAACCTCTTTTTAACTTTGACAAAAAGTGTATCCACTTTATTTCCTTGGTTCTGTATACTATATTTTTACTCTACACTGACTGTTTTCTGATTGGTTGATATTTCTCAAGGTCGTTTAAGGTTCGTTCAAAGGTCGTCCATAAATTAGAGTCTTGCCTTTATTTTTTCTTGCACATACACACACTCTCTGTAATTATGTGTGTACGTGTGCACTGAATCTGCAATCAAACTTCATTATATTATCTTAAAATTAAAACAAATCAAACTAAGTTTTTACATTGAACATTTATGATTTTATTTGACAATTCATTCATTCTTCATTGACCAATTCCTATTAACAAATACATTCACATCGTCCATGATCAAGCATATAAGAAGTAGTTTCTGGAGGAACTTCAGTTGTTACAATATAAGAATTCGTATTTGATTCATCTTTATAGGCTTCATCTGGTCGATTGTTTACACTTACTCTGTAACAGTAAGAAGACAATAAGAACATTAGATCATTGTGAAGATTGTCTATCTCACAATAAAATTATTCCACTTACAGCTTACATTGTATTATTCTGAGCTTTAACAGTCAAAATGTTTACTTACTGGAGTATTGAAGTATGTTGATATTTTATTACCTATGTTACTGTTGTTGTCATTAGTTTAGGACATGAATAAAATTAAAATATGACTGACAGATTTCAGCTATTCAACCAAGTAGTTGGATAATTAAATTAGTTTGATGAGTTGTTTAAGTTCAATGTGAGTGAATAATTAGACTTAAACGATTCACATTTAAAGTGTCATATTGATTTACTCTGTTTCTAAAGTTGATATGAGCTCTAGCCTAGTAAATTGTTTTGGGCGTTTTGTGGTGTTTGGTTATTCTTATTGTGACTTTTAATTTGAACTAGCGATAGCAGTAGATCAGTATATTTCTTATTGTCAATTGTTGTCAGCTCGTTATATCTCAGTTTGCTTGTTAAGTCTGTTTCACGTTCTGTGTCCTTACTCACTTCCCTTCGACTATTTCGTGTATTATTTTATACTACTTATTATTATTATTATTCAGTAGATAATTGTATTAACTCCGCCTGGAGTCCCTCCGGGGGCTACTGCCGGTCCCAAGCCCGGATAAAGGAGGAGGGTTGGGCATGGGGTTAGCGTCCCCATCCTGTAGAAAAATAACTCGCTAAAAAACGCTAACCAGAAAAAATTATTCAAACCTTTTAAACTCTGCCCTGGGAGTCAGAAGGTTTTCATTTAGAAGAATTATGACGCCTCATGATGATAAGTAAGTAAGATAATTGTATTCCTAGCAATTTCTACGCGTATGTTGTAAAACAAGTTTGTCCTAGTATATTCTGAGATATTTGCATATACTTATAACATTTATTGTATTTATCATTAGAATTATTTCACCTCAGAGTCATTGTAACAGTTATTCTCAATTTTGTGCAATCGTTTAAACCTTGTTTAAACGCAACTGTTTTCATATTGCTCTCTCTTAGTTCAATTTTTGCTTGTTGATAAACCGTTATCAAGTTTAGACACAGCCAACGGCTGTCATTTTTGCTCTACCAAAGCCTTTCTTATTTCAGTCAAAAGGACATCGTAAATGCCACAGACACTTCACAAATTGATGTTTGTAACTAATATTTGTAGAATTATTTAATAAAGAATCGCTATTTTAGACAAATCGCTGCTTTTCGAACTTCGATTTTGTGCATATCTCAATTGAATTATTTAAACGCTTCGATAGACTTAGCAACGGTGTTTGTATGAACTAATTATTCTGTGTACTTGATTTGTGCCTGATTTCGATTTTTAAATACAATACGTTCGTTTGTGCTCACCTAGTTCTACCTAACTCGAATTGTGTTACTTCGAGGTTCTATATTCGACTAATTATCCTAATACTTTTAATTATCATAATTATTATTATCATTCTGTTGTGACTTTATGAGCCACTTGTTATCACGTAATCTATTCGCCAATCAAAATACGACTCATTCACTCTTATACTGTACTAAACCAATGACTTTCGTTTGGCCTGGTCAGCGTAGCGTCTAGCCCGTCCGGCTAAGTCCAGATTGCCAATAGCAGCCTCCACTATGCAAATCCTTTATTTCAAACATACTGGGTTTATATACCAAACAAAACAGGCCGCAACGCACCATGAAATAAGAAATAGCATTTGTACACAATAAAGCCAAAAAGTGACTGTGAACGTGGGAGGCAGTAGTCAATAAACTGAACATAACTTAAGAACAGTAAATTGTACAATAATAATATATAAGTCAAAATAAAGCTTGTAACAAGGGGAATATAAATATACATAATCTAGTTACTGAATATTTATACCGTAAGAATATATAAATAATATTAGTCCATTAATAGGTTAGGCGCTTTGCGCAGGCAGGGTAGGTCCTGGGTTCGAACCCCGTGGGTGCGCACTGCTGAGGAGTCCCGTACTAGGACGGGACGGCAGGCCAGTGCTTCCAGACTTCTCATGGTGGTCTAGATTCGATTGACTCATTGTTTTAATCTGTGAGATATGTAGATAGTCTGATAGGTGCTAGATGAGTTATATATTCCCTTATGCTTATAATTATTATGATTATTGATTGTTGTTGTGTTGTGTCGGGGTGTGGAAATATATATTTGCCTTCTAGTCAGACTTATCACATGTTCTTGATCTGAGTTATATTGAAGTTCTGTAGAATAAACACTGCGAAGGAATCTAGTGTAGATATTCGTTTAAGGTAAATTAACATCCCATACATGTAAACGTGGAAAACCAATCCTTATAACAGAAACTTGTTGAAATAATTCGTGCTGAGGATTCTATATAATATTGAATAATTTATTTTAGTTTAACACATAGATATTGGTACAAGGAGGCACCAAATAAATATGCGCCACATAGATCATTCGATTTGTGTGAGTGCTGTGATACTGCCAGGGTGCAGAGACAGAAGCAGATGGTTGTCTTAGCGGACCACACCCCGAGCCTTTGACGTAAAAGTCTGATCCACAAGGCAATGGAGCATCGTGAGGAGATGAAGTCCCATGGTAGCCGGTGACCAACGATTGGTTCATACGCCATTTGTTCCCGCAGGATACTGGAGCCAACTAATGTGCGCCATTTATTTGGTTTTGGATCCGGTTAAAGCGTCGGACATTCGCTTTTCGTCCTCTCATTTTCGTAAACAACACCCACGCTACGAGAAGGCAGTGAGTAGGATTTACGTGACAAAGGCTGTATACGCGTGGCCGTGTGAGAGCATTTCGAGAGGGAGGGCGGGCCCCCACTCTCGGCCATACAAGGGCATTTGAGGGCTATATTGAATAAAGCTATTAGTAATAATAATAATGATAATAATAATAATAATCCATTAAACATAATCATCATATACCCAAATCTTCATTAACTTACACTGGATAATAGTTACATAGGATAATATTGCCTGAATTACTTTGCTTCTTACAATCACCAATTGAACAAGCAATATTTCTCGTATCATAAGTAACTAACTGAAAATACAATTTTATTGTAGAAATAACTTTAAATTATAAACAATATAACATGAGTACAAATGAAATCAACTACAATTTATGGATGAACCAATCACATTTACGAGAACAGATCTTAGATTCTTGGCACGAGATCATTCATCCATTTGGCTAAATAGTTTTGGCATTATAACTGATATCAGTTCGTGATGAAAACCCTAAATCTAATTTCTCACCTTAATCATCAACTGTAAATCATAATCCTTATTCTTTAAACTGCTATATAACCCTCATTTAACCCTAATAAGTAGGTAGACACTCTCAAGGTCAGTTTAGCGTCGTCCAAAGGTCGTTCATAAATTATATTCTTACCACTAGATGAGTGATTTGAATTAATATGTGACGATTTAACAGGTAGATAAGGAATGAATCGTCAAATTACTAAAGTCCATATTATGTCAACATTTCGGATTAGACTGCCCTCTTCATAGACACTTGACCAGTATTTCAGATAGTTTTGTAAGAAACATCTGGTGGCTATGAGATATTAATGAATGAAGCTGTTGATTGTTTTACATTGATCATTCGATAGGTATTTACGGTAATACTCGGAGATCGATTTTAAAAGAGCACAATTTATGTGACTGACTAACTTTTTGATGATGCAATGTCTATTCCATTTTATTATAAGTTCTGTAGTGAGTATCAACTCTGAGATGCAAGCAAATCAAACCGATTTTGATGGAGTTTTGTTCTCTGAGCTGAATGGTTTGGTCGTGGAGCTTTCATCGTTCTTCTGAACGACATCATCAGCACAAACTTCAGATAGAAGTGAAGTGTTCGAATTTCTCCATGTGCGTTTCATAGCTTGCTCTGTATACCTCGATGTTGATTGGTTCTTATTGACCTCGTTGATTGCTGATTAACCTGAGTGCGAGGCAAACACATTGATATCGATCCAATTTATCAACCAATCAGGAAAGTTATGCAAAAATATAGGAACAAGAATCAAACCAATCGGGGACACAACCAAAACAAAGAAGTAAACAATGACAAATTTAAGGTCAATAAGAACCAATTAACATCAAGGTATACAGAGCAAGCTATGAAACGCACATGGAGAAATTCGAACACTTCACTTCTATCTGAAGTTTATGCTGATGATGTCGTTCAGAAGAACGATGAAAGCTTCACGACTAAACCATCCAGCTCAGAGGACAAAATTATCCACCTGAGCTACAAATCTTCTCCACCATCTCAAAATCAAACCGATAAATTCATTATCCCGTTTAAACTGTTAAATATTTATGAGTAAGAATTACATACCATTTACCTGTTTATAGGATGAACAATCATAAACAATGCAACTATAAGGATAATGTTTGGTTGACCATACTTTGAATATACTGAAATGAAAAAGAATATGACAGTGATGATATAACTTCCTCAATGATCATACCTTTTAATATCTTTATTGTCAGAAATATTTACACTAAGTGTATTATTGAAATATTGTTTCGTTAAAGTAATACTTGGATTGCACTGTTTCACATAACGTTCCACATATTGTTGTAATGTATTATCCCGTTTCTACAAAATAGAATCAAATTATCAGTTTACTAACTTATAGAAATATACACTTATTGAGTATCCTCGGTTAAGTTTAGATGTAAGAAACTGTTATAACTTGTGGTCTGTGCCCCCTATCAATGTATAACGTAATGACACCGCCAATTAGAGAACAGTGAATTATCGACCGGACCAATGACTTGCCAAACCCGTAAGAGCAGTATAAAGTCCTTGTCGGTCCTTCTTCCTGTCTAGCCCTTCTTATTGAGTCCAGAACACCAATCTCAGTCTCCGCGATATGAATCATGTATTTCAGACACACTAGGTTTATAAACAAACCAAACAGACTACATCGTACCATAAAATAGGAAACATCATTTGTACAAGATCTGACCAAAAGTGGCTGTGAATGTGAGAGGTAGTATTTGATAGACAGGGAGTAACTCAAGAATCGTAAATCGTATAATAATAGTTCATAGGTCAAAATAAAGCTCATAATAAGAGGCACACGAATATGCATAGTTTAGTTACTTAACAATGATACAATAAAAATATACGTATAGTAATAGTTCAGAAATAGATTCCAACAGTTATAATTCATTATGCTTATCGGGATATAACATAAACATCAACATAAATGACAATATCAGAACCAGTGAAATAATGATATATGAATTAAATGACACAATAAAACAAAGCTATTAACAAGCTTTGTCAATCTTCCTCAACCATCTTCTCCAATTAAATCTTGTGTCCATCAGATGAATATAGGCTGTTTAGTCGAAATACTGACCACACTGTCTCGAGATTGAATCGATGTGCAAATGTAGACAAAGTATTTAGCTGGGAAACTAGTATTATAAACGCTTACATTGAGTTCTTTCAGGTTTATAGAAATACAGAATAAAGTATCTAATAGTATGATCAAAATCTGAAAAAACCTGTCACGTTTAGTAGGCTTACTGATGGAAAACTGGATCAATAATCTAAAATTTAGTTATTCCAATTCAACCAGTGACGATCTTCCATTAACAATTCTACATATACGAATTTTTCTTAAAATTGGTTGTTAGTATGACTTTGTGAAGATTGTTAAATTTCATTGGAATCATAGACCGATCGTAGTTAAAAAAGCCTTTGAAGGCCTAAAAATACTGAATGGCCCATTCGTTCTAGTGTGAGATTTATCAATGGTGCTCATCCACAACCGAGAATCGAACCCATGGATTTCGGCCACGCGGTTGAACACGTAACGTAATCAATTGATTAGTCGAAACCCAATGATGTACAAACCTAATTTCGATCAGTCCATGATATTGCCCGACCGTCTTAAAACCAATTGTTTTCATAGCAATCTTATAGATAAAATAATCTATAACTCATCGGGTGTGTGAGAAATATAAAAGTTTGTAAGAAAAATCCAAATGCGATGATTTCACAATCTATTCCCATTTAATACGACTAACATATTTAGATCACATTCACTCAGACTGATAACGTCGATTTATATAGATATGAGATGTACGTTTGAGTGTCATGAAAAGCATTTAGTATCTAAACTATTCAAAATATACAGATGATATGTGTGATCATAAACTTATGTTGGTTTTGCATCAACTTATTCAGAATGTATATCATTAGTTGAGTCGATTACTTTCCCTGAAGTGACAACTACATCAATATTTATATAAGTGAATCTTTACAAAACTCCACCTGGAGCTCATCTTGGACTTCTGCTGGTCCTAAGCCCGGATAAAGGAGGAGGGTTGGGCATGGGGTTAGCGACCCCATCCCGTAGAAAACTAACTCGCTAATAAAACGCTGACTAGGAAAAATAATTCAAACCATTTAAACTCTGCTTTGGGAGTTAGAAAGTCTTCACTTAGAATAGTTATGACGACTCATGGTGAAAGCTGAGTTCCTCGGAAGTCACAAGGCTGATGCCCCCTCTGACAACTACGGCAACGATCAACTTAGGTACATGGAATGCTCGTACAATGTAAGAGACCTGAGAGTCATCCAAATTGCAGCAGAATCTTTACATCCGATTGAAAGACAATGGATGTTCGTGATATACTGTCATTGAAGAAAAAAAATACTTCCCGGTTCATCATATATTTCACAATGAGGAATTATTCTTTTATAAAGCAGATTAACGAAAACATGAAAATTATCTGGTAATTAGAATGCTTTTTAATGATATAGTTCCTAATCAATTTGAATAGTCACTACTGTTCATTATGAAACTGGAAGAAAGAATAGATATACTGATTTCCCAAAAATAGCTATTCTAAAGTGTCTTTTACGACAGCACAAGTGGACGACAACGGAATATATTTGAACACACGAAATTGCAGAACGTCTTAGTAAAATCTGAGAACCATCGAATCTCTCGGGGTGGGATCGTGGATGCGCGCTGCTGAGGAGTCTTATATTAGGGTGAAACGGCCGTTCAGTGCTTCCAGATTTTCCATGGTCGTTTAGCTTCAATTGACTCTTTAATTCAATTATTAAATTACATACAGTAAATAATTAATTTGCAAAATATTAATCAATTGTCTCAAACTTGACTGTTCCTTTTGAAAATCTTAGTCAATCGTCTCAGACTTTATGGTTCCTACATTTCCATACCAATTGTTTTCTATTCTTGTTTTTTCTTTTTCTATGTATTTAACCTTCTACTGCAAGACATTCTATTCCTGACCAGCGTTATAAACTACTTATATTGATATAAGTAGAACATACCACAGTATGATGGCCGATATATTGCTCGAATCTAATGATCTCCACTTATTCAGACATTAAATATCAATTGCAGTTATAATGCGAACATTTATAACGGTGCATATAGGAGAGTAAATATTCGACAATCATATCAACGATAGTGTTTTACCATTGAATCACTGAAACCCTATTACAAAAATAGGTATTAGCATTAATGAAGACAAATGATACCCTAGTCCTATTTAATATGTATTGACCTACTTTTATCAAGAGAACACGACTGGTGTAATGGAAACAATTAATATTATAACCAATTGTTCCAGGTATTGTTTTACCGTACTTGTTTGTTTAACTGTACCAAAACACATACATTCCTCCATTGCTTGTAACCTTGCACGATCTCATTATTCCTTCGATACCACGAGGTCGCCAACAAATACATCTCGACTACAGCCATCAACTGCCTTCTGATATTTGGCTTACGAGAGATCTTAGTAGTAGTAATCATAGTCAACCGCGACTCGACGCTACCCTACAAATATATCACTCAAATAATGGTTATACAAATGATCTTTATTCATTCATAAGTGAGTAATTCTTTTATTAAACTTACATGTTTCAACAGAGGTTGTTCAAAAATTCTAAAATCATGGTTATCATCTTTAACTTTATGATTTCTTCCGTGGAGATTGAATTGTTCCTTTGTCATTTGACATTTACATAATCCATAATACTCTAACATAATGAATATCAAATAATGAAATACATTCAACTTCATAATAATAAAATGAGTTTTGAATTAAATTTCAATGACAATAATGAGAATATGTGTGTATTTATATACAAACAATTTAGGTGTTACTTTTCATAATTGTAAATGATTTCTATTACTAACAACATCAAACTCTTGTTTGTTTATTTTTTCACTGAGAAAATCGAATATTTATTCGTTCAATAGTAAACATTATTGATTATTTTTAAAAAAAACAAAAAAAAACAAATTAGTTACTAAGTAGAAACATTGACTAAAGAAGCAGGTAATTTACAACTAGATGTTTACAAAGATAGAATATGAATAAAGTATATTATACTCATTATTAGAAGGGGGTTTTGTGAATATTTTAGTCATTCTATGGTTGAACTTGTAGTGTCAGTTATTATGTTAAGCCCATTTACTTTATTCTAACTTTCAGACAGCCCAATCTATTCATTTTAATTGAGTCATATTTTGACCTTGTTAATTATTCGCTTATTAATCTTCACTGTTTATATATGAGCGTATATGTGTGTACACTTCATATCCCATGTCTAATCACATGTCTATAGTTTATTTTGTCTGCCTATAAATATCAAGTAACGCCTGGTTAACAATGAGTGAGATTACGAGTCAATCTCCCTTGCGCGTCATTTTGCTTAGTTGTGTAGCGTGGCGTCGAGTCGGAATCGACTATGAACACCGCTACAAAGAAACACGTGGCAAGTAAATCAGAAGGCGAAGGTTGGACGTAACCAAATAAATCCATAAAATCCCCGAGAAGCCAAATATCAGAAGGCAGTTAATAGACCAAATCGAGATATATTCGCTGGCGATTTCTTGGCATCGAAAAGATACCGAGATCGTGCCAGGATACAAGCTTGGTTGCAGGACGTAACCGAATTCGCGCGAAGACAAAATCAAAGTGTAAGAATAAGAATGGAAGCACAATATAGCTGTCATTAGCACAGTCAAACAAAAGCACATTAAAACAAGCACTGGTACAGTTGGTTATAATAATAATTGTTTTTATTAAACCAGTCGTGTTCTCGTGATAAATGTGAGTCACTACAGGAGGCCCCCGCTAGAAAGGGTTTACACTTTCGATAAGTAGCGGTTTAAATCGTGGGACTGATCGGCTGACGAGCGATTGTAGGACGGAAGAATTGGCGAACAGGAAAGCGATCGTTGATCGTCGAGTTGCCAACGAAGGTCGTTTTCGGAGAACGGTACCAGAAGCGATGTGCTGTATTTGTTGCTTGAGTTGGCATGCTACACGAGTGGTTTGTATCCAGAATCTGAAGATTGAGTTCGTAGTGAATGCGGACCAGAAACGTTGCAGACGTAGGACGAAACCACGTTGAGCCAAAAGACCAGAAGCGACCGTAACGACCAAGTTCGAGACCAAGCGTATGCCAAGCATTCGAAACAAAAATATCGACTGAGTACGTTGACAAGAGCGTGGGTGGCCAATCCAGCTTTCGCCAAAGTTGACTGAAGTCGACGGAACCAAACGGAGATGGTCGAAGGCGTGGGCTCAGGAAACAAAAAAATCAAAAAAGAGAAGAGTGTAGCATGCGTGTAGTATAGGAATAATCCTACACCGTATCGTTTGTTAACTGTGCGGCTAGTCGCGGAAGCGTACGGGTAACCGTACTCGGCGACCGGAACGTGAGACGGCGGTCTCGTTCGCGTCGCGTGAGCCTGCAATCTCATCCGAAGTCAAGGGCGGCGTGGTCTGCTGATCTGGACGTGAGACTGTCGTCTCGTCCGTAGACGGTGCAGATGACGCGTGCTGTTGACCGGGACGTGAGAATGAGGTCTCAGATGTATCTAGCGTGGGACCTGAAGACAATTTGAGGATCCCGCTAGGTTTAATAGGTCTAGCATTGAATCTCAGGGTATCAGATAGGGCACTGTCATCGACGTGTGCTGGTTTGAGACGATCAATGCTGACGATCTCGACGCGGCCATGTCGATCAACCTTGAAGGTCTTTTCGTGACGAGCGATCACGTGAAAAGAGCCTTCGTAAGGTTGTTGCCAAGGTTTGCGTACCGAATCTACTCGTATGAAAACATGTGAACAGGTAGATAACTCTCGAGAGAGAGCGACCTGTCGATGTTGTATTCGAGTTGACACCGGAGACAGCGTTCGCATAAATGCAGACAGTCGATGGACGTAGTCTGATTTACCGAAATTAGGTCTGCTCCGTGGTGTGAAGAATTCTCCGGGCAGACGCAATGTCGTGCCGTATACCAGTTCAGCGGCGGAACATTGTATATCTGCCTTCAGGCTCGTTTGAATACCTAAGAGGACGAGCGATAAGGTTTCGTACCAGTTGTCGTTCTCGTGTGCTCGTAGAGCCCTTTTAAGTTGGCAATGAAACCGTTCAACTTAACCATTTGATGCTGGGAGGTAGACGTAAATGCGTATGCGAATGCATTCCGTACCAAGCAGCCGGGTCAGCGAGGAGAATAGTTGATAGGGGAAAATTTCTCGAATAAAGCGTGGAATTCATCGTCACGCGAATAAAGTGACAAGGATTCGGTACACGTACATGGGAGTCTATTATATTAATACTATTCTTATCGTTATCCGTCATGTCGCGTATATTATATATTAAAAAATAAATATACGACAGACGTGGATAGATAAATCATAGACTCACCGAATTGGCTTCTTTGGAAGATTTGACCAGAGGTTGAGGCGTGTTCCAAACTTTGGGATCACCAATTGTAGCGTGGTGTCGAGTTGGGATTAACTATGAACACCGCTACAAAGAAACACGTGGCAAGTAAATCAGAAGGCGAAGGTTGGACGTAACCAAATAAATCCATAAAATCCCCGAGAAGCCAAATATCAGAAGGCAGTTAATAGACCAAATCGAGATATATTCGCTGGCGATTTCTTGGCATCGAAAAGATACCGAGATCGTGCCAGGATACAAGCTTGGTTGCAGGACGTAACCGAATTCGCGCGAAGACAAAATCAAAGTGTAAGAATAAGAATGGAAGCACAATATAGCTGTCATTAGCACAGTCAAACAAAAGCACATTAAAACAAGCACTGGTACAGTTGGTTATAATAATAATTGTTTTTATTAAACCAGTCGTGTTCTCGTGATAAATGTGAGTCACTACAGGAGGCCCCCGCTAGAAAGGGTTTACACTTTCGATAAGTAGCGGTTTAAATCGTGGGACTGATCGGCTGACGAGCGATTGTAGGACGGAAGAATTGGCGAACAGGAAAGCGATCGTTGATCGTCGAGTTGCCAACGAAGGTCGTTTTCGGAGAACGGTACCAGGAGCGATGTGCTGTATTTGTTGCTTGAGTTGGCATGCCACACGAGTGGTTTGTATCCAGAATCTGAAGATTGAGTTCGTAGTGAATGCGGACCAGAAACGTTGCAGACGTAGGACGAAACCACGTTGAGCCAAAAGACCAGGAGCGACCGTAACGACCAAGTTCGAGACCAAGCGTATGCCAAGCATTCGAAACAAAAATATCGACTGAGTACGTTGACAAGAGCGTGGGTGGCCAATCCAGCTTTCGCCAAAGTTGACTGAAGTCGACGGAACCAAACGGAGATGGTCGAAGGCGTGGGCCCAGGAAACAAAAAAAATCAAAAAAGAGAAGAGTGTAGCATGCGTGTAGTATAGGAATAATCCTACACCGTATCGTTTGTTAACTGTGCGGCTAGTCGCGGAAGCGTACGGGTAACCGTACTCGGCGACCGGAACGTGAGACGGCGGTCTCGTTCGCGTCGCGTGAGCCTGCAATCTCATCCGAAGTCAAGGGCGGCGTGGTCTGCTGATCTGGACGTGAGACTGTCGTCTCGTCCGTAGACGGTGCAGATGACGCGGGCTATTGACCGGGACGTGAGAATGAGGTCTCAGATGTATCTAGCGCGGGATCTGAAGACAATTTGAGGATCCCGCTAGGTTTAATAGGTCCAGCATTGAATCTCAGGGTATCAGATAGGGCACTGTCATCGACATGTGCTGGTTTGAGACGATCAATGCTGACGATCTCGACGCGGCCATGTCGATCAACCTTGAAGGTCTTTTCGTGACGAGCGATCACGTGAAAAGAGCCTTCGTAAGGTTGTTGCCAAGGTTTGCGTACCGAATCTACTCGTATGAAAACGTGTGAACAGGTAGATAACTCTCGAGAGAGAGCGACCTGTCGATGTTGTATTCGAGTTGACACCGGAGACAGCGTTCGCATAAATGCAGACAGTCGATGGACGTAGTTTGATTTACCGAAATTAGGTCTGCTCCGTGATGTGAAGAATTCTCCAGGCAGACGCAATATCGTGCCGTATACCAGTTCAGCGGCGGAACATTGTATATCTGCCTTCAGGCTCGTTTGAATACCTAAGAGGACGAACGATAAGGTTTCGTACCAGTTGTCGTTCTCGTGTGCTCGTAGAGCCCTTTTAAGTTGGCAATGAAACCGTTCAACTTAACCATTTGATGCTGGGAGGTAGACGTAAATGCGTATGCGAATGCATTCCGTACCAAACAGCCGGGTCAGCGAGGAGAATAGTTGATAGGGGAAAATTTCTCGAATAAAGCGTGGAATTCATCGTCACGCGAATAAAGTGACAAGGATTCGGTACACGTACATGGGAGTCTATTATATTAATACTATTCTTATCGTTATCCGTCATGTCGCGTATATTATATATTAAAAAATAAATATACGACAGACGCGGATAGATAAATCATAGACTCACCAAATTGGCTTCTTTGGAAGATTTGACCAGAGGTTGAGGCGTGTTCCAAACTTTGGGATCACCAATTGTAGCGTGGTGTCGAGTTGGGATTAACTATGAACACCGCTACAAAGAAACACGTGGCAAGTAAATCAGAAGGCGAAGGTTGGACGTAACCAAATAAATCCATAAAATCCCCGAGAAGCCAAATATCAGAAGGCAGTTAATAGACCAAATCGAGATATATTCGCTGGCGATTTCTTGGCATCGAAAAGATACCGAGATCGTGCCAGGATACAAGCTTGGTTGCAGGACGTAACCGAATTCGCGCGAAGACAAAATCAAAGTGTAAGAATAAGAATGGAAGCACAATATAGCTGTCATTAGCACAGTCAAACAAAAGCACATTAAAACAAGCACTGGTACAGTTGGTTATAATAATAATTGTTTTTATTAAACCAGTCGTGTTCTCGTGATAAATGTGAGTCACTACAGGAGCCCCCGCTAGAAAGGGTTTACACTTTCGATAAGTAGCGGTTTAAATCGTGGGACTGATCGGCTGACGAGCGATTGTAGGACGGAAGAATTGGCGAACAGGAAAGCGATCGTTGATCGTCGAGTTGCCAACGAAGGTCGTTTTCGGAGAACGGTACCAGAAGCGATGTGCTGTATTTGTTGCTTGAGTTGGCATGCCACACGAGTGGTTTGTATCCAGAATCTGAAGATTGAGTTCGTAGTGAATGCGGACCAGAAACGTTGCAGACGTAGGACGAAACCACGTTGAGCCAAAAGACCAGGAGCGACCGTAACGACCAAGTTCGAGACCAAGCGTATGCCAAGCATTCGAAACAAAAATATCGACTGAGTACGTTGACAAGAGCGTGGGTGGCCAATCCAGCTTTCGCCAAAGTTGACTGAAGTCGACGGAACCAAACGGAGATGGTCGAAGGCGTGGGCCCAGGAAACAAAAAAAATCAAAAAAGAGAAGAGTGTAGCATGCGTGTAGTATAGGAATAATCCTACACCGTATCGTTTTTAACTGTGCGGCTAGTCGCGGAAGCGTACGGGTAACCGTACTCGGCGACCGGAACGTGAGACGGCGGTCTCGTTCGCGTCGCGTGAGCCTGCAATCTCATCCGAAGTCAAGGGCGGCGTGGTCTGCTGATCTGGACGTGAGACTGTCGTCTCGTCCGTAGACGGTGCAGATGACGCGGGCTATTGACCGGGACGTGAGAATGAGGTCTCAGATGTATCTAGCGCGGGATCTGAAGACAATTTGAGGATCCCGCTAGGTTTAATAGGTCCAGCATTGAATCTCAGGGTATCAGATAGGGCACTGTCATCGACATGTGCTGGTTTGAGACGATCAATGCTGACGATCTCGACGCGGCCATGTCGATCAACCTTGAAGGTCTTTTCGTGACGAGCGATCACGTGAAAAGAGCCTTCGTAAGGTTGTTGCCAAGGTTTGCGTACCGAATCTACTCGTATGAAAACGTGTGAACAGGTAGATAACTCTCGAGAGAGAGCGACCTGTCGATGTTGTATTCGAGTTGACACCGGAGACAGCGTTCGCATAAATGCAGACAGTCGATGGACGTAGTTTGATTTACCGAAATTAGGTCTGCTCCGTGATGTGAAGAATTCTCCAGGCAGACGCAATATCGTGCCGTATACCAGTTCAGCGGCGGAACATTGTATATCTGCCTTCAGGCTCGTTTGAATACCTAAGAGGACGAACGATAAGGTTTCGTACCAGTTGTCGTTCTCGTGTGCTCGTAGAGCCCTTTTAAGTTGGCAATGAAACCGTTCAACTTAACCATTTGATGCTGGGAGGTAGACGTAAATGCGTATGCGAATGCATTCCGTACCAAACAGCCGGGTCAGCGAGGAGAATAGTTGATAGGGGAAAATTTCTCGAATAAAGCGTGGAATTCATCGTCACGCGAATAAAGTGACAAGGATTCGGTACACGTACATGGGAGTCTATTATATTAATACTATTCTTATCGTTATCCGTCATGTCGCGTATATTATATATTAAAAAATAAATATACGACAGACGCGGATAGATAAATCATAGACTCACCAAATTGGCTTCTTTGGAAGATTTGACCAGAGGTTGAGGCGTGTTCCAAACTTTGGGATCACCAATTGTAGCGTGGTGTCGAGTTGGGATTAACTATGAACACCGCTACAAAGAAACACGTGGCAAGTAAATCAGAAGGCGAAGGTTGGACGTAACCAAATAAATCCATAAAATCCCCGAGAAGCCAAATATCAGAAGGCAGTTAATAGACCAAATCGAGATATATTCGCTGGCGATTTCTTGGCATCGAAAAGATACCGAGATCGTGCCAGGATACAAGCTTGGTTACAGAACGTAACCGAATTCGCGCGAAGACAAAATCAAAGTGTAAGAATAAGAATGGAAGCACAATATAGCTGTCATTAGCACAGTCAAACAAAAGCACATTAAAACAAGCACTGGTACAGTTGGTTATAATAATAATTGTTTTTATTAAACCAGTCGTGTTCTCGTGATAAATGTGAGTCACTACAGGAGCCCCCGCTAGAAAGGGTTTACACTTTCGATAAGTAGCGGTTTAAATCGTGGGACTGATCGGCTGACGAGCGATTGTAGGACGGAAGAATTGGCGAACAGGAAAGCGATCGTTGATCGTCGAGTTGCCAACGAAGGTCGTTTTCGGAGAACGGTACCAGAAGCGATGTGCTGTATTTGTTGCTTGAGTTGGCATGCCACACGAGTGGTTTGTATCCAGAATCTGAAGATTGAGTTCGTAGTGAATGCGGACCAGAAACGTTGCAGACGTAGGACGAAACCACGTTGAGCCAAAAGACCAGGAGCGACCGTAACGACCAAGTTCGAGACCAAGCGTATGCCAAGCATTCGAAACAAAAATATCGACTGAGTACGTTGACAAGAGCGTGGGTGGCCAATCCAGCTTTCGCCAAAGTTGACTGAAGTCGACGGAACCAAACGGAGATGGTCGAAGGCGTGGGCTCAGGAAACAAAAAAAATCAAAAAAGAGAAGAGTGTAGCATGCGTGTAGTATAGGAATAATCCTACACCGTATCGTTTTTAACTGTGCGGCTAGTCGCGGAAGCGTACGGGTAACCGTACTCGGCGACCGGAACGTGAGACGGCGGTCTCGTTC
The DNA here is from genome assembly GCA_944470405.2 of Schistosoma mattheei. Taxonomy (NCBI): domain Eukaryota; kingdom Metazoa; phylum Platyhelminthes; class Trematoda; order Strigeidida; family Schistosomatidae; genus Schistosoma; species Schistosoma mattheei. The sequence goes on along the minus strand of OX103948.1, from coordinate 21,846,076 downwards.
GCGTCGCGTGAGCCTGCAATCTCATCCGAAGTCAAGGGCGGCGTGGTCTGCTGATCTGGACGTGAGACTGTCGTCTCGTCCGTAGACGGTGCAGATGACGCGTGCTGTTGACCGGGACGTGAGAATGAGGTCTCAGATGTATCTAGCGCGGGACCTGAAGACAATTTGAGGATCCCGCTAGGTTTAATAGGTCTAGCATTGAATCTCAGGGTATCAGATAGGGCACTGTCATCGACGTGTGCTGGTTTGAGACGATCAATGCTGACGATCTCGACGCGGCCATGTCGATCAACCTTGAAGGTCTTTTCGTGACGAGCGATCACGTGAAAAGAGCCTTCGTAAGGTTGTTGCCAAGGTTTGCGTACCGAATCTACTCGTATGAAAACATGTGAACAGGTAGATAACTCTCGAGAGAGAGCGACCTGTCGATGTTGTATTCGAGTTGACACCGGAGACAGCGTTCGCATAAATGCAGACAGTCGATGGACGTAGTCTGATTTACCGAAATTAGGTCTGCTCCGTGATGTGAAGAATTCTCCAGGCAGACGCAATGTCGTGCCGTATACCAGTTCAGCGGCGGAACATTGTATATCTGCCTTCAGGCTCGTTTGAATACCTAAGAGGACGAACGATAAGGTTTCGTACCAGTTGTCGTTCTCGTGTGCTCGTAGAGCCCTTTTAAGTTGGCAATGAAACCGTTCAACTTAACCATTTGATGCTGGGAGGTAGACGTAAATGCGTATGCGAATGCATTCCGTACCAAACAGCCGGGTCAGCGAGGAGAATAGTTGATAGGGGAAAATTTCTCGAATAAAGCGTGGAATTCATCGTCACGCGAATAAAGTGACAAGGATTCGGTACACGTACATGGGAGTCTATTATATTAATACTATTCTTATCGTTATCCGTCATGTCGCGTATATTATATATTAAAAAATAAATATACGACAGACGTGGATAGATAAATCATAGACTCACCGAATTGGCTTCTTTGGAAGATTTGACCAGAGGTTGAGGCGTGTTCCAAACTTTGGGATCACCAATTGTAGCGTGGTGTCGAGTTGGGATTAACTATGAACACCGCTACAAAGAAACACGTGCCAAGTAAATCAGAAGGCGAAGGTTGGACGTAACCAAATAAATCCATAAAATCCCCGAGAAGCCAAATATCAGAAGGCAGTTAATGGACCAAATCGAGATATATTCGCTGGCGATCTCGTGGCATCGAAAAGATACCGAGATCGTGCCAGGATACAAGCTTGGTTGCAGAACGTAACCGAATTCGCGCGAAGTTACAATCAAAGTGTAAGAATAAGAATGGAAGCACAATATAGCTGTCATTAGCACAGTCAAACAAAAGCACATTAAAACAAGCACTGGTACAGTTGGTTATAATAATAATTGTTTTTATTAAACCAGTCGTGTTCTCGTGATAAATGTGAGTCACTACAGGAGGCCCCCGCTAGAAAGGGTTTACACTTTCGATAAGTAGCGGTTTAAATCGTGGGACTGATCGGCTGACGAGCGATTGTAGGACGGAAGAATTGGCGAACAGGAAAGCGATCGTTGATCGTCGAGTTGCCAACGAAGGTCGTTTTCGGAGAACGGTACCAGAAGCGATGTGCTGTATTTGTTGCTTGAGTTGGCATGCCACACGAGTGGTTTGTATCCAGAATCTGAAGATTGAGTTCGTAGTGAATGCGGACCAGAAACGCTGCAGACGTAGGACGAAACCACGTTGAGCCAAAAGACCAGAAGCGACCGTAACGACCAAGTTCGAGACCAAGCGTATGCCAAGCATTCGAAACAAAAATATCGACTGAGTACGTTGACAAGAGCGTGGGTGGCCAATCCAGCTTTCGCCAAAGTTGACTGAAGTCGACGGAACCAAACGGAGATGGTCGAAGGCGTGGGCTCAGGAAACAAAAAAAATCAAAAAAGAGAAGAGTGTAGCATGCGTGTAGTATAGGAATAATCCTACACCGTATCGTTTGTTAACTGTGCGGCTAGTCGCGGAAGCGTACGGGTAACCGTACTCGGCGACCGGAACGTGAGACGGCGGTCTCGTTCGCGTCGCGTGAGCCTGCAATCTCATCCGAAGTCAAGGGCGGCGTGGTCTGCTGATCTGGACGTGAGACTGTCGTCTCGTCCGTAGACGGTGCAGATGACGCGTGCTGTTGACCGGGACGTGAGAATGAGGTCTCAGATGTATCTAGCGCGGGACCTGAAGACAATTTGAGGATCCCGCTAGGTTTAATAGGTCTAGCATTGAATCTCAGGGTATCAGATAGGGCACTGTCATCGACATGTGCTGGTTTGAGACGATCAATGCTGACGATCTCGACGCGGCCATGTCGATCAACCTTGAAGGTCTTTTCGTGACGAGCGATCACGTGAAAAGAGCCTTCGTAAGGTTGTTGCCAAGGTTTGCGTACCGAATCTACTCGTATGAAAACATGTGAACAGGTAGATAACTCTCGAGAGAGAGCGACCTGTCGATGTTGTATTCGAGTTGACACCGGAGACAGCGTTCGCATAAATGCAGACAGTCGATGGACGTAGTTTGATTTACCGAAATTAGGTCTGCTCCGTGGTGTGAAGAATTCTCCGGGCAGACGCAATGTCGTGCCGTATACCAGTTCAGCGGCGGAACATTGTATATCTGCCTTCAGGCTCGTTTGAATACCTAAGAGGACGAGCGATAAGGTTTCGTACCAGTTGTCGTTCTCGTGTGCTCGTAGAGCACTTTTAAGTTGGCAATGAAACCGTTCAACTTAACCATTTGATGCTGGGAGGTAGACGTAAATGCGTATGCGAATGCATTCCGTACCAAGCAGCCGGGTCAGCGAGGAGAATAGTTGATAGGGGAAAATTTCTCGAATAAAGCGTGGAATTCATCGTCACGCGAATAAAGTGACAAGGATTCGGTACACGTACATGGGAGTCTATTATATTAATACTATTCTTATCGTTATCCGTCATGTCGCGTATATTATATATTAAAAAATAAATATACGACAGACGTGGATAGATAAATCATAGACTCACCGAATTGGCTTCTTTGGAAGATTTGACCAGAGGTTGAGGCGTGTTCCAAACTTTGGGATCACCAATTGTAGCGTGGTGTCGAGTTGGGATTAACTATGAACACCGCTACAAAGAAACACGTGCCAAGTAAATCAGAAGGCGAAGGTTGGACGTAACCAAATAAATCCATAAAATCCCCGAGAAGCCAAATATCAGAAGGCAGTTAATGGACCAAATCGAGATATATTCGCTGGCGATTTCGTGGCATCGAAAGGATACCGAGATCGTGCCAGGATACAAGCTTGGTTACAGAACGTAACCGAATTCGCGCGAAGACAAAATCAAAGTGTAAGAATAAGAATGGAAGCACAATATAGCTGTCATTAGCACAGTCAAACAAAAGCACATTAAAACAAGCACTGGTACAGTTGGTTATAATAATAATTGTTTTTATTAAACCAGTCGTGTTCTCGTGATAAATGTGAGTCACTACAGGAGCCCCCGCTAGAAAGGGTTTACACTTTCGATAAATAGCGGTTTAAATCGTGGGACTGATCGGCTGACGAGCGATTGTAGGACGGAAGAATTGGCGAACAGGAAAGCGATCGTTGATCGTCGAGTTGCCAACGAAGGTCGTTTTCGGAGAACGGTACCAGAAGCGATGTGCTGTATTTGTTGCTTGAGTTGGCATGCCACACGAGTGGTTTGTATCCAGAATCTGAAGATTGAGTTCGTAGTGAATGCGGACCAGAAACGCTGCAGACGTAGGACGAAACCACGTTGAGCCAAAAGACCAGAAGCGACCGTAACGACCAAGTTCGAGACCAAGCGTATGCCAAGCATTCGAAACAAAAATATCGACTGAGTACGTTGACAAGAGCGTGGGTGGCCAATCCAGCTTTCGCCAAAGTTGACTGAAGTCGACGGAACCAAACGGAGATGGTCGAAGGCGTGGGCTCAGGAAACAAAAAAAATCAAAAAAGAGAAGAGTGTAGCATGCGTGTAGTATAGGAATAATCCTACACCGTATCGTTTATTAACTGTGCGGCTAGTCGCGGAAGCGTACGGGTAACCGTACTCGGCGACCGGAACGTGAGACGGTAGTCTCGTTCGCGTCGCGTGAGCCTGCAATCTCATCCGAAGTCAAGGGCGGCGTGGTCTGCTGATCTGGACGTGAGACTGTCGTCTCGTCCGTAGACGGTGCAGATGACGCGTGCTATTGACCGGGACGTGAGAATGAGGTCTCAGATGTATCTAGCGCGGGATCTGAAGACAATTTGAGGATCCCGCTAGGTTTGATAGGTCTAGCATTGAATCTCAGGTTATCAGATAGGGCACTGTCATCGACGTGTGCTGGTTTGAGACGATCAATGCTGACGATCTCGACGCGGCCATGTCGATCAACCTTGAAGGTCTTTTCGTGACGAGCGATCACGTGAAAAGAGCCTTCGTAAGGTTGTTGCCAAGGTTTGCGTACCGAATCTACTCGTATGAAAACATGTGAACAGGTAGATAACTCTCGAGAGAGAGCGACCTGTCGATGTTGTATTCGAGTTGACACCGGAGACAGCGTTCGCATAAATGCAGACAGTCGATGGACGTAGTCTGATTTACCGAAATTAGGTCTGCTCCGTGGTGTGAAGAATTCTCCGGGCAGACGCAATGTCGTGCCGTATACCAGTTCAGCGGCGGAACATTGTATATCTGCCTTCAAGCTCGTTTGAATACCTAAGAGGACGAACGATAAGGTTTCGTACCAGTTGCCGTTCTCGTGTGCTCGTAGAGCACTTTTAAGTTGGCAATGAAACCGTTCAACTTAACCATTTGGTGCTGGGAGGTAGACGTAAATGCTTATGCGAATGCATTCCGTACCAAGCAGCCGGGTCAGCGAGGAGAATAGTTAATAGGGGAAAATTTCTCGAATAAAGCGTGGAATTCATCGTCACGCGAATAAAGTAACAAGGATTCGGTACACGTACATGGGAGTCTATTATATTAATACTATTCTTATCGTTATCCGTCATGTCGCGTATATTATATATTAAAAAATAAATATACGACAGACGTGGATAGATAAATCATAGACTCACCGAATTGGCTTCTTTGGAAGATTTGACCAGAGGTTGAGGCGTGTTCCAAACTTTGGGATCACCAATTGTAGCGTGGCGTCGAGTTGGGATTAACTATGAACACCGCTACAAAGAAACACGTGCCAAGTAAATCAGAAGGCGAAGGTTGGACGTAACCAAATAAATCCATAAAATCCCCGAGAAGCCAAATATCAGAAGGCAGTTAATAGACCAAATCGAGATATATTCGCTGGCGATTTCTTGGCATCGAAAAGATACCGAGATCGTGCCAGGATACAAGCTTGGTTGCAGGACGTAACCGAATTCGCGCGAAGACAAAATCAAAGTGTAAGAATAAGAATGGAAGCACAATATAGCTGTCATTAGCACAGTCAAACAAAAGCACATTAAAACAAGCACTGGTACAGTTGGTTATAATAATAATTGTTTTTATTAAACCAGTCGTGTTCTCGTGATAAATGTGAGTCACTACAGGAGCCCCCGCTAGAAAGGGTTTACACTTTCGATAAATAGCGGTTTAAATCGTGGGACTGATCGGCTGACGAGCGATTGTAGGACGGAAGAATTGGCGAACAGGAAAGCGATCGTTGATCGTCGAGTTGCCAACGAAGGTCGTTTTCGGAGAACGGTACCAGGAGCGATGTGCTGTATTTGTTGCTTGAGTTGGCATGCTACACGAGTGGTTTGTATCCAGAATCTGAAGATTGAGTTCGTAGTGAATGCGGACCAGAAACGTTGCAGACGTAGGACGAAACCACGTTGAGCCAAAAGACCAGAAGCGACCGTAACGACCAAGTTCGAGACCAAGCGTATGCCAAGCATTCGAAACAAAAATATCGACTGAGTACGTTGACAAGAGCGTGGGTGGCCAATCCAGCTTTCGCCAAAGTTGACTGAAGTCGACGGAACCAAACGGAGATGGTCGAAGGCGTGGGCCCAGGAAACAAAAAAAATCAAAAAAGAGAAGAGTGTAGCATGCGTGTAGTATAGGAATAATCCTACACCGTATCGTTTATTAACTGTGCGGCTAGTCGCGGAAGCGTACGGGTAACCGTACTCGGCGACCGGAACGTGAGACGGCGGTCTCGTTCGCGTCGCGTGAGCCTGCAATCTCATCCGAAGTCAAGGGCGGCGTGGTCTGCTGATCTGGACGTGAGACTGTCGTCTCGTCCGTAGACGGTGCAGATGACGCGGGCTATTGACCGGGACGTGAGAATGAGGTCTCAGATGTATCTAGCGCGGGATCTGAAGACAATTTGAGGATCCCGCTAGGTTTAATAGGTCCAGCATTGAATCTCAGGGTATCAGATAGGGCACTGTCATCGACATGTGCTGGTTTGAGACGATCAATGCTGACGATCTCGACGCGGCCATGTCGATCAACCTTGAAGGTCTTTTCGTGACGAGCGATCACGTGAAAAGAGCCTTCGTAAGGTTGTTGCCAAGGTTTGCGTACCGAATCTACTCGTATGAAAACGTGTGAACAGGTAGATAACTCTCGAGAGAGAGCGACCTGTCGATGTTGTATTCGAGTTGACACCGGAGACAGCGTTCGCATAAATGCAGACAGTCGATGGACGTAGTTTGATTTACCGAAATTAGGTCTGCTCCGTGATGTGAAGAATTCTCCAGGCAGACGCAATATCGTGCCGTATACCAGTTCAGCGGCGGAACATTGTATATCTGCCTTCAGGCTCGTTTGAATACCTAAGAGGACGAACGATAAGGTTTCGTACCAGTTGTCGTTCTCGTGTGCTCGTAGAGCCCTTTTAAGTTGGCAATGAAACCGTTCAACTTAACCATTTGATGCTGGGAGGTAGACGTAAATGCGTATGCGAATGCATTCCGTACCAAACAGCCGGGTCAGCGAGGAGAATAGTTGATAGGGGAAAATTTCTCGAATAAAGCGTGGAATTCATCGTCACGCGAATAAAGTGACAAGGATTCGGTACACGTACATGGGAGTCTATTATATTAATACTATTCTTATCGTTATCCGTCATGTCGCGTATATTATATATTAAAAAATAAATATACGACAGACGCGGATAGATAAATCATAGACTCACCAAATTGGCTTCTTTGGAAGATTTGACCAGAGGTTGAGGCGTGTTCCAAACTTTGGGATCACCAATTGTAGCGTGGTGTCGAGTTGGGATTAACTATGAACACCGCTACAAAGAAACACGTGCCAAGTAAATCAGAAGGCGAAGGTTGGACGTAACCAAATAAATCCATAAAATCCCCGAGAAGCCAAATATCAGAAGGCAGTTAATAGACCAAATCGAGATATATTCGCTGGCGATCTCGTGGCATCGAAAAGATACCGAGATCGTGCCAGGATACAAGCTTGGTTACAGAACGTAACCGAATTCGCGCGAAGTTACAATCAAAGTGTAAGAATAAGAATGGAAGCACAATATAGCTGTCATTAGCACAGTCAAACAAAAGCACATTAAAACAAGCACTGGTACAGTTGGTTATAATAATAATTGTTTTTATTAAACCAGTCGTGTTCTCGTGATAAATGTGAGTCACTACAGGAGGCCCCCGCTAGAAAGGGTTTACACTTTCGATAAATAGCGGTTTAAATCGTGGGACTGATCGGCTGACGAGCGATTGTAGGACGGAAGAATTGGCGAACAGGAAAGCGATCGTTGATCGTCGAGTTGCCAACGAAGGTCGTTTTCGGAGAACGGTACCAGGAGCGATGTGCTGTATTTGTTGCTTGAGTTGGCATGCCACACGAGTGGTTTGTATCCAGAATCTGAAGATTGAGTTCGTAGTGAATGCGGACCAGAAACGCTGCAGACGTAGGACGAAACCACGTTGAGCCAAAAGACCAGAAGCGACCGTAACGACCAAGTTCGAGACCAAGCGTATGCCAAGCATTCGAAACAAAAATATCGACTGAGTACGTTGACAAGAGCGTGGGTGGCCAATCCAGCTTTCGCCAAAGTTGACTGAAGTCGACGGAACCAAACGGAGATGGTCGAAGGCGTGGGCTCAGGAAACAAAAAAAATCAAAAAAGAGAAGAGTGTAGCATGCGTGTAGTATAGGAATAATCCTACACCGTATCGTTTGTTAACTGTGCGGCTAGTCGCGGAAGCGTACGGGTAACCGTACTCGGCGACCGGAACGTGAGACGGCGGTCTCGTTCGCGTCGCGTGAGCCTGCAATCTCATCCGAAGTCAAGGGCGGCGTGGTCTGCTGATCTGGACGTGAGACTGTCGTCTCGTCCGTAGACGGTGCAGATGACGCGTGCTGTTGACCGGGACGTGAGAATGAGGTCTCAGATGTATCTAGCGTGGGACCTGAAGACAATTTGAGGATCCCGCTAGGTTTAATAGGTCTAGCATTGAATCTCAGGGTATCAGATAGGGCACTGTCATCGACGTGTGCTGGTTTGAGACGATCAATGCTGACGATCTCGACGCGGCCATGTCGATCAACCTTGAAGGTCTTTTCGTGACGAGCGATCACGTGAAAAGAGCCTTCGTAAGGTTGTTGCCAAGGTTTGCGTACCGAATCTACTCGTATGAAAACATGTGAACAGGTAGATAACTCTCGAGAGAGAGCGACCTGTCGATGTTGTATTCGAGTTGACACCGGAGACAGCGTTCGCATAAATGCAGACAGTCGATGGACGTAGTTTGATTTACCGAAATTAGGTCTGCTCCGTGATGTGAAGAATTCTCCAGGCAGACGCAATATCGTGCCGTATACCAGTTCAGCGGCGGAACATTGTATATCTGCCTTCAGGCTCGTTTGAATACCTAAGAGGACGAACGATAAGGTTTCGTACCAGTTGTCGTTCTCGTGTGCTCGTAGAGCCCTTTTAAGTTGGCAATGAAACCGTTCAACTTAACCATTTGATGCTGGGAGGTAGACGTAAATGCGTATGCGAATGCATTCCGTACCAAACAGCCGGGTCAGCGAGGAGAATAGTTGATAGGGGAAAATTTCTCGAATAAAGCGTGGAATTCATCGTCACGCGAATAAAGTGACAAGGATTCGGTACACGTACATGGGAGTCTATTATATTAATACTATTCTTATCGTTATCCGTCATGTCGCGTATATTATATATTAAAAAATAAATATACGACAGACGCGGATAGATAAATCATAGACTCACCAAATTGGCTTCTTTGGAAGATTTGACCAGAGGTTGAGGCGTGTTCCAAACTTTGGGATCACCAATTGTAGCGTGGTGTCGAGTTGGGATTAACTATGAACACCGCTACAAAGAAACACGTGGCAAGTAAATCAGAAGGCGAAGGTTGGACGTAACCAAATAAATCCATAAAATCCCCGAGAAGCCAAATATCAGAAGGCAGTTAATAGACAAAATCGAGATATATTCGCTGGCGATTTCTTGGCATCGAAAAGATACCGAGATCGTGCCAGGATACAAGCTTGGTTGCAGGACGTAACCGAATTCGCGCGAAGACAAAATCAAAGTGTAAGAATAAGAATGGAAGCACAATATAGCTGTCATTAGCACAGTCAAACAAAAGCACATTAAAACAAGCACTGGTACAGTTGGTTATAATAATAATTGTTTTTATTAAACCAGTCGTGTTCTCGTGATAAATGTGAGTCACTACAGTTCCATCACATTCACTTTACATACAAAATATATGTATTGAAAGGCCGTTCCCTTTAATTGACTTATCTAAATTCCGTTATTGTCTAACGTGGTTTAGGTAGCTAATTGTATACGAGGATAGGTGATAACGAACATTCGTACGATCTTGGAATCAGATCCACGGGCCTCCACTAAAATGCTGGGCCCTTCAACCAACATCGTCTGATCTAAATGAGGATAAATTGTAAGCCCGACGTGATCGAGCTGAACGCAACAAGCTACGTCGATGAAGAGATTTCTGCACTTGATACATTCTACGAACAAACCCAACGGGTCCAGCTCAATCTCTAATCCGATGCACTCGGCAAAGCCTGTGCAGAACGACATGGACATGAACAAATCTTATTCTCTTATTGTTACTTTGTCCTTATGTCAACGATTCATTGATCTGTTCGTCGGTTTGTTCCATTACGATTCAAATTATCATTATATGCTTATTATTACATTATTGCCAATATCATGACCGAATGTGAAATTATTAATCTTGTTCGTGCTGTCATTAAATTATGACATTTTTTATTTGTGAATACATATATTTCGTATATGAAGCGAATGAAACAGAGCAGAGCAAAATGACACGCAGGGAAGATGGCTGGGAAGCCAACTCCATTTTAGTCAAGCGTTACTCAATATTTATAGTCAGACAAAATAAAGCTACGGACATATGATTGATAGGATAAGAAGGGCACACACGTAAACGCTCATATAAAAACAGTCTAGATTGATAAGCAAATAAATATCAAGGTTAAAGTATGGCTCAAGTAAAATGAATAGAATGGGATGTCCGAAAACTAGAATAAAGTATATGGGCATAAAATAACAACTGACACTACAGCCTTCTGATGTTCCGTCTACAAAGGGATCTAAACTGGTAATTGACACGTAGTCTTCCTGTAGTGGTGATCATAGTCAACCGTGACTTGACGACACACTACACAACAATTTGTCTAAGTTCACATAGTCGTTACGGTGTATCGGTGTTTTGTTGATTGACTAACTTTCAATCAAGTTTAAAGAAGAATGTGGACTTCTATGAAATAACTTACTTGAGTCCATATATAAATAGATATATACGTTATTCTGAATGTGTAAATTTTTATTCCAGCAAGTTATTTACAACGCAGGTACAACATCTGTGACACCAAACTCAATATGATGAAAATGATTCACTAATTACAAGTGCAGGTTTTTGAGCGTCAAGTGTTCTCCTGAATGAGTCAGTTGATGATACGGACACCATTGCATCGAGTATCAGTTTCCAATGATTGATGACTCGCTGTGAAAACGTGAATATCAAGAATATTTTGTTCGTTATTGGCTTTCGTACATGCCTGTTATGTCCACTGAGTTGTTCTGATCTAAATTGAACGAACAGTGAAGATATAATATGTTCATAATCAATTCTTCTTATTCTGTGCATCAAGATCAAAATACTTCCCACTCCATGGCAAGTCAGCGTGAAAAAGTCTAACTTCTCAAGTTGCTTTGTGTGTGATTAATGGAATGGCTAAATCACCTTCCATCGACGATACTAGAGACTCAATACCAGACCGAAACGCTAAGAATCAAGCCAAAACAAATAATCTGATTTGCACTAGATCTTCATAAACACATTAGATATTACTGCAACTTCATTACTAAGAAAGATTAGTTCAGCGAATAGTTTTCTTTTCGGTGAATTCATTTTTAAAGCTTTACAGCCGCAACTATATATGTTTATTTTACAGGATGGTAATAATTATAATACTGATAATAAAGTTCTGTTAGACATGGTGACAGTGAGGCAAAATAAACAAAGGTATTAAAAAATGTTTAAAGAAGGAAAGTTCAAGAACCATTTGACTGTTAATGGCTTAAGTATTCATCAAAAGTTAGGCAGGGAAATTATCCTTGGTAAAGGATGGTTCAGCATGATAAGATAAAACGTTGAAATTTAGATCAAATTTAATCAGGATGATCGTAGAAACAGAAATATACCAGCTAGGGTAGAAGATTTAGGGGGAGATGGGTGTTGAAGCAGATGGGTGTGAACACAGAGTCTGTCTTGATTGAATGACATGTATTTACAAGGTGTTCGATTATTGAGCTTCTATTGAGCCATTTCCTCCTCTTTTCAGCCAAGCCAGATATTTCTTTTGGATAAAGTACGCGTCGAAAGATTTCTCTACCCTAGCTCTACATGAGCAGGTTAATTGATAAATGCACATTGAGTTGGTCAGATGCTTTAATTTATCTTTAGAATTATTGGCGAACGATGATCGGGTGGAGAGTACTATTTGAAATGTTGCTGAGAAGAATGTTCTTTTTAAAGAATCAGAAATTCTCCTCTTTAGGATATATGCAGCTCTGTCATCATTAAAGTCGATTTTCATATATAATGTTCTTTTTTCTACTTTAATTTTTGCGTTTTCGGCGTTTTCGGTTCCATGTTCTTATCGATGAATATCGAAGGATATCCGTTTTTGATAAGTATCTTCTTCAAAAGGCTCGATTCTTCATCTATGACTTCGGGAATACAGATTATTTGTATTATTGTAGCGAGTGTCATTGTTAAGTTCCTTTCCTCTTCTTTCTGTCTTAATTTCTTCACACTCTTCCTCCTTCGCAGCCATCTGCTACTCATTCTTACTTCATAAGACTAATGACACTGTGGAGCGTATCTAACGATGAGTCACGAAATCGGCTCGAGGACTCATATTCAAGTGTTATGAATGGCAAAGGTGAGCAAAGGTGTCTGTTTTGAACTCGCAGTGACTTAAGGCATTCTTAACACTTCTGGCCACCCATTTAAACACCTACTTAAGTTTAGCCTCAATACAATTTTTAGGGGTTACATGCAGAAACTGGCGACACAACACAACGGAACGGAATGTATACACACCTTTTACTCCTCAAGATTGATCAAATTCAGGAATATTCTACTGGGTGAGCTAGTGCAAGCTACTTTCCAGTAGTACATCGAGAGAAAACGACATATTCTTAAGGACTAAGGACAGTATCTTACTATGATTTACTAACGTTTTTTCTTTTCCTCTTTCACCGATTATATACCTAGTTCCTACATAGAGGTATCTTTGACTCACTGTTAATATATATGGAGGCCCATTAAGCAAAAGTCTCTTCTATTCGTCTAAAAACACTTGAATTATTTGAACCATATAGGATAACCGCAAATTTTCGAATTCCCAAGGTTGTCGTGTTACAGTGATGGGTTGGGATTCTCTTAATCTCCCAGATTATATTGTGAAGGCAATCAGTGATTGTGGCTTAGAACATCCTACACCTATACAAACTGCAGCTATACCTCCTGCACTCCACAGTTTCTCCGATGTTCTTGGATCAGCACCAACAGTATACGATGTTTATACACTTTTTATTAACTTCCTCTTTTAGGGAAGTGGGAAGACTTTGGCGTTCGGAATTCCTCTAGTATCAAGGGTATTCTCTCTCAAAACTCTTGAAGTAAGTAACCGTTTTATCATGTTGTGTATAACAATATTTCTCGTTGAGACCATACTTTATAAACGATCTTTGAGCGACGCCGAAGTGACCTTGAGACAACCCATGTGTCTAACAAAGTTAAAATAGATTTTTAATTAGTATGATGGAAATAGAATTAAAATGTAGATCTCGAATTTAAATTTAATATATCATATAAGGCTTTTCATCATAAACTGGTACCTGGCATCATACTGAAATACTATTTGCCTATATGCATGAATAAATTTGCACCACATCCCAAGACTTGCAGCCTTTAATTTTATTGGTTCGAACAGATTATGGTGTCTTCGTACTTTCTTCGAGTCTATTATACATTATCTAGACAACTCCTTGGTAGCTTTTCCACTTTACCTTCAGTCCCTATCATGGTTTGGATAGATTCAGAAAACTCGGTTTAAGGGTTTTTTAAGGGATAATCAGGCTTGTTCTTGATGTAACTCATCATAGATCCGCTTTTTAAGTTTGTACAGCGAAGAATAAAAGTCAATTTTAGTCATGATTTAATCGTCGGTTTCAAACTAACACTACTTCTTGCTTTAATAACGTCGTCTGTGGATGCACCTTAAAGTGTTACCCCTCATAAATGATTCCCATTTTCGAAAGCTGGATAGAATTACTTGTAGTCAAACTAGTCAAAACGTGTTTCAAAGTCACATCTGTGAGTTGAGCTTGAGAAGTATTATAACCTTAAAAATTCAGGTCATGGGAATAATCCTTCCCTTTAAATAGTGCTTAGAACTAGTTCTGCGATGTACATACGTTTCCGGCAGTATGTCGCAGATAAACTGCGTTGGTATTTTTCAGAGTTGAGTGGTAATTGACTTATCTACTCAAATTTGAGGTTGATTTACATGGCAGAAGTAAAATGCATGAACGACTGTGGAGATTCCAAATAACTTCGATTGTTACATTTATCAGTCAGAAATCATTTTGCTGTCATAAGGCGACTTATGATATAAAAAGGTGGCAAAACTACATGGGATCAGGAATTTTGGGACAAATACTGAACCTTTCCATATCTGATTTCCAACAATAAAGGGGAAAGATTTAGGACTAAGAGTTCACGTTATACGTCTGGGTAGGGGGTTTAGACTAGGTTTCGGGATTAGGAATCAAGGATAAGGCTTTCATTACAAACTGGTAACAGCCATATTTCTAGTATTTATTTGTTTATTTGAACACAAACATTGGTACGTGGGGGCACCAAATACATATGCACCACACAATAACAATGAGGTTGTGAAGAGATAGAGAATGTAAAGTGCGTATAATAAAAGAACAACAACGAGCAACGATCAGTCTACATTAGTGAAATAATGATAATAATACTAATAGTGGTGATAATTGAAGAAACAGTTCTCTTAGCAAAAATACAACCGAATAATTCTCTCAGTTCATTTTCGGGGTATGGCCCCCTAAGTAAACCACCAGCTTCGGTATGAGCACTCGGGCAGTATCCCAGCCCTCACACAAATCGAGTGATTTATGTGGCACACATGTATTTGGTGCCTCCTTGTACTATGAAGAAAGTAGGATCGCCACTGGCCTTTATTCTGAGCCGTTTCTAATAACGTCTTTAGCCTCTGTGTTGCACCATCTCTAGGACCCCAACCAGAGAGTCGTGAAGGACTAACGAAAGCAAGTCCTGTACAGCTTAATTTAATACTACGACATCGTGTCATACACTGAACGCCTTCTCCAACCAGTCCCAGCGTCGGTAATTAATGCATGATGTGCAATTCTCTGAGACGACATTCGTAGAACATGTCCAAGTCACCGAAGTCGATGTTTCATGAAAGTGACACCGATTGAATAATCGTCGCTGTGCCCGAACACAAGTTGCCGAACCTCTGCATTACTAACATGGTACTACCATTAGATGTTAGCAATCCTCACACTAAACTTCTCACCGTCACTGATTCAGATAGGTTGAAATAGCTTCCGGCATTTACTAGATGCAGTTTCTGCTTCCAACACGTTGGCGCTCTCTGACCACCAGGCTTCTCGGTCCTTGCGCAAGCTTTGCCTAATTTCATTATGTAACAGTCGTCGTTTGTGGTCAAACTCGCGGTCATCCGAAGTAAACTGACGGGCCTTAATAAGTTGTAAAGGTCCTGAAGCCGAAAGCGACTTTACTCCCCATTTCCGTGGTGTCATGCAATCGCAACCAATACTTGTCTATACGACTCTCCTGTGCCTAGACGCCCCACCTGAGCATTCAAGTATCCAGCCAGTACTACAATATCTGTTGAACGTACTTTCTGTAGAAGAACAGTCAACTGGTGGTAAAACATCCTTGGTCGCGTTCGGGCTGCAATCTGTCGGAGCATAGGCGATGACAAAAAGACATAGTTTCTCACACCGATTTCTTCTCACTTTGATGGAACTTTCCAATCTAACAGCATATAACCGACTGTTAATTGGGATCCAATCGATCAGTACTGCCTCAGCTCTAACACTTAGTGCGACACGAACGCCAGCGAAACCGGATAAAGATACCACAGGGCCCTCGAATAAACGCATGTGAAACAAGCTTTTCGAAGCGACAGATGGAGAAAAATTTGTGGTGCTTCACTAGAGGCTTGAATACAGGTCTCGGGTCAACAACATATATCGATATTGAGACTTTCCAAAGACACAGACAACCCTATCTGTTGTCCGATCTGCATTAGTAAGCGAACGTTGAAAGACATCAGTTTGAATGGTATATGTGGTTTTAGAAAGACTAGTTTAGTATTCGTATTCGGTGGTAGTATCCAGCTTTCGACCAGTTAGTGACTTAAGATCGTTTGGATAGGACAGGGTTTCCACCATAGGTGAGTTGCTGTATAAGTAGAAAAATGAAATGCGTAAAATGAGAATAAAGGGGAATACATAAGTGACGTAGTATACAAGAAATAAAAACGAATGTTATCATGTGATTGTGAATAAGATTTGTCTGAGCGAGCGTTGAAGCAGAGAAATTTTTATGGTAGTGGTTATCATTGGTTTGTACGAAGGCTTTGATTCTGTCTGGGTGCCCAAACCGAAGCAGGTTAATGTTATTAAACATTTTCACTGTTTAGTCATATGACTAAGTTAATTTCGAGCATATATACGAGACTGTGTCAAATCTGTTTGGTTCTCCTATGAAGTAGAATACCGCTCCAAGGATTTTCAGGCTACTTTGGAAAATCCCAGCTTTTTTATCGATTTTTCGAAAATATGATAATTTTCCTCTGGTCATTTTAAGAGCTGCTTACAATTGTCCCGAGTCTTTTGGCTCTTCATATCTGCCAATTTTCAGCGTCTAGGTAGCAAAACATCTGTAAGTTCTGCCAAGTTTTTACAAAGCTCTTCACACAGGATGCCAGATATCTCCAGCTATCCAGAATTCTCCATAGAAACCAATCCCTAAACTGACTAGTCGACTTAGTATCATCTATATAGTTTATTTACATTTACATCGTGTAAAGGTACTGTATTTGCTTTATGTTCGTAATAGTAAAAGGAATAATAGGAACTTTCAAAGGCTGTGGAAAAGTCGCGATAGGTGGTGTCTACTGTACAAGATTGTAGAATGAATCATATCCCGATAAGGGGACGTGGTAGTTAATTCAAATTCTGATACTCCTGGTATGTTGTACCGAAATCATCAGTGACTAAATTTATTTAAGCTATGATGCAAACGTTCATAAATGATATCTAGCCAAGAGCCTCGTTGCGATTTTCATCGTGTACTTCATTGTAAATTTGTTTTCCAGAACCAGACTTGTGAGGAAGAGTCCAAAATTAATGGCTTGATTGATCGACAAAAATGCGAAGTGGCATCTTGCGTCAAACCTTGTGGGAAAAGGAAGAAAAAAAAGAAGGAAACTGACATTTATTCAGGTTTAGATGTCATAGAAGAGTTAGATGTAAACACTGGAGAAATTCGCACAGTCCATTCCCTTGGCGATCCTGTTACAGCAGATCCTGAAACACTTCCAATCACCAAATCTCCTGTTTGTTTTGAACCGAATTCAAAAAGGAATCGTGTTTATGGGCTTGTTCTAGTTCCCACCAGGGAATTAGCTATTCAAGTATGAAAGAGTTTTATTCTAAAGGAAGTTTCCTTTCTAGTCATTTTTGACGAGTTGCAAACTTGACTTTGTTCACATGTAATATCCCCCTATACTCATATCTGGATTGTTTTACAATTTGTTTCCAATTTTCTATATATCTATTCTAATAATGCACTTCACATTGAAAAATATTCTCATAAGGTCGTTATTTATATAAACCGGATTTTGTATTAAGATGTTCACGTAGAGTTGCTTTTTATGTCTAGAGTCACCAATCACTTTAACTTGCAGTTAAATAAGACTAAGTTAAACAAGACTAATAAACCGTTATCTTTCGGTCAGTCATAGAACAACGTATGATCTAATACAAATATGTAACAGTCCTAGTTGTAACCCTTCACATCAACACAGCAAGAAGAAACTAACAAAACAAAAGCGAAACGTTCAGAAATGTAGCTATGAATTAGTTCTGCATCTTTACTTGGCCAATTCAATAGTAACCAGCATAGCACGAATTAACAATGGGTGAAGAGGTGTGATACCTAACTACTCTAGTTAATGAAGGCTAGTACGCACATCAATCATCCTTATCTAACAACACAAACCGAAAACCAGTATTATTCACTTTTTAATTTCACTATACTCAAGAGCGCTATCTGAAAGACATTTACCATTAGTTGCTGGAAACTTGCACACGTTCTTGACCTTCACAGTCCACGCTTTGTAAATCATACTGATGTAAACTCGCCCTCTTCCTCGATATTATATCTCGTCTGTAATAAAAGTGGTGCAAACAAGCAAAACTCGAGTTAATCCTTTGCATTC
Source organism: Schistosoma mattheei (assembly GCA_944470405.2). Lineage (NCBI taxonomy): Eukaryota > Metazoa > Platyhelminthes > Trematoda > Strigeidida > Schistosomatidae > Schistosoma > Schistosoma mattheei. The sequence continues at coordinate 21,827,938 of OX103948.1, read as the reverse complement.
TTATCATGATCATCATCATCAACGGCTCGTTAAAAATTCTTACTCGACCAATACTCTTCGATCAACAAGTCTTTAACACGTTAGCGTACACCTTTGACATGCTTTTCACTGATATATAGTGCCATAAAATCTCAATTGTCGGATTCACCTCTAACCTTTGGGCTAGAACATACTACTGTCGGGCCGCGAGAGATATGTTTGTGCTTTAAAACCCGTAGAAGGGTAAATATGTGGTTTGCATATCCACAGTTAGGTTTGAAACCTGCCTATTTCTGGGATCGCGGTTCTTGTGCTCCATTTGAACGTCAGATAATTATGAAAGCCAGTTTCTCACACTATATTAACCAAATTCATATGAGATTCCCATTCGTTCTTATAAAATGGAATAGTTAGTAATCACAACCCACATAATACAGTTATCTTAACGTCCAAACCATAGATAGTATTAAAGTCTAACTGGCGCTCCTAAACCAACATCACTAAAAATCGTTGTTCATCTCCTACAAAATCTTGGTGAGTGCTGCCCAACTGAGGGATTGTTGGAAACTAGTTGAAGTATTCCTCAACGTCTTCGTATCATCACAATTACCTCTTTTGTCTTCATCCGCGATAGTTCTACTGACAACAGATTTTTCAATCTGTAATCTCTATCAAGTCTAAACATGTGTTTATTTTGGTCCTTTGCCACTATTTTACCCATAGCTCTTATTTCCGTTCCTGCTTTATGTTTAGACTTTGCTAGTACGTTTAAGTCAATGTTTTCAATAGTGGTCATTTTTTTCCTCGAGTAAATATAGGTTACACAACATATTCGTGCTTTAATGCGATATGTCGATTGTATTCGTATTGAAACTATCGTTGGTGGAATATCAGTTGATAAACAGCTTCGACTTCTTCGACGTTGTCCGGATATACTTGTTGCTACTCCTGGAAGATTATGGCATTTTATTCAACAAGTTAGTTCTTTTTATTCATTTGTGTCTTGTATAGATTGATTAATAAAATTGAACCATCTATAGGAGTCTGGTTTGTAATGAGCACAAGAAATCAGAATTGAATAAGAAAAAGAATTATTGGATAATTTATAAATTATTAAAAGAAAACCCTCATGGATTATACCTTCATTTATTTCAGCTAGTTGGTTTGTTTTCCTCCAAGTGACTAGCTTTAATGAAATCATTTACTGTAATCATAATGGTAGAGGGGAAACAAGTATTTACAACCAAAATACTTAATTGTATTTTAATGTTTTACGTATTGGACTTATAACCATTGGGTTGTGGTTTCGAGCTCTTCTTCATATTACCAAGGTTTAGACATTTTGATGATACTACCTCCAACCTACTGTATAAATCTTTGCCTAGTTTTCAAATAATGTATTTCTTTCTATGACAAAATGAAGTACAAGTAAAAATATGAAATCAACATCTTCGATTTATGATAAAAAATAAATATTTGGTTGAATGTAGTCGCCAATATTGATTCCAAACCAGAGTGTCTGGTGTTTGGTAACAATAATATATGGGTTTAACGTCATTCAGTCCTCCAAGTACATATTTCTTATGACTTAAATGAAAACTTGACATTTCGTTGAGTGTTGAGTTTCAGGTTAGTTCAAAAAAAGAGTTCATTGTTTTTGCTTCAGCCAGTATCTTTCCCCTATAAAAGTGTTTTTTACCGTGTTTAATGGATTTCGACATTTTGGAGCTAATTATCATCTGTTTTATAGAATGTGTAAGATAAGAATGTTTTTAACCCCTGTAAATATTCACTTCATATTCTAATCAAGTTTTGTGAACACAAAAACTAACCGATCATTTGTTTTCGCGAAGTTTAGATTGCGCTACGATAGCTTATTGACCAAGTCACTTACACTTCAATCAATAGACTACATTTTCAAACTCCACTCTATATCTATTTGGGAGGCTCTCATTAGCCTTTACACAAATTATGTGACTCAAAGTCGAGTGCGTAAGCTTGTTAAGTTGCTTCAAATTCGGTTTCCACGTAGTACCGGTCTGATTTGTTTAGAGCACTTGAAATAATGTGCATTTTCCTACATTTGTTTTTAAGATCGTCTTCCAGACTGCTTTGGATAAAAAAGATTACTGCTCGTTAAACTATCTTTATTTATTTATTTATTTGAACACATAAATATTGGTACAAGAGGGCACCAAATATGTATGCGCCACACTTTTGTGTGAGGGCTGTGATATTGCCCGGGTGCCCAGACAAAAACAGGTGGTTTTCTTAGGGGGCCACACCACCAGCCTTTGACCTAAAGGTCTAACCTACAAGGCAGTGGAGCATCGTGAGGAGATGCAGTCCCATGGTAGCCGGTGACCAACGATTGGTTCATACACCATTTGTTCCCTCAGGATACTGGAGCCAGCCCATGTGTACCATTGATTTGGTTTGGGATCCGGTTAAAGCGCCGGACATTCGCTTTTCGTGCTCTGATTTTCGTAAACAACGCCCCCGCCACGAGAAGGCAATGAGTAGGACTTCCGTGGCAGAGGTTATATACGCGTGGCCGTGTGGGAGCATTTCGAGAGGGAGGGCGGGCCCACCCCACTCTCGGCCATACCAGGGCATTTGGGGGCCGTTAAACCACCTCTTAAATACTTTCACAATTGTTTCTTCATTGAGTGACATAAACTCTAATGTAATGACTATGAATTGTATGGTTTTTCAATTTTTATATTTCGAAACCCCTAGTTCGACTTTAGTATCTATAAGAAATGTTTTGTTCGTTTATTTTTTTTGTCAAGGGTGATCCTCATGTTCTGACATTACATAATGTTAATGTAGTTGTAGTTGATGAAGCTGATCGAATGATTGAAGCGAATCATTTTGATGATTTACGTTCAATTTTCAATTGGTTACATTCATCATCAAATTTTAATAATGAAGGCGAAAAAGAAGAAGAAGAAGATCAAGAAACTACAACAAATATTCAAAGACATTTGAAGAAAACATTAAATTTCAAGAGAAAGCATAAATCAGTTGAAATATCAGATAATTCTACGGATATGATGAAAGTACAACGACAAACATTAATTTTTTCAGCTACTCTTACATTTGTACATAGTGGTGCATTAAAACCAGGTACTGGATCTAAAAATCACAAACTTTTACCAAACAACAAAAATACTATGACTAAGAAAATAAAACTTGGTAAGGTTTATGCTCTTTTTTGTTTAACTTAATAATTGTCATGAATATTATTATTTATTATTTTATTTGAATACATAAATACTGGTACAAGGGAGCACCAGACACATATACGTCACACAAATCTCATTTGATTTTTGTGAGGGTTGTGATACTACCTGGGTGCCCAAACTGAAGAAGGTAGTTGTATTAGGAGGCCACACCCGGAGCCTTCGACCTAATGGTCTGATCCACAATGCAGTGGGGCATCGTGAGGAGATGCAGTCCCATGGTAGCCGGTGACCAACAATTAGTTCATACACCATTTGTTCCCTCAGGATACTGGAAACAACCCATGTGCACTATTGGTTTGGAATGGAGGTTTTCCAACTCCCCTAGGTAGGCTCTCTTTGTCCACCAACCTGGTTAATGCGGTTTACATTTGCCTTTCGTCCTGTCAATTTCGTGGAGAACACCGGTGGTGCGATAAGGCAATAAGTAGGACATCCCTGGGAGAGGCTATATACGCGTGGCCATGTGAGAGCATTTCGTGAGGGACAGCTGACTCTCCCCACTCTCGGCCGTACCAGGGCATTTGGGGGCTATTATTATTCAATACAAAGAGTTTATTGTATTCTTCTCCATCGTCTTTATCTGTTGTACATACTTCATTGATGAATAGGCTTTATAACACTTTATATTATAGAACAACCAAGATGCTTTGAAATGGTAGTATCAACGGTAGTAGTATTGAATGTAATATGCTATCTAGTCAACTCCTATATCTAATCAGTATGTACTCTAGTAGTCGCGACTGGGCAAAACTGAAAACAGAGGATACAGTGTACACACGCTTGTTTATATTGTATTTAACTTAGGATTACGCTGTTAAATATGTACAAAACAATTGTTATTTTATACAAACATTATATAGGCTAATCAAAGCAGTAGTACATTACCCTGATAAAGGTTGTCTGATGACAAATATTGATCTAGCAAAATTAATGGCAAACTGTCATCTAAAGTCACTATGTCAATTATTGTTCATCAAGCCTCTCTACTACTCACTTTGACTAAACATTGTCACAAACAAACCTGGAGAGACAAATATAACTTTACCTAATATTTTGCTGATTGTTTTTTACTTGAAAAGTCTCTGTTTTTGCTTGTTGTATACAAATGATATAGCTCTGTTTGTAGTAAGAACGTGAACACATCACGTTCCCATGACTACGTTAAGTAGTAATGTGAGGATGTTCGAGGTATGTCTCTGTTCTTTTAAATACAATACTGCCTCAAAACCAGCATGCATCGTTGGGTAAAATGGACATGGAGATTGGACAGACTGACCACATCAATTATCTTTAAATTCTGACCAAACCTTTTTTTATTCTATTACTGATGAGATATCATGTCGATTTTCTGACTTACAATATCATTCTTGTCACTATTTTTGTGCCATCGCATTTCTACCCTTTCTCTAATGCATATTCTATACAAAGTTTAGTACTTTTGTCTTTTCATGGTTACTGGATAAAGTTGATCATTTGTTCTTCTATACTTTCAGCGGTACTACGTGAAATGTTCGGTTTGAAAAAATCTGCTAAAGTAATCGATTTATCATCAAACCATTCCACTAATCAATCAGCTTCAAATCCCAGCTTAGTCTGTCAATCAACTTGCCCTGATAACCTTTCTGAATGTCGGTTGTTATGTCCAGACCAGGCAAGCAAAGATATTCGGCTATTTTGGTTCATTGCATTTGGCCGTCATCTTGGATCTTCAGAGTATCCCAATCGACGGTGCTTAATTTTTCTAAATAGTAAATCTGGCGTACGTCGATTAGCTGGAGTATTACGTCAGTTGCTCAGTTCAGATGCTTTTTTGGTATCTGGATATCCATCACTACAGTATGTAAATGTCTTACATGCTGATATGATTCAGAAGCAAAGACTACGCGCACTTGAACGGTTCCAAGGTATTTTATGTATTGTTGTCGTGGTCTTGTAATTATATTTGACATAACATTAGCAAATTAATTGCTGAATTTCGATATGCAATAGACATATGGACAAAAATCGATTAATTTGAGCTTGTGTTAGTAGTTCTTAACATTTAACACCTATTCATTCTGTCCAAATCAGTATTGAACACTTCCATCTCCTGATCAATGTGACTAAAACTTATCAATCGGAAAATACATATAAATATGTAAGAATTACTCAGTTTATCTTTTTTATCCTCCTAGAGGATCTCATTACTTGTTCAAAATCAATTGTCATCTCTTTTGTCTCAGTTTTAATCCTTTAATTTCTGTGACTATTTGTTTAGGTGGTATATTCCAGTGTTGTATTTCACCATTATTGATATCATTGTAACTTTTCGTTACCAGAAGTATTCACTGTTTTACAAAATCGAACATTAAGTTAAAATAAACACAAATACTTGGTTGTCGTTATTGTTATTTTTGCTTCAACTTATGAAGTTATGTACTATTGGGAGGAATCAGTTATTATAGTTGTGAACTTCATTGAGTCTAACTCATTTTTCATGTTTATGTATTCGGCTTTAAGAGACATTATGTTAAGGTTGGTGATACTACTAGGCTATTTACAATGTAATAAATTCATTGTATTTTGAACCTTTAGCCCAACGGTTGGGAATTAAGTGCTTTACTTGTACCGATAGAGGTCGTCAAATAATTTATTCACGCTTAAAACTGTTTATTTTAATTGGTGTTGAACAGAACTACGATGAAACAAACCTTATGATAATCAAACATATAATATGACATCCATCGACTAAGTTAACTTCTGTTTTTAACTATATAATCTCCATATTTAGAGTGCATATTAAAGGTAACTCATAGTCAGCTAAAAAAAACAGATGATCTCTATCTATGTGATACCATAATTTATGGTAAGTTGAACTGATCCATATTCATACCAGGTTTCTATTTTACCTGTGAATGACTTAGATATACCTTTAATCTGTTCAGTTTCGGTTTTACACCAAATGGCCCCCAAATGCCTTGGTATGGCCGAGAGTGGGGTGGGCCCGCCCTCCCTCTCGAAATGCCCTCACACGGCCACGCGTATACAGTCTCTGTCAGGGAATTCCTACTCACTGGCTTCTTGTGGCGTGGGTGTTGTTTACGAAAATGAGAGGACGAAAGGCAAATGTCCGGCGCTTTAACCCGATCCAAAACCAATGGTGCACATGGGCTGGCTCCAGGATCCTGAAGGGACAAATGGCGTATGAACCAATCGTTGTTTACTGTCTACCATGGGACTGCATCTCCTCACGATGCTCCACTGCTTTGTGGGATAGACCTTTAGGTCAAACGCTCGTGGTGTGGCTCCCTAAGAAAACCACCTGTTTTTGTCTGGGCACCCGGGCAATATCACAGCCCTCACACAAAAGTGTGGCGCATATATATTTGGTGCCCTCTTGTACCAATATTTATGTGTTCAAATAAAATAAAATTACACCAAATGTCACTATATCTCGTTATTCCATCTATATGTTTTCTTCATTTTTACATGTAATTTCAATTAATTATATTAAGTTATTCATCTAGTTTGGTTCTTTTTATGTAAGCAAATTAAACTAATTCGACAGTTTTTTTCTCTTTGTATTAATTTTGTTTGTATGTATCTTAAATTCAGTTTTTCAATACTTTATGCTTTCATATTCTAGCGGATCCAAATGGAATTTTACTCGCTAGTGATGTAGCTGCTCGTGGTTTAGATTTAGCATCAAGTGATAGTATAGTTGAAAAAAATGGAGTATCATGGGTTATACATTTTGACGTACCTCGTACAGCTGAATTATATATACATAGATCAGGGCGTACTGCTAGAGCTAATCGTCAAGGGACTAGTTTATTATTTATTTCACCAAATGAAATTATGTTTTGGCGTCGAATCGCTGTCAGTCTTCAAAGAACTAGTAAGTGATTATGCTGTAAATAGAATCGTTTATTCTGTTGATCATGCTTTTCAGATTTACTATTGACTATATTCACTGTATAAAGAAATGGCTTAGTGTTTAAGGTGTTTGAATTTCAGCTCCTGGTTTGAACTTCACACTACATACTTGGGTTTAGGCAACGGGTATGTATCGTTAGCCGTCACACTTAGTATGTGGCTAATATCCAAGTACCTGATGAATGAATTGATTTAGATCTAGGGAAAAAAACTGTACAATTGTTCGAAACTTGAAAATGTGTAGTTATATTTTAATGATAAGTGAATTGTCTAGGAATAGGGATTTTAGTAATTTTCTAGACATATTTAGTGGTAAACAACCACGAAATACCTAAATCAAAAAAGTTAAATGGTCTTCATGATAAAAAATGTAAATAGTTTAAGTTTCGTGTATATGTTCATGTTCTGAAATCTTAGTTGCTCATATCCGTATTTGTAAGATATTACTATCCATCTTATTGAACCTCAGTCAGTCAGTTAGCTACAACTTAGGACCAGGCACATATATACATCGGTCCAAGTTGCCATACATCATTAGCACAACAAGATGAACACCGGATTCATAGAAGTAGTTAATTCAGTGGTGATAATACATAAAAGAAAGATTGCATATAATGACATAGTACAGGAAGAAAGAAATAGTTACTATTGTTATTATCAGCTTTATTCAATATTATAGTTTTGGTACAATATAGAATTCTCAGTGCAAAGTATTTCAACAAGTTTCCGTTTCTTTCTTCTTGGTCGGTCCTGGCTATAAATATTGAGTGATCGCCAGTTAGATGTTAGCAGTTCAGTAAATGAACATTTGAATAATGTGCATTCTTTTCTTTGTATATTGCCAGCAACCACATTGTCTCTTATTGAGTGTTTTGTAACTTTGACAACGAAAGGTTGTACACTTTTCAGAAACTCAGCAGAATAGGTTATGCGATTGGTAAACATAATGATATATTAAAACAAACAAAAATAGATAACTTGTTGAAATATCTAGATGGCTGGAACAGGTAGCCCAGATGCTCAAGCAGGTCGCCTTTTAGATATGAAGCAATGGTAATCTCATAGTTTAAAAGAAGACAGGGAGTGTATACACCTACGCCATTGTGATCGATTCTGAGTCATGTCACCTAGAGTCTCAACCATTGGCTACAATAGTCACGCGGACCCCAACCAACTAGTCTGCATCTACCAACATGGCTCAGACTTGAAGTTAGTAACTTTGTGGGCTGATGCCACGTTTTGGTTTGGCCACCCCTAACTTCCTTCCAACCATCCCTAACACTAGTTAGCATTGCTCCTTATTGAACCTAATGTAGTAATATGATTTGTTATGAGTAATAAATTGTGTCTGAAATAATGCTAAATAGAAGCAATAATACTATTCAATTGTGAAATATATAATAAACAAACTAACATGTGATCATTGTGAAACTACATTTTAGGTAACGTTTAGGAGAATAGGTACGAATATTGAAAGGTTGTGTGTGGTACGGATAATCATGATTGATCGGTCGAAGTAGATCATCAACTGTAGTGGTTAGGACATGCGTTAGGTATGCCTAACAACAGCCAACCTTGACGGGCGATGTTTGCTGGTGTAGAATCGGGTTGAAAGCTAGTAGTGTCTAAATCGAGACATGGTATTAGTTCATAAAGTCATATTGGTAGATGCAGACTATGTGGTTATGGTCTACATAATAACGACAGTCTATGTTCGGAGACATTGGGTAAGTTGGCTAAGAATCGTTTACAATATAGCACAGATGCATTCACTCTTTATCATCCTATCAATCTCGAATTTGGATTTCCCACCATATATACCTTTCTACTATGTCTTTTCGAACCATATTATCAATATCCAATCTTTCTCATTATCATTGAGACTAAATTATTTTGATCTCTTTCGTCATTCATGTTATCTTCATCCCTTCATTATAATGTTCTAAAGCAACTTATCCTAAGCTTTACGTTGATTATATATGTCTGTCCTATAAGGTAATAACGAGTAGAATTCGATAGAGAATTTGAAATTTTAATTTCCAACAATCTGTGATTTATACCAATAATCTGATCATTATGCGTAATCACTATCTGAAAACAATTCTCAATGTTATATTATTAAAGTATACACTAAATTATTTATTTATTTATTTATTTGGACACATAGATATTGGTACAAGTGGGCACCAGATACATATGCGCCACACAAATCTCATTTGATTTGTTTGAGGGCTGTCATACTGCCCGGGTGCCCAAACTGAAGCAGGTAGTTTTCTTAGGTGGCCACACCCGAAGCCTTTGACCTAATGATCTGATCCTCAAGGCGGTGGAGCAACGTAAGGAGATGTAGTCCCATGGTAGCTGGTGACCAACAATTAGTTCGTACCCATTTGTTCCCTCAGGATCCTGGAGCCAGCTGATGTGCACTGTTGGTTTGGAATGGAGGTTATCCAACTCCTCTAGGTAGACTCTCTTTGTCCACCAACCTGGTTAATGGGGTTTACATTTGCTTTTCGTCCTGTCAATTTCGTGAAGAACACCGGTGGTGCGATAAGGCAACGAGTAGGACTTCCCTGGGAGAGGCTATATACGCGTGGCCATATGAAAGCATTTGGAGAGGGAAAGCGGCCGTACAAGTGCATTTGAGGGCACTAAAGCGTGTAATACATTAATAGAATTTTTCATATTCTATCTAATCTTGATAAGTATTTTCCAGATTTTTGTTTTGTTTTAATTATGATACATAGTTATTCTGTTAAATTTTCCATATACAACTATTTCAGATCTGGAACTTGATGATTTTATTATTCAACCAACAACTATTCAATTGAATATCAGTGAACAAATTGTTAAATTAGCTAAACAAATTGATATACAAGAGCATAGAAATTCTCGACAACTAGCAAATGATAATTGGTTTACTAAAGCAGCAAAAGATGCCAACATTCTATTAGATGATGATGATAATAATAAAGTAGGCGATGATGAGGATAATAGTGGAAAGTAAGTTCAATTTTAATAGTTTACTTAAGAAAAAAAAACATTAGCATTACTTTTTAAACTACTTAAATTTGGATACCTCTTGATAGGATAAAACTCTACTGGATCAGAGTTAGAATCCCTTGTAGAAGCATCATTCATAATTGTTATAATGTCATAAACTATCAAATATAATATAACATTCAAGTTGCCTAGTCTAATTACTGAATTAAAAATCTGTTCAACACTAGAGATTTGAATATATATCCGTTGTTGTTATTATTATCATCAACTCACTATCCAAGTGCTGATTCGTATTCTTGTCTTTGAGTCATACTTCATGTGTGAAATCTAATGACACTGTTCGATCTCAATTCCTTTTTGTTTTGTTTATTATTTTTATAGAGTCCTTTAAGGTGATTCTTATTCAACAATTGAATGATTCATGATATCTCGACATAGAAAACTTAGTGTTTATCTAAAATACACTATTCAAGAAGACGTAAGCAATAAGAGATTTCCTAGGTGTCTGCTATACTATAAATGTTGAATAAATTAGAAAGTATGTACTGCAAAATATGAAACATTAGGACTGGTAGGATCGTCCACTGATTTTGCAAGCTTTGATAGGAGAATCATAAAGGAAAGAGCCGAGCGTTGAACTTCCAAAGTAGACGAGATATTTAAGTTGAACATCGGTTTACTCAGTGGTATATATGATGTTCACTAGATAAAAAAAAGTGAAAAATGCTTTTAACAGTAAGAAAATGAATTAAAACATTGAATAATAATAATAATAACAATGTTTGGGATTGACAACTTATTACAATTGAGGAATATAGGTTTCAAAATGAATGTATATTACACAAATTTCAATTGAAGCTTGATCACCATGGAAAACCTGGGAGCACTGGACAGCCGTTTCGTCCTATTGTGGGACTCCTTAGCAGTGCGCATGCACGATCCCGCTCGCGGGATTCGAACCCAAGACCTATCAGTCTCGCACGCGGGCGCTTAACCACTAGACCATTGAGCCGGTATCCAACGGTGTTAATGTCTAACTTTAACTAATCCACGAAATTGAGCAACACATCCACCAATGTCATCAGTGAGTTACTATCTCACAACTGACCCGGTTGATATATATATATATATATATATATATATATATATATATATATATATATATATATATATATATATATATATATATATATATATATTACATAGACTACTGAATATTAACACGTGGTATGATGTATTATACAAAAGTAACGAGCAATAGAGAAATGAATTGCATAACAGACCTAACATTCTTTCCGTTTTCGTTGTGTGTTTTTTATTTTCTGTAGTTTTGCGAAATGTCGCAGTTTGAAACTGTGAATTGTTACCTTTTACTAAATTTCCTCGACATAACACACTCAAGTTTCGTTAAATTTAGAAGACTATATCGTTTTATATATTCAAGAGTAAATAACCTCACAATTGATTGATCACTGGGTGGTGATCAATGTCATGTGTGTCAGGTCCTTCTTAGTGCAGATCGAATCCTATCGGCCATGTAATGTGGCCGCTAGTCTAAGTGACTCGACATTACATGCGCTATATTGAGATAAGATGGTAGTTGGAGGTAGTCAACAGGAAACCCTGGACCTAGGTTTCATGCTATTTGGCACTCTTTTCATTATGACTTTGAAGCGATAGAATCGCCAATCAGAATACCAACTTATATGACCTTGTTCTTGTGTGAAACCAATCATACATCAATCAGTACTAGTAGCCGTGAATCATCTTGAATCCCTTTTGGTCTTTCTCACCTACCTTTGCCCGTTCAGTTCAAAACGCCAAAATCAGCCTATATGATATAAATCATTTATTTCAGATATACTTGGTTTATGTACAAGCAAATCAAACGTCATCATTCCATAAAATAAAAAATAACAATTATACGTAATCAAGCCAAAAAGTGGCTGTGATTGTGAAAGACTGTTACCATTAAATTGGTAATAACTTAAGAATAGTATATCGTATAATAGTAGCCATTAAATCAAATATAAACTTACAATCAAAGGAATATGAATATACATATAATATAGTTACTTAATAGTTATATAATAAGAATATATATGTATAATAACAGTTCATAAATAGATCCTAGCAGTTACCATTCACTTATCCTTCTTTCAAATATAACACTTTCTCACAAGTATATTTCCAAAGTTAAAAATGTTTTCTTTTCGTTTTTCAGAAGGAACTCATCTAAGAAAAAACTTGACAGTACAAAAATACTGAAGTCACAGTTACGTCAGGTATGTAAAAATTAATCTATTGCTAGTTTACATTTCTCCCTCAGATCAGCATACTAAATGATCTCGTTAAATATTATTATTATTATTACACACTTGAATTATTAGTTACCAGGTTTCGGATTTGAGCCTCGTAACATTTATTTTGATATAAGTAGTCAAATAGTATCATTACTAGCCTTCATGCATAAACAATATAGCTCATAGTTTAATACTTCGATAATTGGTTTCTGTTTTCATACCAATGATTTTGGGTTGTTGTTAACTTAAGTTTCCTTGTTGTTAAAATTGTCTCTAATCTATCCAAATTTTCCTCGACGTTGGGGGAGGATCATTGGCTTCTTGACTTCCGAAGAATCTCAGCTTTCACTATAAGGTGTCATAATTGTTCTGTATAAAGATCCGTGAATTATGAAGACAGTGTTTAAGTGTTTTAAATTGTTTATTCTGGTTAGCGTTCTCTTTTTCGCATGGTTCTTATCTACGGGATGGGGTTGCTGATCCCATACCTAGCCCTCTTCCTTTATCCGGTGTTGAAACCATCAGTAACCATTGAAAGAGCTACAAGTGGAGTCTTTTTCTCGATGTACCAAAGTTCGACTTTTCACTTCCAGTTGATCACTGTTTTTAGATTCAGTCCTATATCTTGTTAACTTACAAGTTCTGGTGTAGTTTTGTGTTTTCGAGAGAGCATACACAAAATCACAATTATACTGTTTTTTACGAAATAATGTGTGACTGAAGTAGGTAATAACTAAATTTCAACTTGCCTTAGCATTGAAACTAGTTGCGTCCTTTTCAACATAAAACCATTTGATTCACCTCTGAATTGTAGGCTGATGTAGACATGTGTTTTCGATACCAGTAGCGTTATAGATCTCATTATATTTTAGCTTTTTGATCGATTTAATGTATAATCATTTTGTATCAATGTTTCTGTCAAACACTTTACGTCTTCAATAGTATCACTAGTGCAGATACGAATTAAATAAACCCTTGTTTATACTGAACTTAATCAGTAACAATGAAAACCGAGTTATTACTCTGTCCATGTAGGTTTTCTATAAATGGAATGTTTGATAGGATAATCGTCTTTTATATTAATAAGTATACTTAAGAAAGGGAGATGAATATTTATCTTTTCATTACATGAAAGATTAATACACTTTTGAGGTGTATTCATTTCGTTAACAAGCAATTCATATCCTCACGTTTGCCATTTCTAACTTTGATATCATCCACATATCGTTTATAAAGACACATCTTTGAATTCAATCTTTAACCAAATTGTCAACATATACCATAAATATTATCAACCAGTAATAATCCTAAAGGACTAATTATAGCCACATTGTCAGTATGTCTAACATATTCACCATTAAAAGTTAATTTTTATCTATTTATTTGAGCATATAGGGGGGGGGCCACCGAGTACATATGCGCCACACAAGTCACTTGATTTGTGTACGGGCTATGATACTTCCCGGGTGTCGAGATCGAGGCGGGTGGTTTCCCTAGGGGGCCACAACCGGAGCCTTCGATCTAGTGGTTTGATCTTCAAGACAGTGGAGCAACGTAGGGAGATGCAGTCCCATGGTGGCCGGTGACCAACAATTAGTTCATACGTCATTTGTTCCCTCAGGATACTGGGGCTAGCACATGTACACTATTATTTTGGAATCTGGGTTTTCCAACTCTCCTAGGTACACTCTCCGTGTCCACCAACCCGGGTAACGCGCCGGACATTCACTTTTCGGCCCCCAAGTGCCCTGATACGGCCGAGGGTGGGGAGAGTCAGCTCTCCTTCTGGAAATGCTTCACATGGCCACTCGTCAGGGATGTCCTACTCACTGCCTTCTCGCGGTGTGGGTGTTGTCTATGAAATTGATACTTTATTACATTTGTGTGAGAGAATAATATGAAAGATTATTTTGTAATTCTTTAGAAACGCTTTGGTTGAATATACTAAAAGTAATAAAGTAACAATATCTGGCAATTTTAACTTTGATTGTCATTGAATGTAGGAACAAGCGTACTTAAAATTGATCATAGATAGTATTATTTCTTTGATTTGTCTACCTATTAAGATACGTGAAACTTTCCACCTCTTCCAGAGTTTCTCCATCAACTGTGTTTGTGTTCTTGTTCCCTGTGTTGTATTCAAGGATCTTACTTTTTCCCTTGTGTATGTTGAGGCCTACTGATGCAGTGACTGTTGCTACATTGTTTGTTTTGACCTACATTTGTTGATGTGTATGGGATAGAAGACCTACATAATCTGTAAAGTCTGAATCGTCTAGTTGCATCCAATCTGTCCATTTTATTCCATGCTTCCCCTCAGATGTGGGGGTCTTCGTAATCCAGTCAACCACCAGAAGAGATAGCATTGTCTGAATGCGGTCCGTACTCGGAATGCGTCTGTCAGCTGTCCTCCATTCATCACTTTGTAGTGTAATCTTTCGCATGAATTGCGGATGACGTTAACAATTTTCTCAGGTATTCCAGTGTCGAAGAAGTTTCCATAATGTTTTATTCACACTATCGAATGCTTTCTCATAATCAATGAAGTTGATGTATAGTGACTGATTCCATTCAATTGATTGTTCAACGATGATCCATAGTGTCCCGATTTGGTCTGTGCACGACCGATCCTTACGGAATCCAGCCTGTTGATCTCGTGGTTGGGCGTCTACTTATTATTTCATCCGGTCCAGCGACACACTCTTGAAAACGTTTCCTGGTACTGACAGTGGTGTGATTCCTTTGTAGTTTTCACACTTGTTCAAATCTCCTTTCTTTGGTATATTGATAAGATATCCTTCTTTCCAATCCAACAGCATTTGTTCTTCCTCCGGAATCTTCCTGAATAAAGTATGGAGCATGTTTGCAGCCGGTAGCTTGTGTAATAAGGTGAAGTTTAATTCAATTTTTGTATTGGTTATTTGAATCTTCCCATTGATGTTTAGGACTGTAATTGATCAGTCTCCTATCGTCATATGTACTTCCTATGCGTTCACAATAGGATTCTGATAGATCAATATTCTCTATTCTACATTTACTTGATGGTATCATTAATAGTTCACTTAGTACTATTCGTTGATTTTATAAGGTAATTATCTACTTTATTTGCCTATGATCTTACGTTAAATGTATGTTCAAACTGTTCACTTTTCAATTTAGCTAATCAATGTTTCACATGGAAAATTACTGAAATTAACTAACGGACAAATGAAATGTTATCAACGACCTATACAAACACTTTCAAAGATCAAGTTACTTAAAGAGTTTGGTGCAATATAAGCACATGTACTATTCTCTTCAATTTTTCTGTAAATATAAATTACGGGATCTTTGTAAATCTCAATTAAACAATAAATATATATACCTCCTTGGTATTTCTTGTCTTCTACGTACCTAGACGATTGACTCATACAAACAATGCGCTTTTCAATACAAGCCAAATGATGTGGACAAAAAGTTGAATTTCATTCGTCTTTAACATTTTACGGACAGATTTTAGTAACGAAACCAGAGGTAATACCTGCGAGATCTGTGAATCCACAATGCACGATTTACAAGCCAATCGAGAGATTCATCCACAAATGAGGAGACACCAGAGTTATGAAAATCACATGACTAGTGCTACATATACCACTAATACTACATTACCATACATACACATTATACTCTGCACACAACTTCTTGTATCAATCAAATACCATAAACATCTCACACTGATACCAAACAATAAACACGACCAGCTACATTTTGTACAATATTCTCATCAAACATTTGAACTATTCACACGGTAAACACAATTTCAGCCATTCCATACGTTCACGACATACACACTGTCGCTGATCTACTGTATTTCAGTAGAATATAGAGTTACTCATCAAAATTTACCCAAACCTTTTCTATCCAACCATTTACACCCGATTCACATGCTAATCAATAGTCAATTTATTTCAGACACTCATAGATGCAAATCGACATACATCAACAGGAACAAGTGGACGAGCATATTTAATATGGAAAGAGGGTGAAATACCTGTGTGCTCAGTACATACACATTGCATTATTCATCATTACGCACTGGAATTGAATTCAACTTATGTGATTTGATTCAATAGTGCACATGTAATGATAATCAAGAATTACAGTTTGAATTGATGCTGCCAACAATTGAAACATTATCATGAAGCAATTAGTTGTGGTGATCTAGTATAGGTGATAAGAGTGAGTGATTAATGAGTGGATTCTGGTTAATCTGTATTGTAAGTGTTATCAGGTGAGGTGAGGTGATGGTTGGGTTGATTGTGTAGACTTAGTTAGTGTTTATGATGAGATGATGGCGATTGTTTGTTGATTGAAGAGTGTGTGTATATTATTAGTGAGATAGTTGATAAGAGTGGATGATTTGATTGACCGGCAGTAAGTTAGTAGTTGGTTGGTTGGTTGGTTGGTTGGTAAGTTTAGCGCATGCATGATCACAGTATGTTCACTATATTGTTTGATAATACTCCGTGCAAGGACGGAGTTGGAAAAAATGAGTTAAGACTCATTGTATTGTGCCTCCCCACGGAAATCTTTAGTAAAAGGCGAAAGATTTATCCGCAAATGAGGAGACACCAGAGTTATGAAAATCACATGACTAATGCTACATATACCACTAATACTACATTACCATACATACACATTATACTCTGCACACAACTTCTTGTATCAATCAAATACCATAAACATCTCACACTGATACCAAACAATAAACACGACCAGCTACATTTTGTACAATATTCTCATCAAACATTTGAACTATTCACACGGTAAACACAATTTCAGCCATTCCATACGTTCACGACATACACACTGTCGCTGATCTACTGTATTTCAGTAGAATATAGAGTTACTCATCAAAATTTACCCAAACCTTTTCTATCCAACCATTTACACCCGATTCACATGCTAATCAATAGTCAATTTATTTCAGACACTCATAGATGCAAATCGACATACATCAACAGGAACAAGTGGACGAGCATATTTAATATGGAAAGAGGGTGAAATACCTGTGTGCTCAGTACATACACATTGCATTATTCATCATTACGCACTGGAATTGAATTCAACTTATGTGATTTGATTCAATAGTGCACATGTAATGATAATCAAGAATTACAGTTTGAATTGATGCTGCCAACAATTGAAACATTATCATGAAGCAATTAGTTGTGGTGATCTAGTATAGGTGATAAGAGTGAGTGATTAATGAGTGGATTCTGGTTAATCTGTATTGTAAGTGTTATCAGGTGAGGTGAGGTGATGGTTGGGTTGATTGTGTAGACTTAGTTAGTGTTTATGATGAGATGATGGCGATTGTTTGTTGATTGAAGAGTGTGTGTATATTATTAGTGAGATAGTTGATAAGAGTGGATGATTTGATTGACCGGCAGTAAGTTAGTAGTTGGTTGGTTGGTTGGTTGGTTGGTAAGTTTAGCGCATGCATGATCACAGTATGTTCACTATATTGTTTGATAATACTCCGTGCAAGGACGGAGTTGGAAAAAATGAGTTAAGACTCATTGTATTGTGCCTCCCCACGGAAATCTTTAGTAAAAGGCGAAAGATTTATCCGCAAATGAGGAGACACCAGAGTTATGAAAATCACATGACTAATGCTACATATACCACTAATACTACATTACCATACATACACATTATACTCTGCACACAACTTCTTGTATCAATCAAATACCATAAACATCTCACACTGATACCAAACAATAAACACGACCAGCTACATTTTGTACAATATTCTCATCAAACATTTGAACTATTCACACGGTAAACACAATTTCAGCCATTCCATACGTTCACGACATACACACTGTCGCTGATCTACTGTATTTCAGTAGAATATAGAGTTACTCATCAAAATTTACCCAAACCTTTTCTATCCAACCATTTACACCCGATTCACATGCTAATCAATAGTCAATTTATTTCAGACACTCATAGATGCAAATCGACATACATCAACAGGAACAAGTGAACGAGCATATTTAATATGGAAAGAGGGTGAAATACCTGTGTGCTCAGTACATACACATTGCATTATTCATCATTACGCACTGGAATTGAATTCAACTTATGTGATTTGATTCAATAGTGCACATGTAATGATAATCAAGAATTACAGTTTGAATTGATGCTGCCAACAATTGAAACATTATCATGAAGCAATTAGTTGTGGTGATCTAGTATAGGTGATAAGAGTGAGTGATTAATGAGTGGATTCTGGTTAATCTGTATTGTAAGTGTTATCAGGTGAGGTGAGGTGATGGTTGGGTTGATTGTGTAGACTTAGTTAGTGTTTATGATGAGATGATGGCGATTGTTTGTTGATTGAAGAGTGTGTGTATATTATTAGTGAGATAGTTGATAAGAGTGGATGATTTGATTGACCGGCAGTAAGTTAGTAGTTGGTTGGTTGGTTGGTTGGTTGGTAAGTTTAGCGCATGCATGATCACAGTATGTTCACTATATTGTTTGATAATACTCCGTGCAAGGACGGAGTTGGAAAAAATGAGTTAAGACTCATTGTATTGTGCCTCCCCACGGAAATCTTTAGTAAAAGGCGAAAGATTTATCCGCAAATGAGGAGACACCAGAGTTATGAAAATCACATGACTAGTGCTACATATACCACTAATACTACATTACCATACATACACATTATACTCTGCACACAACTTCTTGTATCAATCAAATACCATAAACATCTCACACTGATACCAAACAATAAACACGACCAGCTACATTTTGTACAATATTCTCATCAAACATTTGAACTATTCACACGGTAAACACAATTTCAGCCATTCCATACGTTCACGACATACACACTGTCGCTGATCTACTGTATTTCAGTAGAATATAGAGTTACTCATCAAAATTTACCCAAACCTTTTCTATCCAACCATTTACACCCGATTCACATGCTAATCAATAGTCAATTTATTTCAGACACTCATAGATGCAAATCGACATACATCAACAGGAACAAGTGGACGAGCATATTTAATATGGAAAGAGGGTGAAATACCTGTGTGCTCAGTACATACACATTGCATTATTCATCATTACGCACTGGAATTGAATTCAACTTATGTGATTTGATTCAATAGTGCACATGTAATGATAATCAAGAATTACAGTTTGAATTGATGCTGCCAACAATTGAAACATTATCATGAAGCAATTAGTTGTGGTGATCTAGTATAGGTGATAAGAGTGAGTGATTAATGAGTGGATTCTGGTTAATCTGTATTGTAAGTGTTATCAGGTGAGGTGAGGTGATGGTTGGGTTGATTGTGTAGACTTAGTTAGTGTTTATGATGAGATGATGGCGATTGTTTGTTGATTGAAGAGTGTGTGTATATTATTAGTGAGATAGTTGATAAGAGTGGATGATTTGATTGACCGGCAGTAAGTTAGTAGTTGGTTGGTTGGTTGGTTGGTTGGTAAGTTTAGCGCATGCATGATCACAGTATGTTCACTATATTGTTTGATAATACTCCGTGCAAGGACGGAGTTGGAAAAAATGAGTTAAGACTCATTGTATTGTGCCTCCCCACGGAAATCTTTAGTAAAAGGCGAAAGATTTATCCGCAAATGAGGAGACACCAGAGTTATGAAAATCACATGACTAGTGCTACATATACCACTAATACTACATTACCATACATACACATTATACTCTGCACACAACTTCTTGTATCAATCAAATACCATAAACATCTCACACTGATACCAAACAATAAACACGACCAGCTACATTTTGTACAATATTCTCATCAAACATTTGAACTATTCACACGGTAAACACAATTTCAGCCATTCCATACGTTCACGACATACACACTGTCGCTGATCTACTGTATTTCAGTAGAATATAGAGTTACTCATCAAAATTTACCCAAACCTTTTCTATCCAACCATTTACACCCGATTCACATGCTAATCAATAGTCAATTTATTTCAGACACTCATAGATGCAAATCGACATACATCAACAGGAACAAGTGAACGAGCATATTTAATATGGAAAGAGGGTGAAATACCTGTGTGCTCAGTACATACACATTGCATTATTCATCATTACGCACTGGAATTGAATTCAACTTATGTGATTTGATTCAATAGTGCACATGTAATGATAATCAAGAATTACAGTTTGAATTGATGCTGCCAACAATTGAAACATTATCATGAAGCAATTAGTTGTGGTGATCTAGTATAGGTGATAAGAGTGAGTGATTAATGAGTGGATTCTGGTTAATCTGTATTGTAAGTGTTATCAGGTGAGGTGAGGTGATGGTTGGGTTGATTGTGTAGACTTAGTTAGTGTTTATGATGAGATGATGGCGATTGTTTGTTGATTGAAGAGTGTGTGTATATTATTAGTGAGATAGTTGATAAGAGTGGATGATTTGATTGACCGGCAGTAAGTTAGTAGTTGGTTGGTTGGTTGGTTGGTTGGTAAGTTTAGCGCATGCATGATCACAGTATGTTCACTATATTGTTTGATAATACTCCGTGCAAGGACGGAGTTGGAAAAAATGAGTTAAGACTCATTGTATTGTGCCTCCCCACGGAAATCTTTAGTAAAAGGCGAAAGATTTATCCGCAAATGAGGAGACACCAGAGTTATGAAAATCACATGACTAATGCTACATATACCACTAATACTACATTACCATACATACACATTATACTCTGCACACAACTTCTTGTATCAATCAAATACCATAAACATCTCACACTGATACCAAACAATAAACACGACCAGCTACATTTTGTACAATATTCTCATCAAACATTTGAACTATTCACACGGTAAACACAATTTCAGCCATTCCATACGTTCACGACATACACACTGTCGCTGATCTACTGTATTTCAGTAGAATATAGAGTTACTCATCAAAATTTACCCAAACCTTTTCTATCCAACCATTTACACCCGATTCACATGCTAATCAATAGTCAATTTATTTCAGACACTCATAGATGCAAATCGACATACATCAACAGGAACAAGTGAACGAGCATATTTAATATGGAAAGAGGGTGAAATACCTGTGTGCTCAGTACATACACATTGCATTATTCATCATTACGCACTGGAATTGAATTCAACTTATGTGATTTGATTCAATAGTGCACATGTAATGATAATCAAGAATTACAGTTTGAATTGATGCTGCCAACAATTGAAACATTATCATGAAGCAATTAGTTGTGGTGATCTAGTATAGTTGATAAGAGTGAGTGATTAATGAGTGGATTCTGGTTAATCTGTATTGTAAGTGTTATCAGGTGAGGTGAGGTGATGGTTGGGTTGATTGTGTAGACTTAGTTAGTGTTTATGATGAGATGATGGCGATTGTTTGTTGATTGAAGAGTGTGTGTATATTATTAGTGAGATAGTTGATAAGAGTGGATGATTTGATTGACCGGCAGTAAGTTAGTAGTTGGTTGGTTGGTTGGTTGGTTGGTAAGTTTAGCGCATGCATGATCACAGTATGTTCACTATATTGTTTGATAATACTCCGTGCAAGGACGGAGTTGGAAAAAATGAGTTAAGACTCATTGTATTGTGCCTCCCCACGGAAATCTTTAGTAAAAGGCGAAAGATTTATCCGCAAATGAGGAGACACCAGAGTTATGAAAATCACATGACTAGTGCTACATATACCACTAATACTACATTACCATACATACACATTATACTCTGCACACAACTTCTTGTATCAATCAAATACCATAAACATCTCACACTGATACCAAACAATAAACACGACCAGCTACATTTTGTACAATATTCTCATCAAACATTTGAACTATTCACACGGTAAACACAATTTCAGCCATTCCATACGTTCACGACATACACACTGTCGCTGATCTACTGTATTTCAGTAGAATATAGAGTTACTCATCAAAATTTACCCAAACCTTTTCTATCCAACCATTTACACCCGATTCACATGGCAATCAATAGTCAATTTATTTCAGACACTCATAGATGCAAATCGACATACATCAACAGGAACAAGTGAACGAGCATATTTAATATGGAAAGAGGGTGAAATACCTGTGTGCTCAGTACATACACATTGCATTATTCATCATTACGCACTGGAATTGAATTCAACTTATGTGATTTGATTCAATAATGCACATGTAATGATAATCAAGAATTACAGTTTGACTTGATGCTGCCAACAATTGAAACATTATCATGAAGCAATTAGTTGTAGTGATCTAGTATAGTTGATAAGAGTGAGTGATTAATGAGTGGATTCTGATTAATCTGTATTGTAAGTGTTATCAGGTGAGGTGAGGTGATGGTTGGGTTGATTGTGTAGACTTAGTTAGTGTTTATGATGAGATGATGGCGATTGTTTGTTGATTGAAGAGTGTGTGTATATTATTAGTGAGATAGTTGATAAGAGTGGATGATTTGATTGACCGGCAGTAAGTTAGTAGTTGGTTGGTTGGTTGGTTGGTTGGTAAGTTTAGCGCATGCATGATCACAGTATGTTCACTATATTGTTTGATAATACTCCGTGCAAGGACGGAGTTGGAAAAAATGAGTTAAGACTCATTGTATTGTGCCTCCCCACGGAAATCTTTAGTAAAAGGCGAAAGATTTATCCGCAAATGAGGAGACACCAGAGTTATGAAAATCACATGACTAGTGCTACATATACCACTAATACTACATTACCATACATACACATTATACTCTGCACACAACTTCTTGTATCAATCAAATACCATAAACATCTCACACTGATACCAAACAATAAACACGACCAGCTACATTTTGTACAATATTCTCATCAAACATTTGAACTATTCACACGGTAAACACAATTTCAGCCATTCCATACGTTCACGACATACACACTGTCGCTGATCTACTGTATTTCAGTAGGATATAGAGTTACTCATCAAAATTTACCCACACCTTTTCTATCCGACCATTTACACCCGATTCACATGGCAATCAATAGTCAATTTATTTCAGACACTCATAGATGCAAATCGACATACATCAACAGGAACAAGTGAACGAGCATATTTAATATGGAAAGAGGGTGAAATACCTGTGTGCTCAGTACATACACATTGCATTATTCATCATTACACACTGGAATTCAATTCAACTTTTTTATATCGACTCATTATCATCAACTATCTTTTATGACTTTATTTGCCTAGTTTTTCTCTTTGTACATTTATCTTTAATTTTTATCATTATTTCTATTCATGTAGGTGTTATTACTATATGAACTCTCTGGAGAACCTCATTTCTTTCTGTTTTTTATTGTTGTTATATCTACTTTTCAATTAATTTATGAAAGCGTATAAATGTGTATAACAATTTGTTACACTCACTTGTTGCTCGCCTCTCAACTCATTTGGCTTTCATGTTGTTGTCTTTTTTATTCACATAAAAAAATACAAAAATTTTTTTTCATTTTATTTTTCATAGTTTCAAATCGGTTGTGTTTTTTTTTTTTTGTTTTCATTTTTCCATTTCGCTTCATAAATTACTGTAGATTGATCCATAAACATTATTGTATGGTAACAAATAACTAATTCATTGCTTGTTTGTTTTCTGTTGTGTGTTTTTTTTTATTTTGCTCAATTAATTGATAAATTAACTTAACACCTATAAATGAATAAATGAACATTCTAACTAACGTTTTTTGGTTGGGGGCGGCGGGCGGTGTGATTAAAATGATTTTCGATCAATTTCCAGATAAAATATGTTTTTTTTAAAATGTATATTGTCTATTAAGTAGGTTCTTTTTGACGATGTTTTATTCTCTGATTTGGATGGTTTGAACGTAGAGTATTCATCGTTCTTCTGAATGACATCACATCAGCATAAACTTCAAGTAGAAGCGAAGTGTTCGAATTTCTTTACATATGCTTCATAACTTGTCCTGTAGACCTCGATGGTGATCGGTTGTTGTTGAACAATGTGAGATACAACCAAAACGTAGAAGTGAACAATTACTGGATTAAGGTCAACAAGAACCAATCAAGATCGAAGTCGTTAAGACAAATTGTGAGTCACATGTGAAGAAATTCGAACACTTCGCTTCTACTTGAAGTTTGTGCTGATGTGATGTCATTCAGAAGAACGATGAAAACTCTACGTCCAAACCATCAAAACCATTCACTTGAGCTACAAATCTTCTTCATCATCTCAAGTAGGTTCTTTCTTTTCCATTTTCGGTCAATGTTGTTTTATCTACTATATTGATTGAATAAAAAACATTGAATTGATTAGTCGATCTAAGTTAAACCATTGGACAATGATCTAGCTTAGTTGGATTCATGAATTCAATGATTATAATCACTACAATCTCTACAAATCTCCATCCATGAGTTTATAGACTAATTCACTTTATATAATCTGAACCTGATTTTCTTAACCACTTTAGGACTTCTTTTAGAAGTTAATTACTAATGGAATTCGGTCACATTAGACACAAGACAAAATATATAATTACTAGATATTAAAATATGTAAAATAGAACAACAATGCAGAAGTAAAGTATTCGTATGAAAACTTGAACTGGGACTTATGGTTTGCACTCCTAAATATACCTCTGTTGAAGGACAATACACTTCTCTGGTACAATCTAGTTTCAATGTGTATCTGAATAATATCAATCTGTGGTGTAAATTATTAATTGAAATATCACGACATTTAAAAGACCAGATCAAATGTCATTGTCATTTATTATCATATCATTTTTACTATAGAGATTTAGGAATATTATAGAATGTTATCGTTCAGATCATCAGTCAATTGAAGCTAGACCACAATGGAAAATCTGAAAGCACTGGACAACCGTTTCGTCCTAGTATCGGACTCCTCAGCAGTGAGCGCTCACGATCCCGCCTCGTGAGGACCGAACCCAAGGCCGAGCGCTTAACCTCTAGACCACTGAGCCAGCTGGTATCTAACGATGTTAATGTCTAACTTCAACCAGTCTGTGAGCATATATTGATTAATATCAGAAGGGGTTTATTGTCAATTATGAGAAATAATTATTACAAAAATAAAATCAATCAAAATTCATCACTTGAATGAAACTACATGAAGTTTTCAATGAAAAATATTAGATTCACATCAGACTTACCAATCCAAACATCATCCAACTTGGACAGAATGAAATTACTAGATATATAGTGATTCTTTGAATCAAGTGGTAATCAATGGGGAATTAATGTATGTAAAAGTTTGTATCCATAGTTTTACTCTTTGTAATAATAGGAAACAATAAACACAATCAATTATGTTTTTCTTTATGAGGTTAATGTAATTCAATCAGTATATCCATATACATTCTTGTAGGAACTAGGTAATCGTTAGGTTAGTGCATATTAGATTCCTAAACATTAGATGATCATAGTTAAACTAACATCTTAGCTATAAAACAATGAAAGTATTCATTTAAGACGAATAGCATTCTTTAAGTTTACATAATTCAGTGATGAAATGGTTCAGAAGTAAGTCTCAAGTGGTTTTTTATTCTAATTCATGTATTTAACCTATCCACTTAACTTTTAATATTACCAGCCAATCTTGTCCAAAACATTTAGATAATACAAAAATTACTCAGTTGATGATACCCATCATTTAAGGTCATTTAAATCACATGTTTATAAATTAGGTCTAGGTCAGTGTCTCTATTCATTGTTAATTGACTTAAAAATTAAGTGGATTAGTTGATGTTAGATATTAACACCGTTGGATTCCGGCCAGCTTAGTGGTCTAAAGGTTAAGCGTTCGCGCACCAGACCAATAGTTTCTGGATTCGAACTCCCGAAGCGGGATCGTTGACGTGCACTGCTGACGAGCCCGATACTAGGACGAAACAGCCATCTAGTGCTACCAGGTTTTCCATAGTGGTTTGGCTTTAATTGATTCATGATCTGAACCATTAAAATTAAAAATTAAGGTTTAAAAAGTCTTAATGACTGCAAAATTCCCATCATACGATAACGAAGATAAATGAACAATGAAAATTCATTCTACAATTACACATGTAAATTAATGATCTAAAAGTTAACCAGGTTTAAAGCAAGATACATTATTGCAAATTATAGCATGTGACACGTTCAATTGTTTATTTTACCTTGGCCAACTTCTGACCTAATTACTTTATAATCATTCTCAGACATAATTCGATGAATGATCATACAACCTTTTTCTTAGGATTTTCATAGATTAAACTGATCTTAATCATACTTATTATTGTAAAGCTTGTGCGACAGGGAATCGAATCAAGAGCCTTCGAACTTGCGCTCGAGCGCTTCGTTTGTAGACCGATGAACCGGAATTCAGCAATGGTTATATTTAACTTTAATTAATTGATGGTATTACGTGGCTATTTTTCACTGCCTACTGTCAACAACATGGTTGAACATTACTGGTCACGACTTTTCACTAGACCTCAGGGAGTTGTATTATTTTTTTTGGGATGCTCATTGATATCAAAAGTTGTATTGCTAGTAGCACCGGTGATCTATTTATTAATTGTCACCTCGATCAATGAATAACACCTAAAATGTTATTGTTTATTGATCCTCGATCACTTGTAATCCATTAGCCAATCAGAATACTCAGATATGATGTAAACCAGTTCTCTATTGTATTCAGTTTAACTATAACTCAAAATGTATGGAATTGTATATTTGACTACATAGTACACCAAACAAGAAATCATACATAGATAAAATCAATAAATAGGTGATGGAGGGTGTAGTAGACAGTATATAATTCATTATCAATAACTAAGGAATAGTAAAGCAAATAACGACAATTGATAAGTCCAATAGAACCTTACAATAAATGGAACATAAAAATTAAAAAATGCACTCATAGACTAATTATACAATGAAAAATAGTTTGAAAAATAGTTCCAACTATTTCAGTATTCATCCCCTTATAACAAGTTGAGTCTTTAAACTAGTCACTAGTGAGCATATGTGATTACTATTAATGTAGATGGATTTAAAAAGACTATAAAAATTTTCATAGATTAAATTCATCAGTCCATCTAAACTGGACCATGATTGAAAACCTGGAATCACTGAATGGTCATTTCATCCTAGTATCGGATTCCTCAACAATCACTCAGTCAGTGGTCTTGAGTGCTGTTAGAGGTATGAGGGCGGTTATCACTTCCTAGTTGCCCACACCGTGGAAGGGTCCTTCTGGAAACACCTGAAAAGAAAATTGGATTAGAGGTGGTCTTAGTGACCTGAGAGCGTGACCGCAGTGTCCAAGGGACAACTGATTGAGGTCGGTCACACACAACATTTCTATGGGTAATTTTTGTGTTAGCTCCGTACTTGTTGAGACCTTACCGCCGGAGACAGATATCCGTGGGATAAGGTGAGGTGTGCATTTTTAGTGTCTACCTTTTTTAACCCCACCCCTCCTTGTGGGAAGGCAGCATCGCTGTCAGGCTGGTTGTCTGGAGGAAACACCTTACTTCTATCACACCTCTGTACAGTCAGCAGTAAGACTTCGCCTTCGGATCCTGGGTTTGTTACTTTCAGTCTTACCGCTCTTCCACCGACCTGTCTGACATAGTAGGACCTTGAGGAACGGTTGTTCCAGACAGTATAGCTTGGTGGCTTCATCACGATAGGCAAGCCCGACCACCACGTCATGGTAGCAACAATGGTCGGTCCTTAACAGTGCACATCTACGGTTGACTAATGAATTCAACTATTAAAATTAATACAATCTCTCCATATACATATAATGAAAAAAAACAGATACATAATTTAGATCAATACAATATAAAAAATAATCCAGACTGTGATTGCCTACAGTGTATTTCCTCAACAACAATACCAATAACAAGAAAAGGAAACCACTCGGAAACAACTTGATAAACAAATTCATAACAATCACAATTTATCATTACGATTTAATAAAAGAAAACTTAATGAATTTACTCAACCCAAAATATCAGACTCATTTTAATGTCTCTCTCTCTCCCTCTCTCTCTCTCTCTCTCTCTCTCTCTTATATATATATATATATATATATATATATATATATATATATAAGGTTCTTTTAATTAAAATTTTATCAATCATGAATTGAGCGAATACTATAAATGGAATTAATATTTAATAATCTAATTCATGAGTCAATTGAAGCTAGATCACCATGGAAAATCTGAAAGCATTGGACGACCTATTGTGGGACATCTCAGTAGTGCACATTCACGATCCCACCTCGTGAGGTTCGAACCCAAGACCTGTCAGTCTCGTGCGTGAGCGCTTAACTTCTAGACTACTGAGTCAACCGGTATCCAACGATGTTAATTTCTAACTTCAACTAATCCACGAAATTGACCAACACATCCACCATTATCTTCAATGAGTTACTACCTCACAAAAGATACGGTTAAACTCCACTGGTGATGATTTTCATTAGAACTCCAAGAAATACCTCTTGAAACTAATCCCTTGTGAGCATCTATTGAATAATATCAGAAGGGGTTTTATGGAGATTGTAGTAATTTAATAATTGAATTCATCAGTTCATTGAATTTAGACTACCATGAAAAACCTGAAAGCAATGGACCATCGTTCTCTTGCAAGATTGATGAATCCTGGGTTCAAATTTTGCGTTGCGAGATCGTTGATATGCACTGTTGCCAAATTCCATACTACACATGAAATGACTGTTCAATGCTGCCAGATTTTCCATGGTAATCTAACTTCAATCAAATCATGAATTCAACCATTGAAAAGACTATAATCTCCACAAAAACCCATGTCTGATATTTAATATTTATTTATTTATATTAATAATTAAAAATTATTTTGATGGTTAAGATCATAAGTCAGTTGAAGCTAGACCACTATGGAAAACCTGGAAGCACTGGACTGCTGTTTCATCCTATTTTGGGACTCTTCAGCAGTGTGCAATAGGACGAAACGGCCATCCAGTGTTTCCAGGTTTTCCATAGTGGTCTAACTTCAACTGACTCATGATCTTAACCATTGAAATTATTACAATCTCCACAAAACCCCTTCTGATATTAAAACTTATTTAATGAAACAAACAATAACAATAATCAGTATGAAAATTATATCGTTGGCTTTTATCATTATCATTATTACTATTTACTGTTTTTTTATATTATTAAAGTAAAAACATATTTAATCCTATTTCCCTTCCCCATTTTTCATAATATTTATCTATTCCATGTTCATTGATAATAATCATTGAACCAATAGAATGATCATGATTATCATTAGTATTATTATTCAAAACTCCCCACCTATCTAATATATAAAGGAAGAAGAAGAAGAAGAAAAAAAAGAAGAAGAAGATTACTTAGTATAAATATTCAACTCATAAAATTGAATGAAAACATCAGTTGAATACAATCAGTAAGTATGTCCTATAATCATTATTCATTATAATTCATCATTATTAATAACATTTATTGGAGATTATTCCTAATATCAATTTGACTAGTTACCATAGCAACAAGATCATTCACCTTGACCTTAGTGATTACAACAAGTTAAAAAAAAATGACAAAAAATCTTCTATTTATTCATTTCTTATTATTATTTCTTATTATTTATATATTTATATTCAATATAAAATATATAAAATGTACTACAGTCAATGATTTATTAATTTATCCTAATCGACATAAAAAATTATTTAAAATCATTCATTATTTAATTAGACAATGTGCACCATATTGTTTAAATTATGGTAAATTAGAAAAACCAGATATGCCATGGAAAAAATGTTATTGTTTATGTCCTGATAATTATTATGGGATTGCATGTGAATTTAATCGAAATCATGAAGAAATCGATATTGATAATGGTAATAATAATAATAATAATAATAATCAGTTACTAAGCAATATGCATCATCTTAAATCAAATGCATTACCGTTTCATATGGTCGTGCATCATCATCGTCGTCGTCAGCAGCAGCAGGAGCATCATCTTTCCTTACACGTACAATGAATAATAATTATAATAATAATCAAGCAAATGATAATGATCAACAAATGATTTTTGTAAAGTAACTTATGTCATTCTACCCTTTTTGTTGTTGTTGCTGTGGTTTTGATGAACCATGAAAAATAAAACATACAAAAAAAAAAGAATGAATAAAAATATATTGATCGAAAAATGCAATAATTACAAAAAAAAATAAATATTTTTTTAGTATCAAAGGGGGTTTTGTGGAGATTGTAACCATTTCAAAAGTTGAGATCATGAGTCAATTAAAGCTAGACCACCATGGAGAACCTGGAAACACTGGATGGCCGTTTCGTTCTATTGTGGGACTCCTCAGCAGTGCGCATCCACGACCCTGTCTCGCGGGATTCGAACCCAGGACCTATCAGTCTCGCGCCAGGCGCGAGTAAGTTTTATCAGTGAGATTATTATTTATGGACGACCTTTAAGTGTTCACCTAATAACTAGGACTAAATGACGATTATAAAGTAGTTTGAAGAATAAGGATTATGATTTACCGTTAATGCTTAAAGTTAGGAATTGGATTTAGGGTTTTTTCAGTTATAATGCCAAAAGTCTATTTAACCATTAATGAATGAATGAATTTCGTGTCGAAATTCAAGATCTATTATCTTATATCTGATTGATTCGTCCATAAATTATAATCTCGTTGTTTATCTTTTCTGTCATTTAAGTCACGAACTTGATTTGAGCGAGGGTTTAAAACAAAAAATATTAATGAATTCAATTGTTCAATAATAAGAACACAATGATTATTTTAAATGATATTTAAATATAGATTATAAGATAAGTACAAAATTCCAATTCTGTCCCGTTCATCTGTTGAATATTGAATAGTTGAGTTTGAGGAACTTACCCACCGGAGGTAATAGAAGATGGATTAACTGAAGTTAAACTTGTATATCATTAAATGATTACTGAAAAGAGCAAGAACAAAGATTCTAGTAGAAAGGCATGAATTCATTTTATTTCGTCTGGTTCTCGTCAGCCGCTTACAACATGAGAGGGTTTGTTTGGAAGATATATTAAAGATATATTCGTAAAGTATAACTGAGTGGTTTAGAGATTAAGTGTTCATATACGAGACTGGCAATGTTAGTTTTAACTTGTGATTGTAAGTTCGTGGACATGCAGTTCTTAGGAATCTTATACTAACTACATAATAACTATCCAGTACCTTTAGGTTTCGAATGGTTATTTAACTTTGATCGGTTAATAATATCAATAAACCTATTTATTAAAGATAAGAACACATTACGTCGGGAAATAGATGCAGTTATGTAAAAGATGAATAACAACTGGAAGGAGCTGGAAAGGATTGCTCAGGACAGGATTGGATGGCGAATGCTGGTGAGCGGCCTATGCTCCTTCATGAGGAGTAACAGGCGTAAGCAAGTAATAAGGGCGTTTGTTAATTACTAAACTTTTCATTTCATAATTAAAAGGGTTAAGATAATAATAAAACCTGTGATAAAATTGGAAATGAGTAATAAGTAGTAATCAGTGTGCAATTAGTTACTTAGTAAATAAATTCCTAGAAAGTTGTCATATGAATACGTAGAATTAAATAGCTATAACCAAGGGATATAAATAACCTATTGAATTGCATGATTAATTATTCATAAGATGTGATTATCCCTTGTAGATGATGGTACAAAAATAACTTGTATTTTGCATAGTGTATTAATAGGATAAGATTAGCGTGGTTCCTGCTCAAGGATGACACTTAAAGCCGTGAAGCGTTCCATTTGGTGTATTGATGAAAATTACTTAAGTATTCACAATAATGTAAAGATATACAAAGTAATGATTAAGATGGTTTATTAAAGTAAACAAGTCTTTATGCTTCTTTCATTTGCCCTGATTAAAACAAATCATTATCAGTGAGGTTTTCGGTTTTGATGCCAGTACATGAAATATCATTAGAAGTGAACTAGTGTAGTAAGATATAATAGTGTTTTATAATCAGGAATTATTTTACATGGTGTAATATAGAATACAGACTTTTGATATCTACATAAAAACACTTATTCATAAATGTACTTACTTACGCCTGTTACCCCTGGCTGAGGAGCATAGGCCGTTCACCAGCATTCTCCATCCAACCCTATCCCCAGCAATGTTTCCCGGTTCTTTCCAGTTCATATCCATCCTGTTCATATCTACTTCTGATTAACAACGCAGTGTGTTACTTGGCTTTCCTCTTTTCCGTTTCCTTTCCATGACTTAAAGTACTTGCCTCATGACGCAGTTTGTTGATTTCCATAATGTTTGTTATATCCACTTCAAACATCATTTCCTAATTTCCTACTCAGATAGAAGCTGGTCTATCCTCTCCCATAGTAATTTGTTGCTGATTGTACCCGGCCAAATGATATTGAGTATCTTGCGTAGATAATTGTTTACAAATACTTGTACCTCTTTGATGATGGCTGTAGTAGTTCTCTACGTTTCATAAATGTAGTTTAATCCTTAAAAAGTGAACATTTTACATGTGAAATTTTTCAGTTTGTGAAATTCATCCAATTTGAATGAAGAGTAGAATTTATTCAATACTGGATGTTGAAATGATTCATTCAATTTGTTTTCCAGCTTTTAAGTCTACGGATTTGTAGAGATTATAGTAACTTTACTAACTGAATTTATGAGTCGATTTAAACTAGACCACCATTGAAAACCTAGAAGTACTGGATAGCTGTTTCGTCATAGTATGGGACTCCCCAGTAATGCGCATCTACGATCCAGAATGTGAACGCGCACTTTTGAGTCTCGGATTTAGTATTGTTTGGTAAATGATAGACGAATTCATCTGTGACAGTGTGATTTGTAGGTCTTATGCATGATTTACGTAACTCCAATAACGCATGACCGATTCAGAAGTTGAAAACTTCAGATTTTCCCTTCGGAAACAATCAGATAGTACCATAAACAGATATTAATGTTTTGGGAAGAGATTGTATTTCTCAGAGCTATACAAAACTTTTATTTTCTTTCTGTTTAGAAACTAGAAATCAACTGTATGTTGTATAAAATTATCCAGTTAATTTACTTGAATTAATATGGACAATTTCAATTATACCTTTTGTACAAACAATTTTTA
This sequence comes from Schistosoma mattheei, assembly GCA_944470405.2. Lineage (NCBI taxonomy): Eukaryota > Metazoa > Platyhelminthes > Trematoda > Strigeidida > Schistosomatidae > Schistosoma > Schistosoma mattheei. Next base: position 21,794,276 of record OX103948.1, on the reverse strand, counting down.
AGCATATTAAGTTTCTTAATAGTTGAAGCTAGACCACCATGGAAGCAATCGACGATCATTTTGTCCTAGTATAGGACTCCTCAGCAGTGTGTATCCACGAGTTTTGTCTACATTCAGTAAATACAATGAAAATTATTGAAGTTAATAAATACAAGATCATTCATATTAATCAACAGTAAAAGAGGTCTGTTGTGTCTCTGAATGAGAAAGAACATAATTCAGTGAGGAGAATTTCCTCTACTTAAACTGTACAGTTGGATTTATCGTTAATTTTATTTGCTCAAACAATAGTCTGTTTTCGAAACGTATCTCCAAACATTACCCTACCTGACTTTCTAAAGGATTACAGAAGTCAATCAAAAGTTTAATTACTTTACTCCGCCAGAAACCTCCTTTAATATCATATAGACAGTTAGAAGAGGTGGATCAGTAGGAATGAAAATGAAAAACTTATGTAAAACAGAGGCTATTGCTATCCATTATCTCAAGCCTAACCTTTGAGTACAAAGGTAGGACGTTTATTACCTTATTCTTCCATGGTTTTAACCTCCCTTTCTATCCTTAATAATCTATCGTTTGTTAGTTTTATATTCTATTACTTATACTCCTTTCTAATTAGTTTCACAACTATCATTTAGCGAATGTTACAACTTTTAATCATTCTATTCTTAATAGCTGTCAAGAGGATAATAATCTTCACTTTATTACTTTTCACTAGCCGATTATTACATAACTTCATTTCAATATCAATAGTGAATGACAATAAAGCTTGTGAGATCCATGATGTGTATGTAGGAAATAGATCAATCTGAAAGCTGGCAGAGAATATTCAACAGGCACAATGTCTAGTATACTGTCAATTCATTGAAATCTAATTAGAATCTAAGTGAACCATAATTTGAACTCTCTCATATTATTGGAGTTGAATAGTTTGTCAAAATGAAGTTTATCCTGGTCCGTGCTTATCTTCTTCCCTGTGTTATGACTTTATGCCCAGCTAGTTATCACGTGACTTATCCACCAGTCGAAATACGACTTACTGAATCTTAGTATTGTACCAAACCAATGACATTCGACCGGTGTGAACAGTCTGGTGTCCTTATTGGTCCCTCGTTCACCTAGCCCATCTAGTTGAGTCAAGAACACCAATAACAGCTTCTACTATGCGAATTACTTATTTCAAACATACTTGGTTTATATACTAACCAAACAGACTTCATCACATGATAAAATAGAAAATAACATTTATAAAAGATCAAGCCAGAATGTATCTGTAAATGTGGGAGACAGTAATCAATAAACTTAACATAACTTAAGAACAGTAAATCTTAACACAATAATCTATAGAACAAAATGAAGCTTATAATAAGAGGAATATAGATATACAGAATCTAATTGATGAAGTTATACAATAACAGAGTCACTTGGTAAAATAGAAAAACCATACTATAATATCTAATTTGCGAAATGTTAAATAATTGTCTCGAACTTCGTTGTTCTTGCATTTCCATACTAATTGCTTCCTATTCCCACTCTTCCTTTCTTGATCTTCCCCATCTTCTGCTGCCAGACATTATACTGCTGACTCGCGTCATATACTACTTATATCAATATAAGTAGCACGTATCACATAATTAACTGAATGGTTTCAATCACAAAATTAATGATATCTGTAAGGTAATCAATCGATCATTCTCCATATGGCAATGCAAAGATACTTAACCAGATTTTTAGTTTGAACTCAAATTTATACAGATTCATTCACCTAACAACAACTGAATTCTATAGGCAAATTAAAAGTTACACATAAAAAACATCATTCTAAGGGATACGATTTATTCTCTAGGCGTTTCCACCCCACCCCACCCCACACCAAAAAAATCTAAAATAAAACACACAACATATTACCCTAGATGGATAAAACATTTTCAAAGAAAATAATCTAAATTAATTTCCATCCTTTCAACCTTAAAAAAAAAAGTATTTGTTTACCCTTAGATACAATATAACCTTGTTACCTTAGCCAATGTAGTTTATTCATAGTAATACTACATATATATATGATCTTTCAAGTAACTTAGCTGAAATCCTATGCCTAGGCACTGAATATATTCACCAACAATTTTCAATAGTTTCCAATGTAAATGAAATGAAATAACAAACCAGAATGAGTGAGAAAATATGAATAAGCCATTTCTTGTTTTTTATTATAAATGATCATTTTCCATTTCTATCATTTACTAAGACACAAAAAAAACCCTATTTAGTTTGCCTGTTTAGTTCATTTGACTGGATTTGATTGTTTATTTCACATCATAAGAACATTATTGAATGTAGAATAATAAACATTTAAGGCAATAGTCAAATAAGTAATTACTATGGATTGTTGTTGTTGTTGTTGTAATAACCCTGTATACCTGGATACGTAGTAAATATAAACTGTTATTGAAACATAGAAAGTACAATTGTTACACATAATACTTAAATAGAAATTATTTAAGCATTTAGATTGTAATAATAATTTATGAAGAGGGGAGGAGATGAACAAATCTGACTTGCATTTCTGCATAATGTTCCCTGGATAGTGAATCATTTTTAAACCTTGTGAAATAACACAATCTGCAAACATCAGGTAGAGATAAGATTTATAATCTATTCTATCAAAGATGGAGATTAGGTTAATCACTCTGCTTTAATTCTGATTACAAGAGGTGAGAGGTTGATTTTGAATTGAAAGCTTCCTTTGAGTGTGTGAACTGACTTTGTCTGGAAGAACCCATAAGGTCTTAGAGGGATGAGTCAAAGTTTAGGCCATAAACTGTGACATAACCACAGCTCAGGAGTTAACACTAAACCTGCTCATGGCATGGGCGTGATGTAAATACGTGATATTCATTCAGTGAAAATACTGCTGAGGTGATTGGATCTATGCGATATTAGATATCGCCAGGCGAATGAAATACTAATGTAATTACAAATCAGAACAATTGTTTGGTCGAAGATTGCGTAACTTATGAAATTATATGATATGATGATCTAATGAATTGGGGGTAAGCGTTAATTGAACTTATCGATCGTTTACAAGCTTCATAGACTTATGAATACTGACAATAATATTTGAATAAGTTGCATTTAAGCTGTGATTTTAACTGTGGTGTCAACTTAACTGTACATGTAAATTTAAAGATCAAGCGATGAATATATATATATATATATATATATATATATATATATATATATATATATTAGTCACCATAAAGGATTCAGCGGTAACAACTGAATTTTCTCTTGTGTTTGATTATTTATCAATTGTAGGATTATCTATGGATACTTTCTGAAATCACCCTTTACATTTATCGCATTGCGTACCATAGACTAAGAAAAATTGGCAACCAAGTGTCTTATATGTATTTTTAGTGTCTATATTTAAATTTAACTTATTAATTAAAATGGGATAAACATTTGTAACCGTGTTAAAGAAAATAATCAATATCATACCTCTAATAGGTCTATTTTTTATCCAGCAATTAAATGTGTCATTCTAACTTGTTCTAGTATGTAGCAATCATTTTATGTACTTAGTTATTCATGGATAGTTCTCTGTTTTATTGTTTAACATGCTGAGTATGACTATTACTGCTACATACATTCCAGTAATCTATGTATTATTCACCTTATATAAAGGCTTACTTATTATTGATTAGACAGGCATTCTTCCTTGCCCGATTCTCATCTCTAATTCTCTGTAAACTCATATATAAGTGTCTGAAATAAAGTGCTCTTAACACAATTTTTATTTGGTTTTTATTGTCGCCATTCTCAAATCAGTTAGTCTGAGTACAATATCAAGAATTAAAAAAGGGATTTATATATTTTTTTCTTGCATTTTATTGATTGATGGTTCTAACAGGTTTTCTACTTCCTGAAAGCGTAAGTACGCTAATAAATTGTAATGGTGAAGACTGAGCTGAGGTTTTAAACATATTTGACAAAGAAAGATCTTAAACTTTCGGTTGAAATAATCTAAAAATTTATGCCCTCATGACATAAACGAACCCTGTGAGAATTTGGAAGTTTTTCTATTAAACTGATTGTTTATCATGTCGATCAGTGAAGTTTGTTAGACATTTCATGTGTTTGATCGTGTCATCTGAATAATTCGATTATAGCTCCATTTTCTATTCTTAACAAATGTGAAAACCGATAAGAGACAAGCGACGAAATTTGTTTTAAAGTCTAGGCACACTCTATTAACTGTGCACACATAACCTAATTTGCCAAGTGCATATATAAAGCGCTTCCAATAAAAATGTTATAGTTCCTACTAATTGCTTTGCTGTAAATCAGATATTTGATAGGATATGTAGACTTTCGTATGTGTGAGTATATGGATGCTTACGATCTTTTATTTACTGTCTTATGAATTGTTTACTCAGTAAATGATTCGTGGCTCATCTAAGTATCAATATCATCAGTGATGACCTTGCTCAGTGTTCTATGTTTAATACAGTATGGAATTCTGAGTACAAAGTAGCTCAACAAGTTTACAATAAGCCGTTTGTACTTTCCTCTCTTGTCTGGTTTGACTGTCAAGCGCATGGTCCACGGAATAATAAAATCTCCGATACATTTTATCAGACCTTTAAATGCCATGTAGTGACTGAGCTTCATTATTCAGTCACCTTGATAACCGTTATCATATAAATCCGCACGGTGCTTGAATTCATAAGGCATTGAGAAGCGGCGACTACAACTTAATAATGATAGAACAGATAACAAAGTTATTAGCGCATCGAGCGAATCGGAGCAGAATGGCTAATTTGTGTGTGCGACCAAATACAGAGGCGAACTTATGGTTAAATCGAGTCAAGGCGCAGCGAAGCCAAGCAAAGGCGATTGATAGCATTCGAGCGTACATATACATAGGGCGGCATTGGACCCTAGTCACACGACCTTTGAACCTAATTACTTACGCCTGTTACCCCTGGCCGAGGAGCATAGGCCATCCACCAGCATTTTCCATCCAACCCTATCCCCAGCAATGTTTCCCGGTTCTTTCCAGTTCATATCCATCCTGTTCTTGTCTGTTTCCGATTAGCGACGTAATGTATTACTCGGCCTTCATCTTTTTTCGATTCCCTTCAGGATTACAAGTTAGGGCTTTTCTTGTGACGCAGTTTGTTGATTTCCATAATGTATGTTATATCTACTTCAAACGTCGTTTCCTAATTTCCTACTCAGATAGAAGCTGGTTTGTCCGATCCCACAGTAATCTGTTGCTGATTGTATCCGGCCAACGGATATTGGTTATCTTGCGTAGATAATTGTTTACAAACACTTGTACCTCTTTGATGATGGCTGTAGTAGTTCTTCAAGTTTCAGCTCCGTACACTAGAACTGTCTCGACGTTCAGATTGAAGATTCTGACTTTGATATTGGCCAACAGTTGGTTTCAGTTCCATATGTTCTTCAAGTGTAGGAATGCTGTCTTTGCTTTACTGATCCTCGCCTTTACATCCTCATCCGATCCTCCTTGTTCATAGATGACGCTTCCCAGGTACATGAAAGATTGCACATTCTCCAGATGAACCTGTGTTTTCTCATCAAGTGTGATTGGGTTGGTGTTGCTAGTGTTTAATTTGAGGATATTGCTTCTTCCTTTGTGTATGTTGAGCCCCATCGATTCAGAGGCTGCTGCTACACCTGTTTTTTCATCTGTTCCTGGGTATGGGATAGAAGGGCTAAATGTGTTTTTCATAAACTCCAGACATCACATTGTTGATTGTTACGATAAGATGAGCTAGTGTAGACAATGATGTAATTTCCACGTGAGATCTTATAGATTAGGCAGTCAAATCATTACATATCTACAATTTTAGGATTAGGTCTATTATTATAACAGTGCCGATAACCAAGTAATTATATATATATATATATATATATATATATATATATAAAGAGAATGATTCATCGAGCGATAATTAGGCAACTAACATTTATTTACGTATGATGCCATTTGTGCTCAAGCGAAAACGTTCTTACAGACACGATGGTAATCATAATAATACAATGAAATAGACAAATTGTTACTGTCCAAATGACATTATCTGTTAAATATGTTAAAAGAACTTGAAAAAGTTGATTGCAGGTGTCACTATATCTGTAGTGGCATTGGACAATAGTCACACAATCCACAAAGCTGTGAACACGAGACTACTCAGAAAATAGATATTCAATATTTAACGCGGAGAAATATCTAACAATGGAGAAGGCGCGAACAATGAGTTGAATGGACTGGAGTTGGTCGAGTGGCATGGCTCGGTCATGCAGGCGTGGTCTCTGCTGAATGTTACCTTATATCTTCTATTCATATTAAATATATTGTTCTTTCTCTAGCCTAACCTTGTTCTACATCATGTATTGGTAATTGATACGATACAGTGAGTTGGTGTAGACAATGATGTGACTTTCACGTAAGATCTTATAGATTAGGCAGTTATATCATGACAAATCTACAAATTTAGGATTAGGTCTATTATTAGAGCAGTACTAATATCATAGTAGACCATAGTTCTACATATCCACGTCTTCATAGGTAAATCCTTTGAGCAAGCAGTATTCTTTCAAATTGATGGCAAGCTGATTACTTTTAGAGATATAGTCAGACTGCAGATACCAGGTCAATATCATAAACATATTCCAAAAAGTCGACTATTGGACACTCTAGTCATATCCAGTCTATTAAAATTGTTCTCCTAGTTCTATTTAATACATGAATGTATTATTATTTGTGGAAAGATTATATGAATTCCCTTCTTTGTGATTTTACAGAAAAATAAACAATCAGGAATTGATCATAGCTGTTGTCAAATTTCATCACAGTTCGTTTTATCACTAGCAGACACATAGTCTAAACAATAAAATTAGGTAGAATACTGATACAAATTTATCAAAGTACGGTAAGATAACTTTGAAGTTCACCAGCCCTTATAAAATCAGCAAGGCTTAGCGTTTGTTTTGTACAGTTTAGTGGTGAATAATTGGTACTAAAACAGTACAATTATATATGTTTTGTGTGTCTTAACGCGGTTTAGGAATAAAATACAACCCCAAAATGACTTTATTAAATTTGACTCATTTGTTTACCTAACATTTAGTTCTAGCAGTTGCGCTGATGTCCTTTGAAAAGAAAATCGGTTTGTAAGTTCATGACAGTGAATTTGATTTCGCCTACTAACAACTGCACGTTTAAGAGTAGTAAAGCTGTCTCAATATTATACGTCGGCGTAACCAGAACAGGGCTTTCACAGAAGTACATTAGGCTTCATTTCATAAGAAAATATCTGGGTATACCAACGTCTCAACTATTAATAAAGTTCTATAACATATACGTCATGAAACTTACAAGACTGTTATTTACCATCTGTTTAAAAAGAACTGGAACCATCAAACCACGGTTATCAAGTCTGAGAAAAAAATATTTACATTTTGAAGGACAACTTATTAAATGATTGACTTTACAAACTTGATTGTACTTTTTAAACACAGTATCACAAGCCCATTTAACAGGGACTCTCATTCAAAACAGATAAGTCTCCAAGTAACTGCTAAACTGATTACTACGGCCGAAAATGAGCATTTGGACTTGGCGTGCCGTATGTTTATAAAAAGGCATAGACCCATTTACCAATGCAATGTTGAGAACTTAAATAATTCCGTTTGTTACAAATTTATAGTAGCCCAAAGCGCTTGAATTTATTAACAAGGTTTATGACAGAGCTTCATATAAGGGAGTTGTGTAAACTCATTAAGCGGATGTTTAGCTTATTTCTTGGGATGTATTTCGAAATTTACACTTAAAAGCTACTGCACCCCGCATCCCTTGGACTACACCGAAGTGTCCAAGAAACTCTCCAGCACTATGGGGAGAAACTAATGCTTCACTATTGATAGAGGACGACTATGGTAAAGTTTAGGTAATGTTAAACTACTTTAGCAATGTATATACCGTGGAAACACCCTTCCCGTCAGTCCCCCCACCCACAAACTGGACAACGTGATCATTAAACAACTCGATTCCTTTGATCCATAGATTGGGCGAATCCACAAGACCCGACGAGCTGCATCTCAAGTTACCAGAAGAACTAGCTAACTTCGTTGCTGTTTAAGTATCTCGACGACAACCAGATTCTTTCGAAAACGCAGCATAGCTTTAGAATAGGTTATTCCCGTCTCACTAAATTATTAGTGGTTCGTGAAAGCTGGTGCGCTCTTAAAGAACAAAAGCTACCCATAGACGTAGCCCACATTGAGTTTGGCAAAGCCTTAGACAAAGTTCCTCACAACCGGCTGTTATATAGGTTAAGAAATGTCGAGGTTGGGCGCCAACGAAGAGTACGGGTGAACACCGAGTTGTTTATATGGAAAACTGTGCCTAGCGGAGGGTCTCATGATACAGTTTTGGGGTCCATGTTATTCGTCTGGCATGCAAAGGACATTTCTCGTCTCCCATCATCATCGGTCTTGCCATATGCTGACAATGCCAAGATATAGAGAGCGACGAGATGTAAAGCTTCGAAATCCAAAATGACCAGGAGAAACTATCTGAATGGTCACAAACCTGGCAAGTGCCGATAAATACTTCTAAGTGCATTGTGATGCACATTGGTCATCAAGGCAAAGATACACACATCATGAATAACACTGAGCTACCTGTTGTTCAGATAGACAAGAACTTATGAGTCATCGTTAGTCAAGACTAAAAATTATTACACACTACTGTGCAACAGCCGCCAAAGGTTTTAGAATTCTATGGTCAATACGTAGAGCCTTTAGTCATGTCGACACTAAAACTTTTTTGACTTTGGATACAGTATTCGTGAATCCTAAACTTTAGTTCCGCATACTAGCGGTTAGCCCCAGTTTAAAAAAAGACATTGAGCTTTCGGAAAATGCCAAGCGAACAGCAACTAATCTAGATCAACTGAGAGACCGTAATTGCCAGGACTAACATAGGCCATCAAACCTCATATCCTTTTAAACTAAAACTGAAACTTCTATGAACACTTGAAACTATTGGACCACCCAACCTTGTGGTAAGGGGCTATATACGAAGATGACGGTACCAGCAGAAAATGTGAGGGATGTACTGTCTGTTAGAGGTAAGTTCTAGAGGTTATTCTACCTGCCATTAACAATCAGATAAAGACAGTTGGTATTTCAAGTTATATTTTGATGTTGTACTGTTGAAACATTTGCTTATTGCTTGATGCTATGTCTCTTATTTAAAAGTGACCTTTCAGTTCAGTTATAATTTGTTTTGACCTTAAGACTGTCTGTCGGTATGAAATCCACTTTTCACTAATAAGAATTTGTTTTTCACACCAAACTCCAAATACAATGGGATATTTTGAGTGGTGAAATTTTCATCTTCTGAAGTTTTTTTCGGAGAATATGATTTACTGACGAAGCAATGAGATTTAAGGTAGCAGATCTTGGATGTCGGCGCACAGTTCATTCACTCATTTGATTAAATACCGTCTTTTAACATGTCGGTTCGTGATGAAAACATTAAATTTAGTCCTTATCCTTATTCCTTACACGAATATATAACCCTCATATAACCGTAGTAGGTAAGAGAGAATTTCAATACCATTTTGCCGTTGCTCAAAGGTCATCCATAAATTATAGTCATAAACTCTCCCAATACTGCATGACAATATGTTGATAAATATGTACAGTATGCTTCTTAAGGATCTGTTTAGGCAACCAACAAGTTAAGGATTATATAGGTGTCATCAAGAAGTCAGTTTCCCAATCACTGCCAATCATTTATAATATAGGATCTGACATGAAGTGTATTTCTCAGAGATGCCATGCCACATCAGAATAGTAAAATTGAATCAATAACGTGAGTAGCAAAACTTTGAGCAGTAACAATGAGTGAGAAAGTTTACATATTGAAGAACACGATTCAAAAAGAAGAAATGAGTTAAAAGAAGGAATAAATACATTTCCACCATGGCTAGTTCTGGGTCTTAGTAGTCAATGCTACCATCCATTGAACGCGGTTATCTTACGGATTTTAACCATCTAGTCTGTAACTACCAACTCAACTCAAGTTAATGATCTTATAGACTAGTTCCATGTTTTCAATTGAGTGTACTGTCTTTTTCAATTGATGCTATATCTTTGGTTTACTTTGTTGGCTATTACGACAAACCAACGTAGCAGGAGTGTATATAACATATCCATACTCTGATTAAAGCATAAATAGGTCATTTACTAATTGGATAACTAAATACGTAGTTTTCAGCTTTATTTTCTTTTGTGATACTATCCGACTGCCTAAACCATAATATTTGGAATGAAGTCCTATCCTGGCGCTCGACTGTTAGAATATAAGAGCTTTAACCATCAATTCAATGCTACATTTTATTTGAAAGACAGATGGACGTCTTGGCTCATAGGTGGCTTGGGTTCGCGAAATCAAAAGAGGGTTTTTGTATCCGTACTGAAATTTCGTAAGCCACCTGCTCGCCAGTTCTGATAAGACTTCTGAGTTAGTTGAAGTGGTGAATAAATTCAGCTTTTGTACTGTTTTAAAAATGTGACCATAGCTATTACGTTTACAGTAGTTGCAATTGCTCGTTTTGCATTTTGATTCAGCTAGATTGAGTGAAACACCCTTTTTTGTGATTTTCCATGCCATACAGATTGGTTGGAAATCTTCTAAACCGAAAGCATTAAGTTTAAAGCCAGAGAGTGGAGTTGTACTGCCAAATGCCAGATTTCGGTGGCATTCAAGTGTTTTCTACATGCAACTAAAATCTCTTTCCATCTCGAAAAGCCTGAATAAATAGTTCATCCTTCCTTACTTGTTTTCACCTAAGCGTTAAGGTAAACAATCCTGGTTCACGTTTGATTTTCTGGCTACTCAGTAGCTACTCATCGTGATCTTTTATATGTAAATATAGAATAAAGTTTAAAGATAGTCGACTAAATGGAACTTTAAGAACTTGGAAGAGTAGGGTTATAAACGATTGTGTGTCCATAATTTCTGCCTACACCTGTGGCATCTCGTACCCGGATAGCATTTACAACTCACTAATTTTTGTCGTGAAAACGTTTGTATTTTCGTTTAGTATGCGTTTGTGTTAGATCGCGCAATCCAATGTCGAGTTCAAATTCATAACGGTGCTTACTCACTAGTTTCACCACTGAGAGACATTGGTAATTAAGTGCATGTAGTCCTCATGTGGCTTACACCTTTCGTGATTGTAATTCGTAGTTGTACAACTAAACACTGCGATGCTCGTGGACCCTAATTTAGTTGTTTTTAGGCACCTTGCGTGCTTCTCGATTAACATATTTCCTCAGAAAGCAAGCTGTATTTTAGTATATGCGTTGATTTTTGTCGTTTGTTAACCTTTCATAGTTGCTAAAACTTTTAAGATAAGTGGTTGTCGGGAATGTCTAGTTTGAATGTATGTGAAGTAAAGGAAAATTTAATCTTTGTTGATAAAAATCCCATAATAAGGATTCTCACTGGTGGCACTAACGTCAGTGAATATGTCATCAGCACTCATTTTCAATTCACGTATATTATTTTCGGTCTTGATATGATGGATTTTCACGTTTTAAATGTTCACTACGCCAGTATGCAATGCTGCATCGTGAGTCTGGTTAGACTTCGGTTAATGCGCTTCATAGAAATGGGCTGATTATCCTCCTATCTGTTCATTATCATAGTCTCTTATACATTTCCAGAATACCGTATAAAAATTATCAGATTCAAATAACCGAATATGCGTTTCAAATTACTATCATATACTGGAAATTCTGAATCTCCTCAGTGTTAAATTCGTGCTCACGCACACCCAACCTAAGAAATATCAATGTCTTGCTAATTTAGGTTATCTAAATCACTTACTAAACAGCAAAAATATCTTGTAATATGTAATAGTCAGATAAACTTAAAACAGAATAAGTGTTTATATATATATATATATATATATATATATATATATATATATATATATATATATATCTTTTTTGACTAAAAAATGTTTCATCAAAAAGAAAATACATGAGAAACTACATCATAATCATTCTACTTTTTTGTTTCATTAACTAAGTAATAGTGCTATGTTCATTGTTGTTGTTCCCATTGTTGTCTTTCTGTTTGCTTCAACTAATTGTAATTTATGATATGCGCTGCAGGTTTGTATACAGTGATGATACACTGGTATCAGCAGGATGATGATAATGTCTTGGAAGATTTTTAGTTGACTGTATACTAACATGTTTCGACTCCTTTTCAATGTCAATTGGTGGTAGATACTTGTCACTAGATGATGGTTTTTCTGTTGAACTTATATTACTACTATGATGGACGAGCATTCGAGAATTATTAGTACCCTTTTTGGTTATTTATATTAGAGTCTGTTAGTGTTCTGTAGAATGACTCCTTTCCTCCTGTTGTTGTTTTCTGAAACCTGTAGAATCTGTAAGCCGATTGATTCTTTTATCACGTAGCTGTTGTGCTATGAATTCCGATGATCTCTTTTTGTTATCATCCAGCAGTGAGTTACTATTGTTGTTAGCAAATGAATCTAAATTTAATTCACCGTCTTCTGATTTAAGTTGTCCACTGTACAAATGCTTAAATTTGTGCTGTCTTGCATTCTCTTCATCATTTTCACAATCTAATTCAATTGTATTCAATGTAAGGATGTTGAAATGATGATTCTTTGAATTAGCTAATGTTGTAACAGTACTTGGATGCATTTTCACCATAGTTTCATTGGTTACCATTGCTTTTGGTACTGTTGACTGTTCCACACAAGAATTATCATTACTAATTGTCTTTTCTGACTGGATAATTGGATTTCCGTCGTTTTTAGATAAATTTCTAGTTGCAATAGCTGGTGTCACTGCAATCGCTGCTGCAGCTACAGCAGCAACAGATGCAGCACCGAATTCATGTTGTTTTCCGCCTATCAGAGTAGCCATACAGTTTCTCTCTTCTTCACGTTGCTTTCGTCGATTTTGTACGTAACTTTTTAACCATTTCTACGTTTAAAAAATAGGATAAGAGAAAAAGCAAATGGTTTGTTGAGAATCTTGGGTTCAGAAAATAAGTCTTAATGATACATGTTATCTCAAATAATGTGGATGCCTTTATCCTCTTTGAAATTCTAGAATAGTAGCATTTTATTCTTTAGAGTTTTTCAGTCCAGTATCTCTAACTGTATGAAAGTTTATGGGAAGTGTCATATAAAACTGTAACAATGAATAGTTTGCATAATATATCATAGACGCTTTTCTGGTTGACTCAGAATCATGTATAATTTGAAATCTGGTTCAATGGCAGGTGTTTTGTAACTCTATTTCCTACCTAAAATAAAAGCGACAAACGCATCATATATCTGATAATCATTAACTCTGCCATGTTTTTCACCTTTATTCCTGCATAACTTCACATTGCTATCATATACGCCACATTTATTAATATACATTGAGTACACCAGGTTTTGGTTTTAAACAGTCTGAATAAATAAGCAGATTATCAACGGTGAGATAAAATAATCTCATTGGACATTCAACTTTCAAAAATCTGTGTCCAGCTCTAACTCAAAACATTCAGTTCGCAATTTAATGCCTTATCTGATAACTGTATCACTCTTGATATGGACAAAATCCTCTAATCATAATTTATCATTGGAGTTTTGGTAACCCATATCAGGGTTAGTCGTTAGTGATTAAACTATCACGACTTTTTTCACAACAAAACGAAGCTGATGTTAAGTACCCCCATTCAGTTTCCATAGTTGCTCCAATGGTGTCGATCTATGATAAACTAGCTTCAAAATAAACAACCTTTACAACTACCTCCCCTCTAGTAAAATAACCATAATAACCACTCTAATTCATCTAATGATAAAACTCTAAATAAAACTTACTTCTACTATTGTAACTACTGCATGATAAGCTAATGGAATAGGTGTAAATAAAACTGTCCACAAAGCTGCTACAGCCGCTAAATCACCTTCTGGTGCATGTACACATGTTCTTAGCAAAGGTATACACAAAAGACCATTAAACACCGAAGCTGCCGTAGATAATGTTCGAGATCTTGCACAACCTTGATTAGTTATTAATCCTACAAGCCAACCAATTGCAAATCCGCATATATTAAGCGATAATAAGGCAAAAATTAAATTTTGAGTAACTTCATTAAAAGCATAATGATTAATATATACACCTAAAGTCACAAGCAGTATTCCAGATAATAAAAGTAGTGGTCTGGTTATCCATGTTAGAATTGCACGTGCTAAACTTGGTTGACATCCTCTCATTAAAGTTCCTAGAATTTGTGCTGAAGCTATAAACATTAACCAACCAAATGTTTTCCCAATATTAATTGGACGATTAAACCAATACCAACCAACTGTTATAGCCCAAAGTGGCATAACCACTAAAAGAGAAAATGTAAAAGAAAGAGAATATTATTCATTGAATAATCATGAAATAAGAAATATAGGTTTATTGACTACATATGTACAAAACTTGATTTGTTAAGAAAAAGTTGAAATTGACGACTTAGTAAAGTTGCTTCCGGAAAAGTTTTTCATTAGGAAAGAAAATGAGTTAAAAGTTAGATAATCAGAACTAAAGAACATTAAAGACCATTTCTTCTTGAAACTCTGTTTTCTATTATTTAGGATGTATATGTTTGAGTTCGTTTTGCTTATTGTACGTTTTATAGAGTGCCAATGAGTTTATCCAGTATCCAATGTCAATTACTTGGTATAAATCACTTCCTTATGACTTTTCTATCATGTTTGTATTGTTATATAAACTATAATGTTTTTTAATGTGATGAAATACCTACAGATACCTTTATATTCACTAACCTTGTACCCTAAAGGTTGGACTTAATTTTTTTGAAAACATACTTCTGCATACTTTGTCTACTTTTAAGTAGTATAAAGTGTAATAGAATAAAATTTTTAAGTTGCCCAAGTTAGGTAATTATTACTGAAAATTGCACCATGGGCCAAAGGTGACACAAACTTTTTTTTATCAATTATCTGCATAGACGGCGATAGTATGTCATATGGGTCTCACAAAAGATTCCAAAATATTCCTTATTAATATATCGGGATGGGTCACTTACTAATGTAGCTAACAGTTTATTGTACGTTAACTAAGTCACTTTATTAATGGGATAAATAAAGTACACACGGTTCTCCACTAGGGAATTATAATCGAATATCGCTTGAATTGCGTCAATCTGTAGTTTCCACTCTAGAACACTGACTGATGTGAAAACTCTGATCCACAAAGTTGACCCTAGAAAATCAACTTTTTGTTCTCACAATTTTTCAGATTGTGAAACGTATCCTCTTTCAAAAAAAAGTCATAAGCTGAAATAAGTTTACCACCTACCAAAATAACGTTTCGCAATGTAGAACAACATCAGTTACAATAATTCCACTTTGTCCGTTATTCTTTTTCTGATATCTCATAAAATAATCCATACTGTCTTGTGTTCATGAATTGTTTATAGGAGGTACTTTTACAACTTGATGTTCGGCACATCGAATAAGTGTTCATCGGTATGAAATAACTTCAGTTGTGAGACTACTACAAGGGTTAAACTACTATATCTTAATATTATAATGTTTTTCAATACTAATAATAATAATTGTGGTATTAATAATAATTTAACTTTTACTAAGTAAATGTTTGCGTATTTGATTTGAATTCACGCCCTTGTGATGAGGGATACTGTTACTATCTGTCTGCTCAATATGAATTTGGTCAAACATAATTTTCATTGACAAGATCTATTGACATCTAGTGATTTAACCATTAGGCTAAAACTTCTGTTATGGTTAATTCTATAGATTATACATTTAGGACACTCACTATTAATCTCTATTGTATAATATCTATATGTATTGTCTGAAATTGCCGTTCATTATTTATCCGAATTATATTCGTTCTGTAGGAAAATGAAATAGCTTACGTATTTATATTTATTTTATCCAATAAAGATTGACAAATCACTGTGTATAGTTTAATCAATTCAGTCAGTCAGTCAGCTACAACGCAGGACCAGGCAAATATATGAATCGGTCCAAGTTGCCACACCTCATTAACACAACAAAATGAACACCGGATTCATAGAAGTAGTTAATTCAGTGGTGGTAATATATAAAAGAAAGATTGCATATAAGGATATAGTTCAGGAAGAAAGAATTAGTTTCTAGAAAGAAAGATATGAAGCGATTTTAATCTTATAGTTTAAAGGAAGACAGAGCGTGTATACACCTACGCCATTGTGATCGATTCTAAGACATGTCACCAACAGTCTCCAACCATTAGTTACGATAGTCGCGCGGACTCCAACCAACTAGTCTACATCTACTAACATGGCTCAGACTAGAAGTTAGTGACTTCAAGCACTGACGCCACGTTTCGGTTTGGCCGCCCCTAACTTTCTTCCAACCATCTCCAACACCGGTTAGCATTGCACGCCGTGGTAATCAGTGTTCAGGGATGCGTAACACCTCTAACAGCACTCAAGTTTAATCAGTTAGCTTTGGTTGATGTTAAATTAATTTTTATAATAATCATGGTAGTGTATTCATGACTTGGTGTTTACTAATATCTCTTTAAAACATTTATTTCACATTTTGAAAATGTTTGATTTGAGAAAAGATTGTAAAATGTGAAATTTTAGTTCATCCCTAAACTGGCGTCGATGTCAATAATATTGATTGGTTTATATATTTATTACTAAGGGTTTGGATTATCCTGTCAATATACAGGATTGAATTATGATCAGTTTTTGTTGTTATTTATAGATCTTGTGCGTGTTGCCTGGAAATAGTCATTTTATTACAGGTTATTTAAAATGAATGGAATGTAGGATCTGTGTTTATTCTGAATTGGGACTAGTCAGATGGATGTACCTACATTCTAGTGTTGATATTCACATTGGAATTCGAACCTAGTACCTCATGATTTAAACGCCAATGTGTTGTCAAGTGATTTTCTGAATATAGATAGAAAGTAACCTGATCGACGGGCATGATGTTTCTATCAATATTAATAATGATTCTACTGGCATTCACAATCCATTTATTCAAAATATAATTACTTATTTGAAGAGATCGAACAACTATATACACTTACCTAAATCAGTGATACTTGCAATTAGAGATAATGCAGCTGACAGTTGTCTATCCCCATGACTTAAATAAGTCATCAAATAAGCCAATCCACCAGCAGGTACTGTTGAACAAATAAATAAACCAAATGCTTGATCGATGTCTAGAACGAAAACCAATCCAAGACCTAGAGCCATCTGAAATATGAAAGAAACAAAGAAAAACGAGACTTTATTATTAATTACTTTGTATATTTATGCAGCTGCACAAAAGACTTCGTACCCAAACTATTTCATTAAATACAATCCAACTAATGTTTATCTCAACTAATCAATAAAATAAGATTCACTCGTTAAGCACAGCCTTGTGTACTCAGTTTTAAGCCACGCTTTTCCTACGGGACATAGTGATACTAACTGTTTACACTAAAATGAATGAAACGAGCTTCAAGTTGTCAATCCAGTTGTCGCAAGTTATGGCATCAGTCTATGAATTCATTGACTGTTGGCCTGAGCATTGTTAATGAATGGTGCCTAATTGGTCTGTGTTCTCTCGATAATCACAATCAGTGGTCAGAGACGATGAACAATATAACTCAAAATGTGTCACAATGGAATAGGTAGATTTATTCTTTATCCTTATCCTCGTTCTTAAATTCCACTATTCCATATCTTTTATGTCGCTGATTCATTCCTGTTATAACGGAACAAATAATTTTGAACTTTTTATAATTTATATTCTTATTGTATAACTACTGATTAATTGAATTACTTACTTACTTACGCCTGTTACTCCCAATGGAGCATAGGCCGCCGACCAGCATTCTCCAACCCACTCTGTCCTGGGCCTTTTCTAATTCCATCCAATTTTTGTTCATTCTCCTCATGTCTATCTCCATTTCCCGGCGTAATGTGTTCTTTGGTCTTCCTCTTTTCCTTTGGCCTTGAGGATTCCATGTGAGGGCTTGTCTTGTGATGCAGTTGAGTGCTTTCCTCAATGTGTGTATTATCCACTTCCAGCACTTCTTCCTGAATTCTTCCTCCCCTGAGATCTGGTTTGTTCTCTCCCACAGTACGTTGTTGCTAATAGTGTCCGGCCAACGGATCCGAAGTATTTTGCGTAGACAACTGTTAATAAACACCTGTATTTTGTGAATGATGGCTTTCGTAGTTCTCTAGGTTTCTGCCCCATACAGTAGAACTGTCTTAACATTTGTATTGAAAATTCTGACCTTGGTGTTGGTTGACAGTTGCTTTGAGTTCCAGATGTTCCTCAGTTGTAAATATGCTGCTCTTGCTTTGCCGATCCGCGCCTTCACATCTACATCACATCCACCCTGTTCATCAATGATGCTGCCTAAATATGTAAAGGTTTTTACATCTTCCAAATCTTCTCCAATTGAATTACTATGTCCATATTTTTCATTGAACCCACTAACTTTTATTTTCTGTCTATCATTCCTATTTTATTATTAATCGATTATCGAAAACTTATCTTATTCACAGACACTTTCGGATTTTTGATATATAATTATGATTTCTCATTTTATGAGGCAATGCGACCCAGCATGTTTGTACATAAACCCACGTATGTTTGGAATACAATAATGATAGAAGCTGAGTTATGACTTCTCTGTTAGATCCAAGTTAGAAGACAGAGAAAGGTTTATAGATAGCGAGTCTTTACGAGTTCAGCTTGCGTCTGTTCGAAGTTAAATGTGTGGGTCAGAAGTGTAATCGGTCAAGTCTAGGATGCTAGACTAACCGAATAGAGAAAATTATAGTCGGAAATCTGACTAGTGAATTCAATACGTGATATCAATTAACCTGCTCAATGCATAATAATTGCTTCTGTTAAAAAAGTTCTTTACCGTCAGTTGTTTACTATCAATGATACTACCATGATTTTAAATTATTTGCTGTTCACTTTATCAAATACATCAAACCTTTTCACAATTGATTGATCACTAGGTGGTGATCAATGTAATGTATGTCAAGTCCTTCTTAGTGCAGATTAAATGCTATCGACTAATTTGCAATGTGGCCACTAGTCTAAGTGACTCGACATTGTGTGCACTATGTTGAGATTAGATGGTGGTTGGAGGTAGTCAACAGGAAACCCTGGACCCGGGTTTCATGCTATTTGGTACTCGTTAGCAAGGTGTACCTGTAATTAATTTAGTTATTATGTTGCCTGCTGTTTGTTTTTAAAAAAATTTTCGGCTGATCATCTATTTATAAATAGAATGCCTGATAATATTCAATCTGTTAGCTAGTTATTTTAACTTTTCTCTCTCTCTAAAATATGTTCAAATAAAGTAAGTTTTTAATAAAAATAATAAAGTTAAATCAAACTTTTAGTCAATTTACTTTATTATTGATATTATGAACCAATCAATGTTAGACCATCATTAAGAACTTGGAAGCACTGGGCCATCGAATGCCCTGGTATGGCCGAGAGTGAGGTGGGCCCGCCCTCCCTCTCGAAATGCTCTTACACGGCCACGTGTATACAGTCTCTGCCAGGGAAGTCCTACTCACTGCCTCCTCGTGGCGGGGGTGTTGTTTACAAAATGAGAGTACGAAAAGCGAATGTCTGGCACTTTAACCGGATCCCAAACCAATGGTGCACATGGGCTCCAGTATCCTGCGGGAAAAAATGGCGTATGAACCAATCGTTGGTTACCGGCTACTATGGGACTGCATCTCCTCACGATGCTCCACTGCCTTGTGGGTCAGATCTTAAGGTCGAAGGCCCGGGGTGTGGCTCCCTAAGAAAACCACCTGCTTCGTTCTGGCCACCTGGGCAGTATCACAGCCCACACACGCAAATATGGTGTGGCGCATATATATTTGGTGCCCCCTTGTACCAATATTTGTGTTGAAATAAAATAAAATAAAATAAATGGAAGCACTGGATAGTCGTCTCGTCCTAGTATTGGACTGCTCAGCAGTGCGTATCCACGGCCCCGCCTCGCGGGACTCGAACCCGGGACCTATCAGTCTCGCGCGCGAGCGCTTCACCACTAGACCACTAGATCCAGTGCTTCCAGGTTTTCCATGATGGTCTAGCTTCAATTGACTCATGATCTCAACTATTGAAATTACTACAATCTCCATAAAACCCCTTCTGATAATAAAAAAATTATTATTTAAGATAAAATTATCTTCATGAAAGATTGAAAAAAATCAATTCTATTTTATCAATAGGTTTTTGAGATTGATAAATTCTTGCTGGTGAGAGTTACTTGTGCTCACTATGAAGTCAAGCTACAACTCAGGGTCTTAAGTGTATATAATGTATATATATAGCCATAACATATGACTTAGTACAAATGTGTACCAGTAACGGCGTATCGATCGATCTAAGCTTTTCGTCTTTCCTTTATTATTGCATACTTCAATTTTTATTTCTTTATATTTCTAAACCAATTGTATACTGATCATCATATACAGGGTTTAATAAATAAAAAAGTTAAAATGAATATGAGTGAAAGATGATCTATGTAAAGTAGAATGAAAGCGATCAAATTAAACTGTAAGGTAACTAACGGAAATTGTTAACTTTTTTTATTATTCACTCTTCTCTAAGACATTTTAAGATACATAAATCTAACTAAGTTTTCACTCTCTAATTAATAAATAAACACACATACAAGTAATAAGTGAATTTCTCTAAACCATATGTTGTTGCTACCTTGTGTGTTTTTGATTTTTTTTTCTTCCTCTTTTGTTTAAAAAATGAATATTACCTGTTTTGAGTACCTCTTGTATTTTTCATACAAAAAGTGAATAAGCTGGCTTTTTTTTCTCTCATTTAAATGTTGAATTACTAAGGTAACACTTTGGTTCATAGAAAGCAATGCTGAGGTTAGGTGTTGGATATTAGGGCAAATATGATAAAAGGGTTGATGTGATAGTGAATCTTCATCAACTAACATGGTTAGGACATGTACTATGTTTGGCTAACTGCCACTTAACTTTACATCAAGTCTTTGTTAATGTAAAAGTAATTCTGAAGAACGCTGGGGGTGGTCAAATGAAAATGTAGTATCAGTTTATGATGTCAATAACTGTTGGCCTAAGCCTTGATTGTTAATGAAGTATACTTAGTTGGGGTGCGAAGAATAATCCAAATCTGGTTGTGATATTGCTCAAAATCGGTCAAAGTAGCGCTGATGTATTCCTCCCTTATATTCTTAATGTTCATAGTTTTTTCCTCGCACTCATCCTTTCATGTTCTCCTATGTTTATTCATTCTTTTTACCATTCATACTACTACTATTTCCGCACCATTGCTGTTCATCGTGTTAGGTTTATCTTGGCGTGGTGATACAGTGTGGAATCGTATACTGATTCATACTTATACCAGGTTCTACGTTGATTAAGATTGACTGACTTCGGTTGACATATTGAACATTAGCGTCATATTTATGAAGAAGCTTAATGTTTTCTCAATGAAATGAAGTGAAAAATATGACTTATTTACCAAAGAAAGATGTATATATTCGGTTTTAAATCGCAGTGTGTGTATGTGTGTCAGGGGAGGTCTTACGATGTTAACTCGTTTTTCAAGTCGATATAGGCGGAGTGCAATTTGAACCTATTATCTAATGATTGAAAACTAGATGATATATTTTCTAAGCTCCCATTCCATTTTTTATTGGAAAAAATGTCTTCCTATCTCATTAGTGTAGACAGTGCACTCTTAGCTGCTGTTGTAAATTATCTATGGTTTAGTATAAGGAATCGCATAATAGTCACAGAGTTTAGTCAAATTTCCATGGTTTTTGTTAGGATAGTCGGAAAAATATACCAATAATTATCGTGTTAAGTCTATGGTGGCCTTGGACCTTAAATGCACATTTCCTATTGGTCGATGTTTATTTAACTTGTTAAATATTGTGTAAATGTTGTTTTCTATTTTATGGTACGATGTGGTCTGCTTGATTGGTATATAAATAGAGTATGTCTGAAATACAACGATTCATATCTCAGAGGCTGTGACTTGTGTTCTGGACTCAACTGGCTGGGATAGACAGCGAAGCAGGGCCAATCAGGGCACTAGGTCGTCCACTACGTGTTTACGTGTCCACTGTCACAGAAGCGATCGATAAGTACGCTACTTATCAAAACCTGCAGTCGCACACGTTACAACAGTTTTAGTTCCGTTTTTAAGAAAAAATTTATTCGTCAAATAATTAAGATTACCCAACAGGTTGTAGTAGATATTAGACGACAGTTATATTATAGAGTAGTTATCAGGACTGAAATTTATTTTTAAAAAATAACTGTCATTGCTGAGACTACTAGTTCGTCATGGCTATTATCACTTTCTCAAGAAAAAAAAATGTTCATGTGACTATTAACTGATTTCGACAATTCATGCATATAGAATCAATATGAGGAATTTGTAATGAATGTAGGATTTTCACATTTTCTAATTACAAACTGATCTTAGATAGACCACCATTAAAAACTTGGAAGCATTGAAAGGCCGTTTCGTCCCAGTATGGGATACCTCAGAACAGTGCGTATTCACAACCTTGCATCCAGGAATCGGACACAAGATCGTCGTTGAGTATTGGCTCAGCGATCTGGAGGTTAAGTGTTCGCACGAGAAACAGAAGATCTAGGGTTCGACTTCGCGATATGGGTCGTGGGTATAAACTTCTGATGACTCCTATACTATGAAGAAACGTTCATACAATGTTGCTATATCTTTTATGATGGTCTAACTAAAATCAGTTCGTCATTTAAACTGAGAATATGTAAATAATGTTAGAAGTTGATTTTCATCATGAATTAATGTTGACTAAACAACCACTAATCACCATAAGGCATTAAACAGTTGCTTTTCTACATCTTAGTTTAAGACCATACTATGAAGATGAAATCCAAGACCTTGACAATTTCTCAGACATCTTGATGGTTCTATAGACTAATCGCTTCAATATCGATATGGTCGAATTTCACCAATCAAATGGCTTCTCACAAAATATTTAATCCTCAAAGCTACTGATTAGCAAACACATGAATAATATCAATATGGAGGATTTGTGTTAATTGTTCAATTTGAGGTTTGTTAGAAAAACTAGCAAATTATATTGCGGTAGTACTCATGGTAACCGATCTACGATGAAAAACGAGATGAATGTTTTATCTTTTTTCAAACTTGTCAACTTATTTTTAATGCATATCAGTTTATTCGTATTCCTATTGAGATGAACCTATCGGACCAAAACCGTTAATAAATTAGTCAATAACTTTAGTCATTTCTAGTACCCACAGTAAGTTTGATCTGTGAGAATGACATTTTATTTGTTTCCGAAACAGTAGATCACTATGTCAAAAGTAGGCTGAATATATTCGGTTTTTTTTAAGAAAAAGTAACAATTAACTGCAAGTTTTTATATTGATAAATACTATCCCATAATATTGGTTATTTTGAATCGTTGCGTTAAGTGTTATGGGTTTTTTGCGGTGTTATCCTCTCTCAGTTTAACTGTGATGCTTTCGTTTTCTTTCTATACACCATCGTCATCACCAGTACATACTTTAAAAAAGAAGTAAGCTATTCAAATTTTTCTACAGTTAATGACAAACTTATTCTGTCGACATGTAATTTGACTGATTGTTGTCTATAGTTGGTACTATTAGTATGTCCATATATTTTTTGTTGACTGCCTTCTTCCTTGATCTGATCTTTGACTTAGTTTAGAAAGTTAATGGAAGTCTCACAATTAAAGCCATTTATTTTAGATTACATAACGTTTGAAATCTTCATTCTTAGTTCCTTATCTTCTCCATTATTTTAAAGTTACAAGTGATAAGTTTAGATGAAATAGTGCGAAACACTAAAAGTCACTGTGACATATATATTCCTAAAAGTAAAATTATCTGTCTTGACTAAATGAAGCTTTATCCAACTGCATTTTTAACTGAACTATATTTGTTTGTCAAATACCATTCTAGTTCATATGTAAGGTGGTTGAAGGCAGTCTATAGATAACCCTGCTTAACCTAGGTTTCGTGTTATTTGGCACATGTTAGCAAGGTGTACCTGCTGTCTTGAAAAAAAACTGGTGGTTTCTGGTGGACTCGATCCTGTCGTACCCAACTTTATAATCGACTACATCCAACTATACGACCTTACATCTCAACAGAGCGTTTGTGATTTCAAGTCCCTTAAACTGATGGCCACATAGCGACTGGACTAGCACTAGGAAGGAATCGATATGATATGTCATTAATCACTACTCAGTAACTAATTGTAAACTGTTCTAATTCATTTATTTGTCAATTTCAGTATTCATCCCTCATTTATTTCTACGTAATATTTTCATTTCATTTATGTTTTGTTTCTGTTGATGACTGACATAAGCCTTTGTTTCAATAAAAGGCTATTTGAATCACCTCTGAATGGTAAGATGATGTAGACAGGCTTTTTTTCTACCAAGACTACAGTAGGTCTCACTGTACTATGGACTTTCCATCTGTTTATAAATTTCAGAGGATAATCATTTTCTATTAATGTTTTATTTATCAACTTAACATCATCATCAATGGCGTGGTTTGATAAGGTGCCTATTCAACAGGCTTGATCGTATTTGTACAAATGACGCCATTGATGATGATGTTAAGTTACTAAATAAAACATTAATGGATAATGGCTATTCTCTGAAGTTCATAACTAGATGGAAAGTTCGTAGTACTGTTGGGGACGATAGATCCCCAAAACTCATATTTTGTAATTTCATCTTATCGGTTAACCAATCGACGGACTAATTGATTAATGTTTAAAGAGATTTCCATTTCAATATCGATTATAAATATTTGTATAAATACGCTTGGTTTGTGTGCGTGATTGACCTGGTATCTGCTGGTTGTCTGTAGAATACACTTTCTACGCCTTACCAAGACTTCTTGATCGTGTTAGCTGAGTCGGAGACAACGGACCAGAATAGTCTATCGAGATTCTGAATCCCTTGATCTGATCGATAAATCAATGCCCTCTAATCGGCGGCCCTTTGAGTTACAACAAGTACAGTGAGATGTACTGTAGCCATGGTAGAGAAAAAGTCTGTCTACATCACCTTCAGTCAGTCAGTAACAACGTAGAACTTCGTACCTACGTACATTAGTTCGAGTTGCCACACCACATTAGCACAGAGATGCCGTGGTCGATTCAAATCCCGTAGTGGTAGAGGTAGTGAGAGTATAAGCAGTAATCGGGAAGATTAGGCTACATCACCTTACCATTCAGAGGTGATTCAAATAGTCTTTTGTATTTGTTTAAGTACCCCCTCCCTCCACACTAACATGTATATTCATAATTTCATTTCTAATTTGATTACTGTACTATTTAGAAAATAAATGAAAGTTAACTTACTTTTTTTGTCTATATAGTACAATATTAAAAGTTCATTTATATGTGTTATCTGTCAAATGTGTCATTTTTTTTGTTTGTTTTTCAACCGAGTTTCTGTCAAGACTTCAATTTTTATTTCTTTCCTTCCTTTCTTATTGATTAGTTAAATTATTTCTATCTATGTGTAGTATACATGTTTTTGTGCATATACAATATGGATACAAATTTTTGTTGTTGTTGTTGTTATCGCAACAAAATCCTATAAAATTTA
Source organism: Schistosoma mattheei (assembly GCA_944470405.2). Classification (NCBI taxonomy): domain Eukaryota; kingdom Metazoa; phylum Platyhelminthes; class Trematoda; order Strigeidida; family Schistosomatidae; genus Schistosoma; species Schistosoma mattheei. Next base: position 21,768,452 of record OX103948.1, on the reverse strand, counting down.
ACTAATCAAATAATTAGGATACGAACTAGCCACTTTGCAGTTTTATGATAAGGCGAATTATACATATCTAAAACTGGGCGAAGAGGATGACCCGTCTTGTGAACTTTAGGTAGACCATATAGTCACGGTGTGTTCGATCCAGTAGGCTTGAGTGAGTCATGTATGTCAAGAGTAAGAATACCTTTATTTTTTAATTCCTTCAGTGAGTTAGTTAGCAATTTTTCTGCCTTCATATTTAAGTCCTTAACGTCGTTGAGTTTCTGAAATTTTGTCGGATCATTCAAAATCACGTTCATTTTATTAATGTAATCAGCTTTGTTTATAAGAACTAGCCCCCCTCCTTTGTCCGGCTTGCTTATGATAATAATTCATATGGTTATTTTACATTTTATAACAAATAATTATTATCAGAATGGGTTTTGTGGAGAGTTTTAGAAATTTCACAGGTTGAAATCATGAGTCAATTGAAGCTAGACCACCATGAAAAACCTGGAAGCACTGGATGGCCGTTTCGTCCTAGTATGGGACTCCTCAGCAGTGGTCTAGCTTCAACTGACTCATGATTTCAACCTGTGAAATAATTTATTGATTCATTATGAAGATTTATGTTTAGGATAGAATGAATGTCTTGAATTTAAAATCTCTGAAATTATAGGTTTAAGTATCTTTTTTTATCTTTCAACATTGAATATTTACTTCAAATCAACTCCATGTTCAGATGAACTATATAAATGATGGGGATAAGTAGTTTATATAATCAACTTCAAAACATTGTATTGTAGTTTTATTAACCCTCAATTTGAACACCGATTACCACGACGTGCAATGCTGACTAGTGTTGGAGATGGTTGGAAGAATGTTAGGGGCGGTCAAACCCAAACGTGGCACCAGTCATTGAAGTCACTAACTCCTAGTCTGAGCCATGTTGGTAGATGTAGACTAGTTGGTTGGGGTCCGCGCGACTATCGTAACCAATGGTCGGAGACTCTCGGTGACATGGCTCAGAATCGATCACAATGACGTAGGTGTATACACTCTCTGTCTTCCTTTAAACTATGACATTAAAATCGCTTCATATCTTTCTTTCTACGAACTAATTCTTTATTCCTGAACTATATCCTTATATGCAATCTTTATTTTACATATTACCACCAATGAATCAACTACTTCTATGAATCCGGTGTTCATTTTGTTGTGCTAATGAGGTGTGGCAACTTGGACCGATTCATATATGTGCCTGGTCCTACGATGTAGCTGACTGACTGACAAACCTCAATCTATTGATTCTAGTTCAACGTGACTCAATAATAATTCTACTTAATTTTCGATAATAAAATGCATGGCATCAAGATGAACATATTACTTGTGTACTTAGTGACGATTAAATCAGGTTAAGTTAAAATGAACGAAAGAATACTTCTAGTATTTATTAACACCTCACCATTTTTGAATCATTAAATGTGTAGATAAAATATCGTGACTAAATACTAAATCAGTACATTACCGGTAACGTTTGTTTTCTAGTGAGTTTAAATATTTTTCATGTTAATGTTGAGTTTTTTTCTTTCATTCTTGATCTATTAACAAGTTTAATAACTGGAAGTTGTATGTTTCTTTTGTTCATGTTGGGATAAGTACTGACTGAATTGAATGGTGATATAGAATTGAGGCGGAATAATTCTTCAGTTTATGTTCTCTAATTTGTTTTTTTTTTTGTGTGATTAATTTGTTGAGTAAATTTAAGTTAAAGATTATCCCTCATAATAGAAGATAAATATCGGAATAAGTCTTCACTACAGTATTTCTTTTATATTTCTAGTAAAAATGTAGTAGTCTATAACAAAATAAGTACTTAAAATTACTACCAGAAGGGTTCTTTTGGAGATTTTAGTAATTTCAATAGTTGAAATCACCGTTGGATGCCGGCTCAGTAGTCTAATGTTTAAGCGCTCAGGCGCGAGACCGATAGGTCCTGGGTTTGAATCTCGCGGGTGGCGGGGTCGTGGATGTTCACTGCTGAGGAGTCCCATACTAAGACGAAACGGCCATCCAGTGCTTCCAGGTTTTTCATGGTGATCTAGCTTCAATTGACTCATGATTTCAACTTAAAATTACACCCATTTTTTATGATTTCAAGCAGTTGAAACGTTAATGGACAAAAAGTTGTACCCTGTTTACTTGATAATTGTCTACCGGTTATGTTGGTAAACTCATCCTTTTTTTTTTACGAAATCTTAAGTCATATCTGTCATTCTAGTAGCCAGAATAACGAACTATTTACTAATAATGCTTTAATTGAATATATATTGAAAAACTCTAATAGGATTTTGATTAGTAATAAGTGAAACGTAGTGCATTTTAGTACAGAATAAAATCTGCTATTCAGTAAACTGATTTGGATCTGGAAGCTTTACAGCTTAAAGGGGAAGCAACTTCAGGATATGATGAATTAAATTTGATGGTTACAGTTGACGGTTGATAGATTTTAGGAGCCACTAAGGAATACCGTTTGTTTACACTTAGTGACTAAAAATATAATTTAATTAGACATTTTGTTTATTTTTGAAGGGTATCAAGAAATACGAATAAATGTATCTGGACATCCATAAAATACACAGTGCAACTGAATAACGGAATAAAAATTTATGTTCTGTGCTTTGAGTTATACATTTTTTGTCAGGTTTATTGATACTATCCAGCTTCTTAGACTGAAGTAAGTGAATTGGAGTTCGAACTTACAACTGATGCATTTGGCTTTTCTGGGGATCACTCCCTCAGCCATTCACCTAGAGGTCTTATCTATTAAGCAATGCAGCATTGTTAAGAGATACTGTTCTATGTTACCTGGTAACGTCATCCGTTCCCACCGCTTTGAAACCAAAGTTATTTAACTTCCTTTGGGTGAACCATCTGTATACATAGACACAATTTTGTCGCCGAAATTCTACTTTTTGTGCTCTGAATTTTGTAAAAAACACGACGTGTGAATGCAGCTAGTGAACATTTTGAGAGTAAGAGCGAACTTTCCCTACTGTCGATTGTACTAGTTTAATTTGGAAACGTTTATAGAAGTGGTCCTCGAACCACATCAGTAGGGGAAAAAAGCCAGTAACTCAATTTATGTTATCCTTACTTTGCTAGCTAAAAATGTTTACGATCAAATATAAGTTATATGATTCGTTCACACACACACATAGAGATTGGCACCACCTACCATTGGTATTATAATCAGTTGACAAAATAAACCGGTCAATATAGCTTTTGGTTCATTTAATTGTTCTCTAATCATAATTGGATCATTACAACAACCGACAGATAATGCAAGCATAAAAGCAATTATTGCTGAACTCCAATCAGATACAATATAAAATTTCTGTGGTCTTAATAATACTGTTAACCATAGATAATTTTTCCATACACCATGACTTTTATCATCCTGTATTAAACTATTATTGTTACTATTCAACTCTTCTATTAATTTGTTATAATAATTCATTTGTTGTTTTGGTACATAAATTTTTGCTTCAGTAATTTTAATTTGTGTTTGATCTTGTATTGTAACAGTATATCCTTTATTATTATTTAATTGATATAATGTTTCTTCTTGTAATTGTATTTGATGTTGTCTCATACTTTCTGGACTAGTGATTGTTTTTGTCACTGTTGTTGTTGTTGTTGTTGATGTCGCTGTTGTTGAATGATTCTGTGGATGATAATGTTCATCAATGATATTTAATGAATCAGTTAATTTTGTCAATGATTCAATATGTTTTCTTGATGTACTATTTAACCAAATTAATGAAGTAGTAATTTGACTATGACCTAAATTCTCTGCATGTATATAAAATCCATTAGTTGTATTACATTTTATCTCTAAATATAAAGTAATACATAGAGAATTGTTATGATTATTATAAGTAGTACTATCAGTAGTATTTTCACAATGATATAAATGAATATTAGAATGTATTCTCTTAGAAAGTGATAAAGCAATCACATAACCATTAGAAGATGTAATTTTATACAATAAAGTTGTTGCTGTCTTATTATTATTATTATTATTATCATCTATTGACGATTGATTAATCCCTACTGTTTGACTGATAGATTGAGCTAATTGTGTTTTAATAATTTGTTTCCATTGTTCAGTATATTTACAACAACATGTACATGTTAATTCAATCCATTGATATGCACCTACACTTAATATCGGTGATTGAGAAGAATGTTTAAATATAGTATCTTCTTTATGTTGAATATCTGGTTTCAAACCTAAATCAATATGATAATCCACTGTACAATTAAGTGGTCTAAATAGATCTGATGATGATGTGGTGGTGGTGTTCATAATTGGTTGTTGTTGTTGTTGTTGTTGATGATGATGATGTAATGATGTATTACAATTTGAAATAATATAATAATGGAATATAATCATATAGAAAAAAGACGAATTAACTTTCATTGAATTAATCACCATGATCATTACAATATAAACTTTGTTATTGAATAAATTATGTTAACATATTAAAGTATCACAAGTAATGGGATCATAAGTAATGAGAATACTTTGCAAGTGAAGTGAATATTCTACTTTATAGTTGATATATACATATAATACTGCATATATTTAATCTCTCTCTCTCTATGTGTATATATATGTTGGATTTCTTGTACTCTAGAGAAATAGGTTTGAAGAGGGATAGATTAGACAATACATATCCAATAATCATAATAATAGTAGTATATTTCCCATGGTTTTGTATGGTTATCGGTTAATCAATATTTACAGTTTAATACTTGGGATATTAACCCTAACTCTTATTACATTCTATGTAGATAAATGATTGTGTACATTATCAACAATTTATATATAGATATAGATAGATATGTTTATTTTAATATGTAAAATTTGTAAGTTCCATTCAAACAAGTAGAATCATCGGTATGTTTTACTATCATGGAAACATGTTGTTCTTTTAGAAATATGAATGAAATAAAATTCATTTATAAATGAGTTGTGAAATGTTGACACTAGTTATAGAGTGGAATTTCCCAATCAAATATTAAATTTGTTTGGTAGTATTCCTTCCGTAATCACTGTAGTGATCCATCATCATATGTATCATATTCCAACATCAGCCAATCAGCTTGTTATTTGCATTTTTGTGTACCCTTCAAAAAATATATTTGATAGGTTCATCATTGTATGTCCAACTGGACAATGGTGGATAATTTTGTTTGTTGTTGAGGGAAATATCAAGAATACAGACACACACACATATATACCCATACCTATCTATGCTTATTTATGCACAATTTAGATCATGTTTTTAAAATGGTTATAATGATCCCATCGATCTAGAATGCATATATCCTTGAAAAAGTGATGACTATAGTTAGTGTGAATCTGCAAATTTTTTTTTGTAGCAACGTTTAGTCTTACTCAAAAAGTGAATACGTAAGCAAAAGCGGTGTTACTCAGGGAAGTAACATTTGTGCTTGATAAAATAGCATTTTGTTAATGATGTATCCAAACTCAGGATGAAACTCCTTGTTTGTTATCAAGATACCATTAAAATCAAAGTGTCTATGTACATGTCTTGAATATAAACCAGGGTCCTGGTTTCGAGTCTCGGTCGGAAGTCGTGAACACACTGCTGAAGAGTCCCATAATGGGGCGAAACGACTGTCCAGTGCTTTCAGGCTTTCATTGGTTGTCTAACTCAGATCGGTTCATGATTTCGGTGAAATCTGACATTCTCGAAAACCCTATACTGACAATACAAACTGATGTTCGGTGTGCTTGGTGTGCTTGATCTGCGCTATTCAATAATAAACTGTAGTCGGCGCTTCGTGTTGCCTTCTGGATTCATACATCGTTAGGATTTATTTAATAACGGTTATCGAGGTGATTGATATGCGAAGTCCAAGGAATTATCTCAAAGCCAAGGTACTACAGACTAACTGGTCAATAATAGTGATTAAAACAGTTTTAAATTCACGATGAAAGCTATAATCATATCTAAATAATGTATATTCTAATCGGTGGTAAGGAGCGGTAGTCACAGCTTAGGTTGATCAATATAATTCGATTGGAAACTATTGAGTAGTCAGTTAATGCATTTATTAACCTTCAGTCGTATGCAGATCACATTTGTGAGGTAATCAATTTTTATCAACTGTTTTTGGGATATTACTGCATATGGCCAATCACCATCTAAGTCGATGGGCTATGTTTCCTGATATATAGAAGTAAGTTGGAAGGAAGCTAGAGTGCGGCCAAATAAAAACACGGCGTTAGTCATTGTCCATTAAACTGAACCATGCGGACGAGTGCAAAATACCTGGTTAGAGTTCATGCAATAGTCGTAACCAATGATCAGTGACTTTGGATGACATAGCTCAAGAGTGGTTGGAATTGTTTATTCACTCTTTGACTATACTCTGATCCTAAGCTCGTAAATTATTTTATAGCTTTTTCTATTTCACGGACTCATTGTCTCGAATTACATGATTAATGCTTAACATTTTCTAGTACCACCATAACTTACTATTTCTACTATTTTGGGGTTCGCATTTACGATTTTTTCACTGTATTAATATACTATGGCGACTTGAACCAATGCACATATATGCCCGGTTATACGTTATGAATGACTAGTTGATTGACTATGTCTTATTCATTATTATTAAATACATTTTACAACCTGTTTTGCTGTATCAGATTATTTATCGTTGTGAAATTCACTTAAAATATAACCCCTGATTAATATTTATTTTTGTAGTAATGCGTCTTAATCGTCCAACATTTGTTATACAACGTTGTGAACCAACTGAACTTTATCTGGATGATATAGCAGGATGTTTAACAGCATCTGACGCAGGTATTCGTGGAGACCTTGATGGTATTGCGTTAAATCTTTTATCTGCTGGAAATATACCTCCCTCTTCAAATTCTCATGAATCTCTTAACTATGATCATAAATTAAATAACGACAGTAAAGATAATTATAATTACATACAACCAAAAGTTGGTGGATATAGTGAACTGTTAAGTTTAAATCATTCGTTTGGGTAAGTATAAAATTTCAAAAGGTAAACTAACAATACTTTTCAAAGTTTGCAATACTAAGCGACTATCCATTGATAGTAAGAAAAAAATTACTTTTTATTATTTTCGAAATTATTAGTTTAGGGGTCAACATTTCCAGTTGAAACTTTAAGAAATTCTCATAGTTTGTACATTTACTACAAATGACTGTAAAAGTTGTTGAAAATTGCATGATGTTGAATACCTTCTCTTCTATTTTGAATCCCTCATAGCACAACACACAGATAACCGCTTGCAAACACACATCTCTTATTCTCAGTTGCCTGTTGTTACGATAACTGAACTCTAAAATATTTGTTATCCACATTTATCTACGTTTGCATATTTTGCTGCCTGAGGACGAATTCCTCGAGATATGAATAAGACTTCTACTTGTGCGAACCAGACTCTTAAATTATTAGCTCCTTATGCTGGGAATCTGAATTCAAGTATAGTATTAACTGCACTTAAAATGGGGTCAGACCAGTTGGGTAATGAAGTTGGAGCGTTTATAGGGGACCTTCAATGTCACTAAGGTTATTGGGAGAGTACATCAAATAAAAAATAAACTAGCGAGTCAGATAAAATAAACAATATAACAAACAGAATAAACGTCGGCCTCACCAGATAATTGTGGTGGACCCAAAATTATATCAACTCCAAAAATGATAATAAAGTTATTACGTCCAAAAATTAATGTTTTAATATATTAAATATAATTTATAAACTCTAGGAAAAGTTACAAGACGTTACTTAAATTGACAGGCCTTGGCGTGTTCGAGCTGCATTTGGCATAATAATCCACAGTTATAGGTGATAATTCCAATAAAGGTTGTTATAATTCCAACGGTATAGCCAGATGGGATATTTAATGGGAATGTGACTGGTCTATAAATGTAGGTAACAAGTATTTTGGAGGTCAGTTATCGTAACAACAGGCAACTGAGAACAAGAGATGTGTGTTTGCAAGAGCAGTGTATTTGCAAGCGGTTATCAGTGTGCTGTGCTATGAGGGATTCAAAATAGAAGAGAAGGTATTCAACATCATGCAATTTTCAACAACTTTTACAGTCATTTGTAGTAAATATACAAACTATGAGAATTTCTTAAAGTTTCAACTGGAAACGTTGACCCCTATACTAATTAATTGGCCCATAATACCTTTTTGCGCTAGATTCGTTCATCAATTTGGCCACAGAGCATTTTACATTATAGTTGATGTTAGTTTATTACGAAAACCCTAACATCAAAGCCCCTATTACAATAATAAATATCTAACTTTATCTGGAAACAATATGACATAGATGAAAAATCTATTTGGTTCTTTTTAAGAGTTTAGGAAAACGGATAATCTGTCGTCATAAAGATACGTTTCTATATCATCTTTTTTCTTCTCAATTTACTGACAGATTAATCTCTCTATACTTTGTTTCCCTTCCCCCCTCATAAACTACTCATTTACAAAGATTTTTCTGAATGGTTAAAAAACTAATTAAAAATGAATCGCCCTTATTTTAAGTTCATCTCACCAGGAATACAAATGATAATTAAGTGAGAAACAAAAACAAAACTATCATTCCCATCTTATCTCTTTTTATTTATTTTATAGTACTATCTATTTGGGTGAAACATTCTCGGCACATATAAATTTACATAATGAAAGTAATCAAATTTGTTACAATGTTGAATTAAAAGTAAGTATGGGGATTTGTGAAGATTATAATATTTTCATAGTTGAATTTATAAGTCCGATCTAAGCTAGATTACCATTGAAAACTTGGAAGTATGAGACAACTGTTTTGTCTTTATTTATTTATTTGTTTATTTATTTGAACACATAAATATTGGTACAAGGCGGCGTCAACTATATATGCGCCACACAAAACAACGAGAATGGGAAGAGAAAAAAAGGAAGGTAAGGAGAGTAACAAAAAAGAACAATAACGAACAGATTAGTGTAAGGTAGTGTAATAATAATAATAATAATGGGGGAGACGGAAAGGTACAATCAGAAGAAACCCTTCAGTTAAGGAAGATACAACCACTTTTGTTATGAAGAAAGTAAAACGTTACAACAGGATCGCCACTGGCTTCTATTCTGAGCCATATCTGATAACGTCTCTAGCCACTGTGTAGCACCATCTCTCGGACCCCAACTCGGGAGTCGTGAAGGACCGACAGAAGCCAGTCCTTTGCAGCTTTCTTTCATACCACGACACCATGTCATGCACTGACCACCTCTCCGCTTCTTCCAACCAGTCCCAGAGTCGGCAAATAATGCACGACGTGGAATTCTCTGGGACGACATTCGTAGAACATGTCCAAGCCACCGAAGTCGGTGTTTCAAGATGGTGACACCGATTGCATTATCATCTCTGTGCCCGAACACGTGATGCCGAACCTCTGTATTACTAACATGGTGTTGCCACTGGATGTCAGCAATCCTTCGGAGACAACGATGATTGAACACAGAAAGTCGTTTAACATACTCAACTCAGAGAGGCCAGGTTTCACAAGCATAGAGCAGAACTGCTCTCACTGACGCGTTGTAGATCCGACCTTTTACAGCCAGCCTAACATCACAAAGGCGCCAAAAATGGCCCAGATTGGCATAAGCCGCTCTAGCTCTCACTATGCGTGCATTGATCTCATCACTCAGGCCACTGCCAGCACTTACATAGCTACCTAGATACACGAACTTTTCGACTACTTCTATCTGCTCACCATCCAGGGTGATTACAGGATTAGAATCCTGCCAGTCTTGTAGAAGTACTTCGCACTTCGGAGGTGCAAAGCACATACCGTACCTACGGACATTGATTGCCAACTGATTAAGTGCGGATTGCATGCCTTGGGCATTATCGCACAGTAAGACAATATCATCCGCATACTCAAGGTCGAGAAGTCTTTCTCCAGGCAACAGATCCACACCACCATTACTTACATTCATCAGAGCTGTTTCCAGAATGTCATCGATGGCGAAGAGGAATGGTGAGATTGGGCAACCCTGTCTAACCCCACTGCTTGAATGGAACAATGGAGAGAGGTGGTTGTATGCCCTCACTCTGCCTGAAGTGTTTGTATATAGGGCCTTTAAGATGTTGATAAACTTCTCAGGCACACCTTTCTTCAATACACAATCCCAGGATTTGATTTTCCTCGTTGTGTTGCGATTAAAACCTTTAATTAATCAGTCTTCATTGCGTTATGTACATCCTAGGCAGATCCTTCGCAATATAGTATGTAATTATTACTTTTTTTATAGGTTTGTATTACAAATGGGAATAGGGTAGAGGAAGCGCGTTTCGTTTGTTCTTAGAACTCATCGGCTGTATCTACATTTATCCTAGTGTTGATGTTCAAATTAAGACTCGAAGCTAGAACAAGTCTCGCTTCCTGTATTACACCATCATTTACAACCATCCCTAACTTGAGACAGCTCCTAAAATCTCTGAATGTGTAATAATTTCATCATTATATAATCTTAGGGAATTAAAAACCTAGGAAAGTTATGTAAACCGTATGTTTTTTCTGGAATGTATGAATTATAAACTAACCCTCCTTTATTTGTTAATGCCTGTTATAATTACTGATGATCCATAGTTTTTCGCTTCATCTAAATCTTGAATAATTTTTGTTACTTGTATTGTTGTTTATCTCTCCCAGTTAATATTTCTCAACTGTTTTGACTGATTCTTTACGGTCAGTTGGGTTAGTTCTTTATGGTTTGAACTACATTGTTATATATATATATATATATATATATATATATATAGGCTCCACGTTGCTTATAATTACGTGATTTACTGAAACAACTTGACTATTCTTGAGATGTCACATTATGTATTAACGATACTAAATCTTCATGGAAGTAGATACGAGGAAAAACTTATGTTGTGATTCTAACAGTTTACCCAGTCTAAATGAGCTTAAATGTAACTTTAATTTCATTGAGGTCTTTTTCAATACATCTATCATACAAGACTTCTCTTTTATCAAGTTGTGTAGGCAGACAGTAGGGAATTATTGTTGAATTGTTGTGTGTTGGTCATTCTGTCTATCCAATCCTTATAGAACTCATTTCGTATTAGACGAGTTTAACAAACTCTTGGTATTCAAGATTATCGAAATCAGTTACAATTAACAACAGTAATTGACCAAGTTTATTCAATACATTTATCGAAGAGATTAAAGAGAATTGATTTTCTGAATAAATTCTTGCATATAGATAGATGTCTTTATAATATATTGGAGTGTGTAATAAAAGAATGCTAACGTATTAAAATAGCCATGAGCTAACATGAGGAAAACGTTTTACATAGTAATGAAACTTAGAGAAAGTTTCACATAAAGATGAATTTTTACGGATAGAACAGGAATTCAAATTCATTACGTAATAAAAATGATTTTCAAAGCTTACAATATTGTAGATAAGATCATACTTTTGAACTATTAGTATCGTGCCATGTTTTTTTCCTCAAGGTTTTTGACAATTCACATGCTACTATCCTGAATTCCACTTTTTTGTTCTTGTTAAGATTCAGTCTGTACTACTAATTCATGCTCTACTGTATATAAGATAGCAACCGATGGTTAGAGACCTTGAATGACATGGCTCAAAATCGTTTGCAATGACGCAGGTGCATACACTCTTTGTGTTCTCCCAAATTTTAATCTCCTAATTCCTCCCTGTCTTTTTTCTCTTTCCAAATTTATTTCACTGGATTATACTCTTTAAATAACATCTCCAAACCCTAATCTTCCCGATTACTGCTTATACTCTTATTACCTCTACCACTACGGGATTTGAATCGACAACTGCATCTCTGTGCTAATGTGGTGTGGCAACTCGAACTGATGTACATACGTACGAAGTTCTGCGTTGGTACTGACTGACTACTGTATATAAATTTAAAGAAATATTTTAATGATATTAATTTCAGTTGAACTTTCTTTAATGGAGATTCCTAAGAATGTATCCACTTACCAATCGAGAATGAGTATAAAACAATCCTCTTCATGTATTTTATTATGTTTATTTTCTTAAATAATTGACAAAAATCGAAGCAGACCTAATGAAAAAATATTGCTTACTGATGTTGAAGTGCACATTTACACATAACAGCAGTGTATTCTGCTCATCTACGGACATCTTATGATGTTATATTACTGGGTATATGTAGCATTGAATTCTTTTAATCACAGTTTTTGAATTGAAGTTTCAGTACATACATAGAACCAGCAATTATTGATCTTTAATATTTGATTAGTTTGGTATCATATTTCTTCATTGCAATACTCTATGGTCTAAAATTTTTAATGTTAGATTGACTGTTAATCGAAGCAAGTATAGTATTTTCCGTAAGTATTGTCATTTCATTCTGTTTGTGTGTGGGCTGTGATACTGCCCGGGTGCCCAGACCGAAGCAAGTGGTTTTCTTAGGGGGCCACACCCCGAGCCCTCGTCCTTAAGGTCTGACCCACAAGGCAGTGGAGCATCGTGAGGAGGTGCAGTCCCATGGTAGCCGGTGACCAACGATTAGTTCATACGCCATTTGTTCCCGCAGGATATACTGGAGCCCATGTGCACCATTGGTTTGGGATCCGGTTAAAGCTCCGAGCATTCGCTTTTCGTCCTCATTTTCGTAAGCAACGCCCCCGCTAAAAGAAGGTAGTGAATAGGACTCCCCTGTATACGCGAGGCCGTGTGAGAGCATTTCGAGAGGGAGGGCGGGCCCACCCCACTCTCGGTCATACCAGGGCACTCGGGGGTTGTATCTTCCTTAACTGAAAGATTTCTTCTGATTGTACCTTTCCGTTCCCTCCATTATTATTATTATTATTATTATTATTATTATTATTATTATTATTATTATTATTATTATTATTATTACTATTATTACATCACCTTACACTAATCTATTCGTTATTGTTCTTTTTTTCTTTCCCTTCGAATTCTCTTTGTTTTGTGTGGCGTATATGTATTTGGTGCCCTCTTGTACCAATATTTATGTGTTCAAATAAATAAATAAAATAAAATAGTGCTAGATTTATAGCCTAGTAATTAAAACATAAATTGAAATCTCACTCCACCTATTTCAGTTTGAGGAACTGGATAAGATCTTTGATCGTTCATATAATTAAAGTTTAGATCATATCTCACATACATACACATCTTTAGTACATGAGTCAATTATGCTGGGTAATGGTTATATAATATATAACAGCTCACATGAAATTGAGTTTGTTCACAATTAATTCTAATAAGTCATTTTGTTAACTTATTAACGAATTGAGTCATCCTTACAACAACAACTTATCTATACCATTGCATCTTTACTACTGTGCGAATGTATGAACATGTATGATTGTGCATTGCCTACTGCCCACGCATTTACTCAGGCTGCTAACCTTACTATTAACCGCTCAATTGATTCATCCATTTCACTATGTATATATATTTCCATGTTATTCATGTTCATTGCTCTCTCACGCTTAATAGTACTGGCTTACTTCGTATTCGATTCGCTGACTCACTCGCTCGCTTACTTGCCTGCTTGCCTTTCGGCACAACTCTTCTATGCTTGTTTAACGCATCTGTAATTTGGGATATCTGTGTGTGATCCCTTAATAAACGTAATCAAAGCTTCGTATTCGCCTTCTGATTAATATACTGTCGGGGCGTTATATAGGACGGTTATCAAGACGAACTGTATACGAAGTTTGAGAATTATATTGAATACCGGCCACCACAAATACATCCAATTAGTTATCATTGAAATAAATCACAAATTATTTATATTTTTATCGTTTTTCTTCAGAAGGCATCTTATAGATTTCATATTCTACACTTTTTCTATACTTTTATTGCTTTTTACATTTATGAGTAGACTTTTACAGATAAACTTCTAAGTGTTAAGTCAATTTAATGACTTTGCACCGAAGTATTCACGATTTATAGATTGTACTGATATAGAATTACTTTTCTATATTGTTTACTAAAATAGATACTTTTTTTATAATTTAGTGTTTTGTTTTGATTATACTCTCCTTTCAATTCATTTATAAAGCAATAATGATGCACTGAAAGGAACTCCGTTCTTTCCTCTCGTGTATTTTAATGTGAATACAGTGGTCTTGAGTGCTATTAGAGGTATGAGGGTGGCTATCACTTCCCGGTTGCCCACACCGTGAAAGGGTTCTTCTGGAAACACCTGAAAAGGGAATTGGATTAGAGGTGGTCTTAGTGACCTGAGAGCGTGACCTCAGTGCCCAACGGACAACTGCTTGAGGTCGGTCACACACGACCTTTTTATGAGTAATTTTCGTGTTAGCTTCGTACTTGTTGAGACCTTATCGCCGGAGACGGATATCCGTGGGATAAGGTGAGGTGTGCATTTTTAGGGTCTACCTTTTTAACCCCACCCCTTCTTGTGGGAAGGCAACATCGCTGTCATGCTGGTTGTCTGGAGGAAACGCCTAACTGCTGTCACACCTCTGTGCAGTCAGCAGTACGACTTCGCCTTCGGACTTTGGGTTTGTTGCTTTTAGTCTTACCGCTCTTGAACCGACCTGTGTGACATGGTATGACCTTGAGGAACGGTTGTTCCAGACAGTATAGCTCGGTTGCTTCATCACGATGGGCAAACCCGACCACCACGTCAAAGTGGCAACAACGGTCGTGTTATGTAGAATGATGAAAAACATCTAGATAATTTACACCCTTAATACTAATGATATGAACATTATACTCGTTAAATAAGTTAGTGATTATTTGGAAACAGTAAATTTTTACATAACATGTTGGATTTTAAAGCAAAATATGCCGAGTTTGAGTCCCATTGTGAATATCAACTTTAGGATAAAGATACGTTCAAATGATAGGACACAACGCGCCTCCTAGATTTCAATAGTTTCTTTGTCTACATACAACAAACATCTTCATATTCAGTTTTTGTTTTCTTGCTTCACATTATGACTAGTATTATGTCATACATTAAAACTCCAGTTAATGTTTCTTTCTAAATAATAAATCACTTGGTTTTCAGTTTACATGGTAGTAAGATGTTGGCAGATTTTGAATGAAATCGTTGAGCTCTAAAAGGAACATTGAACAGATAAAGAAAGCCAAAATAAACCCAAATACGAATTTGTGAATCTCTATATCTGTCTTCTGTGTGTTGTGTAGCTTCTTGATATTAAAGATTGTTGTGACTGTGGCTGCAGATTTGACGGCAGCGTATTATCAATCGGACCAAAGACGCGTAAACACGTGAGAACAACCTAGAGTTCTGATTGATCCCGCTTCCCTGTCTAGCCCAGCCAGTTGAGTCCAGAACGCAAGTCTCAGCCTCTGAGATATGAATCATTATATTTCAAGCATACTGAGTTTATATACCAATCAAACCGACCACAACGTACCAATAAAATATGAAACAACATTTGTACAAGAATTAGCCAGATGTGGGTGTGAATGAGGGAGGTAGCGATTAACAGACGGGGAATAATCCATGAATGGTAAATGGTATAATAATAGTTCATAGGTCAAAATAACGAGCATACGGACTTGATAAGAACACTCGAGCAATTCAATACAGCTCACCCGTCCATAAAATTCACATATGAGAAAGAAAATGGGGGTAAAATAGCCTTCCTAGATGTTCTGCTTACAAGGAGAAAAGATGGATCGCTAAAAAGAAACATAAACAGGAAAATGACATGGACGGGTCAATCTACTAACTTTTTCAGTTTCGTTCCTCTACAAAAAAAGGAACCTTATCAAGACACTACATCATAGAATCAAGACTATATGCACTATGGATACGATTGAAGATGAAACAAAGACATTGTTTACAACCCTGAAAGAAAATGGATATCCAGAGAAATTTATAAATAAAAACTTAGTCAATAAAAGACAGCGTAGAGAATGTCCAACGGTAAATAGAAAGCCTCTATATATATGCTTACAATTCAGAGGCGACGCGCCGAGTGAAATGTTAAGACTTAAGTTAAGTAGATCAATTCAAAGGACTTTTAACGCAGCTAAACTACAACTAGTATTCTCCACACGACCAATAATCACCCCGAGGTTGAAAGATAAATTACCTAGACTAGCCACCTCCTTCTGTATCTATCAATTCAACTGCTCCTGTGGAGCAAGTTATATTGGCAGATGTTCTAGGAATTTGTACATTCGGGCTCGTGAGCACCTACCCGTGTGGTTAAGCAAAGGTGTTGTCAAAACTGTTAACAGCTCCATCTTAGACCATTTAGTCCAAACAGGACATACAGCCAACATGGAGCAATCTTTTGCAATAGTTTATCGTATCAACAGCAGTCTACCTAATTCCGTCAGACTGCGAATCCTACAGACGGCTGAAGCAATTGCTATTCGGATCAAAAAGCCAGAGCTTTGTATCCAAAAGAAGTATGTTCAGCCACTCCTTTTACCCTGGCTAACTAGCTAATAATCAATCTTATAATGTGGTGACATAACCTGATTAATGTTCATTTTATGTCCACCCTTGAATCTACTATATTTGACCTAATTATTTTACATATTACGCAATTTTCGATTTGTAATCACAATATTCTCTCTCTCTCTCTCTTACCCCATGTTGACCATATTTATTCTGATCATTATTTATCTCACAATTTTATTTCGCTTATAAACTGATTCAAGTTAACACTACTTTATATTAGTCAGCCCCAACATTAACGATTTTATTTATATAACAAACAATTCCTGATTCACATATTCACAATTTCCAAATGATGATGTACTCTCTGCCTTAAATCTGACCAATTTTATGGATTATTAATCTGGATTTATAATTGTCGAACCTGATGAGAAATTTATTGAAAAGAATATTCTCCGTTCGTACAATTATGTTTTCAAAATAAAGCTCACAATAAAAGGGACATGAATAGGAACAGTTTAGTTACATAACAATTATACAATTAAAAATATACTCGTAATATTGGTCCATAAATGGATCTCAAAAAATTGTCATTCATTATTCTTATCGGGATACAACACTTACCCTTTTTGAAGATTCGGAATTGATATCCGGATTTTAAATTTTCGAGTTCATCCTCCCCTGCGAAAAAGTGTTGGATCCTCATATACCAAAGTCACAACTGAGATGTTTGTCAGAAAAAATGCAATTAAATTGATCAATCTCAATTTGTTAGTCATTTTATCTCGAAGCTCATGAATTGTGTATTTTATTTCAGTCTTTATCTTCATTGAAGATTTTGATAATACTTTTGTAGTTTTTGTATCGAATATCTACTATGTGACTGATTAAACTAATCAGTGGTATAGGAGTAGGTTGGAAGAAAGCTAGGGGCGGCCAAACCAAAACATGGCACAAGTCCATGAAGTCACTGACAAGTGGACTGAGTCATGTTGGTAGGTGTAGACTACCTGGTTGGGGACCGCGAGATGATAGCAACCGATGGTTGGAGACCGTGAATGACATGGCTCAAAATCGTTTGCAATGGCACAGGTGCATCCACTCTCTGTGTTCTCCCAAATTCTAAACTTCTGAATTCTTCATGTCCCATTTTTCCTCTTTCTAAATTTATTTCACTGTATTATACTCTTTAAATAACATCTCCAAACACTAATCTTCCCGATTACTGCTTATACTCTTACTACCTCTACCACTACGGGATTTGAATCGACAACTGCATCCCTGTGTTAATGCGGTGTGGCAACTCGAACTGATGTACGTACGTACGAAGTTCTACGTTGTTACTGACTGACTGACTGAATCTGAAACTCTTTGGTTTAAATTTTAAGCGACTTATTTATTTGAATTTTAAGGTGGATTGGATATGTGTTATGCTAGAGATTCTTATTACAAATAGATACTTCTTTGTGATTGTCTAATCGATGATATCACCTTCTGCGTAAACTATAATCATCAGACTTGTTTCCTGTAACTATATATTGTTTTCCTTCGATATTTTATTGATTACATTCGTTTTATAAATATGTAGGTTGCTCTTCACAACCGTATCGAATCGATCACTTTACCGATATTCACTTCTTTAAGTGGTCATTCTAATAGTACTGTTGGTTCACGTAATTCTTCAACAAATTCAGAATCATCAAATACTCATACAACTCCAGGTCTGTGTAATAATGCTGGTGAAATCAATACTAAGGATAGTATTTTGATTTACAACCAGGACAATCATTGAATGCGATTATCAGTCATGAATTGAAAGAATTAGGCGTTCATAACCTGCGATGTACGGTCTCATATTTTCAAACTAGTTCTCACGGTAAATCAGAAAGTTCATCTCATGTGGTAGCATATGAATCTCCACGGTTAACATCAGGTTAGTGTTTATCTATTGTTATCTTACATGTACAATTATATCTGTCCACTTATTGATAATTGAAGCTTTCAATTTGAACTAAGCTCACGACCCATTCATATTTCAATTAAATTTTGCGTCTACGATTGATCACTGAGTTGTGACCAATGTTAAATATGTCAAGTCTTGCCTAATACTGATCAGATTCTATCGATTGAACCCGCCAAGAAGCAACAGTTTCTTCAACATGCTTTGAATATTTGTTACGCTGTTTACCTCAACCTCTTATGCTTGTTAGTATGATATATAGTGGATTAAAAAAGACTAGTGGCAACCAGATAAAAACAAAATGTCAGTTCAGTGAGTTTATTGACTTTCGGTTTTGTGGCAATGTCTGTCATTTGAAGCCATACCTCAGAAGTACATAAACCTCCTGTAGGATCTTTAGTTGAACACTACTAGTCGAGTCAGAGGTTATGGCAAACTGTCACCTGATTTGGCAACCTCAAGTAGTGTCTGGAATGGCTGTCTACTATCTTCATTTTTGTTCAACCTCATCATAGACCTACTGCTGGAGATAAAGTCCTCGTCGTTTAAACTTTCGGGAATCGATCTCCAACCGGGAGATCCACTTATTGATTTAGAATACATCGATGACATACACCTCTTTGGTGATGACGCTGATATAATGCAGTGTTTTGGTAGCAGGATGTTTGGAATTCCTTTGTTACCCTCTAAATGCAAGTTGTTGCTTCAAGACTGTCCTACGTGAACACCTGAACTAAGGATAGATAGTGAAGTAGTCGAACACATCGACTACCTCACTTATCTTGGGAGTTCGCTCAGCCAAAATGGGTTGGTGTCTGACGAAATCACTATACGGATTTAAAAAGTTTGTATAGCTTTTACCAACTTACGTCACCTTTAACGAAGGTGAGATATCCATCTATCAATTAAGAGACGAGTATGCTGCACGGCAGTTCGTATTATTTTACTATAGGGCTGCGAAACATGGCCGTTAAGTGTGAAGGATACTCGTAAGTTACTAGTATTTAGTCACAGATGTCTTAGAAGTATTCCCTGCAACTGTTGGGATCACCGGGTAAGTAATAGTGAGGTCAGACGCAGGGTATTAGGGAATGCTGTTAAATCAGTTGGTGAGGTTGTGGATTTTCATCGACTAAGATGGTTGGGCCACGTATTTCGCATGCTCAGTCACCGATTATCACGACACGCAATGCTGACTATTGTTGGAGATGGATGAAAGAATATTGGGGGCGGCCAAACCAAAACGTGGCATAAGTCCTTGAAGTCGCTAACCTCTAGTCTTAGCCATATTATTAGTAGATGCAGACTATTTGGTTGGAGTCCGCGGGACTCGTATCCACTGGTTGGAGACTGTGGGTGACATGGCTCAGAATCGATCACAATGGCGTAGGTGTATACATTCTTTGTCCTCCTTTAAACCGTGAGATTAAAATTGCTTCACATCTTTTCCTCGACGAACTAATTGTTTATCCCTGTATCATATCTTAATATGCGACCCTTTTTTACTCACTACTACTAGTAACTGTCTCTATGAGTTTGGTGTTCATCATGTTGCGCTAATGGAGTATGCCAACTTGGAACGATACACATATGTGCCTGGTCCTACGTTGCAGCTGACTGACTGTGGGTATGATCCACTTCATCGAGATGCATTGCGGTTCTGTTCGATGTTTTTAACTAATGGTTATTTATGATTATGGAATGTTAATTTTCATGGTCCAAAATTGGTTGTCGTGTTGTATTTATACTTTTTTATTGGAAATCTATTCTTTGTAAAAATGTTTTTGACTGTCAGTGGTACTATTACAATGAATTTCATATTATTATTCGTCAATTCACATTACTTTGTGTCTATGAGGTCTGGTAATTCATCATAATACTGGTCTTTAGCAGGTGGACAAATTCACATCATAACACTTGATGTTAATTAACTAAAATGTTGCTGAGTTCCATTGAGAACTTAATTCAATATTTTGTGTATTGCATCATAATAAATTAGCTTCAAAATGTTACATAATCAACATACTTATAGTAAGCAAAGGGAAAGTATCTATATAATACGTGAAATTTAATCTGTTACAACTTTAACTGATGTGTACATATGAATGTATATTACAAGTGAGATTTTTAGTTACACAGCGTTCTAGGAGTTGAACTTTCATCGGGGATATTCACTTGTTGACTTGGAATATGCCAATGATATAGTTCTCTTTGGTGAATACGCTGACAAAATGCAGTTTTCTGACCACTGTAAGCAACAATGCAAGTATGTTCGGTATACGATTCCCCCCCCCTCGAAATGCAAAATGTTTTCCTTAATTCTAATCTTCTGAATTCTTCATGTTCCCTTTTTTTCTCTTTCCAAATTTATTTCAATGGATTATACTTCTTGGATAACATCTTCAAAATTTAATCTCTCCGATTACTGCTTATACTTTTACTACTTCCACCATCATGGGATCTGTGTGCTAATGTGGTATGGCAACTTGAACTGATGTACATACGTACGAATTTCTACGTTGTTGCTGACTGACCGACCTAAAAATCGTAATTTGCTCTTGTTATTATTACTTCTTCCTTTTGGAAAAAGATTGTCTCCTTAAAATATCTTTATTATATATTTTGTTAGGTGTTTCATCTCGTGATACTATTAGTAAACGTGAACCAATTACATTTCAACGCTTATATAAGTTTATGGTAGGTTAAAGCATTATTTATATATTGAGTTATTAAATTTTGTAATTCCAAATTCTTATAAAAGTTGTTTATTTACAATAAACAAGTTTGATACCGATTAGCTAAGAAAGTAAACAATTGTTTCATGTATTATTCATCCTGTTTATTTGTTAAGCTGAATGATTGTACCGAGCCTAAAATATTTTGATTTGTTTTTGGTGGAGTTTTGTTCTCTGAGCTGGATGGTTTGGTCGTGGAGCTTTCATCGTTCTTCTGAACGACATCATCAGCACAAGTTTTAGGTAGAAGTGAAGTGTTTGTGCTGATGATGTCGTTCAGAAGAACGATAAAAGCTCCACGACCAAACCATCCAGTTCAGAGAACAAAACTCCACCAAAATCATCCACCTGAGCTACAAATCTTCTTCACCATTTTGATTTGTGTAGCCGGATGGTTTGTTTAGCTCTTATAGAAACAGTGTGGTACAAAAACGAATACCTAAATCTTTACTTGATAAACGATTAACTGAAATGACTGAATTCTACCATCTATTTATAGTCTTAAATCACTGGTAGTCAAATTTCTCTTTTAGGTAGGTACTTTGAGGTATAGCGTTGATCGAATTGAAACTGTCAAACTAAAGTTTTGAAATTAGTATGGTAAGACTTGTGGAGATGTTTCATAATTTAAAAATACTAATTGATCTTAGTTAATCTGTTACTGAAAACCTAGAAGCAGTGAATGTCCCTTTCGTCCTAAGGCAAGACTTTTCGAAGAAGTGCACATACATGATATCGCATCAAATTTACGACCTTCATTTGGACATTTGAAGGAATTTCACAAATACATTGAAAGAGAATCAATAGAAAATTTTCATTTGAAACAATTTTGGTGAAAAGAAAACGAATTAATTAGTTCTACCTACAGATTAAGGAAGTTATTCTTTAACTGTCATTTGAAAGAAAATAATGCGAAGTTTCCAGAAACAGGCTCTTACAATCCTAGAAGAGGATGTCGTTTGTATTTATACATCCACGTTCATGTACATTGACGAATTCAACTGCTCATATAATTCTCACTATTCTAAACTCAGCTTCTTATCACAAATAAAAGAATATTTCTCTATTTGGTTATCAATATAGTGAATTATTACCGATACTATTCAGCCACATGTACTGACTAGTCTATATATATATACATATAACTGAATACAGTTAAAATGGCATGTGCAAATGAACTGGTACAGTTATTTATATCTCCGTGATATTACAACTAGGGTATAATGTTTTTGTGATCATGAACTGATCTAAGTTGAATAATCACTGAAAACTAGGGTACACAGCAACTATCTCATCTTAGTATTGGACTTCAAATATAATGTGAGTGCAGAAATCTCGATTCGATTACAATCCGTCCTACTTACTTTGGAAGCATTCTTTTTAGGTAATGGTTATCTACTTTCATAAAACTAATAGTTATTAATTGATAACTTATTTAACAGGTACAGATTCATATACTTCGGGTCACAATCGAAATATTAGGGCCAGTGATAATACCCGTTTGCACAAATCACACTAAATGGAGTTTGGCTCGAGCTTAGAGCTTATTGACTGTAAGTCGAACACCTTGACTACTGAGCTACCGTTCGACTACGTAATTAGCAAATGTCCATTGATAAAAATAAATTCTACCTTAATTCTAATTGTACTTGAGATTATATTTAGTGTAAGGAATTGCTTTTCTCCTAGTCTAGTCAGTAGAAATACATTTCTTTTAAATTCTTTGCAATATTATCATTTCTTAATACATATATATTTATAGGTCAACAAACCTTTGGATGTTCGAAAGAAATTTTCAATAGTTGATGTAAGTCAAATGTTTCTTTTTGCTGATAGTAATTAGAGTTAATCATATTGATTGTATAATTTTGTGTTTCTTTATTATCCTGTTTGACAGATTTTAGTAACAACGTTAGTTCGTAAAATAAAATGCACTTTGTAAATTATTGTTTGTATGTTTTACTCCTTTTCTTTCCCTCTCCATATTATTATTTATTTATTTATTTATTTTAACACATAGATATTGATACAAGGAGGCACCAAATACATATGCGCCACACAAATCTCATTTGATATGTATGAGGGCTGTGATACTGCCTGGGAGCCCAAACCAAAGCAGGTGGTTTTCGTAAGGGGCCACACTCGGAGCCTTTGATCTAAATGTCTGATCCAAAAGGCAGTGGAGCAACATCAGAAGATGCAATCCCATGGTAGCCGGTGACCAATAATTGGTTCATACGCCATTTGTTCCTTTAGGATACTGGAGCTTATGTGCACCATTGGTTTGGAATCAGGGTTTTCCAACTCTAGGTGGACTCTCCGTGTCCACCAATCCGGCTACAGTACCGGACATTTGCTTTTCGTTCTCTCAATTTCGTAAAAAACACCCCCACCACGAGAAGGCAGTGACGATAACTTCCATGCTCCAAACTTATGTGTATTTAAAATATATAAAGCTCTATAACTGTGATTTTTAACACTTCAAAATTGAATATTAAAATGATGGACGCCATAAATATGACAACCTGACCTACGGATTAATCTTAATTGGACAGCCCCGGATATGTTACATCCTAGTATGGGACTCTTAAGCAGTTCACATCCGTGACTTTACTGGGAACCTATGAATAGCAGGTCTAACGGCAGCTAGTCAACTTCAAACGACTGAACTGGAATCTAATGGTCCATATATCTGACTCCAATAATTAAGCGATGTTGCTCGACTATCCTCTATCGCCTGCGGTGAAGAACTGTCTCGTATCCGATAATAGTTTATAGTCTAACTGTTCACGTATGAGACTGAAGATTCTGAATTCAGTCGCCGGTAGTGTCATGGTCGTCCACTGTTTCAGAGTCCCATACTAGTAAGAAACAACTACCATGTGCATCTTGACTATCAATCGTTCTCGAACTAAGATCAGTTTGTGATGTGAAGTATGAAAATTCCATCATCTCCAAAATTCCCTGTTCTTCTTTGCTTTTTATATTACTGAGTTATATATCTTCTTTAAGTTTTTGTTCTTTCGTTTTCAGTTAGTAGTTTAAATGTAAATAGCTTTTTTCCTGGGAAAATTAGCGAATTGGTTGTGTCTATTGAAAGATCTATTCTAATTATATTTAACCATAGTAACTAATGCGTTATTTTGTGATAACCACTCACGTCAGTCATTCCTTTGTATGACCTTTAAGGTTATTCAACCATTATAGTTCTCCTTCAGGCTGTATTGTATACAAAAGAGGGAAATCCCGAATTAATATTAGTGGAAAATTAGGTCAGGTTGTCATATTTATGGCGTCCATCATTTTAATATTCAATTTTGAAGTGTTAAAAATCACAGTTATAGAGCTTTATATATTTTAAATACACATAAGTTTGGAGCATGGAAGTTATCGTCACTGCCTTCTCGTGGTGGGGGTGTTTTTTACGAAATTGAGAGAACGAAAAGCAAATGTCCGGTACTGTAGCCGGATTGGTGGACACGGAGAGTCCACCTAGAGTTGAAAAACCCTGATTCCAAACCAATGGTGCACATAAGCTCCAGTATCCTAAAGGAGCAAATGGCGTATGAACCAATTATTGGTCACCGGCTACCATGGGATTGCATCTTCTGATGTTGCTCCACTGCCTTTTGGATCAGACATTTAGGTCAAAGGCTCCGAGTGTGGCCCCTTAAGACAACCACCTGCTTTGGTTTGGGCACCCAGGCAGTATCACAGCCCTCATACATATCAAATGAGATCTGTGTGGCGCATATGTATTTGGTGCCTCCTTGTACTAATTTTATGTGTTTAAATCAAATGAATATGGTTTGTGTTTATGAAACAAACATGAGTTCATTGAGCTTTTAACCTCATCTGTGTAGGATCAGTTTCACATACTTTGCTACAAATCACTTGATTTGATGATATTGATTAGGGTGAAACTGCTCTGTAAAGCCCAACTCTAACTATGCCAAAGTACTCCCATAATGGAAAACAAATATTTACAACGCATCAACGTGACTCATTTATCAAGTATAGATTTTTGTACACTATGTGTAAACGCCATTGCTGAAGAGCTAGATTCAGACTTTTGACGTGTTAATCGAAAGTTGAGTGGTTTAACCAGTAAGCTGCTACTTCGCTTATAATGTGATATTAATAACTAATGTCAGTTTCCCAAACTACTATGTATAATTCAGCAGTTGACTCGTATACCTAATGAAGCATAAATACTAAGAATATATTATACTGACGACCTTGAAACACCGAGCAGAACTAAGATAACCAATGTTAGGTATTAACTCGAATTAAAGAAGCTATTGTAAATAGCTTGTAACTGGAAACCATGTTTTTGATTATATTTCTTATTTTGTTCTGATTGTGTCCAATGGGTTTCATTTATTCCAAGCACCACCAGGTCGGATCTTTTCATTTTCGCAGGTTTTCGAATGATCGTCCCAATCTCTCACATTATCCGAACATTCCATGTACCTATATTAATTATTGCTCTAGGTTTTGGAAAGGGCATCGGCTTCGTGGCTTTAAAAGAATCTCAGCTTTCACCATGGAGCATCATAACTCTTGTATATGAAAGTGATCCTTCAACTCTTAAGGCAGATTTTAAATTACTTCGATTTTTTTCTGGTTTATCTTAGCAAGGTTCTCTATTACATATTGGGGTTGCTAACCCTACACCAATTCCTTCTATCTTACCTGGGTTTGGGACCAGCAGTAATTCTAGACGGTCTCCAGGTGAAGTTAATTTCATGGAATAATGCCATATATTAACCCAATTGACTTGATGTTTCGATTATCACTTATGGTCTTTTCCCGCGATAACTGATGTTGAATTGAATTTTTGACTTAAATTAACAAGCCAATCATATTTTACCTACACATTCAAATTAATAGGACCTAATCATTCAATAAGGGTTTATTTCATTTCATTATAAACAAAGATCATATAAACTCGTTATTAAATAACGTTTCTGTCAACATGTACTCCACATAATAGCTATATAGGACTTTGCGGCGTGCTTGAATATTTGGGCTACCTGTTCCTGTCATCTAGACATTTCAACAAGCTATCTGATTTCTTGTTTGTTTAAATATAATCATCAACCTATTCAGTCACTTTTATGAAATGTTCACAACCTTTCATCGTACAATTTACAAAAATGTGCAGTCAGAGACATTGTAGTTCCTGATAGTAGCATGCAATAAAAAGAATGAACATTATTTTGTTATCGATTCTTGAACTACTGTGGTGTGGGTTACTTATATTCATATCAGTAGTATATAACGGTGGACGGGCAGAGAATGTATTTCAGCCGAAGATCGATAAGGAAAGACTGGAAACGGTACGCAAGTGATATGAAAATGCATGAACAATGAAATCTGAGACAATGGACTGATATTTGCAAAAAGAGCAGTGAAGTATGAGACGACAGATTGATATTTTTCAAATTAACTATTTACTATATGATTCTCAGATTTTAGTAAGATGTTCTGTAATTTTGTGCTCAAACACATTCGATTGTCTTCACTCATGTTCTTGCTCACTACAACGCTAACATCTAACTAGTGAACACTCAATCTTTGTCGTCAGGATTGATTAAGAACTAAGAGAAAAGGAGACTTATTGAAATACTTTGTTCTGAGAATTCTGCATTATACCAAAGATATAATATTGAATAGAACCATTAATAATAATAATAAAATAAGAATAAGAATTTTCCAAATCTGTTTTGGATATATTTACTATGTCTGTAAAAAATCGTTCGTACTATTACGTAATGAGAGAGGTAGTATTTTTATTTAATTGTCAGTCAGTCTTGAGTGCTGTTAGAGGTATGAGGGCGGTTATCACTTCCCGGTCGCCCACACCGTGGAAGGGTTCTTCTGG
This sequence comes from Schistosoma mattheei, assembly GCA_944470405.2. NCBI lineage: Eukaryota > Metazoa > Platyhelminthes > Trematoda > Strigeidida > Schistosomatidae > Schistosoma > Schistosoma mattheei. Next base: position 21,741,361 of record OX103948.1, on the reverse strand, counting down.
AAACACCTGAAAAGGAAATTGGATTAGAGGTGGTCTTAGTGACCAGAGAGCGTGACCGCAGTGCCCAAGGGACAACTGATTGAGGTCGGTCACACACGACCTTTTCATGAGTAATTTTTGTGTTAGCTCCGTGCTTGTTGAGACCTTATCGCCGGAGACGGATATCCGTGGGATAAGGTGAGGTGTGTATTGTTAGGGTCTACCTCTTTTAACCCCACCCCTTCTTGTGGGAAGACAGCATCGCTGTCATGCTGGTTGTCTGAAGGAAACGCCTAACTGCTGTCACACCTCTATACCGTCAGTAGTACGACTTCACCTTCGGATCCTGGATTTGTTGCTTCAGTATTACTGCTCTGCAACCGAGCTGTCTGACATGGTATGACCTTGAGGAACGATTGTTGTAGCCAGTCTAGTTCTATTGGTTCATTACAATAAGCAAGCCCGACCACCCCGTCAAGGTAGCAACAATGGTCGGGTTTATTTATTTGTTTGGTTGAATGATTTATTTAATTACATCAGAGAAAAGTTATTTTTATTTATTTATTTATGACTTTCTAAATTTATAGGCTTTAAGTGAAATGTTTTATTGTATACGTTGTATAATTTTTATTATTTTTTTAAAATTCCTTAAATGACTAGGGAAATATGTTTGAGATACATTTGCCTAAACTTGTATATAAGGAGAGTAATTGAGGAAATTGAGAACTGTATTTATCTTTTGAGTTGAATCAGTTTTGTTGGTTGTTAGGTAACAGAGCCTAGATACAATAACAACAATGGAGCACCAGTTCCCTCAAGATATTAGGTACACCTTGCTGACGAGTACCAAGTAGCACGAAACTCGGGTCTTGGGTTTCCTGTTGACTACCTCCAACCACCATCTGATCTCAACATAGTGCACGAAATGTCGAGTCAACCTAAACTAGTGGCCACATTGCAATTTGGTCAATAGCATTCGATCTGCACTAAGAAGGACTTGACACACATGATGTTGGTCACCACCCACTGATCAATCAATTGTGATTACATCTTAGTGCTACAGGAGGTCGGTTACGGCCCGGTCAGCCCAGTGGTAACGTCTCTGACTGTGAAGCTGGGTAACTCGGAAGCACCAGTTCCCTCAAGACTACAGGTATACATTGCTGACGAGTGCCAAATAGCACGAAACCTAGGTCCAGGGTTTCCTGTTAACTACCTGCAACCGCCATCTAATAACAACAATGTTGATTCTCTTTTTCAAAGTATGATTCTGATACGATATCTAGTTAATCATAATATAGATCCACTTTGTATTATTTTTCGAACGTGCGACAACTTCAGGAAGGAGGTGAAATACATGTTCGTTGCATGTATTTAATCACAAATATTTATTTTGTAAATCTTACGAATAGAGGTCAGTGAATTATGCCAATCTCTTTTGGCGTTGGGTTTTTTGAAAGTGAAGTTAACGTTTGATGACACTGAAATGCTTGTCATTGCTTATCCAGAAATGATATTTTGGGTATCATAGTAGTATGTTAGTTTATAAAGTTAAATCAGTACGTAACATGTAGTTATTGACTATTGGCTTTAGCCTCTTGTTGAACTTTTTCATAAGTTCTAAACACTGAACTCTTGAGAAACTGACTTCTGTATCGACTTTTAGACTCTTACAATCTTCAGCACTTAAAACCCGAATTAAAACAAAAAGGGAGACATACTAAGTAAACATTAAATCCATTGTTAACTCAATTACATAAAATAAAGAGTATTCACAGAGTTACAATCAATCTTAAAAGTTTTAGAGGCTTTTCAACATAATGAAGTTGCTTTCTGAATATTTTTAACATGTTTTCCAATTAGTTTCTTGTTAATGTTATTCATATAGGGGAGTTTATGGAGATCGCTACATTTACATTGTTGACATTACGGACTAACCATACAATCATTGAAAACCTAGGAAGACTAGACAGTTGTTTCGTCCTAATATCAGACTTTTCAGGTGTTTGATCCCTAACAAAGTTGTGGATGCACACTGCTGAATAGTCCTATACTACGACGAAATAGCTATTTACTGATCCCTGCTTTTCTAAGATCAATACGTGCTGTTCATTATTCTAGTAAATATTTAAGTTCTTTCTTTTAATGATAATGAAGTTGGAAATGTTCTAGTTCCTACTTTCGCAAGAATACTATATTGTCTAACTGATCATTATCACTTTTAGTTTGCTAATTTCAGAATATCTCAAGGTTAATCTATGTTGCTTTAAGGCAAAGTTGTTTCATTATGAGCCTGTGTACATGTTTTTTTTCAAACAAATTAATACATCTTCATGATTGATTATCAATGTAAAATTCATCTTCTTCTCTCTTATTCTATCCACTTTGTTTTGTTAGATTGATCATAGTGTACTTATGGAAACACAAATTCAAAATCTCACTGTAACACCAATTATACTTGAACGTGTTTTATTCGAATCAAATCCTCAATTCAGTGTGATTGATTTAAATAATTTACAGTTTGATAAAAAGTAATTTTTCCTTTTTCATTTGTGTTCTTTTGTTTATGAATTGATTCGATTGATATTAATGATTGATTGAAATCAAAGTATTCTATTATGTGTTTGTTATTTCTTTTAGAGAGATATTCCTAGGATTATGCATTTAGGTGGGATAGATACAATATAGCTAGCAATACAATCCAGGATGCATATGTTATCCTATTCGATACTCGTTAGATGGATGCACTTGCATCCTAGAGTTGATACTTATTCCACCATTCGAGGTTATTATTGTTCGCTTCAAACTCCATCGTGTTATCCACCTAGCTATTGATTTCGAACAGCCACTTGTGAAACGGTTATGTGTTTAAATTCAACTTGTAATGGATTGGAATTATCCATTTGTCTGTATTTTTGACTGAAAGTTTATCAGTCTTGGCTGATATATGTGCATTCTGTGCGAGTCACCTCTCCATAGCCTTGATGACACAAGTTAGTAGGAAGCAAACTCAATGTGGTTAAGTGGGTAACACATTGGCGTTGAAGTGAACGGTACTGGGTTCGAGTCTTGTCGTAAATATCAACACTGGAATGCAAGTAAATCCAGCTAACGAATCTCAAACAAGGCCGAACTTACGTCATGGATTACACTGCTAACTTTAATCCGTCTATTCTATGCTAGCTTGTGCTATAATGGTTATATCGTTATTTGATGAATGACGCTGTCTGCTAAGCCATGTGGGGTTTTATGGTTTCTATTGGCTCTCACAGATCGACGTTAGTTATACAATCATTGAGAACGAGAAATTAGTTGACAGTTATCCTCTCCTGGCACAGAACGTCTTAACAGTGGACATCTAATGTCCCACTAGTGATCGAAGCCCCTTCAGTCATTTGTACATTCTGCAGTTGCATGATATTACAGAAAATAAATCCTATATCAAGTATCATTTTAGGTCGTACAACTCTTTCTGTACTATTTAATCATAAATTGATATTCAATAGTTATGATACCATTGATTTAAGTCAACCTTAACCTATATAGATGATAATAATGAAGCGTCTGCAGTATTCATTCACTTTGATATGTTTGCCTCGTTTCTCAGATCTCATTCTAACACTCCAACGTATTATTTACAACCGAATGATGTGCAACAATTTTTATACCGTTTAATACCGACAACAACCAATTCATCGCCTTTATTAAATCTATCATCTACCAATTCATCAATACCAACTTCAACTGTGCCTGATCCAATTCCAGTTTCTTCCACAACTACCCGTCAAGTGTCAATATCAGCTGGACGTCTAGACATTACATGGAGATCACTTATGGGTGAAAGAGGACGCTTACAAACAAGTTCTTTAAAATACGAAGTTAGTTCGATAGTTTTAAATCGATACTTTTGGATGAATCATTGTTATAATTAGTAAAGAATAAATGAAATGCGACGAGTGGTGGGATCCGGGATGCATGTTCCGTCCTTTTTTGGATCCGCCAGCTGGATATAATTCCATCCCAGGCTTGATGTTCACGTCTCAAATAGGATAAAACACTCCTTCTGGATTCCACTACTTGTCATAGTCCATTTATTCCATACTAAATTGTCACAATGACCATATCGAGGCAATCCATATAGGATGGACGTATGCTAAAGAAGATCGACTTAATTTCCGTCAAAAATATGAACAACGGGATAATTCAATCCATTCCGAATTGAATGACTGTGATACGTTTTCATGTATTACCAAACAAATGGATTATATGAATATGATCATATCACAACGCAGAGTTATGAACGTACAATATTCTAATGACAGTTTGCTGTATTCTTACTATTTAAACAAAACAATTAAATTAGTATTGGCTGACGTAAAACATCCAGTCAAAAATCCGTTTTATGCAGGTCGAAATAAGATTCAAACAAGCTATTCGTGACAATCATTCAATGAAATTCCATCCCACAGTTCAATATAACCTATGATACTCGCACCGCTACACTTCACTATAGAAACGTCTATTCATTCACCGAATTAGTTTTTGCATAATTCCTCTTGTGTACGCAATAGGTTTTAAAACGGTTTAAAAACTCCAATTGATAGGTTCCAGCTATGCAAGAAAGCTGTACAGGATTGGCATCTTTCTGTCCTTCACGACATCCTTGTTGGGGTTCTACAAAGATTACAACTCAGTGGCTTAAGATATTATCAAACATAACTTGGAATTGAAACTAGTAACAGTCCTATTATAATTTTCCTTTACTTTATAAAAGTAAGAGGAGCTTCTTTAACTGGAAAAGTTCTTTCCGGTTGTATTTCTTTTAAATTGAACTGCTTCTTCCATTATTTTTTTTACTCCTATCCACTTATTTTTGTTCGTTTATTGATTTTTTGTTATGCTAAGGGCGGCCAAGTTGAAAGACGACATCAGTTTATGAAGTTACTGACAATTGGACTTATCCCTGTTAATAGGTATAGACCACCTAGTTGGGTTCCACGTGATTATCGTAACCAATCGTTAGAAACTTTGAATGACATAGCTCAAAATCTTTTGCAATGGCGCAGATCCATCCATTCTTTATCTTCTCCGAAATTCTGACATCCTTAATCTCTCATAATTTTTCTGTTTTTATTTCGTTAATTTATATTTCCTTTTTGAGTCCTATCTTCTGTACCTAGTTTTTTCGATTACCATTGATACTGTTACGACTTTCATTATTCTTTGATTTGGCCTGACAATTTCATTTTGGTGTGCTAATGAGGTATGGTAACTTTGATCAATGTGCATACGTGTACGTTCTACATTGTGACTTACTGATCATTTCAGCATAACTGAACTTCATTTTGTTATTGATGTAAATGTATTCTGTATTGGTTTTTGTCAAACAGATGAGACTGCTCTGGTTTTCTTATTTTGAAACGTAGTTGCCATATTGGTGTTCTAGTGAGAAAGTAAAGCTCTCGTTTTGCCAAAGATAACATCACGATCAAGCTAGAAGTATAAAATTATGATATAATCGATAGTAATAAATGTTTTGGGCGGGAATCCTTACTATCCAATAGATCAGCATTGAAAACAACTCAATTATAACTTATGTAATGTAATATCTCTACTTGAAACTCATTAGAGATTAACAATGAAATTGGACAAGATTTTTTTCAAATGAAAGTACTTTTTTCTCTTTTCCATATCTTTTCAGCTTCCTACTTTTGGTGATATTCAGTTGAGGGTTTTAACTATTCCATCCACTGTGACAACAGAACAACCATTCACATTAAAGTTTGAATTAACTAATTGCAGGTATATCACATACTTTATTATTTTGAATAGTAGTTTAACTCTTGTCAATTATAACTACTGAAAATAATAAGAACGTTAATGATATAAAATGTTATTTATTGATTAATTATATCAACTGATGTTTACCGGGATTATTCACTTGATTTAACTATATACAACTATCATTCATTCTCTTTCCGGTTAGTTATAATTACTTTGATAGACGTTAACTAATCGATGTAAAGTACGTTGACTCTATATACATAAATATGCCTTTATGTAAATATCCATTCAAAAAGGGCTAATGAAAAAGAGCCCTTAATAATAAGGGTGACCATCAAAAAGGAGCATATAAATAAGTAACATTTTTACTCATGTGAAATATGCCCGGTTTTCTCTTTGTTCCTTTATTCTACGATTAACGCCAAAAACGTAATTTACTAAACCCTTTGATGAAGAGTCTACCTGTAACAAATACTGTAATTGTGCAATTTAGTATTAAATTGTTTGTTGTTTTTTACTACTTTGGTCATGTTATGTCTCGTATATATATTTCGAACAGCCAGGGGATCGTCTTTTTAGAAGGATATTTCGAGTCCAGTGGAACTTAATAAACTTTTATTGTATAGATTGTGTTGACATCTAAGATTATAAGAGTCAAATGCTTAAGATAATCAATTTTTGGACCGATTTCTAAACTCTCGTTAATTTTTCCCAACTGAACTGTGAAATGAGATAAAAACGTGGAAATTTGAAAAAAAAGAAAGATTTACTTCCAAAATTAATACAATGACAGCAAACAAAGTATCATATGATTAATCTTGTATTGATTGTTTGGATCGTCCCATTGATGTTTAAGACTGCAGTTGATCAGTTTCTTATTGGTATATGTTTATATTGTGCAGATCGCTACGATATTGCATTAAGTCACAAGTATTGTTAGCAGCAGAGATACATGTTGATTAGTTATGGAATCCAGGACTCATGTTTCGCCCTATCCGTGACTCATCAACTGAAGCATTCATGTAAAAATTGAAATTTACCTGAAAAGACACTGATTGAGGTGAAATTATTTTAGGCACTGTACACAACTCCCTTGCTCTAATATATTATTGATATGTAGATGAAATTTTCTCAGAATCCATGAATTATTCAGTATGTATTACCAAGATTGGCTTTTCTGAAAATTACTTTTAAGAGATTACAATTGTTATATATCACTATCTAAACGTATTGATCATGAAATAATGCAGTAATTATATGATGTTGAACTGTTATCTTTGTTCTACTTATGACGTAAACGTTTCTAATACAATGGAACGAACCTACCCCACATGAAATATAGAATATGTAATAATGTTGTGAAATAAGAGGGGAAAATGTCATCTAACCAATAGAGGTAGGTAAGGAAGGATAGTGTTTAGTAAATAAAATGCATTTGGAAGAAAGAGGATTATTAATATTCAAAGTAATTAATAAATCAAAAAGTTGCTACGTTGCGTAATATAAGAATCAAAGAAGGAACGGAATTTTAACGGATAGGATAGTAGTTGCGTAAAAATCAAGAAATGAATGTTGAGAAGTTATAAAGTTCAAACGCAATAGAAACAAAATTACAAAAATTAAAAAAAAAAGAAATGGAAGAAGTATGGAAATTAGTTCTTATGACGGAAATCTTATACTGAAGGCCAGGGCAGAGAAAGTGGTTGTACGAATTTCTTTTGGATGCAAAGGTCAGGTTTGTGAACATGGATTGCGATGGCTTCCGCAATGTGTAAAAGGTGCACTCGTAAACCATGTGGTAGATTTGGTAGAATATTGTAGATAACCTTAAAAGCTTTATTCAATTCGACTTGACCTGTGTCAACCAAATGCATTTTATTGAGGAAAGTAATCTACATAGATTTCTTTCAGTTGAGAAGGTTCATTTTAAAGTTTTGAAGAGTACAATAGAAACCTGTAGACGAATTACCACCTGTTTCTACTGTGAGATAACTTCTTGATAATTTTATAAGTCTTTGAGTTACTTTTTTTTAAAGTCCTCACCTAATATGTTGTAACGGACCGGTGAATGTCAATCCTGCACAATTAACATTTGATTCTTGTTACCATGTTATAAGTTGACTTCATTTACTTTTTCCATCCAGTTCAAACATCGATACTCACACTTTTGATTTTCTCGTTTCTTGTTCTCTAATTTCTTCATTTTAATCACCATCTACCTCGGCTCACGATGCTGGTTTCTGTCATGGTAGTTTGGAATAAGGCTAGTAGCAACTAAAATAAAATATGGCGTCAGTCTCTGAAGTCATTGACATTTGAACTTAGGTATGCAAACAGATATGGACTACAATTAGTTGGGGTTGGCGCGATTATCGTAACCAACATTTGAAAGCGTTAGGTGACATGACTTAAAGTCGAACACAATGCGGTTTTCTCATTCATTCTATATCTCCAACTAGATCTTGAGTTTCAAAATTACCTCATTTTTATTCCATAAGCTTATTCTTTTTTCTGGAATGTCTAATTTTCTCTGTCGTTACTATGTTCCTAATTCTTACTACTCTAGGATTTATAGTGATAGTTTAATTTCTCTATCTTAACATGGTATATAACAAATTGACTATTTCTTCAGTTCCCCTCTCGTTCAGTTATAATCTTTAACACAATTCATTTGCTTATCATACATAATTTAACTTTTGTTTCATTTTGATGTTTGTTTTTTATTACTTATACAGTAAAATGAATTTAGACTTAATACTTAGTTTATGTTCAACTAAATACAATGATTCTTCTTCAATTCCAATTCAATCAATCATCAATGAAAATGAAAATACCTCTAATAATAATAATGATAATAATAATTCAATTCAATTAACAAATAGTTATTTACCATTGATTGTTTGGTTAAGTAAAACTAGACAAAAACTTGGCAAATTATTACCTGGTCAATGTATTCCATTTGAATTGAATTTAATGGCTACATTACCTGGGTTACATGTAAGTGAAATACAGATTAGTAAATTAAAGTGTGTAGTTTTGTTGCTCTCTATGATTTTTTTGTTAGTTGTCTGTTGTTGTTGTTGTTGTCGTCGTCGTCGTTGTGTTATTTTCCTTTCATAATGAATACTTGTTACACGTATCTATAAAGGTCATAACATTTTGTTCTAATGAAATCGATAGAAAATTATCTCTTAAATACACATATACATTACATAAAGTTTATTAGTAATATTTACCCCCACCCCACCCCCAATACTGGACACATTTCTATATCTAATCCCCTCTGTTTATGTAAATGAATTTAGTGCATTGGGTATATTTTTATTGACTTAGTTTACAGTGAAGAATCAATATGTAATTCCACTTAAAAGTAATTTGCTCTCATTAAAATATTAATAAAATATCCGAAAATTTTAAGAAAAACAGGTCGTCATGGAAAACCTGGAGGCACTGGATGGCCGTTTCGTCCTATTGTGGGACTCCTCAGTAGTGCTCATCCATGATCTCCCGTCTCGCGAGATTAGTTGGAAGTTAGACATTAACACCATGGGATGCCGGCCGGCTCAGTGGTCTAGAGGTTAGGTACTCGCGCGTGAGACTAATAGGTTCTGGATTCAAATCTCCCGAGACGGGATCGTGGGTCCGCACTAATGAGGAGTCCCATACTAGAATGAGATAGCCATCCAGTGCTTTCATATTTTCCATGATGGTCTAGCTTCAATTGACTCATGTAATACATAGTAATTCAGTGATAATTAGAACAAAGATCGTTTACTTTTCAAAATATAATTGATATCGTTCACTTTAGATTGTTATTGTCGACTCGAAATTATAATCACCAAAAAAGTCAACCACCTAGTTTCTTTCGAATAGTTTATAATTCTACATAGTAACTCATATCGACGGTCAATAAGTTTACGATTAATGCCAAGCTCGATCATACCGAAATATTCTCTACTTGTCTCGTAATTTAGCTGGAATTAGATGTGTGGGGATTAATGGCTAAAAAGTTCGGCTCATTATCATTAGGTCACAAGTTCAAACACCTCAACACTTTCCGATTGAAACAGTCAGGTTGTCGCACATCCCCCTCCTCCTGTATTCTTGAGTCAGCGAATAACGTTTCTTTATTACCTTCATTTGATGTGACAACTTGAACAAATGTCTATTTATTTTTTGCTCTTCATTTCATAGTAACTGATTGACTGCATATCTTGGTTAACAGTTAGTGAATATCTATGTTGTAATCCTCTTTATCTCAGTCCGTTTAGTATTAAAAACTGATTAACCTGATTTCTTGTACATTTGCTAAATGATGATTCTACTGTTACATGAGCTGAGGCCACCAGTGATTACATACATTTACTAAAACGTGCTTTAAGTTACCCATAATGGTCGAATAATATATTCCCTTTAAGCTAAAATCGCTTACTTTTCAACATCACCTTACAACTAAATGTTATGTGATTGAACTTAATGGCATAAATAATCTCAATTGTGTGGTAAACCTGAACTATGAGGACGAGGCAAAGATGAACTTGCTAATCGCTTCAAGGTTATGGTACATATATCGAAATACCATATCGTCAATGGAGATTAAAATAGAGGAATCTTCCTAAAGAACTGTTGATCACTAATTTTATTCCGAATATTTTAACTCAGTAAAAAAAATCTTATCATTAACGCTATGATGCTTTTTACGGCCTTAAAAGATTTTTAAAGTGATATCTGGAAATTTAAACCACTTATTGGGTTCAAAACACAGTTAAGGTTCTCATCACGAACTGATATCAACCATAATGGAAAATTTCTTTGTTGCAATATAAATCATAGTTAATGTCAGTTACCAACTGACCCGAAGTTGATTCTGAGTTCTAATCTCAGCATTATAAATCATTCATTCAGATTTAATTATTTTCTAATTGACTAAATGAGCTAAGAATTTGCTACAGTTGTTTAACGATTCGCTCAAGCTCACACTTGTAGTTTGACTTGAAATCTTATTACACTCAAATTTTCATGCTGTGCTTATCAATCATGGAATTGTATTGAATTAAAATCTTTGGCGAAAACCTCTTATTGATCACATAATGTTAACACCTGCTGCCTTGCACTAGTCCTATGTACGGTTGACTTCACCTTGATTCTACTCCAGTAAATTTAAGCTATTTGATGAGAATATAATTTATGGATGAACCAATCCGAATCAGCATAGTGAGTCTTGTATTTCGGTACGAAGCTCATCTACCCATATGCTAAATAAGATTTTGGCATTACAATTGATGTCATTTCGTGATGAAAACCTTAACTCCAATTCCTATTCCCAACTTTGAACTGTAAATCCCGATTCTAATTTCTCACACTGATTTATAATCCTCGTTCGACACTGGTAATAGACTGACTTTTTTCAAGGTCACTTTGATGTTTTCCATATATTATGGTCTGATCGGTTAGTTAGATATTCTCGTGTCCTCGTTACTTGGACATTTAATTTCCTTTTTTAAACATGTTTTAGAAGTGATGGTAAACAACAGCTGGATTTAAGCATAAATTTTTATATTTTTACATTCTACCACATAACCTCAGGTCTTCTCTCCGTCTCGCCCACTTTTTCTCTTTTACACTCCTCCATATACACACCCATTGTTTTGTATTTGAATGTCAGCCTGACATCATTGTCAATTATCAGTAACACTGAATATTATTTATACTATGAATATTGATTGTGTTGTCTTATTGACGAATTGATCAAGAAAAAAATACGAGTAACAATCAAACGGATATTGTGATGTTGAGTTTTCTCCTAATAAAATGATGGTATTGATGGATTGTGGCTAGCAGTGGAATCCAGGACGCGCGTTTCGTCCTATTTGGGACTCGTCAGCTGGATGTATCTGCATCTGAGAGTTGATGTTCACTCTGCGACTCGAACCCAGAGAATATTCGCTTCAAACGCCATCGCATTATCCAGTCAGGACGAAACGCGCGTCCTGGATTCCACTGCTAGCCACTATCCATCATTGCTTACAAAAAGCTTGTGAATTAAGGCAATATCGAGGCATACGCACATTATGCACATATGCCACTAACAGACTGATCAATTGCAGTCTTAAACCTCAATGGGAAGATACAAGCCAAACAATGCCAAGTGAAATAATGGTATTATTCATGTGATTTCATCGTTTACTTGTCTTTAATTGTTGGTAGGAATTTAGTATACTGATTCAGAAATAACAAATCATTATGTAATAATTGTCTTTATATATGTTTATTGTGTAGACACTTCCATGTATATCGGTATAGTTGGATTGATCATAAAACTTTCAAGAAAGTGTCTTAGTCGTCAAACGAAGAGAAAAACTTTCACTACATGGAAAGAGTGGTATAGGCAGAACACTTAACGACTAGACAAGGAGACAATTTAGATTGCACAACACACCGCATGATGCAAATGGATCATCGAAAGTTATGTACAGATACTATATAAACGCTTGGTAATTTCCCATATTAAATATTGATTTCTTCTATCCATTGACTTGTTTGCACTAATACTACGACTACTAGCGATAGTAGTGATGGATCATAGATTCGAACTGTGGTCCACTTAGCTATGTTTAAGCGACCGATCTCGTACACAATTGAAATGTGTGCCTATTTGTATGTACATTGCTCAATGTCGAGTAAATAAACTTGTATTGAATTACAAATTTAAGTGATGTACCATTCATTTATGATGATGATAATAATAATAATAATAGTCTTTTCTATTGTTTAATGTTTTTTTCTCTCTCTTTGTATCAGATGATTTCCGGTTTATGCATTCATGACTTAACAATGAATCGTGATTATGAATTTAACAATTTAACTCATGTTCTTGTTTTTACCAATAGTGCTGTTTCAGCTTAATTTCCCTCTTTCTCTCTCTCTCTCTCTCTTCATATCATCTTCATTGGTGAATACTATGCATAAAACTAATATATCAATAATCACTACAATGTGTATTACAGTTTTGGGCTTCTTTTCTTTTTTCTTCTAAAACTAGGAAAGAAAACTATTTTGTCTTATCTAATTATCCCTTTACAATTAAAATATTGTTGGGGGTTTTTGTTTGTTTGTTTTATTTTTGTTTCTCTTTCACATTTACCTTTTTCTTTCATTTTATGTAACATTTATGTTTTCTTTGTTGAAATTAGACTTTAGATTCATTATTATTTATAATTTGTAATTTCATATTATGTGTATACAGTGATTTATTTTGTTATCAATTCAATAAACAATGTTGTTTGTATCTACCTACAATTGATATTTGAATAGAATGTTGCTGGGTTTCCCCCCCCTCCCTTGTTTGTTTGTTTGTTTGTTCATTTGATTGATTGTTTAACAATTAAATCTCATTTATTCACTCAGTTTTTTACATAGTACCAATTCATAGGTTTAATTTGAACTGTTCAGTTATACAAATTATAATGGCTTGGGTTAGGATTTTAACCTGCAATTTAATAATTTAATGAATACGTTAATGCATTTACACTATCCTAAAGAGTAGATGATGACTTAATTGTTTTATCAATTAATGGTACTACTTTACCTTATACTACAGTTTACTGATACTGGCTTGATAAATGTTTCATATTGATCGATAATTTCTTTGGAAGTGAAAAAGGAACTCAAAATAGTTTACTGATAGTGTTAAATCCGGCGAGACTATAATTTATAGATGAACCAATCAAATATAAGATAAGAAATCTCGGATTTTGGCGGGAAGTTCACCTATCCGTTTGGCTAAATAGAGTGTTGGCATTATAGTTGATGTTAGTTCGTGATGAAAACCCGAAATCTAATTCCTAAGTTTAATTATCAACTGTATATTATAACTCTAATTCCTGACACAGGTTCATATCGAGATTAAATGGTGGTTGGAGGTAGTCGACAGGAAACCCTGGACCCGGGTTTCGTGCTACTTGGCACTCGTCAGCAAGGTGTGCCTGTAATCTTGAGGGAACTGGTGCTTCCTAGCGGATTCGATCCCGTGTCACCCATCTTCACAGTCAGAGACGTTACTACTGAGCTATCCGAGCCGCTACTGACCTTCTGTGGGACTGAGATGTAATCACGATTGATTGATCACTAGCTGGTGATCAATGTCATGCGTGTCAAGTCCTTCTTTAGTGCAGATCGAATCTAATTTCAACATATAGTGCCCGCAATGTCGAGTCATCTAGACTGGGGGCCACATTGCAACATGGTCGATAGCATTCGATCTGCACTAAATAAGGACTTGACAGGCATGACATTGATCACCATCCAGTGATCAATCAATCGTGACAGGTTCATATCCCTCATTTAGTCCTGGTTATTAAGTAAACACTGTCAAGGTCAGTCTAGCGTCGTTCAAAAGTCGTCCATAAATTATAGTTTCACCTTAAAACTTATTCAAAATCATTTCTAGATTTGATAGAAAAATTAGTACAGTTAGAATCCTACATTTCCTTGTGTTAATTCTTTTGTTTTTTATGACCTGAAAGTATAACATCTACCTTTAATTTGACTGCTTCTATAAATAAGGGAAATAAAATGACACAAACGTTTGGTGAATGTTTATAAAACAAGTCATAATCAACGTAGAGCCTAGGATTTACCTTAGAGCATTATTCCACGTTGAGATGACACATTAACAAAACGAGATGTAATTAACATAATGAGTAACCAAAGAATCAAACTAATTGTAGTAGGTAACGTTAGTAAAAGGGATCGCTTTGAGTGAATATGAAGATGTGTTCAGCTCAGTATTAAGATGTTATACCTTGTGCCCTGTGTCCTTATTAATGCCTAATGTAATGATACCGCCAATTAGAGAATAGTGATTTATCGACCGAACCAATGACGCATAAAACAAGTACTAGCAATCTAAAATCCTTATCGGTACTGCTTCCCGCCTAGCCCAGCCAGTTAAGTCCAGAACACCAAACATACTGGGTTTATATACCAAACAAATAGACCATATCGTACCATAAAATGTAAAATAACATTTGTACAAGATTTAGCCAAAAGTGTCTGTGAATAAGGGAGATAGAAATTGATAGTCAGGGCATAATTCACGAATAGTAGATCGTATAATAATAGTTCATAGGTTAAAACAAATCTTATGATAAGAAGAACACGAATATGAATACTTTAGTTATTTAACGATTATACGATAAATATATACGTATAGTAATAGTCCAGAAATAGATCTCAACAGTTACCACTCATTATTCTCATGGGGATATAACAGAAGATAGTGAATGGATTTACACTATTTTAATTAATTTATTTAACATCTCTAATCACTGATCACAGTTATCATATAGAGCCTAATCAGGTAGTCTGATTCTATCAACATGTACATAAACAAAATTAAGGAGTTAATAAATGCCTAGATATAAGCTTTGTTTCTGAAAGTCGTAAATCATTTACTTTTAACAATTGGTCAATTCTAGTAGTCTAATGTTCGATATGATAGTTCAAGTCATTATGCAGTGAATAATTCATCTAATAACACCTAATAAAAATAATATATTTGTTACAATCAACCTAATGCTCAATTTATTTGAAATTATCAAATCAAACCTTGGTAATGACACCTAATAACACCTAGTCTATCATGAGGAATTCTTCACTTACAATTATACTGTATGTTATATCTCGATAAGAATAATGAATGATAACTTTTTGGATCCATTTGTGGACCAATACTATGCGTATATTTTTGTCGTATAATTGTTAATTAACTAAACTATTCGTATTCATGTCTCTCTTATTATGAGTTTTATTTTGATCTATGAACCATTATTATACGATTTACCATTCTTGAATTATAACCTGTCTATTAATTACTATCTCCATTCATAGCCACATTTGGTTAATTCCTGTATAAATGTTGTTCATATTTTATTGGTACGTTGTGGTCGGTTTGATTGGTATATAAATCCCGTATGTTTGAAATAAATGATTCATATTGCAGAGGCTGAGATTAGTGTTCTGAATTTATCTGGCTGGGCTAGACAGGAAGCGAGACTAATCAGGACTCTAGGCTGCTCACACGTGTTTTATGCGTCACTGATCCGATCGATAAGTCAGTGCTCTTTAATCGGCGGTCACAATTTATAACACTGTACCTCAACAAAACTGTCATTATATATAACATTTAAAAATTGATAAAACTCAGTTGCTAACGTTATAATAATCAAGTAACTAGTTTTCAAATGATTGCTAATTCTTATTTAATTTGTATTCATTAGTTTTGCAAGAACATTTTATCTCTTCATTAATTCTTATCAATAAACATTATTTATTATACTAATCGAGCTTGTACGAGATAATAAGGTGGAGATTCTTTTCTAGAAATCAATCTCTAATATAATTGAATGATATTTACACATTTAGTTTAATCACCAACTCATGTTTCCTTTTTGTTTCAACTAAATACTTAGGAACCATTATGTCTTTTTATTTCATTGGGGGAAGATGAGTTTATTTGGAGCATTCAATAAGTGTGTTGTAACTTTCAGACATGTTTGGTTTATTTATAATCAGTAGTTGCTATATACCAGACCGTAATTTCCGTAATTCATTTCATTTTAAGCCATAACTTTCACGATAAATGTCTTTATAACAATCGAATGCATGAATTTACTGAAACCAGACCACCATGGAAAACCTGGAAGCACTGGATAGCTGTTTCGTCCTAGCGTGGGACTCCTCAGAATTGTGCATCTGTATGAATCCAACTATGAAATTACTATATTCTCTACAATCCCCCACTCTGATAAAAATATATTTTTGATAAGGGATTTCAGACCCCGTACACTGCACTGAACATCTTCATAGTAAACAATTGAGGATAACTCCAGTCATTGTTGACATAGATATTCACCATTATATATATATATATATATATATATATATATATATATATATATATATATATATATATATATATATATATATATATATATATATATATATATATATATATATATATATATATATATATATATATATATATATATATATAGTGGTCTAGAGGTTAAGCGTTAGCGTGAGAGACCGGTAGGTCCTAGGTTCGAATCTCGAGAGGTTGGATCGTGAATGCGCACTGCTGATGAGTCCCACAATACGACGAAACAGCCGCCCAGTGATTCCAGATCTATATATATCGTATGAAAAACAGTCTATTCGCTACTAATTAGTAAATCAAATATTTCAAGTTACATTAAAAAAACAACAACGTGAAACTAACCAATTTTTCCTCTATGATTTATTATAATTCAATCTGTTGGCTAAAATATACAAATAGAAAAGTTACATATGAAAAATACGATTCAATAACTAAATTTGATTTGCAAATAGAAAACAAAAACAACATATTCTGAGAGATATATGGTTACCATTAATTACCTCTGTTTTTTTTAGAACGTAGAATATGGTAGAATAAGACCAACTTTATAACAAGGATGAGTTAAAAAGGAAAATATCAACTTCCTGTATGAAATTTACTTCTTTACACCTATTACCTGTCGTGATGAAGCACAGGCTGTCCATCAATATGCTTCATACAACTCTTTACTGGGCAATCCTCAGTTGCTATTCATCCTTTTCATATCTGATTCCAATTCTCCATGTAGTGTGTTCTTTGGACTTCTTCTTTTTCGTTCCCCTTCAGGATTCCAAGTTAGGGCTTGTCTTGTGATACAGTTTCATGATTTCCTCAATATGAGTCCTATCCACTTTCAGCGTTTTTTCCTAATTTCCTCTTCAGCTGAAATCTAATTTGTCCTCTCCCACAGTGGGCTGTTGCTGATAATATCCGATCACCGGACATTCAGTATCTTACGTAGACGGTTGTTTATAAATATTTGTACTCTTTTGATGATGGTTGTGGTAGTTCTCGAAGTTTCAGCTCCATACAATAGAACTGTTTTGATGTTCGTATTGAAGATTGTGACTTTGATATTAGTTGACAGTTGTTTTGAGTTCAATATGTTGTTCAACTGTATGAATGCTGCGCTTGCTTTGCCAATCCTTGTCATTACGTCTGCATCAGATCCTCCACGTTCATCGATGGTGCTACCCAGATAAGTGAAATTTTCCACCTCTTCCAGAGTTTCTCCATTAAGTATGATTTAGCGAACTAGTGCCTTGTAAATATTTATGAATTTATCATAAATGAATTTAAATTAGTAAGCATAAGAATATCTATTCTTTTAGTATTCTGTCGATCGGTGAATCAATGTTTAATAATATTACGTAATATAACCAACGATTTTGGTATCCGTTTTTAGTGTATATATCTAGTCACAACAGTTTATGCAATAGAAGATAAATAATCTAGAATAGAGATAATGAAGTAGGAAAATGAATGATGATAATATAATAATGGAAGAGATTTGACTTTAAACACAAACAATCAAAAGTAACTTTATTTGTATTCTCAAACTATATGTGTTACTGAATCATCCAGAGTTAAGAATGTGTTATTGAAATGTTGAATAGGGAAGTGTTATATCCTAGCGAAGTTTAAACTATGCGTAACTTCTAAGAGTTATTAATGGGCTAATATTATACGTATATTACTGTTGTATAACTGTTAAGTAGCTAAATTATGAATATCTATATCTCACTTATTACAAGCTTTCATGTGACCTATTGACTATCATCATACGATTTACTACTCTTAGGTTATTCCCAATTTATTAGTTGCAGTTTCACAATCACAGCCACTTTTTGGCTTGAACCTGTTCAATTGTATTTTTCTACTTTATCATTCAGTCAATGACAACGTAGAACTTCGTACGTACGTACATCAGTTCGAGTTGCCACACCACATTAGCACAGAGATGCAGTTGTCGATTCAAATACCGTAGTGGTAGAGGTAGTAAGAGTGTAAATAGTAATCAGGAAGATTAGAGTTTGGAGATGTTATTTAAAGACCATAATACAGTGAAATGAATTTATGAAGACAAAAAAGAAACAAGGAGGAATCAGGAGATTGAAATTTGGGAGAACACAAAGAGTGTATGCACCTGCGCCATTGCAAACGATTTTGAGCCATGTCATTTAGGGTCTCTATAGTATGATATGGTCTGGTTGGCTTGTATATGATGAACTAAGTATGTTTTAAATATATGATCCATGTGGTAGAAGCATAAATTGTGTTCTGAACTCAACAGGCAGGATAAAATTCATTAAGGAAGCTAGGTTGCTTATATCGATCAATACGACATTGGTTTGGCAGTGTTAAGATTGTATAAGTCGTAATCTGTTTGACGAGTAAGTCACGTGATGAATTAACTGGGTAAAAGTTAAAACAATTCTGTCTGAACATCTCGAATCGAAATAATAAACTGAAAATGTTTAATATTTATTTACCGGTTTAGTAGGCTAGATAATGTGACTTTTTCTTCAAGAATTTATCCCATTAGTAATTCATGACAAACTTTGTGAATATAATCTATCAGTATACCTAACCACTTTATTGATTGATTAAGTGATTGTCACGGATACCTATATCACCCTTCATTGGTATCATTTAAAAATCGATAAATTATTCTGTTCATCTCAGGTTTCGAACAAAAGATGGACATTATACATTAGTAGTCTTTATTCCGAATGGATTATTGATAGTTAATTATCTATTGATTTATAAAATTGAAGATTTCGCACGGTCATTTGATCATATAAATCTTATTAGATTAATTAGTTATGTCATTATAGCTAATGGATTAAACCATTCCGTCACTTTTTCTTTCATAATCATTTAACGTTAGTTACGAATACATATATATATCTTACTGTTCAGTATGATATAAATTACTGGGAGGAGTAGTTATGTAGTCAACAAGTACACTAGTGGGACAAGTGAATTTATTTAAGCACAAAGTTACAAAGCATTCTCAACAAAATCTGAGAACCATATAGTAAATCGTTAATTTTCAAAATATCAATCCATCATCTCAAACTTGACTGTTCCCGTTGCAAATATCAATCCACTGTCTAAGATTTCATTGTTCATGAAGTTTCGTATCGATTGCGTTCCGTTTAGTTCCGTTCCCGTTCTTTCCTCATCGACCTACTGAAATACATTCTGTCCCTGACCACCGTCATATACTACTTGCGTGGATATAAGTAACCCACATCACAGTTATGTTAGTTGTCAATTTATATATTATCAATGTAAGTATGTTCCGGTTATCAGATTATTTTCGATTGACTTTTATGGTTATATAGATGCAACTCGGGATATAATTTTTCTAAAAAAACACTGTTTCTGCTAATTTTTCTAGATTTTTCATGATCTCTAGCTTTTATTTATATGAAATGAAGTAACAGGAGAAAAAAAATGTTTTTGATTGAGATCATGAATCGATTGATGTTAGACCACCATGGAAAACCTGGAAGCACTGGATAGCTGTTTCGTCTTATTGTGAGACTCCTCAGCAGTGTGCATCCACGATCCCGTTCGCGGGATCCGAGGCCATGGTCTTCGGTCTCGCGCGCGAACGCTTAACCTGTAGACCACTGAGCCGGCATCCAACGGTGATCGTGACCAGTGGAGCTAATCCATGTCAGGTAGAGACAAGTATCTAACCCAGTATAATGGAAGATGGTCGCGCAATTTCGTGGATTAGTTGGGGTTAGACATTAACACCATTTATTGTCGTTTCAATGGTCTGTAGGTTAAGCGTTCACCCGTGAGACCAAAGGTCCTGGCTCGAAAACTGCATGAGGGACCGTGGATCCACACTACTGAGGATTCTCATACTATAACGAAACGGTTGTCTAGCGCTTCCAAGTTTTCAATGGTGCTCTAACATCAATCAGTTTATGATGTCAATCAAAAACTTTACAATCTCCACAACCCAATACTGAAAAAAATGCTTATTCAAAGATTACTATTTCATGAATTTTGCATTAAACAAACATTTTTTTGAGATGAGTATAGAGTTGATTTGTTGACAAGATAGTATTATATTGTTTTCAGTTACTTTTTAAAAATGTTGATCAACAACATAATTTCTTGTTTAATTGTCTTTACTATTATTGTACAATCTTTTAAATAAGAATGAATAAGACTATTTTAACATTCCTTTAATAATCACTAGTTGAATCACGAAAGTAAAGAACTTATCTCAATTGATACCGTAGTCTCTAATCAGAGCTCTCTACACCATAAACTTCAACAGTCCTAGATGTGATTAAGAAAAAGAATCAATGGAAATAGGTCGAACAATCTAACCTGAATTTATATTAGATCACGTTATTAACTACTTAGTAAAATATATCAACAATAACTCAGGTCGTATTCTATGGTTTTTATAACTTGTCAATTGAATGCTGATTGTCTTGTCGTTTGAATGCTACTTATTATATGTGGTCGTCACTGGTTGTTGTGTTAGAAACGCTTATCACTTATATTCGAAACGGGGGACTTAGGCATTTCGTCGTCGTCGTGTTTTGGGGTAATAAATCTTTACTTAAATCAGTCTTTGTATTTGTAATTCCGCGTCGTGGGAATTTCCGAGGTCCCTCGTTTAGACTATAAGTAATAAGCGTTTCTGACACAACAACCAGCGACGACCAGATATAACAAGTAGCATTGAACAATGGTAAATGATTATTATCTAGTAATTTACTAATGGAAAATGTTCCTCTTGTAAGTTAACTTTCATTCAGATGAGGTGTTCATTTTTAATGATATCATTTCATTATAGAATAATCATTGAAACCTAATAAGCACTAGGTAGATATGTTTCATTCAAATTTGACGTTAAATTTAGAAATTTGAATCACTGAATGATGACATTATAGTCTAAACATATACAGAAATCTCATTGACACTTAGAATTATCGGTATAAGGTTGTGGAGATTATAAAGTTTTGGATTGACATCGTGAGCCACCATTGAAAACCTGGAAGTACTGTACTGATATCTCGTCCTATTGCGAGACTCCCCAGCGGTGTAATGGTTGTATAAGGTTTATCAGTTAGTGAGACTACAATGGACGCTAAAGTGATCTTGAGAAACTCCGCCTACTTCCTAAGGCTAAGTGAGGGTTATGTTATTATTATTAGCTTTATTGCATAGTATATTTTTGGTACAATACAGAATTCTCAGCACAATATGTTTCAACAAGTTTCCGTTTCTTACTTCTTGGTCGATCCTGATGATAAATACTGAGTGATCACCAGTTAAAAGTTAACAGTCCAGTCAATCGATATCTAAATAATGTACATTCTTTTCACTGTATGTTGCCAGCAACCACGATATTTTTGACTGGGCTCTTTGTAATTTGTGCAACGAAGGATTGTACACTTTTCATAGACTCACAAAATTAGATAACTTGTTAAAATATCTAAATGTCAGGAACAGGTATCCCAGATGTCCAAGCAGGCTGCCAGTGGGAGAAATTAGGATTATAATTCACAGTTTATGGTTACGAGTTAGGAACTACATTTAATGTTTTCATCACAAACTGACATCAGTTATAATACCAAAACACTATGGATTTCATTACCAAAATCTAAAACCTGTAATCCTAATTCTGATTGGTTTGCCGATCAGTTTTCAAACTTAGTCAAGTAATCGATACACCGTTCATTTGTTGCTGTTTTTTTTTATTATTTTAAATAGTTGATAGGATAAAGCCAATTCATATGGAAGAAGAAATGAAAGGAAGACTATTAAAATTAATTGTTTTGTTATATATAATAGAAATTTATGAAGCTTATATATTCTCATTATGGTCTGTTAATCATGGTGAAAAATTTACTTAAAACAGTTTGACAATAAAAATATTATCAGATTTTAATAATTTAATAGTTCAATGCATAAGTCATTTGAAGCTAGACCATTATGAGAAACCTGGAAGCACTGGTCGACCGTCCTGTCCTAGTATAGGATTTCTCAGCAGTGTATATCCAAGATCGCGCCTCGTGAGATTCAAACCTAGGGTCATTGGGTGACGGTTCAGTGGTCTGGGGGATAAGCATTGGCGCGCGAGACCAATAGGCCCTGGGTTCGAATCCCGCGGGACAGGATCGTGGATGCTCACTACTAACGACTTCCATACTAGGACGAAACGACCGTGCAGGCTTACTATGGTGGTTTAGCTTCGATTTACTCATGATCTTAACCATTGAAATTAATTATGTAATATGATGTTATATCCGAAGAAGATTAAAATATCAGTAATCCTTGGGAACTATTTATAGACTATTATTACATGTATATATTCTTATTGTATAACTGTCAACGAACTATATTATATGTATACTCATATTCCTCTTATTATAAGCTTTCATTTGACTTATTGACTGTTGTCATACGATTTACCACTCTTAAGTTATTCCTAATTTATTAGTTACAGTCTCACACAATCAAAGCCACTTTTTGGCTTGAACCTGTTCAATTGTTATTTTCTACTTTATAGTATGATACGGTCTGGTTGGCTTGTATATGATAAACCAAGTATGTTTTAAATATATGATCCATGTGGTAGAAGCATAAATTGTGTTCTGGACTTAACTGGCAGGGTCAGTCAAGATAAGATTTAATGAGGACTCTAGATTACTCATATCGATCAAAATGTCATTGGTTTGGCAGAGTATTATGATTGCATAAGTTATTTTCTGATTAGCGATTTAGTCACAAGACATAACATGAAATAAAATTCTTTGAATAGCACTTTATGTTACACGAAAATATAGGAATGTGTTATATCCCGATAAGAATAATGAATGGTAACTTTTTGGGATCCATTTATGGACCAATACTATACTCATATTTTTATCGTATAATTGTTATGTAACTAAACTGTTCATATTCGTGTCGCTTTTATTATAAGCTTTAATTGGACCCATAGACTATTACTATACGATTCACAATTCTTGAGTTATGGCCTGTCTATTAATTACTATCTCCCTCATTCACAGCTACATTTGGCTAATTCTTGGACAAATGTTGTTTCATACTTTATGGTACGTTGTGGTCTGTCTGGTTGATATATAAGCCGAGTATGTTTGAAATAAACCATTCATATCGCAGAGGCTAAGATTGGTGTTCTGGACTTAACAGGCTGGGCTAGACGGAAAGCAGGACCAATCAAGACTCTAGACTGCTCGCATCTACTTTACGCATCATTGATCCGATCGATAAGTCACTGCACATTGATCGGTGGTCACAAGCTATAACAGAATGTAAGTATGTTTGTAAATAATTACGTAATATTTTTTTGGAAGGAATAGTGGCCTACTGATCAGCAGTTCAAATTACTTAAAACGTGGTTATTTATGATACTAATGTTAATGTTCACATTACTTTCTTATGCCTTTAAACGTCACTTCATCACCCATTAAACTACTAAATCTAATTAACCGCTACCTCAGTAATCAGTTATTTATTATATTAAGTATTGTATGACAAAGATCTAGGCTGACAAAATTCTCATGATGATCAAACTATCACACTGCATTAACCCATAAGATCATTGATTACTACTTCGTGTGATTCATCATCGCGAAAAAAAGGCATCAAATCAAAATTAAAAAGATCAAGGGAAAACTATACAATGACAGTTGTGTAATAAGTATTCTGCTTTAATCATATACATATTTATAAGCGTTTATTTGTTATGAACCAACAAAAGTACTGTTAAGCGTCATTCTTCTTTTATTCCTCATGTCATAATTATGTCACCAGCCATCGACAAAGTAATGAATAAATAAAAAGATAATGAATGATAATGTGTAAAGTACCGAGTAAATAATTATTCTGCATGTATTTTTATCAGAAGGGGTTTTGTGGAGATTGTAGTAATTTCCATAGTTGAAATCATGAGTCGATTGAAACTAGACCACAATGAAAAACCTGGATGCACTGGATGGCGGTTTCGTCCTATTGTGACTCCTCAGCCGTGCTCATCTACGACCCCGCCTCGCAGGATTCGAACCCAGGACCTATCGGTTCCGCACCCGAGCGCCTAACCACTAGACTCATGATCGCAACTAATGTATTTTTTTCTTTGACTTCTTCATTCTATCTCTTGTTCCTGTTACGTCTTTTTCGTAATTAAACACTCCCAATTCTTTTATGTTCTTTCAAATTGTAAATAAATTAATCATAATGATGGGTATTTTCATCCAACTTGAGACTTGTCATATAGCGGTGTATGTATTTCAATGTAGATATCTATACCGTAGCTCAAATCAACTAAATTTCACTTCTACACTGAGATGTAGGTACATCCAAGTGATAAGCGTCAAATAGGAAGAAATGTGTGTTTTGAGTTATCCCGTTAGTCATAAATCATCTTAGATTGGTTTTTTTTTTATTTCAATTACATTCAACAATCTCTATGTATTCATAATGGATAGCCTATATACCATGTAATGAAATGAATATAACGAAGCAATCCCCACAGGATGTTTGTATACCAACACAGTTTAACTCAAATTCAGTCAAGAATCTCAACAACTCGATAATCCGAACCCTTTCTTATTGCGATGCTAATTCCATGAAAATAATTAATGTCATTTTGTTTATATATCTATTCTTTATCTATGGACATGTAAAGTAAGGCATGATTATTACTCTCACATCATATATTTTCCGATTTTGTTATGAATATAGGTCTTATAGTTCGTATAATCATTAGAATACCATAAACGTATACATGCACACAAACATTTATCTTTATGGTATAGAAACCAAAACAAAGTAACTCATGATAAGTACTTACGTCTGTTACTCCTCGTCGAGGAGAATAGGCCACCTATCAGCACTCTCCATCCAAACCTGTCTTGGGCAATTCTTTCCAGTTGTTATTCATCCTTTTCATATCTGTTTCTATTTCCCGACGTAATGTGTTCTTTGGCCTTTCTGTTTTCCGCTTCCTTTCAGAATTCCATGTTAAAGCTTGCCTCGTGATGCAGTTTCATATCTTCCGAAATGTTTGTCCTATCCACTTCCAACGTCTTCATCATAGATAACTCAATAATTCATATGGTTGAATATAAATCGAAATAGTCCCAACTTCATTACAGACAATTAATGTTGAGCTTTTGTTTACGAAGTAAGATGAAAACAAGATGAAAGAAAGAAGCAATTTTCGACCGAAAAATTAATCTAGAAAGGAAGAGCAAGAAAAACATAAAAAGGAAAAACAAAAATATAAATTTATGACAATGAAAACCTAAAGGATTTATTGCTTTCACTAATGTGAGATGAGTTTACAACTAACCTATCACACATAGAAATCTAGTCATTAGTTGATAACGTTAGAGTATTAGAGATTTAAGCTTAACGAAATAAACAAATAAGCTAAAATAGAATTTCAACAGTTGGATTTGTGAGTTTATGTAAGCTAAACAACCATTGAAAGTCTGGAAGCACTAGACAGTCGTTTCGCCTTAGTATGGGACTCCTCAGTAGTGTGTATTTATAATGCCGCACGCGGGAATCCAATCCGTGTTAGACAGAGGCAGGTATCTATATTAGACAATGTATAAATGGTTGAGCAAAATCATAGATCGATAGAAGTTAGACATTAACACCGTTGATTCATGGTTTTAGTGGTCTACAGGTTAAGCGCTGGTGCGCGAAACCGAAGGTCTTGGTTTCGAGTCCCGCATGAGGGATCATAAATCCACAGTGTTGAGGATTCCCATACTAGGACGAAATGGCCAGTCAGTGCTTCCAAGTTGTCAATGGTGGTCTAGCATACATTGACTCGTGAATTCAACTACTGAAAACACTATAATCTCTACAACTCCCCCTCATTCTTATCATAAAATAGAATTCTCAATAGTATTAACTAATAATATTAACCATGAAGATGATGGATAGATGTTTATTGACCGATTACAGAGGCATAAAGTAACCTTGTTAGATAAATTCTTTATTGTTTAACCTCTTTTTTATAAAGAAAATCAACAAATGGTTTAACGTTTATTGTACTTAAGTTGAAATGTCAAAATAATGATGAGTGAAATATGAGGTAGAATACAAGAAACTTGAAATGAATAACTATTAGAACTAAACTAACAAGAAGATGTTCAACTGAATGCAAAATATTATTGTTATATCCTAGTTAAGATTGAATTACGAGTAACTTCAGAGATCTATCAATGGACTAATATTGTCTATATATTCCTATTGTATAACTGTTCAGTAACTAGATTATGTATATCTATATTCCCCTTATTATTAACTTCATTTTGACCCTGATAAATCTTGAGAATTGAACACTATATTCGTTTCCTAAGCTATTCTGGAAACCCGCAAGCTAGAACTAGACAGCGATCTGAACACCAGAGAAAAGACGAAAAGTATGATTAGAAATACTTTACTCTAAGGTTCGTTTTTGTACAGAAAACATGGGTATTTATAGATGTTATCATTCGTTAAATCAACATCATATTTCGGCCAATCCGTTAGCGACACATTATGCGACTGACCAATAGTAGCACGCCACATTAGAATTCTAGAATGTTCCATCATGCTCTGATGGGCTAGGACTCTTCGGCTCCTTTTGGGCCTATGGAGGCTCCGTTGAAGTTCTCCGAAAGCCGACTCAACAGACCCATAGATTATTATTATTATTATACGATTTACTGTTCTTATGTTCAGTCAATTGATTACAGTCTCTTACGTTCACAGCTATACTTGGATTTGATTTTGTATAAATGTGATTTCCTATTTTATGATGTGATGAAGTCTGTTTGGCTGGTATATAAACCGAGTATGTTCGAAAGAAATGATTCGCATAATGGAAAATGCTATTGGTGTTCTGGACTCAAATGGACGGGCTAGGCGATTGGACGATTGGCGAATTAATCATAATACAAAACACTGTCTGTTGTGGATGCGCAGGAATAGACCAATAATTATCATGTTAAGTTCAATGGTGTCCTTGGACTTTAAATGGACATTTCCTATTGGTCGATATCTGTTCACTTGTTGAATATTGTACAAAATGTTGTTTTCTATTTTTATGGTACGCTGTGGTATGCTTGACTAGTATATAAACAAAGTATGTTTGAAATATAGTGATTCATATCTCCGAGGCTGTGACTTTTGTTCTCCACTCAACTGGCTAGGATAGACAGCGGGGCAGGGCCAATCAGGGCACTAGGTCGTCCCTACGTGTTTTCCGTGTCACTCTCACCGAATCGATCAATAAACGCTGCTTATCAAAACCTGCAGTCACATCAGTCATAACAATTGGCGACGGGGTGGAGAAAAATTTTGAACCTTGTAATTGGACGAGATTCAGGTTAATTGTTTCGACCAATCAGCATCCAGATTGTCACCAGCGTCCTTGAGCAACATTGGTCATTATTCCTACAGTTAATTTTCATTGCAGGTGCTGAAAAAAAAATGACTACCTTTTCCGATCGATTACAGCTTCTACTTGAGCAACAACAGCAGTGCTTCAAAAATAGCCAGTTAAATTTTTTAGAAAATTTACGCACACTGTTGGTAAATGTTCCATGTTTCGGAGGTGCAACAGAAGTTGGTAAATTCATTTCTCATCTGCAGACTGAGCTGGAAAACAACTGCAGAACATATGAAGCTGTTTATAAAAGCCTCTGTGAATCCCGGACGACCAGTGATGTAAACGAGACAGTTATTCATGGTCCGCCCAGTTGTCCAGAAATGTCAAATTCCGAAACGTTCCCTGTCGTGGGTTCAAATCCCACTGTTCCTGAAACGTGTACAGACAGTGATGTACCCAGCTCACAGGAGGATCTCTTATTAAATGCTCATAAATTAATTGCAGTACCCGCCCACAACGGAACAGGGAACAAATCGTGCGGTACACTGAATCCAGCTGTTTCAAATGGTCCTCATCATTCAACAACAGGAGATTCTGACGAATCTTATTATCTAGATCTTTTTGTACCAGAAAATGTGTTAAATGCATTAAATGATGATCAGAAATCTAATACAATTTTGATAGATGTTGATTATCGCAGTGATCAACTGTTTACAAATGAGATTTTCAACAAATCCCGTGACAATGTTCCAGAAGAATCAAACGTTGGTGACCTCATATCAAGCGACATTGTTCCCCACTATTTAATCACTTTCAGTGACTCCCCTGTTCAATCTGACAATTATGTGTTAAATAAAGTCAAATTAATTCTAACTTGGGAATATGAGGACCCAACATTATTTCGTGGGGGAGGATGAACCCAGAAAATTTCAAAATCCGGATATCAACTCCGGATCTTCAAAAAAAAGGGGAGGTGTTGTGGATGCGCAGGAATAGACCAATAATTATCATGTTAAGTTCAATGGTGTCCTTGGACTTTAAATGGACATTTCCTATTGGTCGATATCTGTTCACTTGTTGAATATTGTACAAAATGTTGTTTTCTATTTTTATGGTACGCTGTGGTATGCTTGACTAGTATATAAACAAAGTATGTTTGAAATATAGTGATTCATATCTCCGAGGCTGTGACTTTTGTTCTCCACTCAACTGGCTAGGACAGACAGCGGGGCAGGGCCAATCAGGGCACTAGGTCGTCCCTACGTGTTTTCCGTGTCACTCTCACCGAATCGATCAATAAACGCTGCTTATCAAAACCTGCAGTCACATCAGTCATAACAATTGGCGACGGGGTGGAGAAAAATTTTGAACCTTGTAATTGGACGAGATTCAGGTTAATTGTTTCGACCAATCAGCATCCAGATTGTCACCAGCGTCCTTGAGCAACATTGGTCATTATTCCTACAGTTAATTTTCATTGCAGGTGCTGAAAAAAAAATGACTACCTTTTCCGATCGATTACAGCTTCTACTTGAGCAACAACAGCAGTGCTTCAAAAATAGCCAGTTAAATTTTTTAGAAAATTTACGCACACTGTTGGTAAATGTTCCATGTTTCGGAGGTGCAACAGAAGTTGGTAAATTCATTTCTCATCTGCAGACTGAGCTGGAAAACAACTGCAGAACATATGAAGCTGTTTATAAAAGCCTCTGTGAATCCCGGACGACCAGTGATGTAAACGAGACAGTTATTCATGGTCCGCCCAGTTGTCCAGAAATGTCAAATTCCGAAACGTTCCCTGTCGTGGGTTCAAATCCCACTGTTCCTGAAACGTGTACAGACAGTGATGTACCCAGCTCACAGGAGGATCTCTTATTAAATGCTCATAAATTAATTGCAGTACCCGCCCACAACGGAACAGGGAACAAATCGTGCGGTACACTGAATCCAGCTGTTTCAAATGGTCCTCATCATTCAACAACAGGAGATTCTGACGAATCTTATTATCTAGATCTTTTTGTACCAGAAAATGTGTTAAATGCATTAAATGATGATCAGAAATCTAATACAATTTTGATAGATGTTGATTATCGCAGTGATCAACTGTTTACAAATGAGATTTTCAACAAATCCCGTGACAATGTTCCAGAAGAATCAAACGTTGGTGACCTCATATCAAGCGACATTGTTCCCCACTATTTAATCACTTTCAGTGACTCCCCTGTTCAATCTGACAATTATGTGTTAAATAAAGTCAAATTAATTCTAACTTGGGAATATGAGGACCCAACATTATTTCGTGGGGGAGGATGAACCCAGAAAATTTCAAAATCCGGATATCAACTCCGGATCTTCAAAAAAAAGGGGAGGTGTTGTGGATGCGCAGGAATAGACCAATAATTATCATGTTAAGTTCAATGGTGTCCTTGGACTTTAAATGGACATTTCCTATTGGTCGATATCTGTTCACTTGTTGAATATTGTACAAAATGTTGTTTTCTATTTTTATGGTACGCTGTGGTATGCTTGACTAGTATATAAACAAAGTATGTTTGAAATATAGTGATTCATATCTCGGAGGGTGTGACTTTTGTTCTCCACTCAACTGGGCTAGGATAGACAGCGGGGCAGAGCCAATCAGGGCACTAGGTCGTCCCTTACGTGTTTTCCGTGTCACTCTCACCGAATCGATCAATAAACGCTGCTTATCAAGACCTGCAGTCACATCAGTCATAACACTGTCAATATGGAATCCCTCCTTTAATCTACAATACGTTATAATTTATATGTATCATTTAGTCAATTGATGTATACTGCATTTAACATCCATTCACATCAGTTGCTTCAAATATTACCTCAACAGATACTTAATTTTCATAATTTGAGTTATGAACTGATTGTAGCTAGACCATCCCTGAAAAGCTGAAAGCACCAAATGATTTTGTTTTTCTAATAGTATGGGACTCTTCAACAGTGCACATTCACTACTACGTATCTTGTAATTGACTTTTAGTCTCACGTACAAACGCTTAAACTTGAGAGCTGGCATCCAACAGTATTATTGGTTTACTTCAACCAATCCACAAAATCGTATTAAACTCATCCAATATATGGGGTAGGTAACTGTGTTACACTCCACATGGATTGGACTCCGCAAACCGATGCTTCTCACTAGAACTTCATAAGTTACATCATACAGCTAATCACTAGTGATCAAATGATTATTATTATTAGGATAGTAGATTTATAGAGATTATCGACTTCTCAATGCTTTAATCATGAACTAAACAATTTTATGAAATTCTATTCTAAAATGGAATGTAATACATAATTTACTGATTAAAATAATGAATTACAGTCACAAATGAATATACTATTAAATAAACATAAACTTTCATTACAGTACATTGCATTATCCGCATAAATAGTGAAGAACTACAACATACAACAAATGAATATCTTACAACAGTTATGAGAATGACTTCAAAACCACAAGAATAAAATTATAGAGACCAGACAAAGTCAAAGTATTGGCTAGGAAATGAAGTAATGAACAAGAGAAATATTATCAAAGAGGGATTTTGTGGAGATTGTAGTAATTAAATAATTGAATTCATGAGTCAATTGAAGTTAGACCATCATGGAAAGCCTGAAAGCACTGGACGGCCGTTTCATTCTAGTATGGGACTCCTCAGTAGTGCGCATCCACAATCCCGCCTCATGAGATTGGAACCCAGGACCTATCAGTTTTGCGCGCGAACGCTTAACCTTTAGTCTAAAGGTTATCATTGATTTGTCGTTACAAATAGGTGAAATAACATAAGTCACTAATACGAAAATCGACTAATAAAATAGGTCAAATATAACTAGCCACTTCTATCGATGAATAGTTAACACAAAACTGATACAATAAATTTTATTGTTATTTCCAATTAACCTAGTCAATCAACCGAGCCTGTTTTGAGATTGTAACTCATTGAAGACAATGATGGATGGTGGTGCGATTTCGTGTATTGGTTAAAGTTAGACATTAATACCTTTGGATGCCAACTCAGTGGTTTAGAGGATACGAGCTCATATGTGAGACCGAAGGTCATGGGTTCGAGTCCGGCGAGCGGGATAGTGGGTGTGTGCCTATGGAGAGTCCCATACTAAAATAAAATGGCCGTCCAGTTCTCCCAGGTTATCCATGGTGGTTTATCTTTAGTTGAATCATGAGCTAAAGCATCAAATTTTCAATTAAATTACTATAAAACAATCAAAATTTTTGACTGGATCTAACTGGAAGAAAAGATCATCAACAATCATGAATTTTGTTTTATTCATTCTAAAAAAAACAAACAAACGAACATTCGAATTTAATTGTTGGATATTTGGTTAGTACAATGGAAAGAAACGCATAATGAAAGTTATTGTTTGAATAAATATTTCAATTAGAAAATAACTTTCAATATGTTGATAAAGTTTCTATTTACTAATCAACGTACCAGTATACAAAAGGAAACGCTGTTATAGAATAATTAGTATGATCAACTGTACAAGTTGATAAGTTTATCACCGAGAATGGGAAGCGTTACCTTTCTCTCTCGAATTGCTTTCATATGGCTATACGTATACAGCCACTACCAGGGAAGTTCTATTTACCGCTTTCTAGCAATGGGGGTGTTGTTTACGAAAATGAAAGGATGAAAAGCAAATGTTCGGTGCTTTAAACGGGTTGCTCTACCTAGGGGAGTTGGAAAACCCTGATTACAAATCAATGGTTTACATGCCCTTTAATTTTGTTAACTTAACAGAATACAACAAAGTTTCGAAATAATCTAATTATTATTCGTACAATGTTGTGGTGATCTCTATGACTCTGTACTGATATTTATAATGTGCTCACTAGTGATTCGTTTTGAGAGGTGATTCTCGGAGTTTTAGTGAGAAGCCGTGACCACTAAGGCTAATCCGTGTCGGGTGTGAGGCTGTTACCCACCGAAGACAATGTTAGGTGGTCACACAATATCGTGGAGTAGTTGAAGTGAGACTTTAACACCGCTGAATGCTGGTCAAGTGCGGACGCTTAACATCTAAACCACTGAACCGATATTCAACGGTTCGCACGCAAGATCAAAGATCTTAGGATTCGAGTCCCGAGATCATGAATCCACATTGCTTCGGAGACCCATACTAGGACGAAACAGCTATCCAGTGATTCAGGGTTTTCAATGTTGGTCTAGATTAGATCGACTTGTCAATTCATTTATTTACTTACTTTCATGAATCCGCTTAATTTTAGGTGTGAAATGTCAGAAATTGATTTTTCTACTCATTCGAACATTAAAAATATGTCATTAATTTTTATTAAAAAATGAAGTAGTTTATTGTATCTGTTAAACTGGATAGAAAAATCAACAGTATTAACAAATTTGTTGAGTTTTATTTCTAAAAAAATTATTCTTATCACCCATATTAAGCAATTCAGTAGGTGTTAATTGAGTTATCAAGGCTGAAGGAGAAGAAGAAGATCAAAGAACACATTACGCCAAGAAATGGAGACAGACATGTGAAGGATGAACAAAAATTGGATAGAACTAGAAAAGAAGACTCAGGACAGATTACTACAATCTCCACAAAACCTTTTTTTGATATATATAAAGAAAATGTTCAATATAATTCATGTTTTCTGGTTATATAAGAAAAAAATTGGCAGCTTAATTATGATCATAGTGATTGATTACGTAGTAGAGATCATTTTCATTTAAGCGGTCCCAACTGATTTTTGTGAATCACTTTCAAATGTAACGTCTAGGATATAATATCAAACCAAGATGTACTTTGTTTAAGCACATACAATGCTGAATAAGTGGGAGATCGGTAATTAGTAAATGGTCAATAAGTGTAGGCTTCTGAATTCTATTTGATATCAAGGAAGATCAGAATAGCTAAGTGATAATTTCTTCAACTGTGACACCGTGTAACAGTTAGAAACCTGTGGGCAAGCGCATGTCAGCCATTTAATGTAATATATATATATTTAAATGGATGAAGTTAATGAATGGGGAGCGTTTGATTTGTAATTCATCGTCACCCATAGAAATGTACCAACTTTTAGAAGGTCTTATTAGATAAATATGTCTCTAAACCCTGAAAGTTCACCTGAAAAAAACACACACTAACTTTAAATTCTGCATTTGTGTATTACAAACAACTTTATTTATTGTTTTGAAAGTGACAAGACATTAAGTTCGACTGTATCATTCATATTATGTTATGTTTTAACAAATGTAAGGGTGGAATTCACGAGCCGATTAAATCTAGACCACCATGGAAAACCTAGAACTACAGGCCGGCTCTGAGATTTAATGGTTTAGCGCTCACGTGTGAGATTGAACGTCCTTGTTTCAAGTCCCGCATAAGGGATCGTGGATGTGCACTACTGAGAAGTGGCATATTAGGACGAAACGTCCAACCAGTACTTCCAAGTTTTCTATGGTAGTCTGGCTTTAATCGAATGATGAATTCAACCATTAGATTACTGTATGTTATATGGTTTGGAAATGCATCGACTCGTATAAACATTTTGAGCTGTTTATAATTAGCCAGGAGATTTTTTTAAGAAGAGAAACTTTTTTTATTACTTAGTCTATAACTCACGTGTTATCTCACTTCCTCTTATCCATTTTTTTTCTCCTTCTTGTATACATATAAGATTAAATACAAGATTGGAATCGTTTCGATTGTTTGTATTCGCCAAATTCAACTATTAGAAATGGTAGACAGAAAACAAATTTTCTATTAAAATCAGTATCATCCAACTAAGTCAATTTATAAATTACCTGCATACTTACTTACGTCCCTTACTTCCAATGGAGCATAAACCGCCAGCCATCACTCGAAATTACTATTCAATTATTGTTGTGACGAGCAGTTTCCAATATCTGATACTGATATAGGGTGTACTACATAGTAATACCCTAATTGACTACTTGAATAAGAATACAAGAGTGAACGAAAAAAGGGTATTGGGCTAACAAATAAAATGCACAAATACCCATTCATATATTTAATAGTCTAATTCTTAGGCAATTGATCTATTACTTGTCACTTAGGTCACTCGTGGTCGGTATCGATTGACTTTCTCATTGAGCTACTTCTGATTAACTATTCATATCAGTTATAAATCTAAGTATTTCACCTTTTATGCAGATCATAATTAATGAATAATAAATAGTATTGTGATTAGATGGTGGTTGGAAGTAGTCGACAGGAAACCCTGAACCCCGGGCATCATGCTACTTGGCACTTCGTCGGCAAGGTGTACCTGTAATCTTGAGGGAACTGGTGCTCCCTGGCGGATGCGATCCTGTGTCACCCAGCTTCACAGTCAGAGACGTTACCACTGAGCTATCCGGGCCGCGAGTGACATCCTGTAGGACTGAGATGTAATCACAATTGATTCATCACTGGGTGGTGATCAATGTCATGCGTGTCAAGTTCTTAAGCGATAGCATTCGATCTGCACTAAATCTTTGAATCTAGGCTTCTTATTGGTTGCTACATCTTCATAAAGCATATTCACAAAATTTTCAGAGCAATTACTTTCCATTTAGTATGAAATCAGGGATGAGTTCAGCTACGATATTACTACTACCTCCATGATAAAATTTCTATATAGTGTATGAAAGTTATCAACACACGATAAACACTAGTCCTCACGAAGCTGCAGATAAGGTTTATTGACAAATCTTCACTAGAATTTAACATAGATCTACAATGTTTTACCCATTTCCTTTAAACACCTAACATTATCACTAAAACTCATTCTTACTTATTCACAAACATTAAAATTAAAATATATAGAGCATATTAATATGATTTGTGTTTAAGACTAAATTCAATCATGTCACATCTTAAAATCAACGGTTACTAGGTGATTGTTTCAAATTATTTTACAGCCTGTTAACTATTTCTTAACTCCAACAGACAAAACATCAAGTAACTCATCTTAAAATTTATTTGAAGTTTCTAATCAGTTAACCGGGTAAGTAATAGTAAGGTTAGACACAGGGTATTAGGGATTGATGGTAAATCAATTGATGAAGTTGTGGATTTTCATCGACTGAGATGGTTGGGCCACGTGTTACGAATGCCTGAACACTAATCACCACGATGTGCAATGCAGACTAGTGTTGGAGATGGTTGGAAGAAAGTGAGGAACGACCAAACCAAGACGTGGCATCAATCTTTGAATTCACTAACTTCTAATCTGATCCATGTTGGTAGATGCAGACTACTTGGTTAGGTTCTACGTGACTATCGTAACCAATGGTTGGGGACTCTGAGTGACATGGCTCAGAATCGATTACAATGGCGTAGGTGTATACACTCTCTATCTTCCCTTAAATTATGAGATTAAAATCGCTTCATATCTTTCTTTCTACGAACTAATTCTTTCTTCCCGTATTGTATCCTTATATGAAATCTATCTTTTATATATTACCACCTATGACTTAACTACTTCTATGAATCCGGTGTTCATCTTGTTGTGCTGATGAGGTATGGCAACTTGGACCTATTCATATATGTGCTTGATCCTATGTTGTAGCTGACTGACTGACTGACTGACTGAATCAGTTAATCGTTATGTAGAATAGTAAACTGGTTGATAAAATTCTTCTATATTTTCAGATTTTTTTTATTCTTCATTGTATTCAACAATAAGTTCGTTTTATATCCTAAAGTTAGGTAAGTTTTCCCATCGATAAATAAGGTCAAATAGAATAAGGCAACGCTTATCAATCTATTCAGAAAAGAAAAAAACAAACAAATAACAAGCAAACGATTTCGAAATAATAATAATAAAAAAGCTAAAAAAAAGAAAACAATAAACCTAACGACATAATGGACAATATGTCACAATGAAATAATAACAACACAACAGCAACAGTATACATATACATGAATGAAAACTATTTACTCCATTGAAATGAAAAATAATGAATAGCTTTATCAATTCATAACCAGTTTTTACAATCAACTTGAATCAGTTGAATAGGAGAATAATGAAACCCCTTAGTAAATAGATATACATATTTCAAGACACTTCATTTAACAAGGTGAATTGATTGAAAGATTATTGTTACATAGATTTTAGCTTACAAAATTATACTACTGATAAGTAGGCACAAGAATATTTCCCAATTGATTGACTGCTGGGTGGTGATCGACGTCATGCGTGTCAAGTACTTATTAATGCAGATCGAATGCTATCGACCATGTTGCAATGTGGCCACCAGCCTAGGTGACTCGACACTGCGTGCACTATATATTGAGATTAGGTGCTGGTTGGAGGTAGTCAACAGGAAACCCTGGACCGGGTTTCGCGCAACTCGGTACTCGTCAGCAAGGTGGTAATGTCTCTGACTGTGAAGCTGGCTGACACGGGATCGAATCTGCCATGGAGCACCAGTTCCCTAAAGATTACAGGTACAGCTTGTTGACCAGTGCCAAGTAGCACGACACCCGGGTCCAGCATTTCCTGTTGACTACCTCCAACCACCATCTAATCTCACAAAAATATATTCAAATATTTTCAGACCATATGCTGTATGAGTGAATAATCTATGAGGTATTTCAATTTACCTGTCATTGATATAATAAGATAATCTTTCTTAAATGAAATCTATCAGTTTACTTGTGTAATAATCAAGAATTCAGTTTTACACACTCTATTTTGTAATGTGGTGAATAGTCTAATAATTGACTTTAGGACAAGAAAAAACACGATTTCATTTCCTTTATTCGTTTTCTAGTGTTTGTGAAGAGAAGAGATAAATCAACTTCTGTTTAGTGATAGGACAGTTGACAAAGTCGTTCGAAGTGAAGACCAGTGTTAGGCAAGGTTGCTTACTCTCACCCTTCTCTTTCTCCTGGTGATCGACTGGATCATGAAGACGTCAACATCTGAAGGGAAACGCGGGATACAGTGGACATCTGGGATGAAGCTGGACGACATGGACTTCGCATATGGTCTGGCTCTCCTCGCGCAATCGCAACAACAAATGCAAGAGAAGGCAAACAGTGTAGCGGCAGCCTCAGCAGCAGTAGGTCTCAATATACACAAGGGGAAAAGCAAGATTCTTTGATACAACACTGCATGCACCAATCCAATCACAATTGACGGAGAAGATTTGGAAGATGTAAAAATCTTTACATATTTGGGCAGCATCATTGATTAACACGGTGGATCTGATGCAGATGTGAAGGCGCGGATCAGTGAAGCAAGAGCAACATATTTACAACTGAGAAACACCTGAAACTCAGAACAACTGTCAACCAACACCAAAGTTAGAATTTCCAATACAAACGTCAAAACAGTTCTATTGTATGGGGCAGAAACCTGGAGAACTACGAAAGCCATCATTCAGAAGATGTGAGTGTTTATTAACAGTCGTCTACTCAAAACACTTGGGATCCGTTGGCATGACACTGTCAGAAACAGCCTATTGTGGGAGAGAGCAAACCAGATTCCAGTGGAGGAAGAAATCAGGAAGAAGTGCTGGAAGTGGATAGGACACACATTGAGGAAAGCACCCAACTGCGTCACAAGATAAGCCCTCACATGGAATCCTCAAGGCTAAAGGAAAAGAGGAAGACCAAAGAACATATTACGGCGGGAAATGGAGATAGACATGAGAAGAATGAATAAGAATTGGATGGAATTAGAAAGGAAGGCTCAGGACAGAGTGAGTTGGAGAATGCTGATCGGCGGCCTATGCTCCATTGGGAGTAACAGGCGTAAGTAAGTAAGTAAGTAGGTAAGTTTAGTGATAGATTCTGAATCAGGAATCTGAAATGAATTTAAATAATCTTAAATTATACTACTTAACCCTAGATTTTAAAAAAATATACTACTGAGTAAAATGAATCAGTTTATATACTGTTAGGACCCGAGAAACGTAATGAATGGTAATTTTGGGATCCTTTTATGGACCAATACTAAACGTATATTTTTTATTGTATAATTGTGATATGATGGAAAGAAAAGTCAATTTTCGATTGAATTACTCATTATGAGTTTTATTCAATATTCAACATCCGTTTTTCATTCAATGTAATGATTACTCAATGTAGTATTTGTTTCCTTTTCCCAGTATGATATTTTCTTCTTTATAATATACGATATTTTTGCATTCAGTTGACATGGACTATGCTCAGTAAGTGATTTGTTATAACTGAGTATGTGATTTCATCCTAATTATTAATCAAAAATGGGTGTAAAATCAATATATGAACCAGTGTACTCTAGACGAGATTGATTCGTCGTTATCATAGTGTTTGGGCTAATAAATCTTCACTTATACCAGTCTTGTGTTCTTACTTTCGCATCGCGGGAATTGCCGAGGTCCCTCGTTCCGAGTATAAGTGATCAGCGCTTTTGTTTTTCCGGCACAACATATACAAATGTTTGAACGTTGACTACAAATTGCTTATCATACATCATGCCACAAAGTAATTACTGGAAATAATAAAGTAAATTGAAAAAAAGGCTTAGGAATGCAGCTATGCAAAATGATGTGCTTAAGATACTATATACCACAATTTTGATGCAAAGTTATGATAATAAGCGCTTAAACACGATATTTACATTTCATGCTGCTGACTGGTTGATGAAGGAGTGATGCTGTTTCATTCAGGTGACAAATTATACCGTTCAATGATTTGAACAGTGTGTTTTTCTGACAAACGTGATTTTTACCAAGGTTTTAATTCCTGTCAGGTGTTTTCTCTTCATTTCAAGAGTAAAATATCCATATATATTGTTAAGTTTATATGCAAAGATGGATAGTGGCTAACAGTGAAATCTAGGACGCGAGCCGCTTCGTCCTATTCGGTAATCGTCAGCTGAAAGTGACTGCATCTCAGAGTTGATGTTTACTCTGGGACTCGAAATCAGTACCTTTCACTTCACACGCCGTCGCGTTATCCACTTAGTTATTGAGTGAATTTATTAAGTTTGTTTAAGTTCTCTACCCTTACACTCTTGCCGTTAACTCTCTTTTGTTTGTTCTTTCATACTACTTATAAGCATTCAGTAAACAGTTGTATTCTTAACGATTTCTACACGTACGTTGTAATGCAAGTTTATCGTGTTTATTTACATGTTCTTATTTATCAGTACAATCTCTCAAACGTCTTAGCAGTTATTCACAGTTTTGTTTCATCGCTTAATTCTTATTTAAACATAATGGTTTCCATGTTGTTTGCTCTTGATCCCATTTTTGCTTGTTGATAAACAATTATCAAGTTTAAACAGCTATCAGTTGTCATTTGCCTTATCGTATGTTATAATTATTCTTTATGTTATTATTACAGAAAGCGCTTTTCCCTTCAGACTTTCAAACTCACTAAGCGCTATAGATGCATCATAATTTAAAGTCTGTAACTGATTTATGTCTATTGTTCAATACAGAACCTCTTTCTGGACAGATCGATATTTCGTGAATGTCGATTTCATGTGTATCTCAATTGTGTGATTAGGCACTTCGATGGATACGGAAACTATTGATTTTCTGAGATTATTTTAAGTGTAACATGATAAACTGATAACTTTAGTCTATCAGTAGTATAATAGTCATTCTTTTTGACTGACTGCAAATGTAAATTTTCAAAACTAAATTATTTCCTATTTCTTGATGTCCTCTTGGCCTATGGAATCATATTAGTATGTATAGTCACACTTCTACTAGGATAATACTGAAAATTATGTTTATTTCCTGTTTTTAATACGAGTATGCGTGTGTTCCTGTAAGAAACTTACTCACTTGTGATAATTTAGTAAGAACTAACATAAGACTACTCATCAGTAAGCACCCATAACCCCACACTCGGGACTAAAACCCAAAATCTTCGGTCTCGTGCGCAAACTCTTAGCCTGTAGACCAGTGAATCAACATCCAACGGTGCTAATATCTAACCAACCAATTCATGATATTCTGTTTTTAAATACAACCTACTAACAGCAATTAACATAGATAACCCTGTATTAAAAATATCATACTAATTACCTTGGAAAATACATTTTTTATGAATGTGTCTTATGTTAACCAATTACTGAATTCTTATTACATAAATATGAATATAAAATAATTAATTTGATTTGTTTCAACAGTTGAGATCATGGCCCAATTGAAGCTCAGTGGTCTAGTTGGTTAAGCGCTTGGCTGCGGACCTGGTAGGTTCTGGGGTCGAGTCCCTCTGGGCGGGGTTGTGAATACTCACTGCTGGGGGGTCTCACAGTGTGGCGGGACGGCGGTCCAGTGCTTCCAGGTCTTCCATGGTGCTTTAGCGTCAATTGACTCATGATCTTAACTGTTGAAATTACTACAATCTCCACAAAACCCCTTCTGATACTTTGATTTGCATAAACTTTTTGACTTGCGCTTGTAAAGTTAAGTACATAGTTCGTTTTCTTTTTATTGAATAACATTTCCTAATATAGAAGAGATTACCTCTCACGATGAATTAGTCAAGAATAATGAAGTTTGTTATCAATATCACTTTTCGTTTTATCTGGTTAATTGTCCACAAATATAAGTAGTATTTATCATCAATCGAAAGTGAAATACCTGATGGCAGAAAGTTAAGAAGATCGATGAAAAGAGAATGAGAACAGAGAATGGTTGCTGTAGAAACGAATGAACAGTCAAGTCCGACACGATTGATTGACAGTTTGCAAATGAAGTATTTAATATACGATTCGTCATTAATCTTCTAACAATCTACTAACCTTTTGCAGCATATCTCTATGATCATCCTTAAAAATTATAGCTCCTTTAATAAATACAATTAAGGTAATCAATAAAATGTATTAACTTAGTGTTGTTTACTTGAATCGTCCCATTGATGTTTGGGACTGCAATTGATCAGCCTCTTGTTGGTTTATGTGCCACGATATTGCCTGAAGTCACAAGCTTCATAAGAGAAAACTGATAGTGGCTAGCAGTGAAATCCAGCATGCGCGTTTCGT
The DNA here is from genome assembly GCA_944470405.2 of Schistosoma mattheei. Classification (NCBI taxonomy): domain Eukaryota; kingdom Metazoa; phylum Platyhelminthes; class Trematoda; order Strigeidida; family Schistosomatidae; genus Schistosoma; species Schistosoma mattheei. The sequence continues at coordinate 21,699,265 of OX103948.1, read as the reverse complement.
TCTACTTAGGACTCGTCAGTAGCTACGTGAATAACGTGATGGCCTTCGAAGTGGACGGTACTGATTCGAGTCCCAGAGTGAATATTAACACTGGGATGCAGGTACATTCAGCTGACTAGTTTCAAATAGAACGAAACGCGCGTCCTAAATTTTACTTCTAGCCATTATCCATCCTTGTTTAATCAATAAAATGGTTTGAAGGAGATCACCAAACGAAAACAATCATACATCTATATACATAATTACTCTTGGTTGTAGGTAGAAAAAAAAATTCTTAAAATCAAGGGTTTCACTATTATTCAACTTTGTTATTTTTTTGTTCCTTCATTAGTTTCTATTCAAGTTTACTGTACGATGAAAAAGTAGTCATTTAAATTGATTAGTTGATTAGTATTACTGTAATGTGTACAAGTAGTCTTTATGAGAAAAGATAACATAAATAACTTTAATATAGAAGAAAAAAGGAATAAATCTATTCATGAGAGTAATATTGGATTATTATCATCAGAAAGGAGCATTTTGGATGTTGGCTCACTGTTTGAAGCGATTACGAATTCATCTACTGTACAAATGGAACAAAGACTCTGTGACCAAAAACCAATAAGCTAGCCATTCTGATGCTTCTCAGCCCCGCTAACTAGAGAAATTAGTTGAAGTTTGAACAGAGAAATATATTCCACAAGTAGCCAGAAGCACGAGCAATAACAACAGGCACAAATCAAATGTTCGCGCATGAGACTGAAAGTTCTGGGTTCGAATTCTGCGAACGGAATCGTGGATTCGCACTGCTGAGGAGTCTTATATTGGTACAAAACAGCCGTCCAGTGCTTCTAAATTTTCCATGGTGGTCTAGCTTTAATCAACTCATGAATTCAACTATTAAATTACTAAAATCTCCACACACACACACCCTTTCCTGTTAATTGTTATTATATGGTTAATCTACTTAAATAAACTTAAAATTTAGATTTATTATCCATTTTCTTCAAAACATTCTATTCTAGCCTTTGCCTTACTCTTATTCTTTCCATCTCATTTAATCATGAGAATGCGTGTAATAATAAATTATGATGCAAATTTCATTTTATATTTAACTAATCTAATGAACATTGCTTTGTTAATAGTATAAATAATCAGTAAATGATTATTTTACTATGTGCTCACTAGTGACTAACTTCGTGAGAAAATTCTCGGAGTTCTAGTGAGAAGCCATGACTAGTGGAGCTAATCCGTGTCGGGTAGAAGCAGGTGTCTACCTCAGTACAATGGAAGATAGTCACGCAACTTCGTGGATTAGTTGAGGTTAGACATTAACACAACTGAATGCCGGCTCAGGGTTCAGTAGGTTAGGCGTTCTCACGTGAGACTGAATGCCCTGGGTTCGAATCCCGCGGGCGGGACCGTGGATGCTCACTGTTGAAGAGGCCAACAATAGGACGAAACGGCCATCCAGTGCCTTCAGGTTTTCAATGGTGGTCTAGCTTAAATCGAGTCTTGATTAAAAGTATAAAAATAAAGTGATCAAAACTCGAGTTTCTTGAAATATGTGTTTAAAAGTGTGAAGTTGAATCTCTTGAATGATTCTTGGAATGAAATCTTGTGAAGTATGACTCCTTGATTAATTTTAATGATTGAGATCTTATTCAATTAATCTGTAATATAGTTAGCATTATGAAAGAACTTAGGTTTCTACTAGATGTACGTCTATACAAATACATTTTTCTAGCACATAGTTCTATTTTATGACGAGATTATGTGGTCTCCTTGACGTTAATGTTGATATAGTATGATTACAATTCAATTTTACTTGTGAGTTGTTATCATCATTTTGTAATGATTAACTTCATACAACATAAATTACTACAATTGAGAGACATAGTTTTGAATACCTTGAAGATTCCAGATACACGTTGTTGATAAGTGATGATTAACGTTTACTGACTTAAGTCAGATCAATTACATTTTGATTTCCAATTTTAATTTTGTCTAGGAGCAATAAAAGAAAAGTAATAACATTACTAGTATCCTAAAACGTGACCGAATAGTATAGACTTGTATGTTTTATACATAGACGGTTACTATTTAACAGAGATGATCAAATTTCACAAAATTTCTAGTTGATAAGTTGAATGTATTAATGCCTGGATTAAATGTTTCATAGATGTTTAAATCTAACACTACTGAATAATAAACTATCTTGAGTATACAGATGTTATGACGACATAATATTGAATGATCAAATGCATTCATATTCTTGAACAACATCTAGTCCAGTTGAAAATCATTATCAATCAATAAATTAATTGGATCTCTGGTCGACATGTACGTCGACATCGACATTAGCTAAGTACCCAATATTACTAAAATGTCAATGACTGACTATATACTAACAATTTTTTTTCATCCAGTTAAGCAGAAGATTATAAAGATCACATTTAACAAAGAGATTTTTCTATAGGTCATCATGTAGATATACTTAAAGTAAATAAAACCGCCGAATCTTGCGAGAGGTATCGTGGATGCCCACTTTTGAGGAGTCTCAAAAGAGGACGAAACAGCTGTCCAGTGCTTCCAGGTTTTCAAAAGTGGTCTAACACCAATCTTAATCAATAACTTAATAATCTCTACAACCCTATACTGAAAACTGTCTAAGTTATTACGTCATATTGCAAACAACAAATTCAGTACATTAATGATGCATTAATAACACTATATTTTGTTATTAATGATAATCTATTGAATCCAACAATAATTTTCACTATATTTGATATGATTATATTTGCGGATAGAAGGTGAATGAATAAAGAGAATTCATCGAGGAAAATCCTCTTCTGTTATAGTCCCAAGTCGCCAATCACAAGCAGAGAATTATCAACGCGTAAAACACGTGCGAGCAGTCTTGATTGGCCCTGCTTTCCGCCTAGTCCAGCCAGTTAAGTCCAGAACGCCAATTTCAGCCTTTGTAATATGAATCATTTACTTCAAACATACTCTGTTTATATACCAACCAAGCAGACCCCAACGTACCAATAAAATATGAAACAACATTTGTACAAGAATTAGTCAGATGTGGCTGTGGATGAGGGAGCTAATAACTAATATACTGGGTATAACTCAAGAATGGTAAAATGTATAATAATAGTTTATAATTCAGAATAAAGCTTATAATAAGAGAGATATGAATATGAATAGGCTAGTTAATTAACAATTATACGGTAAAAATATACGCATAGTATTGGTCCACAAAGGGATCCCAGAAATTACCATCGATTAGTCTTATCAGGGCATAGCATCTTCATGTTGAAATTATTTACTTAAGCGGTACATTTGTATTTATATTTATTGTGCAAAATCTATGTGTTTAATTCATGAATCAATTAAAGCTAGAACGACCATGGAAAACATGGAAGTATTGGACGGCCCGTTTCATCCTAGTATAGGTTTACTCAGCAGTGATCTAGTTTTAATTGACTCTTGAATTTCATTATTAAATTACTAAAATCTTCACAAAATCCCTCCTCTGACATTAAATATATGTCTATAGAAGAATAGAAAAGATTGCATCACAAATTGATCCGAAACCCTTAATTATGAGATGAGGTTATGCAATAATCAAAATGTAAGAGAAGTATACAAGAATGAAAATGATTTACGAGTCTGAATTATGGAAGATAATTGTTCACTTGACAGAGTTGAAGAAAAACAACAAAAATGAAGGTCATAATAACAACTGATTGATCACTGAGTGATGATCAATGTCGTGCTTTTCAAGTACTTATTTAGTGCAGGTCGAATGCTATCGATCATGTTGCAATATGGCCACCAGCCTAGATGACTCGACATTGCGGGCACTATATATCGAGATTAGATGGTGGTTGGAGGCAGTCGACATGAAACCCTGGACCTGGGTTTCGTGCTACTTGGCACTCGTCAGCAAGGTGTCCCTGTAATCTTGAGAGAACTGGTGCTCCCTGACTGATTCGGTCCCGTGTCACCCAGCTTCACAGTCAGAGATGTTACCATTGAGCTATCTGAGTCACGACCGACCTCCTGTAGGACTGAGATGTAATCATAATTGATTGATCACTGAGTGATGATCAATGTCATGTGTGTCAAGTCCTTATTTAGTGCAGATCAAATCCTATCGACCAATTTGCAATGTAGCCATTAGTCTAACTGACTTGACACTGCGTGCACTATATATTGAGATTAGATGGTGGTTGGAGGTAGTCGTAATAATAGTAATAGTGGATATTAATCAAGTAAACTTGTTTAAAGGGCAACAACACTAACTGATTACAGTTAAAAATGACAAAATATTAATTAAAATAAAAAAGTAAAAACAAAATTGGTGAATTGCCAATATCCCAGCAATCACTGTATAAGATTTTGATTCAGCTTTCATTTCGATTCAATTCCTCTGACTGTGTAGATTATTTTCTTGTAGTGTGGCGTCGAGTCGCGGTTGACTATGATCACCGCTACAGGAAAACTACGTGCCAGTTAATCGATAAGATCCCCAGTAGGCCAAATATCAGAAGGCAGTTGATGGCTGTAGTCGAGATTTATGTGTTGGCGATCTTGTGGTATCGAAATAATACCGAAATCATGCCAAAGGAGTACAAGAGGAACTACTGAGTAAACGTAAGTTCGTGTGAGGTCACAATCAACAGTAGAATGAATGTCTTTTGTACAGTCAAACAAACAAGTACAGTAAAACAACCACTGGTACAATTCGTTATAATAATAATTGTTTCCATTAAATCAATCTCGTTCTCTTGATGAAAGTAGGTCACTGCATTCTTTTGAAAGAAGACTCTGATGGAGCAATATGTCCAGGTACTGTTCTGAGACGTGTTTGGTAAGTGATCACTTTTTACGACCAATGTAATCTGCCCTATATAACTATAAGTGGGGATGTAGAACTTAAATAAATGATTTCGTTGAAACGAGAAAATATTCTTTGCTGAAGATTCAAAAAGACAAACAATAGCAAGTGAATTCAAACTTGATCCCATTACATAAATAACTGACTATCAGGACTCAATAGCTAAGTAGATAACGCGATAGCATTTGAAGTGAATGGTACTGAATTCAAGTCCCAGAGTGAATATCAACTAGCTGACGAGTTCCAAATAGAATGAAAAGCGCGTCAAACTGGATTCCACTGCTAGCCACTATCCATCTTTGTTTATAATGCTTGGGAATTATGGCAATATCGAAGAAATACACACAGGATGCACATATATCAGTAAGAGACTGACCAATTACAGTTCTGAAAATCAATTTAAACATCAGATTCAAACAAGCAAACAATACCAAGTGAATTTACTGAATGACACATTGAGTTATTTTAATTATACAGTGTAAATCGGTGTAACAGCCAAGGAATTGAAATTGATAGGAAAATTTGTACTAACAAATGTAATTGATAAGTCGTGTAGGTTGAACGCTATATACGATTCCTAAGCTATTCCCGTAACCCGTAGACTAGAACTACACAGTGACTTGAACTCCAGTGAGAAGACACAAGTATGAGAGAAAACACTTTATTCCAAGGTTCATTTTAATACAGAAAATCAAGGGTACTTATAGATGTTGGCGTCTGTTAAATCAACATCAGATTTCAGCCAATCCGTTAACGTTATATTATGCTACCGACCAATGATAGCACGCCACGCTGGAATTCTCGAACGTTCCATTATACTCTGATTGGCTAGGACCCTTCGGCTCCTTTTGGGCCTCTGGAGGCATTTCACTAGAAAATAATCAGCATACTTTGTTAACAGTTAAACATGACGTCTAATTCATTTCATCTATTTCAAAGGTACAATACATATTCACAAACAAAGAGATAAATGTATTTACTCCTTATTCTTAATATATTTCATGTTCAATTTTATAACTGAAAATTGTGATATCAAATCTTTCTTACTTACTTACTTGCACCTGTTACACCTCATGGAGAAGCATGGGCCGCTCACCAGCATTCATCATCTAACTCTATTCTGGGTAATCCATTCCGTTTCGTCCTACTGTGGGACTCCTCAGCAGTGCGCATCCACAATCCCGCTCGCATGATTCGAACCCAGGGCCTTCGGTCTCGCGAAACGGTCGTCCAGTGCTTCCAGGTTTACAAAGGTGGTCTAACATCAATCGGTTTATGATCTCAATCAAAAACTTGATAATATCCACAACCCCTATACTAGTAATCCTTTCCGGTTGGTTCCAGTTTCTATTCATCCTTTTCATGTTTGCTTTTAATTCTCGACGTCGTGTGTTGTTTGATCTTTCGCTTTTTCGTTCCACTTCAGAATTTCAAGTCAGTGTTTATCTTTTGATGTAATTTGGTCATTTCCTCAATGTATGTCTTATCCATTTTCAACGTTTTTTTTCTAATTCCTTCTTCAGCTGGAATCTGATTTATCCTCTCTTATAATAGTCTGTTCCCCATGGTATCTGGCTAACAGACATTCAATATCTTACGTAGGCACTTGTTTATAAATACTTGTATCTTCTTGATGATAGTTGTGATGGTAGTTCTCAAAGTTTCAGCTCCATACAATAGAACTAACTCTCTTCATGTTCATAATGAAGTTTCTCACTTTGATATTCATTGACAGATAGCTACTTATTATTATAACTGACAAATACAATATATCAATAACCTTAATTTTCTAATCATAAAATGTTTCTTTTTTAATTCATTCAATTGTGAACATCATTTCTTCATTGTTATTCATTCTATTTTGTTTTACTATAATAATAATAATAAACAGTAGGCTAAAGCAAATCATTGACTTGTATCATATTACCTGTAAAATGTAATCAAATTAATTAATAAATAATGAATTTTCCAGTTGAAAGAATCATTGACCCCCCTTCATTATCATCATCATCATCATCATCCATAGTTACTGATATTATGAGATAATGAAAAGAACAAAAAAAATAGAGAAAAAAAGAGTAGAGAAAAAATACACACAAGAAAAAAAAACAAACCACAACTTCTTGTCATTCATTATTTTCTTTATGATTACATAAATTATTATTTTGATCATTTTCTTTTCCAGACTCTTTTCTATTTTGTATAGGCTATGGTTATTTCCTTTTTTTCTTCTTTTTGTTTTTTTTCTTGTTGCTGTTGTTGTTGTTGTTTTTGTTTTGTTTCTTTATTCAAAATAAACCAATCAGAGTTTTGTTTAAATTGTATTAGTTTATCATTAATGAATTATTATTAAAAGGTTATCTTATTATTAATTATCATCTAATTGATACTACTAATATTACTACTACTACTACTTCTACTACTAACACTACTACTCTTATTGTTGATGAAACGAGGAGTGATTTCATCAGTGATTTCATAATCCATCTATTACATAGTAACAAAAATAAAACAAAACATTGTAGATAGACAGACAGATAGATGGAGAGATAGAGAGACAGACAGACAGACAGAAGTGAATTAAAATGTATTTGTTATATTCAAAAAGATAATATCCTATTCATATATTAGGAATAAATTGTTATATATGTATTGAATAAGATTATTATTGCTATTCATTATGTGGATCCTTTATCTGATATCATGGACTTTCAATATGATCAAATGTAATCAAGAAATAGAAATGAAAAAATTACGTTTACAAAGTTTAGATATTGGTAAGTAATAATCTATACATTTGTAATAAAGTAAACTTACTTACTTACGCCTGTTGCTCCTCGTGAAGGAACATAGGCCGCTCACGTATGTACCTACAAAAATTTTTGCTCTGGTTGTTAGAAGGGCACCGACCTCGTGGCTTCCGAAGGAACTCGGATTCACCATGAAGCGTCATAATTCTTCTACATGAAGACCTTCTAATTTTCAGGGCAGAGTTTAAATGGTTTGAATTATTTTTTCTGGTTAGCGTTTTTTTAGCGAGTTAGTTTTATACGGGATTGGAACGCTAACCCCATGCCCAACCCTCCTACTTTACCCGGGCTTGGAACCGGCAGTAACTCTGAAAGAACTACAGGCGGAGTTGTAATAAAGTATATTAATCTTAAATCGGTATCAATCGGTTATGCGCTGTTGATGTACTTATTTACTTATGCCTGTTACTCCTCGTCAAGGAGCATAAGCCATTGACCAGTATTCTCCATCCAATCCTGTCCTGGGCAGCTATTGATGTTAATAGATACAGGTAGTATGTATCATTGATCGAAAATGAAATGTTTGATGAAAGAAAGTTAAGAAGATTAAGGAAAAGTGAATGATTGGTGTGAAAACGAAGGAACAATCAAAACTGAGACAATTGATTAACATTTTGCAAACGAACAATTTACTGTGTGATCCATAGATTTCACGAAGAGATTATGTAATATGGTGCTCAAATACATTCGAATGTCTCCACTTGTGTTCTCGTTCACTACATCCCTACCAAGGTTAGACTTGATAGTTTCAAATAAATTGAGTATTAGGTGAACAGTTATTAATAAGTAGAAAGTTTGTACTTTTGACGTTTCGTAATTTAATATAAGCCGCTTCTTCAGAGTAAATTTTGGTTGTATATTTACTCTGATGAAGTGAATTACATTAAGTCACAAAACATCAGAAATACAATTATTCTACTCATTGAGATACAACAAAAATACGTGTATTATTAATTATGAATCGCTTCCTACACGTGGTGAAACATGCTTAGATCAGTGTAAATAAGGTATTGTTTACTTCAACGAATGACTAAATACTCACTGAAAACAAGTACTAGAAGACGAATGAATATGCATTGACACTTCTTTTTATCAGTATAAGATTGTGGAGATTGTTGAGTTTCGATTGAAATCATGAATCGATCAACGTTATACCGACATTGAAAACCTTGAAGTACTGGACGACCATTTTATCCTAGCATGGGACTCCTCATCATTGCGCATCCACGATCCCACACGCAGCATTCGAACCTAGGATTGTAGGTTCGGACTGCTGAGGAGTCCTATAATAGGACAAAATGGTCGTCCATTACTTCGAGGTTTTCAATGGTGATGTAAAATTGATCAATTCATGATCTTTTCACGTATTAATGATATGAAATCAAAATAGAAAAATGTCTTTTTGACAGGTCTGAAGTTAGTACCTATTTTAACGATAAATATAAATAGTTTCAGACGAGTTGTCTTGAAAAAAAGAATAAAGCTTTGATTTATTGAAGTGTTCTATTTAGTTAGTAGAATATCTCACTAAAACTAATGAGTATTACCATAATGAAGGATTTTGTACAATGTTTAAAACGAAACTATCTATCATCACTTGGTTAAAATATCATCCATATTCATTATGCTGTAGTGTCAGTTATTATGTTAAGCCCATATTACCTTATTCTAGCCTTTCGGACAACCCATTCTATTCATTCTACTTGAGTCGCATTCCGACCTTGTTAATTATTCGCTTATCAATCTTGATTGTTTTTATCTGAGCGCATAGATGTGTGTACATTTCTTATCCCATTACTCATCACATGTCTGTAAATCACTTTTGTGTGTCTATAACTATTGATTAACGCTTGACTAAAGGGGAGTTGGCTTACCCGCCATCTCCACTCCGCGTCGTTCATCTTCTCTCTATTCCATTCGCTTTATATACGAAATATATGTATTCAAAAATCCATTCTCATTATTTGACTTATTTAATTCCGCAATTGACTAACGCGATTTAATTCGATGATTATATACGAGGATAGGCGATAACAAACATTCATAGGATCTAATTGGATTCAGATCCATGGGCCACTAAAATGCTTCATAAGACAACAAAAGTGGATTGATCAGTGATAAGTTAATTTCAAGTTATTTTGTACACCTTGGATTAATCGATTATATGCATTCATTTAACAATGTTCAGTACACTATCACGTGTTAAACTAACCACATGATGGAATCCTATACTGGACTGATTCAAATCTAAATTTATAAAATTGCCTTGATGTAATTCAATAGATAAAGTTTGTATCAGTTTATGATGGGAATTATCCATTAAAGGAACATGAGTAAGGCTTTTTATTTATCGTTGACTCAGTCATTAGGTGTAACATTTAAAAAATTTATGACCGTTCAGGGTTGATTGTTGTTATTATTATTAGTGGTTTTATTCAGCATTATATTCTTGATACAATATAGAATTCTCAGTACAAAGTATTTCAACAAGTTTCCGTTTCTTAGTTCTTGATCGATCCTGATGATAAATAATAACTGGTCACCAGTTAGAGGTTAGCAGTTTAGGAATCAACATCTGAATGATGTACATTCTTTTCACTTTACCAGCAATCATGATGTCGCTGACTGAGCTTTTCTTCTAAACTTGTATAACAAAAGGTTGTACACTTTTCATAAACTCACTTAACTAGGTTATATGATTAATAGTCATGTTAATGTATTAAAACAAACAAATAAACAGATCACTTGTTGAAATACTTAAATGACAAGAACAGGTAGTGTAGTGAACGGAACACCAGTGGGGACAATCGAATGTATTTAACACAAAATGACAGAGTTACCTGGTAAAATAGAAAAACCATATAACAATTCATAATTTGCAAATTATCAATCCATCATATCAACCTGGACTGTTCCTGTTGCAAACATCAATCCATTGTCTCACATTTCATTGTTCATGCGTTTTCGTACAAATTGCATTGTGTTTCCGCTCTTCCTTTCATGATCATCCTCCATCTTATGCTGTCAGACATTACGCCTTAAACTTGTGTCATATTCTACTTATATCAATATAAGTAGTACACACCACAGTAGCGCAAATATTCAAACAAGTCACCAAGTTCCAATCAACTATCATACAGAATACATATTAACAGAAACCTTTAATTAATCCCATTCAATAGTTGATAGGGAATCACAATCTCTATACATTTATTATCAATCTATTGTGATATATTTATGCTTCTGGGATAAATGATTGAAGTTTATACTATTTAGAATTGTTATACACTTACTTATTCAAAACAACAAACTAATCAGCATCATCATCAACAACAACAACAAGCAAACAAACACAATTATACTGAACTAATTAGATTGAAGTGTGTTTACATTTTTATTTATTTACTTATAAGTAGTATATAAGTTATTGTAAATAGTTTAGATACTCATAAGTGGTATATATCACAATTTAATATTGATTAAATAATACCATTGAAAATTTAATCTTTCAAAATGAATCTATCATACCATTTGTAATCATGATAGAATAAATGATCTATATATAACTAATTGTTAGTTATCAACTACCATAGCATTGAATCATCTATGTTGTCCAACTGCTTTGTGGATTAGACATTTAGGTCGAAGGTTAGGAGTGTGGTTTTCTAAGAAAACCGCTTGATTCAATTTAGGCAACCGAATAGTATCATAGCCTACATATAAATCAAATGAATTGTGTGGTGTATATATTCTATTGATGGTATTATGCAATCTGGTTTGTTTGTAATATAAATCTAATATATCTGAATGATATGATTGATATTGCAAAGGCTGACATTATCGTTCTGAACTGAATTGGTTGGATTAGGAGAGGATCAATAAGAACTTTAGGTTGTTTGTACAGATTTATACGTTATTAGTTTGGTTGTATAAGTCGATAGCTGTAATTGACAGTCTATCTGTTTGTTTAAAATGACATAAAACAGTATTGAAATCTTCAACTTTGGTATATCATTATCAATTTAAGGATGTTTGAGTAGATCCTTCATTTAAATAGAATATTAAAACATTATGATTTTTAAGGCGACATGTGAGTATCAACTTTCAAAATGTCACGTGCAAACTTAATGTAGACTGTTTCTAGGGAATATTAGAATAAAATAAATAGTTAAAAAATGTGTTTCAAAACTAAACTTATCAACAAACAATATACATTATGTGTTAATATGGATAGAGGCTAGTAGTGGAATCTAGTCTGTGCGTTTCCTCCTATTCGGGACTCGTCAGGTGGATGTACCTGTACCTCAAAGTTCATGTTCACTCCGGGACTCGAAACTTGAACCATTTGCTTCAAAAGCCATCACGTTATTCGCTTAGCTACTGAGTAGTGATAGCTACCTCCATTCGAAGCGAATGATACTGGGTTCGAGTCCAAGAGTGAGCATCAACTCTGCCACGCAAGTACATCCAGCTCAAGAGTTCTAAATAGAACGAAACGTGCATCCTGTATTCCACTGCTAGTCACTATCTATCTGTGCTTAAAAAGCTTGTGACTCGAAGCTATATCAAGGCAATCAGCACATGATGCACATATGCCAACATGAGACTGTTCAACTTACGTACTTACTTAATTACGCCTGTTACTCCCAATGGAGCATATGCTGCCGATCAACTTTCTCCAACCCACTCTGTCCTGGGCCTTCTTTTCTAGTTCCATCTAATTCTTGTTCATTTTTCTTATGTTTATCTCCATGTCCTTTTTGGTATTCCTCTTCTCCTTTGACCTTGAGGATTCCATGTGAGGGCTTGTCCTGTGACGCAGTTGGGTGATTTCCTCAATGTGTGTCCTATCGACTTCCAGCACTTCTTCCTAATTTCTTCCTCCGCTGGAATCTGGTTCGTTGTGTCCCACAGTAGGTTGTTGTTGGTAGTGTCTGACCAACACACCCGAAGTATTTTGCGTAGACAACTCTTAATAAACATTTGTACTTAAAGATATAGGGAACAAAATACGTCTAGAGGGACTTTTGTGAAATATAGTAAATATAAGAAAAGTACATACTTTACAATAAGTCACTGAATGATAGAATAATATAAAATAATAAAATTTCATAATAGAATGTATCATTTGAATACAATGGTTAATCATTTCTTAATGTATTGAAATGAAACTTCAATTCATTTGATTTAATGTTTGCAATGTAGATATATTCAGTCACTGACAAGTGGACTGAGTCATGTCGGTAGGTGTAGACTACCTGGTTGGGGACCGCGAGATGATAGCAACCGATGGTTAGAGATCCTGAATGACATGGCTCAAAATCGTTTGCAATGACTCAGGTGCATCCGTTCTTTGTGTTCTCCCAAATTTTAATCTCCTAATTCCTCCCTGTCTTTTTTCTCTTTCCAAATTTCTTTCACTGGATTATACTCCTTGAATAACATCTTCAAACCCTAATCTTTCGGATTACTGCTTATACTCTTACCGCCTCTACCACTACGGGATTTGAATCGACGACTGTATCTCTGTACCAATGTGGTATGGCAACTCGAACTGATTAAAGTACGTACGAAGTTCTACGTTGTTATTGACTAACTGACTGACTGTATATAGTTCACGATGAGACGGTAAATTGGTTACTAATCAATAATGAACTAATTAAAACTAACTTTGATTGCAGAGATTCACTTCATTGGTAATCTGCAATCGTCCTTTTTTCTAAAAATATGGTAAGACTATAATTTATGGATGACATTTCAGCTACGCTAAAGTGGCCTTGACAATGTTCACCTACTGATTAGGGCTAAATGCGGGTTTTAAACCTGTAAGAAGGATAAGTATTGGGATTTGTAGTTGATGGTTAAGGACATTAGCTAATATACCAAGACGCTATTTAACCAAATGGATAAAGAATTTCGCGCCGAAATTCAAAATCTATTATCTTATACCTGACTAGTTCGTTCATAAATTATAGTCCCGCCTAAAAGATTCATAATGAAATACACTACATGTTATAAGTTATACTGTTCGGAGATAAATTTGTGACTGTATTCAAAGATTTGTATTTACAGGACTACATTTAAGTTTCTAAATGGTATCTCTTAACTTCAATACAAACAGTGATATAAAGATCTTAAATATGTAGTTTCATAGTATTAATTTATATATGCATTTTTAAAGTCCCTTTAATTAAATCATTTGTTTCAATAGTTGAGATCATGAATCAATTGAAGCTAGATCACCATGGAAAACCTGGGAGCACTGGACGGCCGTTTCGTTCTATTATGGGACTCCTCAACATTGCACACCCACGACCCCACTGATGATCTCAACTATTGAAATAACTACAATCTCCCTTCTGATAAATCGTTTGCCTTAATAAAGAAATACTCACATTGATCTTAACAGATCTTTAAATATATACTGTAGTTTTACATTACCAAGTGAATTTTGGTTAGACAATAATCACTTGATAGGTGTCTTATTCAAACATAGGACTCCCTAACTATGCACACCTGCTATCTTACTACGGATTGAACCCAGTATTTACAGATTTCGTGGTTAGAGTTTAACTTGAGTTGACACCCTGTAGTTATATTATTAAATTCAATCTACCAAAGATATTACCTGATCACTATTTGATGGAGTTTTGTTCTCTGATCTGGGAGGTTTGGTTGTGGAGCTTTTATCATTCTTCTGAACGATATCATCAGAAGAAGAAATCGTTCAGCTCAGAGAACAAAACTTCATCAAAATCATCCACCTGAGCAGCAAATATTCTCCAATGCCTGAGTACTATGTACAACTAATGATTATATCTACCTTAAACCCTATATGAATGAATGACATATACATAGAAAAATTTTCAAACGGACTATATATTATCTAAAACCTACATATGAATATATACTGAAACTTTTTATCACTTCACTGACTGTCCAGTTGGTGATAAGTCGTTACTTTCAATCGTCAAATTATAACTCAATGGTTGTAAAATTTACATTCATCAAGACTTATTAAATGCTACTTATTTTGAGTAAGAGAAAATTCTCTTATGAATCCCTTTATGACATTGAGGAACTGTCATATTTCATTCTCATTTTATTTAAACATATAAACATTGGTACAAGGAAACTTCAGACGTGTATGCGCGACACAAATCATTTGTTTTGTGTGAGGGGTGTGATACTACCTAGGTTACCAAACCAAAGCAGGTGGTTTTCTTGGGGGGGGCACACCCGGAACCTTCGACCTCAAGGTCTGATCCACAAGGCGGTGGACCAATGTTAAGAGATGCAGTCTGATGGTAGCCAATGACCAATAATTGGTTCATACACCTACTTCAGTTTGGGCACCCGGGAAGTATCACATTCCGCACACAAATCAAGTGACTTGTGTGGTGCATATATATTCTGTGACTCTTTGTACCAATATTTATGTGTTCAAATATAATAAATAGACAAAACACCATTTGTTCTCTCAGGGTCCTGGAGACCATGTGCACTGTTGGTTTGGAGTCAGGGTTTCCCAACTCCCTTAGGTGGATCCTTCATATCCACTTACCCGTTTAAAGCACCGGTTATTCACTTTTCGTCTTCCCAATTTCGTAAATAACACCTCTGTCGCGAGAAGGTAGTGAGTAGGATTTATTTGGCGGTGGTTCTATGCACGTGGTCATATGAGGGCATTTCGAGAAGGAGAGCTGATTCGATCACATGAATGATTATTACTGAATGGTTGCTGTCGAAATGTATATGTCGCCTATCCTCGTGTATAATCATCGAAATAAATCGCGTTAGTGAATTGCGGAATTAAATAAGTCAAATAACGAGAATGGATATTTGAATACATATATTTCGTATATAAAGCGTATGGAATAGAGAGAAGATGAACGACGCGGAGTGGAGATGCCTAATAAGCCAACCCCTCTTTGACCAAACGTTAATCAATATTTATAGTCACACAAAAATAAGTTAAAGACATGTGATGAGTAATGGGATAAGAAGTGTACACACACCTATGCGCTTAGATAAAAGCAGTCAAGATTGATAAGCGAATAAATAGCAAGGTCAGAATGTGACTCAAGTATAATGTATAGAATGGGCTGTCCGACACCTAGAATAAGGTATATGGGCTTAACATGTTAACCGACCCTACGTGATATACATTCATGTAGGGCATCCCTACCTAAATTCAATTATCATTCTTTTGAAAGACCCGTGTGGTTCAATAATAAAATGATTGTTTGAGTTACTTACAGTCTTCTGATAAGTCAACGCTATTCAACGTTATATTCACATAGTATTTAGATTGATTTTAATGTAATAGTGTGGTATGTACTACTGATGTCGTCAGATACAAGTAGTATTTATGATCAATCGAAAGTGAAATACCTGTGGGCAAAAGGTTAAGAAGATCAAAGAAAAAAGAATGAGAACTGTAGGTGATTGCTGTGGAAATGAAGGAACAACGAAGTCTGAGACGATTAATTAACACTTTTCTAAATGAATTATTTACTTGTATGGTTCTCAGATTTTACTAAGATGTTCTGTAATTTTATATTCTAATTCATTCGATTACTCGTATTTATGTACTCGTTCACTACAGTAGTTATGTTTCCGGTACTTGAAATTAAATTAATAACTTGAGGTGAATTTACAATTCAACCTATTCAGTATTACATAGTTAATATCAGAATGGGGGTTTATGAAGATTGTATTAAATTAATAATTGAATTCATGAGTTGATTTAAGCTAGACCACCCAACTGCGTCACAAGACAAGCCCTCACATGGAATCTTCAAGGCCAAAGAAGAAGAGGAATACCAAAAGAACACATTACGTCGGGAAATGGAGATAGACATTAGAAAAATCAACAAGAATTAGATGGAACTGGAAAAGAAGGCCCAGGACAGAGTGGGTTGAACAATGCTGGTCGGCGGCCTATGCTCCATTGGGAGTAACAGGCGTAAGTAAGTAAAGTAAGTAATCATGGGAAACCTGGATGCACTAAACGACCGTTTCGTCCTAGTATGGGGCTCCTCAACAGTAGACATTCACGATTTCCCATACGGGATCTGAACTTAGGACCTTCAGTCTCGTGAACGAACACCGTCCAATGCTTCCGAATTTTCCATGGTGATCTATTCTAAATCGACACATAGTTAATAATCTGTTTTGCTTCAAATGTATGTATACACACACACACATACGCAATTTCATATCTCTATGCACAAGATGCACAAGAACCAGTCATCTTGAATAATTATGTGTATTTTTTTTTCATTGTCTTCTAAAGAAAATTATGTTGGTTTTACAGACGGTACAATAAATTAGTTTAATGATCAAAGAATGATTTTCTTTTAATTTTTACAGATGAAGAAAAAAACTTAAAAAAATAGATGAATAAATTTAATTTAGGGTTGAATTCATGAGTCAATTGAAGCTAGACGATCATTGAAAACTTGAAAGAACTGGACGATTATTTCATCCTAGTACAGGATTCCAACAATGTGCATCCACGATCTAGCATACAGAATCCGAATCTAGCATTTACAGTCTCGTGTGCGAACGACGTTCAGCGCATTCAAATTTTCCATGATGGTTTAGCTTTAATTGACTAATGATCTCAACTATTAAATTACTATGATATCTACAAAACCCCTTCTGATACTAATCAACATGTAGTCATTAGTGACTGGCATCAAAAGGTATTTCCTGGAGTTCTAGTGAGAAGCAGTGACGAATGGAGTTCAACCAGGTCTGTTGTGAGATAGTAACTCACTGAAGACAATGATGGACGTGTCGCTCAGTTTCGTGGATTGGTTGAGATTAGACATTAACATCGTTGGATGCCGACTCAGTGATCTTAAAGTCAAGTGCTAGCGTGCGTGACTGATAAGTCCTGGTTTCGAATCCCCGTGAGGTGGGATCGTGGATGCTCACTTCTGAGGAGTCCCACATTAGGACGAAACGGCCGTCCAGTGCTTTCAGGTTTTCCATGCTGGCTTAGATTCAATTAACTCATGAACTCAACTATTGAATTACTATAATATCCACAAAAAACCCCTTTTATTATAATACTGAATAAAGT
Organism: Schistosoma mattheei; assembly: GCA_944470405.2. Lineage (NCBI taxonomy): Eukaryota > Metazoa > Platyhelminthes > Trematoda > Strigeidida > Schistosomatidae > Schistosoma > Schistosoma mattheei. Next base: position 21,681,474 of record OX103948.1, on the reverse strand, counting down.
CATTAATAATGACAAATAAAATATAGAATCTATTTGTAAAAATGAAGTTAAATTTAACATGAATCAAAGTGACTATTTGATGATATACCTTTTTCATTATTAGATTAAATTAAACATGCTAATCGACACAGTTCTAAACATGAATTTAGGTCAAAGAATAAAATATAAATATCATGAAAAGGTAATACATTTTAGGATAGAGTAAAGTTAAATATACAGAAATGAATTAATCGGTAACAGATAGATTGAAATATATGGAACGTAATAATTAATAAATAAGTAATTAATTAACAGTTTAGGGGTTATGGAGATTGTTACGTTTTTGATTGAAATCATGAAGCGATTGATGTTAGACCACCATTGAAAAAGTAGAAACACTGGACTACCGTTTCATCCTATTGTGGGACTCCTCAACGGTAAGCATTCATGATTTCATATAGGGAATTCGAACGCAGGGCATTGAGTCCCGCGTGCGAATGCTTAACCTACTGGACAATTGAGCTGGCATCCAATGGTGTTAATGTCTAAAATCAACTAATCCACGAAGTTGCGCGACCATCTTCCATTGTACTGAGGTAGACATCTGTTTCTATCCGACACGGATTAGCTCCACTGGTCACGGCTTCTCACTAGAACTCTGAGAATTCCCTCACGAAGCTAGTCACTAGTGAACACATGGTAATTATCAGTTTAGGGATTGTGGAGATTGTTACGTTTTTCATTGAGATCATGAACCGATTGATGTTAGACCACTAATAGGACGAAACGGCCGTCCAGTGCTTCCAGGTTATCAATGGTGGTCTAACATTAATCGGTTCATGATGTCAATCAAAAAAATAAATAATTAATATTAGATAGGGAGGTTTGTGTAAATTGTTGTGCTTTTGGATAGTTCAATTCATGAGTAGATGTAAGTTAGACAACCATTGAAAAAATGAATGTACTGGACGACTTTTTCGTACTACTATGGGACTCTTCAGCCGTACCAGTCCACAATTTCCACATGTGGGACTCGAACCCAAGACCTTCAATCTCGCGCATTAATGATTAACCTCTGGAACAATGAACTGGCATCCAGTGGTGTTAATGTCTAATTTCAGGTTTTCAATGGTGATCTAACATTGATCGACTTTTGAATTCAACTAATCTCCACAAATCCCCATGATGATAATAATCATGTGCTCGCTGGTCACTAGTCACTGGCCACGAGATAGATTTCTTGGAGTCCTAATAAGAAGCCGTGACCAAAGGAGTCCAGTCTGTGTCACATGGAGACAGGTATTGACCTTAGACAATTGATGAATGGTTGCACATTTACACCGTTGGATATCGACTCAGTGGTCTAGAGATTAAGCGTTCTTGCGCGAGACCTGTGTTCGAGTCCCACGTGTGGGACTGTGGATGCGCACTGCTGAGGAGTTTCATACTAGGACAGAATGGTTGTCCAGTTCTTCCTGATTTCCAATGGTGATCTAGCTCAGATAGATTCATGAATTCAACTATTAAAATAATTAATACACTCATAACGACGTAAATCAATCGTATTAATTTATCTAATATATTTGTATTGTATTTTTTATTTCAGAATTTTGTCTACCCCTAGGTGATTCATTCTGTACTGAACTTGTCCCGAATAGTTTCTGTTCAATTGAAAAAAATGAATGTTTCTGTAAATATGGTTATTATTCAATTCAAGAAGATGATGGTATCATTTGTAAAACATGTAAGTTGAACTGTTTATGTATACTTACTTACGCCTGTTACTCCACGTGGAGGAGCATAGACCGCCTATCAGCACAGATACAAATATCTTCTCATAACATTCTTAGCTAAGACTTTCAGCTTACTTAATGTGCTATATAATGCATAACAGTGATATAATGGATACTAGAATCTCTCTTGTTTAGCTTTGTTTTCCTGTGAGCATATGAACAAAGTAGGAACGACTATATTTTCAAAATACGAGGAATCTGAAGAATTATGGTCTACTTTCGTTATTAGTACTGCTCTAATAATAGATCTAATCCTAAAATTGTAGATTTGTCGTGATGTGACTACCTAATGTAGAAGATCTTACGTGGAAGTCACATCATTGTCTACACGGACTTGTCGTATCGTGATCTGCGTCTCTAAAGGACACATTTAGGCTAGAGATAGAACAATATATTTAATATAAATAAAAGAGATCAATTACACAAGAATGACCACGCCTGGAAGGCTGAGCCATTCCATATGATTGAACTGAATTAATCCTTCCCGTCTTTTCTATAGTTAACCATCTCTTTTTGTCAATTGTTGAATATAAGTCTTTTCAGTAATTATATGTTCGACTTCAAAGGTCGTATGGTTAGGGTCAAATGCCACTACAAATTTATTTCGTTGGGTGAGGTTATAGTTTATGGATGACCTTTGAGCGACGTTAAAGGGACTTGAGAATGTTCACCTACATACTACGGCTAAATGCGGATTATAAGCCAGCGTGATGAATTAGGATTATTATTTACAGTTGATGATTAACGTTAGGGATTAGATTTCGGGTTTTCATCACGAACTGACATCAGGTATAATGTCAAAACTCTATTTAACTAAATGGATGAGTGAATTTCTCGCCGAAATTCCAGACCTGTTATCGTAAATCTGATTGGTTTGTCCACAAATTATAGTCTCATATTTCGTTGGTTTCTCTTCAGCTACATATACAAACTAAGTCGCCTAGTTATTTCCAATTGATAACATGATTTGGATAATGTGATGAGATGAAGGTTATCAGAATTGTGTGATATATTTATGCAATATAATTCGAACAGTATGATCACACATAATATATTTGTTAAGACATTATAAACGAAAAATAAACGGTCAACACAAGACATTCAAAGACAAGGGGAAACTTAGATAACGATAAAGTATACGATGTGGAAAACAACGCCGGACATTAAATCAGTATTATCAGGGTGGGTTAAGAGTAAGCACAAATTGTCTTGGAATACATAAAGGGGATTTCAGTTCTCGTATAACCAAGGCTTCAATGAAACTTAGTAGAAGCGTTTGAAAGCTTTTGTACAAAACTATGAAGGCTGATTTGATATCAACAGTATGACCGGTCTCAATCAAATATTTCTCAACGGAGTAATATATTTGTCTATCCCGTGACCTTATTTGATCATTGGAATTCATTTGTTTTTGTAGCCATTTAGGTATGCGTCCACCTACCCTTGCTTGCAACTCACGATGTAGATGTTACCGCACATACATGTAAAGTGACAAATGTAATGGGAGATGACATAATCGCTTACATACTGTTTGAGGTTTTGCTGGAGCATAGATCTTGACTTTTCGATAATTACTAGTTGAACTGTATAACATATCTTATTGATAGCTAATTTAAGTCTTGGTTTCAACATGAGACTAATTGAGTTATCTCTGAATGGTAGAGTAATGACAAGTAACAATGAATAATTGGTATGATGTAGAAAAAACTTAGCGCTTGTCTTGTGATACAGTTTCATGATTTCCATATTGTATGTCCTATCCACTTCCAGAGTCTTCTCCTAACTTTCTTCTCAGCTCGTAGTTGGTTTGTTCTCTCCCACAGAAGGTTGTTGCTTATGGTATTCGACCAACATTCAGTATCTTACGTAGGCAACTGTTTATAAATACTTGTACCTTTTTGATTATGGTTGTGGTAGATCTCCAAGTTTCGGCTCCGTACAATAGAATTGTTTTGACGTTCGTATTGAAGATTCTGACTTGAATGTAGGTTGACAGTTGTTTTGAGTACCGTATATTTTTTAGCTAAAGGAACTCTTTCCTGACTTTGCCAATCCTCACATTTACGTCTGCATCGAACCCTCTTTGTTCATCGACGATGCTACCCAGATACATGAAACTTTCCACCTCTTCCAGGGTTTTTCCATCATTTGTGATTGGGTTGCTGTTCTCCATATTGTATTTGAGAATCTTACGTTTTCCCTTGGGTATGCTGAGGACTATTGATGCAAAAGCTGCTGCTACACTGGCTGTCTTGATCTACATTTGTTGGCGTGTTTGAGACATAAGAGCTATCTTGAATACGTTGAGTTTGTCACTATCTTTTACACACTACACACAAATTATTCATTGTTAGCTGTCATTTCTATTTTAACATTATGTTAGCGATTGAAATGAATTAAACATCATAACTTATATGTATAGCTGAAGAGAAAGCAGTGAAATTGAAAGAATTCCGAGTATTCTACGAATACCGTCGGGTTTGCTTTATATATAAAAACAAATATCGATACTACAAGTCGTTTTTTAGGAAAAATATCAATTTTTGTGTGTAAATATTCTCGGATGCATATATATTGGTCTTTTGGATCTTCCTATTCATGTAATTGATCCATCTCTTTTGGCACTTGTACATCTTATGTGAATGACCACGATATTGCACACATGCTAGATTCCATTGTCAGCTATCATCCATCTTTTCTTATGATCCTTGTGACCTGACAGCAATATTGAGGAAGTCCCACAGAATGTATAAATACCGAAAAAGTCTAATTGATTGGAGCACTAAACATCAATCGAATAATCCTAACATCAAATACAAATAAAGTTCACGAATTAATCCCGCGAGTACTATGTTTGAAGTAATTACGAGTCCATCTACCTTGTGAATGGAACAAAGACTCTGTGACCAAAAACCAATAAGCTAGCTATTCTGATGCGTCTCAGGCCCACTAACTAGAAAGATAAGTCCATGTTCAAAACGGTGAAATATAATCCACAAATAGCCGGAAGCACAAGCAATAACAACAGGCACTAATCAAACGTATATATACAACATAAAATTTTCCTTGGGAAGAGTTACAAAATAGCATACTAATAGAAACAACGAACCAATAGTGTTTAAGAATCTCCCAAGTGGGAAATATGACATGAAGGTGAAAAAGACCTCTTTTGCCGCGAAAAAATAGCATTCAAATTTTCAAAATAAAATAACAAAAATAAGATAATTAGCGAGTTCCATGGATCTAACATCCCCAACAGCTAGTATCTACGTTAATAACAAAAAAAATAGAATACCACTAATTCATGGTTGCCCCTTCCAGCCAAACAAGTTGGTGAAGCCTAGTAGGCCCTTCTGGAGAGAAACAGGCCACATCGATGCACGGCACAACTACCGGGGCTAGAATAGCTGTTTATGCAACCAGTTTGAGTTTACCCTGTAAGGAGCAACCCGTACATAACATGCATCACTTTCGTTAATTTTCTGTCGTTTTTTCATCCAAGAGTAATTGTGCTGTATTTCTTTGTGGGGTTCATAATCGGTTTCAGCGTATAGGTCAAATGGATGATTAGCCCGATCTCTACCAACCGGGTTACCACTCACGTTAGTTCATGGGTTATCCATCCTACTATCCAGGAGGTACGGCGCGGACGTGTGAGTCGGATTCTGCCTCTCATACCGCTAATCTATAACTTACTTACTTACGCCTGTTACTCCCAATGAGGCATATTGCTGCCGACCAGCATTCTCCAACCCACTCTGTCCTGAGCCTTTCTTTCTAACTCCATCCAATTCTTGTTCATTTTTTCATGTCTATCTCCGTTTCCCGGTGTAATGTGTTCTTTGGTCTTCTCCTTTTTCTTTGGCCTTGAGGATTCCATGTGAGGGCATATCTTGTGATGTAGTTCGGTGCTTTCCTCAATGTGTGTCCTATCCACTTCCAGCACTTCTTCCTGATTTCTTCCTCCACTGGAATCTGGTTTGCTCTCCGCCACAATAGGCTGTTTCTGACAGTGTCATGCCAACGGATCCCAAGTGTTTTGAGTAGACGACTGTTAATAAACACTTACATCTTCTGGATGATGGCTGTCATACTTCTCCAAGTTTCCGCTCCATACAGTATAACTGTCTTGACATTTGTATTGAAAATCCTGACCTTGGTGTTGGTTGACAGTTGCTTTGATTTACAGATGTCCCTCAGTTGTAAATATGCTGCTCTTGCTTTGCCGATCCGCGCCTTCACATCTGCATCAGATCCACCATGTTCATCAATGATGCTGCCCAAATATGTAAAGGTTTTTACATCTTCCAAATCTTCTCCGTCAATTTTGACTGGATTGGTGCATGCTGTGTTGTATGGGAGAATCTTGCTCTTCCCTTTGTGTATATTGAGACCTACTGCTGCTGAGGCTGCTGCTACACTGATCATCTTCTCCTGAATTTGTTGTTGCGTTTGCGACAGAAGACCTAGATCATCTGCGAAGTCTATATCGTCCAGCTTCATCCTAGATGTCCATTGTATCCCACGTTTCTCTTCAGATGTTGACATCTTCATGACCCAGTCGATCACCAGGAGAAAGAGAAAGGGTGAGAGTAAGCAACCTTGCCTGACACCGGTCTTTACCTCGGACGAGTTTGTCAATTGTCCTCCATCCACAATTTCGCAGTTTAATCCATCATAGGGATTCCGTATGATATTGACTATCTTCTGAGGCACGCCGTATTATCGTAGAAGCTTCCATAGTGTTGTTCTGTCCACGCTGCTAATCTATAAGACTCATATAAAATTTGAAACAAAAACATATTCATTATTTGAGTAGATACATTAAGTGATGTTTTCCTTTTAATTTTTAAATTTAATTGAACAATGAAAAAATACAGTGTTTTCCATGATCCTTTTGATCACTCTGAATTTAATTTACCATGTTTACTTAATTGATTTTTAATGAAGAAAAAACTGAAAAAAATATTTTCATTATATAAAGTTACTTATACTAATATCAAAGATGTTTTCTTAATTGTCTTGTCTTATAATGGGATAATTCAGTATTATCCCAGATTTGAAAAAAACAAAACATGGTAAGCAGTGGGATCCAGGATACATGCTGCTTCGTCCTATTTAAGACTCGTCAGCTAGATGTACCTACATCCTAGAGTTGATGTTCACTTCTAGAAGATACAAGTAAAATAACACCAAGTGAATTTAAACTTTACACTATTGCACAAACTAGTGACTATCAGGACTCAGTAGCTAAGTGGATAACTTGATGACGTTTGAAACGAATGATACTGGTTTTGAGTTCCAGAGTCAACATCAACTCTGCGATGCAGAGACATCCAGCTGACGAGTGCCAAATAAGACGAAGTTGTGGTCGTCCTGGATTAAACTACTAACCGCCACCCATATTTTCTTGGGATGTAATCGTGTTTCGAAAATTCTAACTTTACAAATTGAGCGACATTGTATATAGACACAAGAAATGATAAATCTAAAGTTTATTGACAAGTAACTATGTACTTATTTCATCGTTCTTGGACACAATGCATGTCGTGGAATGAAAGAACTGAAACTGTCTTAATAGATTTTAGCAAAACCTAAGTTTGTGATTTCAAGCAGATTGATTTCAAAGATTGCCCATCATAAAAAGTGAACAGTGATGTCTACTAACTACGTTTTGTATGTATATAACAAAGTGCTATATAAGAATCTAATCACCACCTAAGTAATGACAAAACGATATATATTCATTTTATGTAATAAGTCAACTAGATGAAAGATACACGTTCATGAATTCAATTAATTGTTAGTTCATTTGTAATCAATAAGTCCCAAATAGTTATAAAGTAAACGGATGTTTATTTAAAAAAAGCTCTGCTTGTAAATAGTAATTTTTAACATATATCTTCATTATAAGCAACAATGGATAGTGGATAGCAGTGGAGTCCAGGATACACGCCGCTTCATCCCATTTGGAACTCGTCAGCTGGGTGTACCTGTATTCCAGAGTTGATGTTTATGGCGGGACTCGAACCTAGTACCTTTAGAATGATGGTATATCTAGTTGACGAGAGCTGACGGTACACAAGTAAGTGACTATCAGGACTCAGTAGCTAAGTGGATAACACAATAGCGTTTGAAACGAACGGAACCGTGTTTGAGTCCCAAAGTGAATATCAACTCTCAGATTAAGGTACATCTAGCTGAAGAGTCCCAAACAGGACGAAACGCACTCCTTGGATTCCACTGCCAACCACTATCCTCCTTTACTTATAATACTTGTGACTTAAGGCAATATTGAGATAATCCACACAGGATGCACATATGCCAACAAGAGACAAGAGATAACATTTCATAAAAATGTAACCTTGGAAATGTTTATTTCTTCTTTAATCAAAGTAAATATAGTAACTTCGCTGGTTGAAATCATGAGTCAATTGAAGCTAGACCACCATGGAAAACCTGGAAGCACTGGACCTCGTTTCGTCCTAGCAGTGCGCACCCACGACCCCACGAGATTCGAACCCAGGACCTATCAGTCTCGCGCCAGGAGCTCAACCAACTAGACCACTGCGCCGGCATCCAACGGTGTTAATGTCTAACTTCAACCAATCCACCAAGTTGCGCCACCCTACACCATTGTCTTCAGTGGGTTTCTATCTCACAACAGACCTGGTTGAACTCCACTGGTAACGGCTTCTCACTAGAACTCCAGGAGTGTCTCCTGAAGTCAGTCACTAGTGAGCAGGGCGGGACCGTACATGCGCACTGCTGAGGAGTCTCATACTAGGACGAAACGACCGTCCAGTGCTTTCAGGTTTTCCATAGTGGTCTAGCTTTAATTGACTCATGGTTCCAACCAGCGAAATTTCTAAAAAATCTTCACAAAACCCATTCTGATAAAATATAGTAACATTGAATAAATATTATATTTATACATTCTTTTATCTCAACCATTAGAGAATTAAGATTTACACAAACAAGCAAAGAAATAAGATGCAGAAAACTAAAGTTTCATTCAAGCAACTATATGCATTCTATACAGAATTATTTCAATCATGTATTGAATTTTGTTCAAACTTATTGGTTTACACATTTAAAAAAGTGTACTACCAATAGAGATCAATGGACTTTTATGTACAAATATACAGTACTAAGGTTAACTAAGGTCAAATGTATTCAAATGATACTCACCGAATTATCTCAAAGAACTTCTAACTATAAATTGAAGTTCAACAAATATAGTTTTCATTAGAATATACTAAGTCTATAACATAAAATGAAAGTAAACACTTAAAGGATTGTTCATTGTCTGAAAATGATTTTGTGGAGATTGTAGTAATGATTGAATGATTGAATTGTTGAGTCGATTAAAACTAGAGCATCATGGAAAACCTGGAAGTACTAGATGGCCATTTCGTTCTAGTATGGGATTTCTTAGTAGTACGCATCCGTCATCCCACACGAATGCAGGACCTTCTGCTTCACACATGATCGTTTAACCTGGAGACTGAATATTCTGGGTTTGTATGAGATCGTGAATGAGCAGCGCTGAAGAGTTCCATGCTAGAACGAAACTACCGTTCAATGCTTCAAGGTTTCCATGATGGTCTAGCTTTATCTGACTCATGAAATCAACTATTACATTATTCATTTCTTGTTATTATGATGACACATCAATAGTGTTAACTGAATAGCTTCATTTAATTAATTGTGATTTGTGGCGATTTTCCTATTTACAAACTATAAAACAGATCAACTTGACCTAAAAAATCTTTAAGAACTAAGGTGTAATATGTAGTTGTTACTTCTTAACACCATACCCTTAAGAGTGTACAATATTGACCTTACTAGTGGTTAAACACAGTAGCCCCACATCCTACAGAGTTCTACTTTAAACTACTAAATTAACCTTTAAGGGACGTGAATGTCTAAACTCGATCTACTTGTGATACTGTTCAACCATTTTCTGCATCATGTTTCATTTCTTACACGGTCAAATATTTTCCGATAACCGTTTTCAACTGAATTCTTCTCTAAACCATGTCAGAAGTGGGACAGATGTCACTAAAAGCACTAAATAGTAATCAGACAACATAACGAATTAAATGAATTTTCAATTATAAACTACGGAGTCCCTTTCAGATTATTTAAAGATCATTTTACCATTTAAAATGTATTCTTCGACTGTCATTTTCAAGGTTCACTTCATATTAGTTCCAAACTAAATGATGTTACTAAGCAGTTCCTCGATATATGAAGAGAGATGATTCATAAAAGAAGACATTTCACGATTAGGATTTTTTAGATGACTGTTTGATGAAGTATTTGATGAACCAACATGAAGTAGTTGAACGAATGACTTAGTACTATTCTAATGAACAAGAATACAAGTAAGGACAGTCAAATGTATTTGAACACACAATTACAGAATCACTTAGTGAAATCTGAGAACCATACAGTAAAATGTCAATCAATTGTCTCAAAATTCATTATCCGTTTGATTCCACACCAATTATTCTTTGTTCTCGTTCTCTTTTGTTTGATCTTTTTAACATTCTAACAACCAGACATTTCATTTTTGATTAATGATACATACTACTTATGTCTATCGACATCAGTAGCACAAACCACATTGTTTCAGAATTCCTTCATTCACTGTAGACATTAGCAAAATGATACAATGATGAAATGGTGTGATGGAATTTAAAAATAAATACATAAGGTTAGATAAGTTCAACTTTATGTCAACCTATAGTCTCTCGCGCGAGCGCTTAACCACTAGACCACTGAGCCGGAATCCAACAGTGCTAATGTCTAACTTCAGCTGATCCACGATTGTCATCAGTGAGATACTATCTAACAACAGACCGGTTAAACTTCACTGGTCACTGCTTCTCACTAGAACTCCAGGAAACACCCTTTGGAGAACGTGACTAGTGAGCACATGTTGATTAGTATCAGTGCGGGTTTTATGGAGGTTGTAATTTCTACTGGGTTCGAATCCCGCGAGGCGAGGTCGTGGATGCGCACTGCTGAGGTGTCCTACAATAGGACAAAATGGCCACCCAGTGCTTTCAGGTTTTCCACGGCGGTCTCGCTTCAATTGATTCATGATCTCAACTATTAAAATTGCTACAATGTCCACAAAACCCCTTCTGATACTAATAAATGTTTCCAATGATTTTTATTGTTTCTCAAACTTTGTTTATCAGTAAATTTATAATCATTGTCTATTTTATATATTCCTTAATACATCTTTACTTCATCAATCTTATCAACTGAAAATTAGTATTAACAAATGATAAATGTCAATTGGATAGTGACTGTATATATGTGAAAAATAGTATTTGTCATCCTGGTGCTGGAGCATGTATTTGTCCATCTGGAACTATTTATGTACCAGAAGAACAATCATGTAGTAAGTTATTTTGAATATTATATAATTGTTTTTTCTAAGTAATACTTATACATTTAAACAAATTATACGAGAAGAATATCAACGACGAGACCTATAATTTATGGATGACCTTTGAACGAATCTTATGTGACCTTGAGAAGTATTGAACAATCAGCAAACAGTCAATATAGGATACACTTCTTATATATGGATCAAAAATTTGTCAAGATTAGAAAGAGGTCCAAAGGTTTTAAAATCGTAATGTAGACGGTAGAGGAAATCACCTATATGGCTGCATTATAGTAGGCCTCTGGAGCTATGATGATGTCGAAAAATTCTGTCAGGCTCAACCACATAGCTTCAAAATTGTTTGTGTACATTCGGTTGTTGGATCCACAAAATGCCGCTTGTGAGCAACGACATAATGCACATAACCAACACTATGTATCTATCTGTACGCTCTCCAATCATCCGTATATATTTTAGTACTTGGCAGCAGCCAGTGTTATTGGTGCTTTTACTATCCAATTCGCAATAATTGTCATAATTTGCCTTAGTCTCAATCTGGATCGAGCGAAAAATTCCTATTCTAGCAGATGTTTTCCTCCAACACAACAAAAGACAACATCGCGGCAGTCTTCACAAGGTTCACAAGTCATTTTATTACTACAACCATAAATAAAGGAACTTCATAATAGTCCCATTTGTTGTAGCTGCCTAATTATCACTTTTTCTCTAAAAATCCTCCGTGAATCGATCGTATATGAGCATTAAGTACTGAAATTGGCACTATGACCCTAAGATCCTTCAAACATTTCTGATCGGCTCATCCATAAATTATGGTCTCACCGAAATAACTACAAACGATGCCTGTGAAGTAAACTCTGATTGATAAACTAAAGAATCAAACTTTACCAACAAGTTTCAACTGATGATATCATTTAGAATGAGGTAATATCAGTCAACAAAGATAATACAATCTAGTCTATTCGATATAATTTGTGTACCTCTAAAAATTCCACATATTCCATAGAAATCCAATATGTTGATACAAATTTGACATTTATTTAATTGATAGAATATTTCTCCATCAGTATTATTACTATTTCACTACTGATATTGCTCAGTTCAATATTCTATTTGATTACATCATCATTACACAATTTAAAACAACCAGAACCGAACTAAATAGTTACATTGTCATATATGTGGACCTAATTGTGGCATGTGTTACTGATGTCGACAAATACAAGTAGTATGTATTCTTAGTTAAAGTATTAGTGTTCTATATGATGGTGATTTTTAAAGAGTTTGAATAAATGTCATTTAAGTCTACATTGATATCATGGATGAATGAATGTTAGGCCTCCATTAAAAACTTGGAAGCACTAGACAGCCGTCTCGTCCTAGTATAGGACTCCTCAACAGTGCACATCCATGACCCCGTATGAGGGACTCGAACAAAGGACATCTCGTTTCGTGTGCGAACGCTTAACCTGTAGAACAGTGATCCAGCATCCAACAGTGTTAATGTCTAACTTCAACCAATTTACGATGTTGCGCGACCGTCCACCATTGCATTCAGTGAGTAACTGCCTCACAACAGACATGGTTAAACTCCACTGATCACGGTTTCCCAATGGTGGTCTAACATTGATCCATTCGTGATATCAATCTAAACTCAACAATCTCCCCAACCATATACTGATGATTATTATTTGAACAAAAAATTGCTTTGCTATCATTTTATCATCTTATAGAGTTATAATCTGTTTTGTTTAAATGTCACAGGATTTCAAATCAAAACATTTACAAATGATTTCTGTGATAAATGTGAACGTTTCCATGGTTTATGCTACAGATATGAAAACGACCGAGAATTAAGTCACAACAACAAAAGGTAAGTACTAGAATGAATTATAGCAACTCTCCTATAATCAATTTGTTTAACAGACAGTATTATTCGAACAGTAACCATCTGTTTATTTCTTTATAATATTATGATCACCATCATGTCTGTATAAATGTGTGTACTTGAATCTTATTAATTGTCTTGCCTTTGCATTACCTTACTTCGCTTGGCCTCGTTTAGCCTTTGCCTTGCCACACTTGGCCTTGACTCGATTTGACTATAAATCCATCTTTGTATTCGCTCGCGCACACATATTCGCCTCTCTGCTCCAACTCGCTCAATGTGTTTGTAACTTTCTTATCTGTGCTATCCAATAATAAACTGTAGTCATCGCTTCGTGTTACCTTCTGAATTCATACACCGTTGGTATTTATTTAATAATGGTTATCAGGGTGATTAATAAACGAAGCCTAAGAGATTATCTCGAAGTTAATCTGTAGTGAAGGAGAACACAGGTGAGGAGAACCGAATTACATTCAGCACAAAATTAGAGAGTTACTTGGCAAAATAGGAAAATCATACTATAATACTTAATTTGCAAAATGTTCACAAATTGTCTCGAACTTCGTTGTTCTTGCATTTCCATACTAATTGCTTTCTATTCCCGCTCTTCCTTTCTTGATCTTCCCCATCTTCTGCTGCCAGACATTACATTCTTGACTCGCGTTATATACTACTCATACCAATATAAGTAGCACGAACCATAAAGCCACTACAAAGTAACATACAAATCCAGTGTATATATAGGTAAGTAAAAAGATAGCACTAAACCAAGTTCTAAAATATTGGTAGGTGAAAGACCAGTTTTCTAATAATGTTTGCTAAGTAGCACAACACAATAAGTTGAAATACTGGCTCAAAGTACATTCCATAAGTTTATACGCTTGAAGAAATATTAACGAGATATTTCCTCTAGTTTTAAAACATTTAAGTTCAATACAGGGCGGCTACTTACGACGTCGAACAATAAGATATATGCCTTGAGTAAAAAAATAAACCAGTTTAGTGAATGTAGAAAATCTCATTGTTGAAAGTATTCAAATTTAGTTAATTCATCCCATATAGCATGGATATAATTTAATCCTGTCGATATCTAGTCATTTTTAGTCTACATTTAACTAAAATCATAAGTAATACAATTTCTTTGCGATTTTTAGACACCTACATTACAACACATCACATTGTACGAACATTCCATGTACCTAAATTAATGGTTACTTTGGTTGTCAAAAGAGACATCAGCCCCGTGACTTCCGAAGGAACTCGGTTTTTACCATAAGGCGTCATAACTCTTCTAAATAAAGACCTTCTAACTCCCAGGGCAGAGTTTAAATGGTTTGAATTATATTTTCTGGTTGGCGTTTTTTTAGCGAGTTAGTGTCCTACAGAATGGGGTAGTTGACCACATGACCAGCATTCCTCCTTTATCCGGGCTTGAGACCGGTAGTTGCCCCAGAAGGGCTCCAGGCGGAGTTCTACATTACAACTAGTTAGTCAGATTGGTTGTTTGAAACAATTTACATGAAATATAATCAAAGATTACTAATGGCAAACATCCTAACCTATTTTATATTGTAAACACTTTAAACATTCACTATCTAAAACTTGAATCGTGTATATAATAACAAAATTGCTAGGTCCCTTGTTTTACCAGAGTCTTACGTTTATATAATGTCTATATCCGTATTATTAACAAGATTTTCTCTACACAGAATTACTTATTATTATTATTATTCATTTAACACTTTTATCAATTCAGTTTATATGTTAATAGCATCCACACTAGCTGTGTTTACTCCATCAGTAATACATTTTCTTTTTCTACATTCCATTAATCCCTCATCGAGGAGCATAGGCCGCCCATCACTTCTGTTGTATCACGTCCAATGTATAAAGCTAGAATTTAACACATCCATACGATCGTACATCTTTTGAAATGTATTTGGCTGAAAAAAAGAATTATCTATTGAATTAATTGTTTGGTAAATTATTAGGTAATTTAATGATTGAATTCATGAGTCGATTTAAGCTAGACCATCATAGAAAATTTAGAAGCACTTGATGACCGTTTAATCTTAGTATGTGACTCTTCAGCAGTACCACTACTACAATTTCCACAAACTTTCATTCTGACAATAATTATCATGTGCTCATTAGTGACTGGCTTCAAGATGTGGTTCCTGGAGTTCTAGTAAGTAGATGTGGCCAGCAGAATTCAATCATATCTGTTTTGAAGCAGTTACTTATTGAAGATAATGGTAGACAGTCACGCGATATCGTAGATTGATTGAAGTTAGACATTAACACCATTAGATGCCGGCTCACTGGTCTACAGATTATGCGTTCACGCGCGATTTTGGAGGTTCTGTGTTCGAATCCAACATACGGGATCGTGAATGAACATTGCTGAATCTCACACTAGGACGAGACAGTCGTCCTGTACTTTCAGGTTTTTCAAGGTTGTACAGCTTAAATCGACTTGTGAATTCAACCTGTTAAATTACTACAATTCCCATAAGTATTCATTCTGACCACTTATTAGGTAGCACATTTTTTTAAAGAGTTAATCAGTACGAGGAATCTATTACCAAATATTATTATTGTTATTTCAGAATTCTATATGGATGTAAATGCCCATACAATACAGTTTCAATTAATACTAACCTCCTATGGAATAAACCATATATCAATCAATCTAAAACATTAGTCTCTATTAATAGTACAGAAATAATAAACTATATGAGTGATAAAGAGAATAGTGGCTTCTGCCGAGGTTTGTTAGGTAAGTCTAACATTGGTAGACATAATGATAATTGTTCCATGTCTCTTACACACTAATGCAAATATTTACTTGAAACATTGTTAACGTTGATTGGATGACTTATTCAGCATACAGTGAACCAGAGAATCATAAAACCTATTTATATTAGATAATTTTGATGTTTGATTATATTTCCTTGAAAAAGCTTGAACCAAATTGCCAGTTGATTTACTTAGTTACGCCTGTTATCTCTCATCGAGGAGCTAAGTCCCCATCAGCGCTCGTCATCCAACCCTGTCCTGAACAATCCTTCTCATATCCACTTCCCACTCCCGATGTAATGTGTTCTTTCGCCTTCCACTTTTCCGCATGCCTTCACGATTCAAAGTCAGGGATTGCCTCGTGATGCAGGTTGATGATTTTCATAATATCTGTACTATCCATTTCCATCGTGTTCCCATAATTTCCTCCTCAGATGGAAGATGGTTTGTCCTCTCACACAGTATACTGTTGCTGATGGTATCCGGTCAATGGATGTTGAGTATCTTGCGTCGACAACTATTGATAAATACTTGTACCTTCTTGATGATGATTGTAGTAGTTCTCGACGTTTCAGCTCCGTATAGTAGAACTGTGTTAACGTTTGTATCGAAGATTGTGACTTTGATATTTGTTGAAAGTTGTTTTTGAGTTCCATATGTTCTTCAATTGTAAGAATGCAGCCCTTGTGTAACGTTGAAATTAATTTAAATTCATTCACTGAAATTTTACAAATACATTCTTTCTCTTTAAATCAACTTATTGTAACCATATTTCAATTTCTATGCATAATTGGAAAATAAGTGATCCATATGTTCGAAAAGGTTGCGAGATGTCATTTATCAGAAAGTCAGTCAGTCAGTAACAACGTAGAACTTCGTACGTACGTACATCAGTTCGAGTTGCCACACCACATTAGCACAGAGATGCAGTTGTCGATTCAAATCCCGTAGTGGTAGAGGTAGCAAGAGTATAAGCAGTAATCGGGAAGATTAGGGTTTGGAGATGTTATTTAAAGAGTATAATCCAGTGAAAGAAATTTGGAAAGAGGAAAAAAAGGGACATGAAGAATTCAGAAGATTAGAATTTGGGAGAACACAGAGAGTGGATGCACCTGCGCCATTGCAAACGATTTTGAGCCATGTCATTCAGGGTCTCTAACCAACGGTTGCTGTCATCTCGCGGTCCCCAACCAGGTAGTCTACACCTACCAACATGACTCAGTTCACTTGTCAGTGACTTCATGGACTTGTGCCATGTTTTGGTTTGGCGGCCCCTAGCTTTCTTCCAACCTACTCCTATACCACTGAACATAGCACGTCGAGGCAGTCGGTCGTTGGGCATACGTAACACGTGTCCAAGCCATCTCAACTGATGAAGTTTCACTACTTCATCAATTGATTTGCCATCCTTACCTAGTACCCGTTTCCTAACAACTGTGTTACTTACTCGATGGTCCCATGATATATGAGCAATGTTTCGAAGACACCTATCATCAAATACTAGTAACCTACGGATATCCTCTACTCTTACCGGTCATGTTTCACTCCCATAAAGTAGGACGGAACGAACTGCTGCGCAGTAAACACGTCCTTTGGTTGATAGACGGATATCTCGCCTACGCCATAAATGACGCAAGTTGGTAAAAGCTAGTCGAGCCTTTTTTTTTTTTTTTTTTTTTTTTTTTTTTTTTTTTTTTTTTTTTTTTTTTTTTTTTTTTTTTTTTTTTTTTTTTTTTTTTTTTTTTTTTTTTTTTTTTTTTTTTTTTTTTTTTTTTTTTTTTTTTTTTTTTTTTTTTTTTTTTTTTTTTTTTTTTTTTTTTTTTTTTTTTTGAACATGCTTGCATTGTTGCTTAGAGTGGCCAGAAGACTCTGCATTTTGTCAGTGTCTTCACCAAATAAAACGATGTCATCAGCATATTCTAAGTCAACAAGTGAACCTCCTGGTAGAAGTTCAACCCCTGTAAATTTAGATGAGGAGAGTGTTATCTCTAAAAGTACGTCAATGACAAAGTTGAACAAGAATGGGGAGAGTGGACAGCCCTGACGAACACCACTTGAGGTGATCAATTCTGATGACAGTTCGCCATAAGCTCTCACTCGACCAGTTGTGTTCGAGTAGAGAGCCTTTATAAGGTTAATGTACTTCTTTGGTACTCCTTTCAGTGACAAACACTGCCATAGAACCTCACGATCAATCGAGTCGAATGCCGCCTTAAGGTCGAGAAATACTACCATTGTGGGGCGTCTGAATGTGTGTCTGTGTTCTAGAACCTGACGTAGTGTGAATATCTGATCTATACAACCACGTCCAGGTCGAAAACCAGCCTGGTTTTCTCTAGTCTGCTCTTCACGAGCTTTAGTTAGGCGTCGAAGTATTATTGAAGCTAATATTTTAGACACTATATTAGTCAAACTGATTCCTCTGTGATTGTCACAAGAGGACTTTTGTCCTTTCTTATAGACTGGCACAATCAGTGATTGAGACCAGTCAGATGGGATTACGTCCAGTTCCCAAATTCTACCTAAGACCTCAGTTAATCTCATTGCTAATACTGGACCACCATCCTTAAAAATCTCAGGAGTAAACCTGTCAGGGCCTGCTGCTCTCCCTCGTTTCAGATTTCCTATGGCTTTTTCAACTTCGTAAAGGGACGGAGGACCTACATTAACTTGCCATTCAGGTTGACTGGAGATCGTGGGAAACCGAAGTGTGGCTGAAGGCCAGTTGAACTGATCCCTAAAGTGTTCTGCCCATCGATCCAATCTCCTGGATTGAGAATGAATAATATGTCCATCTTTCTCTGAGATTGTTTCGCTAACGGTCGGGTTCCTAATTCCGGTTTCCTTAACGAGTCTGAACAATTGTCTGCTATTACCTATTGCCGCTGCCTTTTCCATCTCTCTTGCTTTCGCTACCCACCACTGTTCGCGATCATTGCGTAGACTTCTTGTCAGCTTGCGCTTAAGCTGACTCCGCTCTTCATTATGTTCAGAGCCAGGTGGAATGTGTTTCCGAGCATCTATCAGTGAGATAGATGCTGCTGAGATCCAGTGTTGCTCCCTAACCTTCTGGTTTACCTTACTAGCAGATATCACTGCTGTTTCCACAGCTTTTCGGATATCATTCCATGCTGCATCGGGGTGGGCATCACATACATGGCTGCCTAACTGTTTTCCTAGTTGTTCCTGAAATATACTCTTAGCTTGACTATCATTAAGTAGGGCCTAAGAGGTTTCCTTGCAGGATCTTTCCTACGTCCAGTAAGACGCAAGCAAATACGCGCTCGCACTAGAGCATGATCTGAATCTAGGCATGTGCTCCAGAATGAGCGACAGTCTTCTATCGAGCCCCTCCATCGGTGGCTGATAGCGATGTGATCTATTTGGGTCCAACGTTGGGACGAATTAGGGGGTCGCCATGTTAAAAGATGTTTTTCCTTATGCTTAAAGTTAGTATTTGCAAGGAACAGGCGGTTATCTGAGCATAGCTGCAACAGACGGTCGCCATTATCTGTTCTTTGAGCCACGACACCATAAGATCCACCTAGGTGTCTTTCCTTATCACTTAGTTTGCCTACTTGAGCATTAAAGTCACCGGCCACTATTACTACATCCGAGCGCCTAGCTTTTCGGAGAAGGTCCGAAAGCTTTCTGTAAAACTCATCTTTTACATCATCTGAGCTGCAGTCAGTGGGAGAATAGGCAGAGACGACGAAGAGGCAACGACGAGTGTCCCTATCTTTCCGGATTCTTACTGTTCCGTTCAGTCGGACAGCGCACAAACGACTGTCTATTGGGATCCACTCTAAGAGAGCTAGTTCTGCCCTAGGACTCAATGCTATACCTACGCCGGCGAGGCCACGGGAAGCAGAATCAGGGCTTCCAGATACACGAAGCGTAAATCGAGTCGGTTCTTTATTTTGGCATGGTGAGGTCAAATGAATGACGCTACTTGGATCCTGTATGCGCGTTTCGGAGACGCAGCACACATCGATGGCGCGAGATTCTAAAGTTTTAGCTAAGGAAGCCTGCTGTCCTATTTGGCAAAGTGTTCGTACGTTAAAAGCTCCTACGTGTAGTTTAGAGCGTGGTTTCAGGAGACCAGGAATGGCGTTCCACGTACTCGAATCGTTTGCCCTAGCGGTGCGAGGTGATAAAGAGACGTGAGGAGGGTTAGTCATGGAGATAAGAGAGGTATTAGGAGGTGTAGGAAGGATTTGAATGTGACCACCTTGGTCTCTTGTGCTGTTACGGGTATGAGGGCTGATGTCACTTCCCGGCTGCCCACACCGTGGAAGGGTATTTCTTGAGGAACCTGAAAAGGAAATTGGATTAGTGTTGGTCTTGACGACCTGGGAGCGTGACCGCAGAGCCCAAGGGACAACTGCTTGAGGCCGGTCGCGCACGGCCTTTTTGTGGAAGGTTTTTGACGTGTTAGCTCCGTTCTTCAAGGGGCCTTACCGCCGGAGACGGAAATCCGTGAGGTAAGGTGAGGTGTGCCATTTTTAGGGTCGACCTTTTCTAACCCCACCCCTCCTTGTGGGAAGGCAGCATCGCTGTCATGCTGGTTGTCCGAGGGAAACACCTTACTGCTGTCACACCTCTCTACAGTCAGCAGTACGACTTCGCCCTCAGACCTTGAGTTGCTGCTTTTAGTCTTACCGTTCGCCAATCGACCTGCCTGGCATGGTAGAACCTGCAGGAACATATGTTCCAGCCAATATAGCTCGGTTGGGTCATCACGATAGGCAAGCCCGATCACCGCGTCAAGGTAGCAGCTTCGATCGGGCATTTATCATAAAACTACATTACATTTCTAATTTTAGCTAATTTGTTATATTAGTCAGATAGTGTCTCTTATCTGACATAACTGGACTGCACTGGTCACAGCTTCTTATTAGAACTCTAGGAACAAGTTCTAGAAACTTGTCGCTAATGAACATATGATCATTATTAGTGTAGATGGTCTATCAAGATTGTTTAATTTCATAGTCTATATCACGAACTGACCTTAATTAGAGAATCATTGATGATCAGGATCCAGTAATGAAATGGATATTAGGACTCAGTAGATGATATGATGGAAAGAAAAGTCAATTTTAGATTGATTTACTCATGATGAGTTTTGATTCAATATAACTTCCTTTTTGATCCCAATGTAATGATTACTCAATGTAGTATTTGTTTTCTTTTCTCGTGTGATATTTTATTCTGTATAATATACAATATTCTTGTATTCCATTGACATGAACTATGCTCAATCTGTGATTTCATCCTAATTATTAATCAAAATATGTGTACAATCATGTTAGGATAGTCGGAAAAATATACCAATAATTATCGTGTTAAGTCTATGGTGTCCTTGGACCTTAAATGTACATTTCTTATTGGTCGATGTTTATTTCACTTGTTAAATATTTTGTAAATGTTGTTTCCTATTTTATGGTACGATGTGGTGTGCTTGATTGGTATATAAACAAAGTATGTCTGAAATACAACGATTCATAACTCAGAGGCTGTGACTTGCGTTCTTGACTCTACTGGCTAGGACAGACAGCGAAGCGGGACCAACCAGGGCACTAGGTCGTCCATACGTGTTTTCCGTGTCTACTGTAATCGATCGATATAAACGCTGTCTAGCATAACCTGCAGTCCACACACCCGATACAACAATTGGCGACGGGGTAGAGAGAATTTTGAACCCTGTAATTGGACGAGATTCAGTATAATTGTTCTGACCAATCAGTATCCAGATTTTTCGTCGGCGTCCTTGGGAGTCATTGGTTGTTAGTTGATTACAGTATTTCTCATTACTCTGCTGATTCAGAAAATGACTATCCCCTCCGATCAATTGCAGATACTACTAGATCGTTTCAAAGAGAGCCAGTTGAAAGTTTTGGACTATATGCGCACGCGACTGCTAAATCTCCCGTGTTTCGGAGATGTGAAAGAGGTTGACGAACTAATTTCTCACCTGCATACTGAACTCGAGAATGACTGCAGGACATATGAAGATGAAAACAAAAGCCTCTATGAATCCCTTATGATCAGTAATGCAAACGTGGCAGTCGCGCATGATCCGTCCAGAGATCCAGAATTGTCCAATTCAGAAGTATGCCCTGTTGTGGGTTCAAATCCCACTGTACCTGAAACATGTGAGGTATCCAGCTTACAAGAAGAACCTCTCGTGCCAGAAAATGTTTCCCGTGCATCAAATGATGGTCAGAAATCTGATATGAATTTCAAAGATGCTGTTTGTTTTAGTGACCTATTATCCAGTGATCGCATTTTGAAGAGGTCTGAAGGATATGTTGCACAAAAATCAAACCTTAATGACGTCATGTCTGGAGTCGCTAATCCTTATCATCTAGTCAGTTTTAGTGAACCCTCTACTCAATGCGCGAAATATGCTTTAAATAGAATCAGACTTATTGTTGCTTGGGTATATGGGGACCCAACGTTATTTCGCGGGGGAGGACGGACGCAGAAAATTTTAAAGTCCAGATATGAACTCCGGATCTTTCAAAAAAGGGGAGGTGTTAGGATAGTCGGAAAAATATACCAATAATTATCGTGTTAAGTCTATGGTGTCCTTGGACCTTAAATGTACATTTCTTATTGGTCGATGTTTATTTCACTTGTTAAATATTTTGTAAATGTTGTTTCCTATTTTATGGTACGATGTGGTGTGCTTGATTGGTATATAAACAAAGTATGTCTGAAATACAACGATTCATAACTCAGAGGCTGTGACTTGCGTTCTTGACTCTACTGGCTAGGACAGACAGCGAAGCGGGACCAACCAGGGCACTAGGTCGTCCATACGTGTTTTCCGTGTCTACTGTAATCGATCGATATAAACGCTGTCTAGCATAACCTGCAGTCCACACACCCGATACAACAATTGGCGACGGGGTAGAGAGAATTTTGAACCCTGTAATTGGACGAGATTCAGTATAATTGTTCTGACCAATCAGTATCCAGATTTTTCGTCGGCGTCCTTGGGAGTCATTGGTTGTTAGTTGATTACAGTATTTCTCATTACTCTGCTGATTCAGAAAATGACTATCCCCTCCGATCAATTGCAGATACTACTAGATCGTTTCAAAGAGAGCCAGTTGAAAGTTTTGGACTATATGCGCACGCGACTGCTAA
This sequence comes from Schistosoma mattheei, assembly GCA_944470405.2. Taxonomy (NCBI): domain Eukaryota; kingdom Metazoa; phylum Platyhelminthes; class Trematoda; order Strigeidida; family Schistosomatidae; genus Schistosoma; species Schistosoma mattheei. The sequence goes on along the minus strand of OX103948.1, from coordinate 21,658,436 downwards.
ATCTCCCGTGTTTCGGAGATGTGAAAGAGGTTGACGAACTAATTTCTCACCTGCATACTGAACTCGAGAATGACTGCAGGACATATGAAGATGAAAACAAAAGCCTCTATGAATCCCTTATGATCAGTAATGCAAACGTGGCAGTCGCGCATGATCCGTCCAGAGATCCAGAATTGTCCAATTCAGAAGTATGCCCTGTTGTGGGTTCAAATCCCACTGTACCTGAAACATGTGAGGTATCCAGCTTACAAGAAGAACCTCTCGTGCCAGAAAATGTTTCCCGTGCATCAAATGATGGTCAGAAATCTGATATGAATTTCAAAGATGCTGTTTGTTTTAGTGACCTATTATCCAGTGATCGCATTTTGAAGAGGTCTGAAGGATATGTTGCACAAAAATCAAACCTTAATGACGTCATGTCTGGAGTCGCTAATCCTTATCATCTAGTCAGTTTTAGTGAACCCTCTACTCAATGCGCGAAATATGCTTTAAATAGAATCAGACTTATTGTTGCTTGGGTATATGGGGACCCAACGTTATTTCGCGGGGGAGGACGGACGCAGAAAATTTTAAAGTCCAGATATGAACTCCGGATCTTTCAAAAAAGGGGAGGTGTTAGGATAGTCGGAAAAATATACCAATAATTATCGTGTTAAGTCTATGGTGTCCTTGGACCTTAAATGTACATTTCTTATTGGTCGATGTTTATTTCACTTGTTAAATATTTTGTAAATGTTGTTTCCTATTTTATGGTACGATGTGGTGTGCTTGATTGGTATATAAACAAAGTATGTCTGAAATACAACGATTCATAACTCAGAGGCTGTGACTTGCGTTCTTGACTCAACTGGCTAGGACAGACTGCGAAGCGGGACCAATCAGGGCACTAGGTCGTCCATACGTGTTTTCCGTGTCTACTGTAATCGATCGATATAAACGCTGTCTAGCATAACCTGCAGTCCACACACCCGTTACAACAATTGGCGACGGGGTAGAGAGAATTTTGAACCCTGTAATTGGACGAGATTCAGTATAATTGTTCTGACCAATCAGTATCCAGATTTTTCGTCGGCGTCCTTGGGAGTCATTGGTTGTTAGTTGATTACAGTATTTCTCATTACTCTGCTGATTCAGAAAATGACTATCCCCTCCGATCAATTGCAGATACTACTAGATCGTTTCAAAGAGAGCCAGTTGAAAGTTTTGGACTATATGCGCACGCGACTGCTAAATCTCCCGTGTTTCGGAGATGTGAAAGAGGTTGACGAACTAATTTCTCACCTGCATACTGAACTCGAGAATGACTGCAGGACATATGAAGATGAAAACAAAAGCCTCTATGAATCCCTTATGATCAGTAATGCAAACGTGGCAGTCGCGCATGATCCGTCCAGAGATCCAGAATTGTCCAATTCAGAAGTATGCCCTGTTGTGGGTTCAAATCCCACTGTGCCTGAAACATGTGAGGTATCCAGCTTACAAGAAGAACCTCTCGTGCCAGAAAATGTTTCCCGTGCATCAAATGATGGTCAGAAATCTGATATGAATTTCAAAGATGCTGTTTGTTTTAGTGACCTATTATCCAGTGATCGCATTTTGAAGAGGTCTGAAGGATATGTTGCACAAAAATCAAACCTTAATGACGTCATGTCTGGTGTCGCTAATCCTTATCATCTAGTCAGTTTTAGTGAACCCTCTACTCAATGCGCGAAATATGCTTTAAATAGAATCAGACTGATTGTTGCTTGGGTATATGAGGACCCAACGTTATTTCGCGGGGGAGGACGGACGCAGAAAATTTTAAAGTCCAGATATGAACTCCGGATCTTTCAAAAAAGGGGAGGTGTTAGGATAGTCGGAAAAATATACCAATAATTATCGTGTTAAGTCTATGGTGTCCTTGGACCTTAAATGTACATTTCTTATTGGTCGATGTTTATTTCACTTGTTAAATATTTTGTAAATGTTGTTTCCTATTTTATGGTACGATGTGGTGTGCTTGATTGGTATATAAACAAAGTATGTCTGAAATACAACGATTCATAACTCAGAGGCTGTGACTTGCGTTCTTGACTCAACTGGCTAGGACAGACTGCGAAGCGGGACCAATCAGGGCACTAGGTCGTCCATACGTGTTTTCCGTGTCTACTGTAATCGATCGATATAAACGCTGTCTAGCATAACCTGCAGTCCACACACGCGTTACAACAATTGGCGACGGGGTAGAGAGAATTTTGAACCCTGTAATTGGACGAGATTCAGTATAATTGTTCTGACCAATCAGTATCCAGATTTTTCGTCGGCGTCCTTGGGAGTCATTGGTTGTTAGTTGATTACAGTATTTCTCATTACTCTGCTGATTCAGAAAATGACTATCCCCTCCGATCAATTGCAGATACTACTAGATCGTTTCAAAGAGAGCCAGTTGAAAGTTTTGGACTATATGCGCACGCGACTGCTAAATCTCCCGTGTTTCGGAGATGTGAAAGAGGTTGACGAACTAATTTCTCACCTGCATACTGAACTCGAGAATGACTGCAGGACATATGAAGATGAAAACAAAAGCCTCTATGAATCCCTTATGATCAGTAATGCAAACGTGGCAGTCGCGCATGATCCGTCCAGAGATCCAGAATTGTCCAATTCAGAAGTATGCCCTGTTGTGGGTTCAAATCCCACTGTGCCTGAAACATGTGAGGTATCCAGCTTACAAGAAGAACCTCTCGTGCCAGAAAATGTTTCCCGTGCATCAAATGATGGTCAGAAATCTGATATGAATTTCAAAGATGCTGTTTGTTTTAGTGACCTATTATCCAGTGATCGCATTTTGAAGAGGTCTGAAGGATATGTTGCACAAAAATCAAACCTTAATGACGTCATGTCTGGTGTCGCTAATCCTTATCATCTAGTCAGTTTTAGTGAACCCTCTACTCAATGCGCGAAATATGCTTTAAATAGAATCAGACTGATTGTTGCTTGGGTATATGAGGACCCAACGTTATTTCGCGGGGGAGGACGGACGCAGAAAATTTTAAAGTCCAGATATTAACTCCGGATCTTTCAAAAAAGGGGAGGTGTTAGGATAGTCGGAAAAATATACCAATAATTATCGTGTTAAGTCTATGGTGTCCTTGGACCTTAAATGTACATTTCTTATTGGTCGATGTTTATTTCACTTGTTAAATATTTTGTAAATGTTGTTTCCTATTTTATGGTACGATGTGGTGTGCTTGATTGGTATATAAACAAAGTATGTCTGAAATACAACGATTCATAACTCAGAGGCTGTGACTTGCGTTCTTGACTCAACTGGCTAGGACAGACAGCGAAGCGGGACCAATCAGGGCACTAGGTCGTCCATACGTGTTTTCCGTGTCTACTGTAATCGATCGATATAAACGCTGTCTAGCATAACCTGCAGTCCACACACCCGATACAACAAATCAATATATAAACGAGTGTATTTTCTACTAGAGTCGTCGTCGTCATAGTGTTTTAGGGTTAATAAATCATCATTTATACCAGTCTTTGTGTTTTTACTTTCGCGTCGTGGGAATTGCAGAGGTCCCTCTTTCTGAGTATAAATGATAAGTGTTTCCGACATAACAATCAGTGACGACCGAATACAAAAAGTAACATTAAAAGAGCCAAGACAATAAGCATTCAAACGACAAGTTATAACGGTAGCTAAGTGGATAACGCGATGGCATTTGAAGTGAATGATACTGGTTTTGAGTCCCGAAGTTAACATCAACTCTGCGATGCAAGTACATTCAGCTGAAAAGTTCCAAATAGGACGAAACATGCATCCTCGATTTCACTGCTAGCCACCATCTATCTTTGCTTATAATGCTTGTAACTGAAAACATTCTCAGAGGCAATCCGCACATATACCAATAATAGACTGCAGTCGTAAACATCAATGGGAAGATTCAAGCAAACTATACCGAATGAATTGAAACTAATAACAATTTTATTGTTAAAGGTCTAAATATTTTTCATAAATATAAATAAGGAAATTATAATTGGGAAAGGATGGCTAAGCATGATAAAATAAAATGCTGAAATTGAAATGAAATATAATCAGGGGGATCGTAGAAACAGAAATAAACTAGTAGGGGGGGGGGGTAAAAGTTCTATAACGAAGATAGAAGGAGAAGTAGATGACTGTGAAGGAAGAAAAGTATGAAGAAGAAGAAGAAGAAGAGGAAGAAGGAAGAACATCACAAAACATCGAGACCCTTTTGAAAACACTCCTGACATCTTAATTCATATTGGAAAATTCAAAACTATGTAATTTACTTTAACAGAACATAGAAAATTAGCTTAGATTATCTTTAAACTGCTATTAGTATTAAATCTATAATTATCTCTATTATCTCTATCATTATAAAAAACGTTAAAACTTAAAGACCGATTGAATAAATGAAATAAATACATTTCTAATATCAATTCTGATATTATGGTAAACAACTTTAACTAAGTATAATGATAGTCATTACAAATCAAATAATTATTGTATTAAAAAACATCTATTTTTTTCCCATAATAGATTGATAATGACTAGAGGAACATTGAAAACTGCTGAGCATAAAACAACAGTCTCGTTGTAGTATAGAATTTCCTAGCAGTACTAACCTATGGTCTCATATAGGATGGATTTTGACCGATGAGCATCGTAGTATTTATTTAGTTTTTGATTGAGATCATGAATTGACTGATGTTAGACCACAATTGAAAACCTGGAAGCACTAGACGACCATTTCGTTCTATTGTGGGATTCTCAGCAGTGCTCACTAGTAACTAAATTCATGATGGAATTCTCGGAGTCCTAATGAGAAGCCGTTATCATTGGGACTAATGCGTGTCAGGCAGAGACAGATATCTACCTCAGTAAAATGGAAGATGGTTGCTCAATTTTGTGGATTAGTTGAGCTTAGATATTAATGCCGCTGGATTCCGACTCAGTGATCTAGAGGCAAAGCGTTTGCGCGCGAGACTAACGGCCCCGGGTTCGAATCCCGCGAGCGGGATCGCGGGTGCTCACTGTTGAGAGTTCTAGTGAAAAGTAGAAAGGAATAGTTTTATCAGCTTAATATTCCTTCAAAAACTTTCTTCCTTCATATTATCAAGTTGGATGAAATAATTTGGCTTTTGTTGACATCAAAATACAAATTAAAAGGAAAATACATTGAGCAGATGAAATGTGGTGAGCAGTGGGATCTAGGACGTATGTTTCATACTATTTAGGACAAGTTAGCTGGACATGCCTGAATCTCAGAGTTGATATTTACTACGAGACTCGAATCCATTACTATTCGCTTCAAAATTCAGCTCGTTTTTCATCTATTCTATATGAACTTGTATTACAATCGCTATATTAAGTCAATTCATACAGCATGCACATAGTTCAACCAAGAGTGATCAAATTTCAGCCAAAATATTAATAACAGAATAATCCAAACTATTTGAAATCTAGTTATGGAATAACAAATCCATCTTTAAGCTGATTTCACTCTTCACTCTAAAAAATGTAATTAAGTACATTTTAAATTACAAGCACTTACACGAGTTTCAGTCTGCTGTATTTAGAAACAACAAAATAAACGTTAGATTGATTCATTGTCAATCATTCAAATAAATCATTGATGATAGTTCTTCCATCAATTTACTTACGCCTGTTACTCCTCGTCGAGGAGTATAGGTCGCCTATCAGCACTCGACATCCAACCATGTCCTGGAAAATCCTTTTAATATCTGTTTCTATTTCCCGACGTAATGTATTTTTTGACCTTCCACTTTTCCGATTCCCTTCACCATTCAAAGTTAGTGCTTGCCTCATGATGCAGTTCGGTGATCTCCACAATGTATTTTCTATCAACTTTCAACATCTTTTCCTAATTTCCTCTTCAATTGGAAGTCGGTTTTTCCTCCCTCACAGTAGGCTGTTGCTGATGGTATCCGGTCAATGGATGTTGAGTATCTTGCGTCGACAACTATTGATAAATACTTGTACTTTCTTGATGATGATTGTAGTAGTTCTCGACGTTTCAGTTACGTATAGTAGAAATGTGTTGACGTTCATATTGAAGATTGTGACTTTGATATTTGTTGACAGTTGTTTTGAGTTCCATATTTTTCAGTTGTAGGAATGCGGCTCTTGCTTTGCCAATCCTCACATTTACGTCTGCATTAGATCTTCCTTGTTCATCACTGTTGATACCCAAATACGTGGATGATTCCCCATGTTCCAGAACTTCTCCCTCAAGTGTAATTGGGTTGATGTTCTCCTTGTTGTATTCGAGGATCTTGCTTTTTCCTTTATGTATGTTGTGGCCTACTGCTGTTGTGGCTGCTGCTACACTAGTTGTCTTCATCTTCATTTGTTCGTGCGTATGGGGTAGAAGGGTTAGGTGATCTGCGAAGTCCAAATCTTCTAACTGATTCTGAGTTGTTGATTGTATTTCATGCTCTCCCTTGGATGTCGAGGTCTTCATAATCAAGTCAACTACGAGAAGAAAGAGGGAAGAGGAGAGTAGTAAGCCTTGTCTGACTCCAGCTCTTAATTGGAATGCACCTGTCAGCTTTCCTCCATGCACGACTTCGCACTGTAGTCCGTCGTATGAGTTTCGGATACTATCGTCAATTTTCTCAGGAACTCCATAATGTCGAAGAACTTTCCATAATGTTCTCCAGCCTACACTGTCAAGTGCCTTTTCATAGCCAAAGATGTTGGTGTATAGTGATGAGTTATGTTCAACTGATTGCTTGACGATGATCTGTAGTGTCACAATTTGATCTACCTGTAGCTCTTCTAGAGTTACTGCTGGTCCCAAGCCCGGGTAAGGGAGCAGAGATGGGTATGAGGTCGGCAACCCAATCCCGTAGAATAAATCTTGCTAAAAAAACGTCAACCAGATTAAATAAATTAAACCACGTCACTATACATTTCAACAATTTGTTTAGATGTAATTTAAGCCATTCAGGTAAATATTTCAGAAGACAATTCAACTGAAGATAATCTATCGGTTTGGGGGAGTTGTAAAAATTACAGAATTTTTGTAGACTTTAGTTAACGAAATTATCTAAATTAGAAAACATTAAACCATTAAATAATCATTTCTTTCTATTATGAAACTCCCCATTAGTGAGTATTCATAGCTAGTGGTGTTCAACCATTTCAGATGACGACTTGGTGATGTCGTAAATCTATTGAAGTTAAATATCAACACCATTGGATTCCAGCTCAATGGGCTAAAAACCAAGAATTTACGCACGTGAGCGATGGTTTTAGGTTCAGTTCTTGAATGCAAGTTCGTGAGAGTGGACTGATGAATAGTCCTACTCCTACTTTTAAAGTTCATATTTCACAATCATACAACGATGAACAACTAACTAGTGAGGGGAAAACGCACCCTTTGGTTGTCAGACAAACATTTTACCTACGCCACAAGTAACACAAGTTAGCAAATACCAACCGGGCTTTCTAAATCAGTGCTGTGGTTTTGTCCGATATCAATCTCTCAGGGTTAGTAAGGCTTTCAAGATAATTACTTAACTCACATCGCTAGTTCGTAGACACTAACCATTCCTATCACAAAAGTTTCCATTTAGAGTAAGAGAAATGCATCGTAAGCATGCCAATATTGTTTTTCAAGGCGATCATAAGACTCCGCATGCAGTCATCTTCACAAAAATGGACTATATCATCTGTTCATCCTAGGTCGTTGAGTAAAACTCATGGTAAGAGATCAACTCCTTAAAAATTAAGCGTAAAAAGCTCTACTTCTAGGAGAACATCTTCAAGAAATTAAATAATAAGTGAATGATGATGAACATCAGTTAAGTTTGATAGTCCTGAAAACAGTTCACTCTTAGCTTTAACTCGCCAACAATACAAAAGTAGAGAGCGTTCATATAGTTTCCATAATTCTTAGATACGTTTTTCAACGACAAACATTCCTATGAAACCTTTTTGTTTAACTAATTTATTGGTTCTGTACATTTACGCTACTTTACAATTATTCTGAAAGTATTATAAGCAAAGATGTATAGTGGCTAGCAGTGGAATGCAGGACGCGCGTTTCGTCCTGTTTGGGACTCGTCAGCTGGAGTCGCAAACAGGACGAAACGCGCGTCCTGGATTCCACTGTTAGCCACTATCCATCTTTGCTTATAATGCTTGTAAATTAAGGCAATATTGAGGCATACGCACAGTATGCACATATGCCAATATGAGACTGATCAATTTCACTCCTAAAACATCAATGGGAAGATTCAAGTAAAACAATACCAAGTGAATTATTCTGACAGTAGATTACGTAATACAATTGAATGCAATCCAAATCAGTTAACCTACTGTATGTATAAACAAGTATTCATTTTTGATTGATCATCAAAACCGGTTAATGAACAAACTATCATTATTTGAATCGAAAATAGTTTCAACGAACCATACTTACTTACTTACTTACTTATGCCTGTTACTCCCAATGGAGCATAGGCTGCCGACCAGCATTCTCCAACCCACTCTGTCCTGGGCCTTCTTTTCTAGTTCCATTTAATTCTTGTTCATTTTTCTCATGTCTATCTCCATTTCCCGACGTAATGTGTTCTTTGGTCTTCTCTTCTCCTTTGACCTTGAGGATTCCATGTGAGGGCTTATCTTGTGACTCAGTTGGGTGCTTTCCTCAATCTGTATTCTATCCACTTCCAGCACTTCTTCCTGATTTCTTCCTCCACTGGAATCTGGTTTGTTTTTTCCCATAGTAGGTTGTTGCTAATAGTGTCCGACCAACGGATTCAACGAACCTTACTTTTATTACTATTATTATTATTACTATTATTATTATTATTATTATTATTATTATTATTATTATTATTATCAACGCTGATTGATGGAAAAAATAATGTTCCATTTTTAAAAGAATCTCAATTCCATCTGAGCAATATATATGAGAATTCTAAATAAACATATAAAGGTTAAGAGTAAAGACTGATAGTTGAATTTACATATCTAAAATCTTTAACGACTAAAAATTGGATATAAAATATTGCTTAGTAACTGATTGTTTTTGTTTGAAACTCGTCATTTATTCATTAAAATTCATCAAAGTTACTAATCCTAGATCACCATGGTAACCAATTTTTTTTTCAATTCATGACCTTTATCCATTACATCTACTCTTTTCCTTAATTTTACATGTTGAATGAGAAAAAAACTGTTAATAATAATAATTAAAATATAATGAAGAACTAGTTATTATCAACAATTTTAGTTACAAATCAGAAAAATGCTTCTACCCCCCCCCTTCTTCCAGCCAAACAAGTAGGTGAAGTCTAATAGGTCCTTCTGGAGAGATACAGGCCATATCGAAGCACGGTACAACTACGGATGCTTGAATAGCTGTTGTTGCAATCGGTTGGAGTTTGCCCCATAGGGAGAAACTCTATACATTCTATGTACCAATTTTGTTAGTTTTTTGTCATTTTTTCGATCCAGAAATAATTGTGCTGTGATTCTTTGTGGGTATCGGTCGATTGAGTGATTAGCCCGATCTCTACCACCCGGGTTACCGTTCACGTCAGTTCATGGGACTGAGTTCCACTATCCAAGAGGCACGATGAGGATGTGTGAATCGGGTTTTGCCTGCCATAAATCGGAAAAATGGGTTATAAAATTCATGTTCCTTTTTCTATGACATTGATAAATCTTCTAATTGAACGCTTGATTCGATTTCCTAAGCTCTTTTAGTAACCCTTAGGGTAAATATACACGGCAACTTAAACATGAGAGAAAAGACGAGAAATATAGAAAGAACTCTTTATTCAAAGGTTAGTTTATGTACAGGAAATCTAGGAAATCTATAACACTTCAGATAGACTTGGGCCTATGGAAAGTTCTGGAACCCTTCTAAACATAGAAGCAGGTTAAGCAACTATTCAATCAGAAATGTGACACGTGACTTTTCACTTTTTAAATGTTTCTGAAAAAATCCTATTGAATGCTGATTCTATAAGATGTTTCCCATTGTTTTCAAGGCCCTCTTAAGGCTATATTCAAAGACATTTCTGGGTCTTCTTAACAGATATGGTGTTTATTTATTGCTGAAATCTTCATACAACACTTAAAGTGATTTAATATAAGTAATAGCTATGTGACCAAATTAAACTGAACATTCTCATAAGTTTCAGAATATCTAATTGGGATTCATTCTATTATCGTGATGTACGATGCAACTAAGTAATTATATACTAGGTCCAATGTTGTTTCTTATTGACTGACTAATTTGAACTAGATTTATTTACTTGAATACTGAGTGAGCAATAAATAACTTGAATATGGATGTCAGGTTATTCATTAAGGAAACCTCCAAAGTGTCCTGGTACGACCAAGAGTGGGGAGAGTCAGCTCTCCCTCTCGAAATGTTCGCACATAGCCACGTGCAAACAATCACTGCCAAAACCGTCCTACACACTGCTTTCTGGTGGCAGGGGCGTTGTTTACGAAATTGAGAGAAAAACGAATGTCCGGTGCTTTAACTGTATGATGGATATGAAGGATCTACATAGGGGAGTAAGTAAACCCCAATTCCAAAGCAATAGTGCACCTGGACTCCAGGATCCTGAGATAAAAAATGGTGTATGAAACTATTGTTGGTCACTGGCTACCATGAGACTGCATCTGTTGACGTTGCTCCACTGCCTTGTGGATCAGACCTTTAGTTCAAAGGCTCGGGGATTATCTCTCTAAGAAGTTGTAGGAATACGGCTCTTGCTTGACCAATCCTCACATTTACGTCTGCATTAGATCTTCCTTGTTCATCACTGATGATGCCCAAATACGTGAAGGATTACACATCTTCCAGAGGATCTTGATTTTTCCTCTATGTATGTTGTAGACTACTGCTGTTGTGGCTGCTGCTACACTAGTTGTCTTCATCTTCATTTGTTCGTGTGTATGGGATAGAAGAGCTAGGTGTTGTAACGTGTAACTGCAGGTTTTGATAAGCAGCGTTTATATCGATCGATTACAGTGACACGTAAAACACGTAAGGACGAATTAGAGTCCCGATTGGTCCCGCTTCCCTGTCTAGCCCAGCCAGTTGAGTCCAGAACGCAAGTCACAGCCTCTGAGTTATGAATCATTATATTTCAGACATACTCTATTTATATACCAAACAAACAGACCACATCGTACCATAAAAATAGAAAACAACATCTGTACAATATTTAACGAGTGAAATAAATAATGGTCAATAGGGAATGTCCATTTAAAGTCCAAGGACATCATTAGACTTAACATGATAATGATTGGCACATTATTCCTCAGCATCCATAACACTAAGTGATCTGCGAAGTCCAAATCTCCTAACTGATTTTGAGCTGTTCATTGTATCTCATGCTCTCCCTTAGATGTCGAGGTCTTCATGATCCAGCCAACTACGAGAAGAAAGAGGAGTAAGCCTTGTCTGACTCCAGCTCTTACTTGGAATGCACCTGTCAGCTTTCCTTCATGCACGACTTCGCATTGTAGTTTGATCGAATAGTTTCACAGTATTTAGGCACCAAGTTTATGTAAGACATTAAGGAAAAAGAATGTATTTGTAACAGTTCATCCATTGATTTTTGATAAATACATTCTTCCTTCTCAATATTTTAATCAGTTTTGAATAAATTCAATTACATAGAATGTTTCTTCTGTTTATATCTTTCTTACATCTTAAGAAATAATATATCCAACTCTAAAACGTTCACTTTCACTGTTATTCTTTTTTCTTTTACAGTTGACATTGGTATGTTCTGTAACCAGATCGATATGTTATGTCGATCATCAAACGCTTTTTGTTCAAATGGGAAAGTGATCAATAATATCTATTTATCACCACAGTGTATTTGTCAAGATGGATATTTACCAATTTATCAAGAATATTTAGATTATTATGAATGTAGTAAGTTATTCTATTGTTTATGTATCCATGAAGTGAATAATTTATAGCTGTCTGATATGTTCAGAGTATAAATCTTTATCACTGATATAAAACTTAGAAATTCGGTGTACTAAAATTTTACTGGTTTATAATGAAAGTGAATGACTGATTTATGTAAACCCAGGACACAATCTTATTTTATAATTTAAATAATTAGATTATTATCCGAATGGGGTTTTGTGGACACTATAGTAATAGAATAGTTGAAATCATGAGTCGATTTAAGCTAGACCATTATGGAAAACTTGAAAGCATTGGACAGCCGTTTCGTCCTAGTATGGGACTCCTCAGTAATTCGCATCTATGATCCCACAAAAATTCAGGGCTTTCTGTCTCGTGCATGAATATCTAACATGTAATCTAGTGTGATGATATTCAATGGTGTTAATTTCTGAATTGAACCAATCTACGAAATTGCGCGACCGTCCGCCATGAATTCAACTACTAACGATTATTAGATGTGATTTTGTGGAGATTTATTTTAGAAATTTCAATAGTTGAACTCATGAGTCAATTGAAGCTAGACCACCATGGAAAACCTGGAAATACTGGACGGCCGTTTCGTCCTATTGTGGGACTCCTCAGTAGTGTGCATCCACGATTCGGCTCCCCGAGAGATTCAAACCAAGGACCTATCAATTTCGCGCGTGAGCGCCTAACCAATTAATTAGATATTCTAAAGTTCAAAAGCAACGATTTTCCCCTGCAAAATATATGATATGCTTCAATCAGAAACTCCCATTTATATTTTACTTCATTTCAGTCAATTACTGACTACTAATATTTAAAAAGTTTGTTTTTCGACCTAATGTGCTATATTAAACAACTAAATGATCATTTCTGCTTTTTCCTCTTATCTTTCATAGTTCCAGTTTGTGATAGATGTTACTCAATGAAGCAACATCTTCGTCAAAAACATTGCGTATGTCCAGAAGTTGTCCTACGAAATCAAATTCACAAGATCTATGAAATCAGTAAAAACATCCAAGACAATATATTTCGTAAGTTTACCTAATAACTAAAGAATTTCAATTTTGATCATAAATCATACTAAAGTTTTGGTTAATAAACTTATAATAGACTATCCTTAGCCATTTCTGATTTTTGTCAAATTAAGTAACTGAAGCTAATTCATGAAAATACTGCATGTCATTGTAGATCATTTCGTCAGTTAATTGCTAAAAATTTCTCTCAATTCAAAAAAACATAATGAAAAGTAAACATATAACACAAACCCATCCGTATAATGTTGTAGTTAACTCAGACAATTTCAAACTTTACTCTCTGTTCATTTGGTCGTTGTTTACTTGTATCTTCCCATTGCAGTTTAAGACTTCAATTGATCAGTCTGTTATTGGAATATGTACATCCTGTGCGGATTGCCTCGAGATTGCCTAAAATCACAAGCTTCATAAACAAAGACGGATAGTGGTTGACATCGAAACCCAGGACGCGTGTTTCGCCCTATTTGAGGCTCGTCAGCTGGATGTGCCTGCATCCCAGAGTTGATGTTCACTCTGAAGCGAACGGTACGATCAAAGTTGTAACGTATCGAGGTATCAATTATGTCATTAGAAACGCAATCAAACAGAGGATGAGAGATCCGGGTAACTGGACAGGGACAATTTCGTGAAGCATAATATAAATCAAAGGATGATACACGGTCATGTGACGAATAGCGAATAAAATATTATTTTGACTTCGAACCTTTAAAAACAGGTGATTTGTTTAAAATCGACAGAAATTCAAAGAGTGACATCCATATTGTCTAATAAACAGCAAAAAAGAGGTGAATTTCTACTGTAAATATGAGAAATGGCTTGAATTATTGTGAAAATAGTATACTTGTGCGAAAAGAGAAATAATTCGAGTTAGGGAAATATTTTGAATCATAATGAAGAATGCTACAAAAAGTGTAACTATCAGCAACTACTGAATTATGACAAGTAGTATGGTACAATATACAAAAGGGAATGAAATAGATATTTTCGTTCGCCTAAAAATAAAAAAATTTGTTCTTATACGTAAAAAGTAATTACAAATTAGATGTGGTACATTTCACATACAGAAAGCTATAATAAATTCAAGCCAAAATACAGCAACATATTATTGACCCGACTGTTGTTGCTACCTTGAGTAGTGTTTGGGCTTGCCTATCGTAATGAACCAATAGAGCTAGACTGGCTACAACAATCGTTCCTCAAGCTCCTATCATGTCAGACAGGTCGGTTGAAGAGCGGTAAGACTAAAAGCAACAAACCCAAGCTCCGAAGGTGAAGTCGTACTGCTGACTGTACAGAGGTGTGACAGCAGTAAGGTGTTTCCTTCAGACAACCAGCATGACAGCGATGCTGCCTTCCCACAAGGAGGGGTGGGGTTAGAAAAGGTCGACCCTAAAAATGCACACCTCACCTTATCCCACGGATATCCGTCTCCGGCGGTAAGGTCTGAATAAGTACGGAGCTAACACAAAAATTACCCATAAAAAGCTTGTGTGTGACCGACCTCAAGCAGTTGTCCCTTGGGCACTGCGGTCACGCTCTCAGGTCACTAAGACCACCTCTAATCCAATTTCCTTTTCAGGTACCTCCAAAGAAACCGTTCCACGGTGTGGGCGACCGGGAAGTGATAACCACTCTCATACTTCTAACAGTACTCAAGACCACTGTATTCATAATGAACCTCCTCTTCTAACATACTATTGAACACTACGAATAGTTTGTCATGAAACGTTTAACACACAAAATTAACAAGTTTCACCGAAACGATATTAAACATATATAAATCCCAAATAATCGTTTCATTGGTCCAGCGTTAGCTTATTCATTAGGACTATCTGAAAGAGTCAACTTAAAGATGTGATCTTTTTTGATTAGATTAAAAACCAAAGATTTATTTAGTGTCAGAAGAAATTTTGTGGATATTATAGTAATTTTAATCGTTGAAACCATGAGTCAGTTGAAGCTAGACCACCATGGGAAACCTGGAAGCACTGAAAGGCCGTTCCGTCCTGTTATGAAACTCCCCAGCAGCGCGCATGCACGCCGAAATAGTTTTGCAGTACTTCAAGGTTTTCCATGGCGGTCTAGCTTCAATCGACGCATGGTCTCATATATTTAATGGTTTAACGATCCTCGTCATATTAAAAGACTAATATTTGAACGAAAAATATTCCTTTCCACTAACTCTCTTTAGGTTGCACAATTTATATATAACAGAGACAATTACATTTGACTACGAAAGGTCGTACATACAATAGTCAAATTAGGTCATTCAATAGCTAAGATTACTATTGATTAATTGGCCCTGAGGTTGACCAGAGGAGGAGGAGTGGTTGAAGATATTTATTTTGTACGCATAGCTTTGGTTTCGTCATCCGAATGGCTACCGCTTCAGTCATTTAAAGGACTGTAAGTCTGACAAGCTTTGGCAAAAAATCACTGGCCTTATAAATAATTGAAAAGGATTGGTTTATACTGGCACGATGACCGGTTTGTACTAAATGGGTCAATATCGAGCTGTTCACTCTCTTCACCAAACCTTTGTTTAGCCACGCTGGGAAGTGATTGAGAGCACGAAAATATATCATGCACGTAGAAAACATTAATCATAATTCTCCGGCGTTTAAAGATTTTTGTACTGTCCGCTGCAATTTCTAAGTTGATATTTCACGAGCCCCATCTCCTGTGAATTGTAGGCGCGTGAACAGGCATTTCCTATTCACCGTTTTTATTCCTCTTATTCTCACATTCGCGATCATATATTTAAATATAACTTTCTACGGTAAAAGTTCTATTCTCCTTTGTTTGATAATCATAAATTCATATGCTTTAAACGATGTACTTTGCATCAGAAGGGGTTTTGTGGATATTTTAGTAATTTTAATAGTTGAATTCATGAGTCACTTGAAGCTAGACCATCATGGAAAGCCTGGAAGCACTGAACGGCCGTTTCGTCCGGCTGTGAGACTCCTTAGTATTGTGCGTCCACGATCTCGCCTCTCGCGGCTCAATGATCTACAGGTTAAGCGTTCGCACACGAGACTAATAGGTCCTGGGTTTGGAATCTCGTGAGGCGAGATAGTAGATCTGCACTGCTAAGGAATCGCATACTAGGACGAAACAACCATCTAGTGCTTCCAACTTTTCCATGATGGTCCAACTTCATTGACTCATGAATTCAACTATTAAGATGTAATTTACCCTTATCCTGACCACTTTTCGCAATATAGATTTAATGAATATCTATCGAAAAATCTAAAACATTCTTTCGTAAGATTATTATTATTATCAGATAAGTTTTGTGGATGTTATAGTAATTTCAATGGTTAAGATCATGAGTCAGTTGGAGCTAGACCACCATGGAAAACCTGGAAGCATTGTGGGACTCCTCGGCAGTGCGCATTCACGACCTCGCCCCCTGAGAGATTCAAACCCAGGACCTACTGGTTTCGCGCGCGAGCACTTAACCACTAGATCACTAGACCAGTGCTTCCAGGTTTTCCATGATGGTTCAACTTCACTTGACTCATGATCTTAACCATTGAAATTACTATAATATCCACAAAACACATCTGATATTAATCAACATATCACTCACTAGTGACTATCATCAGGAGGTTTATCCTGGAGTTCTAGTGAGAAGTAGTGACCAGTAGAGTTCAACCAGATCTGTTGTGAGATAGTAACTCACTGAAGACAATGGTGGATGTGTCGCTCAATTTCGTGGATTAGTTGGAGTTATACATTAACACCATAATAATTATTATTATTTGGATGATATTGTCGTTTCTTTTTTTTCCCTTTTTCTTTTGTTGTTTTCATTGAATATAAAGATCTTTCTGCTACACAACAAAACATCACAATCTGTTTTAATCTTTCTATGGAACATCAATCTTCTATTTTTATAAAAAATGATACAACACATTTGATTGTTTTCATTTCAAATCAATTAAATTCACCATATCCATATGATACTTGTCTATTAAGTATGTTTAAAGAAGGAACATGGTGTAAAACATTTAATTATTCTAAGAATTATAATATTTTAACAAGATGTGCATCTATTCAAATTCATCATAAAAAGGTAAGTATAAATGGATGTTATAGTCTTCTTTTTATTCTTTACGCCTGTTACTTCTCGTGGTAGAATATAGGCCGCCTATCAGTACTCGCCATCCAACCCTCTCCTAAGCAATCCTTTCCAGTTATTATTCATCCTTTTCATATCTGTTATAACTTGTGGACTGCAGATTAGAAAGCAGCGTATTATCGATCGGACCAAAGATGCGTAGACACGTGAGAACAACCTAGAGTCCTGATTGGTCCCACTTCCCTGTCTAGCCCAGCCAGTTGAGTCCAGAATGCAAGTCTCAGCCTCGGAGATATGAATCGTTATATTTCAAACATACTCTGTTTATATACCAATCAAGCAGACTACATCGTACCATAAAATAGAAAATAACATTTGTACAATATTTGGCCAACAGGAAAATGACACGTGAAATAAATATTGACCAATAGGAAGATGATACCGTCTCAAGTCCAAGGACAGCGTTAGACTTAACAGAATAATTTTTGGGATATTTTTCTGAATGTCCCAACAATATCGGCTTCCAGTTTCTGAACCAATCCCGCGGGGAGGGATTGTGGATGCGCACTGCTGAGAAGTCTCACAAAAGGACGAAAGGGTCGTTCAGTGCTTCCAGATTTTCAATAGTGGTCTAACATCTATCGATTCATGATTTCAATCAAATACTTCAGTTTTGAAATTAATAAGATAGTTGAATTGCTTAAATGTCAAATTAAACTATTTGTTCGAATGGGTTTTATTAAGATTTTAGTAATTTCATGAGTTTAATGCCGGATCAGTGGTCTAGTGTTTAAGCGCACGCGCGCGAGACTGGTAGATCCTGGGTTCGAATCTCGCTGGGGGGGCTGGATCAGGGATGCGAACTGTACTGAGTCCGTACTAGGACGAAACGACCGTCTAGTGTTTCCAGGTTCTCCATGGTGGTCTAACTTCAATTGATTTCAACTATAAAACTATCTGTATTTTATACCATTATCTCAATTGTTTTCAATAATCCTGTTTCATTTATCTTTCATTTCGTAGAAAGAGATTACTTTTAAAGCATTTGTCATTGTTTTATATCAATCAGCATTTGATTTTATAATTAGAGATATGCGATATTTCATTTCATTTACATCATATTGGAATGAAGACTATATTACTATAGATTCAACTGATATCAAGTAAGTTTTGTATTATTGTACTACAATAGAATGTACTTTTTGAAGCTATATACATATATAAAAAGGAGAGAGAGATATTACATAACCGATTGAATTTAGCCAGACAACCAAGTAGAATCAGATGCTTTTAAACAACTGAATCCCCATAATTTGAAACTGTTTAAACGTGAGTGGCTACGATTCTTTTGGTACCTGAACCATGAAAGCTCACAAATTGAACTATCCAGTTGCCTTTAGACTGTTGATTTATAATTCATCATGGTGTATTTCAAATTACAGTCAGTTCGTTAAATAGAATGAAGATCAGTTCATTTCAAGAGTAATATGATTGAATTTCACTTATTATGTCTTCTTATTAGAATTTTAAGAACTTACCTTGAAAGTAGTCAGTGGTAGTTCCAAGAGTTCAGCTGTTTACAATGTAATGACAGTGTAATATCACAAATAGATTGAAGTTGAAAATTTTGAACACCGGATACTGGCTTAGTATTTTAAAAGTAAAGCATTAGCCAGCAGGTCTAAAATTCCTGGGTTCAATTCATGTGTTGATCATGTGTGCATACCGACAAAAAGAACACGAACTAGGTCAAAACAACTGTCCAATAGCCTCTGATATTCAAACGCTCTCTAGCTTAAATCCGTCTTTAATGTAACTTACTTACTTACTTACTTACAGGCGGAGTTGTCTTTAATGTAAACATATTTCAAATAGAGTAGGTCCCTTAAAACTTGTTATAACTTGTGGCATTATGCCTTAATAATATATTACATAATGATATCGCCAATTAGAGAACAGCGATTTATCGACCGAACCAATGACACATAAAGCCCATACGACCAGTCTACAGTCCTTATCGATCCCGCTTCCTGAATAGCCATACCTGTCTCTTGAGTCCAGAACACCAGTCTCAGACTCTGCAATATGAATCACTTATTTCAAGCATACTGAGTTTATATACAAACCAAACAGATTACATCGTATCATGAAATAGGAAACAACATCTGTACAAGATTTAGTCAAATGTGACTGTGAATGTGAGAGATAGTAATTGATAGACTGGGTATAACTCAAGAATGGCAGATCGTATAATAATAGTTCATAAGTCAAAATAAGGCTTATGATTTGAGGAACACGAATATGAATAGCTCAGTTACTTAACAATAATATACGCATAGTATTGGTCCACAACTAGATCCCTAAAGTTACCATTCACTATTCTCATCGGGATATAACAAAACTCTTATCCAAAGAAGAAATATTTCACATTGTTATTTCTAAGCTAGCAATTACTTTGAAATTCTTCCTATCTAGAAGTGATTAGATTTATGTTTCATCTTCTTTCTACAAGTTATAAGATGATCATAACAAGTACAATTTACCTTTAATATTATTCATTAAAATATAAAAATGTATTACAAATCATTTCTAGAATCTAATCTGTTAACTTTAATAGATGTTGATGGTTGTAAAAGATAATTTATATCAGAAGAAACACAAATAAAACAAACTTTATAATTAAAGGTGAATAGTGTCTAATAGTGGAATCCAGGACGCGCACCGCTTCATCCTATTTGGGACTCGTCAGTTGGATGTACCTGCATCTCAGAGTTGATTTTCACTATGGGACTCGAACCTAGTACCACTCACCATCGCGTTATCCACTCAGTTACTGAGTCCTGATAGCCACTTGCTTATGCGATCCGTGGATTTAAATTCACTTGGTATTGTTTGCTTGAATCTTTCCATTCATGTTTAGAACTGCAACTATATAGGTGACGAGCCCCGAATAGGACGAAACGCGCTTCAAACTGGATTCCACTACTAGCCACTATCCATCTTTGTTTATAAGCTTCTGAATTAAGGCAATATCGAGACAATACGCAAAGTATGCATGTATGCCAATAACAGACTGATCAATTGCAGTCTTAAGACTCAATGGGAAGATTTAAGCAAACAATACCAAGTGAATAGAAATAAAACAATTACATTAAAACACATTACAATGAAATTTATGCCTATACACGATTATATGGAAGACACGTATTAGAAGTAAAATAACCATTTAGAAATGATCATGAATTTTAATAATGAAATATTAAAATGAGAACAATATTCTCCATGAGAATTTATATTCAATTACCATCATTGAATTGACTATGCATATTAAAGTAGTACGTGATATATATTCAGTAGTATATCTTCGTACTCATTAACTTCCTTATATACATAATCTATTGTTCTATATTTCATGTAATAAACTATAAAATGAACATGTTCCAAAAAGTCTCAGAACAAAAGAAAGAAAGACTCTAAACAGTGCGATCACCGAACATCTCCTTGATACAGGACATCGGATGGAGACCTTGAAATCTTTCAAGGTGATTAGTAAGCAGCCGAAATCCAATCTTCTGAAGTTTGCTGAAACCGTTGTATAAAATGAATTGTACTGATGCTTTTTCTAAAAATGTATGAAGTTGTCATATTCCGATGAGAATAATGAATGATAACTGTTGGGATCTGTTTATGGACTAACAGTATATATATATATATATATATATATATATATATATATATATATATATATATATATATATTATTATTATTATTATTATTATTATTATACGATCTGCCATTCTTGAGTTATACCCAGTCTATCAATTACTATCTCTCGCATTCACAGTCACATTTGACTAAATCTTGTACAGATGTTGTTTCCCATTTCATGATACGATGTGGTCTGTTTGATTTGTAAATAAATCCAGTATATTTAAAATACATAATTCATATTGCAGAGTCTGAGATTGGTGTTCTGGACTCAACGAGAAGGCATGGCTATTCAGGAAGCGGGATCGATAAGGACTGTAGACTGGTCGTATGGGCTTTATGTGTCATTGGTTCGGTCGATAAATCGCTGTTCTCTATTTGGCGATATTTATTTACTTATTTATTTCAACACATAGATATTGGTACAAGGAGACACCGAATACATATGCGTCACACAAATCTCATTCGATATGTGTGAGGGCTGTGATACTGCCTGGGTGCCCAAAACGAAACAGGTGGTTATCTTAGGGAGCTACACCCCGAGCATTCGACACGAAGGTCTGATCCACAAGGCAGTGGAGCATCGTAACGAGATGCAGTCCCATGGAAGCCGGTGACCAACAATTGGTTCATACGCCATTTGTTCCCACAGGATACTGGAGCCCATGTGCATCATTGGTTTGGAATCCGGTTAAAGCGCCGGACATTCACTTTTCGTCCTCTCATTTTCGTAAACAACACCCGTGGTGCGAGAAGGCAGTGAGTGGGATTTCCCTGACAGAGGCTATATACACGTGGCCATGTGAGAGCATTTCGAGGGGAAGAGCGGATTCTCCCCACTTTCGGCCGTACCAGGGCATTTGGGGTATCATTATGTAATATATTAATTAGGCATAACACCACAAGTTGTAAAAGAAATATAAACTATTAAACATTTATCCATTACTTTCTTGTTTATTATTCTCTGATTTTTTTCTTCGTAGAATGATTCATGGAAATTACACTACTAGGAATCAGTCGAAAAGTTTAGATAAACTTCACCAAAATTTAAAATTTACAATTCAAAATGATTTAAACAAGAAATATCCACAAACTGTGATTCATACAAGAGAAACTTTACATTTGCAAGTTCAGTATTATTATCAAAATAGTAGGTGCTTATTATTTATGCATAAATATTTTTTTCTTTTTATTTTACTTACTTACTCTTGTTACTCTCAATGACTCAGGCTGCCGACCAGCATTCTCCAGCCCACTCTGTCCTGGGCCTTCATTTCTAGTTCTATCCAACTGCAGTTTATTCTTCTCATGTATGTCTCCATTTCTCAGCGTAATGTGCTATTTCAACTTCCTCTTCTACTTTGGCCTAGAGAATTCCAAGTGAGGACTTAAATTGTGACGCAGTTGAGTGCTTCCCACAATGTGTGTCACATCCATCTCTAGCACTTCTTCCTGATCTCTTCCTCCACTGGAATTTGGTTTGTTATCTTCCACAGTAGTTTGTTGCTGATAGTGTCTGACCAACGGATCCGAATTATTTTGCGTAGACAACTGTTAATAAACACCTACATCTTCTGGATGATTGCTGTCGTACTTCTCCAGGTTTCCGCCCTATACAGTACAACTGTGTTGACATTTATATTGAAAATTCTAAATTTGGTGTTGACTGACAGATGTTCTGAGTTCCAAATGTTCTTTATTTGTAGATATGCTGCTCTTGCTTTACCGATCCGTTCCTCCATATCTGCATCACATCCACCGTGTTAATTAATGATGCTGCCCAAATATGTAAAGGCTTTTACATCTTTCAAATCTCCTCCGTCAGTTGTGATTGAACTGGTGCATGCAGTGTTGTATCAAAGAATCTTTCTTTTCCTTTTGTTTGTGTTGAGACCTACTACTGCTGAGACTGCTGCTACACTAGTCGTCCCCCTAAATTTGTTGTTGCGTGTTCGACAGAAGAGCCAGATCATTGGCAAAGTCTAGATCGTCCAGCTGCATCCAAGCTGTCCACTCTATCTCGTGCTTCCCACAGACATTGATATCTTCATAATCCAGTCAATCACCGAAAGACAGAGAAAGTATGAGAGTAAACAACGTTGCCTGACACTGGCCTTTACTTCGAACGAGTCTGTCAGTTGTCCTCCATGAGCGATTTTGCAGTTTAATCCATCATCCAAATTCCGTGTGACATTGACTATCTACTCTGTATCGTTTCAATTTTAGTATATGTACCACCGAAGCGAGTACGATGTTGCTGACTGATTGACTGACTGACTGACTATCTTCTAAGGTACGCCTTCATAGTGTTGTTCTTTCCATACTATCAAATGCTTTATCGTAGTCAATGAAGTTGATATAGAGTGGTAAATTCTATTCAATTGATTGTTCCACAATGATCCGTAGTGTTACGATTTGGTCGGTGCATGATCGATCCTGTTGATCTCGAAGTCCGGAGTCTACGGAATCGTTTATTCTGTCTAGCAACACTCCGTTGAAGACTTTTCCTGTTAATGAGAGAATAGTGATATTCCTGTAGTTCTCACACTTGCTGAGATCGCCTTTCTTTGGTATCTTGATCAGGTGTCTGTTGGTACTTGTTCTTCATCCGGAATCTTGCTGAAGAGAATGTTGAGTATTTTTGCAGTTACTGTTAAGTCTACTTTCAGTGTCTCTGTTGGAATGTTTTCTGGTCTCTCTGCTTTGCTGCTCTTGATTTGTCTGATGGCCATGCTGATCTCTTCAATTGTTGGTGGGCCAACATCGATCGTGAGGTCCGTAGGTGCTACTCCGATGTTGAGTGGGTTCAGTGGGACTGGTCGATTCAAGAGTTCTTTAAAGTGCTCTACCCACCTGTTTCACTGTTCTTCAATGTCGGTGATTACTTTACCTTCCTTGCTTTTCATTGGTCTTTCTGGTTCACGATAATTTCCAGAGAGCTACATTGTTGTATCATACAATTTTCTCATACTTCCTTCCCTTACAGCCTTTTCTTCCGTCGTTGCTAGATATTTCATATATTTACGTTTGTCAGCTCTGATGTTTCTCTTCATTTGCTTGTTTGCTCCTGTGTATTAGGCTTGTGCATTGGCTTTCTCTGACCTTGTTCGGCTGATATTGATTGCTGCCTTCTTGTTCCTCCTTTCTTGAATCTTATCCGGTGTATCAACAGTGATCCTTTCCTTATGATGATGCTTCTTGTAGCTCAGAACCTCATGACATGTTGAAGTGATTGCCTCCTTGATCCCTTTACAGTTTCTCTACATGATAGATCCCTCTCCATTGAGTATAAACTTTTTTTCTACGATAAGAATTTCATAGAAGATCATTTTAAATCTATATCAATTATATAGCATACTAAAAAAACTTATCCAAGGATTCTAAACTGATGACCGATTTAGACATGAAATTACAAATTCGAAATGCCTGATTTCACTAAATATAGGACACAAATTGTACATGTTTAAAAACGACAAAACGTGAGATATCCAGTTATCAATTACGTTGGCAAACGCTCAATCAGAGAAGAAGTGAGCCTTTTAAATACTTCAGTATGAATAAAATTAAAATGTTTATTTTATCGCAGAAAACAGAACTTACATGTATCATGTGGAAATATAAGTAGTTTGCTGAGATATGCAATTGCCAAAAATGACAGTATACGAATTATGCAGTTGACCATGACTCAAACTACTAATTAAGTATGAGTAGTATGATATTGAAGTAGTAGAAAAGCGACTGTTAAGTGAAGCGATGTGCTAAATTTTAAATATAGGATTTTCAGGAGAGGGCCCTTGCACTGAGTTACCATTAAAACCTTTTACAATAGTGTATGGCTGTATTCAGATGGAATTCTCCAAGGTCGCTAACATGATTTTATGGTCAGTGCTATATGTATGTCGCTCATAGTAATAACTTAAATACAAAGTTGATCAATAGAATTTAATGAGTACATGTAACTGGAGAGCATGACATTGTTTGGTTTACAATGGCTGATCAATGTTCTTAGTGAATTCGGATCCTCTGAGCTGGTCAATTTGATCGTCCAACTTTCATTGTCTTTCTACATAACAGCAAAACATGATTGAAATTTTGCGAGAGCTGATAGCTTATTGGTAGGTTAGAACTAAAGTCGCCCAGTTTCCCAATCTAAGACGTTACCACAAAGATTTAAGGACGCGACTGACATCCTATAGGACTGAAATATTTACAGCTGGTTTTTCAATCAGCAATATGATTTTTAAAAGTCTAAACGGTCACTTATAAAAATTGAATCAACATTACTGTGACCATCAAAAGCTATTGGAATACCATAAAACTGATTATAATTTATTTTTCAATCATAAAGCGTATGGTATTGCAGATATAATCATAGAAAGAACTAAAACCTAACAACTTTAAAGATTTCACTTATCAGTATCATATCTTTTGTCATATAGATTCGTACACATACATCAGTATTGAACAATGTTCCATAAGTCAAACATCACCGTATGTAAAATCAGATGAAATTATAATTGTACATAAAAAGTAAGTGTTTTGAATTATATTTATAGTAATTTCAGTAAAACTGTAATTGTATGATCAATGCAACATCAGGTCTATAAGTAGAGATTTTCTTTTGTATTTCACATCATGAAGTGATCATAGTTGGACAACCTGTGAAAACCGCTTCGTTCAAGTATGAGACTCTTCAAAAGTGAATATCCATAACATAGGATCCTCAGATCTCTTGATGAACTCGAAATTCAACAAGTGGAATATCAAATAGCATTTGTCTTATTAAACAACTTTTCAATGTTAATTTTATATCATATACACATTACCTGAGATTAATAAGAAAAACGTATATTATGCCGTCACTCAGTGACATACTACGAATTCGTCCCTTTTTTTTAACTTTTCTCAATTAAATCATACCATTCAGTCAGCTACAACCTAGGACCAGGCACATATATGCATCGGTTCAAGTTGCCATACGTCATTAGCACAACAAGGTGAATACCAAATTCATAGAAGTAGTTAATTCAGTAGTGGTACAGGAAGAGAGAATTACTTTCTAAAAAGAATGATATGAAGCGATTCTAATCTCTTAGTTTAAGGGAAGACAGAGAGTTTCTACACCGACGCCATTGTGATCGATTCTGAGCCAATGTCACCCAGAGTCTTTAACCATTGGTTATGATAGTCACGCGGACCCCAACCAAGTTGTATGCATCTACCAACATGAATCAGAACAGAAGTTAGTGAATTCAAGGACTGATGCCACGTTTTGGTTTGGTCGTCCCTAACTTTCTTCCTACCATCTCCAACACCGGTTAGCATTGCACGTCGTAGTAATCGGTGTTCAGGCATGCGCAACACCTCTAACAGCACTCAAGTTTAATCAATTAGCTTTGGATGATGTATACGTAACACGTGGCCCAACCACCTCAGTCAATGGAGATTCATAACCTCATTAACTGATTTACCATCAATCCCTATGTTACAACTTTTGACCTGTGTGCCCTGTTAATGTATAACGTAAAGATACCACCAATTAGAGAGCAGTGAATTATCGATCGGATCAAGAACGCGTAAAACACGTGCGAGCATCCTAGAGTTCTGTTTGGCCCCGCTTTCCGCCTGGCCCAGCCAGTTAATTCCAGAACACCAGTCCGAGTCTCTGCGATATGAATCATTATATTTCAAACATACTGAGTTTATATACCAATCAAACAGACCACAACGTACCATAAAATAGAAAACAACATTTGTACAAGATTTGGCCAAAAGTGGCTGTGAATGTGGGAGGCAGTGACTAATAGATCGGGCATAATTCAAGAATGGTAAAAAGTATAATAATAGTTCATAGGTCGAAATAAAGCTTATAATAAGAGGAATATGAATATGAATAGTTTGGTTATTTAACAATTATACGATAAAAATAAAGGTTTAGTATTGGTCCAAAAATGGATCCCAAAGTTACCATTCATTATGCTTATCGGAACCTAACACCCTAATACCCTGTGTCTAACCTCACTATTACTTAACCGGTGAGCCCAGCAGATGCGAGCAATATTTCTAAGGAATCTGTGGTCAAATACTAGTAGATCACGAGTATCTTCTACTCTTAATGGCCACGCTTCGCAGCCGTAAATTAAAACAGAACGGACTGCCGCGTAGTATACTCATCCTTTTATTGATAGATGGATATCTCCCCTTCGCCATAGGTAACGTAAGTTGGCATAAGCCGAACGAGTAATGTACAGAAAACGATTTGAAAATTCATTCGTAATGATCATAGATAGTTAAGTCTAGTGTCATTTCTTCAATTTGAAGTCATCTATAAAGATATTTATGATATCGTAAATGAACGAAGCTTCTTTTAAATAAATGAGTATTTGGAAAACAAATATTTTACTTCAAGATAGAAAACTACCTGAAAGTACCATAGATGTTGAAGACTTATGACATTTTACCTATAGATTCTTGATATTCACGATCTTTGTACTTATTGGATAATGTGAGGCACATACATTACCCAATCGTAGTAGTGTTGATTAAATGTATTAGAGCTGTTTACATTATTTCATTGAGTATTATTTCTTCTTGTGAATATTTTGCACTGAATTAGTAAAAGAGAATGACGTTGTATAATTCAGAATGATTTACAAATGTTAATTAAAGGTGCATTCATAACACCTTACTTTTAAATAGTCTCCATAAAAGAAAACCGAATTCTGTGGTGTGTGTGTGTGTGTTACTGATGTCGACAGATATAAGAAGTATGTATCACCAATCGAAAGTGAAATGTCTGGCCACAGAAAGTTGAGAAAATTGAAGGTAAGAGAATAAAAACAGAGAGTGATTGGTATGGAAACAAAAGAACAATCAAGTCTGAAACAATTGATGGATATTTGGCAAATGAATATCAACTGTATGGTTCTTAGATTTTACCAAGATATTCTGTAATACAACTGGATGTCCCCATTTGTGTTCTCATTCACTATAATTCATCATCCGGTCATAATTTGTTTTATTTGACATACAGTCTATGAGAGTCTAATCAAAAAAAGGTGTGCTGTTGGAAAGTTAACAAGACAGTTTTTTGAAGTATATTGATCTAATCTTTATGGATAAAGTTTGTAGTATTGAAATGAACGAAAACTCACGTAGAGGATAACCAATTCACTATTTAATATAAAATTACACTATGGCTTAGTAAAGTATGAAAAATATACATTAAATACATGATTGACATATCTTCTTTGAGTTGTCGTTTAACCAATCCATTATTCTTCTGATTCTATTGATATTTTGATTGCTCTTAGATTTCTTTTCTGTTCTCTTCAATTCAAACTTCAGCTACCAGGCATTTCACTTCTGGCTACATACTACTTATATCTGATAGCATAAGTAGCATACACTACAGTATAAATAATGAGTTAAGTGAATAAAAACTAAATCGTTATATTCAATAAAGGATAGTTGGAAACATCACTAGACTTTTATGTCATACATGTAAACAGTGATCTACCAGGAATTTCTTTAAGCTTGAAGAAATTTAAGACTCTTCATAAATTCAGATTCAAAACACTCAGTACTATACCTAAAAATGATGGTATTTTGTCTTTTCTTAGTATATACATATCTGTTTTATTTGGTTAATTAAATTTTCTGGCTACTGCATGAATAACGCATTGTATAGTACTCAATATTGGCTGAATAGTTCAGTACTGTTTCGCTACATGTTACTTATAGCAGTTGGTGCTCCCAAATGCCCTTGTACGGCCGAGGGTGGGGAAAGTCAGCTCTCCCTCTCGAAATCCTCTCACGTGGGTACGTGCAAACAACCACTGCTAGGGAAGTCCTACTCGCTGCCTTCTCGAGGCAGGGTGTTGTTTACAAAATCGAGAGGACGAAAAGTGAATATCCAGCGCTTTAACCAGGTTGGTAGACATGGAGAGTCTACCTAGGGGATTTGGAAAACCTTGATGGGTTCCAGAATCCTGGTGGAACAAATGGCGTACGAACCAATTTTTGATCACCAGCTACCGTGGGACTGCATCTCCTGACGTTGCCCCACCGTCTTGTGATTCAGACCTTTAGGTTGAAGGCTCCGGGTGTGGCCTCCTAAGAAAACCACCTGCTTCGGTTTGGACACCAGGGAAGTATCTCAGCCCTTACACAAATCGAATGATTTATGTGGCTCCTATCTATTTGGTGCCTCTATGTACCAATGTTTATGTGTTTAAATAACTACATAAATAAACTTATAGTCAGTATTGCAGAAATAGTTTCCAGTTTTTCAAGGTTGTGAATGATATTTATTATTATTATTTTAACACATAGATATTGGTACAAGGAGGCACCAAATACATATGCGCCACACAAATCTCATTCGATATGTGTGAGGGCTGCGATACTGCCCGGGTGCCCAAAACGAAACAGGTGGTTTTCTTAGGGGGCCACACCCCGAGACTTCGACCTGAAGATCTGATCCACAAGGCAGTGGAGCATCGTAACGAGATGCAGTCCCATGGAAGCCGGTGACCAACAATTGGTTCGTACGCCATTTGTTCCCACAGGATACTGGAGCCCATGTGCACCATTGGTTTGTAATCCGGTTAAAGCGCTGGACATTTGCTTTTCGTCCTCTCATTTTCGTAAACAACACCCCCGCCATGAGAAGGCAGTGAGTAGGACTTCTTTGACAGAGGCTGTATACGCGTGGCCATGTGAGAGTATTTCGAGGGGAAGAGCGGACTCTCCCCACTTTCGGCCGTACCAGGGCATTTGATGGCAATGATATTTACTCACAATCATAAAAAAAAACATAAATTAAGATTGAACACTGATTTTCTTATTAAATAGCTTTTCAGTTAATTCATGTACGATTTATCTTCCGTCTGACCAAAGGACAATGTTTTGATGGTATGGAAAAAATGCTGTAAAATAGCTGACAGTGATTGATCTGGAAATGTATGAAACACATTTGTAGGTGACGTAAATTATTCTAAACTTTGGACAAATTTCTTCCAAATGTTGTATCACCCATCATTGATTGAACTATGTGTTTCGGTTACACTAATTCATATACATTTCTTTTCATCTCTTATTGTTCGGTCGCCTGTATTGTCAAATATCGGTAATATACATTCCTTAAATAGTTTCCTATTTGACATTGTTACTAACGCGCTTTGTCGACAAGATACATATGAATATATACTTGATGTAACATCAATATCATTCAATCGAATGTAGAATCAACCACAGGCACCAAATATTCCTAGACTGGAAACACTCCCTGAAATAGGTTAATTGGTTAAATTTAGAGTGATCTGTTCAGGAAATTCGATTTCAGGAATTGTAATAATTGAGGACAACCACTAGATCATTTGATCATTAAATTTTTTTTGGTAGGAAATTGTTCAAGTTATAGCAACTCACGTGCAATTGAGTTTGTTTTCATTTAACTCAGCTAAGCCCTTTTGTTAACTTATTTAGCGGACAAAGTCATCCTTACCATAACAACATACTGTACCTTTATTATTGTTGTGCTTGTATGAAATATATAGACTTGGACATTGCTTACCACCTATCCATATATTCATTCTACTAGCTTTATTATTAACTGCTTAATTGATTCGGTGATCCATTCATTTCCCTTAATATATACATGTACATTTAATACTCTACAAAAACTCTCAGTTCCCTGACTCATTCATTTGCCTCACTGCTTTGTGATCTGAGTTATCTGCTAATAAAACTGTAGTCGCTGCTTCTCTTTGCCTTCTGATTTCAAACACCGTTGAGGATTATATGGTAACGGTTACGAGGGTGATTGGTTAACGAAGCACAGCCACTACAAAGTCTCGGAGTGAACATCAACTCTGGAATGCAGGTACATCCAATTGACAAGTCCTGGATCCCACTGCTAGCCACAATACATCTTTGCTTAAAAATCATTCTACCGACTTTATTTATATGGAACAATATTATATATCCTTTTTTTATAGTTGTCTAATATATTCACCTGAAGTTATTAACGAAATAAAATTTCATTCAAATCATTTATCCACATATGCAAACTTCGCTATTCCATTGAATAAATATACTTCTGTCAGTAGTATGAAGTTATTGACAAATATAACAGAAGCCAATTCATTTCAATTGAATTCTAATGTAATGGGACTTTATTCAAACGCAAGTTTTACAGCCACATCAGAACTACATATCAATTGTATATTTCGTGTTTGCCAACACATTAGATGGTGTGTATGGGTAAGTAAATCAAGGATAATACATTGACTAGAGAGGTTCTTTATGTTAACGATGTCACAAACCGATCCAAGTTAGGGAACCACTGAAGATCTGCAAGCACTAAACAAACATTCCTCAACAGTATGGAACTCCATAGAAGTGCACATTCACAAACCCATAATCAAGAACTAATCTCAACACCTCCGGTTTCGCGCGTAAATGTTCAGTATCTAGGTTATTGAGCTGACATCTAATGGTGAACAAATGTAACTTTAAACAAACTACGATAATGCTCTATCATCTTATATTTCGTAGAGTGGATAACTATCTAACATGAAGTGAACTTTACTGGCCATAGCTTAGATCGGTATGTGATTTTAATGAAAATCAACGATCTCCACAACCCCATATTGATTTATTTTTATTTTGACCAACCTTCGTATCGTTTTGCTTTTCATAGTTAAAGTTTTAGTGGTTAATCTGCGTGTTGATTCAATATGTATCTAATACAGTAGCCTATACACTTGATCATAACTATTCGTGACCTTAAACAAAACAAAGTAGTATTCAGACATGTTCTACTAATTCATGTCATTAGATTCTTCTGGTCAGAAAACTTCAATGGGAACAATAACAAATTATAGCTGGTAAATGATTTGAAATAAGTGTAGATGATCAAATGGCAAGTTATTCTTATTCCATACACCATAGATACTAGTGAATACAATGGAGGTTGTATTCATCAACGTAATATAACTAAGATGGGTTTTTTTCATTGTTAATCGCCTTCTCTGACATAATCTTAATACTTAACATTACCGTAATTTCTGATTGAGCATCTTGTTGAAGTATCTGAGCAAAAACGTATTCATCAAATGAGAAAAAACTATCATAGATCAGATGGGTTATCTGTAAAATGACCACATTTAACTAATTCCCATTCCAAGCTACACTATAATTTGATAAACTATCTAAAATTTCAGTTTTTCCCCTAAAAAGTAGTTAGTGGCTAGCATTGGAATCTGGAATGTGCATTTCGTTCAATTTGGGATTTAGACTAAATGGTACTGACGAAGTAATCAGTTTAGGAACCATCTCTGGTAACAGAGGTTATTTACACTACTGTAATCCATGATGGAGGGTATATTTCTTTCTCAGTCGTTTTAGCTGGCTTAAATGAAAAATGTAGTTTCCAATGACAAAAATAACACTTTATCATACTACGGAAGTACCAAGTGTAGAGAAGTTAGTTATGATGGGGAAAATTTGCAAAACAACAAATGTCATATCTCATTAATTCTGTGATAGAAATTGTTTCCAAATATCTTAAACTGGGTGACTTAAGCAAAGAAAACGTAGTCATATTTACTGACTACGATACTTGACAACATGGAGTTTATTCCAAGACCTAAATAGCATTTCAGCACTATAATTGACATCAGTTCATAATGAAAACTCTAACTCTAATCCCTAACCCTAACATTTAACTCTAAATCCAGATTTCGATTTCTTATACTAATTTATATCACCCTTTTAATTCTAGTAAGTAGGTGAATGGGTGAGACTGTAATCTATGGATGACCTCTCAGCGACACCAAGGTGACTTTGAGAGTGCCCACCTTATAACTAGAACCAAATGAGCGTTATAAAACTGTGTGAGGAATTTGAATTATCATTTACAGTTGATCGTTAAGGTTAGGAATTAGATTTACGGTTTTCATGATGAACTGACATCAGCTATAATGCCAAAACTCTATTCAGTCAAATGGATGGGTGAATGTCGCGCCAAAATCCGAGACCTGTTATCTTATACGTGATTGGTTCGTTCATAAATTATAGTCTTGCCGGTGGATGTTCACAAGATCACTTCAGTATCGCTTTAAGGTCATCTATCAATATATTTATTTAACATGACTGAATCCTTTTACTTTTAATATTTTCATTCTATAGCCTTCATATTGTAATGATCATATGAGATCGTTAGATTATGATGTACATCAATCAGATTTATCGGAGAGTGATATGTTCCCATCAATATTAATGTTAACGAAATCGTTGAAAATTAAAATTTCCAACTACAATTCAATATCTCCATCACCATATTCTTCTCCTTATTCCCCTGTATTTATACAGAATAAGAGTATAAGTAAGTTGAATATTTTTCTCAAGTAGTTGCTTTTTAATAATCCTTCTTTTACGATCAAGTGATGTACATGTTTACTTTTAATCAAGACATAATAATGCATTCACTACTGACTAGTTTATAGATGTAAATCATGGAGTTCTAGTGTAAAGCTATGATCAGTGGAGTTCAGTTCATGTCAGATGTGAGATAGTTATCCACTCTACGAAATATAAGATGATAGAGCATTATCATGGTTTGAATAAAGTTAGATTTGTTCACCATTAGATTTCAGCTCAATAATCTAGAGACTGAACGTTTACGCGCGAAACTGGAGGTGTTGAGATTGGTTGTTGATTATGGGTTTGTGAATGTGCACTTCTATGAAGTTCCATACTGTTGAGGAATGGTTGTTCAGTGCTTCCGGGTTTGCAATGGTTATCTACGATCAATTACACATATAAAACCTATGGAGTGATACTGTTTCATTTTAAGATAGAGAAAAGAGAATTAGAAAAACATGGGATTTCTTATATTCTTGAGCTCTTTGAACTGGACGGTTTAATTACGGAGCTTTCATTGTCATCCTAAACAATATCATCAGCTCTTACTTCACGTAGTAATAAACTGTTTAGTTATTTGACTTATTCTTTCATGAATTAATTTGTATATTGTCAATGAACATTTACAACATAAATTTTTCATTATATCTTCAGAAACTGTAATTATGAATTACTATTTGATTCTTTATGTGTTATTATAGTGTATTAAATAAAGGGCTTCATTCTATTTCCACTCATTTGATTAACTGTTATTGAATATCTAAGAAGCAAACTACTTAAAAATTATGAGTAATAACAAGTATAAACAAAGATGGATAGTGACTAGTAATGGAATCCAGGACACACAACGTTTCGTCCTATTTGGGACTCGTCAGTTGAATGCACCTGCATCTCAGAGTTGATGTTCACTCCGGGACTCCAAACCAGTACCGTTCGCTTCAAACGTCATCACGTTATCCACTTAGCTACTAAATCCTGATAGCCATTCGCTTGTGCAATGGCGTGAAGTTTGAATACACTTTGTATTGTTTGTTTGAATCTTCGCATTAATGTTTAGGACTGCGATGATCGACTATCAGAGTGAACATCAACTCTGAGATACAGGTACATCCAGCCGATGAGTCTCAAATAGGACAAAGCGGCACGCGTCCTAGATTCCACTGCTAACCAATATCCATCATTGCTTAATTATAAACAATTTCTAATTGATATTTCTCTTTTTATATATAGATTCTATTTGTCAATCTGATAATATATTTATCAAATTCTCTACAAATTTTATAATTTTATCATTTTTTTAATAAGTGGAATCAGTTTTATAACATTCTATTATCAATGTAATTCTTCAGTATGTCAAACTCCCTACAGTCAATGTTGTTGTCAATCCTTCTATCGATCTAATCATGAAAAATACAATGATAATCCATTGATTACCTATAACTTATGTAATAATCCCTTGAATACTAAAGCTTCACAATCCATTATCGATGAAAATGATAACAAACATTATTCTATGAATAATATGCTTAAAGATAAATCTCAACAAAGTTATCATTGTTCACAAGTGAAATGTATTCAATCCGATTGTTCAATTAAAACTCATCATGATAGATTTCATAATCAAGAGGATAATCTATATCATCATGATACATTAAAAGTGATAAATATTCAAAATTGTGATGATAATGATAATGATGTTGATGATGATCATACAATTTGGGACAAAATCATCCCAGTTTGTTATCAAGTGAACTCCAACTCAAATATTATTGAAATCTATAAAAATCAATTATCTTCATTATGTCATTCACAACAAAAAAATATTCTAGTTCCTTGTTGTTTACATAATCAAAATTTATATTTTCATCAATCATATTGGGATAATAATACTATTAATAAGCCAGAAACTACTTACAAATCTATAAGTAGTACTGATTATATGTGTTATAATAAAAATTTTGATGATTTAACAAATATTGTTACAGTTAAAAATGATTTATCTAGTGATAATCATGATGAATAAATATTCAATGTATAAAAATGATTAAACAAGATATAAAAGTTGTACATTGTGAATAAATTAATGATGATTATGATTTATGATGAAGCACTCGTTTGTTTTGGATATCATTCTCTAATATTTGAGTATGAAATTTACTTTTACTTACGCTTGTTATGCTACTCGTGGAGGAGCATAGGCCGCTCAGCAGCACTCTACATCCAACCTACTCCTGGGCAATCCTTTCCAGTTGTTGTTCATTCTTCTCATATCTGCTTCCAATTCCCGACGTAATGTATTATTCGGTCTTCCTTTTTTCCGCTTCCATTCACGATTCAAAGTTAGTGCTTTCCTCATGATGCAGTTCGGTGGTCTCCACAATGCATTTCCTATCCACTTCCAATATCTTTTCCTAATTTCTTCTTCAATTGGAAGCTGGTTTGTTCTCTCACACAGTAGGTTGTTGCTGATGGTATCCGACCAATGGATGTTGAGTATGCTGCGTAGACAACTACTGATAAATACTTGTACCTTCTTGATGATGATTATAGTAGTTCTCGACGTTTCAGCTCCGTATAGTAGAACTGTGTTGACGTTCGTATCGAAGATTGTGACATTGATATTTGTTGAAAGTTGTTTTGAGTTCCATATGTTCTTCAATTGTAGGAATTTGAAGGCACAATCTATTATTATTTTATTAATATGACTTTTCCCTGGTTGATTACCATGTGACATGATCACTAATCAGAATACTAGTTATATGATCTTAACACTATGCCACAACAATGACATACTGATCGATTTGTTCAGTTTAGTGTCCTTGTTGAAATTTATCCTGACTAGCCCTGCCTATTAAGTCCAGAACGCTAATAATAGCTCCCACTGTATGAATCATATATTTTAAACATACTTGGTTTATATATAAACCAACATCAGTTTTATTTATATACATAAATGATAGAATGTTCTAGTTTTTCTTCACCAAATGAAAACGGTTATACTTCGACAGTTAATTTTCAAGAATAACATAAATATTTAGCCAATATTATCTTATAATGAAATTGGATATTATCCTTTTCGAAGATGTTAATGAGTTCTGCACAGAAAAGCACAAATCTTACTGTAATTCAGTAATCACATCCATACTAATCTAAGGGGATTCTAGCCATAGTTACTTCTTTAACAGCTAGAAATCTTACTCAGCTAGTATAGTGTTTCAACTTATTCTTTGGATCCAGCTTGGGTTAGGATATATTATCTTCTGAACACATTATTAATGTGATAGCTGGTTATACTGTGAGGAAATAGATTAGTGGTTAAATCACTAATCGTTTAACGGTAGGTCGCATGTTCTAACTGCATACTACCTAGCCCAATAGTATCATTTGTTCATTTACAAATAATCCTACACAAATCAGTATCTGGGAGTTATCTTATTGATCATCTTCGAGACTGAATTGAGTATATGAATCGGTTGGCAAAATTGTTATTTCTAAAAGTCGATTTTGTGTTACAATATACAGATTTCAGATTTATTTAAAGCTATATATCATTTCATATCTTACCTCTTACATATGAATATGGTGACTAGAATATCGGTATAAAGAGCATATAGTCAATAATCTCATTTAGAAGGATATACTATGTCAAGAAATTAACATTTACCGTCACATTAGTTCCTAATAATAGTATTCAGATGATTGTAAAGCAACTCAATCCGAAATGACCTTGGGCAGTTTCAGTGTATAAACCAAATCTATGTAGTAATTATTTATTCACAGAAGGGGTTTTTTGTGGATATTATAGTAATTTAATAGTTGAAATCATGAGTCAATTGAAGGTAAAACACCATGAAAAACGGTGAAGCACTGAACGACCGTTTTGTCCTATTGTAGAACTCGTCAGCAGTGCACATCCACGATCCCACCTCACGAGGTTCGAACCCAAGCTCAATGGTCTAGAGGTTAAGCGTTCGCATGCGATACTGACAGGTCCTTGGTTTCGAATCTCGCGAGGCGGGATCGTGGATGCGCACTGCTGAGGAGTCCCATACTAGGACATAACGGTCGTCCAGTGCTTCCAGGCTTTCCATGGTGATCCAGCTTCAATTGACTCATGATCTCACCTACTAAAATTATTTATTCAATAAAAAAGTAGTTTAATAATATTACTATTAATAATGATTGATTTTATAAACGAAAATTAACTCAATCTAATAAGTCTTTTGTTATTTTAACTCCATTCTATTAAAGCCAACCTACATTATCAATGATCTTGGTAACAATGAAAATATATGATAAATTTAACAGGTTATATCAAACTAGGTAGATACTATTCTTGAGAATTCAAATAATACTTCAGCCTACTTTCGAAACATCAATAAAGATGACAGACAACAATGTGCATACATTTAGTCACTTTTATTTATTGTATAGGTATGTTCGATTTACTTAAGTTGAATCATTCAAAGGTATTATTAGGTTGTATAAGTAATTTAGGCTAATACAAAAAGCACTCATTCAATGTATCAGTAAATGTTGTTAACTTTGATTGATCGTTTAGGTACATGGAATGAAGAGAAAACTTATTATCAATCAGTTCTCATGAATAAACTTATTCTAAACATACAACTTATGTAAATGTTTATAAATTCAATCAAATATTTTGAATAGACTAGTGTCGTTTAGTCGAATAGTTGGCTAATTATATACAGGTAACATTATGAACATTGATAACTTTTGCAAGTAAATTATTTCATATTGTATCCCCGGAGTGTTGGGGTGATCCAGAAATCGCTTGCAAAAGACAAGCAAGCATCAAGAAACACTAAGAAGTGTTTCGTCCAATCAGCGTTCACTTGGAGTTGTGGCCAGAAATATCAAGGTAGCGTAACGTCACATGCGGAAGCTCTGATTGGTTGGGTACTACAGTGCTACCTATGTTTGGTAGCATTCCAGAACATTCCAGAGACCCAAGGACATTTACATATATTATAAAAGCCCTATATTTTCTGTAATAAAATGAACCTCGGAGTAAAGTATTTTCCCTCTTACTTGCGTCTTCTCTCTGGTGTTCAAGTCGCTGTGCAGTTCTAGCTTTTGGGGTACCAGAATAGCTTAGGAAACTAATATAGCGTTCAATCGATAAGACTTATCACGGAGTATGGTAAAAGTTGAGTTCTCAATAAAATTCATTCAGCTGCCAATACAAGTACCGTCTACTACTTAAAAGTTTCACGAAACAAATGAAACACGACTACATGTAATAAGAATGGTATATTCCGTTGGTATTTGTTGGAGTGATCCAGAAAATTGCTTGCAAAGGACAAGCAAGCATCAGGAATCACTAAGAGGCATTTCGTCCAATCAGCGTTCACTTGAAGTTTTTGCCAAAAATACCAAGGAAGTGAAACGTCACATGTAGAGGTTCTGATTGGCTGGTTGCTACACTGCTATGTTTAGTAGCATTCCAGAATCTTCTAGCAACCCAAGGACATTTAAAATATTATAAAAACCCTGTATTTTCTGTATTAAAATGAACCTTGGAGTAAACTACTTCTCGCATACTTTGAGTCTTCTCTCTCGTGTTCAGGTCGCTGTATAGTTCTAGCTTGGGGGTCACAGAATAGCTTAGGAGACGAGTATAGCGTTCAAATCCGCAAGACTTATCAGTATTATGGTAAGAATGATTCTCGTCGCTAACTTGATTGGTGATGTAGCTTCCTAGTTCAGAAATGAGATTGAGTTGTGAATAATTCCAATCCCTAAGTTGTACCTTTTAAATAATTTGCAAATTATCTATTCGCTTCATAGAGCCAAGTATTGATGGTTAATTGAACAACTATCCACTGTTTACTCGGTACTTTTAATTTTTCCTATTCTTGTCACTAGGCCATACCAATAAGCGGTCTTAAGCTGCAATCTGGTTAATTTTATTGGTTACGAGTAAAACCATAACACTACAAATCTTGTTTCAAACATAGAACACTTGATACAAATCAGAGCAATACATTTATAAACAGATCTCTGGATATATGTAGAAATGATTAGGTATAAAGTATTTTCTCAATTGATAAGTCCCATATTAGGATTAAATCGAGGTAGGGGTTTTATCACGGGACGCTTGTTACCAATCAACATGGGGGACTTTGTTGTGACTCAGGCGAAAAGCTATAGATAAACGAAGCGACCGCCTCAAGGACATTCAGGTCTTATTGGGCTACAGCTTTGCTCTTATTCAAACAAATCTTGTGTTGTAACGCGTGTGGGACTGCAGGTTATGCTAGACAGCGTTTATATCGATCGATTACAGTAGACACGGAAAACACGTATGGACGACCTAGTGCCCTGATTGGTCCCGCTTCGCAGTCTGTCCTAGCCAGTTGAGTCAAGAACGCAAGTCACAGCCTCTGAGTTATGAATCATTGTATTTCAAACATACTCTATTTATATACCAAGCAAACAACCCACATCGTACCATAAAATAGGAAACAACATTTGTACAATATTTAACAAGTGAAATAAACATCGACCAATAAGAAATGTACATTTAAGGTCCAAGGACACCATTGAACTTAACATGGTAATTATTGGTCTCTTTTTCCGACTATCCCAACACCTCCCCTTTTTCGAAAGATGCGGAGTTCATATCTGCGTTTTAAAATTTTCTGCGTCCGTCCTCCCCCGCGAAATAACGTTGGGTCCTCATATACCCAAGCAACAGTTAGTCTGACTCTATTTAAAGCATATTTCGCGCATTGAGTAGAGGGTTCACTAAAACTGACTAGATGATAAGGATTAGCGACACCAGACATGACGTCATTAAGGTTTGATTTTTGTGCAACATATCCTTCAGACCTCTTCAAAATGCGATCACTGGATAATAGGTCACTAAAACAAACAGCATCTTTGAAATTCATATCAGATTTCTGACCATCATTTGATGCACGGGAAACATTTTCTGGCACGAGAGGTTCTTCTTGTAAGCTGGATACCTCACATGTTTCAGGCACAGTGGGATTTGAACCCACAACAGGGCATACTTCTGAATTGGACAATTCTGGATCTCTGGATGGATCATGAGCGACTGCCACGTTTGCATTACTGATCATAAGGGATTCATAGAGGCTTTTGTTTTCATCTTCATATGTCCTGCAGTCATTCTCGAGTTCAGTATGCAGGTGAGAAATTAATTCGTCAACCTCTTTCACATCTCCGAAAC
Organism: Schistosoma mattheei; assembly: GCA_944470405.2. Classification (NCBI taxonomy): domain Eukaryota; kingdom Metazoa; phylum Platyhelminthes; class Trematoda; order Strigeidida; family Schistosomatidae; genus Schistosoma; species Schistosoma mattheei. Next base: position 21,617,999 of record OX103948.1, on the reverse strand, counting down.
ACGGGAGATTTAGCAGTCGCGTGCGCATATAGTCCAAAACTTTCAACTGGCTCTCTTTGAAACGATCTAGTAGTATCTGCAATTGATCGGAGGGGATAGTCATTTTCTGAATCAGCAGAGTAATGAGAAATACTGTAATCAACTAACAACCAATGACTCCCAAGGACGCCGACGAAAAATCTGGATACTGATTGGTCAGAACAATTATACTGAATCTCGTCCAATTACAGGGTTCAAAATTCTCTCTACCCCGTCGCCAATTGTTGTAACGCGTGTGGGACTGCAGGTTATGCTAGACAGCGTTTATATCGATCGATTACAGTAGACACGGAAAACACGTATGGACGACCTAGTGCCCTGATTGGTCCCGCTTCGCAGTCTGTCCTAGCCAGTTGAGTCAAGAACGCAAGTCACAGCCTCTGAGTTATGAATCATTGTATTTCAAACATACTCTATTTATATACCAAGCAAACAACCCACATCGTACCATAAAATAGGAAACAACATTTGTACAATATTTAACAAGTGAAATAAACATCGACCAATAAGAAATGTACATTTAAGGTTCAAGGACACCATTGAACTTAACATGGTAATTATTGGTCTCTTTTTCCGACTATCCCAACATCTTGCTTTCTATTCCGCTGAAGAAGGCTTCACTGTGCCATCATTGGAGATGGTCGGAAATAAAATAACGCAACCTTCTATGATGATGCGCCTAATGCCTTCCCCACTGTGTGTATCACTGTCGGACGGAAGGCCTACAGATCTACGTGGCTGTGCTTATCATTAGAATAAACGAACTACTTTCCTAAAGATAAGTCCTCGATCAGTAACTGTATTAGTAAATTACCGGTGATTGTCAGTAAACTATCTCTAAGGCATGAAACATTTTGGAAGAATCTGAAAACCACCTAGTTGCTGAGATAAATTTATTAGGAATAGGTAACATCTCACAGTTATTCAGTATTCTTCTCCATCACCCTCACCCTCAGCACTATCAACCCCAACTTCTTCATAATCCTTCTCTAAAGCTGCAAGATCTTCACGAGCCTCACTAAACTCACCTTCCTCCATCCCTTCACCGACATACCAATGGACAAATGCACGTTTTGCATACATCAAGTCAAATTTGTGATCTAAACGTGCCCAAGCTTCTGCGATCGCTGTTGTATTACTCAGCATACAAACAGCACGTTGTACCTTTGCTAAATCACCACCTGGAACCACTGTAGGAGGTTGGTAGTTGATCCCAACTTTAAAGCCAGTAGGGCACCAATCAACAAATTGGATTGTCCGTTTCGTCTTAATAGTGGCAATAGCTGCATTCACATCCTTTGGGACAACATCACCACGGTACAACATGCAGCAGGACATGTATTTACCATGACGAGGATCACATTTGACCATTTGATTTGCTGGCTCAAAGCAGGCATTAGTAATCTCAGCAACACTTAACTGTTCATGAAATGCTTTTTCAGCTGAAATCACAGGTGAATATGTTGCCAATGGGAAGTGAATACGTGGATAAGGGACCAAATTCGTTTGAAATTCAGTGAGATCAACATTCAAAGCTCCATCAAAACGCAGAGAAGCTGTAATAGAACTCACTATTTGACCAATTAAGCGATTTAAGTTCGTATAAGTTGGACGTCCAATGCCTAAATTACGACTGATCATAGGCTAAATATATAAAGTGTGCAACCTACCGACATATGTCATATATTGCTTCATTATCAACCATAAATGCACAATCCGAATGTTCTAAAGTTGTATGCGTTGTTAAGATAGAATTGTAAGGTTCAACAACAGCAGTTGCAATCTGTGGAGCAGGGTAAATAGAAAATTCGAGCTTTGATTTCTTCCCATATTCAACACTCAGTCGTTCCATCAACAAAGATGTGAAACCTGAACCGGTGCCTCCACCAAATGAATGAAATATCAGAAACCCTTGAAGACCGGTACACTGATCAGCAAGTTTACGAATCCTATCTAACACCAAATCAACAATCTCTTTCCCAATTGTGTAATGACCACGTGCATAATTGTTTGCAGCATCTTCTTTACCAGTGATCAATTGCTCAGGATGAAAAAGTTGACCATAAGTACCAGTCCGAACCTCATCTACTACAGTGGGTTCTAAATCTACAAATATTGCTCTTGGAACATGTTTTCCTGAATCAGTTTCACTGAAGAATGTATTAAATGAATCATCTTCACCTCCAATAGTCTTATCACTCGGCATTTGCCCATCAGCTTGAATTCCATGTTCCAGACAATATAATTCCCAACAAGCATTGCCCATCTGAACTCCAGCTTGACCAACATGTACGCTAATACATTCCCTCTAGAAAACATATATTAATTAGTGGGTTCAAATGAAAATATACCATTTTGAAGTGAGTTGTACCAGCAAAAAATCGACAACAAACGAAAGTCCTGTACGTTTAGGGTTAATTAAGTTGACTCAATTGTTCTGTTGTTTTTTTTTAAGGATCAGATTGAGAAATCCTATTGGTTAAGTAATTAAAAAAAATGTTAATCTCTGATTGGATAATAATTTTTGGAACCGTGACACTTAGTCAACTGAAATACTGATTTGATTCTGATTGATTATTAATTTAATTCATTTATGGAGGTGTTATTACTGATATGCATTTAAGATGACCAATGTGATTTGTATCTGTTATCTTTTTCCTTGTTGTTGTGTTACGTAATAAAACTATCGATTTTAATTAGAAACATTTAGAAGAACGATGAGAGCTCCACGACTAAACCATTCAGCTTAGAGAACAAAAGGTTTGAATAATTTTTTCTGGTTAGCGTCTCTCTAGCGAGTTAGTTTTCTACGGGATGGGGTCGCTAACCCCATGCTCAACCCTCCTCCTTTATCGGGGCTTGGGACGGACAGTAGCCCCCGGAGGGACTCCAGGCGGAGTTTCAGAGAACAAAACCCCATCAAAAACACTTTAGTTATTAACGATTATCAAAATAAATGATCAATTAGTCAATAAGTAGCACTGATACATTGTTTATAATCTTTTAAAACAATAATATATACAACGTAAGTTAAATTTCTACTCTCAGCAACTACGTAACAGTATATATATATTGGTAGTTAATGATGGGGATGTTAGATCCCCAGAACTCACCTGGTAATTCTACTTTAAGATTTTGAATTCCCTATTTTCGCACCAAAAACACCGATTTACACCATCAAGTCGTATTTCCTACTAGGGAGGAACTTAATTGCTATTGTTTCGTTACCTCTTTTGGTATGCTATTTTGTACCGTTTCACAATGACATTTTTATGCTGAATATATACACTTGCGTTGTGTTTATTGTTGTTCGTGCTTCTGACTGCTTATGGAATATAATCCCCTCTTCTGAACTTGGACTTCTCTGTCTAGTTAGCGGGACTGGGAAGTGTTGGAATAGTTAGCTTATTGGTCATTGTGTCACAGCCTTCGTTCCGTTCTCAGATTAAGTGAACTCGTAATCTCTTCAAACATAGCAGTTACTATAAAATCTAATGTTAGATTGAACCACATATTATTGAGGTATTTACCTGTTCAAGGGTGTGACAACATAAAGAATATCGAAAGCCAAGAATTTGTTTCTCGAAGTCGATCGAAATTATGTAAACTCCCAACCCATGTGTTATATCTTAGTGAAAATTAAATTACGGGTAACTTCTGAGAACTAATAATTAGACTAATTTTATCTATATATTCTTACGGTATAACTATTCAGTAAATAGATTAGGTATATCTAAATTCATCTTATTATAAGCTTCATTTTGACCTATAGATTATTATTATATGATTTACAGTTCTTAAATTATACTCAGTTTATTAATGACGATCTCCAACGATCACAACCACTTTTGGCTTGAACTTGTACAAATGTCATTTCCAATTTTATGATGCAATATGGTCCGTTTGGTTTATGTATAAACAAGGTATTTTTGAAATAAATGATTTGTATGGTGGAAGCTAGTATAGGCGTTCTGGACTCAACTGGATGGGCTAGGCGATCAAAGGACCAATAAGACCGCTAGGCTGCTCACACTGGTCGAACGTCATTGATTTGGCACAGTACTAAGATTGAATAAGTCGTATTTCGATTGGCGGATAAATCATGTGGTAACTACCCAGTCTTAACATCATGTGAAGTTGATAAACTATAACCTTACAAATTATAATATATTTGGAAAATAAGTATGCACAATATAAGCTAACAATAGTCTTATAGTTCTTGATTGAGATCGTGAACTGCTTGCTGTTAGACCATTGTTTGAAACCTGGAAGCACTGGACAGCCATTTCGTCCTATTTCAGGACTCCCCAGAAGTGCGCATCCACGATCCCGCCTCCTGGATTCGAACCCAGGGCTTCCAGTCTCTCGTGCTAACGCTTAACCTACTGGACCACTCAGCCGGTATCCAATGGTGTGTGTCCGACATCAACCAATCCACGTGATTGCGCGACCATCTTCCATTGCACTGAGATAGATACCTGTCTCTATCCGACACGGGTTAGCTCCACTGGTCACCGCTTCTCACTAGAACTCCGAGAATTCCCTCGCGAAGCTAGTCACTAGTGAGTACATGCGTACTGAAGGCCCTGGGTTCGAATCTTGAGAGGCGGGATTGTGGATGTGCACTACTGAGGAGTCCTACAATAGGACGAAACGGCCTTCCAGTGCTTCCAGGTTTCCAACGGTGGCCTAACATCAATCAGTTCATGATCTCAATCAAAAAGTTAATAATCTCAACCCCTATACTGATAATGGTCTTATAGGTTAAGTCAGTATAATCATTTATCTTCTTTAGCTATAAAAATGAAATCAGTGACTTTGGAGATTTACTTCATTTTTTAATTATATGATTAGCATTTCAAACAAGCTCAAATATCTTTAAATCAGATATGCTTTCAACAGATTAGAAAATACGACGCGTTGTTAAGTAGAGTTTGTATTTCTGATACAAATACAGGTCACACTCAGATGTATTAAATCTTTGAACATTTATCTGGCGAATGTATATTTTTCTATTTGTTTTTAGACTGATTATCAAAATATACTTCATTCGGAATCGGAATCAAATGTCCATACAAACATACCTTCCCGTATATCTTTACCTTGAATTGTGAAGTAAACGGTTATTTTAAGTACTTGGAACAAGTCTTTACAGTAACGTTTTATCTTAACTGAAACATTGTAGGTTTGTCCCTAGTTTTTTTTCATTCTAACATGGTCTGCCAGTTTTTTTAGAAGAAACGGTAAATCGTCCGTAGAACCCGACTTTTGTTTTGCTCGGGTGACACTCATTATTTGCATAAGTAGGGATGATAAATCAGCAACTGTATTTATCTTTATTCTTGCTTGCCTCGGCTGTTCTGTCTGGCTGAACACCGAGTAATCAGCTATCTGCTGGGGTTTAATTGTTAACTCTGAACTTGATAATAAGACGACTGGCAAACATGAGATATGGGACACCATATAAGCAAGCCATTGAGACAAAATAAATTAACTGGTCAGAAAGCTTTATTCTCTAACAGCAACACTGAGATGGTAACCGATTCAAAATAACGCTTATAAAATCGACTGACTGAATATTATAGAGTAATATAAATAGCAAAACGATGAGTAAAATTCACACTCCTAATAACATCGCTCCAATGTTTTATTCAACCACGTTATAAGTATGAGGACTGAGTGAGTTCAATAAGATCAAAATAACAATGGAATAAAACCATTCTGATCAATACATCACACCTTTTAAACTCACTGTTACACCTAGACCTGAAATAACATGCAGATTTGGTAGTGCATTACCAAATACTCAACTGATTAGCCTTATTAGTCTTTTTAATGAATAAATGAGTTCCTGTTGAATACCGCTCCAGGATTCGTTTTTGTATGCTCATATACAAATATGAAGAAAAGCCCTGTGTCTGTTTCTAATTAAGACTAGCCCTTTGCATTTTTGTACTATGTACTGTGTGTCTTATTGTTGTCCGTATTTTGTATACGCATTCCCAATCCTAAGAATAAATGTAGTTATTACTACTACATTGTTTATAATTTCTAAATCCTAACTGTTTGCTTGATATTGTTGAGTCTTGTAATAACCGTTTTATATTTGTTTTGCTTTACACTGTTTTTATGACGCTCGCCATATTGAACTACCATACTTTAGTTGATATTTTACAAACTGATTACCCTATTTCATACGGTCGATTTTCAAGCAAGTCTCATGTTTGTTTTGGGTATGGTTGCTATTTTTCACCGGTAATTGTATTTTTCATTTAATCATCGCTTTCTAGATAAGTGTGTTGTGGCCCTTAATCTGACTTCAGTTGGATTGTTATTGAAATGTACATATCGTCTATCCTCGTATATAATTATCGACTTAACTCGCGTTAGTGAATAACGGAATTAAATAAGCCAAATACGAGAATGGATTTTGAATATGTATATTTCATACACTCAGTGACTTGAACATGGAATCAGGGAGACGAAACAAAGAGGGAAGAGCAAAGCAGATTGAAGAATGCAAGTGAGCCAACTCGATCTAATCAAGCGTTAATCAATATTTATAGCCAGATAGAAATAAGCCACAGACATGTGATGATTAGGATAATCAATGCATACACATAAGCTCATGTAAGAACAGTCAGAATAAATAAGCCAATAAGTGACAAGATCAAAATGTGATTTAAGAAGAATTAATAGATTGACTTGTCCTTAAGGTAGAATAAACGATGTGGGTTTGACAATAGCATATGATGCTACACTAACCCCACAACTGCTCGTATTTGAAGCAAAATGAATCGATTACCCCCTTTCTTTGGGTATGATATTGTTCCTTGACTGTTAAGATTACTTTTTTCTACTGTGATAATTAGGTTTTATCTACAGTCGATACCAACTAGAAAAAGTACCATTAGGGTGCGATTATCTTTATTTGTACTTATATTCTTTCCTATGGTACCTCTCACTGGTATTTTCTGCACCATTCAGAACGCTTGCTACGTTGTGGTGTGGAAGTTATTGAAAGATCAGCATCTTTGGAATAATTGGAATCGGGAGAGCGTGTCTGGAATTTTATCATAGGAACAGACACACCGAAGCAGTCCAACCTGTTTTTTTTATTTGACAAAGGGTTTGACGTCGATTGCTTCATCACATAGTTCGTAATGTGGCTTCTGGAGCCGAACGCAGTATATTGAGAGTTTGAACCCTTATCACTCGTAGAAAATTCGTAGGCAATATTAAACTTTAGAAATGTTGATAATAATAACGAGATGAATTGTCGAGACGCCCAAGTGTTATAAGAGATATTTTTCGAAATCATACAAGTAGTCTATATATATACAGTTACACAAACTATATAACTTTACACTCGCTTGATTACTACCATTATTGCACAAATTACTTGATCATAAAAAAATTATAAGCTGATATTCCTTGTTTAGACATGTTACATTCTGAGATTGCTACCGTTTTTTCTTATCACAAAGTACATAATGTGTGTGTTTTTAGGCAGCTGAGGTTTTAAAACTACTGATCATGTTTAGTTGTGCTAACATTCTGTCTTCTGGTACCAGAACCTTCATACTCTGGCTCGTTTATAGTTGTATCGTGTTTGGGACTTGAGTTTTGTAGTTGGATTTCAGAGTCACTGAGAACATCTAACGAAAGTATGCAGGACATTTACTCTCATTGTTTTTATTTTGACAGTTGTTATTGTCATCTTGGTAATACTGTTTCAGTGAACGAACCTGATGTAATTGTCAGATAGACGGATCTCCGTATTATCATTTATTCACCAGTTTAGGTTTGGCAATCGAGGATAGTTAGTAACAGTGTATTTCATTTAGTATAATAACATAGATACTCGAACCGTGACAGTGTACATGTGAAAATTTGTAAATGCTTGAAAACACGTGTGCTTACTGACCGCACATGACTTTTTTTAATTAATGGTAATTTTTGTTGTTTTACTCTTTAGAATCTTACTGTATCTTTTATGAGGACTTCTATAGCTGGTAGCTCAGTAGTTGTCTTATTCTTCACCGCATTACTTACTCTACTCATCGTGTGTTTATAGCTGGTATAAGTACAGCAATATATCTGAACGCACTGTACAAACTCTCAACAAAGTTAATGAAACATTTTAAAATAAACTAAGTGATAAGTGAAAGAGAAAATGGTGGGTGAAAATATTACTTGGCCTATTAACAAACTGTTAAACGAATAGAATCTAGAGACAGGTCAAAACTAAATCAAGTGAATATCAAATAACTACTGTATATAAGTTAATTTTAAAGTATCTATCCAGGTATTAAGACTAGCAGGTTGGCGAAGAACTCCTTTTCAACAAGCGCTTTTTCAATGCAGTTAAATCATACATACATGAACTTCGTTGGGATGATGATGTAATGGGTTCTAATAACAACGCGAATATACCAGATATAGGATTGTGATCGCTACTTATGAACTTATTTAAAACGCATGAATATTAGATTTGTTCTGTCACAGTTGACTCATCATGATGTAATTGCTCAATATTTATGATGTTACGTCGAATTGCAATCCATGTCTACCCTGACGGTCCCTAATATGGTAGGCAGGGAGTATCCAATTCAAGGTACCCCTAAAGAACAAATGGAATCTTACCGACAAAATCATACATTTAATTAAAAGATGAAACATTTTGTGTATTTATTCCTACTCATTCTTATCGAAAGAATGGAAGCGTCGTATTGAACTTGATGTAAGAGAGTGAAGTTGCACTGATTGTTAAAAATAGGAAATTTAGATGCGGACCACCAGAAATAGAGCTAAAGACGCAGGGGACTGAAAGTTAGCTGGAACATCAGGGAATTTCGGTAAGCATGGCGTACGACTGAGATAACTTCCAAGTTGACAGTTTTTGGAAGTGTGAGTCGCATATTGGTGATGTTTAGCAAGAACAGGGTGGAGATAGCCAGAAAGTACAGTGAGCTTACGCTGTTGGAGCAAGAGTCGATGTTTATGTGCCTAAGTTGGACTCCATAGCAGACTGTTTCAGAGCTAAACTATGGAAGCGATTTCCGATCATTGTAAAACAAGGTCAAGATGCTATCTAAACTTTCAACCAGGTAGTCGTCAATATATATCGAGAACATTAAATATGTCATCGAAAGGCACAAGCAGAGACTCGTATATATATGGCCATGAATATCTGTTTATATATTTGAATCAAACCGACTTTAGAGAAGACGAAAATAGCTTTCACTGTGTCTGTCAAAAATTACTTTCTGTGTTCAGTCGACGATAATCGCTAAATGGACACCAATAATTGCTATTCCTTTTAAATCCATGTCCTGTACATTGACTGGATTATTTCTAAATATATCATGTGATTAAATTCAGTTTTAGCCAATATTAGCACTTTGGAAGATAGTCGGGGTGCTTTCAAAAATACAGATGTTTCTGTGGTTGCAATGTTATTCGAAGCATTGTGACCATTTATTTCGGAGACATATTTAACTCCACAACCTTATTCACTTATATGCTTTACTTACTTATGTCTGTTACTCCCAATGACTCATAGGCTGCCGACCAGCATCCTCCAACCTACTCTGTCTTGGGCCTTCATGTCTAGTTCTATCCAACTGTTGTTTATTCATCCCATGTATGCCCCGTTTCCCGGCGTAATGTGTTCCTTGGTCTTCCGCTTTTCTTTTGGCCTTGAGGATTCCAAGTGAGGACTTAAATTGTGACGCAGTCGAGCGCTTTCCTCTTCTTCTTCCACTGCGATCTGGTTTCTTCTCTCCCACAATAGGTTGTTGCTCATAGTGTCTGAACGACAGATCTGAAGTACTCTGCGTCGAAAACTGCTAATAAACATTTAAATCTTCTGGATGATTGCTTTCGTACTTTTCCAAGTTTCCGCTCCATACAGTACAACCATGTTGACATTTTTATTGAAAATTCAGACCTTGATTTTGGTTGACAATTTTTTAAGTTTCAGACGTTCTTCATTTGTAGATATGCTCTACTTGCTTTACAGATCCGCGCATTCACATTTGCATGAGATCCACCGTGTTAATCAATGATGCTGCCCAGATATGTAAAGGTTTTTACATCTTCCAAATGTTCTCCGTCAAGTGTGATTGGATTGATGCATGCAGTGTTGTATCAAAGGATCTTACTTTTCCTTTTGTTTGTGTTGAGACCTACTACTGCTGAGACTGCTGCTACACTGGTCGTCCCCTAAGTTTGTTGTTAAATGTTCGATAGAAGAGCCAGATCATTGGCAAAGTCTAGATCGTCCAGCTGCATCCAAGCTGTCCACTCTAGCTCGTGCTTCCCACAGACATTGATATCTTCATAATCCAGTCAATCACCGGAAGACAGAGAAAGTATGAGAGTAAACAACGTTGCCTGACACTGGCCTTTACTTCGAACGAGTCTGTCAGTTGTCCTCCATGCACAATTTTGCAGTTTAATCCATCATCCAAATTCCGTGTGACATTGACTATCTACTCTGTATCGTTTCAATTTTAGTATATGTACCACCGAAGCGAGTACGATGTTGCTGACTGATTGACTGACTGACTGACTATCTTCTCAGGTACGCCTTCATGGTGTTGTTCTTGTCACACCATCAAGTGCTTTATCGTAATCAGTGAAGTCGATATACAGTGGTGAATTCTATTCAATTGACCGTTCCACAATGATCCGTAGTGTTACGATTTGGTCGGTGCATGATCGATCCTGTTGATCTCAAAGTCCGGAGTCTACGCAATCCCTTATTCTGTCTAGCAACACTCCGTTGAAGACTTTTCCTGGTGATGAGAGAATAGTGATATCCCTGTAGTTCTCACACTTGCTGAGATCGCCTTTCTTTGGTATCTTGATCAGGTGTCTGTTGGTACTTGTTCTTCATCCGGAATCTTGCTGAAGAGAATGTTGAGTATTTTTGCAGTTACTGTTAAGTCTACTTTCAGTGTCTCTGTTGGAATGTTTTCTGGTCTCTCTACTTTGCTGCTCTTGATTTGTCTGATGGCCATGCTGATCTCTTCAATTGTTGATAGGCCAACATCGATCATGAGGTCCGTGGGTGCTACCCCGATGTTGGGTTTGAGATGTTGTCCGCCTTGTTGTTTATTGGTTCTTGAGTTTCAATTTCATCTTAGCGACCAGCAAGTGAAGATCTGATGCTGTATCGAATCCTCTCTTGGTGTAGGAAGCTATTTCCTACAGGTGTAAATCTTAGCTACTCTCTTGACTATCGAGCACTGAGTCCTGGTTTGGCCAAAGTCAGAACAAGTAAGCTATTTGGTCTGATAGACTGTATCTGTTTATAAAATGTAAATTAACACCGTCAGTATACAAGATAAACAGTACGGTCTGTTAAACAAAGTAAAGGAGAGACATAAATAACATACTGAACAGTTATTAGAGGATAGGAAAAATGAGTCGACAAGGCCAATATTGTCTTATGATGAACATAGAATTGTGATTGGTGAATTAACAAGACATAGCCATACAAGGTCAAAGAAAGTTACTGCGGTAGTGGGCGTTACACTTTAGCATTGGTGGGTTTGTTTATCGATCACACTTTACACTTAGTTTCCACGCCCTCCTTACTTCATCTGAACCTTTTACTGATCCAGATATGGTCGATTTGGTTCTGTATAATGTGATCTGGTGAAATTCACGTGGCCTTGTGCATGCGTTAATGTGGAAATATGGTGCCGCCTATGACCAGTTTATTGAAGACACATAGATTTGCAAATCTATCACCATTTCCGTTCTTTTCTTTCAATCCTTGCCGTCTCATGATGTCTTTACACTCGGTGTTGTCCATCCTAACCTTAGCATTTAGGTCTCCCATCGGAATGGTTAGGTCTGTAGTGACTCACGTTTATCACGAGAACACGACTGGTTTAATAAAAACAATTATTATTATAACCAACTGTACCAGTGTTTGTTTTAATGTGCTTTTGTTTGACTGTGCTAATGACAGCTATTTCGTGCTTCCATTCTTATACTTACACTTCGATTGTAACTTCGCGCGAATTCGGTTACCTTCTGTAACCAAGGTTGTATCCTGGCACGATCTCGGTATCCTTTCGATGCCACGAGATCGCCAGCAAATATAACTCGACTTGGTCCATTAATTGCCTTCTGGTATTCGGCTTCTCGGGATTTTATGGAGTCATTTGGAACGAGCTTCTTACGCCTTCTGATCTATTTGGCACGTGTTTCTTGGTAGCGGTGTTCATAGTTAATCTCAACTCGACGCCACGCTACATTGGTGATCCCAAAGTTTGGAACACGCCTCAACTTCTGATCAAATCTTCCAAAGAAGCCAATTCGGTGAGTCTATGATTTATCTATCCACGTCTGTCGTATATTTTCATATTTTTTAATATATAATATACTCGACATGACGGATAACGATAAGAATAGTATTAATATAATAGACTCACATGTATGTGTACCGAATCCTTGTTACTTTTTATTCGCGTGACGATGAATTCCACGCTTTATTCGAGAAAGTTTCCCCTATTAACTGTTCTCCTCGCTGACCCGGCTGCTTGGTACGGAATGCATACGCATAAGCATATCTGTCTACCACCCAGCACCAAATGGTTAAGTAAACGGTTTCACTGCCAACTTAAAAGTGCTATACGAGCACACGAAAACGGCAACTGGCACGAAACCTTACCGCTCGTTCTTTTAGGGATCACAACGAGCTTGAAGGCAGATATACAATGTTCCGCCGCTGAACTGGTATACGGCACGACATTGCGTCTGCCCGGAGAATTCTTCACACCACGGAGCAGACCTAATTTCGGTAAATCAGACTACGTCCATCGACTGTCTGCATTTATGCGAACGCTGTCTCCGGTGTCAACTCGAATACAACATCGACAGGTCGCTCTCCCTCGAGAGTTATCTACCTGTTCACATGTTTTCATACGAGTAGATTCGGTACGCAAACCTTGGCAACAACCTTACGAAGGCCCTTTTCACGTGATCGCTCGTCACGAAAAGACCTTCAAGGTTGATCGATATGGACGCGTCGAGATCGTCAGCATTGATCGTCTCAAACCAGCACACGTCGATGACAGTGCCCTATCTGATAACCTGAGATTCAATGCTAGACCTAGCAAACCTACTAGCGGGATCCTCAAACCATCTTCAGGTCCCACGCTAGATACATCTGAGACCTCATTCTCACGTCCCAGTCAACAGCACGCGTCATCTGCACCGTCTACGGATGAGACGACAGTCTCACGTCCAGATCAGCAGACCACGCCGCCCTTGACTTCGGATGAGATTGCAGGCTCACGCGACGCGAACGAGACTACCGTCTCACGTTCCGGTCGCCGAGTACGGTTACCCGTACGCTTCCGCGACTAGCCGCACAGTTAAAAACGATACGGTGTAGGATTATTCCTATACTACACGCATGCTACACTCTTCTCTTTTTTGATTTTCTTTTTGTTTCCTGAGCCCACGCCTTCGACCATCTCCGTTTGGTTCCGTCGACTTCAGTCAACTTTGGCGAAAGCTGGCCTGATCACCCACGCTCTTGTCAACGTACTCAGTCGATATCTTGGTTTCGAATGCTTGGCACACGCTTGGTCTCGAACTTGGTCGTTATGGTCGCTTCTGGTTCATCGGCTCAACGTGGTTTCGTCCTACGTCTGCAGCGTTTCTGGTCCGGACCCCTACGAACGCCATCTTCAGATTCTGGATACAAACCACTCTGGTGTAGCATGCCAACTCAAGCAACAAATACAGCACATCGCTCCTGGTACCGTTCTCCGAAAACGACCTTCGTTGGCAACTCGACGATCAACGATCGCTTTCCTGTTCGCCAATTCTTCCGTCCTACAATCGCTCGTCAGCCGATCAGTCCCACGATTCAAACCGCTATTTATCGAAAGTGTAAACCCTTTCTAGCGGGGGGCTCCTGTAGTGACTCACGTTTATCACGAGAACACGACTGGTTTAATAAAAACAATTATTATTATAACCAACTGTACCAGTGTTTGTTTTAATGTGCTTTTGTTTGACTGTGCTAATGACAGCTATTTCGTGCTTCCATTCTTATACTTACACTTCGATTGTAACTTCGCGCGAATTCGGTTACCTTCTGTAACCAAGGTTGTATCCTGGCACGATCTCGGTATCCTTTCGATGCCACGAGATCGCCAGCAAATATAACTCGACTTGGTCCATTAATTGCCTTCTGGTATTCGGCTTCTCGGGGATTTTATGGAGTCATTTGGAACGAGCTTCTTACGCCTTCTGATCTATTTGGCACGTGTTTCTTGGTAGCGGTGTTCATAGTTAATCACAACTCGACGCCACGCTACAGGTCCTTTTTTGGACATTTCTCAACGATTGACTGAAGCCTATCGTACGATTGATCCTTAACGTCTTCATTGTAGTCGTTGATAAGCGCATAGTATTGGATGATATACATTGTGATGCCTTCTTTTTGTTTTGAAGAAGGCTTTGATGAACCTGAATTTATGAGATTCCCATCCTGTAAGTGCTTTTTGTGCTTGTCTGGACAGCATTAACGCGAATCCTCTCAACTCTCAGAGCAGAGTTTAAATGGTTTCAGTCTTCAGTGATAAGGATAGGGGGTCTATTGACCTATATTAATTTGTAGTGGCATTGGGCCCTAATGCGAGACACTGTGAGGAATAGGCATTCAACATTTAACATGGAGACAAACCCAACGATCAAAAGGGCGGGAAGAATTAATTGGAGTTGATCGTATGGCATGGCTCGGCCATGCAGGCGTGGTCCCTGCTGAATGTTACCTTATATCTTTTATTCATATTAATTATATTGTTCTATCTCTAGCCTAAGTTTATGCTCTATCATGTACTTTTAATTGTTACGATTTAGTGAGTTGGTGTAGACGGCAATATGTCTTCCGCGTAAGATCTTATAGATTAGGCAGTTACATCATGACAAATTTACAATTTTAGGATTAGGTCTATTATTAGAGCAGTACTAATATCATAGTAGACCATAATTCTACAAATCCTTGCAGTTTGTAACACTGTGTAGGTCTTATCTCGTTTTGAATATGTCAACAGAAGGTGCTGATATTATGTGTTCTGGTGAATGATTTCAGTAATTTACTACTCGGTGCGAAAAACGAAACTCCAAACGTAGAAGATTTGATCTCGGTTTTTGAACTTTCTTCAAATGTCCTCTCAAATGATCAGTCCTAGACAGAAGGAAAAGATAAGACATATTAATGCCAAGGTCATCCTTCAGTTTATGGTAAGATAACGGAAATAAGTTAAGATGTATCAGTCTGTATTCATAAGACAGACCAGATAGACCTTTTACCATCTTAGTACCTCGTTGTTGAACTCGTTTCAGCATACCCGCTTCATACCTGAAACAAGGACTCACTGCCCGAATCCCATGTGTGATCGCACGAAAGTCGAGTGTAATAATCTAAACATTTCATCACCCAAATACTGGAAAGACCTAAGAATAGACCATAATGCCCTCTAGCCTTTTGCAGCAGCAGTCTTACGGTGACTGGTAGTTCTGAGATCACTGCTTAGTATGACTCCTAAATCTTCATAGTTTTTACTTTAGGTAACACGAATCCACATAATGTGTAGTGATACGGATCATCATAGTAGCTTAATTGCATCACGACAGTCTTTTTAGAATTTACTTTTAGTGACCACCTGTCCATCCATGCCATCAGTGGGCTAAGATAATCCTGTAATACTATTTTATCTGGCATTCTGTGTATGGGTCTCCAAATCCTTATGTCATCGGTAACGAGTAAAACGGATGACTTTGCTGCAGTGGGTAATCCATTGGCATTAAGTGAAAGGAAAGAAGACCGAGGATTTCGCCTTAAGGTACTCCACTTTTTACAGGCTTCCACGATGAGAGAGCTCCATTTATCCGTACCGTTTGCCTCCTATCATGGAAAAGTCGAATACCCAGTCTATGACTGTAAAATGGATCCCAAAACCTTCTAGTTTTAATCTAAGATCGGAATGGGAGACCCTATCGAAGGCTTTAATCAGATCTACGAAAATCACATCACGGGAATATTTCGATCTTTCTCCGCAGCCCGATCTTCTCCTGCAATCAGATTCATCAAACATAATAGCCTCTCCTAAAACCACGTTCTCTGGATAAAGGATTGTGTCCTGCCGCATATTTTATAACAGCTATCTGAATAATATTTTCCATTAGTTTTCAACTGCAGTAGTTAAGCTAACGCATCGATAGTTAGTAACTAAATCTCTACTCCCAGCCTTATACACCAGACTACTTATCGAGTCTTTCCAGTCTCTGGGCAGTCTGGACTGCCGCAGAGATATATCAAACAGCATCGCTAAAGGTCCAGCAATTATATCTTATAGCGTTTTCATAATCCTAGGATGAATATTATCAGGAAAATCGGACTTATCAGGTTTGAGATGCTGAACTAGTCCTAAGACTGCACCTTTCCCAATAACAACAAGGTCCATCAACAAGCCACCACAATCACAATGAGTCGTTGGTCGTTCATTTTAGTGATAGAAAACACTTTGATGAATATTCCTATAAACCTTCGGTATAATTTCTTAACAATACTAAAGGGTCTTCTTGAATCAAAGATGTTGAAATTCTCTGAGTTAAACATTTTTTATACGAGAATAACCGTTTCGTACTATATTTACAATCTCAACCAATTGTTTTTCATAGTATAATCTAGTCCTACTTATTAACGTTTTACAAACATTCTTAATCTTACAATAACTGGATCTGTACTGTTCGAAGTCAGTAGAGATGAACAGATTCCAGTGCTTTTTCCTGCGTCTAAGAATTTTCTTGACTTGTTTAGTTATCCATGGTGGATTGTTGTTTGATCTACGTGGTACCAAGTATGGTATGAACGAGGACGTAACTGAAATAAAGTTGCCTTTTAATATAGACCATGCTTCTTCAACTGATGACCTAGTATCTACTGACGAATCTGTCTTAGCAGCACACTCCTGAATGGTTATGTTAGCTCTCAATACATTTGGGCCAGGCTTAGCCTGATTGTATATCGTGTCACTAGCTCTAAATGGGAGTGACAAAACAGCTTGATCGCTATTCACTAACGGTGGAAGAGTATTTTGGTTGGCAACATCCTCAGTCGCATGATTACAAAGTCCAACAGAAAAGAACCTTGGTTTGTATCGAAACGTGTGGGTTTGGATACATGCTACACTAATGGATGCTCCAGTGCTGCTATCAGGAACCTACTAATAAAAGAGTTTATATATCCTATCGTGGTCATCTCAGTCCGTCTAATATCAGGTACATTAAAGTCTCCTTATATCAAGCATCTGTCATATGAAACTCCATTGCTGAATGTGCTCTTAAATAAAGTCATCAGCTAAGGAGATTGAGCTGAGATAGATGACGCCGAGTATAAATGTACAACACCCGATAGTAAGCTCACAGATAATGACTTCACAAGTTCCACTATCAGAGGATTAGCGAACAAAGGAGCGAATATTTATATTATTGGCTATGCATAAAAGGATGTAACCTCCTTTCCTACACCTATTTCTATCTTTTCTTAGGTAGAGGTATCCGAATAATTATGGAGTAATGTCGAAGTCATGGACTAGTCAAGTTTCTGTCACAGCTAAAATGGGTGGCTATAGTTTGTTCACTAATGCTTCAAGTTCATAGAACTTATTACTTAGACAACGAGCGTTGGCATATAAAACTCCTAGGGAGAACTGCCTATTCACATAGGCCTTTGCAGCATCCGCTTCCAAGACCTGACCATTTGAAAACCCACTAATCGGAGATTTTCCTTACCGTTTTGTCAACGTGTTCCTAGTTCGACTATTGCCATCTTCCTTTTTTTCCTATCTTCAAGAGACATATCAAGTCTTGCTCGGATGTCAGTATTGCCGTGACTACGGGAGCTACTTAACAAATGATCACGTTGCGTCTCTGACCTTAGGATTACCTTAAGAGGTTTATATAGTCAGTGTTTAACACTGTCGTCGGTCCTCTTACCTATTCTTATCAATTTTTCGACCTGAACCCCATTGGAGTTATCTGGTAAGATGCTACGGATATATTATTCGATGAGATTGGATTCTTTCCAGTCACGCCAGGGTGAAATTTTATGTTACCATCAGACTTTGTTAGTGTATTTTGGGACTCAGAATGGGAGTTTACCAATGATCTGTCAACCATGTATGTATCGTTAAAAGCTTTTTTCTTTTCAATTCTTTTTCTCCGTACTGTCGTCCACTTTTCATCACTCAGGTTAGCCATACCGGAACTATTTGGAACGGTGACAGTTTTATCTGGGTCTTCAATTTCCACTAGATATGCATGACTACCAATGTCAATATCAAGTGGCGCTTCACTCCTCGTTAGTTCTAACGGGGATTTCACTTTTTCGTCGATCACGGTCGGATGTTTAACGCGTCCCGTAACAGCACGTGTAAAACTGACACATTCCTCACTGTCAGTAAACGTGTTACCAGCGCAACCACCATCTTTCTCCCCACAGGCCAAGGCTAATCGGCTGACACCCTCCTGGATTAAGTAACGTCTTATTTGTACAGCAAAATATGTAAAGCCAATGCGAGTTAGGCTTCGAGAATCTTTTGTATGCGGTGGAACTTAAACGGTTACACATCTTATGGAAGAACTCTTTGCACTCATTGCACTGCCTTTCTCCCTCTATGGGGAATAAACAGTTTGGCTGTCTACATTTATAAGTACTACCGACCATCTGTAATCAGATTAAAAAGGCTTGAAACAATATGATCACAATATGAACACAAATGTCAGACTAATTAGAAAAAGGTACTAAAAGTCAAACTTTAGCAGTACTTCAAACCTTAAGCAAAATACCTCAGGTTAAGGTAGATCCAAAATGCTTCTTGATGAAACAAGTACACAAAAATAAGGATAATCACAACAAGTACAAAATCATTACCCTTTTTGGAACGCGCTTGGATTATATTTTCTGGTTGGTGTTTTTCAGCAAGTTAGTCTTCTATGGGATGGAGTCGCCATACCCATGCCGAACCCTCCCCCTTTGTCCAGGCTTGGGACCTGCAGTAATCGCAAAGGGGCTCCAGGCAGTCGTTCATTTCTATATCACTCGACCCTATGCAACCCTGAAGTCACTTTTCAGAGTAACCTTTACAAATAATGGAGTCTGCCGAATAAATTGATGTGGTTTTGTGCTCAGATTTAGTAAGTATAATTTATTTTTTAAAGGTTTGAATGAATAGACATACAATATCTTTGCCCTAAACTGGCGCTTACTACAAGTATTGGCGGCTTTTAAATGGTTTACTGTTGCTTTCCATTTTTACACGCTACATACTCGATAATGATCTATTGCTCTTGTTTTCTTCCCTGCATTTTCAATTTTATGAGGTTTTTACATGATGTTGTCCTTAGTTCATACCATTGTATCCACATAATTTGAGTTTGTTAATCCAGTGCAGCTGGTCGTATTATGACTAGCTATCATTTCTAGAATAACTTTGTCATATTCAACCTATCAAATGGTTATTTCTTCAAGATTTTCAGAGTGATTACTCAGAGCATGAGTCGGTACTTGCTAGTTGGTTCATGTCAAAGTTCTTGTAAATCTAAATTACAATATAGGTTTGGATGCGTTTACTCATTCCTGGTAAATCTCAAAACTTGTAATGTCCATTTAATTGCTTTGTGCCAACAAGTTAGTTGTTGCAGGCCAGGGATTTTGTCCTGCTCATCCATTTTGGCTTGAGGTTAGTTAGCGATATTTGGCTTTTGGAAATATTCTTGGAAAATGCGCAAAATCCAGGAGCCAATCATACTGTGTTTGTATTTTCATTTCCTAGGTGTACTAACAGTTTGGTAAATTCTTTCACCTCTAAACTATTGTTAGGGACATCGTAATTCTCGCTAGTATAGTTTCATTTGTCGTATGATTCTTTTTTAACTTCGTCGGAATCTCCATACAATCTCAATAATTGACAAAGTATGCTTTGTGAACTTTTAACGATGAAGCTGAAAATGAAATTAGAACAAGATGATTGTACGACAGCTGATGTTTAGGCCATTTGCCATGATAGACATTAATCTTAGAGGTAGCTTGGAAGCAAAACAATTTTGTGTACGTCCTATTAACCTTTCACTCAAAAGGGCTGTCACTACCAGTTTAAGTGTGTTCTTGTAACCAGTAACAGAAAAAGTATGAGACTGACATTGATCTATAGTTGTCCCACTTGTGAGCGCTGCTTCAATGAATTACCTGAAGTGCTCTGAATGTAGAGATACAATCACATATCTTGACAAGCCCTTAAATGAGCCGAGAAATCCGAACAGTCATTTGTAAGCATAACCAATATCATTCTTGTCTCATGACTACAATGTTGAGGTTAAATGTATGATGTTCCAGTGATTAGTATACTTGAGGATTAGGGATGAAGTTGTATTTCAGAACTGTCATCCTTTTAGAGTAGTCACCTATTTAACTTGATATGTTAGCTTGCATTTCCGCACCAGGTTTCATTTCGATGACGTTTAAAGCGGTCTTAAACTGTGAGTCGACTGAATGTATCTGTGAAAACGCGATAAATTTGTATAGAAAAGGCTATTAATGAAGGTGGGTAAACCAACAAGCGTAACTATCCAAATAACCACTTTGGACTTATATTTAGGTTAAGACGTTTTGAATTCTAGAATTTTGTACCTAGTTCATTTCTCGTCCATCAAGTTCATTTACGTGTTTTCTGATCAAATAAATAAGTTTCCGTTTTCACCGCCCATCAAAAATTAGATTTTCTTCCTAAGGAAAATAAGTATAGCATTTGTTTTCGATTTATGGCGAGGTTTGGACGTGTAACCTGTGCCCTAAAAATTCGAACGGTATATATGATTAGTAACCAAGTGCATTGTTCGACATCTACACACTTCATTAACGTTCATTTTGATAGCTTGCATCAAGTCTAGATCGTGTTTCATATTTAGTTCTACCTGCAGTATGTGTAATAATGATCAAATTAAGAGAGTGTGGCATATTACTTGGGAACTTCAATGGAGCACTTTACTGAATTGTATATATATATATATATATATATATATATATATATATATTCACAGTGGTGTTTATAATGTGATACTTGAAATCTCCATCGGGTTTACGCTTGGACTGGGGGCTTATTGTGATTCTTCTACCACTGTCTTTTTACCAATACTAAGAACTCGCTGTTGCTGATTTTCCCGATCTACTGGTTTGGACCTTTTAGTGAAAATCCCTATTATCTGTTCAAGTAAATAGAACATACTTTGCAACTGATGCAGTTAATTACGTATCGACACATGCACCGGGCTTCAGGCAATAACCAGTAAACGGAGCTGGGTTTCACTTATCTGGTAAGTTAATGGAGTACATAGGCTACTGAGATGCCTCCATTTAAGTTCTCATAGTTAAATACGGTAGTTGTTTCTGATTTATACTTATTACAACGTTTCACTAGTCACTTGTACTCGGCGTAATCATTGTGAATTGTTTTTGCTATACAGATAATTTCAAGCCGTTAATAAAAGGATGAATACTAGGAAGCGATCTTGTTTTTCTCCACGATATGGCGATATTAAGTGTACAGAATTAGAACAAAGTCATTCAAGCAATATAGAATATCTTTCTCCTGTTCCTGTCGTATATTCCCCCGAACCTGAAAATGAACCTCTTCGGCGAAGTCATGATAATGTAAATACTTTAATGAAATCAAGTCCTACTGAATATACTGGTGTTTGTCAGAGTTCTGGGCAGAGAACTCTCAGGCAAAGGACTGCCTCAGGAACGCCCTCCGAATCATCTCACGGAGCTGAAGCTAAATTATCATCTGTCTCTGTTAAATCTCGGGGACTTCTGAACAGAGTGAGTTTTATACATTGGTTTTCTGCTTGGGTATTAATGTTGGTCTAGCGGGCAACACTGCAATTCCACATTAATGTACCAGAGAATAGTTTTCTTATATTTGTATGAGGTTATCATGATTACTTGTACTTCAAGGTCACTAGTTGCGAAAAATACCGTGGTGTTATACTACTTAACGGAAGAGTCATCCTTTGTATTGCCACCTCGTAAGCGATATGACTCATTATCAATGGTGTGATCAGATTCAGTCTAGCTCTAACAACCAATCATTTTCAGTTGCGTTTCTCTATGATCCCCTATTTCTGTGTAATTCTTGTGGTTGCTAAAACCAGTGTAGTATAGTTGACAATACAACGCCAAACACGAATTTGTTGTTAAACGAGTTTGCACAGCAGAGGAGTTATTTCACTAAACCATGCTGTTTGATTTACCATCTCGTCAGTCTTCCGATGTATTTTCTCTGACAGATTTTCAATTTCCTTTCTTTTCCAGAGGCTACGCAGGCCATCCAAGGTGATTCCAATATGTGGTTTATGTTTGGGTACGTCAGAACTGAACAACAAAACTAACTCTGCAGAAGAAATGATTGCCTGTTGGGAATGTGGGCAGTCAGGTATGAACTAGACTTAAATTTTTTATTAATGAAGGGCTCATTGTTTGGATGTTATGACCTCGTGTTAACAACGTGACTACGTGGCCTTAAAAAGTAGGCTATTCTGTTTCATTTCAGTGCTAAGTTCGTCTAAGTAACCGCTGTTATACGTCTAATGATGAAAAGACCAGTTTTTTACTACTTAGGACAACCTATGACCTGGTCCAGTAATATATTGATACAGTTTTTCACACGTATTCTTAACATTTAGGGAGAAATAATCAAATAAAGTAATCTACGCCTATATTATTTTGCTATTAGGGTTTTACTTTGTTTACTTGAGTCTGTTTTCTTAATTTGATGCATATTCTTTGTAAAAGGATCTATTCAGTGAAAATTTCGTAGATTAATTATTGCATGCCATTTTTGTGCACATTAGTTTTAGCACCAGGTGGCTAGATTTCGGGAGTTATCATTTCGTATTTATCCATATTTATTTATTTGACTGATTTACATTACCTACTTATTGTTTTTTACATTGTTGCTCAACTTTCATCATTCAAAAAATAAACATTTTCAGGTCATCCAACTTGTCTCAAAATGCCACCAGATTTAGTTAAACGTATTTCATCAATTCGTTGGCTTTGTGTTGACTGTAAGAGATGTTGTTTGTGTCAGTCGAATTCAGAAGATCAAAATGCATCAACTGATAAGGAGGATCCTCAGTCTGATTTATTATTGTGTGATGTTTGTGACCGAGGATTTCATCTTAAATGTGCTGAACCTAATATGCTAGAACCTCCGGAAGGTAAGCTTCTAAAGTAAAAATGTCTGTTACTTTTTTGCTAGAATCTTATTCCATGTACTTATACTAATTGTTGCTCTGGTTGTTAAGAAGGGCATCGACCTCGTGACTTCCGAAGAATATCGGCTTTCACCATTAAGCGCCATAATTGTTCTAAAACAAGAATTTTCAACTCAGAGGGCAGAGTTTAAATGATTTAATTTGTTTATTCTGGTTAAAATTTTTTAGCAAGGCTATTTTCCATGGGACAGGGTTGCTGACCCACGCCCAATCCTCCTTTTTCACCCGGGCTTGAGACTGGTAGTAACTCTAGAAAAGCTACAGGCGAAGTTTAGAATCTTATTATTCGTAGAATATTACATTATTTGGTGATATTTATAATGAAGTTGACCGTATTTCTCAAAACAGATTTCAAGGTATTCGTGATTCAGTTGATAAAACCACTTCTCTCCCTACGCATGCATATAATGTAAGTTATTATGAAGTATAATTATGCTGTAACCCGGGCATCAGATAGTTTTCTGCTCTTTAAAGGATATTGTAGATATTAGCTTAGTTATCTATAACAAATAAGCCTCCATTTAGTATTTTTGTTTCATAGTTTTATGTCTGTCAAATTATTTCAGGTATGTGGACTTGTCCTATTTGTTCACAATCAAGTACGGAATGTTTGGACATAGATCCAAGACTACGATCCATTCAAGTTTGTGATCAGCTAACTCAACATGAAATAGACTGGATGAAAAAAGCGGCCAATATCAGTGGTGCTTATCTAACGGCACCATTGTCATTTTCTTTCCAACAATCACCAGAACCTATCATTGAACATAATGAAGCGTCACAATCATCTCGGCCGAGTTTTTCAATGACGTCAAAATCGGAAGTTAAACAATCTGTCCCATCTGAAAGCAGTCAAACTGGTAATATTCCAGCAACTGTATGCAAATCGTCAAAACGTTTAATTCAGAAATCACTGACTGATTGGACTTTAAGCTCTAAATCGAATAGAAAGTCAACTAATTCTACGCAAGCTCCTCTTCAAACAGAAAATACTATAAACCAGTTGCCTACTGAAAATGAAATGACAAAAGATGAAAGTCCTCCTAAACGAGGTAATTTTTTCAACTTGCATCATTTATTTACTCCTGATTTAAATAATATTTTCTATATCATAGCATTCGGTTATTTGTTGCTCTCAATGAGTTTTGGATTTGTATGTCACAATCAATTACCCTTCTCATAAAGCAGTTTATAGCTATTTCCATGTATTGACAATGAACTTCATTTGATATTATCTAAATTGTGATCAGAGTTTGACTAATTCAAACATTTTCCCCAAGTAATTCTTGACTGGGTTTGTGTTAACTGATGTAATAACGATTCTCATTTATTCTTTTTAACTGACCTATTCTTAACGTAGAAATAATTCGATATTGATGCTTCTAATAGTAATCACCTGTTGTGTAAGTTATAAATAAAGTGATAGCACTAACCACATAAAGACAAAAACAGTGTGACTATGTTTTGTTAGGATATTTTTAAGTAAACTAAGCACAGGCGTTGATAATAAAGTTGAATGGGGTTTGCCAGACTTTATTATTACTACACTGAGTGAGAGTTATGATTATACCTATTTGCATGAATAGTAGAAGTTACTTTTCGTTAAACATCCACCTACAATTCTTCAATTCCTTGATTCAAGGCACAAGTTTAATCTAGATTGAGAGTTAAATTTCTTTGATAATGAATAACTGTCACAAATCCGTATATCATTGAGTTCATCCATATTTACTAAATATTCGATCTACCCGAATCTAGTCATTAACATACGTTTATTTACTTCACTTTGTTTTGAAAATACTTTATTGTCAAGTATGTGAGTAGTTGTTTCATCTGAAATATCGTTTGTCCGACGATTAGGTGGAATATCATATGGCGAAAAGAACATACATTTATCCTAGATCATACCATGTCATTTTTCTATAGGAGTGAGGGTTGGGCATTTCTTCAGTTGTAAACATTTGTGAACTGAAAATAATATATGCAACAATATGTAATCACAAATATTCAAAGTAACTTGTAGCATTCAATAAAATTGATCTCTACCTTAGTTCTAGTTGTCACTTAAAGTCCTTAGAATAATGCTTATTATAATTATTATTGTCATTTGGATTTATAACTTTACAGTTTCACGTCTTCGACGTTCCTCTCTATGTGCAAGTTTAGCTTGGCAAGGTCTGCTGCGTTCTTGTGACAGATCAAAACCACTGCAGAATAGATCTATTGAACCACATAGTGTAAAACCTATTGGCGGTGAAGATGATGACGATGATAAAACAGATATTTTAATTGATCAAAGCACTACCTCATCATGTAAAGTGTTTAACAAATTGTCTAAAAATGAAACAAAAGTTAAGAAATACTTCAAGCGTACTGTATCATCTCGAAGTACTGACAATTTTGTTCGCAGTAAAGCTAAGCAAAACAAGATCAGTCTACCTGGGGAATTAAGGTCAATTCATGCTTCTAGGGGTGGAACTTCTACTGGTTTGTTTAACCGTGAAACTCTTCGTGTAGCCTCAGGAAAATTAAATGGAAATCAAGGTAATCTTATGTTTTTTTCTTACCATTATACTTGTTAGGAATGTTCTGGTCCTGTAAGATTTCCCTATTTTTCTTAATACTTCTTAGATCAGTTTACGCTTTCAGATTTTAATTTGATAGAAATATCATCTGGCGAGTCGTAAAAGAAGTGGCAAAAAGTGTTGTGCTGCAATGTTCTTGCCATTCTATGGGATTTAGTAAATCAGTTAAGGGCATTCTTGTTATACCTCTGCGAGTTACCAGTTGAAAAAATCACTAACAACTTTATAGTTCTCTCAAACTATGGTTATTGTAGGACTTATAGTTTGTTTATTCCATTAACGAATTAGTTGGTTATGATTTGGTAATGTGACCAGAATTGTAACATAAACATCTTCCCAACGCTTTTTGATTTAAAGAGTGACTTTGCTAGTCAATGTAAGTTTGTGATAGAGAAAATCCGTTTATCTTTTCGACACAATATATTCAAAATCACGTATGAATGACAAATAAATCATTAATATCTCCATTATTTTGTTAGTTTAAAATATCGCTATTTGCTCATTTTTTTTTAGTCAAACGTCATGTGTCTGGTCGATCTGATCAGTTGTCAAATTCATGTAAAATGAATTCCACAAGTAAAACAACGCAGCACTCGCTGAAACATCGTCTGTCGAAATTGACTAATAATAATAGTAATTGTTTGAAACTAAGTAATTCATATAATCACATATCTCAATCTCATCAACTGCGTCGACAAACTATGCCTACTTCCATTAATAATAAATTTAACGTTAATCACTCCAGTAGACGACGACATTTAAGCAAATATAAAGATCTTATTATTATAGAAATAAACGAAAATCGTTTAAGCGTGAAATCGTTTCAGATGAAGAGGATTATGACGATAGTGTTTATGAAGCAGACGCTGATGATGATGGTGACGACGATGATGATAACGATTCAAATGAAAATATTACAGAAGGTAAAATGACAAATGATCTTCTAACTGGCAGAAAGCCTACGACAAAAATAAATCCAGTTGAAGATGATAACACAGATCTTTTATCTACTTCAAACAACAACGCTGCCTATTTTGATTCAGAAAATGATGAAGCACCAGAGATGAGCACAATATCGGATGAAAATCGTGCGTTATTTCATTCAATTCAATCTGATGTACAAGCTGTAAGTTTCTTTCACTTGTGTTTTATTCTACTTTCATCATGCAGTTAAATAATTAAGACAACTGTGTAAATACACATATAGTATATAACTCAGTTTTAAGCTAAACCAATTATAACTTATGATATGCAGTGCGATTTTACTTCAAGCGGATGAGTTATGGACTCCTTATAAATTATAGGGCTAATGTTCCATCACGTTATCCTCTGAATCCTCATTGTAGGTCAAAGAGTATTAGATCGATATTTTGGTTTGTTTTGTTAGCCCTTGTCCAAAAACTTCATGCCATTTACCTAAATTGAACTTGGTCATTTCAATTAAGTGATTATTTTATCTACCGAGGGTCGACTAGGTTTATGATTTTAGTCAACTCATGATATGACGTAATTCATGTACCTTAGTTTCTAAGGGAAGTTCTTTATTCAGATAGATTAGAAATCGACAAACTTAATAATGTAGACGGCTGAATATAAATTAGTTAGCCGTTAAGCAATAAAATTGGTTATTGAAATCCTACTTTATTCAGTGAGAAAATATTTAGAGAAGGTAATCACATCCAAAATCATATGTTAGGGGATTGTTAAGTATTTTGTGTATTAGGATGGAGCATAACTACAGCACGGAGAATATGGAACCACAAACTCTATCAGTTATATATGTACAGAGTGTTCAAATAGATATTGACTTTTTTTGAAATGATGAAGGTTTATAGCTCGAATAGATGTTTAATGATGTGTTTATTGTCGGTCAGTCAGTCAGCTACAACGTATGACCAGGCACATATATGCATCGGTCCAAGTTGCCATACCTCAATAACACAACAAGATGGACGCCGGATTCATAAGAGTAGTTAATTCAGAGGTGGTAATATGTGAAAGAAAGATTGCAATAAGGATATAGTTCAGGAAGAAAGAATTAGTTCGTAGAAAGAAAGATATGAAGCGATTTTAATCTCTTAGTTTAAAGGAAGACAGAGAGTGTATACACCGAGCTAGATAGGTTTAATTGCAACTTTATTGTCATTCTGGAGAAAATTATCAGTGCCTACTTTGTGTAGAACAAGTACATGAAGTCGACTTTGCTAATGTGTAGACTGTCATAAAAGCTCTGTACTTGAACTATTTAACCCAAAGAATAAAATATCACTAAAACAAATCAATTTAATTATATTTGTTCTTTAATTGCAAGTAAATAGAAGATGCTTTCCACACTTATTCTATAAGATAAATTAAACATTTACATGTTTCGATTAGACATTATTTTATCTTAATTTTAATAAGAATGAAGTATAATAGATTCATTTTTGTATTGATTGTTTGAGTTTTCCTATTGATGTTTTGGATTGAAATTGATCAATCTTTTATTAGTATATGTTTATCCTGTGCGGATTGTCTCGATATCTCCTTAAGTCAAAATAATTATAAACAGAGATGTATGGTGGTTAGCAGTGGAATCCAGTACGCGCATTTCATCCTGTTTGGGACTTCATCCCATTGCACAAACTAGTGGCTATCTGGATTCAGTAGCTAAGTAGATAGTGTGGTAGCATTTGAAGCGAACGGTACGGTGTTCGAGACCCGAAGTAAACATCAACTCTGGAATTCAGGTACATCCAGCTGACGAGTCCCAAATAAGACGAGACGTGCGTTCTGGATTCCACTACTATCCATCATCTTTCTCTGTCTATATAGTATAACAGAAAAACAAAACCTATTCAAACATGAACGTCCTATAGGAAATAGTACTTCTTTTTTTTGAAACTTTATACAAATGTAATATCAACGACTCAACTGTGATTTAATTTAAATAATCGTTAATTTAACTGTGTAGATTTCATAATAGAGTATTTTGTGGACTTTCCTTTCAACGTCATTACCCTCTTATTTTTCTTCATAATTTCAGTTTAGGAGTTAGTTCTTGATTTACACTGTACAATTGGATAAATCATTCTTCTTAGTTTTTCAGCTCTAAATCATATTAGTTTTTAAATAAATAAAACTGTAAGATATCATTATACTAAGTGTTTTTAAGCTCATTAATTCTTTACAGTTACACTTAAAAGTAATGGGTGTGGTTAAATGTTTACTGAATATTCATTAAATAAATAATAACGGCACATCAAATTTATTACGTTGATTTTGTAAGTTATCGAAACTGTGATAACTGCTACTATTTGTTGCGCAGTGAATATAATAAAATAAACTGACTTTGGTTAGAGTAAACCATGTCTGTCTGACACTAGCGTGAAATTCAAGTATCCATAATGATGATGATGGCATTTTCTGCCATTCTATATGGTTGAGGGTGGAGAGAGTCAGTTCTCTATCCCGAAATGTTCTCATATGGCCACGTGCAAACAATCACTGCCAAGGACTTCCTACTCACTGCTTTCTGGCGCCAGAGGCGTTGTTTACGAAATTGAGGGAACGAAACGCGAATGTCCGACGCTTTAACCGAGCTTGTGGGTATGGGGATTCACCCATGGGAGTTAGGAAACCCTAATTCCAAACCAATGGTACACACGGGCTCTAGTATTCTGAAAGAACAAATGGAGTATGAACCTATTGTCGGGCACCGACTACCGTGGGACTGCATCTCCTTACGTTGTTCCACTGCCTTGTGGATCAGACCTTTAGGTCGAAGGCTCGGGTATGGCCTCCCAAGAAAACCATCTGCTTCGGTTTGGGCACCCGGGCAGTACCACAGCCCTCACACAAATCAAATGAGATTTGTGTGGCACATATGTATTTGGTGCCTCCTTGTGCCAATATCTGTGTTCAAATAATAATAATAATAATAATAATAATAATAATAATAATAATAATAATGATATTGTTTATTGACTTTGATTAGAAAATATCAATGTAAACTATCCTCTTATATTCACATTGTCATACATTTTCATAGTTATTGAAACACTGTAAATATCAGAAAAGTTGTAACTTTTGGAATTATTTTGCCAAGAATTGTTATTGTACGGTTATTAAATAACTTCATTATATTTTCGTATCCATCAACTACTGTTACACGTCTTACTACTACCTAATTATTGTTAATTATTCACTCCTTACTCTGTTCTCCATCA
Organism: Schistosoma mattheei; assembly: GCA_944470405.2. Classification (NCBI taxonomy): domain Eukaryota; kingdom Metazoa; phylum Platyhelminthes; class Trematoda; order Strigeidida; family Schistosomatidae; genus Schistosoma; species Schistosoma mattheei. Next base: position 21,587,791 of record OX103948.1, on the reverse strand, counting down.
CTTACGTCTTGGTTGTGCATAAACTATAGTTTCCTAGTTATTTTGTGTTGTGGTCTGGTAATTCATGTCTATAAACCCATAAGTACTTAAATATCTGAAGAGAAGATTATATGCTAGCTGTGTTCCTACTTTGTGTTAAATACTAGGTTAGGGGAAACCGTACGTCCTGGCCCAATCGATGTTATGGATTATATCATTCATTGCTCAAGGTTAATTGTTATAGATCAGAGTGTATCATTGGTCTAAAGGCGGAAAGCGTACTCGGATTCGCTTTAGTGGAATCGTATCGAGTGAGTGCTTCAATTAAGGAACGTATACTATGACTCAAGGACTTAACAACATTCGTAAAATATGTTGTAGGGTCACATTCAGAGTAATCTATAAAGTTATGTATACTCATTTTCCTTATTTACTTTGTTTAATTCTCTTAAAGTTAGTTGGTTTCACAGCAGAAAAACACCTAGAAAAAAAACATAAAAATTGAGTGCATTATTTTAATTTAGTGAAAATGGAAAAAAAATGTTTCACTTATATCAGATTATATTACGAATGACTCAGTGCAATGGCTTTAAGTGTTTGCAGTTTTCAACTCCTTCACATCTCTTTCTAAGTCTAAATGATAAAATAGTTTCGATAAACTTCATTGCCCAAATGAAAAGCTAAAGATACAAACTTAACTATTTGTACTTGATAAAATGAATTACAATTCCTTTAAAATCTGCATTTATTCATTCCAAAGTTGACCGTATTTATCATTTGATATGATTATCAAAATCCAAAGTATACATTGATGAAATTGCATTTAAGCATTCTTGTAAACGGTTAGGAATCGGGTAACACGTATCTAATTTATTTTTTCGAAAAAAACGAAGACTGAGTGTATAACTATTTCTGGAGGTGCTAACAGGTGTGTCGACTAACAGAAGCATATGTTTTAATGTTAAGTGGTTGAAGGAGATCGGTAAGGTTTCGTGCTCGTTGGTGTTTGCTAGTCAGGCGTATCTGTGCTATTGAAGGATATAATGATTTTCACGAGATTTGGACTGACACCGTTTAGTGTTATCTATTTGAGTCCTGGGCCCAATAGGTTTTATGGATTATATCATTCACTGCCTAAGGTTAATTGTTATTGATCAGAATGTATCATGGGTCAGTTTTTGATTTTGCATTACCCGATTCCATATTCATTGAAATGACCACTGAACCACAAGTCGGTAATCTACTTAGTAGATTCTTTTAGACGGTCTGTATTTTTTTTATCACTCTTGGCTTTTCTTTGTCAACACAACTTAACGTGTTTTTTATAAATGGATGTTTTTAATTGTAGTAAGTATAACTGTTTTTACCACTGATCAATAAATACTCCATTTTTGTTCCCTATTTGATATGAAAAATTAGTATTCTATTGTTAATTATATATATTATATGTAATATACGGTTAGCCAAATAAAATATTCTGTTAGTGGGGTCGTTTTCATAGGTAGAGGAGGTATTATTATTTCTTTTTCAATATATAGGAAAGAGAAAAACCAAGATTCACTCGCGACTTCGTATCCTCTCCTTACTTCCTCTCTTCTCTCTCTCTCTCTCTGTTCTTCCTCATTTTTTCTCGTAGTATGTTTCTTGTGAGGAATCAAATAGTAGGAAAGATCGATTTATTTTTTTCTTTTAATAATTAAGTTTCTTATTTATGTTCATGTGTATATGCAAAATATCTTGTTCTTTTTTATTAGCATTGATGCTTTTTATCAAAAATATGTAGTTACATATAAATTCATTTGTATCTATCCTATTTTGTTTCCTCCGTTCTCTTTCTATCATAAATATATACACACACATACATATAGTGTTACTTTTCTTCGGCCCTGTTAAAATAAATGATATGGTTATATATCGCTAGCGAATTATCATAATAAAGTTCATTCTGTTTGTTTTTCATTTATTCTTAAAAGAAAGCTTGATGTTTGGTTGGTTAATCAGTTCTCCGTTTGCTACTATTCGGTTAATACACACACACACACACCAGCGGATATACATAAGTCAAGTGTGTGTATGTTTGTGAAGCTAGTATCTATTTGTTGAATAAGACAGTTAATTACTAACCCGTTAATTAATTTAATTGGTAATTTTTCTTCACTTGAACGAGTATTAATACAATTCATATAGAATCGGATGATGATTTTTTTAATCGAAATCGCTCATTAATTTCAATATGTTCCTATAATGACATTATGCTTCCACGGTGTGGACAATAGTGAAGTGGCAACTACCTCTACACCTATAACCAGGACCCATGGCCGATGGGAGATACAATTAAAATAAAGAAGTAAACAATGACAAGTTTAAGGTCAACAAGAACCAATCAACATTGAGGTCGATAGGACAAGCTGTGAATCACATGTGGAGAAATTCGAACACTTCATTTCTACCTGAAGTTTGTGCTGATGATGTCGTTCAGAAGAACGATGAAAGCTCCACGACTAAACCATCCAGCTCAGAGAACAAAACTCTATCAAAAACTCATGACCACCTTATTCACGACAATCTCTGCATTGAACCAATGAGACACTCAACTATTGATACAGAAACCATTTGTATTTGTGATTTTTCTTTTTCTCTATTGTTTTGTATGGTCAGTCAGATCATTGGAATAATTCTACGGTATTAATGGCATCTTGGATATCGATGAAGGAAAAATAACTTGATCATAAAATGATTCGACTGAAAATCTTTTTATTAAAATTAGAAGACAGAATTCTTACAGCTATTGGTCTTGTTAGTAGATTTAAGATGTATCGAGAATATCAAAGGCTGCTGTGTTTGCCTCTATCCTTGTAGTTTTGTTTTCGGTCCCAATAAAAGTCTTTTGCACATGTATTACTAAGGTAGGCATAAATCTCTCAAAGTGGACTAATTTTCATTGTTGACGTAACAAATATAGGTGTCGCATCGGTTTTTTGTTTTTTTTCACATGATCACGGTCATTTATCACGATCATTTAAACGAATAGCTTTTAATATTAATTGGCAACTAGGAATCACTGGACAGTTATTTCATTCTGGTTTAGGACTCTCCAGCAGTGCGCATCTACTGCCGAATGAATAACCGAACCGAAAACCTTCAGGTTTCGTTTTGAACGCTTGGAATTTAGATCAAAGTTAGCAACCAGTGGTTTATATGTTTAACTTCAGTCAACTCACGATATCGCACAACCATCATCCATTTCCATATTAGTGGTGGTATTTATCTCATGCTCAACATGGTTGAACTGCATTGGCTATAACTCGTGTCTTTTATTTCTCTGTTTTCGGTTATTCTTATTATTTTCGGTTTAAATATTCGGTTATCGATTTCAAATCATTGTAACCAACCGAGTCTATTGACGCTTAATCTCAATTGCCATACGGTAGTGATTGTATCTTCTCATGGAACTGTGATTACTCAGGGGACTCACATCTGACTGCCTTCCCTTCTAAGTCAGTAACTTGAGTTTAGTCATGAACTGTATTTTTAAAGTTAAGTGACACAGTCGTTCAATAATAACTTTGTTATTAGCACAGTCCTGGCACATTTATTTATACTGTTCGATTCCTCATTTGTCTGACTGGATTGTCAAGGTGTATGAAAGTGCTTCACTGTCAACACTGTTAAGTTGAATACCTATTCCTTATCCTTTTACAATTTCTGTCTAATTTTCATTCCTCTTGTGCGTATTTTTTTGGATTGTTCGGTCTTTAAAACAATACCAATGACATTATCTTTGAACTGGTATATTCTACTTTTTCTTTGTATATCCGTACACTTGTCTAGAAAGTCAGTTGGATTTCAGTAAAAATCAACTATTTTGTTTATTTATAAATTTAATTATTGACATTGTTATTACTTGTGTATAAAATAGTATTATATCTTGTATTCTATTTACGTATTAATTGTCTATAACTAATTGGGTTTATTAATAATTAGGTTTCAAATTAATTACTAACTTCATTAAGGGACCATTTGATGTAAATATTAGAGAATAAATGATGATGCTTAGATGGTTTTGATTTAATTGTCTAAGTTTACTACACAGTAGGAGTTGTTTCGATTTTCTATTTAAATTGTTTGCATAGTATTTTTTTTAATGCTTCTTTGGTTTTCTCGACTTATTACTTTATTATTATTGTGATGGACAGATCATCAACATATACTCTAGCACAGATGCGCATTTGTCCAAGTTGCTGTACCTGCATAAGCACAATCAGACGAAATAAGGAAAAAGAATGGCAAGATGGATCGGATTAGTATAGTGATAGTGATAATGAGAAAGATCAAAATGCTGAGGATATAGTTTAGAAACACAGAATGGTGAGGCATTTAGAAAGGAATAGTGTGCTTCTAGATCAAGATCGAGAGGAAGATAGCGAGTAAATGCGTTTATACTATTATGAGGGATTGCGGTCCATATCACTCTAAGTCTTCAACTATTGATTGTAGTTATCTCTAGAATCCCAACCAGATAGTCTGCATCTACCAACATGGCTCATACCAACTGTTCGTGACTTGATGGACTGGCACCACATTTTAGTTTAGCCACCACTAGCTTTCTTTCAACTTACTCCCATACTAGCAAATATCGTACGCTGATGTAGGGGTGATTGGCCATATATAGCGTACATCCTGACCACTTCAGTCGATGATGGTTTACAATCTCATCAACTCCTTTGCGCTTCATCAATAAATCAGAAACAAAATCAACAAAAAAGGTAAAGAATTAAGTGGAGAATTGAAAAAATATATACATATATTCCAGGGAATGTAAATAGACAGCACTGAAATATTGAAAAGTTAAACAGAAATTCAACTTCTCACCACTATTAGATACTTTTATGGTAAATTTATTAGAAATATGTTGACTAAATTTTTAAAACGGTCCAAGATCCCATGATTATTATTTTCACATTTTATCAGATATGAGTTTCGAAATTCAGTTATTATTATTATTATTATTATTATTATTATTATTATTATTATTATTATTATCCTTGTTCCTCACAACACCTTAAATAATCACTGGGAGAATTATGTTTTATTCTTTTTTCAACAGTGTCTTCCGCAACCTCTTGAATCCAGCTTATCTCTTCCACCTGCAAATAATCCTAAAGTTTTAGCTGCTATGGATAACTCATCCTTGAATCTATCGTCGAGTCAGTTGGTGATGACGCCCAGTGATTCTAACGAGAATGATGCTCATCATCAACGACAACAACTTGAAAAATTAGAAGATACTCGTTACCCGCCTCAAATACAACTTGGTCGTTATGTTATAACTACTTGGTATTCAGCTCCTTATCCTTCGGAATATGCTAGGTTAGTTAAGAAAGCCTATTTTTGAAGTACTTTGAAATGTAATACAACAATGTTGAAATTTAAATCAAAGGGATTGCATTGGTATTTTGTGTAATGGGAAGAAGAGTAGCTATCCGTAAAGTATGTCGAATAAGAGCGCCTACATATTATGTAGTAAAGAGGATACAACATATCGGTGCAGTGTTACGATACCGTAACTTTTGATATGAAAAGGCTACAGTTCACTAATTATTGTTTTCTTTTAAATTTCTTCCAACTGGTAACATTAAGTGAACAGGATTGATGCGAAGTTCACGACTGTATGTTAGATCGCATAATCCGTCTATAAGATCATGGAAGTGATTGTATGTAGATATTTTCAAGTGTGTTTTCAACGCCACTGACTATCTCATTCTTTCATAATCGGTATGGTGATATAAGTTTGAGGTTCAAGTTAGTCAGTTATAAGTAATGTCAAAACTGGCACATGTACACATCAGTTCAAGTTGCCACATGACATCAGCAAAGCGGGATGCCATCTAACTCAACATGGTTTAAAAGCTATTGACTTTACTATACGATAATCTAGATGATTTTGTTCATGAATATGTTACTATTTCTTGCAGATACCTGAACATGTAGCGTAACATTTAGATCATTTGTTAGTTAAATTTAAATGAGTTCATTATACCGTAAAACAATCTTTTGCGAGTAAATGAATGAAATGGAGTCTAGTGTTTGACTGTTGTTATATATATATGCGTGTATAAGTAAAATAATGTATTTCAACTTATTGATTTCATATTTTTTTTTGTCATTTCAGTTCATTTTGTCGTAGTAGTAGTAGTAGTATTAGGACACATGATTTTATTTTGGTCATTTTGACCTTACTTTGGGATAGATAGGTAGTTAGTTAGTTAAGTGTATTGAACTTTTAATCGACCTGTATTTATATATATGTATAGTTTTCGGATAATATAACTGAAATGAATTATGTTAGAGTTAGCAAAATTAATCAAAATGCTTTTATACTAAAATTTGGACACAATTATCTTAATTTTTGTGTATATTTTAATCTTGTTTATTAATTATTATGTATAATAGCTTATTTTGAGATTTTTCTAAGATTTAGTTGAACACATAAACGTTGGTTGGCACAAGGGAGCACCAAATACATATGCACCACACATTAACAATGAACCCAGTATTAGTTATCATTGCTTTGTGTGAGGGCTGTGATTATGCCCGGGTGCCCAAACTGGGGTTATGAGATAGATTTCCTAAAGTTCCAATTAGAAACCATGACAGCCAAATAGTACACATCGTGATACATATTTTTTTTACTGCTAATTTTCGTTGCCTGCTTCGAATTTGTTAACCGAGCAGATCAGTTGCTTTTACTGAGATGTAATTTAATAAATGTGACAACTATTGAAACTATCAACGTAACGTGAAGATCAACAGTCAGTCATAAGCATCCTAGTATCAGACTCATGGATATCGTTTCAAGTTGTCACTTTATATCAGCAATGTGAGGTGAAATTACCAAGATATACGCCAAAGTCACAGAAGTAGTGTTAGTATCATTTTTTAGTAGAGAAGATTAAGCAAAATAATGTAATTTGGGAGAAAAAAATGTTGAATTTTCATTCTAAGACAAAGAATGAATGCATCTACACCATTGCAATCAACTTCCAGCTATATCGTCCAACGTCTCCAGTCATTAGTCACGACAGTCACACCGGCCCTAACGTGATAGTTTGCACCTACCAACATTGTTCAGACAAGCCCTTAATGACTTCATGGACTTGATGCTAGGAACAACACCTAGGCAGAACTATTCATCTGTAATAGTAGACTGATGTTAAAGTATTAAATAATTTATGGTATTAATACATAGAAATACCCTTAGTTGATTTGTATTTTGAGATGTCTGGGTTTTAAAATAATGATTACAATCCAATAAATCATCTTTAACATGCTCTCTTACATGGATTGAAAGTTTCCAGCTCCTTTCTTCGATATATAAGTTGTCGGAAGAGTTTTCTCTTCTAATGCTATACTACAGTTAACGATGTTGTCCACTATTTAGTTTTAGATATGTTTTTTTCTTAACTTTTGTTGATTCATGTAAATATAAAAAGTCATAGATTGTATACTTGTGTTTACGAATGTATCATTCGTTTTTGCATTTAAAATTTACATAAATATGTTATTTGTTTTGTCTTGTTTCCATTAGGCTTACGTTGTTGTATATATGTGAATTTTGTTTGAAGTATATCAAAACTCGCAATGTCTACTTAAGGCATATTGTAAGTTTTATCCTTGGGCCTTTTTAATTGTTTGATCTTTCTTTCTGGAGCTCTAAAGTTTGTGTCCAATTGTTCAAAATCTTGGTACTGAGGGTACCCGACCGTTGTTGCTACCTTGACGTGGTGGTCGGGCTTGCCTATCGTGATGAAGCAACCGAGCTATACTGGCTGGAACAACCGTTCCTCAAGGTCCTACCATGTCAGACAGGTCGGTTGAAGAGCGGTAAGACTAAAAGCAACAAACCCAAGGTCCGAAGGCGAAGTCGTACTGCTGACTGTACAGAGGTGTGACAGCAGTAAGGTGTTTCCTTCAGACAACCAGCATGACAGCGATGCTGCCTTCCCACAAGGAGGGGTGGGGTTAGAAAAGGTCGACCCTAAAAATGCACACCTCGCCTTATCCCACGGATATCCGTCTCCGGCGGTAAGGTCTCAATAAGTACGGAGCTAACACAAAAATTACCCATAACAAGGTCGTGTGTGACCGACCTCAAGCAGTTGTCCCTTGGGCACTGCGGTCACGCTCTCAGGTCACTAAGACCACCTCTAATCCAATTTCCTTTTCAGGTACCTCCAGAACAACCCTTCCACGGTGTGGGCAACCGGGAAGTGATAACCGCCCTCATACTTCTAACAGCACTCAAGACCACTGTATTCATAATCAACCTCCCTCTTCAATTCCTATTATTCCTCCTACATCGACTTTCAACTCTAAATTTCCTCTCTCGGCTTCCACCTCAAGTGTCACCATAGCCAACGATTCTAGTGCGCAAAACACTGTCCCAGGTCTACTGAAACCTCGCTCCAAACTACACATTGGAGCCTTCAACGTACGCACCCTATGTCAAATCGGTCAGCAGGCTTCCTTGGCTAAAACCCTAGAGTCTCTTTCCATTGATGTATGCTGTGTCTCCGAAACACGCATACAGGATTCCAGTGTGGTCATTCACTTGACCTCACCTCGGCAAGACGGAGAGCCAACGAGATACACCCTTCGTGTATCTGGTGACCCGATGGCAAGTTCTCGTGGACTGGCAGGTGTAGGCATAGCACTAAGCATGAGGGCCGAACAAGCACTGCTAGAGTGGATCCCCGTCAACAGTCGTCTATGTGCTGTTCGGCTGAACGGCTACGTAAGAACTCGGAAGGATAGGGACACACGTCGTTGCCTTTTTGTCGTTTCTGCCTACGCTCCCACTGACTGCAGCTCAGATGAAGTGAAAGATGAATTTTACAGAAAGCTATCCGAACTTCTTCAGAAAGCTAAACGCTCAGACATAGTACTCGTAGCAGGTGATTTTAATGCTCAGATAGGCAGTTTAAACCAAACAGAAAGGCATTTAGGTGGATATTTTAGTATTCCGACACAGCGAACAGATAATGGTGATCGTCTGCTGCAGCTATGCTCAGACAATCGTTTATTTTTAGCAAACACAAATTTTAAGCATAAGGAGAGACATCGTCTAACATGGCGACCCCCTACACCAAACCAACGATGGACTCAAATAGACCATATTGCCATCAGTCATCGTTGGAGAGGGTCGGTAGAAGATTGTCGCTCATTCTGGAGTACCTGCTTGGACTCCGACCATGCCCTAATACGGGCACGCATCTGCTTGCGCCTCACTGGACGCAAAAAAGCCACATTAAAAAGACCCGTTAGAACTGAGTTGAGTAACGAGAAAACCAAAAGTAGGTTCCAGGAACAACTGAGGTCACACTTAGGTAGTTGTGAAGACGAGGCTGACCCAGATGTTGCTTGGAAGGGCATACAATCAGCTGTGGAAACAGCAGTGACATCTATTAGTGACTTAAACCACAGAGTTACAAGGAACCAGTGGATTTCTTCAAGGTCTGTCACACTGATGGATTCTCGCAAACTCGTCCCATCAGGTTCTGAACATGATGAAGAGCGTAAACAAATCAGATCTAGGTTAAGAAAAAGTCTAAGGAACGACCGTGAGCAGTGGTGGGTAACGAAAGCAAAAGAGATGGAAAAGGCGGCGACTATAGGGAACACAAGACAGCTTTACAGACTAATAAAAGAAACTGGAATTAATAAGTCAAGTGTAAGTGAGATTATTTCGGAAAAAGATGATACTCTCATCTGCTCCCAGTCCAGACGTTTAGAACGATGGGCGGAACATTTTAGAGAACAGTTCAGCTGGCCTTCAGCTACTCTACAACTACCCTCCATTCCCAGACAATGTGAATGGAACATTGAAGTAGGTCCCCCAACTCTTGCTGAAGTTGAGAAGGCTATAGTTAATCTGAAACGAGGAAGGGCAGCTGGTCCAGATGGATTGGCTCCAGAGGTCTTTAAGGATGGTGGTCCAATTTTAGCGATTAGGTTGACTAATATTTTAGCTAAGATCTGGGAATTAGACGTTATCCCATCTGACTGGTCGCAATCACTTATCGTCCCAATATATAAGAAAGGGTCAAAATCATCCTGTGACAACCACAGAGGGATTAGTTTAACAAACATAGTATCTAAAATACTGGCCTCGATAATTATCAAACGCCTAACTAAGACTCGTGAACTACAAACACGAGAGAACCAAGCTGGCTTTAGACCTGGTCGTGGCTGCATCGACCACATATTCACCATTCGTCAGGTTCTAGAACACAGGCATACCTATCGGCGTCCGACGATGGTGGTCTTTCTTGACTTAAAAGCAGCATTTGACTCTGTAGACCGCGAGACTCTGTGGCAGTGTCTGTCATTGAAAGGCGTACCTCAGAAGTACATAAACCTTGTGAAGGCTCTTTACTCGAACACTACTAGTCGAGTCAGGGCTTATGGCGAACTGTCATCTACTTTTGCAACCTCAAGTGGTGTCCGTCAAGGCTGCCCACTTTCTCCATTTTTGTTTAACTTCATCATAGACCTATTGATGGAAATAACACTCTCGTCGACTGAATTCTCGGGTATTGATCTCCTTCCAGGAGGTCCACTTATCGACTTAGAATACGCAGATGACATAGTCCTGTTTGGTGAAGACGCTGACAAAATGCAGAGTCTTCTGGTAGCACTAAGCAACAATGCCAGAATGTTTGGGATGCGCTTCTCTCCCTCTAAATGCAAGTTGTTGCTTCAGGACTGGTCTGCGTCAACACCTGAACTAAGGATAGGGAGTGAAGTAGTCGAACGCGTTGACAACTTCACTTATCTTGGAAGTCTGATCAGCCCTAATGGGTTGGTGTCTGACGAAATCTCAGCACGGATTCGTAAAGCTCGTTTGGCTTTTGCCAACTTACGTCACCTTTGGCGGAGGCGAGATATCCGTCTATCAATAAAAGGACGAGTATACTGCGCGGCAGTCCGTTCTGTTTTAATTTACGGCAGCGAAACATGGCCCTTAAGAGTAGAAGACACCCGTAAGCTACTAGTATTTGACCACAGATGCCTTAGAAATATTGCTGGCATCTGCTGGGATCACCGGGTAAGTAATAGTGAGGTTAGACGCAGGGTATTAGGGAATGATGGTAAATCAGTTGATGAGGTTATGAATCTTCATCGACTGAGATGGTTGGGCCACGTATTACGTATGCCTGAACACCGATTACCACGACGTGCAATGCTAACCGGTGTAGGGGATGGTTGGAAGAAAGTTAGGGGCGGCCAAACCAAAACGTGGCATCAGTGCCTGAAGTCACTAACTTCTAGTCTGAGCCATGTTGGTAGATGCAGACTACTTGGTTGGGGTCCGCGTGACTTTCGTAACCAATGGTTGGAGACTCTTGGTGACATGGCTCAGAATCGATCACAATGGCGTCGGTGTATACACTCCCTGTCTTCCCTTAAACTAAGAGATTAAAATCACTTCACATCTTTCTTTCTACGAACTAATTCTTTCTTCCTATACTATATCCTTATTGCAATCCTCCTATATATTACCACCTTTGACCTAACCACTTTATGAATCCGGTGTTCATCTTGCTGTGCTAATGAGGTATGGCAACCTGGACCGATGCACATATGTGCCTGGTCCTACGTTGTAGCTGACTGACTGACTGACTGAGGGTATGATTTATCTGTTTTTTTAATCGCTAATTATTATCCGGCCTCTAGACTTGTGACAGTTCTAGCTTTCATGATTTGGAAAAAGTGAATGATTCGTTTTCTAGCTTATATTAATGAAATTAACTTATTTAAAAAGTATTTGAGTATAAGTCGCACCCTAAGTGTGGCTAATAATGTGGTGTATGCTACTTATGTCGGCAGACATAAGTAGTATCTAACACCAATCAGAAGCGGAATGCATGGCAGCAGACGGCTAATAAGATCGAATTGAAGAAAACAGAGAGGAATTGTGAGTTAGAAAAATCATACAGAATGCGAAGGACAATTGATGGGCGATTTGCAGAGGAAACATTTGATGTATGGTTCTTATTCCGTAACTTTGTATTAAATAATAAATTGGTTGTCCCCCATTAGTTCTCATTCACTAAAGTGATATTATCCGATTATTCAAACCGAAATAAGTTGAACAGTATTCAAACTAGCGACTTGGTGGCTGAAGGTAAAAGGTCTTATATATATATATATATATATATATATATATATATATATATATATATATATATATATATATATATATATATATATATATAATGCTGTATCGGTTCAAGTCGCGACATTTCAATTTAGTTCGGTGAACAAGAGATCTAACTGAACAAAATGTATTGATAATAATTTTAACGGAAAAAGCAATATTGGTGAACATAATTTACAACGAACGACTTAAATTACACACTGTTAAGTATTGAACAACGCTACGTGCTTGTTTAAATTTAATCTCAATTGCCAATTATTGTGTTGGAGGCTTAAATTGTCTTTTCATTAAATTGTCGAATAGACATCACCTATCAAAAGAATGAGTTACAAGTGTCTTGAACATTAGTCTCAATAAACATACTTCTTTTAATTAGGGTTCGTGTGCTGAAGACCTGGGGAAATTAGGATAATCTTAGAGTTGAATGTGGTTTCGTGATTATTTATTTATTTAAGTATAAATATTGGTACAAGGAGGCACCAGATACTTGTGCGCCACACATGCCATTCGGTTTCTGTGAGATCTGGAATACTTCCCGGGCGCTCGAACCGAGACAAGTGATTTTTTTAGGACACTCCTTGAGAACTTGACGTAGAGACGTTCCACATGGAAGTGGAGCAACATAATGAGATGCAGTCCCATGGTAGTCGATGACCAACAGTAGGTTCATACTCCATTTGTTCCTTCAGAATACTAGAGCCCATGTGTACTATTGGTTTGGAATCAAAATTTCTCAACTCCCTTAGGTAAATACTCCATATCTACCAACCTGGTGGATCAGATTCTGTAAACTTCACTCACCTACTGAAGTTTCACTGCTTGATATTGATGCATCATTTAACCCGGCTGATCGAACAATCTTAATAAAGTTTCACTAAAAGGCATACCAAAGAAGTACATAAATCTTGTGAAAAGTCTTTATTTCAAACACTACTGATCAAGTTACACCACAAGTTTCAAACAATAACCAGTGAAGAATATTGTAACAGCTTTACAAATTTAATAACTTACCTTAACTGATATGAATGCAAGTGTTTATCGAAATCTTGCATTTTCCAATCAATGTCTTTTTTGTGTGCTTTTTGATAAGTCTTGCGAAATGAACGCTATATCCGTTTCCCAAGCTATTCTGTAACACCCAAGCTAGAACTATACAGCGACCTGAACACAAGAGAGAAGACGCAAAGTATGCGAGAAATACTTTACTCCAAGGTTCGTTTTTGTACAGAAAACACGGGTATTTATAGATGTTAACATTTGTTAAATCAACATCATATTTTAGCCAATCCACTAAAAGACATATTATTCTACTGACCAATAGTAGCACGCCACGTTGACATTCTAGAAAGCTCCATCATACTCTTTTTCATGGAGTTTTATTCTCAGAGAACAAAACTCCATCAAAATCATCCACCTGAGCTACAAATCTTCTCCACCATCCATCATGCTGTGATTGGCTAGGACTTTACGGCTCCTTTTTGGACCTCTGGAGGCTCCGTTGCAGTTCTCGGAAAGCCGACTCAACAGTTTTTTCTCCTCTTTTTGTATCATTTTATTCAATTATCATTTATGTATTATTAGTAATCACTTGTTGTTTTCTTTTTCTTTTCTTTTTTTCACTAAAGGAAAAATGTCCATATAGTTTTCCACCTGGTAATGAAATATATCGTTGTAAAAATATTTCAGTATTTGAAGTTGATGGTTATACTTCACGTTTATATTGTCAACAATTATGTCTTTTAGCTAAATTATTTTTAGATCATAAAACATTATATTATGATGTTGAACCATTTCTATTCTATGTTGTTACAATCCATAATAATGCTACAGATGAACAAGAACATAATGAAAAATCTAATCACCATAATAATAATAATGATAATGAACGATGCTTTCATTTAGTTGGTTATTTCTCTAAAGAGAAACGTTCTGTACAAAAGTACAATTTAAGTTGTATTCTAGTCTTACCTCCATATCAGAAACAAGCATATGGAAGATTTTTAATTGATTTCAGTAAGTTTGATTTTTTTCTTTTTCTTCTCTCTCTCCCCCCTGTGTGTGTGTGTGCGTTTTATTTTGTTTACTCAGCAATTATGTTTTGGTAATTCTTAATATTATTTATTACTATTGTTCTGTTGTCGATTTCTTCACTGTGTTTATACAGTATACTTTTATGAATGTTTTTGTTGTTGTTGACGGAATTGCTTTTGTAAAGTGAATTTGAAATAGGTAAAATGGGTATGTATAAAAGTCAATTATAATCAATGAACACCCTAACTGAATTTCTTACGTCAATATTTAATAACAATGGTATATAAAGATAGTCGACAAATTTAAGTTAATTGGTGAAATACATAAAAACTAAACCAATAGAATAGAATTTAGTGGATAATGTGATATGTTTAGTTAAATTGTGAATGGTAAACCAGTATAATATGTAATGAAACTGTTAGTGGAATCGAATAACTGTTATGTATTTAACAGATATTCAGAGACACATAAACTTGAAATTCCACACAATGATCGCTAGTGGTGAAAGCAACACAGAGATGAAGATGACCTTAATAACAGATACGATGGGTTTTTTTATGATTTAAATCATGAACTGATTTTATCTAGATTAACTTTAAAAAAACCTGGAAGCATTAGAAAACCATTTCATTCTAGCTTGAGATTCCTCAGAAGTGCACAATCACAACGCCGCTTCAGGTAATCGAAACCAGGACCTTCGCGAATCCTTGACCCCTAAACCACTGAGTCGATATCCAACGGTGTTTATGCTTAATTTCAATCAGTTCAAAATATTGTGCAACTCCTATCCATTCCATGCGGTAGAGATAACTGTACCACATCCGACATGGTTGGACTCTATTGGTCATGACTTCGCATTAGAACTCATTAATTAGTGAGCACATGATTATTATTATTATAAGTGTTAAGCAAACTTTTAAAATTGATAAGCATGTGGAAAATCCTTCGAACTGAAAAGTAATACATAGGAACTAAAAGTCACTGGACTATAGTTGAAGAACTTTGAGTGAGCTTTATATAGACTGTCTGCAAATAATGTGTAACTTTTTTTCAAGATATAATTATCTTTGTGACAATTAGATGTCTATCTTGATATTTAAAGTAAGTTGTTAACTTTAAATTGTTTTTCCTCTCAATTGTGTATATACAAATCTGATTTCTAATCCTAGTTTTGTTTACACATTGGCTAACCCGTTCTGTCTGGTTGATATTCATTCACACTTTTGGGAATTGTTAATTGTTTGCACACTTAAAATGGAAGTACGTGTACTCGAAAGCTTACTTCATCAGTTAAGAAATGTTATAAAACTTCACATCTTATCTTACGGATCACCTTAGTGATTGTTACTAATTTTACATATACGTTATCTTAAAAATGTTTTTTTTTAACAATTTGTCATAGGTTTCCTATTGTCCCGTATTGAAGGCCAACCGGGTTCACCTGAAAAACCACTATCTCAACTTGGCAATCTTTCATATCAGTCGTATTGGCGATCAAAAGTTCTACCATTTCTTTTATGTTCTATGAAAAATTGTAAATTATTAAATTCAACGCTGTCTAATCATGAAACAGACTCGGATTGTTTGGCAAATCCTGTTGGATCTATTGGGTTTCGTGATTTTGTCATTACCATTCATGAAATTAGCTCTACTACTGGAATAGATCCACATGATGTAGCCAGTACTATTCAACAGTTGGCTACAACAATTACATTAAGTGCAGATGGAAGGTAATAATTCCTTGTTATTATTATTATTATTATTATTATTATTATTATTTTCAACTGGTTCCAGTCTTTTTAAAAAATTTGATTGGGATTAGTGGTTTAAGCTAAGATAAAAACCTTACTCCGTCTTATGTATAGCGTCGAATGCCTTATCTTGCTATTGTTTTTATTGATAAATATACAACCACTTTCTAATTTTCAAAATGAAACTTTTCTTGATAGTTACTAATTTAATCCTAGTCAGTCGAAGGTGTTTTATGAAGATTGGTTCAATATTTGGGACGTATTCGTCGTAGATTGATACCAGCCGAGGTACTTATATTTTTTGCACGAAAGCATTCTTTCAGTATGAAATAAGGTCATATATGTTATTTACCAAACATATTGCTAAGACATCTTTAGTGAATTTCAACGTTAATTACATGATAAGCAAAAATAGATGGTAACTAGCAGGGGAATGCAGGACGCGCATTTCGTTTTCTTCTGGACTGAGCCATCATCCATCTTTGGTTGTAATGCTTTTGATTTAAGGCAGTATCGAGGCAATCCTCACAGGATGCACATATTTCATTTTAAGAAATGATCAATGTCAATCCTAAACATCAATGGGAAGAATCAAACAGCCAATACAAAAGTTAGTTAATGATATGATTAATAAGCTTATTTTATCCTTAATTAAGTAGCAGGTCAACAAAAATTTCACGTATTTTGTTCCCTTAATCAATTTATTCAAATCTTTAAAATTATAGATACTGGGTAAATTAATCATAAAAAGCGAGTGAGATCTAGTTGAAGATTTGCGTAATTGACAATATTTTTTTACAGAACAGAAAAGTTAAGGCTAACGATAGAATCAAGGGCACGCGATTGATCAGCCGTGTTTATCTACATCTGATTGTTTATGTCCTCATTGGGACCCGAACTCAGAAACCTTTAACTTCAAGCATCGAATGTGTTATCTAATGAGCTACTGAGTCCAGACAGCCGCTCACTTGTGCAACAGATATAACATATTATCATGAGAAAGCATTTGAGCTCTCCTGTTTTTGATTATCCTGACTGAATTTTAATCAACCTATGGTTCTTTTGAATAGCAGACATTTATTTATTTTATTTAAATACAAACATTGATACAAGGAGGCGCCAAACAGATGTGCACCACATAAATCATTCGATTCGTGTGAGGGATTGGATACTGTCTGGGTGCCTGAATCGAGAAAGGTGATTTTCTTAGGGGGCCACACCCGGAGCCTTCGACCTAAAGGTCTGATCCATAAGACAGTGGAGCAACGTCAGGATATGCAGTCCCATGGTAGCCGGTAACCAACGACTGGTTCACACGCCATTTGTTCCTTCAGGATACTGGATGTCATGTGTACCATTGGTTTGGAATCAGGGTTTTCCAACTCCCCTAGATGGACTCTCTCAACCCACCAACCATGTTAAGGCGCCGGACATTCGCTTTTCGTCCTCTCAATTTCGTAAACGAACACCCCGCCACGAGAAGGCAGTGAGTAGGACTTCCCTGGGAATGGTTGTCTGCACGTGGCCATTTGAGAGCATTTAGAGGAGAGCTGACTTTCCCCACTCTCGGTCGTACCGGGGCATTCGGGTGCGAATAGCAGACAGCAATTTCAAGAATTATTTCTTTAAATGACAATGAATAGTTTTTGAGTAAATATGTTGCACGGAGTTAATACATTCTGTGTTGACAGTGTCACAAAGTGTTTTTGCTTTTTTCTACCACTATTTATATGAGACTGTATTTGTTAAGCAATGTAATCTGAAAGTGTAGATCTAAACTATCAAGATATACCACTGATCAAAGACAATTTACACCAATTCAAATTGCACTTCATCAAAAGTTTAAACTGTATTTCTTTGTACATTATTGTTTTCATACTTTTGAGCTAATATTTGTTTTTACTAGTTTATTGTCATCAGTTATAACTTACGCCTGTTACCGTTTGTGGAGTAGCATAGGGCGCACACCAGCATTCTCCATCCAACTCTGTCCTAGACAATCCTTTCTAGTTGTCCTCCAATTACTAATCATCCTTTTTATGTGTGCTTCCGATTCCTGAGGCAGTGTTCTTCGGTCTTTCTCTTCTACGTTTCCCTTCAGGATTCCAAGTTAGGGCTTTCCTTGTGATGCAGTTTGACGGTTTCCGTAATATATGTCCTATCCACACCTCCAACGTTTTTTTGTAGTTTCCTCTTCAGATGGAATCTAGTTCATTCTCTCCCACAGTAGGCTGTTGCCTATTGTATCCGTCCGACGGACACTGAGTATCTTACGTGGACAATCGTTGAGAAATACTTGCACTTTTTGATGATAGTTGTGGTATTTCTCAAAGTTTCGGCTCCGTACAGTAGAACTGTCTTGACATTCATATTGAAGACTTTGACTTTGATATCGATTGACGATTATTTTGAGTTCTATATGCTTTCCAACTGTATGAATGATGTTTTAACTTTGCCAATCCTTTCCTTTACGTCTGTATCAGTCCCCCCATGTTTATGGATGTTGCTGACCAGGTATGTGAAAGTTTCCACCTGTTTCAGATCTCCATCAAGTCTGATTGCGTTGGTATTCTTCGTGTTGTATTTAAGGATCATGGTTTTTCCCTTAAGTATTTTGAAACCTACTGATGCAGAAGCTGGTGCTACACTGGATGAATATTTCACTTGTTCAATTTACATTTATTCATTGTTTACTTCTGTTGGATTTATTCACCCAGTAAACACGTTCTTTTCATTGTTTATGTCTTCCTGAATGACTCGATTCGGCACATTAGTTTGTCGAAGCAATATTTTATTACTTATATCATCTATAAGTATATTTTTCTATTTATTCAAAATTTTTTATGTTTCTCCGTTTGTGTTATCTGCATTTTAATTTACTATTATTTCTTTAATTTTTTTTCGGTACATTCTAGACCTGTAATCTGTTTTGATTTGAAATATTTATTACAACTACAAGAGAAATATGAAGAACGATCAGTTAATTGGATTCCTATTGATGAAGAATGTCTTCGTTGGTCCCCGTTAATCCATCCTCAAGTAGATTTTTTTTTGAATTTCTTTCGAATGTACATGTTTTCTTTTTCTATCTTACTGATTTCTTTTTTATAGTTTAATGCTAGTCATAGGTATTTACTAACATTTCTCAGTGGTACGTAGGGTTATGATTATGAGTAATTATCCCATTTTAGTACATCATTAATTTTCGAGATTATCAGATTGTTAAATAGTTTCTTCATCGTTTATGAAATTACCTAGAGAATATTACTTGTGTTTTACAGAAAGAAATGCTTAGATCTTAAGTTTTTCTTTCTTGGATAGTAGAATTCTACAAACTTAAATTTTTCACTTGTTCGTACACATGAAGAAGCCCTTGGATAACGCATCCGATATTGAATAAACTCGAAAAACCTTGGCGCTTATCAGAATATTTAGAAATAATTAATGGTTCTTTAGTAAAAAAAAAAAACCCACATCATTTTAGTTCAAGAAACTCACATTCAAGCTGATAAAATAGACCAGTAACAACAATCAACTCTTAGCACATGCAAACACAAAATGATCAGTTCAATGGAACCAAACGTTTAAAAAAAAATTTTGGTATTGGCCAGTAAAAGAACAGATACTCTACGATTAACCAGTGGAATACAATGAAGTAAATTATGTGGTAAATATTAGTTACTCATGAATATTACATTTATAGTGCAAAAATCTTACACCTGTCAATAAATTGTCAGATACCTGCTCTTATTCAATCGGTAATGAGGATTGGATGAGCTGAGACGATAAACGCAATCAAAATTCATTGCCATTCGTTCCTTCAGAACTCTATCGTCCGGTGATAGTCATTTATTTGCATACATATTAATACAGATAAGCACCACAATATGTTCTGGGCAGTGAAATTGTGAAGAGATAAAGAAAGGAAAGTGAGCGTAATGAAAAATCTATACATGAATATGGATAAGTAGGTGAGAGTAAAAGCATTAATATGAGAGGCCTTTTGTTTAAAACATAAATAAAATAAAACAAGAATCTTCTCAGCTAGAGAAGTTCCTCTCACTTTTATGACGAAATAAAACGAAAATTCACAGTACGATGACCAACGTCTTCTATTCTGAGCCATATCAGGTAGCATTCCATGTAACTGTGTTATGCTATCTCCAGGACCCCAACCAGGGAGTCTTTAAGGACTGACAGGTACCAATATTGTACAACTTTTTTTCATACCCTAGCACACTATGTCATAAACTAGCCACTCTTCCGCTTTTCCAACCAGTCCCACCATCGGCAAATAATGCATGATGTGTAATTCTCCAGAACGACATTTGTAAGCAGGTTGTAGTTTGTGGTATTATTAATTTCAATCACCTTTGGAACTGAATAATTTTATTTAAATCATGATTTTATTTGAACTCAGCATTTGTTTCTATGTAGACATTGCAATTCATCATGATACTAATCCTACCTTTATAAATTTTCACAGTATTCTGTCGGTTATCGATTGCTGTCGTTAGACTGTTCGATTAGTAGGTCACAAGTCTGAACCCAGGTTCACTTCATTTTCGACAACCGGGTAGTATTGTCATTACGCAATGTGTCGCTCAAAGCCGAGCGTAT
Source organism: Schistosoma mattheei (assembly GCA_944470405.2). Lineage (NCBI taxonomy): Eukaryota > Metazoa > Platyhelminthes > Trematoda > Strigeidida > Schistosomatidae > Schistosoma > Schistosoma mattheei. Next base: position 21,567,190 of record OX103948.1, on the reverse strand, counting down.
AAACCTATGGTTGTTAAGTTAAACTGTGCGAACTAATAAAGTGTTTTTTACCACCAGCATTTCATTTTTTTAATATATAGGAATTGGACATTTCAGCAGACAGTTCTGGTGGTGGTTGTGATAATTCTAATTCACAAATAGTTCATCAGAATTCATCTATCATTCCATCTGAAAATGTGGTTTCTTCAACTGTACCAAAAATGAATAGGTTCTCTCCTCAAAAACACAGAACTCAGTCAAAATCGGATAAGGCTCCTATCAACCGAGAAAATAATATTGTCAAGTCACTGGAAACAGCTCCTCGCAAACGTAGTTTACGAAGTACCTGTAACAATAGCATTCCTTCAACTGTTAACACTGATGATAATTCTTCTAACCAATCTTTGTCCAACAATGTTTCAGATAATGTAACTGATATACATTTTAGACGTCTTCGTTCTCCACCTAGTTCCACTCATTCTCTTGATAAAAACAGTGAACAAATATCTCCACTTACTACTCTATCTGAATCTATTTTCACTTATCAATCATCAAGCAGACAAAAGCACGATTCTTTAGTTGCTACGGCAAGACATGATTCTACGAATGTCAAATCAATTTCTTGTAATCCTAATAACCCCACTGATAAGCCGTTGCATAATCCACGTAAAAAAGTTTCTAAAACTAAACCGTATCCTTCGCCTTGTCGTAAGCGAAGTTTTTGTTCAGATGGTCCACGTCCTCCAGATCCACCGTCTCCCCCTCCACCTGGTTAGTTTGTCTATTGCTTTCTCTTTTTGTTCTGTTTAACATTCTCCTTATGTCCTCGTTTTTGATATACCTTGTCTATTGTCCAAATTACATATATAGTGCCTGATTTTTTTTGGTGAATTCCATTCTTTTTATGTGTATCTATAAAAACCGCTGTTAAATATCACTCAAATTACATATTTAACACACAATAATAATAATAACTTGAGACTTCACGCACTACATATTGTAGCTCATCCGCCAAATTTTTTTTGGTGTGAAATCAACAAATAGAAATACTAAACTTAGAAATGAGTTAAATCTAAAGTATGGAGTAAAAACATTCGGTACCATTGATTCTACTTTACAACTATACTATTTACGATAACCAGGATGTTAATCAACTAATATTGTAGACACATGTTTTGATGTGTTTCTGTTTCTCACAATGAAAACGTTTCCTTGGGACTGGTGTACATCATTCATTTGATTGATCTTAGGAAGCGAAGTGGCTTGGTTCATCTACCATCTACCAGTCATCTCTGAAGTAGTCCCGTCTGTCTTAGTGAGTTGGTATCTGACGAAATCTCAACACAGATTTAGAAAGGTAGCTTGACTTTTGTCAACTCGTGTCATTTGTGACGTAGGCATGATGTCCATTTGGCAAACAAAGTGGGAACAAACTGCTCAGCAGTTCGTTCTGTCCTTCTTTGTGTTTGTGAAACATGGTCTATAAAAGTAAAAAGCATCCATAGGTCGTGGGCTTTCGATCATAAGGACTGTTCGTATATTGTGCAAGGATCGAATGTGCAATGCTTTATGTACAAAGGAAACATCACGAATTAATGTATGAGGTTTTGAATTCTAATCGATGGAGGTAGTTGGGATGTGTGTTACGTATGTCTAACCTCTACCTACCTTTTGAATACAGGTACACCCAGCTGACGAATGCCAGACGGGAAGAAATGTGCCTCCTGAATTCCACTGTTAGTCACTATCCCTATCTGCTTATAATGCATGACAAATATTTTCGATTTTTCTATTCAAAGTCCTTTTTAGACAAGGTTCCTTTTTTTATGGGATAGGGTTTCTAACCTTACTTTTAAACCTCATTCAGTGTTTGGACTCGGCAGTGTGAGTAACCTTTGAAGGGCTTCATGTAGAGTTGTGTACATAACAAAGTCCTCACTGTTCGCGTTTCTGTGAAGATGTCAGTTGTTTAATACATACAACGACTTCTACATCATGTTCTTGTAGCAAACTTTGTATCACTGTGTTGTTAAAGATACTCCGTTGTATAGTTTTCCCCTTGTGAAACGTATTGTCATCTTATTGGGATTAACAGTTATGTGATTTGTACAATTTTCAGTAGGATGTTCCATATTCGACGTTAGTTTTAACCGACAAAATGTTTGAAAAAGTCTACATTTTCTATGGTTATCTTGGTACCTTATAAATTCAGTGAACTTAAAGTTGATTTTCGGAAATTTTATGTATATTAACCAATATTCATATCAGTTCACAAATTGTTCTGTTTTCTTTCTGTCTCCTCACACATTCAGGAAGTGGTAGTGGATGCACATCCACTGACAATTGTTCCATTGCTACTAGAACTCGTCGTCTGTCTTATAATGCACCACAGAAATCTTCGACAAGAAATTGCAATAATACAAATAATGCTAAAGAGACAAGTTTATTTTCAACATTTATGAATTGTTTCAATTTCTCTTACGGTATGCCTACATCTACTACTTCTGAAAGTTATGTCACTAGTATTAGTTGCAGTAGTAGTAGCAATACTTTGACGACTCTTAATAAAAATCATAGTAATTTTTCTTCATTATATAATCTGAAAGATAACTTATTCACTGCATCAGCAGGTACAGCAATACATACAAAAGGTGACAATATTTGCCCACCATCATCATCTGATTGCATAGATATGTCACCACTTCGTCCATCTTTTTCCAGTTCACCAACTACTGTGTTAGTTAGAGATGATAGTGATAGTGATTGTGTGGGAATTTTTGATGAAGAATGTCAAGGGACTAGTGAACAACGGTGTCAGTTGAATGTAAATCATCAGGTAAGAACGTTTTTGAATTCTTGTGACTTTTATTTGATATGAAATCATTTATGAAGTAAGTATTCTATGTATTAGTCCCGTTTGAGTCATATTTACTAGGAAATAAGACAAACCATAGTATCGCTAACGCAACGGAAAAAAGTCTACGCCTAACGGACCTCACTTTACCTTCTATTCAAAAAGATTTAGGAAGAGGAACAGGTGCCGATGGACTGGAAAGAAGGACACCTCATCAAGATTCCAAAGAGAGGAGATCTGAGCAAATGTGAAAACTACAGAGGCATTAAACTACTGTCAATACCAGGGAAGGTCTTCAACAGAGTGTTGCTGAACCGGATGAAGGATGCAGTAGACGCCCAACTTCGAGATCAACAAGCTGGATTCCGTAAGGATCGACCGTGCACAGACCAAATTGCAACACTACGGATCATCGTCGAACAATCAGTTGAGTGGAACTCGTCACTATACATCAACTTCATTGATTATGAAAAGGCATTTGACAGTGTGGATAGGAGGACGTTATGGAAACTTCTTCGACACTACGGAGTTCCTGAGAAGATTGTCAATATTATCCGGAACTCATACGACGGACTACAGTGCAAAGTAGTGCATGGAGGACAGCTGACAGACGCATTCCAAGTAAGGACCGGAGTCAGACAAGGCTGTTTACTCTTTCTCTCCCTCTTTCTTCTGGTGGTCGACGGGATTATGAAAACCTCGACATCTGACGGGAAGCACAGAATACAATGGACAACTCAGAATCAATTAGACGATTTGGACTTCGCAGACGACCTAGCCCTCCTATCACGTACACGCGAACAGATGCAGATGAAGACAGCCAGTGTGGCAGCAGTCTCTGCATCAGTAGGCCTCAGCATACACAAAGGGAAAACCAAGGTCCTCAAATTCAAAGCGGAGAACAGCAATCCAATCACTCTTGATGGCGAAACTCTGGAAGATGTAGAATCCTTCACATTCCTAGGAAGCATCATCGATGAACAAGGAGGTTCAGATGCAGACGTAAAGGCGAGGATCGGCAAAGCAAGGGTCGCATTCCTTCAATTGAAGAACATATAGAACTCAAAACAACTTTCAACCAATATCAAAGTGAGAATCTTCAATACGAACGTCAAGGCAGTTCTACTGTATGGAGCCGAAACTTGGAGAACTACAACAATCTCCATCAAGTAGGTACAAGTATTTATAAATAGCTGTCTACGCAAGATACTCAACATCCATTGGCCGGATACCATAAGCAACAGCCTTCTATGGGAAAGAACAAATCAGCTTCCAGCTGAAGAAGAAATTAGGAAAAGACGGTCGAAATGGATAGGACATACACTACGCAAATCGTCAAACTGCATCACGAGACAAGTCCTAACTTGGAATCCTGAAGGGAAGCGAAAAAGAGGAAGGCCAAAGAACACATTGCGTCGGATTATAGAAGCAGATATGAAAACGATGAATAGGAACTGGACGGAGCTGGAAAGGATTGCCGAGGACAGGGTTGGATGGAGAATGCTGGTGAGTGGCCTATGCTCCTTAACGAGGAGTAACAGGCGTAAGTAAGTAAGTAACGGACCTCACAAGAACAAAAGGAAACTCAAAAACAGAGAAAATATTGTCCTAGTTCCAGTGGACAAAGGACGCACTACAGTGATTATGGACAAAGAAGAATATATCAGGAAAGCCGAGGAATCGCTTGAGCATGAAAGTCTATACAAACCAGTCAGTTCCTTAGCCAGAAAGTCACCACCAACTTCCTTCTCGTTTGGTAGATCAGTCATCACAGCCTACAGAGGATAGAACCGTCTGATCGATGTTGCTGGAGCAGCAGACCAGTTGAACTGCTCCTCGACAAACTGACCATCGTCCAAGACGTCGGTAGATGTTCACAGATTCGTTCACTCGCACCACACTTCTTGCTGCCAGTAACTCGGATAAGTTGAGAGAGCCCCCGGCAGTTACCAGATACAGCTGCTGTTTTTAATTCGTTAGCACGCTCCGACCATCAGGCTTCTCAGTCCTTACACAAGCTTTGCCCAATTTTATTATGTAACAGTTTCCGTTTGTGATCAGACTCACGGTCACCCAGAGTTGACTGACGGGCTTCAATGAGTTGTAGGGAGCCAGAAACAACCCAGTGCTTATAAGTGGACGTGTCGCGAAGCCGCAAGCGACTTTACTCGCCATTTTTCTGTCACCATGCAATTGCAACCAATGCTCCTCGATACTTATCGGTGGAATGTTAGATAGCATTGTACTTAGCTCGGTTTGATATTTAGTTGCAACAGAAGCTGCAACCAATTCGCTGACATTGATTGTTTAGGACGATGAATTTGTTGACCACTGAAACTTAAGGTAAGATTAGCGTAAACAAGGGCATGTTCAGAGTCCAGATAGGTACTCCAAAAGGAACGGCAGTCTTGTACACAACCACACTAGCCTTAGCTGATCGCGATGTGATCACTCTTAGATGCAGAGGAAGGACAACAGGTGGCGCATCGGCGATCACTGTGTCGGTAGCTAGTGCTAGCCAGAAACAGGTTGTGGTCTGTGCACAGTTGAAGTAGACAGTCCCCGTTATCTGACCTGCGACCAACAAATCCCTATCTGCCACCTACACAACTCTCTTTCTTGCCTAGACGCCTGACCTGAACATTCAAGTGTCTGCCTAGTATTACAATATCTGTCGCCTGCACTTTCTGTGGAAAAACTTTTAACTGGTCATAAAACTCATTCTTGATTACATCTGGGCTGCAATTTTTTGAAGCATGTGCGGAGATGACGAAAAGATATCGTTTCTGACACCGGAAATCACAAATTAACTAGTCAATAATCCATATCTGCCTATTCACGCTCAGTGACTAATCACATGTACTTTCATTAGCACCACATACCTATCCTACTTCAATCTTATCAATTCGATTCAATAAATTAACTGTAAAATCATAGTAAACTATTCTTTACTCTTAAAAGTTAACTTGGTTCGACAGCCTTTATATTCTGTTCATTGTTCTATAAAAGTGTATTTCACTAATTTTCGTCAACTGATTTTCTTCCCTTTTATGTTATGAACTCTTCTGCAAATCGATAGAGTGACGGAAGATATTCAAGCTTTGACAGCACAATCGTTATTATTTTCAAAACTTAAAATATACCTATTCTAACGAGTTTAAGCATTAATAATACACAATATATTTGGTGTGAATACAATTTACAGACGACCTTTGAGCAACGCTAAAGTGACCCTGAGGATGTCCACCTACTAACTAGGAATGAACGAGGGTTATAAAGAAGTGTGGGGAATTATAATTTTGATTTACAGTTAATGATTAGAGCTATGCACTAGATTTAGGGTTTTCATCACAAACTGACAATCTAAAATGCCAAAACGCTATTTTGTCAAACGTATAAATGAATTTCGTGCTAAAATCCAAGGCCTGTTATCCTGAAGCTGATTGGTTCGTCCATGAATTATAGTCTCGTCATATATATATATATATATATATATATATATATATATATATATATATATATAACTTTGTTCGAGTCTATGGGTGAATATCAAGCCTAGGATTCAGGTACGCTTAGCTGACGAGTCACAAGTAAGACGAAATGAACATTCTGGATTCCACTGTTACCAACCATCTATTTGTATTTATGAATGAAAATGGGTTATTTTCATCATGGAAGATGTTAAGACTTCAGTACTGTGCATTGTAAATAAATAAATCAATAATATTTTATTTATGATCGAACGGTTAACTCTAGATCTGTTCAATAAAACTTATTAATGTATGATTGTTGATAATATGTACTATTTGTTTGATTCGGCCTTTTTAAGTTCTTAAATAGAGCAAGAACAAAGATTGGTGCAGAATAATATGAATTCATTTTATTTCGTTAGGTTCTCATCAGCTGCTTACAACCTAAATTATTTGAAATTCAACATTATTACAGATATTGACATATTTATACATAAGAGTGTGATGAAGGATCAATACATGTGTATGATGATGTAGCAAGCAAAGATTCAGATCGAGTTAATGAGCTCATAAAATGTTTGATTCGAATAAATAAATAAAGTTAGAGAGGGGAAGTTCTGGAACATTGAAATAGTGATTAGAACTCATGAAAATAGATTAATGGTAATAAAGAAAATATGAATTGAAATCAATCAGTTATATATGGTGTAATTTATATTTCAGAAAGAGTTGCAATAATGACGTAATAAATAAATAAATAGGAGCAAATTAATAGAAAGAGTGGGGGTTATTGTTACCAGGGTAAAGAAACATTTATTACTGTCTCTTTTTGTATACATAGATCTGGTTTTAAACGTTTGATTGCTAACGCTTCAGCGAATTTCAAAAGGTTCGAGTTTGATTGTTTGTTAATCACCTTGAAGGACTTCAGTATATCAGCTTTATGTCCTGTATCAAGGAGATGTCTTGCGCTAGCACTGTTGAATGAGTTGAATCCATTTAATCTTAAACTTTTAGGAATATGTTCTTTGAATCGGACGTAGTCTCTCCTTTCTGTTCTATCAATGTAACTGCTTTGGCAGGCACATGTGATTTCCTCGTTACAAATTCAGTAGTTAGATTACCATATCACATATCAAAACCCAAATTACAGTTTTTTCCGTAATAATTCTTTTGGTTGGCAGCTTAGATCCGTCAACTAGTTAAAGACAAGCATGATCCTATTGAAATAATCTAAATTAAGTTCTTATTGTTAGCAAAATTCTGAACAGAAACAGTTAGTTCCTTCAGTGTTTTCCAAATAAGTTAGTAATAATCGATATTTGTCATTTAGTTAATAATTATTGAAGTGGCACAGTCTCTTGCTACACTACATGATGATATAATCTATCTGCTGAAAGGAATAAATTTGCTTCAAATTCATGAAAAAGTAAGATTTGCCTTTTTAAATGATGATACATAGATTCATTTCAAAAACGTTCACTTGTCAGTTATAATTCAATTGTCTAAATCAAAGTACCTGGATTCCTGATGGTTTTTGTCCAATTTCCAGGAATAGAATATTTTACTTCTTTTTTTTTCTGACGAATTATTGATTCCTCATTTTGTTTGAGAATATCATTTTTTCCCATTTTCCCCTTGTTTTTTAATCTATAGGAGGGACAATTCATTAAAAATAATGTTGTTGATAGATTATCATCACTTAGTCCTACTTCAATTCATACACCTTCTCCACCGATGTTATCACTTGCTGATGGTTTATCAACTAATGACATTGATTTGCCAACATCATTGAATGATATAATCAGTAGTAATCACAATAATCATAATAATCATAGTGGTAATAATGATAATACTGTTTCGTTTATATCAAAACCACATCATTCTTTTGGTAATGAGTTGAATAATAGACCACCACCGTGTTTATCACTTTATGATAGTGGACTACTTGTTGTCCACTCAAAATCGAATGATTCATCTATTAATTCTCTTTCGTCGTCATCATCACCGTCATCGTCTTCTTCAGATTCAACAGCTAAAGCTGTAGATTATTCCTTGGCGAATAGCCTTCACTGTGTTCATCGTCACTATGAATTAGGTTGTACTTCAAATCGTCGTTTAACAGATCCTTCAAGAACTTCACTTAAATTCAATTCCAGTTTTAGTTTTCCTTTGTATGTTGAAACTAATCTGGATGATGATGATGATGAGGAGGAGGATGTTGTAAATACTGGTATCACTACTACTGCTACTACTTCTGTTACCACTGCGAGTAATGATCGAGATTGTTTGCTGTCATCGTTGTCGGAAACGAAAAGCCTTCGACATCAACAACATCAGCGTAATAACCGTCTAATACAACAGGATGATAATCTTATAACAACAACTTTATGCTCTGAAATCTCTGTACATTCTTTATCCGATGCTGTTATTAGCACAAACAGATCTCTTCTATTTAAAGGGTTGCGTAAATCTCTTCATAATCGAACACATCATTCTTGGCCTACATCTCCTATACATTTAAGTTCATCGTGTAAATCTGCTCCATCTAATTATAAATTTCAAAATAATGACTATACAATCCGTGTTTCTGAATCCTCATCATCGTCATCGTCCTCTTCACCCCCAATACTTTGTCGCGCTGTAAATAATTGTACACCATTAACAGCTCCTTCATTAATACCATTCAATACAACCGATAATCATAAATCTCCATTGATTGGCAGTTGTCATTCAGTAAGAAATCATCAATTGAATCATTCGCCCTTACCTCCTGTTTTAATAACCAATGATGTTAAGCCAGAAACAATATTATCACCTATTTTCAGTACTTCACTGTCAGCTCACTGGATTAATCAACATTGTGATGATATTCAGCCACCGATTTTATTACCATCAAATTCTTGTGAAACAGGTAAATTGTCCATAATCACTTTGTTGCATGTTTTTACTGATTCACTGGTTAATAACTAGTATTATGTTTTCTTTGGTCCTTTTTAGTGTTGATCGAATTTTATCGATCAAATTACTATGTGGTCATTAGTCTAAGCAACTTAACATCGTATGTACTGTGTTATGAGATGTCAGATAATGATTGTAGGAAGAACACTGTCGACTACCTCCAAACTACTTAAAAAATATATTAAAAAATACACAGAATAGTGTTAAACCTTTATTTTACTCATTATTCCATTATGCAGTTGAAAAACTTGCGTCTAGACACTCTTAGGAGTTTGTTTTAATCAACAAATGTTCAAATTCTGCAATCTAATTTGGTTCGGCCTACTGATTAGTAGTGTTTATTTATGTGATTCTCAGTTTGGATATTATTTCTTATTTTATTCATCTGACAACATTGTGATAACAAAACGGTTCATAATTGTAGCACGTTCTAAATAATAACAGATGTCAATGTAATATTTGCATATCATTTCAAATTAAATGGTTTGAAGATGATTAGGAGAAATATCTCAATCTAGGTTTTGTGTTGCTCGAAACTTTTAGCGCGGTATATCTATGATCTTCTCGGAACTAATGATTCATGAAAAATTGCCATCTATATTACCCATGTTGGGCTACATGGCCCAATAATAAATGATACAGGTTCCATTTGACGAGTGGCCAATGGTTGTGGAAACTTACATCCATAGATTTCTAGTGTTTGTCTCCAGTCATCAGATGAATGACCTTGTCAAATTAATTCTCTTAGACTGTTGGTATTGTTGGGACGAATATTAGGAGACTTGGAATATTCTGAACTATTTTCCGGATTATTATTTTTACTTACATCTCTATTTTGTAATTAGTAGATAACTTTATTGTTGCATTTCTATTTTCCACTTATTGAAAGCTTCCGGCGAACCTATTCACTGTTAATTAATTATGTACTGCTTGCTCTAATCTCTACTACTTAGGCTATAATTGCGCTTAAAGTGTGATTTCTTATTTGATGTGCTGCGTTGTCAGGGTTTTAAATATACATTTGCATACGTTTTGATTTATAGTTACATTTAGTATAATAGGGAACTAATGTCCTTCCTTCCTTCGTCGTCTGATTGGCTGTTGGGCTAGAAGGAACTTGAGGATCAATAAGCGTTGAGGACTTGGCTGTTGTTGCTCATTAGTCAGTGTGTAAATTCGTAAAATTGAAGGTCAACGACCCTACTGGTGATGTAGATAAACTAATTAAGGATTGGAATCTTGACTGAGCAATATAGCACACTATAGCGATCTAGTATCACAAGACATAACAACTGATTACACTATAGCCTAAGCAATAAAGTGCAGTCGTTATGAACTTTAAAACGTGAAATTATTTTTTACTCAATAAACAGTCATAATGAACATAGAGCCTGGAGAAAGAAGTGAGCGTTAGTCTTTTTCTATCCTACGTTAGTATGCTAAGGTCCATAATCAATTGCTCTGTGATATGATCTTTTTTCTACTGTATTTCAGAATGTTCAATTAATGCCACTGAAAACCTAACTCATGCACCTGTATCGCCTTACTCATCCTCTACCATTTCATCTACTCATATTGATTTATCGGACAATTATGCAAGTGATCATTCAACTGTGTTAACTCTTCCAATGACCGGTGAACAACAATTGCATAATAATAGTAATATAAATATGAAAAATATCGATTGTGTAGAAGATAGTTATGTTAACGGTCAATTAATGAATTATACAACAGATACCGATGGATTGACATTAATTGCATCCTATAATGGTGATGATCTTGTAAATAATCCATCCAAATCATTATCATCATTTGATAATAATTCACTCTCTTCTATGATTTCTCAAGATAGTAGTAGTGAACAAACTGTTGCAATGTGTTTATCCGATAGTTTAAGTCCACCATTTCTTGAAGATTCACAAGATTTCTTCAACGGTAACAATTTTACAGAGAAAAAACGAAATAATTTATTAAATGATAGAACCTTAACATATAATTTCAAACATAATCATCAAATGGATATTTATTCTCATCATAATAGTAATAATAGTGCTTTACGTAGTCGTCATACCTCAGAACCGAGCAAGATAATAATGATGATGGACATGGTGTGTTATTATCCCATGGGAAATTGTCGTCGATGTCATAGTCATCCGAATTTGAAATTTTGTACAAACTCATTACTGTCTGAAGTAAGAATAACACTTGAAGATGATAATGATACTACAACTATTATTACTCAGCCAGCGTTAGGTTCACCAGTCAGTCATCGATCATTATTGGAAGAACAATCTGATGATTATTTAGTGAAAGTATCCGCTGATTTGTTGAATTTACCGTTATTTTCTGAAAATATTAATATATCTAATCAACCAATGATAGCAGTTTCCAGTCAACATTACGAAAGTCTTTCATGTGTTACTCAGTCACCTATTCTTTCTTTGTGTAGTCATTCACCAGTTGTAGATGAAATATCGTCTTATGTTGTTGATAAACATGATACTAAACCTGTTGATTCAAATCATCCCTCCAAGTTGTTATCGCCTTCATCTTCTTCTTGTAGTCCGACTAATGAAAGTAACGTATTCCAGTCTTCAATCATTTCATCAAATAATCCTATCAACTTGTGTAATTGTGCACCGAATCCTTTAGACATTTGCAGTACTATGTCAACAACGGTAACAGTTACTTCATGTAACACTGATACTGATACACTATCCTACCTAAACTCTACTCAGACATCATCTAAACCGTTAAATATACAAAATATTTCGTTTCCAGAAGAAGAAATTGATTTTGTCACTGATTCAAATGTTAATTTGTCAGTTGTATCTCCGACATGTGTAACATATTCAAACAATAAACCATCAACAGTTAATTCCTTGTCATTGACATCAACAATTCCATTGTCTACAATGAGTTTATCACTGATATCTGATAGTATTGTTTCTTCTGTCATTCCAGATATTCCCAATCCTATTATTACTACCACTGTACATATAGATGTAACTCGAAATAATCCCACCATTGGTCAACATTTTTCTCCTTCAAAAAATCAATATTTGTCAGAGTATACAAGTCCTGAAAGAGAACACATTCCTGTTGTAGTATCTGATCATGAACCAGATTTCGATTCTACTGAATTAACACATATCCACCATCATCTACAATTCGAAAACAATAATCGACATGATTATATCGATAATAAAAATACGATAATTACTAAGGAATTCTTTCATACACCTTTGTCAAATCACGACGATAAAACGTTATTATGCGATACAGATGACATTTTGTCAGAATCATCAAATTTTGTTTCGCCTGATACAGATCAATTGGTTTGTGGATCAACACATTCTTATTCTAGTTCTGTTTTATCGAATATTTTAGACCAATCAGATTCTGTTATTGTCACTTCTTCTACTACCATTACTACCACTACTACTATTAATGATATTAATTTTACTAATAATCTCAGTAAATCATGTGATATGAATTTATTAAGTACCAATTATTCTGGACAACTCTCTAGTTTACCATTAATTAATATGGAAGTGTTTCCAGCGACAACTTGTAAAACAGTAGGTGTACCATCTCAGTCAAATAACTGTTGTATCAATAATATTAGTAGAGGCATTGGTAGTGTGCTGTCATCATCGTCATCTCATTTTCCTGTCATTCACCAGTCAACAGGTTTAGGAAGTTTCCCGTATGAATCTGATTTCTCTTATCAACAACAATCAAATATTTATGATTCGATACCAATGAGAATGTGTCCACAACTTAATAGTAATAGTATCCCAACACCATCATCAAGAATAACAACAAGTCGTTCTAAAACAAAACGAGATGGCAATACTAAAAAGAGCTTGAAAACTACTTGTAGACAGTCAAGGTCATGCTCTTCCATCTCTCCGGTTTCTTTATCTATTCCATGGCCAGAGGGTAATCCACTAAAATCGTCATATGCTAGACATGCATCATATCAAGTTGTACCAATTAATCAATCTACGTATAACATAACGTGCGATCAGTATAATCCATCGGATTTGTTTGGTTCGACAGGTTTCCCATCAATAACATGTCACTCTTTAACTCCTGGACAGATAGTACACACATCTCAAAATAATAATTTATCAGATTCTTATCTATGTAGAGCATCTAATACGATGGGAAACTGTGAATCACTCCGTCTTCCAACAACTTCATACTGTTACTTAACACCGATGTCTTCGTATGGTGTAAATATGAGTACACAGCAACCTTTCGACAACTGTTCCAATTTTCAAAATCCCAGTCAGTTGTGTGGAATAGATCCTGTACCCTGTTCCATGTCCGATCTACCAAATTCATGTAATCTAGAGCCTCAACTTCCACATTTATCGGTTGCACAGAATTACCAATGCATTCCATCTTCCTTTCCTTTTTCGCATCATTCAAATTCTCAGTCACTTTTACCTTCCGGAGTCAATCAGTTCATACCGGAGATGGGTAATAATAGTTCCTGTCAATCACTATCAACTACAATTAAGACAGACAGAACCCTTCATATAAATCAATTGTCATCCACTCCAGTTTATCCTGTCTATTCAGGGAATTTTTCATTTCCTCTTGTTGTAACAAGTACAGGAGATGTTCTTTCATCAAATCTTCAACTATCAACATCAACCGGTTGTACAGCTTCTCAAATCAATAATTCACTTCTAGTAAAGCCAGATTATTTTAATTATTCAGGTAATTGTAATTTAAATCAACCGTCCATTCTTCCATGTACCGAAAGAAACGTACAATCATGTAATATTGTTGACAATACTTCATCTCTTACACAATTGTCAGGTTCCTACTGTTCTGGAATTCAACAACAAACAACGTTTCAAAATACCTCCTCTGATTTCCTATCGAATATTTCGTCAAATATAAGCTCAAATCAGTTTATCATGATTAATACTACTACTACTGCAAGTAATAGTATTGTTGATGATATCACTGTTACCTCTACTCATATTCCCTATCCTGGTATACTTAGTAGTAATTGTAGAAATAATCGAAATAGTGATATTAATAGTAGTATAGGTAGACTGTCACAACATGACATTCTGCCACCAGATACAACTTTACCTTTCTCAACAATAGTCGATACATATCATCCGAAAGATGCATTGTATAATGCTAACAATAATTATTATTATTATCATTGTTCTGATAGCCAAAATAATTTATCTCTATTAGATTCACCTGTTGTTATGCAATCACCATCATTAGTTGGTTGGACTCCAACTGATTTAGTTAATAGAACAGGACATTTCACTCAAATTCCTTATCATCCAATGCCTACTTGATAATTATTGGATAGATAATGGTAATTTTCTGTTCTCTTATATGTATCTTTTTTGTTCCGATTCTTTCTTTCTTTCTCTCTCTCTCGCTATCCCACCCCCTCAACACTTTATTCGAGATTGTTAAACAAAAATATGCTTTTCATTTTATTTGCATTTTCTTCCCATTCCCTCTTTCTCATCATGTGTTTATTGTCTCAAACATTACATACATTGTTGAGTAGCTTATTCTCTAAACAAAAAAAGAAGGAAAAACAGAGAAATTTTTACACATATATTTTGTGTATGTGTGTGTGTGTATACAAGAATTATTGTCTCTTTTTTGTAGTAATAAAAAGGAACCAAATTTTCTTTTGTTTTCCCAAGATTATAATAATCTATTGTTATTTATTTATTTAATTTTTCTTAAATACTGAAGTGTATCGTTTTTTTTTTATGTACAAAGCCAATATCAATTATTCATTGTATATGAGATAACCATAATGATATAAAAGGGGATAATGTGAAATGATGAAATCATCTTTATTTATTTCAGGGAATTTTGTGGTTTGTTTGTTTGTTTGTTTTCTACATGTAAATAAATGAAAATAAATAAACAAAACAAAAAAAGAGAAAAATATAGTCATTACAATTTATCCTTGTGTTTTACATACCTTTTTTTTCTTCGTTTGTTTAAGTTGATTAATTTATTATTCAATAGATAAATTTATTGTTGTCATGTTGTTTGATGTTTATATGATTGAATGAATTCATTGCACAAAATATTCATTATTCTAAACATTATTATTAATCCTTCATTAATTTTGTATAGAATTAAGTTATTTTAGTTATTGTTCTGTTAGAGGTTTCTATCATAGTTTATTTATTTATGAAAATTCAACATAGTACATGTTTATATATTTTCAATTTTAAATCAATCCTATTGTGTTGCTATTACTTTTACTATTAGGTTGTTTAAATGGAATTAGTTAATGTGGATTTCAAAACAGTTGATGTCGTATTAGTTGAAAGATGAATTTTTTACTTATACTAGTTTAGTATACTTGTTGAAAGAAGATAGTATATTATGAAACTATTATATGTTTATCAGATGGGTCCTGGGTACGAATCTCGCAAGGAGCGAGGTCGTGGATGCGTACTACTGAGGAGTCCCACAATAGGACGAAACAGCCGTCCAGTGCTTCCAGGTTTTCCATGGTGGTCTAGCTTCAACTGACTCATGATCTTAATCATTGAAATTATTATATTTTTGTTTGATTGTAGATAAGTTTCTTTTGATTTGTAATTGCATGTTGTTTATGGATGGTGCTAATACATTAGCTATGGTGGAATAAGAAAGCATTTTAGTAGTTATACAACAAATAGAAGTATGAATTCTATTGGTTACTTTACCATTCATTAGATTTTATATAATTGGTATTTGATGGTACTTGTGTTCTTTGATCTGGTTATTGAATTATTGTCGACAGTTGGTGTTAATTTTAAAGTATATTTTATGCCTAGTCAAATTTTTAATTATATTACAACTTCCGATCGAGTTATACTGAGTCTCCTCAATCTGTACATTGACCAATTGTCTAATTCTTAAGTGTGAAGGTCAGCGTCGAATGGTGGCCTAGTAGTTAGGGGTTCCGACATTTGGTCATTAAGTCTCAGGTCCAAACCCAGCTCCGCTTATATCCTGGGACCACCGAGTAAGTAAAGCAGTTGTTAGGAAACGGGTACTAGGTAAGGATGGCAAACCAATTGAGGAAGTAGTAGAACTTCATCAGTTGAGATGGCAGGGACAAGTGTTACGTATGTCCAACCACCGACTGCCCCGAAGTACGATGTTTTATGGTGTAAGATTAGGTTTGAAGAAAGCTAGGGACGGCCAGACCAAAACATGGCACAAGTCCATGAAGTCACTGACAAGTGTATTGAGTCACGTTGGTAGGTGTAGACTTCCTTGTTGGGATTCGTGAGATGATAGAAACCGATGGTTAGAGACTCTGAATGACATGGCTCAAAATCGTTTGCGATGGCACAGGTGCATACACTCTTTGTGTTCTCCCAAATTTTAATCTCCTGATTCCTCCTTGTCTCTTTTTTGTCTTCATAAATTCATTTCACTGTATTATGCTCTTTAAATAACATCTCCAAACCCTAATCTTTCCGATTACTGCTTATACTCTTACTGTTGTGGATGCGGAGGAATAGACCAATAATTATCATGTTAAGTCCAATGGTGTCCTTGGACTTTAAATGGACATTTCCTATTGGTCGGTATCTGTTCACTTGTTGAATATTGTACAAAATGTTGTTTTATATTTTATGGTACGATGTGGTATGCTTGATTGGTATATAAACAAAGTATGTTTGAAATATAATGATTCATATCTCCGAGGCTGTGACTTGTGTTCTGGACTCAACTGACTGGGCTAGACAGGGAAGCGAGACCAATCGAGACTCTAGGCCGTCCGTACGTGTTTACGTGTCATTGAATCGATCGATAAGTACTCTGCTCTAATTTTCCAGTAAAGGACACAACAATTAGCACAGGGTAAAAATCGACCCAACTTAAGTTCATAACACTTACTACCTCTACCACTACGGGATTTGGATGGACAACTGCATCTCTATGCTAATATGGTATGGCAACTCGAACTGATGTACGTACGTACGAAGTTCTACGTTGTTACTGACTGGATTACCGCTTATATCGATAGGCATCCTGAAGCTTTTCTCTTAGTGTGTTAATTATTAAAAGTATTAACGAACCAGTCAGATCTACTAGTAATGGGATATTGAGAGTGGGGCCGATTTCATTATTTTAACACAAACATTGGTACAAGACGGTAACAAATACATGTGCGAAACACAATAACACTGAGACTAGTAGTAGTTGTCATTGATTTGTGTGAGGGCAATGATACTGTCTGGACGCCCGGACCGAATAAGTGGTTTTCTTAGGGGGATACTCCTGAAGCTTTTGACCTAAAGGCCTAATCCACAAGTCAGTGGAGAGACGTAAGGAGATGCGATCCCATGCTAGCCAGTGATCAACAATAGGTTCATGCTCCATTTGTTCCTTCAGGATAATGGAGCTCATGTGCACCATTGGTTTTGAGTCAGGGCTTTCCAACTCTTAGATGGATCCTCCATATCCACTAACCCAAATAAAGCACCGGACATTCATTTTTCGAGATTTCAATTTCAAAAACATTGAGTAGGACTTCCTTGACTCTGTATATGCATGTCCATGTGAGAGTTTCTCAACAGGGAGAACTGACTCTCCTCACTCTCGACCGTACTAGGGCAATTGGAGGGAAGAAACTGAGAAAGATGTCAAGTAATAATGCTTGTTTTTACATAATTTTATTTTCTTAGACTAGATCGTCCTAAGACCACCATTGAGAACCTGGGAGCACTGTATGGTCGTTTCAACCTAGTATGGGACTCCAGGCGCACGGGAATCGAACCCAGGACTCTCGATCTCGTGCACGAACGCTTAACCTTTAGCTAATTGAGCCGACATCCAATGGCGCTAATGTCTAATTTCAAACAATCCACAATATTGTTCGACCATCTTCACTTGTCTCCGGTGGGTAATTGCCTCACACCCGACACCGATTTGCTCCACTGGTCACGGTCTCTTACTAGAACTCTCGTGAATAGTCGTGGATGCGCACTGCTAAGGAGTATCATGTTAGGACGAAACGGCCTTACAGTCCTTCCGATTTTCCAATGGTGGTCTAGCTAAGGTTTCTTTGTGATTGTCATCATGGACTTCTTGTAGAGGCAAGATTACTAAATATTTCAGACTTGTTTATTGGTTCGTTTCTGTAGCCTTGTTTGTGATTGACTGTATTCGTAGATTTCATTATCTTCATTTACTCTTGGATTAGTGTATATTGTCTTTGTTAGTCGACTTTCGGTCTTGTGATTGATTGACATCTCTATGTATATGTTGCTTCCACGAATTCTCTGATATTATTGGAGCTTACGAGAGCCTAGATTTTTATTTTATTTCTTAATCAGATTCGTCTTGATGGTCATCTTCATGCATTGATAGTATATCTTGTTGCTTCTTTGCTGATCTATGTTTATTCATGAGTACGTGAAATGGTGCCCACTTCTAATATAATGTTTCCCGCTGTTGGTATTAAGGTTTAAGCCCGGCTTTTTAACACGTCGTTTATTCACCAATCGAAATACGACTTATTGAATCTTAGTACTGTACTAAACGAATGACGTTCGACCAGTGTGAGCAGCCTAGCATCTTTATTAGTCCTTTGTTTGCCTAGCCCGTCCAGAACGCCAACAACAACTTCCACTATGCTAATCATTTATTTCAAACATACTCGTTTTATATACCAGACAAAAAGACTGCATCACATCATAAAATAGGAAATAACATTTATACATAATCAAGCCAAAATGTGGCTGTAAACATGTGAGACTGTAATCAATAAACTGAACATAACTTAAGAGCAGTAAATGGTATAATAATAATCTATAGGCCAAAATGAAGCTTATAATATGAAGAATATAGATATGTTTAATCTAGTTGCCGGACAGTTATACAACAATGAATATATATACATAGATTATATTAGTCCATTAATAGTTCTCAGAAGTTACCCGTAACTTAATCTTTATTATGATATAACAGTTGATGCAAAATATTTTATAAACGACGTTGAATTTCCTTTCATGTGGATTCTGGTCTGCATAGAATATAACTGCTTTAGTTTGTGAGCGAAATTAATGCTATATGGTTTCTTTGATATTTCTCTCATATTGTAATACATTAGTTTTCTTGGTTTCCGAAGTTGATTTTTTGACAATCTGTTGATTGGCTACGCACATTTTGATTAAGTTGTTGACGTAGCCACTTTTACGGAAGACAAACTGCAGACGAATTTTTATGTAGCGAGAGTAGTTCAATGAGTTTCGGGGCCGGTCAATAATTTATGAACGAACCAATCAGGCTTAATATAGTAGGACTTGGATTGCGGCGAGAAATTTATTAATCCATATGGACAAATGGCATTATAGCTAATGCCAGTTCTTGAAGAAAACACTAGTTCCAATAACTAACCGTAACACCAGCAGCAAATCACAAGCCTAATTCCTCACATTAATTTAAAACACTCATTTAACCCTAGGAAATAGATGGACATCTTCATGATCACCTTGGCATCTCTCAAATGTCGTCTATAGATCATAGTTTCACCAGTTTTTGTCCTTCTATATAGCATCCCTGCCTCAGCTACATTTATATATTTAGTTTCTTTCTATTCTCATCTAAATTTATAAGTAATACTGAATTTCCCTTTCTTTTCTGTCTAAACCGATACAAAGAACCTTATATTTCTGCTTTGATACTAACTAAATAATTGTCCTATATTTTATTATTATTGCAATCAATCCTCTTAATTGTTTCATGTCAAATAAATGTAATACTTGTACAACTCAATTAAATAATTTTTCGTTTGATGTGGTGTCATTTCAAGGAAGTTCATATTATTCGGAAACTAAAATAACTTGAAACATTTTGTTGGATACATGTGCTACTTATTATAATGTGAGTAGCATGAAATTTATAATTAAAATTTTAAAAATCCCTGGACAAGAATTCTGCAATCATTCTGTGTATTTTTTCAAACTATTGATACATTATTATTATTATCTACTATAGTCTATACAGTTCCAGTTCTTCTCTATTTCATTTATTACACTCAAGTATCATGCACTGGTTTTGTTGATAATTACAATTCCAAACATATCAATAACTGCATAAAATCAACAATCGTTTCTATTGACAGATAAACCATGTTAAATTTAACATTTATTAAATGTCAAAGGTAGAATAACAACTCAAGTATTACATATAATAGTCTGCAAACTGTAATAATTGTTTCGAAATTATGCTAGTAAATGATGGATAGTGGTGTAGTGAAGGAGAACACAAGTGAGGACAACCGATTTTATTTAGCACAAAATTACATAGAAAAACCACACTCAAATACTTCATTGCAAAATGTTCATTAATTGTTTCAGACTTCATTGTTCCTGCATTGCCATACCAGTTGCTTTCTGTTGCCAGACATTCTATTCCTGACTAGCGTTATATACTACTTATTTCGACATAGGTAACACACACCGCAGTAGAACAATAATAAATAACGTTGGATATAAGGTATGTTACGGGTGGTACTACAAATTTTCTGCATCGTTTTAGATAGTATACAAACAATCTGCATATATGAAGAAATATTTTATCGGAAAATTACTCAGATCTGAAGGAGTACAAAGGTTTTACATACACGTATTTCTGCTTGTAAGCTCTAATGCTCGTCTTCACTTGCTTGTTTGCTTCTGTGTGTTCAACTTGTGCCTTGACGTTTTCTGTCCTTGTTCAGCTGTTGTTGATTGCTATCTTGTTCTTCCTTTCTTTGATCCTGTCCAGTGTTTCCATTCCTTATGATGATGCTTCTTTAGGCCCAGAACCTCTTGACACGTTGAAGTTAATGCTTCCTTGATACCTTTCCAGTTGTCCTCCATAGTAGTTTCTTCTTCATTCAGTAGATCCTGCAAGGCTTGAAACCTGTTGTTGAAAGTTATCTTGAATTCATTGAGTTTGTCAGTATCTCGAAGGAAGGCTGTATTGAACCTTTGTAATGTTGTTTGTCCAGTTGTCCAGTTCTTCTTAAGCTTCAGTTTTAAATTGGCCACAACTAGGTGGTGATCTGAAGCTATGTCAGCTCCTCTCCTGGTTCTCACATCTTCCATTGTCCTTCGGAATTTTTTATTGATGCAAATATGATCTATATGGTTCTCTGTAGTGTGGTCCGGTGAGACCCAAGTAAATTAGTGTTGGCGTTTGTGTGGGAATATTGTGCTGCCAATAACCATTTTGATGAACAAGCATAAATTTGCAAATCTTTCCCCATTTTCGTTTTCTCTCCCGGTCCATGTCGTCACACGATATCTTTTAGTGACCCTTAATCTGAATTTAGTTGGATTATATGGATGAGTGTTATTGCAACATACATTTCGCTAATCCTCGTATAAAATCATCGACTTAAATCGCGCTAGTGTATAAAAATTATATAAGTCAAATACGAAAATGGATATTTGAATAGGTATATTTTGTAAACTCATTGATCTGGACAGTCAATCAGAGGAACGAAGCGAAATGACAGATATATGATGAATAGGTTAAGGAATGAACCCACATACGCTCATATAAAAGCAGTCAAGGTTGTGTTATGCCTCAAAGGGGCGCCGATTATATGACAGTGACTTATCGATCGGATCAAGGATTCAGAGACTCAATAGTCTATTCTGGTCCGTTGTCCCCAACTCTGCTAACTCGATCAAAAAGTCTGGGTAAGGTGTAGAAAGTGTATTCTACAGACAAACAGCAGATAACAAGTCAAGTCAAGCACACAAATCAAGCGTATTTATACAAATATTTACAATCGATATTGTCATGGAAGATTTTTGAACATTAATCAACAATTGACTGCTATTTGAACATTTAATCGATAGTTCATCAATTGACCTATTTGTACATTTAATCGATAGTTCATCAATTGACCTATCTGCACATTTAATCGATAAGTAAATTACAAAATTTGAGTTTTGGGGATCTATCGTCCCCAACACTCCTCCCCTTTTTAGAAGATCCGGAGTTGATATCCGGATTTTAAGTTTTCCAGGTCCATCCTCCCCCACGAAACAGTGTTGGATCCTCATATGCCCACGTTATAATTAACTTGAATTTATTTAAGACATATTTATCGCACTGAACAGAGAATTGACTGAAAGTGACTAAGTCTTGAGGCTGAACGACACTTGATATGAGGTGTTCGAAGTTTAATTCTTCTGAAATATTGTGACCAAATTTATTTGGAATCTTATTTGTAGATAATGAATCATCAAGGTAATTAGCATCTATCAAAATTGTATTAAGTTTTTGATCATCATTTGATGCATCTGACATATTTTCTGGTAAAAGAGAATCTTGATAATAAGATTTGTCAAAAACATCTGTCGCAGACTGATGAGAACCATTTGAAGCAGTTGTATTCAGTGTACTGCTCGATTTGTTTTCTGTTTCATGGGTGGTTATTGCGACAATTCTATGAGCATTTACCAGGGAGTGTGTTTGTGAGCTGGATAAGTCACCGTCTGCACATGCTGTTTTGGGGATAATGGAGTTTGAGTCCATTACCGGGCATGTTTCTGGAATGGAGAGGACTGGACCACTGGGCGAATCTTGAGTGACTGTTGTACCGTTTGAAATACGGTTTATCGGGGATTCATTGGGGCTGCAATCATTTTCCAGCTCTGTGTGCAGTTGAGAGATCAATCCATCCACTTCCGTTGCATCTCCAAAGCATGAGTGATTTAACAGCTGCGTGCGTAATTTGACTAAAAACTCCAACTGTCTTTCAAATAGCAGCTGTACTCGATCGGAAGGGAGAGTCATTTTTTTTATTCAGCACCGGTAATGAAAATTACTGTTTGATTAATGACCAATGTTGCTGAAGGACACTGATGACAAATCTGGATGCTGAAGGCTGACTTTGGATTGTTTTTTTTACCCCGTCGCCAATTGTTATGCCTCAAAGGGGCGCCGATTATATGACAGTGACTTATCGATCGGATCAAGGATTCAGAGACTCGATAGTCTATTCTGGTCCGTTGTCCCCAACTCTGCTAACTCGATCAAAAGTCTGGGTAAGGTGTAGAAAGTGTATTCTACAGACAAACAGCAGATAACAAGTCAAGTCAAGCACACAAATCAAGCGTATTTATACAAATATTTACAATCGATATTGTCATGGAAGATTTTTGAACATTAATCAACAATTGACTGCTATTTGAACATTTAATCGATAGTTCATCAATTGACCTATTTGTACATTTAATCGATAGTTCATCAATTGACCTATCTGCACATTTAATCGATAAGTAAATTACAAAATTTGAGTTTTGGGGATCTATCGTCCCCAACAGGTTGATAAGCTAATAGTTAACAAGGTCAAAATATGACTTTGCAAGAATGAATAAATTGGCCTATCCAGAGGCTATAATAAGTTGTGTAGGTTTAGCATAGTAACCGACACTACAATCTTCATACCGGGTGTTGTTCGTTCCGACTTTGGCGTTTAGATCTCCCATCAGGATGGTCAGGTCTTTACCTGAGCACTTCGCCAACGTTGATTGCAGCCTCTCGTAAAACTGATCCTTATCGTCGTCATTGCTATTATTGGTGAGTACATAACATTGAAAAACATTCGCTGTAATTCCCTCCTTTGTTTTTGAAGGATGCTTTTGATTATCCTGGACTCATGAGATTCCCATTTTATAAGTGCTTTATGTGCTTCTTTGGATAGCATCAGAATAGATCCCTGAGTGTGCGGAGCATTTTCTTCTTCGTTTCTAGAGCACAACAGCATTTCTCCCTAACCTAGTTTTTTCTGTCCAGCCTGGATCCAATGGGTTTCACTTATTTGGAGAACCACCAAGTTGTATCTGCTCATTTCCGCAGCTATTTGACTGGTCCTCCCGCTTTCCCACATTGTTCGAACATTCTATGTACCTATATTAATTGTTGCTCTAGTTGTTAGAAGGTTCATCGATCTCGTGACTTCCGAAAAATATCGGCTTTCACCATGAGACGTCATAATTGTTCTGAAAGAAGGTTCTTCAACTCGGAGGGCAGGTTTTTGATAGTTCAATTTGTTTATTCTGGTTAGTGTTTTTTAGAAAGGTTATTTTCTATGGGATAGGGTTGCTGACCCCATGCCTAACTTTCCTTCTTTATCTGGGCTTGGAACCGCCAGTAGCCCTTGAAGAGTAACTGGTGGAGTTATTTATAAAAGTTTAACCGTTATAGTCATTACCATTTTATCACAGTGAAGAATTCTCACCACAAATTATCCAATATTGCTATTGATTCCTTGTTTATCTGGATTCAACTCTTTATTATCTAGGGAACATGAATGAAAAGTCTTTCAAAAAGTAGTTAGTTGTCACTTATGGTTGTTAGTAAAGTTTTGGAACCATTCTTTCTTTTCTGCTATCTCTTTTTTCTTATTTATATGAATTCTATAATAATCTCTCCTAGTTACTGCAGAAGACAGATAAGAAAAATATGCTAAACACTGTTATGGTATTCTTCTAATCCATCAACAATTAAATTCACTATAGGTTGTGACTTGTTTACTATGAACGAAACTACTTCTATCCTCTGTTGTTTTTTTCTTGTCCTACTAACTACAGTAAAAACACTAGTGTTTTTTATGTGTAACTTCTTGATATGTACTTAGTGTAATCAATTGAAGTACAACAAATTTATCGATCATATATCAATATAATTTATTAATCAATTGATATTATAGTAGTTTAATTTTTTTGATTGAGATCATAAACCGATTTATGTTAGACCGCCATTGAAAACCTGGAAGCACTGGACGAGGATTGGTTGAGGTTAGACATTAACACCATTGGATGCCGGCTCAGTGGTCCAGTAGGTTAAGCGTTCGCACGCGAGACTGAATTCCCTGGACTCGGATCCCGCGAGGCGGGATCGTGGATGCGCACTGCCGAGGAGTCCCACAATAGGACGAAACGGCCGTCCAGTGCTTCCAGGTTTTCAATGGTGGTCTAACACCAATCGGTTCATGATCTCAATAAAAAAAACTTGACAATCTCCACAACCCCTAAACTAGTAATTTAATTGTTGAGTTCGTGAGTCAATTAAAGTTAGACCACTATGGAAAACCTGGAATGAATTAAGATATGTAAACTGACTATTTGTCATTCATAAAAATGCATTGAAATTTAATGAACAATGGTTACATTGAATAATTTACTGTAATAACATTTCAACCTAATGGATATTGATTTATTTCTTATAAATTGTAATTTGAGATTGTACATTCAGTTCAGAGATTACAACACCTTCACCATCTTCATTCTGAGCTATGAATATTCTCTATCATTTCTGTTTAGTAATACGTATGAAAAATATTAGACACTATCGTTTTACTTAGCCTTCAGGACTTCATTTATATTTTCAAGCTAAAATCTCATTGAGTACAGCTCCAAGTAGTTCTAATACTACTTTAATGCATATATATTAATTGCGTCTGTCATTAATGTAACTATAGTAACGACGGTGCAGTTCGATTAGTGTTCAACAAAATAATGATTTCTCTCAGAGTTAAACTTGATCTCACAAGGAATATCTTGTCACTAAGAGATTGTTTGTTGTTTAGCATTTGCAATGGAATGTAGGTCATTTTATATGCCCATCAGAAGACATGCTGAATGATTTCATGATAATGAATATACACCGATTCGTAATTTCATTAAATTCTGTTGCAGCTCATGTCTTTTGGTTCATACTACGTTGTTTAATCTCACAGAACACGACTAATCGATAATCAAAGATATTGAATGACAAGGCGATGTCGATCGCAGTGGAATATTCCCATTTACTCTCGCTCTCTCTGCATTTCTTATATTTAGGTTCTATTCATTTCCTTTGCTTCTCATCTTATTATTTTTCTCGCTCACTGAGTTGATGTGAAATGTAGCAGAATGGATCGATATACATCTATGACAGACTCTACATTGATTTTTACTAGATATTCATAATGAAAGTCTTCATTATTTAGTTTGACGGAATACTTAATCCTTAGAGACAATTTTAACTTCTAACCATGACATATTTTATAGTTGAATTCACGAGTCGATTTAAGCTAGATCACGATTGAAAACCTGAAAGCACTGGACGGCCGTCTCGTTCTAATATGGGACTCCTCAACAGTGCCTACTCACGACTCCATATGCGAAACTCGAACCCGGAACCTACGGGTCTCGCGCTTAACCTCTAAATCCGGCATTCAACAGTGTTAGTGTCTAACTTCATCCTACCCATGATATTGCGTGATCGTCCACCATTGTTTCCAGTGAGTAACTGCCTCACCACAGTCACGGCTTCTCACTAGAACTCTACGAAATACATCTTGAAGGCAGTCACTAGTGAGCACTTGATGATTATTATCAACATGAGGGTTTGTGGAGATTGTATCGTGAGACCGAAAATCCCGGGTTCGAGTCTCACGTGCGGGATCTTGGATGCACTCTTTTGAGAAGTCTCATACTAGAACAAGACGGTAATCCTTTACTTCCAGGTTTTCTGTGGTAGTCTAGCTTAAGTCGACTCATGAATTCCACTATTATGTTACTACAACCTCCTCAAACTCCCCATTCTGACAATGATGACATATTTATCTTGTACGTAATCTTGCTGGATATCAACTCTATATGAAATTCTGACTTAAAAGTACAAAACTATTACTGTCGTTTATGGGTTATTTTTTATCTTCTCAAGAAAACAAAACTTTTCTATCATCTACTCTAATTGTCAAAATATTGTCAGACACATTCAATACAAATAAACAGGTTCTTTTTTTATATTTAAAAAAAATGTCTAATTGAATATTGAAACATCAAAAAGCAGACAATTGATAGTTTGCCTTTAGCTAAATAATTCAATTTTCAATATTCGTCACAAAAAAGGGCTTTTTCCAAAAATCTTTTTTTTTTGGACACACATCAGAGATAAAAGATGATGTCTACGTGTGTATGTTTGTTTGTTTGTTTGTTTGTATATATGTATGTATGTGTTTGTGCTCACATATTCTAATGTAATCACAAATACATAGAGACAAAGAGATAATGGTCATATTATATAACACACTTATTTGTAATTAATTATACACAAAATAAAAAAATCCATATCCGCATATCTTTAAATTTTGATCATAGAGATAAATGATTGAATTGTGTTTGTTTAAATAAAACATTAACATAATATGTCCAATTTAAATTTATTCAAATCTATAAATGGTAATTGAAGTTTCAAATGTTCCTGTAACAGACTACTTATATATATATATAAACATACATAAACAAAATTGAAATAAATATGAATAGATAGATTTGAATAGATAGACTTCATCTTGTTCTGATTTATGATAATGTCACTTTATCTGATCTAATCGTCATCGTTTTCTTCTTCTTCTTTTATATGAATGCTGGATCGTTTCCATGTTTTATATATGTTAAATAGATTGTTAATTTTGTTATAGATTTAAAGATGTCTATGTAGATATGTAATTTTTACTCAATCGAAACACATTCTCTTTATAAATAATGAGATATTAAACTTAATTAATTATTCGAAATAATTGAACAATGAATAAAATTTAAATATTCAATGCATATTCTCAAACCGTTTAACGCTCTGGTACGGCCAAGAGTGCGGAGTGTCAGATATTTCTTTACAAATGTTCTCACAATGGCCACGTGTATGCAACCATTGCCAGGGAAGTCCTACTCACTGACTTTTTGCTGCTGGGGTGTTGTTTATGAAATTGTGAGGACGAAAAGCGAATGTTCGACGCTTTAACCAGGTTGGTGGATATGGAGGATCAACTTGGGGGAGTTGGAAAACCCTGATTCCAAACCAATGATATACATGGCGCCCCAGTATCCTAAGGAAACAGATGGCAAATGAACGTACTGTTGATCACCAGCTACCATGTAACTGAACCTCCTTATGTTGCTTTACTGCCTTGTGGATCGGACTATTAGGTCAAAGGTTAGGGGAGTGACTCCTCTAAGAAAATCATCAGCTTCAGTCTGCGCACCCGAACCTCACACAAATCGAATGATTTATGTGGCATATGTATATTTGGTGCCTCCTTGTATCAATGTCTATGTTTTTACAGAAATAAATAAATTCAATGCATAGTTTAGTTTTTATTTTATTGTTAGATGATAAAAAGAAGTTGGCAGAGTATTTTTAAACTATTTCCAAACCCCATCCATTTAGTGATATTTTCAGAGATATTGCTAGTGAATTATTTAAGAAGTGAATTTGTCGTGTGTGCTACTGATGTCGACAGATATAAGTAGTATGTATCATCAGTCGAAAGTCAAATACATGTTAGCAGAAGGTTAAAAAGATCAAAGAAAAGAAAACGAGAACAGAGAATAACTATTGTAGAAATGAAGGAACAGTGAAGTCTGAGACGATTGACTGACATTTGGAAATGAAGTATTTACTGTTTGGTTCTCAGATTTTACTAAGATGTTCTGTAATTTTGTATTCAAATAAATTCGATTGTCCCCACTTGTGTTCTCGTTCACTACAAATTTACTAAGTTGTAAACTTGACATCGGTTACTAATTAATTCTAGCCAGAACTAATGTAACAGATTAAAAGAAATGTCTAAGTAGATTCAAGTTTAAACAGTTGAAAGCAATTAATGAAAAACCTTTGACCTCTACTTGAACTCTCTTGCTATCAATTCCTATCAGTTGAATTTATGACAGTGAAATAAACGTATACATCTTCACAAATATACAATTTATACTAATATGGATCAAATGACTAGATTTCAAATTTCGATATGCTTAGCTAACTACGACTAAACATTATCAGCTCGATATAAAGACATGGATTAGCAAAGCAAGAACCACATTCCTACAATTGAACAACATATGGAACTCAAACCAACTGTCAAACAACATCAAAGTGAGGATCTTCAATACGAACGTCAAGACAGTTAGTTTTACTGTATGGAGCAGACATTTGAAGAACTACCACAACCATCATGAAGAAGGTATAAGTATTTATAAATAGTTGTCTACGTAAGATAATCATTGGACGGATATCATCAGCAACATCCTACTGTGTGAGAGGACAAACCGGCATCCAATTGAAGAGGAAATTAGGAAAAGATCCGTACTCAAGACTCCAGTGAAGAACTACAAATTAGCTCTTCATTTGTCGCTTCGGAAGGCTTATTTCAAGTACGTCTATCCGTGAACCCTGGAGCATATTAGTATGGTTTTGCTGACGTTCGTGTCGCACTAAACACTTGAGCTGAGACAGCACTGACCGATTGCATTGCCACTAACAGTCGTTTATGTGCTGTTAAATTGGAAATTTCCATCAAAATGAGAAGAAACCGGTGTCAGACACAATATCTTCTCGTCATCTCCGCACATGCTCCGAAAAATTGCAGCCCAGATGTGATCAAGAATGAGTTTTATGACCAGTTAAAAGTTTTTCCACAGAAAGTGCAGTCGACAGATATTGTAATACTAGGCAGACACTTGAATGTTCAGGTCAGGCGTCTAGGCAAGAAAGAGAGTTGTGTAGGTGGCAGATAGGGATTTGTTGGTCGCAGGTCAGATAACGGGGACTGTCTACTTCAACTGTGCACAGACCACAACCTGTTTCTGGCTAGCACTAACTACCGATACGGATTCAGATATTGGTTCCCTCTTGAATAAAGTTTGTGCGCAATTGATTTTGTGAGTTCTTGGATTATTCCTCAACTTTCCTGGTACATCCTTCCTTGTCCATAATCACTGTAGTCCATGCTTTGTCCGCTGGAACTATGAAAATGTCTTCTTTAATTCCGAGTTTCCTAAAGAATTTTTGTTCTTGTGTTGCGTTAGCAGTACTGTGGTTTATCTTATTCCCTGTTGAGTTTCTTCATTTATTTCATCAGTTTCTAGTGAAGGCTTGTGCGGCAAAGAATTCCAGTATTGAGGCGTCACTTGTATTGTAGATTAATCCTTTCCGGAGCAGGTGTTCTATGTTTGTCAGAGGTTGCTTTGACACTTTGACCAGGCTGTTGTTTGTGTCTTGTTCCGTGTGTAATTTTGAAATCTTGATTAGTTTTTTTCTTGATGGTGTTTCTTCTTTCTTTGTGCCGTATGCCTGATATCTCGATCGCTGTTGTCAGGATTGCCAAATTTTCTGATATGTGTATCCTCTCTAGTTTTCTATGGTGGTCATCCATGACATGTTGGTATATGTGGGTTCTGTAGTTTTGGAGTCCTATCTGAAGTTTTTGCTGGTGATGTCGTTCAGAATAACGATGAACGCTCCACGACCAAACCATCCAGCTCAGAGAACAAAACTTCATCTAAATCATTCACTTGACCTACAAAGCTTGTTCACCATCACAAAATAATTTGAACGTAGTACCCTTCTCGTTGTTGGAAAATGGGAAATATCTATTTTCAAAATGCGTAAATATTGCAACTAACCTATCTGTTTGGATTTGTTTTGATTAAATCATTATGAACGCAAGTGTATGCTTTCATGCGCTGTTATAATAGAGGTTACAGGTTATTTCGACTTCAAATACTGGATAACTTAAACAGAAACTCTGTAGTTCATGACAAATTTCTTTTTAAATCTATCCTTTACGGAAAATGTAAGATAAATTTAGTTGAATACAAATATCATGGATGGGATAAATAGAAAATGTAGTCGTAGCAACTAAGTTGATAGAAAATCTTAGGGGTAGGATATTGATGAAAGATATTGACTGTTAAGGATATTTGAAAATATTTTTTGAATAATTAGAATCGTAATCTATGATGAAGAATTTATAATTATAATTATTGCCGCTGAAGTGAACAAGAACACCAGTGGGAACAACCTAATATATTTGATTATTAAATTACAAAATCTTTTAGTAAAATCTGAGAACCATACAGTAAATACTTCATTAGCAAAATATCTATCCATTGTCTCACACTTTGTTGTTCCTTCGTTTTCATACCAATCACTCTTTGTTCTCATTCTCTTCTTTCCGATTTTCTCAACCTTCTGTAGCCAAACATTCCGCTTTCTGTGGTGATACATACTACTTATATCTGTCGACATCAGTAGTACACACTACACCACTGTTGATTAGTGTACTAACATTGTTTAATAAGTTCTACTGGTTAATATAAATTTCCTGTCAGTAATCAGTAGCTATCGAATATAGAATTAATCAGGTACTGAATAGTCTATAAAATAGCCGTAAATTGTAACTAAGACTAAGAACTAATAAAAAGTATCTTTCAAGATTACAATACAGAAACTTAGTTCAATAATTTAGTCACATTAGTAATCAGTTTACATTCATTTAAGTTAAGTAGCTGAGTAACAACTCAGTGAAACTTTAACAGTTAAGAATACTAAATCAATATGATGGAAGTTCTAAGCGTCAACTAGAAACAGAATCCATAAAATATAAACTTAGCTTCCAGGATATTTTTATAATAACTGATTACTAAGTAGTAACCAGTATCATGTTTGCCTAAGCCTTGATAGTATTTTCATCTTATCGACCAGACTGTAACATGACAATTAGTCTAAGTGAATTGATATCTCATAAACTATATGTTTTCATAAGGTTCGCGATTATAAGCAATCTCTTTTGTGTCGTTCACTTAGTTACCACTCGTCAACCTATAGAAAACGAATACTTCTATAAATATATTATTTATTTATAACAATCTACCCAATGCTCAATTTTTTCGAAATTATCAAATCAAACCTTGATAATGATACCTACTTCTAATTTTCGTTCATTTATCAAGATATTAGCATATCTGTTTAGAGTTTTTATTCTTATAAGTATGATAATAGAAAAAATATTGAACGAATTAAAACAATTTTGTTAGGTTCGTTATACTTGAATGCTACTACTGATTCGTCTTAATCGAATGGAACGAAGGATCAATGATTCAGAGACTCGATAGTCTATTCTGGTTCGTTGTCCATAACTCAGTTAACTCGATCAAGAAGTCTTGGTGAGTTGTAGAAAGTGTATTCTACAGGCAAACAGCAGATACCAAGTCAGGTCAAGCACACAAATCAAGTGTATTTATACAAATATTTACAATCGATATTTTCGTGGAAAATTTTTAAACAATAATCAATGAGTTCATCAATTCACCGTTATTTAACATTTAATCGATAGTTCATCAATTAACTTATTTGCACATTTAATCGATAGGTTCATCAGTTGACTG
The DNA here is from genome assembly GCA_944470405.2 of Schistosoma mattheei. NCBI lineage: Eukaryota > Metazoa > Platyhelminthes > Trematoda > Strigeidida > Schistosomatidae > Schistosoma > Schistosoma mattheei. The sequence goes on along the minus strand of OX103948.1, from coordinate 21,534,686 downwards.
CCATTCAAACATTTAATCGATAAGATAAAATTAAAAAAAATATGAGTTTTGGGGATCTATCGTCCCCAACAAATCTAGATCATCATTCTTCAACACACTCTATTCTGGACTTTCCTTTCTAGTTCTATCCAATTGTTGTTCATTCTTCTCATGTCTGTCTCCGTTTCTCGGCATAATATGTTCTTTGGTCTTCCTCTCCTCCGTTGACCTTGAGAATTTCATGTGAGGGCTTGCCTTGTGACCCAGTTGGGTACTTTTCTCAATGTGTGTCTTATCCACTCCAAACAATGCTTGCTGATTTCTCCCTCCACTGGAATCTGGTTCGTTGTGTCCCACAGTAGATTGTTGCTTCATATTGTCTGACCAACGAAACCGAAGTATTTTACGTAGACAACTGTTGATAAACATGTATATCTTCTGGATAATGACTTTTGTTGTTGTCCAAGTTTCTACCCCATACAATAGAACAGTCTACATATTGATATTGAAAATTCTGACCTTATTGTTGGTTGACAATTATTTTTGAGTTCCATATATTCTTCAGTTTTCTTTTTGATTCAATTAATCAATAATTAATCAATGAAAACGGTAATGATTAATCAATTAATCACTAACATATTTTGATTAATCTGTACAATAAATAAAAAATGACCAGTATAACTTCTTTTTTTTTAACGCCTCTTCAATAATGAATATAAAAGTCAGTATAAATTTATTTAGTTAGACTACTTGTAATTAGGGTACCATCTTTACTGAATTCCTTTTCTTTTTTTTCATTAAGTATAATTAGAATTGTATTAGACTTTCCCATAATAATAATATTGATGATGATGATGACGATAAATAATATTTCCCTTCTTCGGAGTTTTTCTCCCTTTTTTTTATTCCCTAAATTTCTTTTGATTTCAATTTATCAAGTATGGAGAGAGAAAAAAACATATTACTTCAACCTTATCTAATTAACCTTCAGGAATAAATGATGGGTAAGTGAGGGACGGAGGGAGAGGAGGAAGATGAGAGGGAGGAAAGGAGAACAGAAATGCTGATGATCACAATAATCATCGGTGAAATGTTGTTATTAACTTTTTTTCTCTCTTTTTTTCTTTTTTTTTTAGAAAGATGATTTGATTTTTGTGTAAATAATTTATTTATTTATTAATTTACCATTTCTGTTCTAGTCAATGTGCAACAAAACTTGTGTTTTTCTCGTTAATGTAATAAATCATTATCATAAGTTACTAAGAATAAAGATTAATTTAATTCAATAGTCTATGATGTGGTTAGTTAATAATATTACGCAATGATGATTAATGATTTAAAGAAAAGGTTATAAAATAGTCATATTGTTTAAATTTTAAAGCTTTGAGTAGTATATATTCACTGATTGAAATCATGAGTCAATCGAAACTAGACCATCATGGAAAACCTGAAAGCACTGGATTGGTTGAAGTTAGACATTAACACCATTGGATGCCTGCTCAGTGGTCTAGTTAGTTAAGCGCCTATCGCGAGACTGGTAGTCTCTGGGTTCGAATCTCGCGGGGTGCGGGATCGTGGATGCGCACTGCTGAGGAGTCCCATACTAGGACGAAACGGCCGTCCAGTGCTTCCGGGTTTTCCATGGTGGTCTAGCTTCAATTGACTTATGATTTCAATCAGTGAAAATTTCTAAACTCTCCACAAAACCACGTCTGATGGTAAATATTCGTCTATTATTTATCCTATATGTTCATTACGATTACAGTAGTTTACGTTTTCATTCATGCAATCATGAATGTATTCATCTGAGAAACAGTAATTCAAAAATGGAATAGCTGTGCAATGCTTCTTGAAGTTTATAGTGTAAAGTCTCAAAGTTATTACACTTTAAGCTTAGATTCAAACTTTTTTTTCAAAACATTATCAGTCAAATTAATTAAGTACTTTCAATAGTTGAGATCGTGAGTCAATTATGGCTAGACCACAACAGAAAACCTGGAAGTACTGGACGGCCGTCTCGTTCTATTGTGGGACTCCACAACAATGCGCTTCACGATCCCGCTTCGCGAAGTTCGAACTCAAGACCTATCGGTCTCACACGTGAACATTTAACCTCTAGATCACTGAGCTAGCATCCAATGATGTGTTAATATCTAACTTCAACTACTGAAGTACTATCGGAAATTTATTTGAAAATTTGTAACTTTTGAAGTTCATTTAGAGTCTTTTGAAAAATACTTGGCAAGACTATAATTTATGGATGAACCAATTAGATTTAAGATAGCAGATGTCGGATTTTGGCGTGAAATTCATTCCCTCATTTGGTTGAATAACATTATAGCTGATACTAGTTCGTGATGAAAACATTAAATCTAAGTCGTAACCATAACTTCTTCACACTAATGTGTAACCTTCATTTAACCTTAGTAAGTAGGTGAACATTCTAAGGTCATTCTAGCGTTGCTCAAAGGTCGTCCATAAATTATATTCTCACTAAATATGTAACGATTTCTAGCAATCTCATAGTGAATGACAAGGATTTCAGTGATGTAAATAATATTAAACAAATATATAATTAATTTCTTTGAATTTCTGCATACTTAGTATTAGTCTATAATTAAAACTGAGATCATATTTACTAGATATTGTCAATTAGTTAAGTTTTAAAAGAAATCCTACTTTTTCAGTTGATCACTAAACGACGAACAAATATGGAAGATCATAATGTTACTTAATGTGTAATAAGGTTCATTTATCTGAAGGTAATACTCATCATTGAATAACATTGCAAAACTAGAAGGGATTTGATGATTGTTTTATGTCGTTTTGAAGCCCATTTTCAACGTGCCAACGACTGTATAAATAAAATAATATCGAAAATATAACCTTCAATTCTCACGATGAAACATGATTTCTTCAGATTATTCGATTGGAGTACAATGTCACATGCTTTCAAATCTAATCTATTTGTGGCATAACGGAATGATCATTCGGTACAAATAATGATCTCCATTTCATTCTAATTACTACTGAATTATGCCATACACAACTCCCAGCTAAAATATTAGGAGCTTACCTTAAATTTAGTCATATTGTTACTATTTATTTAAGCGATTCGAGGAGATTATTTAAATATTCAGATAATACTTCCTTATGAATGAATCTCAACTAAAGAACTAGTGAAAGGCACTGGAGAAGTACTGGACGGCTGCTTCGTTCTACCTTGAGACCAGTCAATATGTCATCACTGAGTCATTAGCACACCCTTAGAATTTCCGAGAACATTATTGTAACACACAGATTCATGAAACATTCTTCCTTTCCTATATAGCTTGATTATCGAATGTTTGTAACCTAATTGTAGATCACCAATTAACAAGTAATGCTTTTTATTAAACAATGTGAGCATCAAGTATGATGCTGTTGATTTATACATCAGTGAATTCATATAAACGTGAGTTATTGTTTTTATTGTTGTTCACAGAATGAAACCATAGTTTTCTGATGGCCTTGAGTTAACTTATCGGAATTAAAATAGGACCTCATGCTTTTTGCGTGAAATTTGAAGTGTAGTGATAAATAGATGGTTGCGCAATTTCATGGATTGGTTGAGGTTAGACATTAACACCGTTGGATGCCGACTCGCTGGTCTAGAAATTGTGTTCGCGCGCGAGACTGAAAGCCCTGGGGTCGAATCTCGCGAGGCGAGATCGTAGATGCGCACTGCCGAGGAGTCCCACAATAGGACGAAACAGCCGTCCAGTGCTTCTAGGCTTTCAATGGTGGTCTAACATCAATTGGTTCATGATCTCAATCAAAAACTAAATAATCTCCACAACTTTATACTGATGATAGATAATATGAATGTTATTATTAACCAAATGAAAATTCCCAATTACTGATTTTGAAAATGATTGGAATCAATAAAGATATTTATTATTCAACCAAAAAACAAGTTTTAAATTTTGCTTGAACTAATTTGATATGACATACCTGCTCCTAAAGCAGGTCGTTTGTTAAACTACTTGATTTGATTCAGTGTGTAGTTAAGAGTGTTTACTGAAGCTAGATAATATTTCCCCTTATCTAACTCTTATTCTAAATCAGAAGGGTGACAAGCATTGCATTATAGCTGATATCAGTTCATGATAAAAACTCTAACATCAAGCTATTTGAAACTATCAAATCCAACCTTGGCATTGATACTTTAACCTTTTTACATTATAACTGATGTCAGTTGGTGATAAAAACTTCATGAGGTGATAATCCGAACTCATAATACTAGCCCAACTCCGGATATGTAAACTCTATATTTTTTTCCTTTTGTTAAGAGGAAAATATTTGATGTGTAAGGGTTAGTTATTCAGATCATAGCTATTAATCCAGCTGACAGGATGCCCGAACATGATCGATATTGTATAGTTTAACCGTTTACAATAGTTTTCATTTGTTGTTTAAATGTTCTATACTACTAGAATATTAATTATTCAGTAGTTTATCATTTGTACAACTATATATAGTTTAGGACCTCTACTCAATATTCTTTTTTAAGTGTCGAGTATTAACACGACATGTATATATAACAGTAACCAGAAACACCATTTAGATAAAGATCCAGATCTAGTTGGCAAGCGTTATTTATTAAACATCGTATTTAAATACCTAATTAAGTTATTGATATCATTCACATAACATTTGAGTGTATTATGCACAAGTCCGGTCATTTCATACGTTCGTTTACATAATTATATGACACCTATTTTATGATCTAAAGATTATGATCATTTTCTTCGTCAATCACTTTCACATACTAATAAAACACCGCCTGGAGCCCCTCTGGGGCTACTTCTGGTTTTAAGCCCGGATAAAGAAGAATAGGGTTTGGCATGGGATTAGCGACCCTATCCCGTATAAAACTAACTCGATAAAAACGCCAACCGGAACAAAACTCTCATTTGAATGATAAACCTCTCGAATAAAACTGATTGACTATTCATTAATGATCGAAAGCATGTTTATTTAATCCTTAGTATTCATGAAATTCTGTCGATCAGTATGTATTGTAGTTCATAGTATTAATGAACCAATACAGCCAAAATCAAGTTTTGATGTTATGGGGTTTTATTTAATTGACTGAAAGCATTGAATCGTGGTTTCCTACTAGATGGTACTCGTTAGAAAATAGTGTTAGTAACCATTGATGAACTGATTTTCCATGTGCATTTCGAAATCTCCTGTTACATTTGAACTTCTAACAATTAAATCGTTACTGTATCACGTATCTTCCAGTCATTTACAGAGTTCATTGTTGATTGTTTTATTAGTCAGTGTGTTATTTATCACCGTATAACCTGTATCTCAAATATATCGTAACATTGGTTTTTAATTATTAATGGTGTATAAAATCGAACTTATATTAGTGAATACTTCAAATATTGACTGGGCAGTATGAATATATATGTCAGTCCTACAGGAGGTTAGTCGTGGCCCGGAGAACTCATTGGTAACGTCTCTAACTGTGAAGTTGGGTGACATGGGTTCAAATCCGTCAGGGAGCATCAATTCCCTCAAAATTAAAGGAGCATCTTTCAGATGAGTGCCAAATAGTACGAAACGTATGTCCAGGTTTCTTGTTGACTACTTCCAACCATCATATTATCTCTACATAGTGCACACAATGTCGAGTCACCTAGACTAGTGGCCACATTGCAACTTGGTCAATAGCATTCGATCTACATTAAGAACGACCTGACACACATGATACTGATCACCACCCAGTGATCAATTGTGAACTGAACAGTGTGTTTATTAATATATCTGAACTTATGAATTAGGTTGGAATCCAACAAGAGAAACTATTCGTTAAAATTGTAGATACAACTTGTAGAAAAATACCAACTGACATGAAATGTAGATTCACAGTTTTCTGCTTTAAATAAGAATCTTCACATTAAGTAGTCAGTATCGATTCATTTAAGAGAAGATGGATAGTAGCTGACAGTGGTGTTCGGAACGCGCATCTAATCCTATTTGGGACTTGTCAGCTGGATGTACCTGCATCTCAGAGTTGATGTTCCCTCTGAGACTCGAACCCATCGCTTTATCAACTTAGCTACTGAATCCTGATATCCACTTGCTTGAGCAATGGAGTGAAGTTTAAATTCATTTGGTATTGTTTATTTGGATCTTCTCATTGATGTTTAGAAATGTGATGGATCATCAATTCAATATGCAGGCATATCCAGTTGACGAGTCCCAAATAGGACGAAACGTACATTCTGGATAATAATATCTTCAAAAATCAAATTAGTTAATATTATTTTCTAAGAAATTTTTTCTATATTACTATTTTTTCATTGTCAAAATGAGTTAAATCTAAGCTGTGCCTTATTTTCATTGATATATTAATTACCGATATTGTTTTATTAATCATTCATAATGTCTGATGTTTATCTTCAATATAATTACTTGACCTCATTTAATCAATGACAAGGTTAATCTTATCATTGCTCTACTCTTGCATGAACATCATTATATAATATACATATATAGAGGAGATGCGGCCTATGCTCCATTAGGAGTAACAGGCGTAAGGAAGTAAGTATATAGAGAGATAGAAAGGGGGATAAGAATTACAATAATAACATGATACTGAAACGAAGAATACAAATTACTGAAATCATTGATTGTAAACTACACTCTTCACACACACACAAACACACACTTGATTCAATTCAACATTAATTGGAACAAAGAACTTTCATTGTTGATTCAAAATGTTAAAAAAGGGAAAATATTTCTATTTAATCTGGAATTATCTTTACTAGTTTTCTTTCTCAGAAAAAAATGAAAAAAATTTTTTCTCAGTTTATTGACTAAAAATAATAGAAAATTATTATTAATTTATGTTAGAATTGTTATTAAGTGCTTTAATATCAGAGGGGAGTTTTGTGGATATCATTGTAATCTTAATAGTTGAGATCATGAGTCAGTTGAAGCTAGATCACCGTGAAAACCCTGGAAGCACTGGACTGCCGTTTCGTCCTATTGTGGGACTCCTCAGTAGTACGCAGCTACGATCCCACCTCGCGAGATTCGAACCCAGTCTCGTGTGTTTTGTTGTAAGCTAAAGAGAATGATCTGTTTCATGATATGTGATATGTTTGGCCTATAACTATCGCACAGCACGTGTAATCTTAGTTAGTAAAAAAGTTATGTTAGAAAAAAAGGTTGAGAGCGGTAAGAACATTTCAAAGTATGGAAACTAGATAGAGATCGTTGAGAACTTATTCAAAATAAGGTAGATTCAACATCTTATTCAATAAAAACAAATGTTTTTTATATCTACAAAATATGTATTCGATGGATAGTTAAATACTAAGTGTTTAGTCCTATATCTTATTTATTTATCGGGACACATAAATATTGGTACAAAGGGCCACGAATAGATACGCGCCACACAAGTCACCTGATTTGTGTGTGAGTTATGAAACTGCCCGGGTGCCCAAACCAAAACAGGTGGTTTCCTTAAGAAGCCACACTCGTAGCCTCCGATCTAAAGGTCTAATCCACAAGGCAATGGGGCCATCTTAGGAGATGCAGTCCCATGGTAGTCGGTGATCAACGATTGGTTCATACGCCATTTATTCTCTCAGGATACTGGAGCCCATGTGCACCATTGGTTTGTAATCAGGTTTACCAACTAACCTAGGTGGCCTCTCCATGTCCACCAACCCAGTTAAGGCTCCGGACATTCACTTTTCGTCCTTTCAATTCGGTGAACAAAAGTAATTCCGCGAGGCGATGAGTAGAACTTCCCTGGCAGTGGTTGCATGCACGTGGCCATGTGAGAGCGTTTCGAGAGGGATAGATGACTCTCCCCAGCCTCCGCCGTACCAGGGCATTTGGAGGCTTACTCCTGTAACTGAACATTTAATGTTCGCCTATTAATGTAACTGGAAGATGTAATTGTTTTGATTAATTCATATATAGGCAAATAGCTGTTTATTTAATAGTTGGGATTATGAGTCAAATGAAGCTAGATCACCATGGATAAACTGGGAGCAATGGACGGCCGTTTCGTCCTATTGTGGGACTCTTCAGCAGTGCACGTTGACGATCCTGTTGACTTGTTGCATCAACCTTTCAAATAAAAAGATTTTATATCATCAATGTAGATAAATATCACTGGGAATTTCATGGACATGATTTAAAACGTAATAAAAATTCATCTAAATAAGTGTTTTACTACTGAAGATTATGTAACCATTTACTCGATTTAGACAATTATTCGTTAATTTACTTTTATTGTAAACACTTTGACTATAAATGTTGTGAAATTTCATGGAGAACATGTTGATGAAATGTCTTTTAGGCTGTAAAATTAAAATGTCATGTAACAATAGTATATTCTGGTAAACCTGAATACTGAATAAATTAGTAATTAAGAACTGAAAATCAAATGAATTCATGAGATAGTGGAGAAGATTTGTAGCCTAGGTGGATGAATTTGATAGAGTTTTATTATCTGAGTTAGATGGTTTGGTTGTGGAACTTTCATTGTTCTTCTGAACGACATCATTAGCACAAACCTCAGGTAGGAATGAAGTGTTCTAATTTCTTCTTATGTGATTCACAGCTTGTCCTATCGATTTTGATTGGTCATTGTTGACTTTTGACCCAGCTAAAGTTTGTGCTGATGATGTCGTTCAGAATAACGATGAAAGCTCCACGACCAAACCATTCAGCTCAGAGAACAAAACTTCATAAAAAAATGTACCCATTCATATTGAAGTCAGGATTGTTCCAACAGAAATAATCATTAACAAAGTTTATTGAGGTGTTTTTATAGTTACAGTAGACTTAGTTACAACATATTCCCGAATGTTTTTTGCACAATTGAAGTTCATATCTAGCATCCTGAAGATGCATGATTACTGTATGGTCCTAGATGATAAGCGTATATATTTCAAATTTCCTAAATGAGATAGTTTATAATTCGAAAGCTTTTGTATTTTCGCGCTTTTCACATTAATATCCATTAGCTGTCATAATTCAGTAGCTTAGTAAATAGAATAATGGAGTTTGAAGAAATCGATACTGGGTAAGAGCTTCACCATGAACATGAACGCTGTCTTCTAGGTACATCCAAATGTCGACTTCTAAATAAAACAAATTTTTTATCTCAGATTGTACTGCTAGTGGGCAGTCTATGCTCCACCATGAAGGGTAACAGGCGTAAATAAGTACTATTAACTACAATTTAAAAATGAACTGTAACCTTTTTATATTTCTTCAAAACTGGTGTTAGCTGAATAATTTTTTGGTTTCATAAACATCGTAGGGCTGTAAATTATTTCTTATATACACATGTACAAACACTTGAGTACTAATGATAAAAGGAATAGTGACTTTATTTCTTTTAAGACAGTCAACATAAAGCTCCAAGTTTATGTTTTATGATTGTTTACATTCGTTGACATGCTTGTCTGTTATCTGGAAAAAGCTGTAGTTACGTTGATATAGTTATCCATGCCATATAACATCACCGTTAGTGATATTTTGACCGTATCAAGCGAAGAATATCAAAATGAAGTACATAGATTTAAAGTCACTTAGACTAGTGGTCATATTAATAAGTAGCTAATCAAATTTGACCATTACTGAAAAGTAGATTATATTACATTGATTACTAGTTAGTTATCGACTGCCATACAAGAATAGTGTTGGCGGTCATCGTTAAATTATTTATTATTGTCATATTTTGTGCTCTGTGTCCTTACTAATATATGATGTAATGATGTCGCCAATTAGAGAACAGTGAATTATCGACCAGAACAATGACGCATAAAATCTGTATGAGCAGTCTAGTGTCTTTATCGGTCCTGCTTCCTATCTAGCCCTGCTTGCCTATTTAGTCCAGAGCACCAATTACAGCCTCTGTGATTTGAATCATTTATTTCAAACATACTAGGTTTATATACAAACCAACAAGACCACATCGTACCATAAAATAGGAAACAACATTTGTACAAGATTTAGCCAAAAGTGGCTGTGAATAGGGTAGATAGTAATTGATAGACAAGACATAACTCAAGTTTGGCAGACCGTATAATAATAGTTCATAAGCCAAAATAAGGTTTATGATTTGAGGAACACGAATATGAATAGCTTAGTTACTTAACAATAATACGATAAAAATATACGCATAGTATTGGTCCACAAATAGATCCCAAAAGTTACCATTCATTATTCTCATCGGGTTATAACAATTATAAATAATACTGGAACTTTTAAAGCTTTAGTTATGGCTTCAGTCTCCACCTATAATCGACTCTTCCTTCTGTTTGGCTAATTCATCCTGTCCAAAGTTACGTAAGTACTAGTTATGTACTGGTTTTTACTTATTTCATTGATTACACCTAAGATATAAGAATCTACTATGAAAATTTAGTCACTTATCTTTCTACTCACATGGAATTATCATCATTCTAACCCAATTATGTATCAATCATTTGATCTACTCCATCAAAATAGATCCAATCTAATGCTAGTAACGCCTTCATAGAGATATTATTAAGGTTTAATCACGTATTATAAATGTATAATGACCTATTTATACTTCAATAAACATTCTATAATGTTTACATAATGAAATAATTAGCAACTTCTTTTAATAATGATACTACAATAAAAGAAATAATCTATTAAACGAAATGGTTATTTTGAACTATTCAAACCAATTCCATAATGATTTATGTCATTATCTACTTCATTTTACAAGAATCTTAAATAAATCAAAACTGATGTATTCAATTATTCATTTTCAAGAAAAAAAACTCCTCATCCACGATTCCCCACCCCGCAAGATTCGAATGGCCGTCCAGTACTTCAAGGTATTCCATAGTGGTCTAGCTTCAATAAACTCATGATTTCAACCATTGAAATTACCACAATCTCCATAAAACCTCTTCTGATAAAAAGTAAAGCGTTTAATATACTTCTCAACAAACAAAAAAGTAAGAAAAGTTCCTTTCAGAAAAGACAATTTCAACAATTTGACTCCTTTTCTTTCTGGCTCTATATTGTTACGATTATTATCGCTTTTATTATTAGTTTCAGATTGGTAATAAACCGATAATTTTCGTTAGAAAGAAGAAAAAACTTTTTTTTTGTTTTCTTTTCAAGAACACTTGAAAAACTAATTATTTTATTGTATTAAGAATGAATATTTCTCTTTTTGAATGTTGTACAACATTTTTATGCTTGTTTGTTTGTTTGTTTATCTTAATCAATGTGAATACACTTTGTGTGTGTGTGTGTGTGTGACCTTGAGCGAAGAGGGAGTTTAAAATTTTAAATGGACAAATCAATTATCTCATTTTTATTACTTATATATATAATGAAATATTTGTTAATCATTATTACATCTACTTATGTAAGTAGTAGAAATAAGTAGTATATATATGGATATATATATAGAACATGAAAAATAAGAACTTCAATTTGGAGGAAAAATGGTATGTTATAGAATATTTCAACAAGATAAGATAGAAATTAAAGAAATTTATTATTTGCTTGCGTAATTTCTATAAATGATTATTCAATCTTTATAGCATTATTTATTCATTCATCCATATAATTATTCAATCAGTGTGAATAAACAAATGTATTTTTGTAATTATACAAATTGATAAATGAACACATCTATTTCCATATATACTGATAAGTAGTATGGACAAGTATACAGTGAGAGGAAGAGGGAGAGGGAGCAGAAAACGGAAGACTGATGAAGTTAACTATTTATCTTATCGAAACACGTTTTTAGGCCAAAAGGTGATTTATTATTATTGTTATTATTATTCAACAGTTAGTTGATTAATCATAAAAAGAAAGACAAAAAAAAATCATCCGAATATTTATTACGATAATTTTATTTTTGTTTTATTAAGTTGAGTGGTATCAAAAAGAAAAATTAATAACTAGATAGATATACTACTATTAAACTACTTATCACCTATATGTACATAGATATATATGTGTATGTATATTAATGTATGTACATCATTGGTTAATCAGTTATTTACTTCAACTAGATTAATTCATAGAATAAATGGTCTGTAAAATAATCTAAGGACAGATAGTTAATATTATATAATATGACATTAAAACTTATTATTGTTCATATATATACAGATACATCAAACAGTATATACAGAAATAGGTAAACACAAGACTACTTATAAGATAACAGCATGAATAACACATCCTTTCTTGATAAATTATAAAATAAAAACAATTTGTGTTTTAATCACTAAAACCTTGTTTATAATGAATTTATTTCTTGTTGTTGTGGGAGCGAAGAGGGGGGGGGAAGGGGAAAGAGAGATAAAATTGCTTATCGTCACTTTCAAGATGATGAATTCAAATAATCATGTTGATATTTGTAATTATTCATTAAAGATATCTCAGTCATTCAGAAAACTGACATTCATAATCATAATGATAATAATACTGAATCTTTTTACTTGTTTCTATCTGTCTTGTTTTTGTTCTTATTTTTTTTGGGGGGGGGGGAGGGGTCGTTCGTTTATCTCAAGTAACTTGATTGTTTTGTAGAAAACTGTTAGTTATAAAAATCAAGATAAAGATGTTTAGAGCATCAACATGTTTAAAAAGATATTGAAAATTGAACTATTTTTAACGAGGAAGAGTGTTGTATATGTAAAATCTCATCGAATGAATTTGAAGTAAATTCAACGTTTCACATGGTAATTTGGTTCAAGAATTTTCAAAGAAATATAATCAAACATCAAAATCATCGAATAGAAATAGAGGTATATGGTTCTCTGGTTCATTGTATAACTGAATAGGTCATCTAATCAACGTTGACAATGTTTAAAGTAGGTATTTGCATTATTGTGTAAGAGACACATGTAGTGTGAAACGAAAAGTATTAAGATAACAGATTGTTATCAGAAGGGGTTTTGTGGAGATTTTATTATTTTTAATAGTTGAGATCATGAATCAATTGAAGCTAGACCACCATGGAAAACCTGAAAGCACTGGATCAGGTTTTTCATGGTGGTCTAGCTTGAATTGACTCATGATTTCAACTATTGAAAATAACAGATTATGTGTATATATAAGTGAGAAGAGATTTCATTCACTGTATATTGTCTCTGATCGGTGAATATTAACAAAACATATAATTTCTATAAATGATATGAATCCCAAATGTCATAGTATGCATAAAATGAAGATGAATAAATAAGATAAAGGAATGAATTTAAAGAGGAAGAATGTGTTCGTAACTGAATGAAATCTCTTCTCACTTACATATACACACAATCTGTTATCTCAATACTTTTCGTTTCACACTACATGCATGTCTTACACAATAATGCAAATACCTACTTTAAACATTGTCAACGTTGATTAGATGACCTATTCAGTTATACAATGAACCAGAGAACCATGTACCTCTATTTCTATTCGATAATTTTGATGTTTAATTACATTTCCTTGAAAAAGCTTGGACCAGATTGTCAGGTGACCCATTGGATTTACTTTAAATTCATTCGATGAGATTTTACATATACAACATTCTTCCTCTTTTAATGTTTCACATCAACTAAACACCCTGTGAAACTATTTGATCAAATTTAGACAAAAGTTCTTATTTAAACTATTTTGTGTATGTTTTTTTTGTTGTTTAAACTCATTTCTTTAGGCGAATAGTATACAAGGCAAATGTTATTATTAGAATTGATATTATATACATGAATAGATATTGAATTGTTATGTATTTAAGTGATCTATTAAGTGAAGTTTACTATCTTTAATGATGATATCTTCTGTTGTAATGAATGTTTTCAACAGATTAACTAAATGATCAAATAAGAATTTATGTATAAACTAAATAATTAAGAGTATTATGATCTATGAAGAAAACAAAAAATAAAAAAATTGTCGCATTATCCTTGGTGATAGAATGACTCAAAGATTACCAGGGTAAATTCAAGGTTAGAAATTGTTAAGGACAAATTCTCAAGTTTTTTTTTTTGAAATCTTGACTATTCATAAATCTAACGCCCCTCCCCCTTGTGTGTACAAAAACAATTTGTCGTAACCTTGAATTTATTCTGTGAATCGTTAAGTCATTCTATGGCCTAGAAATAACGCGACAATCTCTTATACTTTTTATACGATGTAAAGTTGTTTCTCTCACTTTTTAATTGATATTTATTAATTTTGATATAAAATACCCCTTGACGAGTATATGTATGATCAGATTGTACGAAATGTTCAGATCAACTCCATCTTCTCATTGTTCTATAGAAATTTATAAAAGGGACTAATTGCTTTAAAACATACATACATAAAGTAATGTGATCAAGAAAATTTATCCAATCTCATTGGACGAGTTTCAAATAGGACGAAACGTGCATCCAACTGGATTCCACTGCTAGACACTATCCATCTTTGCCTATAAGGCTTATGACTTAAGGTTATATCGAGGCAATCCGCACAGGATACACAGATGCCAACATGAGACGGATCAATTGCAGTCCTAAATAACAATGGGGATGTACAAGTAAAACAACACCATGTGAATTTATTGGATGATTTACTTGAACTATAGATTTTTTATAAGTATACACCATAAAGTGATCTTTTTAACCGATATAATATGGTTAAAATCTTTAAAAAATTATTTAAACTTTACATTTGGCACTACTAAAATAAGTAGTCTATAAAATTTCATTGGTAACGATGATTTTTTCTATTGAATTATTTAGAGGAAATTGGCACTGAATTATTCTTTGTTTAGGTTTGATAAGGAGTGATTTGTAGTGATATTGTGAGTTAATTCAGTAGGATAATTGTTTCGTAATAACATTCGATAACATTTCGACTATTTCTATCAAGTACTTACGTAGTGCGATATTAATTTATTACGAGGAGAAGTTTCATACTAGGACAAAACAGCCGTCCAGTGCTTCCATGTTTTCACTGATGATCTAACTGAGATCGGTTCACAATTTCAATGAAAATAAACAGAACCTATAAAGAGACCGAACTCATCAAGTAAAACGCACTTATTATAGGTTACCTACAGCAGGGTATCCATTAATTGCATACTTGTGACTGATTTTGAGAATAATTCCCGAAGTTTTGCTGAAAATCGATGATCTTTGAATTTCAACTAAGCCATAAGTATAACAGTCAATACCTGTAGCAATGAATGGTAGTCAAATTATTTCATGAAATGAATTAAGTTAAAAATATGAATTTCTACCCTTCAACTCAGTGGTCTAAAATTAATTCTCCAAGATCCTAAGTCTCTAAGTTCAATCACTGACAAGATTGTAGGTAAACATTGATTATGACTTCCATAATCGTATCAAACAGTTGTCAAGTTGTTGATGTTTGTTAGGCTTAAGTCAGAACTTATGCAAATTATTTTCAAACTGAACAACTTCCACGAATTTTTTATCCCAATACAACTAATTGATAATAAGTTAGAGTATTCGAAAATATTGTTGAATAATTACAAAAGTATATGTTGAGATCATTAGTCGATTGAAGCTAGATGACCATAGAAAACCTGGAAGTATTAGATGGCCACTTCGTCCTATCGTGGGTGCGCACTGCTGAGGAGTCCCGCAATGGGACGAAGCGACAGTTCAATACTTCCAGTTTTTCAATGGTGTTCTAGAATCTTGATCATCAATACGATAATTACAGCGATGTGCTTCTAACATATTAGTAGTCAACCCTTAAAATAGGATGTTTTGAAAAATCTCTGTGATAATTTAGTTTGATTTAAGTAGTTAAGATTAAACAGTAACGGGTTGATCATTACAGTAATCGTAACAATGGGTTTTATTTCGCTGAGTTATTACTGTACTAACTAAATTACATAATAATCAGTAAATGAAATGAATATGGCGAGACCATAATTTATAAATGAACCGATCAAATTTAAGATAACACGTCTCAGATTTTGGCGCGAAATTCATTCATAACTTTTGATGAAGTTTTGTTCTCCGAGCTGGACAAAAACCATCCAGCTCAGAGAACAAAACTTCATGAAAATCACCCACCTGAGCTACAAATCTTCTCCATCATCTCAAAATTCATACCTTTGTCTAAATAGTGTTTTGGCAGTTTAGCTGATGCCAGTTAGTGATGAAAATCCTAGATGTAGTTGCTAACCTTAATCATGAAGTGCAAATTGTGATCCTTATTCTTCATTTTAGAGTCACTCAAAGGTCGTCCATAAATCATGGTCTTATCATGAATATTCTTTACTGATAGTTAAATGCTGGAATCCGGTCGGCAAATCGCATATTAACTGGAAGCTTTTAGTATGAATTTAACAGAGATTTCATACCTTTTTGTAATTATTCCTTATATTTGTACATTTTTTTTCTTTCATATATGTAATAAACTGTTCGATAGGAGATGATTGGGCTACATAAGAGTTTTATTCTGGTTTAGCCTGTTGTTATCCTGTGGTATGTGCTACTGATATCAACAGATATAAGTAGTATTTGTCATAAATCGAAAGTGGGATGTCTGACCATAGAAAGTTGAGACAATCAAAGAGAAGAGAATGAGAACTGAGAGTGATTGGTATGAAAACGAAAGAACAACAAAATCTAAGACAATTGATGAATATTTTGTTAATGTAGTATTTACTGTATGATTCTCAAATTTTACTATGCTATTTCTGTAATGTTGTATTAACACATACATTTGGTTATCCCCATCTTTGTTCTCGTTTATTACAATATGTGGTTACTATGAATTGTGTTTAAAAACTATTCATAATGGCTAGTATATAGAATGAAACAAATACAGCATTTCTCAGTTGATTTTTACTACCGCCCACATTTAATTTATAAGCAAATTCATAGAGATATACATTTCCCCCTTTGTCTCTTTTTCTCTCTTATTCTCAATTCCATTCCCTTACATTATAGATTCAATAAGGCTACTCATCTCATACCCTTAAGTTTTTTTTTATGATATAAGCAGATGGACGGACATATACAATGGGAAAAATAAAGTAAAAACAAGAAGAAAGAAAAAACGGAGAACAAGCAACGAAATGAAGAAATCATCTTTTCCCTAAATTTTTTTCGTCTCATTCATCTTGTCCAATAAGAGAAATTGAAGAAGATAAAGAATCATATATGTAGAAACTGTTTAACCGTCTGCTTGTGTTATTCAACAGCTTGTATCCATCTTACTCATATTCCAATGATAATAAGAATACAATAATGTTCAGCCTACCACCCCCTTACATTATTATAAAGGTCATATGTTTTAATTGTTGGTTACAGAAGAAGGATAAATACAGGTTGTTGTTGTTGTTGTTTTGTCTTTTTATTTGATTTACTACTTATACAATTGTAGTAACTTGATTTATGTCACTTTACACTTCATACAAAAGTATAATCATAAATTTTATCAACGTACACTGGAACTCAAATTACAATCAATTCATATTGGTAAGTTAACCCTGTATGACTTATTTTTCATGCTTGTTTACAACTTTTATTTTGTTTTTTTGGTTGTTTTGAAAAAAAAGTGTTGATCTGAAGACATTGAAATGGTGTAGAGATGATTTTGATGAAGTTTTGTTCTTTGAATTGGATGGTTAGGTCCATCCAGCTTTGAAGACACTTTCTAAAATGTCACTAATGTACTTTGAAAAAATTACATTGTTCACTAAGTAGTAACTGATATATATTACAATAGTTAAGATCATGAATCAATTGAAGATAGATCACCATGGAAAACCAGAAAGTACTGGACGATCGTTTCGTCCTACTGTGGGACTCCTCCTTGGCAGTGCGCATCCACGATCCCACCTTGCGAGATTCCAGGTTTTCCATGGTTGTCTGGCTTTAATTGACTCGTGATCTCAACCGTTCAAATTAATATATATTTGTTTGTTTAATCTTTAGTAATGATTGAATTCTATTGGTAAAGTTGGATTGTAGTCATTAGCGTAAATTGACTCAACTTGATCAATAAAATGTGATCAGTAATAGGGACTAGAAATAACGTGATATAAGTAATCAATGGGTTGTAAATAAATCGATCCTACAAGTCATTCACATCCACAAGAACGTAGTGATAACATTTCAAATTATGATGCTCAGTAGCTAAAGTTCATTGGAATTGTAGATATATACTGTTTAGGTCAATGATAACCAACATGAAATTTAAATACATGGTTTTCTGCCAACTACTTCTAATTACCTAATAAACTTCAGAATTATTGATTGCAATCCGTCAGTAACAACGTAGAACTTTCTACCTACGTACGTACATCAGTTCGAGTTGCCTTTACCACATTAGCACAGAGATGCAGTTGTCGATTCAAATGCCGTAGTGATAGAGGTAGTAAGAGTATAAGCAGTAATTCGAAAGATTAGGGTTTGAAGATGTTATTCAAGGAGTAAAATTCAGTGAAACAAATTCGGAAAGAGTAAAAAAGAGACAAGGAGAATTCAGAGGATTGGAGTTTGGGAGAACACAAAGAGTAAATGTACCTGTGCCATTGATCACAGTCCAATTGTTTCGTCTCTACATTAAAAATTTTCAACTAACCTCATTGATTCATATTAGTCTACCACCACACATACAATTCAATAGATAAAGAAACTAAGTGTAATAGAAAATAATTGAAACATTGTCATAAATCTTCTGAGATCATTTTTAGTTGATTCGAACCAATCGACTGAACTACGAACCTTCTTTCTTAAATGATTTAACAAAACCTAGTCAGTGTACTATGAGTTTAGCATTTGTTTTTTGTATTTAATTCATATACTCTTACTACCTCTACTACTACGGCATTTGAATCGACAAATTAATTAACCGCGGATTGGTTAATGTTAAACACTAACAACATTGGATGCCGGCTCAGTGGTCCAGTAGGTTAAGCGTTCGCGCGCGAGACCAAAGGCTCTGGTTCCGAATCCCCCGTAGAGGATCGTGGATGCCCACTGCTGAGGAGTTCCACAATAGGACGAAACGGTCGCCCAGTGCTTCCAGGTTTCCAACGCTGGTCTAACATCAATCGGTTCATGATCTCAAAAAAAAACTAATGTAATAATACAAGCCTTAAACAAGTAGATAGAGACAGAGTTAATCATTTGTATGTGGACGTGTGTGTGTGTCTGTGTGTGTAGGACTATAATATTGAGGCATTTTTAAATGATTAATAAACGAAGAATGAAATCTATATGAAGATAAGCTACTTTTGCTGTTTTACCAACCATCTATTACTTCAAAGATTCTCGTCAGTTCACAATAATTTATTACCTCAGAGAATTTATGTTTTCCAAACTTTTTTTACTTGAATGACATTCCATTTCAAATAAAGTGATTATGAACACAATGTGACATTCAAACTTTTCAGAATTATGAATTATGGAGAGAAACACTAAATGATTTAAACGTATTATTGAAATCATGGCAATATAGTCATTCATTCATATATACTGTCCTAGGAGATTACAAAAGATATCACACTATATATCACTTATAGCTTTTGCCTTGGACTTATTATTATTATTAGTGGCTTTATTCAATATTATATTTCTTGGTACAATATCTCAGCACAAAGTAATTCAAAAAGATTCCGTTTCTTATTTCTTGATCAATATTGATGTTAACATATTGAGTGATTGCCAGTTAGATGTGAACAGTTCAGGAATCGATACCTAAATAATATATTCAATCTTTTATTTTAATGCAAATTATCAGCCATCACGGCCACTCGAGTATATCTGTCTGAAATAAGAAGTTGTATAGTGAAATTGTGGCTCAGTAGTCTAGTGGTTAAGTGTTCGCGCGCGAGACTAAAGGTCCTGGGCTCGAATTCTGTGAGCAGGATCGGGGATGAGCACTGTTGAGGAGTCTCACAATGGGACAAGACATCGTCCATTAAGTCTTGGGAAAGTGATTGTAAAATCTTTAAAAGAAATAATGTGGATATTTTAAATAGGATAATTTTCTTTTTAAATTGATCATGTATTTGACTGTGCTAGTGAGCGTGGAGATTACACATTTTTCTTTATCATGAGTATCACTATCATAAAAATTAGGCAAAGCAGGAATTTAAGATATTTGACTTTATTGATTGAGATCTTGAAGTGATTGATGTTAGACCATGGTTGAAAACCTGGAAGCGATGGATGGCTGTTTCGTTTTGGTATGAGACTCCTCATCAGTGTGCATCCACGATCTCGCCTCGCGGAATGCGTGTCAGGTAGAGACAGATATCTACCTCAGCACAATGGAATAAGGTCGCGCAATTTTGTGGATTCGTTTATGTTAGACATAAGCACCGTTGGATGCCGATCGGCTTAGTGGTCTAAAGGTCAAGCGTTTGCACGCGAAACCGAGGGCCTTAGGTTCAAATCTCGCATTCGGGATCGTGTGTGAGCACTATTGTGGAGTCTCATACCAAGACGAAACAGCCATCCATTGCTTCTAGGTTTTCATTGACAGTCTAACATTGATCGATTCATGATCTGAATACTTTCTAATGTTATTAAACTTACATTTTCTATCACTATATACGTAAAATGAAATCTTGCAACAATGTGAACTGTAATTCTCAATAGTAGATACCAGTTAGCAATGAGAAGTATTTACAACTTCAATTATCTCTTCACTTGTTAAATAACCAACTATTTTAAAGGTAATTTTTCTATCACAAACTAATATGTAGCTTGAATGAATTTGGTAAAAATATATAGAAATTTTCACACTATTCTTACAACAAAATCAGTACTGTAATGAATTAGGACCTAATAGGGATAGCCAGTTTTTTGTTTAAACCAAAATTACAAAATGTATTCGTAAAATATGAAAACTATACAATAAATACATTATTTCCACATTTTCTATCAGTTGCCCTTTACACACTTCAACCCCAAAATGCCCTGGTACGACCGAGGGTGGGGAGAGTCTGCTCTCCATCTCGAAATACTTTGACATAGCCAAGTGTATATAGCCTCTGTCAGAGAAGTCCTAGTCACTGCCTTCTAGCGGCGAGCGTGTTGTATTCGAAATTTAGAGCACCGAAAGTGAATGTCCGACGGTTTGGCGGATACGGAGGGATCACCTATGAGAGTTGGCAAACCCTGATTTCAAACCAATGGTGTACATGGGCTCCAGTATCCTGAGGGAACAAATGGAGTATGAACCAATCGTTAGTCACCGACTACCATGGGACTGCATCTTCTGAGATTGCTCCACTACCTTGTGGATTAGACCTTTAGGTCGAGAACTCCAAAGATGGCCTCCTAAAGAAACCATCTGTTTTGGTTTAGGCACCCAAACAGTATCCCATCCCTCACACAACTCAAATGATTTTTGTGACGCATATCTATTTGGCGCCTTCTTGTACAGATGTTTATGTGTTTAAATAAATAAAACAAATTATTCTTCAATTCTTTTGTTATTACAACTACTCATTATGATTTCTGAGATATAAAGTAAACAATCTTAGTGTTACGTAATCTATTTTAGTTAACTCATTTTTAAATTTATGATTGTGTCATAAATCAATAAAGTCTTAGTAACACTTCAAGAAAACCATTCAGTGATAATTTTTATTTCAACAGCTGAGATCATGAGTCAATTGAAGCTAGACCACCATGGGAAACCTGAGAGCACTGGACGGCCATCCCGTAGTATTGTGGGACTCCCAGCAGTGCGCATCCACGACGCCGCCCCGCGGGTGTCGGACCCGGGCCCTATCAGTCTCGCACCAGGCGCTTAACCAACTAGATCACTGAGCCGGCATCCAATGGTGTTAATGTCCAACTTCAACTAATCCACGAAATTGTAATGTTAAAGCTTTTTAGAGACTAAGATAAGTCGATCGTAGTATTCTGATGTGACAGTCTATTGAATATATTAATTATGATCTTCAGATAAAGATAATAAACCTTTAAATGGATAATAGTTTGAATCATGGCTTTAAACATATGAAATCAACGGAATCCTATTTAAATACATACATACATACTTACTTACTTACGCCTGTTACTCCAAATGGAGCATAGGCTGCCGACCAACATTCTCCAACCCACTCTATCCTGGACCTAATGAGTTACATAGTATGAAAGTATTATTTGTAAAATGATCACATTTGACTTGAAGATGGGTAGACGGGGCTCAGCATGCACTTACGAATATGTGTTATAATTGTGAACTTCAGTAAATCATAGCTCATATTACAATTGAAAGAAATACTAAATATGTAATGATAAGTAAAAGAGTTTATGTTTACAATGATGATATGAAGCGAAACGGTACTTGGTTTGAGTCCCAGAATGAACATAAACTTTAGAATGGAAGTAAATTTGACTGACGAGGCTCGAGTTGAACGAAAGGTATATCCTGAATTCTTTTACCACCAATCCTCCCTGTTAATGAGCTTATGATTACATCATATTATTAAAAACTATCTCTAGTGATACTCACCTCATTGACTTTAATGCTTTCGTAATTATACATTAGTTTCATTAGGAATTATACATGCAGTAGTACGTTTTGTGTAATTTATGACAATAACTTACCTTACAAAATCATTGTCAAAATAACCATACAAAAAATATATAATCCCTTTAATTTATTTATCATAATCATTTACCGACCTGCGTTCAATATGTTTCACTGATTCCAAACATCTCTAGGTTGTATCTTTTCATTTCTACAGCGATTTGGATGACTGTTCCGGTTTTCTACATTGTACGAACATCCCATGTACCTAAAGTAATGGTTGATCTAGTTGTCAGAAGATAAAGTCAGCCTCATGAATTCCGAAGGGATTCGGTTTTCACTATGAGACATCATAACTCTTCTAAATAAAAAGACCTTCTAACTCCCATAGCACAGTATAAATGGTTTAAATTATTTTTTTTTCTGGTTAGCGTGAGTTAGTTTTTTCACGCGATGAGGTCACTAACCCCATGTTCAACCCTCCCCCTTTATCCAGGCTTAGAACCGACAGTAACCTCAGAGGGGTTTAAGGCAGAGTTAATTGATTTACCACCACTCTTATATTCTTTCATTATAAAAAAATCGAATTCAATCAATGTTTTAAATTTCATTTTTACCCTTAAGCAACAAAGAAAAAAATTGTTTTCTTCAAATCTATTACCCCTTTTGTAAAAAGAAAAAAAATCTTTTTCTTTGATGACCAAGCACTTTTTCACATTAATAATAAAACAATCATAATATAGAACCGATTTCTTCTTTTTATATTCTTCCCCTCAGTTTATCCGCTGGAAACGCGTTTTTACGCGTTTTTTTCAAAGATTTTTTTGTATTTTTGTTTTTTTTTGTCTTATCCCATCTGTTACAAATTTCAATGAATAAAAAAGGGATAATAATTTAACAGAAATATGAATTAGATCAAATAGTATAATGAATATTTCTTATTAAAGTTTGATCGGTTATGTAATAGATTTCAAATAAACTTATTTCTTCACAATTGATTGATCACTGAGTTGTGATTAATGTCATGCGTGTCTAGTCCTTATTAGTGCAGATCGAATGCTATCGATCATGTTGCAATGTGGCCACCAGTCTAGGTGACTCGACACTGCGGGCACTATGTATTGAGATTAGATGGTGGTTGGAGGTAGTCAACAGGAAACCCTGGACCCGGGTTTCGTGCTACTTGGCACTCGTCAGCAAGGTGTACCTGTAATCTTGAGGGAACTGGTGCTCCCTGGCGGATTCGATCTCGTGTCACCCAGCTTCACAGTCAGAGACGTTACCACTGAGCTATCCGAGACGTGACTACCCTCCTGTATGACTGAGATGTAATCACGATTGATTGATCACTAGGTGGTGATCAGTGTCATGCGAGATCGAATCTGCCAGGGAGCACCAGTTCCCTCAAGATTACAGGTACACCTTGCTGATGAGTGCCAAGTAGCACGAAACCTGGGTCCAGAGTTTCCTGTCGACTACCTCCAATTACTATCTAATCTCAAATTTATTTCTTGATTAGATACAAATCATTTATATTGTAGTTTAAAACATGGTAGAAAGTTATGTGGAAAAATGGATAGTGGTTAGCACTAGAATCCAGTTTGACGCGCGTTTCATCCTATTTGCGACTTGTCAGCTGGATATACCTATGTGGTCTGTGCTACTTATATTGACATAAGTAGTATATGATGTTAGTCGTGAACAGAATATCTGGCAACAGAGAGACAAGAGGATCGAACAGTAAAGAATGGAAACAGAATGCAATTAGTATGAGAATGCAAGAACAATGAAGTCTGATTCATTTTGAGACAATTGATGGACATTTTGAAAATTAAGCATTTACTTTGTGATTGTTAGATTTTAATGACAAGTCCTGTAATTTGTGTGTCAAATACATTCGATTGTCTCCACCGGTGTTCTTGTTCACTAAACTTGCATATCAGAGTTGATGTTCACTTTGGGACTCAAACCCAGTACAGTTCGCTTGCAAATGACCACGTTATCTACTTAGCTATTGACTTTTAATAACTGCTTAAGCCCAATAAGGTGAAGTTGAAATTTACATGGTATTGTTTGTTTGAATCTTCTCATTGATGTTCAGGACTACAATTGACCAGTCTCTCATTGGCATATATGTATACTGTACGTACTGCCTCGATATAGCCTTAATTCACAAGGATTCTATGCAAAGATGAATAGCGAATGGTACTGGGTTCGAGTGCCAGAGTGAACATCAACTCTGAGATGCAGGTACATCCAGCTGACGAGTCCCAAACAGGACGGAGCTGCGCGCAACCTGGACTCCACTTCTATCCACTATACCAACTGAATGTAATAGAAAGTTGTTTATTTCATTAAATTCAATCATTTTAAACCAAAAATCATT
Source organism: Schistosoma mattheei (assembly GCA_944470405.2). NCBI lineage: Eukaryota > Metazoa > Platyhelminthes > Trematoda > Strigeidida > Schistosomatidae > Schistosoma > Schistosoma mattheei. The sequence continues at coordinate 21,509,779 of OX103948.1, read as the reverse complement.
CATGAGACAAGATGACATATATAGTGACAATGAATTAATGATTTTCACCTCGAATTTCTTATAATTAAGATGGTTTTAATGTAGAACGAGTTTTTTTCAGAAATTTAAAACGAGAATAAAAAGAGATCTGATATGAGTTATATTTTGATTGAGATCATGAATTGATTAATGTTAGACTATCATTAAAAATCTGGAAACATTGGACGGATCTTTCGTCCTAGTATCGGACTCTTCAAAAAACCATACAAACAATTCCGCACTCAGGAATCGGTTATATTTAGAGCTTAGATTCCTAATATTGCCGTGTATAACTTGAGCAACTTTAACGCTAGAACCATCTCGAGTCGAAGTTGAGAAAACAGGAGACAAGTGAAAGGAGTGCTATTCTAAACATTGTCAAATATGACACAAAACTCTTAGGTATTTATAGTTTTTAGTAAAAATGAAGTCATTATTATAGTCCTCCGATCCGTATACAGGGGTTTATTAGCATTTGCTCAACATGAAAGCTACATGTAAAGATTCTAGAATATATTCTTGCAAAAGATAATTGGATAGGATATCTTCGGCTCTTTCTGAGCTTCTTAGAGCTTCCTCGAGTTCATCCGTGGATCGTCCTCACAGAGTCGAACCTATGACGTCCTATCTCATGTGTGAACTTTAACCATTAAGTGGACATTCAAAGGTGTTAATGTCTAGATTCAATCAATCCATTTTTTTAGAAAAGTTTAAATTCTGTTAAATGAAGCGAGATTTTTTGATTGAGATCATGAACTGATTGATGTTAGACCACCGCTGGAAACCTGTAGGCACTGGACGACCGTTTCGTCTTATTGTGGGACTCTTCAGCAGTGCGCATCCACGATCCCGCTCGCGGGATTCAAACCATATGCTGGAATGAGATTATTTAACTTTGAATCAAAAACACTTTTAAAAGTGATATTTATGTGTAATCAATATAATCTCGAAAGTCTATGAAGATAGATACCAAGTTTTTATCTAAAGAGAAAGAACTTGAAGAACTCTCTGATAATAGAGTTATTCATAATCTTGGAAATCTTTAGATTTTTTCGAAGAACATAAAGAAGGTTAACTATTGGAAGACAAATTATTATAAATTATTTATAGTTGGAAAATGATAAATTTTCGATTACAAGTCAGTGATTGAATCGATTGATTAGTTAGTTATCCTAATTGTTCCATATCAAATAGAGAAGGTAGTCAAGAGTACTCACAAATGAGAATTTTCAAGCATACATTAGAACGTCAGAAAGTTTCAAAGGTTCTTCATAGAAGGACACTATAGCTACATATTTTGAATTCATTAGTTCGAATATGTTATCTCTCGATCACCGATATGGTTAACTTTCACATTCAGAAACGTTATCTGGTCAGATTAAATCAACAGTAACAACTGTGACCATGTGAAAATAGAAGAGATCTGTTTACACCTCAAAGGGAGTTTAAGTTCCCTAAATATTATAGATATGTCTTGTTGGTAAGTGTTCACTAGCATGAAACTAGAGTTCATGGGATGAGACTATAATTTATGGACGACATTTCAGCGACATTAAAATGACCTTGAGAGTGTCCATTAATAACTAGGAGTAAATGACGGTTATAAACCTGTGTGAGGAATTTGAGTTATGATTTACAGTTGATGGTTAAAGTTAATAATTAGATTTAGGGTTTTCTTCCCTAATTGACATTAGCTATGATGTTATGAATCTATTTAACCAAACGGATGAATGAATTTCGCGCCAAAATCTAAAACTGTTATCTTAAATCTGATTGGTTCGTCCATAAATTATCATCTCACCGTTCATGTCTTTCGGTCAATTGTCTCCAACTATCTAACAATAAAAGATGATACATTTACTTTCTAATCATTTAGTCTAGTTTCCAACATGTGTCTTAATCTATAGAGTTCGATTGGAACTATGAATTATACAAATATGATATTATCAGAAGGGGTTTTGTGGATACTATAGTAATTTTTAATAGTTGAGATCATGAGTCATTTAAAGATAGATCACCATGGAAAACCTGGAAGCACTGGATGGCCGCTTCGTCCCATTGTGGGACTCTTCAGTAGCGTGCATCCACAATACCGCTTTGCGAAATTCGAATCCAGGATCTATCAGTCTCGCGTGCGAGCGCTTAAACACTAGACCACTGAGCCGGCATCCAATGGAGTTAATGTCTAACTTCAACTAATCCACGAAATTGAGCGACACATCCACAATTGTCTTCAGTGAGTTACTATCTAACAACAGACCTGCTTGAACACCATGAGTCACGGCTTCTCATTAGGACTCTAAGAGATACCTCTTGAAGTCAGTCACTAGTGAGCATATGTTGATTAATTAAGAAGGGGTTCTGTGGAGATTGCAGTAATTTAATAGTTGAGATCATGAGTCAGCTGATGCTAGACCACCATATTATGATATTAGTTACTTTCAATAATCTTTGTATTTGTATATTTAACTTTAGACTATTTAGTACAGAGTATCAATCAATTGTAATCAGTTCTATTACATAATAATCATGGGTATGATAACAACTAATGTATTAGAAGAATCTTTAAGTTTTGGACCTTTACCAACAAGTTTAATGATAGCTGAACCAGCATATTTAATTGCACAAACAACAACAGATAGATTATCTGAATTACCAACAATCTATGTAAGTTAATTTATATGAATTACTTTCGATGAACTAATCAAATTTTTAAATTTATATTGTAAACTGGATTAGTGGAATTATGATGACACTTTGTAGTTAATAACGTTAGGAGATGATCAATATCATATATATCAGAGCCTTCTTAGTGTAGATCCAATCCTATCAACCAAGTTGCAATGTGACTATTAGTCTAGGTGACTCAATATTGTATGCATTATTTTGAAATTAGATGGTGGTTAGAAAGTCTGACATATATGACATTGATCACCATCCAGTGATCAATCAATTGTAAATACATCTCAGTCCTACAGGAAGTTAGTTGTGGTTCAGACAACTCAGTGGTAATGTCTCTGACTGTGAAGCTGGGTGACATGGGATCGAATGTATTAAGGAACAACAGTACTCTCTCAATATTACAGGTACACCTTACTGACGAGTGCCAAGTAGTACGAAACCTAGGTTCAGCGTTTCCTGTTGACTACCTCCAACCACCATCTTGTAAAATTGTACTTCGCAACTAAACAATGTTAGTTTGATCATTATTAAAAACTATGAAGTGGTTGATATATGTATGATGTAACTAAGTAGAATAGAGAAATGCATAATGTACATGTGAGTATATGTTGTAATTCGAGTTATTGGTCATCAACGTAGAGTAGTAATTTTTAAACATTTGAAATTTAAACCTTCTTACTGCAAACTATCCTCAATAATACAACATTATTAGTAATACTAAAGCGAAGTGAAGTTGGTTACTATTGAAGAAATTCATTACAATAAATTGAACAGATCAACGGTATTCAAAGTATAGATATTAGTGTAGGGAAGATCTGGAAAATTCCTCAAAAACTAGCCAACAAATGCTCTGAAGAAGCATAGTATCCAATCCGCATTCAATAGAAGTTGTGCCGGAAACTTCTAGAAAGGGAAAAGTCACATATCTCGTTATCTGATTAGATGATTACTTATACTGCTACTCTGTTTAATAGCGTTCCAGAATTTTTCAAAAGCTTAAGGCTATCTGAAATGCTATAATTACCTTAAATTTTCTGTACAAAAGTTAACGTTAGAGTAAAGCGTTGATGAGATACATCACTTTATTTCTAATAGTCTAGTTATTTTGAATTATGCTCAGTTGAGACAGTTATCAATATTTATACTACTTTGGTAGAGGTTTATGAATTCATATCAAGATTAGTGTATGTATCTTGAGTGCTGTTAGAGGTATGAGGGCGGTTATCACTTCCTGGTTGCCCAAACCGTGGAAGGGTTCTTCTGGAAACACCTGAAAAGGGAATTGGATTAGAGGTGGTCCTAGTAACCTGAGAGCGTGACCTCAGTGCCCAACGGACAACTGCTTAAGGTCGGTCACACACGACCTTTTTATGAATAATTTTTGTGTTAGCTCCGTAATTGTTGAGACCTTACCGCCGGAGACGGATATCCGTGGGATAAGGCGAGGCGTGGATTTTTAGGGTCGACCTTTTCTAACCCCACCCCTCCTTGTGGGAAAGCAGCATCGCTGTCATGCTGGTTGTCTGAAGGAAACACCTCACTGCCGTCACACCTCTGTACAGTCAGCAGTACGACTTCGCATTCGGACCTTGGGTTTGTTGCTTTTAGTCTTACCGCTCTTCAACCGACCTGTCTGACATGGTAGGACCTTGAGGAACAGTTGTTCCAGCCAGTATAGCTCTAATGGTTCATCACGATAGGCAAGCCCGACCACCACGTCAAGGTAGCAACAACGGTCGGGTGTGTATATATTCATCAGATTGGTAAACGTACCGAGATCGTCATTTATTTCACCCTTATTTCATATATGAAATGCATTATGAACAGTGAGTCTATCCCGGATGAATCCATTTAAGAAAGCTATCAGTGCAAATACAAGGAACTGAATTTATGTAAACTGATTTACCTTAGTAGAGGATTCATCATTAGTACGTTAATCTATAAAATTTACCTTAAGAATATAATACAATTCATATCTCATGAAAAGTAAGTTATTCTAATAATGATGGGTTAGAATGCAATTGTTTCATTTTCGAACTTTGTATTTTAAACTATGACTCATGCATCAAATAGATTTATGGTAGTATGCTGTATGCTACTTATGCTGAGATATAAGTAGTATGAAGTAGTAATCGATAGTGGAAAGCCTCTTCAGAAGAAGGTTGAACTGAATAGAATAGGAAGGGAAACAAAAAGCAATTAAAATAACAACAGAAGTGGTAGAACTATGAATTATGTAAAGGAAAACTGATAGAAGATGTGTAAATAACGAATTTAATGTATGATTTTTATATTTTATGAAGGCATTGTGTTAATTGGTTTACCTTCACCTGAGGTCTCGATCACTGTATTTCTCAGATATAGCATCTTGAATCAATGTCCATTCGAATCCAAATCATCTTTTGTTCTGAGTAGATTCAGAAAATGTAATATACGTTTACTTCATTCTCATCAACATGTCCAAAACAATTAACAGTCGATTTGGTCTATAAAAGCACATTATGAAAGATGAACGAATGTAAAGTGAAAGTCTAAGTTTTTCTTTTTAATATTTTCACTGAAGGATACATTTTCTTTTGTTTCTCTTTCTCTCTTCATACAATAGGCTGATCCTAAACGATTATCTGATCCAATACGTCTTATTGAATGGGTATGTAATCTACGTTGTGCTAGATGTCCAAGTGAACAAAATATGGAATTAATTTATTGTCATCAATTAAGTCAATCATTCTATCGAACAACACGTAGAATTGAAGCTGGTGAAGAATTATTAATTTGGTTTCGAAGACAAGATTTACAACCATTAGTTACAGAATACTTGAATAATTTATATATTTCCGAAGCATGGATAGGACATACAGTAAAAGCAACGGATTTATTACAGAAAGATTATGAACAATTTGTAAATCCACATAAATCTTTCAATACAGAATATTGTAAGTTGTATTATGATGGTAAGAAGTATTAATCTTTTTTTTAAGAAAAGGTTGATAAGTTAAATTTACTCATAAACAAAGATGAATGATGACAAAGAGTAGAATTCACGACGCGCATTTCGTCCTATTTGGGAATCGTCAGCTGAATGTACCTGCATCTCATAGATGATATGATTTGCAATGAGACGACCTATTCAAACATTGGAGCCATCTATTTACCATCTATTTAACTGTTGTTATTAAGCTGTTTGTGTTAGGGATGATGAAGAATATACCGATCATTATCATGTTAAGTCTAATGATGTCCTTGGACATGTCCTTGGGCATTCCCTATTAGCTATTATTTATTTCACTCGTTAAATATTGTACAGATGTTGTTTTCTATTTTTATGGTACGATGTGATCTGTTTGGTTGGTATATAAACAGAGTATGTTTGAAATATAACGATTCATAACTCAGAGGCTGTGACTTGCGTTCTAGACTCAACTGGCTGGGCTAGACAAGGAAGCGGGACCAATCGGGACTCTAGGTCGTCCTTACGTGTTTTACGTGTCACTGATTCGATCGATATAAACGCTGCGCTTCTAGCCGTGCAATCCACCCGTTACAACAGTTTGTTTTAGATTTAATCGTCCTGAATCACTATGAATGCTTACTTTTTACAGTTAAACAGTTTTATGTAAATGATTACAAATTGTTCAGATTCTAAGTAGTAGAAAACTCAAATGGAAGCACTTTGATTGAAGGTGAATGGTTGTTTAACTTCAAAAAGAAAAACATTTGTAAGGTATATTTATGGATATTAAGAGAAACTTGTTCCAATATGGTACTGAGAATTTATTCTTATTATTATTATTATTATAAGCTTTATTCAGTATTATATTTTTGGTACAACATAGAATTCTCAGCGTAAAGTATTTCAACAAGTTTCCGTTTCTTTCTTCTTGGTCGATCCTGGCGATAAATATTGAGTGATCGCCAGTTAGATGTTAGCAGTTCAGTAAATAAAAATCTGAATAATGTACATTCTTTCCGTTGTATATTGCCAGCAACCACATTGTCTCTTATTGAGTTTTTTGTAACTTTGACAACGAAAGGTTGTACACTTTTCAGAAGCGCAGCAGAATAGGTCATAAGATTAATAAAAATAATGATATATTAAAACAAACAAAAATAGATAACTTGTTGAAATATCTAGATGGCAGGAACAGGTAGTACAGATGCTCAAGCAGGCCACCCTTTATAGACAGTAAGAAAGGTGATCATATTGAATAAGATCATTATTAGTATTATTGTTATTAGTATTCAGGACCTGCTGGAAGCATGTTCTTGTTAAACTAACTTGTGTGTGTGTGTAGATTTGTAATTTCATTGAAGCTAGGATATTATGTAATCATCATTTGATATTATGGGAGGGAAATATTTTACTCTTTATATGATTAAAGTCCATTGCAGAACTCATAGAATTCTTCTCAATTATGTTCTATTGACCAAATGATTGAATAAACTTGTGAAGATGGATCGTTGGGTAAATGTTCTGTACCTAAAAGGTAGTGAGGTCATAGGTATGAACTGTTGATGTAACTGATACTAAGACAAAGTAGCTACAGAACATTATTTAGATGATAATAATAACAATTTGGTTGAGGTCACGAATCGATTAATGTTAGATCACCGTTTAAAATCTGGAAGTACTGGACGGGCGTTTTGTTCAAGTATGGGACTCTTCAGAAGTGCGCATCCACAATCCCACACAAAGGATTTAAACACAGGACCTCTCTCGTGTGAACACTTGACCTCTAGACCACTGAGCTGACATCCAGTCGTGTTAATGTTAAATGTCCACGCACGAGGCCAAAGTTGCTGAGTTCGAATCACTAGTGTAGTTTTGAGAAGTTCCATACTTGAATAGAAGGCCCATCCAGTACTCGACAATCTTCACAAATCTATACTGATAATAATAGTAATATTTTTTAAATCAAAGACGATAAATTCAACTTTTGCTTTTAACATTTAGGCAAATTTCAATGTTCCAGATGTCATGATGAATTCAATTACATTTATCCCTATATATCACATTGTTTATTTAAATGTCAAAAACAAACTATCATTCAAAGTATTCAATGGTTCAATCATCATAGATTCATAGAATCAAATGAGTTTCCTATTGAATTAACTAATAAATATACATATCAAAAAATATCGATTTATTATTACATAACAATATGAATACACCATTAAATCAGAACAAATTAGATCATCATGAGAAGAACACACTTGAAAATGATGATTATGATGTTGAAGATGATGATGATGATAATGGTGATGATGATGATAGTCAGTTAACTATTGAGACTAGATCCAATAAAATAGAGAATCAATTAAGGAAAGTGGGAAATATTGAGAAAATGAATGAATTAACATCTATGAAAAATTTCAATTCATTACATAGAAAATATTTACATAGAATTCAATCTAATCACAAAATTGTCAAACCTTTTAAAACATTAAAGGAAACTACTTATATAGATAATAGTAGTAATAATTTGTATACTAAAAAATCTAAATTAAAAACTACATTATTACCGTTAAAATCTCGTAATCCATTAGTGGAACAATTATTACAAACAATCATGTCACATAAAATAGATTCAAATGTTGAAAATAATTCATCCAATCTAATTTCGAATATGACATTATCATTAAAAAAGCCAATATCATCAATATCATCGACGACGATGGCAACTATGACACTGACAACAACAACAACAACATCACCAACATCACCGTTAATAAGTAGTTTAGCATTAGCACAAAATTGGTGTGCACGTTGTTTTATTACATTTCGTTTAACTAGTGATTTAGTACATCATATGCGTACATGTCATAATCAAGGTAGTAATATTCTAATGTAAAAGATCGTTTAGTATCACATCATAAAACAATGAATACAACTGATTTAATCAACAAGAGAAAACAATTAAGCAATGAGAACGATAATAATAATGAAATGGGTTTATTACACTCTAATGGGCAATCATCCATATCATCGTTGACAACGGTTAGAACATCGCCACAAATCACAATAACAACAGCGATGACAACGACGAAGACGACAACAACAACAACAGTACCATCTTATTGTTCAACATTAAACAAACCAATTTGTTCTTTATGTGGTGAACAATTTAAAGAAAAACATCATTTAACTAGACATATGCTATCACATACATAAAAAAATAAGTAGTTTATTAAAATTTGGTATCAATATTTTGTTACTTCAATATGATAGTTACTTGAATTATCACCATTTTCCATATTGATCTGTGAATACTAACAAGTTATTATTCTGATTAGTATTAGTGATGTACAAACATTGGACATGATGATTTATTTCTATTCCTATTCAGTTATTGCTTTCATAACATGATATTTAATATTAAGAAAGGAATTTAATTTCATTATATTCGTTTTGTAATTAGGAATAATTGTCATACTGTCTTTCTTGTATTCAGTGTTATTGAGGTAAATGAGAACACACAAATTGGGACAATCGAATGTATTTGAGTAAAACATTAAAGAATCAGTTGGTAAAATCTGTGAACCATACAGTGAATAATTCATTTTGTAAAACGTCAATCAATCGTCTCAGACTTCATTATTCTTTTGTTTCCACAGTAGTTATTCTTTGTTCTCGTTCTTCTTTCTTCGATCTTCTTAACCTTCTGTCTCACCAAGTATTTGATTTTCGACTGATGATACATACTACTTATGTCTGTTGACATTAGTAGCACACACTATACTATTGGAATTTCGCCTACCAAGTGAATTGATTTAGCTGTAAACTATTTAATTGATATGGTAGACAGTGATTGACTTAGATTTCTGGAATTCTGATGGGACCGATACCATTTAGGTGGTTCGAGTTTGTGTTATCAAGTATCACAGTACAAGGTATTGTCATTAGGCCAGTAAAGTCATAGCTAACATTTTTTTCAAAGATAATTTCAAAACGATTTCAGTGGTGTTTTGAAAACTTTCTATAAAAAGTTGTGAACAGGAGGGACTGGTAATTTCATAGTTATACTTACTTGCTTATGCCAGTTACCCGTCATGAAAGAGCATAGACCGCCCACCAGCACTCTCTATATAATCCTGTCCTCTGCAATCCTTTCCAGTTGTTTTCAGTTGCTATTCATCCTTTTGATGTCTACTTCCAATTCTAGACTCAGTGTGTTCTTTGGCCTTCCTCTTCTCCGTTTCACTTCAGGATTCCGAATTGGGGCTTGCTTCGTAATACACTTAGGTGGTTCTCGCAATGTATATTCTATCCACTTCCGCCATCTTTTCCTAGTTTCCTCCTTGACTGGAAGTTGGTTAGTTCTCTCCCACAGTAAGCTGTTGTTAATAGTATCTGACCAACGAATAATGAGTATCTTACGTGGAAAATTGTTTATAAATACTTATACTTCTTTGATGATGGTTGTAGTAGTTCTACAAGTTTGAGCTCCATACAGTAGAACTGTCTTGACATTCTCATTAAAGATTTTGACTTTGATACTGATTGACAGTTTTTTTGAGTTCCATATGTTCTTCAACTGTAGGGATGTAGACTTTGCTTTGCCAATCCTTTCCTTTACGTCTGCGTTGGATCCTACGTGTTTATCAATGATTTTGTTCAGATATGTGAAGGTTTCCACATCTTCCAGAGCTTTTCCATCAATTGTAGCCGCGACTGTTTTCTCCGCCTGTAGCTCTTCTAGAGTCACTACCAGTCTCAAGCCCGGGTAAAGGAGGAGGGTTGGGCATGTGATCTGCAACCTCATCCAGTAGAAAAAATCTTGCTAAAAAGACGGCAACCAGATTTCATAGCTATATGAGGAAACAATACTTTTTATGAGAGGAATGCGATGATCTATTTTTAACTCCAGCAGTGTTAAGCAACATTCCTATATATAACTTGAAAAGACTGATATTAATTAGTCATTTATAGCTGTTATCTGACAAGACCTTTACTTCAGATTTTAATTTGTAAAGATCTGTCTCAATTTCAATGGACGGAAGATCGGTTGTTGCTTTCCTTCTGCATTCCGAAAGTTCCTTAGTGGATAGTTATACCGTGAGCAGCTACAGTGAGAGTGAGCATTTCGTGTTTGAATAGCAATAGATGGTTCTGGTTTTAGCAGGCACAATTATGCGTTATGTTAGGTTTCTATACTACCATGGCACGATGAGAAGAAAATTGATAAGATGAACAATAAAGCGGTTTAAATAATGTAGTGGCAATAATAATGAGAGGTGAACATCTAACACACACTCCAGGTATTGAAAAATGAAATAGTGCTAGTAATTTTATTGAAATCATGAACTCATCTAAGTTAAAACACCATTGAAAACTCGGAGGCATTGTGCTCACTAGTGACCAGATTCGATAGGACATTTTTGGGTTTCCAATGAGAAGCCGTGACCAATCGACCTAACCCATGTCGGATATGAGGCAGTTAACCAACGGGGACAATTGAGGATCGTCGCGCAATGTCGTAGGTTGATTAAAGTTAGACACTAACACCTTTGGATGCCCGCTCAGTGTTCTAGAGGTTAGGCGTTCGCGTGCACGACCGAAGATTCTAGGTCCGGTTCCCGCGTGCAGGATCGTGGTGCACACTTTTGAAGAGTCTTATATTAGTCGTTACCATCGCACAGATGAACCATATTTGGTACTAGTTTCCCTTATATGTTGCTTTTTAGTTCATTTAGAGCATAGACCTAAACGAGCTAATAAACAGTATGTTGCAAGACAAGTCTCTGTGACAGCATTAAAGATTAAAAGCTTGAAAGTTTCTATAATTATCAAACACCATGATTGTTATAGAGCGGATCGTGTAATGACGTTCTCTTTTCTACTGTATGACTATGGTACATGAGCTTTAAAAGTAGAGAGATACTAAAGTTGCTATCAGTCAGTCAAAAATTTGATTTACATGATTCTCAAATGGTTACCTTATAAAGTCATATTGAACCTTCAGTAAGCGTAGGGAAGTATCGAGAGAACTATGATATTGTTAATGAAAGTTTTTGTAACTGGGTAAAGGACCCAAATGTATACTTATTGATAGTGGACCAATTAGACATCTGGCAAATTATAAATCCACACACTCGACCAAGATATACCTTCCTTTTCTAACGAATAAGACATTTCATTGATTTAAGAATATAATTTAAATTTCCGAGGATTAAATATGGATGAATCTACAGTTATCTGTCGATTCAGCTGGAAAATACAAAGTTTCCTTGTCACTCAAGTACTTGGTTGTTGTCGTGAATATTAAGCTTATCATAATCAGGCACTAACCGATACAACACACTTTTCTTCGAATCATTGTAGTTTCATAGTGAGAATGGTTCCACTTAAGATAATAAAAATCTTGACAAACATATCTGCATTAAAATACTACGTAAATGTGTGTTTTATCACGTTTCAGCAATAAATTATTAATTTTCTTCTCTATATAGATAAAGGTGGTCTGATTGAACATTATTAAAATTCATGTTACTATATGAATGATATATTTGTCTTTTGCATTATTTAAGCGTTACATTTGTTGTTTACAGCACTTAAAATAAGACTTGTTCATATTGTGGTGTATGCTACTGATGTCGACAGTTATAAGTAGTATGAGTCACAAATCGAAAGTCAAATAACTGACCGCAGAAGATTAAGAAGATCGAAGAAAGGAGAACGAGAACAAAGAATAACTGCTGTGGAAACGAAAGAACAATGAAGTCTGAGACGATTGATTTACATTTTACAAATGAAGTATTTACTGTATGATTCTCAGATTTTACTAAGTAATTCTATAATTTTACAATCAAATACATTCTATTGATCCCCACTTTTGTTCTCGTTCACTACAACATAACTTCAATTACTTATTATTCTAGCTATCCAGAGTTTAACAAAATGTCGAAGATATTGAAAATCAGATTACTACAGTTATTTGGTTAAAAAATCATATCTCGTAGAAACAATTCATTTGAGACAAAACATCCGTTTTTCCATTAGAGCGAGTTACTTGGAATACCATTTCGAAAATTTACTTGTGTGTATTGAGTTCGACCGATGCAGACAGAAGCTTCTACTACACTGATTGTCTTCACCAGCATTTGTTAGGGTGTATTGGGATTGAAGAGCTAACTGATCTGTGAAGTCTAAATCGTCTAGTAACATCTAAGCTTTTCATGGTGGAAGTGTTGATAATCCAGTCAACCATCGGAAGATATCGTTTCGGAGATTTACTTTTCCACACTTAGAAGACCAATTGGTCAATTGATGATATATTTAAGACTTTCAACTCTTCATTATTAACTTGACTGTATATATCTTTTGGTGGGTTTGGATTAAAAACCGAGTACTTGTTTTCATATTCATCTTTCTTATGGAGAAGAAGAAGAAGAAGAGTAAATTTGTAGCGTGGTGTCGAGTCGGAATTGACTATGAACACTGCTACCAAGAAACACGTGCCAGATAAATCAGAAGGCGAGGGTTGAACGTAACCAGATAAATCCATAAAATCCCCGAGAAGCCAAATATCAGAAGACAATGAATGGACCAAATCGAGATATATTCGCTGGCGATCTCGTGGCATCGAAAGGATACCGAGATCGTGCCAGGATACAAGCTTGGTTACAGAACGTAACCGTATTCGCGTGAAGTCACAATCAAAAGTGTAAGAATCAGAATGGAAGCACAATATAGCTGTCATTAGCACAGTCAAACAAAAGCACATTAAAACAAACACTGGTACAGTTGGTTATAATAATAATTGTTTCTAGTAAACCAGTCGTGTTCTCGTGATAAATGTGAGTCACTACAAATTAATGAAAGTTTTATTGAAAGTGATTGTAAAATCTTTAAAAAAATAATGAGGATATTTTAGATAGGATACTTTGATTTTTAAACTGAGCATGTACTTGAATGTGCTATCGATAGTGGAGATTACGATCATTTTTTTAATCTTACACATTTTTCTTTATCATGAGTATCACTATCATAAAAATGAGACAAAGCAGGAATTTAAGTTATTTCGCTTTATTGATTGAGATCATGAACCGATTGATGTTAGACCATCATTGAAAACCTGGAAGCACTGGATGGCTGTTTCTTCCTATTGCGCGACTCCTCATCAGTGCACATCTATGATCCCACCTCACGGAATGCGTGTCAGGTACAGACAGGTATCTACCTCAGTACAATGGAATAGTTGATGTTAGACATAAACACCGTTGGATGCCGGTCGGCTTAGTGGTCTAAGGGTTGGGCGTTCGCACGCGGGACTGAGGGTTGTGGGTTCAAATCTCGCATTTTGGATCGTGTGTGAGCACTATTGTGGAGTCTCATACCGAAACGAAACAGCCATCCATCGCTTCCAGGTTTTCACTGATAGTCTATCAATAATCGATTCATGATATGAATACTTTCTAATGCTTTTAAACCTAAATTGTCTATCACTATATATGTAAACTGAAATCTTGCAACAATGTAAACTGCAATACTCATTAGTAGATGCCACCTACTAAATATAATGCCTCAAACAAATTTTCATCAAAAAGATATACTACTTACAAAGTATATTTATTAGTATGTAAATTATAAATTAAATTTGTTCACCAAAAATTATAAAACAAGTATCCATTGTAATAATACAATGGAGAAATTACATTTATTATTGTTGTTATTATTATTATTATTATTATTATTATTATTATTATTATTATTCAATCAATGATCAGAATTCTATTGATTTTATCTGATTAATAATTGTTTGTTAATGTTTTATTTAACCATTCTTGAACATTTAATTGTCCTAAATATTTTCGATTATAACGTTTAAATTTATGATCCTGTTTTAAATGAATCAACCGTTGATTGAGATCAAGTGAAGGATCTACAATGAATTTATCATTTTTATTTATCATAGATTGATGATCTATTTGTTTTTGAGATGTATATGATTCTAATTTATAATGATTCAATTTAGCTGATGAATTATTTACTTGATTGTTTATATCATTTGAAAGTAAACGATGAATAGGTAAGTATGATTTAGCATGTCGTTTGATACGTTTATGTCGGTGTTTTGATTGTCTTTTATGTGATTGTTGATTGAATTGTATTCGATGTTGTATATTTGAACATTGAATATTATTATTTGTATCATTATTCATAAATGTTTGCTCTAATGATGTCCTGTACTCATCGTTATGATTACATCGATGAGTTTTAGATAAATGATTTTGAATTATTCTTTCATGTTTAGTTTGTGGTTGACTTGATGAACGATGATAATAGGGATGATTGTAGGTTCTATGTCTGAAAAAAAGAGTGAATAAATCAAGATTGACAATTGTTTAGCTCATGGAGATTGGTTAATTCATTTAAATTATTAACAATCATATACTTAATAATGACTAATTTTAAGAGGTAACCGTTAGAGTTGTTTTGAGAAGCCATGATCAGTGAAGTCTAACTATTGTCGAATGTGAAGTATATACATGCTGATAACAATGAGTGATGGTTATTCAATACGAGGAATTGATTGAAGTTAGAGATGATAACCAGAAAATACTGAGTGAATGATCTTAAGGTCAGACTCCTACTTCAAGAAGGTCCTCTCTTCAATCCCCGGTAAGATCATGAATTCTCAATACTGAGAGGTTTTATACTAGGACGAAAAGTCTGTACAGTGCTGCCCAGTTTTAAATGGTAAATGATTGATATTAACCGTGAGTTTAGGTCAGTTGGAAAATAGTTTATATTCCTGACCAGGATTATCCGAAGAATAAATGAGTGGGAGATAGGAAACCGAATATTTCTCCTTAGTGTGAAACTTCGTAAATGATATCTTTTATCTGTTGATGACTGTGTTTTTCCTAAACCGGAACAGAACACGTGTTTAGTACTCACTATTTTTCAATGATTTTCTATTTGATGTTGGCCCATAATGAAGCTTATCGTCGAAATTAAAAGTTAACTCAGGATTTTACTTCAAAAGGATTGTTCATTGCTCTACAGATACTAGATATTCTATCAATACTGTCACAGTTTTCTAAATACATTACACTGTTCTTGGTTTTGGCAAACAAGAGATATCATTAAAATAATAAACAGAATTTGTGATTCATTAAATGGTTACTAAGTTTTGTTAACATAATTTTCATTTCAAGTAAAGATGGATTACTGACTAGCAGTGGAATCCAGGACGCGCGTTAAGTTTTAGTTGGGACAGGTCAGTTGGATGTACTTGCATATCAGAGTTGATATTCCCTCTGGGACTCGAACCCAGTAACGTTCGCTTCAAACACTATCACGTTATCCACTTAGCTACTGAGTCCTGATATCTACTTGCTTGTGCAATGGGGTGAGGTTTAAATTCACTTGGTATTGTTCACTATAATCTTCCCATATGTACATATATACAAATAACAGATTGATCAATTTCAGTCCTAAACATCAATGGGAAGATTAAAGTAACTAATACCAAATGATTTTCATTTGTTTATAACTAATAACAAGTCTGATCGATAGTTGATTTCTATAACTAGTCAGCTATCATTAACATACTGCCCAGTGAATTAGCTCAAGTCGACTTATCAAATCAACATAACAGGTTAACTAATGAATGATTCCAAAAAAAATCATAGTACCATTCATAGTAAGAAAGACTAAATACTGAGAAACATGAATCTGAACGCAAGAAGCAACACTGAACCTTAAAATCTACAAAATGATAATGTGTGAATGCATATGTACCACTGAAATTTATTCTGAGCTATATAATCTATGATCTTTAATCACTAATCGTGCTGATCCCTAGCAACTAGCTATTGTAGTTTGGAATTTTATGTATGTAGCTTGAATTTAGACAAAATTAAATATTTGATTTGGTGACCGATATATATGCAAGAATTATAATTTATTGTTTGACTAGTTTTTTTTCGATGTGAATTGTATATTGGTAGAGATAGTGTTAATCAAATTATAAGGACATATTCCAGATCATCCTTTCTGATGATTATCAATGTATGAGCCATACAGTGAGTATCCAAAATCCCTGGTACGGCCAAGAGTGGGGAGAGTTAGCTATCCCACTTTAAATGCCCTCACATGACTACGCGTATACAACCACTAGCAGGGAATTCCTGCTAACTACTTTCTCGCACCAGGGGTGTTGTTTACGAAATTGAGAGGACAAAAAGTAAATATTCGGCACTTTAAACAGGTTGGTGGAAACAAAGGATCTACCTAGGGGAGTTGAAAAACCTGTTTTCAAACCAATGATGTACATGGGCTCTAGGATTCTGAGGTAACAAATGGAGTATGAACCTACTGTTGGTCACCGACTACCATGGGACTGCATCTCCTGACGTTGTTCCACTGCTTTTCGGATTAGACCTTCAGATCGAAAGCTCCGAGTGTGGCCCACTCATTGAACCACCTGTTTCGGTATGGGTACTCAGACAGTATCACAGCCCACATGCAAATCAAGTGACTTATGTGATACATACGTATTCAGTGCCCCTTTGTACCAATATTTAGACCGATATTATATTATCAGAATGGGTTTTGTGGAGATTTTAGAAATTTCTTTGATTGAAATCATGAGTCAATTGAAGCTAGATCATCATGGAAAACCTGGAAACACTGGACGACCGTTTCGTCCTAGTATGGGACTCCTCAGTAGTGCGCATCGACGATCCCGCACCTCGTGAGATTCGAATCCAGGACTTATCAGTCTCGCGCCAGGCGCTTAACTAACTAGACCACTGAGCCGGCATCCAATGGTGTTAATGTCTAACCTCAACCAATCCACGAAATTTCGCAACCATCTCCCATTGTACTAAGGTAGACACCTGTTTCTACGCGACACGGATTAGTTCCACTGGTCACGGCTTCTCACCAGAACTCCGAGAATTTTCTCACGAAGCTAGTCACTAGTGAGCACATGGTAATTATCAAAACGTTGGAGAAGTAGTTACTTATTAGTTATTTACGCTTTGATTAGCTTTTATTTATAAGTGAATTAAATCCATAATAAACTGTTTCTAGGGTGAAAAACTACAATATGAGTGTAAAAATAGGCTTTCAATAAGGAAAAAACACTTCTTGATAATGTGTCAACCATCTATGTAATTGACTTTGCTATAAATAAAAAAGATAACGCAAAGAATAATCGGGAACCATTTTACACAAATTCACTCTAATAAGTACTGTATAAAATATCTCTCTCAGTGGTCTAGTTAGTTAAGCGTCTGGCACGAGACTGATAGGTCCTGGATTCGAATCTCACGGAGTGCGCGATCATGGATGCGCACTGCCAAGGAACAGTCCCATACTAGGACGAAACGGTCGTCCAGTGCTTACAGGTTTTCCATGGTGATCTAGCTTCAGTCGACTCATGATTTCATTCAGTGCAATATTATATTACTTATTATGTATTCACTATTTAATTAATGATACTTTTTTTGTAGTAAATAGATTAACTTGGAGAAGACGAACAGTGTGGCAGCAGCCTCAGCAGCAATAGGTCTCAATATACACAAAGGGAAAAGCAGGATTCTCCGATACAACACAGAATGCACCAATCCAATCACAATTGACGGAGAAGATTTGGAAGATGTAAAAACCTTTACATATTTAGGCAGCATCATTGATGAACATGGTGGATCTGATGCAAATGTGAAGGCGCGGATCGGTAAAGCAAGAGCAGCATATTTACAACTGAAGAACATCTGGAACTCAAAGCAACTGTCTGTCAACCAACACCAAGGTCAGGACTTTCAATACAAATGTCAACACAGTTCTACTGTATGGGGCAGAAACCTAGAGAACTACGAAAGCCATCATCCACAAAATACAGGTGTTTATTAACAATTGTCTACGCAAAATACTTCAGATCCATTGGCCGGACACTATTAGCAACAACGTACTGTGGGAGAGAACAAACCAGATCCCAGCGGAGGAAGAAATCAGGAAGAATTGCTGGAAGTGGATAGGACACACATTGAGGAAAGCACCCAACTGCGTCACAAGACAGGCCCTCACATGCGATCCTCAAGACCAAAGGAAAAGAGGAAGACCAAAGAACACATTACGCTGAGAAATGGAGATAGACATAAGAAAAATGAACAAGAATTGGATGGAACTAGAAAAGAAGGCCCAGGACAGAGTGGGTTGGAGAATGTTGGTCAGCGGCCTATGCTCCATTAGGAGTAACAGGCGTAAGTAAGTAAGTAAATAGATTAACTTACCTTAAATTATCATCTTTTGAAATATTTCGTTTATTTCTTGAATAATAATGTACTTGATTCCATAATGGAATAAACCATTGGTTACAATGACTACAACATAACATAGTTGAAGTTGAATTGTCATTTACAGCTTTATTATTATTATTATTATTATTATTATTATTATTATTATTACATTGTCCATTCAAATATCTTTGTTTCATATAGCCTTTATTCATTTTAAATAAACACTGTTGACAATGTAACATAGTAGTAGAATTAGTTTGATCTAATGAATTCATCATTATTTTCGATCGATATTTACATTGATCACGATCGTGATCATGATCGTGATCATAATTATGAATATGATCAATATTTTTTGAAATTTGTCTTGAACAATAATCATAATTATTAACTTGTATAGGATCATCATTATCATAGTCATCATGATGATGATGATTAGGTAATATAGAATAACTATTTCGTTTATATTTAATATGATTATGATAATAAAGAGAATGATGATGATTATGATGATGATGATAGAAACTATTTGAATTCTTATGAAGTTTATATTTTTCTTTCAATTTTTGATCATAAATAGTTTGATCAGTGATTGTAAATTGATTATTATTATTATTATAGAAATAGGGTAGAATTGAATCTTTAGAATTATGATCAATTAAATGTTGACAAATAGAACAAATTATTGATTTTTGATTGATATGATCTTTAGATTGTGATAAGAAATGGTTTTGAGTATAATTTTGTTGTTGTTGTTGTTGTAATCGTTTATGATCTTGATCTATTTGATCTAATTTATGAATATTAAATGAATCTATTAATGAATCTATGGAATTATTATTATTATTATTATTATTCCATAATGGAGTTTTATCAATTTCTGTACCCAGTGTAGCAAGGATATGTGTTTTTTTTAATTTTAATTGATGAGTTGTTTCATTGGAAAGAGTTTTGTTTTGATCATTTAGATTGATAGAATTAAATGTTGATTGATTTGATAATTGATTTGGATTCCATTTAATACATAAATGCCATGATTGTTGTTCATCATTATTGTTCATCTCTTTATATTTAGCTTGTTTAGTTAGATCATTTGAAGTATAACTAGCCAATTTGATATGTTGATGTATTTGTTTACTGGTTTGATGTGATTTTGATTTATTTTCATGAATATTTCTATTATTAGTAGTACTATTATCATAGTGAGTTTGACCTAATTTGTCATATTCTGATACTTTTTTAATGAAACCTTTTGAACCATTGTGTTTTTTTCGTAGACGAGCTGCTACAACAGCAAAAACTGAATGTACTAATGCAGTGTCATCCTAAATTGATGAATATAAATAAAAAATGATATATGAACCTTCAACATATTTATTATACTCAGATTAACTACTGAATAATTATATAAGTAGTTAAACTATAAATACAGATATTTCGTAACTATGGTATGGTATGGTATAGGCCATTGAGTTGGCAACCAATGGTGTTAATGTCTAACTTCAACCAATCCACGAAGTTGCGCCAACGTACACCATTGTCTTCAGTGAGTTGATATCTCACAACAGACCTGGTCAACTCCACTGGTAACGGCTTCTCACTAGAACTCCAGGAGTACCTCTTGAAGTCAGTCACTAGTGAGCAGATGATTATTATCAGAAGGGGTTTGTGGAGATTTTAGAAATTTCACTGAATAAAATCATGATTCAATTGAAGCTAGACCAGCATGGAAAACCTGGAAGCACTGCACGGCCGTTTCATTCTAGTATGGGACTCCTCAGCTGACTGATAGGTCCTGGGTTCGAACCTCGCAGAGTGCGGGATCGTGGATGCGCACTATTCAGGAGTCCCTTACTAGGAAGAAACAGCCATCCAGTGCTCCCGGGTCTTCCATGGTGGTCTAGCTTCAATCGACCCATGATTCCAATCAATGAAATTTCTAAAATCTCCACAAAACCCTTTTGAAAAAGATAATAGGCACACAAAACTTGAAAGAATCGTTCTTATGTGGATTATTGAAATATTATTAGAGTTTTTCAGTTGTTTTGAGAGGTATATTTCTTAGTTCATTTTCTAGCTTAACAATTCACTGACAACAAAAGTTCAGTCGTAATTTTAGAAGTTGTAAACACCCTAAGTGATTAATAGATGAAAATGTATGAATCTTCTGTACTTCAATTTATTAACTCAATACTAGATTATGAATTGTTGATTAATTAATGATAAGTATCAAATCTAGATGACGTATGGCTCTTCTAAAGGCTTCTAAATAACCAAACTAATAAAATCCGGTATTATTCAATGTAATATATATTGGAGGATCTGATGTAGATGTAAAGGGGAGGATTGGCAAAGTAAAGGCTTCATTCCTACAATTGAACAACATATGGAACTCAAAGCAACTGTTAACGAATATCAAAGTCACAATCTTTAATGCGAACATTAAGGCAGTTAAGACAGTTACTGTATGGAGCTGAAAATCCAAGAACTATCATAATCATCATTAAATAAGTACAAGTATTTCTGAACAATTGTCTACACAAGATACTCATTATCCATTGATTGAATACCATCAGCAATAACCTTTTATGAGAGACTCTCTATGTAATGCAGGAAATATGTTTTAAATCGAGTCACATTGATTGTAACTTGGGGATGTGAGGAATTAACATTATTATTTTGTAGGGAAGGATAAAGTCAGAAAAGTTAAAGTCAGGATCCAAACATTGAGTCTCCAAAAAAAAGGAGGTAATATGATGGAAAGAAAGTCAATTTTCGATTGATTTACTCATTATGAGTCTTGTTCAAAATTACATCCATTTTGATTCAACGTGGGGATCATTCACTGTATTCGGTTTCCCCGTATGATATTTTATTCTGTACAATATACTGTATTCTTGTATTCAATGGACATGAACTATGCTCAGTATGTGATTTGTTATAACTGTAATGTGATTTCACCAAAGTGTGTGTAAAATCAATATATGAATGTGTTTTTGACTAGGGTCGTCGTTGTCGTCGTCATGTCTTGGAGGTTAATCAAGCTTCATTTTTACTAGTCTTTGTGTTCTTATTTTCGTATCGTGTGGATTTGCAAAAACCCCTCGTTTCGAGTATAAGTGATAAACATTTCTGACAGAACAATCAACGACGACCAGACATAATAAGTGACG
Organism: Schistosoma mattheei; assembly: GCA_944470405.2. Taxonomy (NCBI): domain Eukaryota; kingdom Metazoa; phylum Platyhelminthes; class Trematoda; order Strigeidida; family Schistosomatidae; genus Schistosoma; species Schistosoma mattheei. The sequence continues at coordinate 21,487,655 of OX103948.1, read as the reverse complement.
TTTAAACCACAAAATTTATCATCCACAAAACCCCATTCTGATACAAATTATATTTATTATGGATACGGTGACACATGGTGTAGCGAAGGAGAATACAGGTGAGGACAACCGAATTATATTGAGCACAACATTACAAAGTTACTTCGTAAAATAGAGAAACCATACTGTAATACTTAATTTGCAAAATGTTCAATAATTGTTTCGAACTTCATTGTTCTTGAGTTTCCATAATTATTGCTTTCTATTCCCGATCTTCCTTTCTTGATCTTCCCAATCTTCTGCTGCCAGACATTACATTCCTGACTCGCGTCATGTGCTACTTATATCAATATAAGTAGCACGCACCACAATGGTAGCGCCATTTCGTGAATTGGTTGAAGTTAGACATTAACACCGTTAAATGCTGGCTCAGTGTTCCACAGCTTAAGCGTTCACGTACCAGACCGAATTCCCTGGGTCCGGATCACGCGAGGCGGGTCTCGGAGGGTCTCATATTACAACAAGCCAGTCATTCAGTGCTTCTAGATAGCTTCCATGACAGCTTAGCTTATTATACACAATCAATATTAAACAATCTTATACATTATAATCGATGATCCAGTCAGTAACTAACTAACTAACTAACCTCATTTAAATTTTGTTCATTTTCAAAATCATAAAATGTAAATGACCAATGTTTTCGATATTGATATTTTGACCAATGATTTAATGAATTAATAAAACATAAATTCGATGAAGATGATAATGATAATGACGATGATGGTGATGATGGTGATGATGACGACGACGATGATGATGGCGATATTGATTTCATTGATTGTTGATAAATAAGTGAATGAGATCGATGTTTCGTTTTATTGATTTTTTCAATCTATTTAATTTAGATCGATGATGATAATCATTTTTTGGTTCAATATTTTGATCCATTAATGTTTGACCACTATTTGAACGACTTGTATTAAAATGAATATTGGATGTGTATGGTTTGTTTAAAGAATAATTATTGATTAATGAATTAATAGTAGTAGTAGTAGTAGTAGTTGTTGTTGTTGTTGTTGTTGTTGCTATGGGATTGTTTTGTAGATTTTCATTGTTTATTAATATTACGTCATTATTACCTGAAGTATGAGTGACTGGAGTTCGATATGTTCCTTTTTGAGACTATAAAATGTAAATAAACAGAATATATAGTATATAAATAAAAAATTTCAATGGTTGAGATCATGAGTCAACTGAAGCTAGACCACCATGGAAAACAAGGAAGCAGTGGACGGCTGTTTCGTCCTAGTATGGGACTCCTCAATAGTGCGCATACACGATCCCGCCCCCCGCGAGATTCGAAACCGCAGTTTTGGTGAGAAGCCGTGACCAGAGGAACTAATCCGTGTTGGGTAGAAACACGTGTCTACCTCAGTACAATAGAAGATGGTTGCGCAATTTCGTGGATTGGCTGAATTTAGACATTAACACCGTTGGATGCCGGCTCAGTGGTCTAGTTAGTTAAGCGCCTGGCGCGAGACTGATAAGTCCTGGATTCGAATCTCACGCGGTGCGCTGTCGTGGATGCGCACTACTGAGGAGTCCCATACTAGGACGAAACGGCCATCCAGTGCTTCCAGGTTTTCCATGGTGGCCTATCTTCAACTGACTCATTATTTCAATCAAAAACTTAACAATCTCCACAACCCCTAAACTGATAAAGATATAATTTGTCAGCTGATGAGCAATTCTGTGAGCAACTGTATAACGACATGATCGTCTAAATGTTAACATTGATACATCACGATTAAAAAGCTCGAAAAAATTTAATCCTTTACTGAGTCACAAGTACAAGTTGATGATAGTATGGTGTGTGCTACTGATGTCGACAGTTATAAGTAGTATGAGTCATCAATCGAAAGTCAAGTCTCTGACTGCAGAAGATTAAGAAGATCGAAGAAAGGGGAATGAGAACAAAGAATAACTTCTGTGGAAACGAAAGAACAATGAAGTCTGAGACGAGTGATTGACATTTTACAAATGAAGTATTTACTGTATGAATCTCAGATTTTACTAAGTAATTCTATAATTTTACAATCAAATACATTCTATTGATCACCATTTGTGTTCTCGTTCACTACAACATAACTTCAATTACTTATTATTCTAGCTATCTAGAGTTTAACAAAATGTCGAAGATATTGAAAATCAGATTACTACAGCCATTTGGTTAACAAATCATATCTCGTAGAAACAATTCATTTTGGAATATGAACTCAAAGAACGATTGAAGGCTTGAATTTGTATTACAGTAGTAAAATATTATGGATATTTTCTTGGTCAAACATAATTTTACAATTAACAAATCAATGAGTTTCGACTTCATCGGTTTTACCAATAGAGCGAGTTACTTGGAATACCATTTCGAAAATTTACTTATGTGTGTTGAGTTCGACCGATGCAGACAGAAGCTTCTACTACGCTGATTGTCTTCACCAGCATTTGTTAGGGTGTATGAGATAGAAGAGCTAGCTGATCTGTGAAGTCTAAATCGTCTAGTAGCATCCAAGCTTTTCATGGTGGAAGTGTTGATAATCCAGTCAACCATCAAAAGGTAGAGGAAGGGCGGGAGTAATCAACCTTATCTGACTCTAGTCCTCAATTGGAATACGTCTGTCAGCTTTCCTCCATACATCACTATGCATTGATAAAACTCTAATACCAATTTTCCAAAATGTTCAGTAATTGTCTCATACTTCGTTTTTTCTTCATTTCCTTACCAGATACTTTGTATTTCCATTCTTCCCTTCTTGATCTTCTCAATCTACTTCTATCAGATATCCTATACCTAACTCATATTTACATACTACTTATATCGATATAAGTAGTACACTCATATACACCAATAATATAACTTACATCATTCAATTTTATACAATCAGTTATACATTCATTGAATAGATGATTATGATTATGATCATGTTTATGATTATTTTCTGTTATTTTTACATTAGGGAATAATAATGTCCAATTTGTTTGTGTTGTTGTCAAGGCTAATTCTTGTTGATCATGGAAAGGATCATTTTTTAAGGTTTGTTTATTTTGTTTATTTAATCTTTTATGAAAATCAATTAATAAATGCAAATTATTCATTTTATTTTTATCTACATCATCATTCAATATCAAATTAGAATGATTGTTTATCAAGAGATTTGGATTAATAATTTGTTTTACTGAACCTGATGGTGATGTTGATGATGATGATGAGGAGGAGAAAGAGGAGGAGGATGGCAATGATGATAGCGATGGTAATTGTATTGTTGAAGATGTTTCTAACTTTTGGTGTGCTATTTGTGATGGTGGATGTAACAATATTGGTAATGATGAAGAATTAAATCGATCTTTTCTAGCTTCTTCATCTACAGTTAATCTACTAGTTTCTGTATTAGTATTATGAGTGGTAGTAGTAGTGGTAGTCAACGTCGTCGTCGACGTCATCGTCATCGTTGTCGTTGTCGTCGTCGTCGTAGTAGTAGTAGTATTACTGACTATTGTCTTATTTGAAATCTTTAATTGATCCATAGAATTATTAAATTCACTTAATGGTAAATATGTAATATCAGTACCAAATTCACCATCTTCATAATATGAATTATCATTTAGATCAGCTTTTATACTTTCATCATAACTATGTAAACGTATATGATTGAATTGATTTTTTCGTTTATTTCTTTTTTCATTACGTTTTGATCTTTTATTATAATTCATTATTGAATTACGATTTGGTATGGATTTTGCCCGATTTAGTTTGTGATTATTATTTCTATATGATAATTCCTTAGAATCTGCTAATAATGGTGTTGTTATTAGATTATCACGACTCATATTGCAATTTATACTACTTATATGAGTATTAGTAGTAGCAGTATTATTATTATTAGTAGTAGTATTGATAGGGAAAGAATTATCTACAAATGTAGAATTCCATAACCAATTTGGAGATATTGAATTGTAATAATCTTTTCTTTCATCAAAACGTAATAAAATTAACATTGAATCAATAGCTTTTCTTAACATTAGTAGTATATAATAAATATCCACATATTGGTTTATGTTTACTGTAAAACTGCCAATGATTTTCTAATATCTACAAAACAGTAAAAATAGGAAATGATTAGTAAAGAGTTATGGAGATTATTGAGTTATGATTGAGATTAAACACTGGATGGCCGTTTTGACCTAGTATGGGACTTCACAGCAGTGCGTACCTACAATCCTAGAGTGCGAGACTCGAACTCAGAACCTTCAGTCTTGTATGCGAACGCTTAACCTGTAGATCATTGAGCGAATAATAAAAATATCATAACATCTATTAAGCGTTCAATACATTTCAGTTAAATTTTACAGATTTCCATCATTTGAACTAAATATAAACTTCTATAGGAAAGAAAGAGATTGAATATTTTATATTGCGTAATCATTAATGCTATTCCTAGATCAGATCAAGTAGACTAGCTTAGTTAACTAAAATTGTATGGAAATGAATATAGTACTATATTCGATCAGTAGTTGCGGTTGATCCATTAAACATAAATTATTAAGTAAATACTTGTTGCTAGGTGCTTCATTATTGTCTACTCATGATAAACACAAGGTTTATATAAAACTAGTATCATAACTACAATAGGATAGTATCTTTCCAACACCTAATTATTATTAGTAAACTGATGAATGATACACACATACAAGCACACACAAAAACATATTTCAGTGTGAAAATCAAACTAAATGATTAGTAAATACCTCAAGTCATATTAGATTAATTTCATCGATTTCCAGGAGAAAAAACAGTCAATCGTTCCAGATTATTCACTTAATAATCCTTTCATTGTCTGAATAACTACTTATATATCACGTGTTTTATATAGTGTGGTGTGTGCTACTTATATCGACATCATTAGTATATAACGATAGTCAGAAATAGAATATCTAATAGCAGAAGATCGAGAAGGAAAGAACGGGAACAGGAAGTAAGTTTAGTAGGTCAGTTATTTAATCTTCATTTAGATCGAACGATGTTGTCATAAGGGCTCTCCACTTTAGTGGCCCGAGATCTGGCTCCAAGGTGATTGTATTGATGATTGGTGTTGAATCATATGTGTCGCCTATTCTCGTATATAATCATTGTTTTAAACCGCGTTAGTCAATAATGGAATTAAATAAGTCGAATAATCAGAATGGACTTGTGAATACATATACTTTGTACATGAAGCGGATGGAATAGAGAAGAGAAAGGACTCAGAGTGGAGATGGCTGGCAAGCCAACTCCCCTTTAATCAAGCGGTAATCAATATTTATAGTTACAATAAAGTAAGTTACAGATATGTGATGAGTAATGGGATAAGAAGTGTACACATACCTACGCGCTCATATACAAACAGTCAAGATTGATAAGCGAATAAATAACTAGATCAGAATGTGACTCAAGTAGATTGAATAGAATAGGCTCTCCGAATGTTAGAATAAGGTATATGGGTTTAACATAATAACCGACACTACAAATTAGTATGAAAATGTTGGAACATTAATCTTTAAGACGATTGATTGATATTTGCAAAAGGAATAACTCAAGTTCCCGACAATTGATTGACATTTTATTAATTAAGTATTCACTGTATGGTTCTCAGATTTTACTAAGATGTTTTGTAATTTTGTTTTCAAACACATTCGATTGTTCCTATTTGTGTTCTCGTTCATTACAATACTAATAGAGAAGTGGTCATGCTCTATTTGTTTTTCCTTTTCGGTATAATTTGATTAGTGGAGCATACTTCTATTTACTATTCATCATAGTTTACAATCTAAATCATTCATCAATATACAATTTACTATCTAATCCTTACTTACCATATTTCACCAAATTCATTACAAATGTCTATTCCTTTTCTTCAGGTGAAAATCATTCATAAATTGCTTCATAAAAATAAACAATCATAAAACTACTTTTGTTTACTTCCCACCCACCCCCATTTTAATTCATATTCATTACATCTAATAATCAGTTTAATAAAATAGATAATGTAGAAATACATTTTATAAACATAATTCCTTAGACGGTTGACGATGGTGGTGGTGGTGGTGGTGTGTATGGGGGTGTGTGGGGGTGGATGGAAACAAATACTACTGAATAATTTGTAGTTTATTATGTGTTTATATATTTACATTTTCTTTCAAAAAAAAAAACGTCCGCATAGTTCCGCTTGTCTATCCTGCTGTTTTATATATATATATATATATTTTGTTTTATCGAACCGGTCTTTTATAACTTTTTCTTTTCATTTGTTTTATATATCTATATGTGACGTGTTTTGTTTTCACTGTTGTGTCTACGTGTTCTTCATATTAGATCACTAATAGACAACAACATCAAAACTACACAATATTTACACTTACACTTACACTCATATGGGTAAAATGTGCATTTTTAAAGTTAACCGGCATTATTCAAAAGAACATTTTTCTTAATTATTTAAACAAATGTAATTCTTTTTTTTTTAAAAAAAAAAAGAAACAACGATTTACGATCAACGATAAAACTACCACTATTGAACATATACAATTACACTTTTTACCCCGTTTACTTGGAATACGGGAGGGGGGGTCTTTCTTTCATATGAATATGTGCGTGTATAAATGTGTTTCCATGTGGTAACACCCATCATCGATATTCTATCAATGTATTATAAACAGTTCGATTATAAGTAGACAGAAAATACATTAATTCTATTTACTTGAAACTATTTCGAAAGCATCATAATTCTTGAATCAAAAAGTGGTTGCTATGCCAAGAAGATATTGACAATGTAATAAATATAATAAAAAAAAATATGAAACATAATTACAGGTGCACTACATATTATATACATATGTACCCCTATTGATGTAATGAAATAATGCTTTATATATACATATAAGGAGTGGCTTGTTCATCTTTCAAGGTTAGACTAGACCCTGAATGATGACAGGTCAGTATAGACAGTTAGAGATTATTAATTAAAAGATAAATGTGTATGTGTACTACATATTATACATGGTATGTGTTTGGGCATTTTTGTTTTGCAAAATATCAAAATTATAAACTGATTATCTATACTTATTTATCTATAATATTCAATCATTTGTCCATTAATAAGAACTTTCTACCGGTAATCAATGTGTAGAATAAGAAAATATAGTTTTGTTTCTTTTACCTGTTTTTTCAACTTGAATGTGTATGTTAATTACTATTAATTATGTGAAAATATAAGATTCCTTTTAATTATGATTGATTTATGGATGCTAGATTTTAATGAAATAGTAATACCATATATGCCATGTATATTTATCGCGAGATGGGATCGTGGATGCGCACTGCTGAGGAGTTCCACAGTAGGACGAAACGGCAGTTCAGTGTTTCCAGGTTTTCTATAGTGATCTAGCTTCAATTGACTCATGATCTCAACTATTAAATTACTATAATATTCATTATATATATATATATATATATATATATATATATATATATATATATATATATATATATATATATATATATATATATATATATATATATATATATAGTTAAGCTTTATTATCAAATCATAATATGATCTAATGTGAAATGTTTTCTCTAATCAAGATTGACAGTTTATAAATTATTGACTTCTCTGTCTCAATATACAATCATTTATATAACTTCTTGTTATAACTTGTTATCGCCGATAGAGAGAGCAGTGATTTATCGATCGGGTCAAAGACGCGTAAAACACGTGAGAACAGACTAGAGTTCTGATTGGCCCTGCTTTCCGCCTAGCCCAGCCAGTTAAGTCCTGAACACCAGTCTCAGCATCTGCAATATGAATCCTTATATTTCAAACATACTGAGTTTATATAACAACCAAACAGACGACAACGTACCAATAAAATAGGAAACAACATTTGTACAATAATTAGCCAAAAGTGTCTGTGAATGTGGGAGATTGTAATTGAAAGACTAGGTATAACTCAAGAATGGTAAATCGTATAATAATAGTTGATAGATCAAAATAAAGCTTATAATTAGAGGAATATGAATGTGCATAGTTTAGTTAGTTAACAATTATACGATAAAAATATACGTTTAGTACTGGTCCATCAATAGGTCACAAAAGTTATCATTCATTATGCTTATCGGGATATAACACTTTTCTCTCAAGTATCATCCATTTTCATTATTTTTATCTTCGGGTTATTTTATTTGATGTTTGTTTGATTAGTTTGTATTCAATGTACATTCAAACTGATATAATCATAATAAAGAAGAATTAGTTAATATAAAATGAGAATTGTTATTGATTAATTCACTTAATGTGAATATAATACTTTAAATGTACCTTTTGAAGTCAATTAATTAAGTCTACCAGTATAGCTAAACAACATATTAGTATAGATCAATTCTATAATAAGTAACAGATTGTATATATCAGAAGGGATTTGTGGAGATTTTAGAAATTTCACAGATTGAAATCATGAGTCAATTGAAGTTAGACCATCATGAAAAACCTGGAAGCACTGGATGGCCGTTTCGTGGATTGGTTGAAGTTAGACATTGACACCATTGGATGCCGGCTCAGTGGTCTAATTGGTTAAGTGCCTGGTTCGAAACTGATAGGTCCTGGGTTGGAATCTCGCGGGGCGCGGGATCATGGATGCGCGCTGCTGAGGAGTCCCATACTGGGACGAAACGGCTGTCCAGTGCTTTTAGGTTTTCCGTGGTTGTCTATCTTCAATTGACTCATGATTTCAATCTGTGAGATTGTATATATTTGATCTCAGATATTTTGTTCAATATGATTTTTAATATACAGTAGAAATCTCTTAATTATTTATGCATAAACATTAGGGCATTCAAATGTTAACAATCATAGGTAATGTATCTAGAAAGTAAGTAATCAAATCTATTTGTACCGATGATTTTGATCTTATTATATTTTACTATTAGGTTATGTTTACAAACTTTTCTCCTTAAAATACTCAATTATTATCCCTAAAGCTTTTAAATTACGAAATATGACCATTAACAGTCGAAGATACTGGTAAGTTACTAGTATTTAACCACAGATGCCTTAGAAACATATTGCTTGCATCTGATGGGATCACCGGGTAGGTAATAGTGAGGTTAAACGCACAGTGTTAGGGAATGATGTTAAATCAGTTGATGAGGTTGTGAGTCTTCATTGACTGAGATGGTTGGGCCACGTGTTACGTATGCCCGAACACCGATTACAACGACGCGCAATGCTAACCTTTGTTGGGGATGGTTGGAAGAAAGTTAGGGGTGGCCAAACTAAAACGTGACTATCGTAACCAATGGTTGGAGACTCTGGGTGACGTGGCTCGGAATCGATTACAACCGTGTAGGTGTATACACTCTCTGTCTTTCCTTAAACTATGAGATTAAAATCGCTTCCTACCTTTCTTCCTACCAACTAATTCCTTATTCCTGTACTATGTCCTTATATGCAATCTTTCTTTTATATATTGCTACCATTGACTCAACTACTCCTGTAAATCCGGAGTTCATTTTGCTGTGCTAATGAGGTATGGCAACTTGGACCGATGCACATATGTGCCTGGTCCTACGTTGTAGCTGACTGACTGATCTTAGGTCATCGTCAAAGAAACGTGAGTGCATTTGACGGCCATCTCATTCTGTTATATCACTTTTGAACAGCGCATATATAAAACCTCGAGATCAGGAGTTCAACCTGGAACCTCCAGTCTTGCGAGCCGACGTTTGAACTTCAGACCAATAATTCATCGTCTGATAGTATTATTCTCTAACTTCAATCGATTCACGATATTGCATGATCGTTTTCGATTGCCTTGGGCGCATAACTGTCCTATACTCAACATGGTTGGACATCAATGGTCACAGTTTCTTACTAGGACTCAAGGAGCTACATTTTGAAGCTTGTCATTAGTGAGTAAATATTTGTTACCAGTATACGGTTTTGTGGAGATTACTGGAGTCTTATAGTTTTAACTCACGAACTGGTCATAGAATAGAACGAGGTCGTGTATTACCTAGGAATACAATATTAGGACGGAAAGGCTATTCAGTGCTTCCAGCTATTTAATGATGGTTTATCTACATTTTATTCTTTGAAAAATAAAAATTTTAAATATAATTATGGCATGTGCTACTTATATTGACATAAGTAGTATATAATCATAGTGAAGAATGGAATGTCTGGTCGCAGAAGGTCAAGAAGATCACGAAGGAAAGAACGGGAACAGAAAGTAATTAGTATGAAAATGTAGGAACATTGAAATTTAAGACGACTGATTGATAATTGCAAAAGGAATAGTCAAGTTTCCGACAATTGATTGACATTTTATTAATTAAGTATTCACTGTATGGTTCTCAGATTTTACTAAGATATTCTATCATTATGTTTTCAAACACATTCGATTGTTCCCATTTGTGTTCCTGTTCACTACATAATATTTATGCTACTGTATGGAGCTGAAACTTGGAGAACTACAACAACCACCATCAAGTAGGTACAAGTATTTATAAATAGTGGTCTACGCAAGATACTCAACATCCACTGGTCGGATACCATCAGCAACAGCCTTCTGTGGGAGAGAACAAACCAGCTTCCAGCTGTAGAAAAAATTAGGAAAAGACGATGGAAATGGATAGGACATACATTACGCAAATCGTCAAACTGCATCACGAGACAAGCCCTAACTTGGAATCCTGAAGGGAAGCGGAAAAGAGGAAGGCTTAAGAACACATTACGTCGGATAATAGAAGCAGATATGTAAAGGATGAATAAAAACTGGAAGGAGCTGGAAAGGATTGCCCAGGACAAGGTTGAATGAAGAATGCTGGTGATTGGCCTATGCTCCTTCACGAGGAGTAACAGGCGTAAGTAAGTAAGTAAGTAACGCTTGCTCATGTCATTATAATTAAACAAAGTCAAATTTTAATGTTAAACAAAACATTTTTAAATATTCACTCGGTATTGTTTGCTTGTTTGCTTTCCATTGTTGTTTTGGTACTGTAATTAATCGGTTTCTTATTGGCATATATACATCCTGTGCAGATTACCTCGATATTACCTTAAGTCATAAGCTTTATAAGTAAAGATAAATGATGACTAGTAGTGGAATTCAAGACGCGCACCTTTTCGTCCTATTCAAGACTTGTCAGCTGGATATATCGTACATCCTATAGTTGATGTTCACTCTAAGACTCGAATTGAATATCTTACACTGTACTAATCTTCTAAAACAATTAAAAGAATTCATTTTTCTTTCAAACATTTCATCAAGTTCTTTATATTCCTAAGAATTTTCGAAATGTCAACAGCATGCAAAAAAGAAAGACGGAAGATTAATTATACCAATAACAGGAAAAAGTACACAACAAAATTTTTATAGGAAAATGATCAAAGTTTTGGGAAAGGAGAAAAGAGACCAGAAAAGAATTTTAAAAAAAACTAGTCAGATTCAGAACGTTTCATCGATTGTTTCTTTATTTTCTTTTTCTTTTTCTTTTTTTTGATTTTTAAATTTTCATTCATTTTCAGTTTGTCATTAATTTAAACAAAATGAAATGTAACAAAATAAAAATGGACTAGTATTCGTGTTACTTGTAATAATGATTGATTTAATAAGAGAAATGAAGAAAAAACATGGAAACAGTGGATAACTCTTTCGTCTTGTTGTGGGACTCTTCAGCAGTGTTCATCCACGATCCCGTTAGAGATGAATAACTACTTCAGTATAACGGAAGGTGGTCACGCAATTTCGTGGATTGGTTTAAGTTAGACATTAACACCGTTGGATGCTGGCAGGCTCAGTGGTCTAGTAGGTGAGAATTCATGCGCGAGACTCAAGGGCCTATGTTCAAATTCCACGAGCAGAATCATGAATGCGCACTAATGAGGAGTCTCACAGTAGGACGAAATGGCATTCCAGTCCTTCCAGGTTTTCCATGTTGACCTAGCTTTAACTGACTCAAGAATTCAACTATAAAATTAGGTAGGTGTTCCGAAAGTTCACAACTTTAAGATGTACTTACTGAATACAAACTGAATAAAAACAATTAGTTAATGACATAAAAGTAGGTCGATAAGTATTGAATGTGTAGATCTATGGTTGAAAGCTGTGTGTTTTTATCGCTTAATTTAAAGCTTTTCATTTGTTTGCAAATTTAGTGTAGACAAAAGCTTATTGTCTTTCAGGCAAGTGGTTATGCAAAACATTTGTTCAATACGACGGTAATATTTATCATGCACTGACAATAGCTTTAAAAAAAAGTCATTAAAAACCAGAAAGCATTGGACGAACTTTGCTTCTTTGTACAAGATTCTTAATAAAAACATACCCTGGATACTATTGTAAATAGAGCCTAGTACGTTTAGGTTTTGTTATGAGCACGACACCATAATATCTCTGGGTGATGGTCCAATGCTAATCAAGTACGACTTCAGTTAATTGATTATTACTGCCAATAATAATTGTCTCACTGTCGTAATTCGTAACTGTATGTAATTGTGTACCATAGTGGTGTTCTATACTACGAAACATCATTTATTAAATACTTCACGGATATTTTTAAAGATTTGCCAACTGATATCAGTCTATCATGAAAGCTATTTTAGATTCAGAAGATCTGATTTTGAATAATTCAACATACATCTCAATTGGCATGCTATATATTAGATCATATTTGTCTTATGCTCATAGATGTTAATGGCTAACTAGACTCTTATAGGTCTTTGAATAATGCGCTGAGGTTTATTTAAATGAAACCAACATCTAGCTGACTAGGTCGAAATACAAATCCATTGATAATCATCTGCATAAAATGCTCAAAGTTATGACATCAAGCTATAATGAATAATCTGTTCAGAGCGTACATATTTCAGCATAGACTGATTCATTAAATTCATGAAAATCAACTAAGCAACGTCTTAAGTTGAAAAAAAAACACAGCATAGATACCATATAACTTCCTACTTCTGCCACAGGTAAATAAAAAACGTGTAGTGCTAGTTAAGCTGACAAACTAGACTCAACAAATCATTGTTTTATGCCATATACATAGAGTATGGATTCTAAAAATCAATGAGAAATTCAAGTTAATTAATGAATTTTGTGGACTTGTTGAGGTTAGATAATAACACCATTGGATGCCGGCTCAGTGGTTCAGTAGGCTAAGTGTTCGCACGCGAGACTCAAAGCCCTGGGTTCGAATCCCGAGAGCGGGATCGTGGATGCGCACCGCTGAGGAGTCCCACAATAGGACGAAACGGCCTTCCACTGCTTCCAGTTTTTCAATAGTGGTCTAACATCAATCGGTTCATCATCTCAATCAAAAAAAATAAAAATTTGATTTTACTACTCAAGAAAGAAATAGGTAGTATAAATTAGATATCTACATTCTCAGAATGGGTTTTGTGGAGAGTTTTAGAAATTTCACAGGTTGAAATCATGAGTCAGTTGAATCTAGACCACCATGGAAAACCTGGAAGCACTGGTCAGCCGTTTCGTCCTAGTGTGAGACTCCTCAGCAGTGCGCATCCACGATCCTGCACCCGGTTGGATTCGAACCCAGGACGTTCTGACATTAACACCGTTGGATGCCAGCTCAGTGGTCTAGTGGTTAAGTGCTCGCGCGAGAAACCAGTAGGTCCTGGGTTCGAATCCCACAGAGGGCGGGATCGAGGATGCGCACTGCTGAGGAGTCCCATACTAGAACGAAACGGCTGTCCAGTGCTTCCAGGTTTTCCATCGTGATCTAGCTTCAATTGACTCATGATTTCAACCTGTGAAATATCTACATTCTTTGATGTAGAATACTTAAAAATTGGTATTAACACTGTGGTGCGGTTACTTATATCCACATAAGTAGTTTATAACTATGGTCAGTCGTAGAATGTATTTCAGCAGTAGATTGAGAAGGAAAGAACGGGAACGGAACACAATTGGTATGAAAATGCATGCACAATGAAATCTGAGACAATGGGTTGATGTTTGCAAAAGGAACAGGGAAGTTTGAGACGACGGATTGATATTTTGCAAATTAACGATTTACTATATGGTTCTCAGATTTTGTTGAGATGCTCTGTAATTTCGTGTCAAATACATTCGATTGTCCCCACTCGTGTTCTTGTTCGCTACAACACCACCTCTTAATCCCATTATCAACAATGAAGAAGGTGTACGTTTCGTTGTTCTTATAAACATTATTAGTATATAATTGAAAACTATAATTCATTTTTGGATTGTTTGTTTGAATCTTCCTGTTGATGTTTAGGACTGCAATTACACAGTCTCTTTGTCGGCATATGTACATTCTATACGGATTGCCTCAATATTGCCTAAAGTTGAAAGCATTATAAGGAAAACTTGACAATCTTCACAACTCCATAGTGATGATGACCATGTGCTCACTAGTGACTAGCTTCGTGAGAGAATTCTCGGAGTTCTAGGGAGAAGCTGTGACCAGTGGAGCTAATTCGTGTTAGATGGAGATAGGTATCTACCTCAAACAATGGTAGATGGTTATGCAATTTTGTGGATTGGTTGAAGTTAGACATTAACACGGTCGAATGTCGGCTCACTGGTCTAGAGGTTAAGTGTTTGAGAGCCAGACTGATGGTCCTGGTTTCGGATCCTGCGTGCGGGGTCGTGAGTGCTTACTGTTGAGAAGTCCAATACTTTGACGAGACGGCCTTTTAGTACTTACAGGTTTTCAATAGTGGTCTAACATTCATCTATTCATGATCTCAGTCAGAAAATTATAAGCAAAGATGGATGATGGATAAAAGTGGAATCCAGAACTCTCACTCCGTCCAACTGATGAGTCTCAAGTAGGACGAAACACACGTCCTAGATTTCACTGCAAGTTACCATCCACCTTTATTTACATGATAACTATGTTTTAAAATGATGAGAGAGTTATTTAAACCATTTATTAAAACACTACCATATATTTTTGAGATCATGAACCGATTGATGTTAGACCATCATTGAAAACCTGGAAGCACTGGATGGCCGTTTCGTCCTAGTAAGGAACCCCTCATCAGTGCGCACCCACGATCCCGCTCTCGGGATTCGAACCCAGGGCCCTCAGTCTCGCACACAAACGCTTAACCTACTGAACCACTGAGCCAGTATCCAATGGTGTTAATGTCTAACCTCAACCAATCCACGAAATTGCGCGACCATCTACCATTGTATTGAGGTAGACACCTGTTTCTACCCGACACGGATTAGCTCCACTGGTAACAGCTTCCCACCAGAACTCCTAGAATTCCCTCACGAAGCTAGTCACTAGTGAGCACATAGTAATTATCAGTATAGTGATAATCGGTTCATGATCTCAATAAAAAACTTAACAATCTCCACAACCACTATACTTATAATATCATATATATATATCAACACAAAACTCCTGTAATCGATTAACAGTTAAGTTCAATGTATGCAATTTATACAATCACTTTTTAATAAATATTTCTTTTTTACCATATATATTAGCAAATGTATCAATGCGGGGAAAAAAACACTATGAATTGTCAGTTAAAGGTCAACTTTATTATGTGCATATATATATGTATCCATGCATAAATGTATCAGAATATGATTACGTCACAGTGTTTGTACACTTGTCCAAATAGGTCTATGTTAGATAGTTAATAACTTAAGAATGAATAAATGTACATATTGTATAATAGATATTACACCTTCATATGTACATGTTTGTATGGTTATATAATTGCATACAAATAATCGACACTTACATAAAAGAAATTCTTATCAAATCTAAACAGAAACTTGAAATAATATTCAATGCCAAGTTATTAGTAAATATGATGATAGGCTAAATCTCTTATTGTATCAAATGAAATATGTATATGATAATGAGAGTAGATGAAGGGTGAATGGAGAATGCTGGCAAGAGGCCTATGCTCCTTCACGAGGTGTAACAGACGTTAGTAAGTAAGTATGTATGTACCACATATAAGATAGTTTTTCTCGTTCAAATCACTATGAACCTCATCACTAGTACTATGGTGTAAATAATAACAATGATAGCCACTAATACATATACCCTTTTCATTTGGTCTACTAAAAAAACAAATGATTATTAGATGCCATAATAAACTAATGTTGTGTGAATGTCATACCCTTTCAATATATCACGTGGTATCATATGGTATGTAACTACTTACTATCTTACTCTTACACTTTACATACAAATATAAGCTTATAAAACCATATGTTCCACAGACATAAGATAAACAATTTATTTGCAGAAATCTTTCTCAAACGATATTAACTGTGTTTGTAACTATAAAATTATGACGAGAATAAAGGACAGTTGAAAATCATTATACCACACTATCAGTTAATTGAAGTTGTAAATGTAAAGTTGGATACTACCACCCAGTTGTTCTAATAGTTAGTCTTTTACTGCAAAACTCTAAGGTATGGTGTTTGTTGCCTAGTTCTAACTTGGATGCGTGTTACTGAAAGATTCCACTGTAGGATAAACTAGCTTTACGATTCTCTATGGTTTCCAATATGATCCCAACTGAAATCAATCTGTGGTGAATTAAAACGGCGAAACTATAGTTCATAGACAACCTTTGAACGAATCTCAAATGATCTTGAGAAATATTAGCCAATCAGAGAACAGTTAGTAGACGGTGAAAATATATTACACAAAACCAAAGAATTAAAGTGGATACACTTCTTTTACAAGGTTCAAAAATTTGTCAGGGTTAGAAAAAGGTTCAGAGATTCTAAAATCGTAATGCATACGGTAGAAGAACTCATCCAAAAGGCTCCATAATAGACGGCCACTGGAGTCATGATAAGGTCGCAAAATCTGTTTTAGCCTCAACCACATAGCTAAGATATTGTTTGTGTGCACTTCAGTTGTCGGGTCCACAACATACCGCTTGTGGACGACGACATAATGCACATAATCAAGTCTATGTAGGCATCAGTACGCTCTCCAATCATCCTTATATATTTTAGTACCCGGCTGCAACATGTGTTACTGGTGCTTTTATTATCCAGTTCGCCATTCACTTCAGCCTCAATCTGGATCGAGCGAAAAAACCCTATTCTAGCAGACTTCTTCCTCCAACACATGTTACATCGAAAGAGAACATGATCACAGTATTCTGAACAAGTCATGTGATTACCATAATCACAAATAAAAGAACTTCCTGGTAGTCCTTTTTATTGCAATCACTGAATTATCTCGTTTTCCCTACAAACCACTGTGAACCGATCGTACGTGAGCATCAGGTATTGAAGTCGGTGCTGTGACCTTACAATCCGTCAAACGGTTCTGATTGGCTAGTCCATAAATCATAGTCTCGCCCATTTGAGTTAATCGGTCATATTTACTGCTATTTCAGTAAAAGTTATAAATTCGGCTAAACATTTTATCTTCGATAAAACCAGCTGAAGTCTTTCCCCTAAATGCATAGAAAATAAATAAATGCTCTATGAATCAGTCAGTCAGTAACAACTTTGAACTTCGTACGTACGTACATCAGTTCGAGTTGCCATACCACATTAGCACAGAGATGCAGTTGTCGATTCAAATCCCGTAGTGGTAGAGGTAATAAGAGTATAAGCAGTAATCGGGAAAATTAGCGTTTGGAGATGTTATTCAAAGAGTATAATACAGTGAAATGAATTTGGAAAGAGAAAAAAGAGACAAGGAGGAATAAGGAGATCAAAATTTGGGATAACACAAAGAGTGTATGCACCTGTGCCATTGCAAACGATTTTGAGCCACGTCATTCAGGGTCTCTAACCATCGGTTGCTATCATCTCGCGGTCCCAACCAGGTAGTCTACACCTACCGACAAGACTCAGTCCACTTGTCAGTGACTTCATGGACTTGTGCCATGTTTTGGTCTGGCCGCCCCTAGCTTTCTTCCAACCTACTCCTATACCACTGAACATAGCACGTCGAGGCAGTCGGTCGTTGGGCATACGTAACACGTGTCCAAGCCATTTCAACTGATGAAGTTTCACTACTTCATCAACTGATTTGCCATCCTTACCTTGTACCCATTTTTTAACAACTGCATTAATTACTCGTTGGTATTAGGATATACGAGCAATGTTTCGAAGACATCTATGATCAAATACTAGTAACCTACGAATATCCTCTACTCTTACGGCCATGTTTCACTGCCATAAAGTAGGACAGAACGAACTGCTGCGCAGTAAACACGTCCTTTGTTTGATAGACGGATATCTCGCCTACGCCATAAATGACGCAAGTTGACAAAAGCTAGTCGAGCCTTCTGTATCCGTGCTGAGATTTCGTCACACACCAGACCACAAGGGCTGATGAGACTTCCAAGATAAGTGAAGCGATCGACACGCTCAATTACTTCACTCCCTATCATTAGTTCGGGTGTCGATGTAACCCAATCCTGAAACAACATTTTGCATTTCGAGGGAGAGAATCGCATCCCGAACATGCCTGCATTGTTGCTTAGAGTGTTCAGAAGACTCTGCATTTTGTCAGCGTCTTCGCCAAATAAAACTATGTCATCGGCATATTCTAAGTCAACAAGTGAACCTCCCGGTAGAAATTCAACCCCTGTAAATTTAGATGAGGAGAGTGTTATCTCTAAAAGTACGTCAATGACAAAGTTGAACAAGAATTATACCATTCTAATCTATACTAGTGCTATTTGGCCACAACACTAACTGTATTTATCTCAATGCATGTAATGATAGTAAAAGAGGGGGATCTTATGTAATTCAGCATTTTAAACCGTCTAAAAGTCTTTTAAAAAAGTACTAATGTGTCGATATCTTATTTCTGACTTTGAGAAACAGCAGATACCTGACAGATTGAATGGTGAATCGCTCAACGAGTGAACAGAAAAGATTCATGATCAGCATATAGATCTTCAGGGAGCGAAATTGAGGATTTACTTTGTAGGATATGAATATTATATTCTTCTTATCAGTCACGGATTGCATCAGCTTAGTAGGATGAGATGTATAGTATAAATATACTTATTATTACAATGTAAAAGGTATTATTCTAATTCAAAACAGATGACAAAAAAATTATTGTTTCTAGTCATATCAGTAAGACTTTTCTTTCATAAACCAATAAGAAGATGCAAAAACCGTGACCAGTGGAGTCTAATCCGTGTCGGATGGAGACACTTATCAACCTCAGACAATGGATGAAGGGTTGTGCAAGATCATGAATCGATTGAAATTAAACATTAACGCCATTGGATCCAGGCTCAATAGTCTAGAGGTTGGGCGTTCATAAACGAGGTTGAAGCTCCTAGATGTGAGATCGTGGATGCGCACCCCTGATGAATCCCACGCTAAAATGAAACGACTGTCCAGTGATTCCAGGTTTTCAGTGGTGATTGCATTATGATGTAATATTTATATAAAAATTTTATACTCACAGATACCCGTTCTTTCACTAAATAATTGAAAATTATGGTAAATTACCAAATTCTATCTTGAATAACTTATTCACCTAATGTTGGGTACTTGTTAAAGTGACTGAATGTATGACTAGCTAAAAATCGTTGATTATCACACTACTACATTTCAATTGTATAATATATATGTAACCTCTTGTCCACTACTTTACCAGTTTTTTTTAATCAGCGTTATAGTAATAAGATCCTATCAGTCGAATCAGAACATATCCACTACTTAAAGTGATTCGACTTCACTAGGTATGATATTCAATGATCTGAATTACTTAATGGTACCATGCTTGACAGTGGCACTCAGTTATGCATCGATTTCGTCAAGGTGAAAGGGCTACTTAACTGCTAGTTTTCAACTAGCACCCAACTAGAATTGTAAGCTTTCTGTCATCAACCGGTGAATTCAACATTCTGAAATGAATTTACTTTTATATTTGGATTCATGAGTCGATTTAAGCTAAACCGATATGAGAAATCCGGAACCACTGGACGATCATTTCATCCTAGAATGAGACTCTTCAATAATGCGTATCTACGATCCGGAAAATGAGACTCTGAGTTAGAACCTTCAGTCTTGCACGAGAACACTTAACCTGTAGATCAGTGAGTCCTCATCCAACAGTGTTAATGTCCAATTTCAAGTTTAATTTCGTGTCCCGCGTGAGTGATTTTGGGTGCGCACTGCTAACTAGTTCCACAATAGGACGGAACAGCCGTCCAATACTTCCAGGTTTCCCATAGTGGTCTAGCTTAAATCGAATCATGAATCCAACTATTAAATTACTACAATATCAGAATGAGTTTTGTGGAGATTTTAGTAAATTTCAGAGGTTGAAATCATGAGTCATTTGAAGCTAGACCACCATTGAAAACCTGGAAGCACTGGACGGCCGTTTCGTCCTAGTATGAGACCTACTGGCTTCGCACATGAGCACTTAACCATTAGACCACTGAGCCGGCATCCAACGGTGTTAATTTCTAACTTCAACCAATCCACGAAGTTGCGCCATCGAACACCATTGTCTTCAGTGAGCTGATATCTCACAACAGTAGGTCCTGGGTTCGAATCCCACAGGGGGCGGGTTCGTGGATGCGCATTGCTGAGGAGTCCCATACTAGGACGAAACGGCCGTCCAGTGCTTCCAGGTTTTCAATGGTGATCTAGCTTCAACTGACTCATGATTTCAACCTGTGAAATTCACTACAATATCCACAAACTCCCATTCTGCTAATACCTTTTATATGTAGATTGTATCTGAGGGTTTGAGAAAAAATATTATAACATTATCTATTTCATTTCAATTTCCGCATGATTGAATCACAATCGTTACTTCCATTATATTTCAGGAAGTTATGAATAATTTAGTTATGCTTCAACAGATATTATATGTATCCTTTTTTATTCTTCTTTATTATATAACCTTATCTAGGTCACTAATAGGAAAAAGAATATTCAAACAGAATGTAAAGTTATGTTTAGCGTTCTTTTGCTTCATTGTTTGTTTGTTTTTCTACATCATATAAAACATCTATTTCCCATTATTTTCACATCATCATCATCATCATCATCATCGTCATCATCATCATCTTTGTCATATGATTTAAGACAATAATGATTCATTCAGATAGAAATAACTTGGTTTTACAATTGTAATGATAAAACTAATAGTAATATTACACTTGGTATTATTTACTTGAATCTTCCTATTGATGTTTAGGCCTGTAATTGATCAATCTCTTGTTGGCATATGTGCATATTGTGTGTATTGCCTCGATATAGCCTTAATTCACAAGCATTATAAGTAAAGATGGATAGCTGACGAATCCCAACTAGGACGAAACGCGCATCCTGGATTCCACTGCTAGCCGTTATCCATCTTTACTGATTATAATAATAATAGTTATTTCTTAATCAACAATCCATTGTACAGATTAAATGACTTTCAATATCTGTTCATACGTTTATCATGAAGTGAAATCCGTTAGAAAACTATTGAAAGTCAATATAACTAGATAAATATCGGTGCGACTATAAATTATGGACGAACCAATAAGATTCATGATAATAGGTCTTAGATTTCAGGACGAAATTTTTCTTATCCATTTGGTTTAATATCGTCTTGGCATTTTAACTGATTTCAGTTCGTGATAAAAACCCTAAATCTAATACTTATCCTTATCCTTTACACAGGTTTAAAACTCTCAGTTAGCCCTAGTCAGTAGGTAAACATTCTCAAGGCCTTTTTTTAGTGTCCCTCAAAGATCGTCCATAAATTATAGTCTCACCCAGATTTTTCTCATCAGTTGAAAATTTGAAAATTCCCATAATGTGATTTAAAACAAGATATGTAAGAGAACAATATTGTTTTTGATTAGATCCTCATCAGACTAAGATACAGTGATATTCCTATGCCTATAAGAAATTATTAAGCCAACCAAGTCAGTTTGTGATGCAGTGACAACAGTGGAATAGATTACATAAATAAACGTGTTAAGTAAAGAGTATAAATTGATAGTGAGATAACAGGTGTAATAGTTGTAATAAGAATAATGAAGGCTTGTATTTATGTTTCTAGTGGGAATTAGATCAATGATTAGAAAAATAAAGACATTGAAATAACATTTATAAAAAGCTTGTGACTTAAGGCTATATCGAAGCAATCTGCACAGGATCCACATATGCCAACAAGAGACTGATCGGTTTCAGTTCTTAATTACAATGGGAAGATACAAGTAAAACAACACCAAAGTGAATTTAAACTTCACTCCATTGTACAAACAGTTCTAGCTATTAGGATTCAGTAGCTAAATGGATAACGTGATGGCGTTTGAATCGAATGATACTGGATTCGAGTCCCGAAGTGAACATCAACTCTGGGATGCAGGTATATCCAGCTGACGAGTCCTAAACAGGACGAAGTGGCACGCGTTCTTGATTCCACTGCTAGGCAATATCCATGTTAGATTATAAGATTACGTTTTAGGAAGTGTTCAGATAATTGGACGGTGAAATGCATATTTTAGAAAAGTAAGGGGTAAGAGAGTGTGAATAAAAATCAACGAAGAACTAGTATGCAAAACAATAACAAACAAAATCACTCATTAAGGCCAAGGGAGAGACAAAGATGTTACGAATTTCTCATGAACACAAAGACTTGGATTGTTAACTCGAATTCCTATAGCTTCTGCTATGTGTAAGACACGAGATAGAACTCCATAAGGAAAACTAGTAGGAATATGATAAATAACTTTAAATGACTCAATTCTGTCTACTACATGACCGCTATCGATCAAGTGTGATAAGACCGAGCTGCATATTGTCCTGACAGTACATTATCCTAACCAGGAAGGGAGGTGTTCACCAACTCTTTGGCTCAGTTGTCTGGCAATGCACCCAATATAACTTTCTCCATAGGAGCAGTTGAATTTGTAGACACACATAGATGTGGCATAACTGAGTAACTTATCCTTTAGTTGAGGATATAATGTGAAACAATTGACATAGGTGAATGAATAAGAATAGGCCGGAGGTCATTTGGTATTAGAATTTTAAAAAAAACACAATAGGGGTAGGTGATGCAATAATTAAGTGAACTTCAGAGACAGATAATTTTTCGAGGTAATGAACGGTTTACATAAAATTCATGGAATAACAACAACAACTGGTAAGATGGGTTGCGTAATCATTGAACAAGATAACAGGTGTACCATGTCAAAGCATGATATTACAGTAACTTAGCTGTTAAATACTTTAACAACAAGTCACATCTCCTGACAAACAATATCTATACACTAATAAACTGTAAATGAAACAAAAGTTTACACTATTAAACAGTCAAAAAACATAACCCAAGATACATCTATAGTCAATGCCAACATTCCATATACAGTCTATTTCATTTATTGTTTTCAGTAATAAATTATGTTTAGTCTAATGATTTAGTTACTTTTTTTATTATCTAATGGCAATTCGAAAGTAACAAAAATAAAGTGGATTGTTACCAGAACTAATCATAATTCAATTAATTGTGCTTGTTTGTTTGTTTGAATGTGTGTGTGTGTTGTCAAGACTGCGAAATGAAAGCTGAATATGTTGAATAATCTATGATCATATCTATTTTCGAACTGTACTACATACAATTGCTTACGACCTTTTCTTAAATTCCATGTGTAGATTTTCTATTCAGACGGTTTATTCAAGTGCTTTTTATTCCTCTCTCTCTCTATTTATTATTGGTAAAGATTATTGTGCAAGGGATAAGTTGTATAGAACATCTAAAATTTACACAAGATATACTGTGGTGTGTGTTACTTATATTGACATAAGTAGTAGATGATCTTAGTCGTGAACAGAATATCTGGCAACAGAGAGAGACAAGAGGATCGAATAGTAAAGAATCGAAACAGAATGCACTTTGTATGAAAATACAGGAACAATGAAGTCTGATTCATTTTGAGACAATTGATGGACATTTTGCAAATTAAGCATTTACTTTATGATTATTAGATTCTATTTACAAGTCCTGTAAGTTTGTTTCAAATACATTCGATTGTTCCCACTCGTGTTCTGTTCACTTCAACGGTTGATAAGTGAATAATTAACAAGGTGAAAATGTAACTCAAGAAGAGTGAATAAATCGATTTGTCCAGAAGCTAGAATAAGCTATGTCGGCTTAACATAGCAACTGACACTAAAAGCGCATACTACAAAACTACTATCATTTACATCTTCCCCTTATTAAATGAAGAATGTTGTTCTCCATTAATATCGTTAAGTAAGTTAGTTCTACATCAGGAACTGTTATCAACATTTTAATATTTTTACCAGTCAATAAAAGATGTTCAATATTTTATTTGGAGAAGTCACTTATATTTTACTGGGTTATTACTATCATTATTGCCATTATTATTGTTACTATTATGATATAGAATTATAGAATATCTAAGTGTTTGTAAATGCAAATAAATGTACTTTTTACGATGATCAGTGCAGAGTTGTAGAGAATATGAAATTATTGATTGAGATCATGAACCAATAGACGTTAGACCACTATTGAAAACCTGAAAGCACTGGAAGGCCGGTTCGTCCTAGTGTGGGACTCTAATCCTTATTAGTGCAGATTCAATGCTATCGATCATGCTGCAATGTGGCCACCAGTCTAGGTGACTCGACACTGCGGGCACTATGTATTGAGATTTAGATGGTGGTTGGAGGTAGTCAACATGAAACCCTGGACCCGGGTTTCGTGCTACTTGGCACTCATCAGTAAGGTGTACCTGTAATCTTGAGGGAACTGGTGCTCCCTGGCGGATTCGACCTCGTGTCACCCAGCTTCACAGTCAGAGACATTACCACTGAGCTATCCGAGACGTGACTACCCTCCTGTATGACTGAGATGTAATCACAATTGACTGACCACTGGGTGGCGATCAATGTCATGCGTGTCATGCGAGATCGAATCTGCCAGGGAGCACCAGTTCCCTCAAGATTACAGGTACACCTTACTGATGAGTGCCAAGTAGCACGAAACCCGGGTCCAGGGTTTCCTGTGGACTATCTCCAACCACCATCTAATCTCAAACTTATTTCTTAATTAGATACAAATCATTTATATTGTAGTATAAAACATGATAGGAAGTTATATGGAAAAATGGATAGTGGTTAGCACTAGAATCCAGTTTGACGCGCGTTTCATCCTATTTGCGACTTGTCAGCTGGATATACCTGTGTGGTGTGTGCTACTTATATTGATTTAAGTAGTATATGATGTTAGTCGTGAACAAAAGGTCTGGCAACAGAGAGACAAGAGGATCTAACAGTAAAGAATGGAAACAGAATACAATTTTTATGAGAATGCAAGAACAATGAAGTCTGATTCATTTTGAGACAATCGATGGACATTTTGCAAATTAAGCATTTACTTTATGATTGTTAGGCCTTGTAATTTTCTATCACATACATTCTATTGTCCTCACTTGTGTTCTGTTCACTACAATACTACTAATTAATGAATAGAGAAGATATGTAGAGGGTAAAATTTCAACTATCACTTAATTGGATACTGAATAATTAAAATTACAGACATATTACAATGAAGAATTAAATCTATTTTTAATCGTCAGTAAGGGATACCAACAATCTAAAGGGAAATAACGTTCTATGTAAGTCATCCACACTATTGGATAAATAACGACTCGATTGATAGAATTTGATGATCAGTAAAAATGTTGGACAAATCTGATATTTAATGGTTGAGTTTATGAGTCAGTTAAAGATAGACCACCATGAAGAGTCTGGGATCACTCGTATGGAACTCCTCAGCAGTGCGTATCCACGACCCCGCTTGCAAGATTCGAGTCCAAGACCTTCGGTCTCGTGCACATAAACGTTTAAATTGTAGACCACTGAGCCGGCATCCAATGGTGTTAATGTGTAACTTCAACTAATCCACGAAATTGCGCCACCATCCACCATTGTCATTAGTGAGTTGCTATCTCACAACAGACGCAGTTGAACTTCACTGGTCACGGCTTCTTACATGAACTCCAGGAAATACATCTTGAAGTCAGTCACTAGTGAGCACATGATGATTATTATCAAACTCATGAACTCAACTAATCAATTACTACAATCTCTAGAAAACCCCCTTTCTGATAAAATTCTGATATTGGTCATTACTCTGGATATAGGTATATAGAAGAACTTGGATATTTGTTCATATATTTTGGAAACAGAAGATTGATAAATGATTGAGTCGATCAATTAACACTTTTATTATTCTGATTACTATAGTTCGGTATTTCCTAATATTGTATACAATAATAAAGAACAAACCATTAGTGCACTAGCTATGCTTAGTTCATGATTAAAACTTTCCCCAAACTCAATTTATTTTCACACACACACACACACACTAGTAACTATTTCTAAGATAGATTCCAACTGACTTAATGAGAATATGTGATCTGTGTAATTAACTATGTTAAGAGTAACGCAGTTATTAAATAATGGTACTGAATAATGATCGATATTTATTGAAGACGTAAATAGGAACCACTACGTTATGAATTATTATCTTAATGGATACTGTGCTCAAAATGAGATATGTAGATCATGACTTAACTCCCAAATGTAATTGTGTAAAAAATGTACTACTTATAAGTTCCTAGCAAGATCCAAACACGTCTACTCAGTACCTCATGATTTTCAATCGTTAGCCAGTTATTCTGAGATAATAATTACAGTTGGAATCATTATTTTTTAGCCATCCAGTAAGTCAGTTTTACAATATGATTAAATTGAAAAGGAGTAAATTTCCGATGAAATTAAAATTAACGGTGAGACTGTAATTTACGGATGATCTTAGAGCGACAGCTGAAATGACCCTGAAAATGTCTACCAACTAACTAGGACTTAATGAAGGTTATAAAGCAATGTGAGGAATTATAATTATAATTTATAGTTGATGATTAGGGTTAAGAACTAGATTTGATGTTTTCATCACGAACTGACATCAGCTATGATGAATGAATTTCGCGCTAAAATCTAAGACTTGTTATCTTAAATCTGATTGTTTCGTCCATAAATTGTAGTCTCAGCAAATTAACTGTTAAAATGTGTAGGTGTTTACAGAACAGTTTAAAAATGCTATATTACACGTCTAGTATGTACTTTCAATGATTGTCCGATTAAAGTCGCTCTGTGTTTCAAGGTATTTTTTCATCTAAAGTAATCATTACAAACTTCAGATTTTAATTAAAAGTAAATATTCTTTTTATAATGGGGATCTGTGGAGATTAGAGTAATTTTAATAGTTGAATTCATGAGTTGATTTAAGCTACACCACCAGTGAAAATCTAGAATCACTGGACAGCCATTTAGTTTTAGTACAGGACTCCTCAGCAGTACGCATCCAGAATTTCGCACGCAGGACTCGAACCTCGGACCTTCGGTCTCCCGCGTGAACGCCTAACCTCTAGACTATTGAGCCGGGATCCAATGGCGTCAATGTTTAGTTTCAATCGATCCATGATCCTGCACAGCCCTTCATCGATTGTCTGAGGTTGATAAATGTCTCCACCCGACACGGATTAGACTCCACTGGTCACAGCTTCTCACTAGAATTACAGGAAATTCATCTTGAAGCTAGTGACTAGCTTGAATCGATTGAAGTTGGGCATTGACCCTGTTTGATCCCGGCTCAATGGTCTACAGGTCAAGTGTTCACGTGCAAGACTGGAAGTCCTGTGTCCGAGTCCCTTGTACAGAATCGTGGATACGCACTAATTAGGAATCCCATACTAGAACTTGTTGACTATCGAATGCTTCTATGCTTTCAATAATAGTCTAGTTTAGATAGATTCATGAATTCAGCTATTACAAAAAAATTCTTCCTATCCATTTTTACTGAACTAATATCGATCTCTATTGAAAGCGTCTTTGTGAAATTTTTTCAAAATTTTACAAGATCAACTATTATACATTAAATTACTGCAAAATCGGTGACTTAAAAAAAAAGAAGAGGAGAATGAACTAACTTACTTCAAGTTGTCACCCATATCTTGATGTTTACCGAATAACAATGACAAACACAACAACAACAACAAAAAGTAAATCTGATTTCATCCAAGAAGTCATGAAGAAAAAACAAAACAAAACAAAGCCGCCTTCAACTTGTTCAAAAATAAATATCAAACTTGCTTGAAAATGACACTCAGTGATGAATCGATTTTCCCAAGGTTAAATTACTACTTTCCTGATAGTTTACAACTAGCATCCACTTAGAATTGTAAGCTTTCTGTCATCAACCGGTCAATATAATATTCTGAAATGAATTATCTTTTATATTTCGATTCATGAGTCGATTTAAGGCTAAACAACTATGACAAATCCGGAATCACTGGACGATCGTTTCATCCTAGAATGAGACTGTTCAACAATGCGTATCTACGATCCCGAAAATGAGACAGTGGCCAAGGACCTTGAGTCTTGCATGAGAACACTTAACCTGTAGATCACTGAGCCCTCATCCAACGGTTTTAATGTCTACCTTCTAGTCAAACAACAACAAAAAGTAAATTCGATTTCATCCAAGAAGTCATGAAGAAACAAAAAGCAAAACAAAGCCGCCTTCAATTTGTTCACAAGTGAATATCAGACGTGTTTTCTTCTACTTTTGTTTGTTTGTATCTTTAGAATATACCGTTTAATCGATTAGATTATTAGAAAAGTTTTGTTGTACGAATTCTCGGACATCAAAGTATGTTGACAATTAAATGAATTTGTATGTTCAATCTTTGCGTATGAAGATTTTCACTTAACTCTATATCGAGGTAATCTCCACACAGGATGCGCAGTATGTCAACATGAAACTGATCAGTTGCAGTCTAAGAAGATACAAGTAGAACAATATCAAGTGAATGAAGAATATTGTTAAAATTCTATGAACAAGGTGCTTAAAATAGATGACTACTCTGAATGTTTACTCGTTGATATCTAAGTGTATTACTATTATTATTATTAATGGTTTTATTCAATATTATGTTTATGGAACAATATAAAAATCTCAGTAAAATGTATTTCAACAAGTCTCCTTTTCTCTTATTTCTTCATTGATCATGATGGTAAACATTGAGTGATCATCAATTAGATATTAACAGTTTAGGAATCAATATCTGGATCATGTTCATTCTTCTCAATGCATATTGTCTATCAACCACCATAATATCTCTGATTGCACTTTTTTGTAATTTGCATAAACGCACCTGAATGGTTTATGTGATTAATAGACATAATGATATAATTTTAATAGTTGAGATCATGAGTCAATTGAAGCTAGATCACCATAGAAGACTTGCTGAGAAGTTTCACAATAGGACAAAACGGCCGTTTAGTGCTTTCAGGTATTCCATGTTGGTCTAGCTTCAATTGACTCATGATCTGAACTATTAAAATTATTATAATATCCACAAAACCCCTTGTGATATTAATCAATATATGCTGATTAGTGACTGGCTTAAATATGTATTTCCTGAAGTTCTAGTGAGAATCCATGGCTAATGGAATTCAACCAGATCTGTTGTGAGATAGTAACTCAGTAAAGACAATGGTAGATGTGTAGCTTAATTTCGTGCATTAGTTGAAGTTAAACAATAACATTGTTGAATGCCAGCTTAATGGTCTACATTTTAAATGTTCATATGCATGAAACCTATAGATCCTGAATTCAAATCTCGCTAGGCGAGATCATGAATGCATACTCCTGTAAGAGTCCCATCCTAACACGAAACGTCCATAAATTGCTTTCAGGTTTTCCATAATGATCAACTCATGAATTCAATTATTTCATTCATTTATTTAAAAACAAAATCTATATTAACTTTACCTACCTCATTTTTGATTCATTAAATGAAATATATAGAATTCCAATTATTACTATTATTTATAAAGAGATTATTGAATGTAATAGAATCCACAAATGATTGCAAAACATATTCAATGTTTCAATGTTCCAATGTTACATAGATACAATGCAATATATAATTTGTTATAATAACAAGAAGAAATAAATAAATAAAATAATGAAATTGTTTTCTTTTTATTCCTTTACTTCTTTCACTTCGAACTATTCACATAGAAACAGTTATGTTTTTCTCTTTTTTTTCTCTTTTTTTTCTTTTTCTTTTTCATTTGAACATTTTAACCAATCAAATTCATTGAATATTAGAATACACATTTTTTTTTGTTTTTTTGTTTCCTCTCTAAATTAAAAAGGTAAGAGAAATTCCTCGTTGTTGAATAAAAATTCAATAACCAGGTTAATATATTTGGGTGATGTTGTTTTACTGTAAATCTATATATATATAGTGTGTACTTGTATGCATGTATGTATGTGTGTGTGAGTGTGTGAGTGTGTGTGTGTGTGTCGGTAACATGGATGTACATGTACATTGTATGAGAAAGTGTAAACTTAATAAATCATTGAAAAAGAAAGAAAAAAAGCATACATGTACATAAATGAAAACAAGTGGATTCATACAATTATGAAATATACATGACCTCATTGTCTATATTATATACAATGATGTCTTGGTTACAGGAATGCTGTATGTAAACTGATTCATAATCATATTGTTTCTTATCATTAAGTATACAATATAATTATCAGTAAGGTCGGACATTAGATACCAACTCAGTGGTCAAGAGGTTCAATGTTCACACGTGAGATTGGAGGTTCAAATCTCATGTGCGGGATCATGGATTTGTGCTTCTGAAGAGTCCTATACTTGGACAAAATGGTTATCTATTGATTCCAAGTTTTCAATTGTGGTCTAACATTGATCGATTCGTGATCTCAATCGGAAAAATACATAATAACTATTAAAAATATAAATATTAATTTTACAGTAAAGCACTATTAAGGATTCTATGGAGGTTATTTTAACTTATAAGTCGTGTTTATTACTGAATAATCTCGGTCCTATATTAGAACCCAAAAAGTTACCCAGTGTTCCAGCTGAAAATCAATGTGAGATTTACTTGTAACATGACAGCCTGGTTGAATATCTGGACTACCTGTTCTAGTCATCTGAATATCTCAACACATTATCTGTCTTTTGTTTGTTTCAACAGGTCATTATGTCAATTAATTGCACAACCTATTCAGGTACATTTATGAAAAGTTCACGACATTTCTATGTGCAATCAGAGATATTATGGTGGTTGATAGACAATATGCATTGAGAAGAATGAACATGATCCAGATATTGATTCCTAAACTGTTAATATCTAATTGATGATCATTCAATGTTTACCATCATGATCAATGAAGAAATAAGAGAAAAGGAGACTTGTTGAAATACATTTTACTGAGATTTCTATATTGTTCTTCACGAAAATCTTTCAACTATGTTAGCTAGCTCACTAGTGAATTATTTCAATATATTGTTGAAATCATAACTGATGGAGTTTAAAAATGTCGAGAATCAAACAATTATCATCAATAAAATTTGATGATCTTCGCTGTATATTACAAATTGATTGAGTTTGAAATTGTAAAACTAGACCAAACTCAATGATTCTAATGGTTGAATGTTCTCAACAAGACTATTACTTCTTAGGTTTGATCGCTATTACAATCAGAGTCGGGTAATACTGAGAATCCCATACTTGGACAATCTTATTGAGATGAGCCTGAGTGAAGTTAGACATATCCACTACTGAATGCCGACTCACAGTGCAAGACATAATGTCATTTGTTCGATCTTCAGTAGAGTTATAGATGCACACTATTGTTCAATGATTCCTAATTATCAGTGGTTATCTAGTTAAGATCAATTTGTGATCCATCTTTTTCTATTTCTTCCCTTTTACATAGGATTAACCAATCTAAAACTTTATAGATTGTACAGTCAAAAAGAAAAAGATATATATTATTAAGGTATAATGATTTTAAAGTCTTTTTTTCCCATAGAACTACCAGTCTTTCATCAATTTGCATGAAATGGCATTTCTGAAACAGTCTATTATTATCATCAATAGTTAGGTTACAGAAAATCAATTATTAATGTAACATATATACAATAGATATATATTCCTTCTAGTATGATTCTTCATAAATTAATCATTGACATGACGTCAGATAACGACTACATATTAAAATTTATCACTATCGTCACTGTAAAAAAAAAACGATGATGCACGTATGCCAACAAGAGACTGATCAATTTCACTCTATTGTACAAACAGTCCGAGCTATCAGGATTCAGTAGCTAAATGGATAACGTGATGGCATTTGAATCGAATGGTACTGAGACCGAGTCCCGGGGCGAAAATCAACTCTGGGATGCAGATATATCTTGCTGACGAGTCCCAAATAGGACGAATCGGCGAGCGTCCTTGATTCCACTGCTAGACACTATCCATCTTTGCTTAAAAAACTGATATATTTTATGTATTTATCATATGTATATGTAATATAGAAGAAAGTGTAGTGCAAAAAAAGAGAAAGGAAGACACTGAGAGATAAATAATTTGGAATAAAACAACAATAATATGAGTAATGGGACTGAGCCTAACGGAATAAATATCCAATAGTATAGAATATATCTGTTAAAATAAATCAACATGGAATTTCATTTGATTAAAATGTATAGTTATGGTGTTGTTGAAGAAATGATAAGACGATTGACATATAGTTGTTATTGGTTTATATTCTGACTTGTTTTGAAAGTTATTAAGTTGTACAATCATAAGATACATAGAATTCATAAAGATCTTGATACTATGGATTATTGTTGAATAATCAGTTGAATGAAGTTTATGGAAATCTCTTTAATATTATGGTGTAAGTGAGACGATCGTCAACATCATACGGAATTCACATGACGGATTGCACTACAAATTCGTGCATGGAAGACAGTTGATAGATACATTTCAAGTGAAAACAGGAGTCCGACAAGGCTGCACACTCTCAATCTTTCTCTTTGTTCTGGTGGTTGAATGGACTATGAAGGCCTCGACATCGGAAGGGAAGCACGGAATACAATGTACAGCTTGCATGCAACTAGATGATTCAAACTTCGTAGATGACCAAGCCCTTCTATCTCATACATACGAAAAAAATGCAGATGAAAACAACCAGTGTAACACCAGTTTCCTCATCAGTAGACCTTAACGTACACAAGGACAAACCAACATCCTCAATACAATATGGAGAACACCAACACAATCCCACTTGATGGGAGAGTCCGCTCTCCTTCTCGAAATGCTCTCACATGGCCACGCGTATATAGCCTCTGCCAGGGAAGTCCTACTCGCTGCCTTCTCGCACCACGGGTGTTGTTTACGAAAATGAAAGAACGAAAAGCGAATGTCCGGCGCTTTAACCGGATTCCAAACCAATGGTGCACATGGGCTGGCTCCAGTATCCTGCGGGAACAAATGGCGTATGAACCAATTGTTGGTCACCGGCTTCCATGGGTCTACATCTCCTTATGATGCTCCACTGCCTTTTGAATCAGACCTTCAGGTCGAAGGCTCGGGGTGTGGCCCCCTAAGAAAACCATCTGCTTCGGTTTGGGCACCTGGGAAGTATCACAGCCCTCACACATATCGAATGAGATTTGTGTGGCGCATATGTATTTGGTGCCTTATTGTGCCAATGTTTATGTTTTAAAATAAAAATAAAAATAATATATTTTGTACATTCGTTGTTCTGGACAGACAATCATAAGAACGAAGCGAAGAGAAAAGAGTGAAGTGAGACAACGCGTAGTGGAGAAGACGAGTGAGCCAACTCAGTTTAATCAAGCGTTAATCTATAGTCACAGTTACACAAAAATAAGTTACAGATATGCGATGAATGGGGTAAGAAGTACACACATATACGCTCATATAAAAATAGTCAGGGTTGATAAGTCAATAATTAACAAGGTCAAAACGTGACTCAAGAAGAATGAATGAATTGACCTGTCCAGAAACTAGAATAACGTATTTGGGCTAAACATAGCAACGGACACTACGAAGTGACCAGGATAATATGCTTCTATAAATTTTTTGTAATTCTGAAAAATCCTACAAATCCAGAATCTCGAATTTTCCTAAGTGAAATTTCTGTTTGTGACCACCTATATAAGTAAGTAGCAATATGTTTCTTTTCACTACTAATCTATGTTAGTGTATACGCATATAAAAGTAGTTTGTGGAACAATATGAAACAATTGCGGAATATTCACTTGGTGTTGTTTTACTTGCATCTTCTCATTGTTATTTAGGACTTCAATTGATCAGTCTCATGTTGGCGTATGTGGGAATCGTAAGCGTGATGTTCACTACGAGTCTCGAACCCAGTAACGTTCGCTTTAAACGCCATCAAGTTATCCACTTAGCTACTGAATCCTGATAGCCACCTGCTTGTGCAGGTGAACGTCAACTCTGGGATACAGGTACATCCATCTGACGAGTCCCAAATAGGACGAAACGCTCATCAGACTGAATTCCACTGCTGGCCACTATCCATCTTCAAAATTGGGGAATATATTTTTAATGTTCATTTATTATTACACTGATATCGAATTTTATATGGACACTATTTCGTACTGTATAAAATTCCCTATCAGAATTAAATAAGTAAAAATAGAATATGACGTAACATGGTGGGTAATTCAATAGTTCACAGTGCATATAAATAGATTATACATATGTGCTAATGTAATCAGCTTTCAGCCATATAAACAAAGTCTCCAATCAGAAATACGTATCGTATCTAAGCATTTTTCTAGGTGGAAATATACTTAACATTGTCATGTCAACTTAGTGTATCACAGACTGAATTAATGGTCATGTTTACATTCATATAGTCGGTTAATTTATCATATTATGATGTAATATTTTGGTTTAAAAACAAAACTAGTTTATACTGTGAATGTTGCTATAGCTGTAATTTTTATTCACTACGTCCGACTGCGTTACACAGGACATGCATTGCAAGCTGGAGTGATATCCTAAATCATAATGAGCTTTATCAAATCGTTCTTTGTTTTTTTTAAAGTAGACCGTCAATGAATAATGTTACTAGGGAAAGATTTGTTGTGCTGTTAACTATGTTTTAATGCGTAAATGAATGCTACCTTCAGAGTGGAAACAATATAGTCTTCCTGTACTATATCCTTATTGCAATCTTTCTTTTATATATTACCACCTGTGAGTTAACTACTTTTATGAATCCGGTGTCCATCTTGTTGTGTTAATGCGGTTTGACAACTTGGACCGATGTATATATGTGCCTGTTCCTACGTTGTAGCTGACTGACTGACTGTTATGCATTTCTTACAGGCCTATAGTTTTATTTTGGGGGGTTTATAGACTTAATTATCTATATATAGCTGCTTTGAATAACATGTGATTAGTATACTTGGTTATCGTATAATTCAGTTTAGTCGATATAATAATAGTACTTGAAGCAAGTAATCAAGCAAATCAGTTTAGTTAGTAGAACTGTTCAGTCTTTTATTTTTCGTAAGTGTGCTTAATAAGCGATAAGACTACTAATGGACACTCAGTATTAGTTTGACTCGATGATGAGATAGAGTTATCTATACTACTGAAGAAAATAACAAACTAGAGATCGTTTTCTTTCATTTCTGTCGATAACATTATGAATGACAGTTAGGAACGAACTTGCGGACAGTTAGAAAATCCCAGGCAGTAGCAAGATTTATTTTAGCCAAAAAAATACTAGCTCCGGTTTCTAATATCTACAAAATAATACTCAAAACAAAGCGAATTAACATTTTATCATATAAGACAAGCGAGCTGACCTGAAGGAATACAATCACTTGAGTAGCAGTAGCAAAAACCGAGCAAACGGATTAAAAAAAACGCCAACACTTAAAGTATTATATAAATATGAAGGTATTTCAGCACACTACGACATTAAATTATGCAGCAATTCCAAAAAACCAGAGGCAAAACATACAGAATAGGGCAAGCCTACTGCTATTGCTTACAAAGATGGCGGAAATGATCATTTCACCACGTCACTCAAATGTATAGAACCCTACAATCACAAAGTCAGAAGATAGAAGAAACCTGGAGAAGTGTTTGTTTGGGTATGAACCAAAATGTATGGAAAATCATGGGTATTTATAGATATTAACATCTGTTATAACATCATTATAATTCAACCAATCCGCAAAGAGGCAAGTTATACTACTCTCTAATCGTAGCATGCCACATTGATATTCTAGAAAGCTGTATCACGTTCTGAATAAATGGAAACTCTTCAGCTTCTTTAGGGCCTCTAGAGGCTCCGTCGTAATTTTCGGAAGCTGTCCCAACACCAACACTAATAATATAATAACTATAAATGTTTAAACAAGGAATGTCCAATAATGCTCTAAATCATCTCTCTAATCTTTCTTCATTTCACTCATAGGAAATTTATACGGATATCATTTTATAATCAGTCAAAGTACTTTTTTTGGATTTTGGTACAATTTTCATACGTTGTAGCATATTATTTATGCATTCGTTTCACATAGAATCAATTTGACGGAACTCATGGTTACACACACACAGAGAGAGAGAGAGATAGACATACACATATACATCCATTGGAAGTGATTTTGGGGGTAAACAAGCTCTACTTTAAACTAATTGTCAGTACGTACGCGCATAGACTTGATTGCGAAACCGGTTTATACATATGCATTAGATACATAGTGTTGTTTGATGGAATACATTTCGATATGATTTGTAAAGTTTGTTACATTTTGTTTTCATTAAAAGATTATAAAGAATTAAATGTTTCCAAGTAACGACCGAGTAATTTAAGGAGACAATCCGATTGTTTCATAAATAGCATTAAATATGTAATGATTTTTAAAGCAAAAAGTTCAAATGCCATCAGACAAAGTAGTGAGATATACGGGTATCTGATGCATTTTGAAGAATAGTGATGAATGATGAAGATGAAGACTATATTGCTTCAGCATTGCAAAAGTAAGGAAAGATATATATAAACAGATAGTTAGATACATTGTGGTTACCTGTTCCTGCCATTTAGATATTTCAACAAGCTATCTAATTTTGTTTGTTTTAATACATTATTATGGTTATTATTCGTATAACTCATTCAGGTTCGTTTCTGAAAAAATGTATAATTTTTTGGTTGTACAAGTTACAAAAGGCCTAATCAGAGAAATCATGGTTGTTGGCAATATGCAGCGAAAAGAATGTACATTATTTAGATGTCGATTGACTGGACTACTAACTTCTAATCGGTGATTACTTATTGCTTATCGTCAGGATCGACCAATAGATAGATAGATAGATAGATAGATAGATAGATAGATAGATAGATAGATAGATAGATAGATAGATAGATAGATAGATGTGTGGATAGATAGATAGATAGATAGATAGATAGATAGATAGATAGATAGATAGATAGATAGATGTGTGGATAGATAGATAGATAGATAGATAGATAGATAGATAGATAGATAGATAGATAGATAGATAGATAGATAGATAGATAGATAGATAGATAGATAGATAGATAGATAGATAGATAGATAGAAAACAGTATCAATGATTAGTTGTTATACATAAATTTTTGTGAATCTAATAAATATCAAGTATTGACATTATCGACAGGATGCCATCCCCTTCTAAAGTATTAACCAATGAGCTTACAGATTAATGAGGAAGGAAGGGGTCAGTGTTAGGGATTAGAACGTTCTAATATTTTAATAATTAAGTTGTTTTAATCGTATTTTCGAATAATTTCGTATTTCATTCATATTTACTAATTGAAATACTATAAATAGAAATATGATGTAACAAATTAAATTCTTTACAATATATCATTCATCCCTGGTATTTAAATATTCCTTTCAACGCCAGCACCACCAACATCACCACCACTACGAACACCATCACCCCCACCACCACCACCACCAACAACAACAACAATAAATATTATCATTATTATGTAACATTCAACTTGTAACGAAAAAAATGCTTAATCTTTAGAATATTTACAATTAATAGTACATATAATTATCTCTAAGGGTAATCTTTCTTTTTTAAATTTTGTTACAAAGTGGATGAAAAGATTAAACAAACAAACAAACAAACGAAAATACCATCGTTGCTTGTATTTTCTTTTTTGTTTTTTTTATCCTACAGTTTTATTGATTGATACGTTACAGAGGGAAATATTCACTAGTTTATATGGAAACCTATTGGTTTCAAAGTTTTCTTCTTTTTTTTTTGGAATAAACTTGAAATCATTATGGAATTTGGAATTATTGTCTTTAAGATTTAATAACTAAAATGTTATACTGTTTTCTCTTTATATTCATTATTTGGACCAATCATTTGGTGTTATTTTACTTATATCTTCCCATTGTTATTTAAGACTGCAATTGATCAGTAAAACAACACCAAGTGAATTTAAACTTCACTCCATTGTACAAATA
The DNA here is from genome assembly GCA_944470405.2 of Schistosoma mattheei. NCBI lineage: Eukaryota > Metazoa > Platyhelminthes > Trematoda > Strigeidida > Schistosomatidae > Schistosoma > Schistosoma mattheei. The sequence continues at coordinate 21,449,139 of OX103948.1, read as the reverse complement.
GTCCTAATTATCAAGATTCAGTAGCTAAGTGGATAAAGTGATGGTGTTTGAATCAAACGTTACTGGGTTCGAGTCCCAGAGTGAGCATCAAATCTAGGATGCAAGTACATTCAGCTGACAAGTTCCAAATAGGACGAAAAAGCGCATGCCCTTGATTCCACTGCTAGCCACTATCCCTTGTTGTTTAAGAAAACTAGTTATGAAACACAATAAAAGTGATGATATGTTACTGAGATATATTTTTTAAAGTAAAACTTTGCTTTAATTCATTTTGTATTTTAATAATTGAATTCATGAGTCAAATGAAGTAAGATAATTATGGAATATCTGAAAACACTGGACGGCCGTTTCGTCCTAGTATCGTACTCCTCAGCATGAACATGATGATAATGTATTATCCACTAAATAATGATACTTTCTCGATATTTTTAATCTTCTATTGGCTTCAAGCTTCAGAATATCTATCGGTGAATAATAGTTGTGGTATTTATTCATCTAGAGAATTCCAGCCACTTATTTGTGACTAAAGTTTGCATACATATTATATTGATATAACGTTTTATGTAATTTTATGGTTTATAAGTCATATACTACTCAACACCTTTTGCAAAATGAAAATTCACAAAAATGTACTAGATTAGCCGGTCTCCTTGTTTCAGAAAGTATTAAGGTTGGAAAAACATAGATCTTATTACAAACGTATTGAAATGTAACCATCTTCATACACGTAGTAACCATAAGTTGATCATTAGATACTCTGGATCAGTCAAATATATCAGTTCAAGAACAGGGGAAAAAGAGTCATTCTGACTTCCGCATCCTAGTGGTTAAGATTTAATTTAAATGTCTGAGGAGGTACACATGGTGTTTGTTAAAAAATATGATTACATTTTTTGGAGACAGGTATGTATACTTATATGTGAGTGGCGAATATATTTTGTCTCAATTTAGGTGACGAAAGCTTATCCACTCTTAGTTAGCTCACACAAGCAGCTAACTATAAGTCGTTACAGACTCTGACGAAAGCAGAATATGACAAGCGGTTAAATAAATATTCCCCAATTGGCGCTAAACTTGTTAGTTTCAAGGAAATTAGTTGCTTAAATTAAAAGATCATGGTCTAAAAGCATTCTGAAATTAATCGTTAATATAATACTTTTACTACATGGTTTATGTTTAAACAATAAAACAATCTTATACTATGCAGCTTCTACTTTTTCCTATTTAATATACGTCAATAAGAAGTACACTGAAGTTTTATCTGGCTTAAGCTGGCTGCTTTGTGAAGTCTTTCGGGGTCTTCAGAAATGATCAAAAACTAGGTCAGTATCGGAAGTTATTTACTGAAGTAACTAGACTCAAGTGTACGTGAAAGCTTTTACTCCGTGTGTCAATAAATTTTTGAAAGCTCAGCAAGATGAAGTAGATAACACCATTTCATCATACAGAATTACAGAAAAACGGAATCACTACGAGATTAGCTAAGTCTAGCTAAAAACCTGTGTAGATTAATATAAAAAGTACCAAGTATATTGGACAGACCACTGCTCCTAGGTTCCCCATTCTCATATTTCGTTTTTCTCTTCCGTTTAATTTCATCTTTTAATTAATTCTCTTAAGAACTCTCTACCTTTAGGCATTCGTACACTGATTTTTGACATCTGCTACGAAAATTTGATGGGACAATTGCGTATTCACATGGAATTTCTAGGTACCTGTTAACGTTGGTAAATCGATTCCAGCTGAAAGAAATAATTGGAAATCACATATTCAGCCATCCATACTTTAGACCCCTTTGCTGAACCGAGATATCAAGCTAGAGGCGAATGATATCAAAATACAGAGGGTTACAAAATAAGAAGGATAAGAAATGAATTTTGTGATACTTGAATGAATTGTCTAGAGGCTGTCAATGTAGTGACTCACTTTTATCACGAGAACACAATTGGTTTATTGAAAACAATTATTATCATAACCAATTGTACCAGTGACTGTTTTAATGTGCTTTTGTTTAACTGGGCTAAAAAACATCAATTATTCACACACTTTGATTGTGGCCTCGCGCGAATTCGGTTACGTTCTGTAACCAAGCTTGTATTCTGGCACGATCTCGGTATCCTTTCGATACCACGAGATCGCCAGCAAATATGTCTCGATTTGGTCCATTAACTGCCTTCTGGTATTTGGCTCCCGGGGGATTTTATGGATTTATTTGGCACGTGTTTCTCTGTAGCGGTGTTCATAGTCAATCTCGACTAGACGCCACGCTATATGAACAAGAGACTTTGCATCTACGTCTTGTGTTATTTCCTACTTATCAACAACGTGTGATTGGAATACTGGAGGGAGTAATACTCTCCGTAAAGTCATAGCTGGAATCAAGATGGGAAAAGTTGCCATTAAGTTAGTCAGGATTCAAATGATTTCAGATTGAACTAGTGGATTTCGGTTTTAATCTTACCGAGAGCGACCTTTTTATTTATGATGTACTTAGAGATGATTATCCTTATTGTGACCAGAAATATGGAGTTAAGTTGTCACTAAAATTGTTATTTATGATAAGGAACAATAATATGAGATCGCTTCTCATTCGACGATGAGATGGAATCGCTCCAATCACTCCTGAAATCAGAATTTAGGAAGTCCCGTTGCTAAACTGTAATTAACTCATTAGATACACTCAGGAGCATCCGCGTCACTATTCTGAAGGTATCTTATGGCGAACCTATTTCCCGAAGTTCTCATTTGAAGGTGTGCCATTACTTGTACCTTATACCGCATAAAAATAGTTACGGCAGGCTTGTGTCTTGCCTGTTGTTCTGAAGTTAAAACGTTTACTCAAATGTGCCATATGATGTACTTTACAAACGTTTCACCAGAATCCATAAATATCACTTTGACATACAGACAACTCATCTAAACTTCTATACTCTCTCGAAGACGTTGATCAATTAAGGACGACTAGTAAGGTAACTGTTCTTCTGGTGTTATCGAATTGCATTTCATGTGGCGAAAAAAATTATCATCAGTAATATCCCTCGAAATTTTTATTGCTGAATTAGTTACGTAGACAGTACAGTATTCAAATATGAGCTCTCCACTTTCAGGCTTAATAAAACCAACTGATACACTGCTTGAATCCCCTGGAGGCTGAGTGCGACAGAGAAACATGTTAAATAGTATCTTTTAACGATGGTAATGATTGAGAATGATCTGCTTTTACTTGAAGACGTCCATGTCCACACACCAGTAGCAAATAGTTAAGTAGTACAGCCACGTTTGACATAGTCACAAACGAACCACTTCAAAGGGACGAGAATAATCCTCACCTTGGCTGCACTACAGTTGACTACACGACTATGAGAGAGCAGTTTCAACACGCTTAATGGCCGCATGAATGGTTGGGGCTGACAATGCATAATTACAGAAAAGTAGTGAAGTATATCATTCGAAATGCTGTCTAATTCATTGTACCTCGGGATAAGTACACACCCGAAATGATCTCGGGATTCTAGCCACAGGGAGCCTATATATCAGTTGAAATTACATGGGGGATGCAGCCGAGGCAAACACAGCTATGTATTTCGTGCGTAGACAACTTGATGCAACTACTAATTAAAATGCACACACGGCTCTACCTTGAAATCCACAATGTTGTTCCAAAGGTGTGTAACGCCCTTATACCAAGTACGATACGGGCAACTAAGTGTGTGATAGGTCCAAATAATAAATCTTACGGTGCCTCATTTTATTCTCATTGAACTTGAGGGGAATAAGGGGTGATCCGATGATGAGATGCAAAATATAAAAAAGATCAGGTCACTTTAACGCGAACATACTACCAGAACATCATCACCACTCCCCATGAGGAAACCCTCGAATAATCATGAAAAGCGAACACCCGCGTACACTCACTTTTCCTCTATAAAAGTTGACCCCGTTTGAAATGTTCTCCCAACCTAATTGACCACATCCATCAGTGGATAGGTTAAAGAGGAAGTTTGACAACTACGTACTCACTCGCAGATTACTGCCTTCTTTCCGAACCAACTGAGTTTTATGCATATCTCATAACTTACTACGGCTATCATTACAGCATACCTGTAACTACTTCCCCTGTTTCTTATTATCAACCTCGTTTCCCTTCTTATACTTTGAATTCCATCTTCTTACACATTAATAATCAGCCAACTTTTCTGAAACAACCTTGGATCCGTTGACCAGACACTATCAGCAATAAACTACTGTGGGAGACAATAAACCGGATCCCAGCGGGGGAAGAAATCAGGAAGAAGTGCTGGAGGTAGATATGACACACATTGAGAAAAGCACCGAAGTGCGTCACAAGGCACGCCCTCACATGGAATTCTCAAGGCCAAAGGAGAAGAATGAAGCCAAAGAACACCTTATACCAAGAAATGGAGATAGACATGAGAAGAACGAATGATAATCGTACAGAACTAGAAAGGAAGGCCCAGGGCAGAGTGGGTTGGAGAATGCTAGTCGGCGGCCTGTGCTCCATTGGGAGGAACGGGCGTGGTAGTAGTAATTCTTGAAAGAGTTGTTTTCTTTCAGCACTCCAACAGTCACTTTATTATTTTCACATTGCGACCAACCGACCTCGTGTCTTGCAATGTGATGGTTGCCAATATCCTGAAACCCTACTACACTGAGACAAGCAAACTAACTGGAACTACAAATATGTGAACTAAGTAGCGCTAATAAGACTCATCCGATAGGAATATCTGAAACATGGACATCTCAAGTTACTGACCTGGAGCCAGCAATATCCAACATAAAGTTGTCCCAACTGACAAAGACCGTGACACCGCTGACCTCCTGACAAAACAACACTTTCAGTCATTTCGACCGTCTCATGATAATCTCATCGACGAGAGATTCACTAACTACCCAATGTGACTCTCAGAATTGGACCTGAGCGCTGACTAGGTGTGTCAGAAACTGAAGCACCTAAACAAGGACAGTATTAGCTAGGATATGGTCCGTTCTGCTATACTGAGGAAAGCGGCTCTAATATTGACAAAACCACGCTGCGTAATGTTCTCACATTCCGTAAGCCGCGGAACGGTACCAGAAAGTTAAAAGCTGGCCCACATTACACCAGATTTAAAGTAGGTCGACGTTGCAGACATCCAAGCTACCGGCCAGTATCACTTCTCCCGATACTTCAAAAAAACGTGGAGCCCCTGATATGTGACGGCCTTTAGCAGCATCGGTTCCCAACCACGCAATTTTCGGAGCTGAATACATAATGGCTGAGTAGATTGGTATTCAACACGTAACACGTGGATGTGGTCAGCAGTAGTGAACGCCGGAAGAAGGAATGTAAATGGCACGTCTCAGCCATATAGGCGTGGTCACTCTGTGTAAAGCCTATTGCATTTTGTATTTAACATATTACTATCCACCCAGCTCAAATGGGTTTTTCGGAAATGCTAGACATCATATTGCTGACCACCATGGTACTATGAGTCAGAGTAAACAATGATATGAATTCCACGAAAGGTCTTATAGATTAGGTTTTCATATCATGAAAAGTCTACAATTTCGGGATTAGGTCTAGTATAATAGTACCAAAGACAAATATACTAATACCGAACCAGACCATAATTCCGCAGGTCTATGGGGCTACATACTGTCCATAAACGTCTCTTTACATCAACAGCACGATTACACGGAGGGTTGCTCTTGTGAAACCAATCAGCTGACCGAGGTGGACAGATCAACAACCATCCTTTATAGAAAAGAGAATATTGACTTCATGTACCTTGACATATCAAAAGCTCTTATTGGGGTCGATCGTAGGTGTCTTATCAATAAGCTTAAACAAATAGGTTAGTCCGCTCTCTTCATGTCTGGATAATCGACATTCTAAGATCAGGGTAACCTTCACTTTTCTCAGACTACAGAATGTTCTGTTGCGATCTTTCAACGTTCAGTACTAGGACTCCCTCTTTTCTTAATTTATATGGACTACCTTCCCAAACAGGCATCACCTGACATATTACTTTGTGCTGATGATGTTAAACTCTGGAGAGATGTTTGCAACCAAAATGATAAGCCGTCACTTCCGGAAGATCTGACTGGACTTCAAAGTTATGTAGACAACAACGGACTTATCTTTAACACTTCAAGGTGTACAGTAGTCCATCTGAGACACTCCTCACACTACGAATACAACTTAGGTAACTCTCCTTCACAGGAATCCCAAGTTGAAAAAAAAATCCAGGCGTGTTGGTACCCAACGATCTGAGACAAAAATGTCTTTTGAGCAAACCTTGCACCGGTAACGTCGAAGCAAATTATTGGCAAGTCCGAACGTGGAACTCCCTGCCTAATCTTCAACAAAATTATTCGACCTTATTTAGGGTATGAAAACATAGCGTTTCCTCCCTCAATCCGAAAGAACAAGGATACATTGAAACGAATCCAAAGATGAACAACAAAATCAGTCCGGGACTCAAATTCAAGCCCTATAAAGAGCGCTTCAAATCAGTGAACCTTTATCGATTGGAGTATATATTATCTAACATGTGACCTTCCAATGAGTTGTATCATCCTAAACACTCCTGAGTGCTCCCCAAACATTTACTGATGATCGGTCCCAACACAAGCCTTGGGAGTAACACACAGAAATTAGAGGCACAACACAGTAGAACGGACTGTAGGCACACCTTCTACTCCTTAAAAGTAGTCGAATTCTAGAATGCAATGCCATCTAAGGCGGTCGGAGCTACTTCACAGGAGTTCTTCAAGAGGAAGCTTCATATTTTTGATGAATTTTTGTTCGCTGACCTGGATAAGGAACAAAATTCCGTCAGAATCACCCACCTAAACCACAAATCTCCACGAACTCGGAAACTTGATATATTGTTGAGGATTAAGGACAGTGTCTCACTATGAGTCACCAGTACTTTTTTCTTCTATCAATAAGTATGCTAGGTTTCTGCCTGACAACATCGGTGATACACTGCTACTAGATGTGGAAGCTCGCTAAACGAAAGCGTGTTCTAATCTGTCCAGAATCACTTGGACAAATAACAACATAACTGACCAGTTGAGTAGTTGAGTGAATAGACATTACCAGATAACTGGTATCGCACCGAAAAAACAAGGAGTGAGCTCAGATAAATAAATTGGTTTATATAAGCTCATGAAAAAGGTATTGAATATTAGATTAAACTTTAACTAATAAAGATTGACTCCAACGAGGCTCATTTTTCAAAAGTTTCGCTAGTTACTGCGGTTCTGGGTATTCTTAGAATAAGGTTAGTATGTTATAAGCTTTTATCGGACCTTACCTTAGACATGAAAAAATCATAGTACTCTGAGAATTTATTTTTATAAACTAGGGTTTAGCCATGTATTTTACCATCGTATATTAAAATACGTTTATTTTTACAAATGGTCGTTCATGTCGAAAATTCCTGTTTGATTTGATATATATGACTTTAAATCATCAGTTTTTCATGGTTAAAATTAAACACATAGTTTGTACCTTTTTCTTTAATTTCTGATCATTCAATTTTAGCATCATGTTGTTGCTTCAATAGTTTCAATAGTTCATCTCACTTCTATATATTGTTGTAGAAAACTATAACGGAATCGCCGTCAGCTTCTATTTCGAGCCATTTTTATAATGTTTCGAGCTGCTGAGTTGTAAGGTCTTTAGAACCCCAACTGGGGAGTAATGATGAACCGACAGATAACAGTTCCATACCGCTCTCTTTCATGCCATGACATTCCATAAACTGACTAACTCTATTCTTTTTCCACTTAATTTTATCATCAGTAAACAGTGTGCTGAGTAAAGGTCGCTACGATGACATTCGTTAAAAAAGCCCGACCCACCTTTGTACACACCCTTTCATTCCGTTTTCGAATCACGGGATTATGAATTCCGTTGGTTCATCCCAGTTTTTATAGAGTCAATAGACGGTTGAGAACTCATCGTGATAGGCTTCTAACACAACAAAAGGCGAAGACAACTTAAAAGTTAATTATTAAGATCTCAACACAGTGATCTTAAAAAAGGAAAACAGATAAGACAGTGATGATAAGTAGCACTAAATACTTGTTCGGAGTCACCAAGAAGACTGGTTGTTAAAGTGAGCGTTATTTAAACCGTCGCAAACGAGACAACTATAACATTAGGTGAACATTTTGAGATAAAGTGCAGCTACTCTGCGGTCGAACATTCCAGTGAGAACTTAAAAAGGATATGTACATTGGCCCCTAACTCAGTAAAATAAAGTTCGTTTCTGATATGAAACGATAAGGAGTAGCTATCTCAAAGTCATTAGTTGAATTGATTGAGATTTTACTTGATTAGTTAAGGTCTGAAGGCTAGGGCTGATTTAATACATTTGATTTTATCGTCAGCCGTTCTAATTTATTCTTATAAATTCTTTAAGACAGGACAAAAATCCGCTCGTGACAATTATAAAATGTCCGATTCAATAAATACAGTATCGAAGGTCTAAGCTTCCACAATTGTCCAATTTTCAGAAAAGTTGGCGAATGCATGCATTAAGTATCCATCGTTCGATGAGTCTTAAATATACGTACCAGTATTCGTAACTGTATTACATAACTTAAAACAGGGTAGTACCCTGACCATATTGATTTTTTGGTCATTGGAAAGTATATTACAATGTTCATCTAGCGATTGAAGACTATTTACCAATCGGGTTCTAATCACGGCTAAGGTTTATTTCTCGACTTCACTCCTTTTTAGTGAGATGAATTCTCTACTTTCATTTTTTCACTGCAGTTTATAATATCACTCTCACTACTTTGTCTTTCATCTTTTAAATTTCCCCCGTCCGTTTGCTGATATTACGTTCATTAATTTGAGTGAATACATATTTGTGCTAGATCTTATTTTGTCTATGAATGACTGACACCCTCCATACTTTGATTATTTATTTTTACAAGTGTTTCACCGATAAATTCAGTCTAGAAATGTATAAGGTACTGGTAACTTACATACATTTTCAGTTGCGGCTTATTCTTACTTTCATCCCACTAACTAAGTTTAGGAAAATTTCGTGTCTAATCTTTAGACATGTAAATGCTTAATCGTTTAAAATTAATTGAATAACCTTAGTTCTACCTAGAACGTTTGATTTTTCTCGCAACGTTTTAATATGTTTGGATAGGAAACTTTTGAAAATGTTCATGAATAACTCCTTTATTCCCGTAAATAGTTGACTGTTTATATTTTATAGCCTATTTTTACAGAGGAATATGGTCTTCTCGATATTTCTTGATGGTGAACGCACTAAATAGCTAAATATTAACTATTCGTTACGAATGAAAATTTGCCATAATTCTTTCCTCATCACCTTAGGTTTTATTTTTGTATTGTTTTTTACGAAGTAGCTGTCTGACCAAGATAAACTGGAATTTATTTTTATTGTAGCTGTAGATTACAGTTTATCTCCTTCCTTTTAATTCTTACTATCCTATTAATTTTTCGACAGACTTTTCCATCTTAACATATTCTTCGAGTATCGGGATAATACACAAATCAGCTGTTTTTTTTGTAATCTAAGTAGTTAATGATAATTCAAGTCAATATTGATGTGAACAAGTTGAAAATTGACGAAGGATCCCTGTATTCCAATGTTAAATTATTTTTATATATAGTCTCATTTGTTATAATAAGGGGACACCTCGAATAAAAGTTAGAACTTGATTACTTTTACAAAATATATTACCATTTTTTGGGAAACCTCTAACTATATGATGTGTTTGGTTTATTTTTAATCTGAATGAAAAATTGGTTGACTGATTAGTAATATTGATTACTAATTAATACCCATTTTAATTTTCTTTCGTTTTACAGCCTTCACCATTTTGCTTATTATCGTAAAGAATTAAAAAAAATCATTGCAATGAGCATAGAGACTGCTCCGTATACTGTTTCGAAAGCTTGGACTCAAGAAGTTAGTTTTTCATGATCATATTGAGATTCTTAGAAAGTTGAACTGCGTGAGTATAACTCTTTACGATGGGTTTGCGCCATGAGTCATGAAAGTTCAATGGATAAGGCAAGTAAGGAGTGCTTTTGGAAATTGTTCAGGTATATTGGTGGGAAAAATGCACAAAGTTTGTGATTTCTTTCTGATTAATATTCCTTACAGAGGTTAAAGTACCGATGACTGCTCCAGTTACTATTGAAAGTAAACCAGATAATCAATCTGTCATGAAAAGATGTTTTACAATGGGTTTTTACATTCCTGAGGCGTTTCAATCAAATCCACCTGCTCCAACTGAAGACGGGGTATTTATAGAAACTAGACCAGCCATGAAAGTTTACTGTTGGTGAGATATTTATAAATAATCTGTTTAATGTAACTTGTTATTAACGTTATATTTATAATTCGCATTAAACCATTCAACCGACTATTACTTTTTAAGAAATTACTCAAATTTGATCACTACTCCAGCCCGACCACATTCTCGTAACTATCTTTTTTGGAGTCTTATTTACATTTAATACTTCAATAGACGCTGGATATCATAATTTAAGTGACAGTGTTTGAGTACTAAAAGCCATGGAATACCTCACAGTGCTGTGCAGGTATTAAATGTTTACCGTGTGAAGGATTTCTGTTTCATTAGGTTTAAAAAGAAATAATCCTAGTGAGTGTATTCTAGGCCGCTATTCTTTAGCAAAATCTTATACAACCAACATCGGGCAAACAATTTTGAGAAATCTTAAGTACGGTTTTATTCACTATAATTAGCCACACTGTTTGTTTGTACTATTAAAACAGGTACCTTGAGTTTCTATTCAATAATAAGGTTTTAGAGTTTATATCTTTAAATCTTAATTTTTCAGTAAATTTACTTAGTCTGAACACTGTTTACAAAACTAAGAAAAATGCGATAACACAGTAAATTATTCATGATTCAAATATTCAGTTTTGTACCTCTGGTATTAAGTACTAAAAATCGGAAAGTGGAATCTGATTTTAAAATTCGTCCTAATAGCTATTAGTTACGTATCTAAATCATACTTTCCAAGACTGGCATCATGACAAACATTTTTATCCTTTGAGAACCTGTCATGTTTTCAAAATAAGAAACAAGTTTTTTATGTTTATCCCTGTTCCTTGAGCAGTGCACTCAACTCAGCGTGACAGAAGTTTGAACAACAAGGAGGTAAAACACAAACCTGATACCTATTGCGTCGGAACAACAAGTTAGAGTAGCGAAAACAAGAGTTCATATGGAATTGACATCGGTAACTTTTCGATCTTCCTGTTCCTTCTGCTAACGTTTATTGGTTAGAAATGAATCAATTAGCATGTTTAGAATTAAGCTTAAACTAAACATTCGACCGTTAAAGTTCTATTATGTGCATAAACTTCACTGCCAACCTAAATTAAATAAATAGTTATACCATATGTCGACTTTTTCATTGCAAATTCCGTATCAGAATTGAAGAGTCTGATTGGTATTAGCTAGTATTTTTCTTTTTCTATGTTTTATTCTGTTAGTCGTTGTTTAAATGTTTTGTATAATGGTGTACCCACCAAGTATTTTTACTTTTAAACTATGGTCACTATGATTCAAAAAAATGCTAGATCTTAGTTCTAATCTCTTGACGTTTCAAAGATGTTAAGCATGGTATCCTGCATCCTTTAAAATAACTAAATTACTTTCATGTATACAGAGGCGTTGAACAAAACAAAACAAGTTCTATGGTCCATTTCATATAAAAAAATATAAGGTATTTAATTTACTTTGTAATGGTATGGGTTATCCAGCTGTTGATACTCTTTTTACTAAAATTTGATCAATCTTAGTTGAAATATTTGCACTTTATGCGGATTGCTTCGATATAGCCATTATGACACAAGTTTACGTAGAATATTAACAATGGAGTAAGTCAAACCATTAGAAATTAAATCAAAATTTATATCCGTTTTACAACTGAATAGCTTTCTGGAATCAATGTCTAAACGGATAACTTGTTGACGTTTAAAACGAAAAGTACTAGGTATAAACACTCTAGTGGAAATCAACTCTAAGATGTAAGTACATACAGCTGACGAGTCTCGAATGGGACGAAACACGCGTATTAGATCCCGTCACCAACTATATTTCATCTATTCTATAAAATATTTAATTAGTTTACTTTATTTCATTTTCTTTTTAAAAAAATTTCATATAAAGGACATATTCAGGTTTTTCAAATAATGACAAGGCATTAAATAATGCACGTAAACTTGGTGAAAGTCTCGATCAACTTGGTTTAAAATATATACCAGATCCTTTTTATTTCGCTGGTTATGATTCACCATTCAAATTAATTAATCGTCGGAATGAAATATGGTTTAAAGCTCAATGAATAAATTTCTGTTCTTTTTATCACAATGAAAATAATGAGTGTTTAGTTTAAAAAGAGAGAGAATGAGAGAAGGGGGGAAAGAAAGTAAAGCACTTATCAGCTGACAACTTTTCTCTTTTTTCTGCATAGAACTTTGTTTCTATTCTTTGTAATCATTAAAGAGTACATTATGTCACATTTTTTTTTATATTTTATGGGATAATTGTTTTATTACACCTGAACTCTTTTTTTCACTTATATATATGATTGGTTCATTTTGTATCTATGTGATTTCAAGTGTTGTTTCTATTCTCTATACTATTCATATCACTTTTTATATAAGTGTACTTATTTCATTGTTTGGATAATAATCATAACAATAATGTACTACTACTACTAGTAAGAATAACAGTAATAATACTTAACTCAGGTGTGATCGTATATACTCTGCATAATCATAATATATACTTAGTCTTTTTTGTTAGAAAAACCTTTCTTTTCAATTTCGTAATCTCAGGTCATAGTGTTACTTACATTTTTTTCTGAACAATTCAAAGTGTTGTGTTTAAGAATTAAATAGATTGTTTTTTACAATATAATCAGTCTTATAATTGTTATTTGTATACAAATGAATGTAGATGAAAAGAAGAAGGAAATGAATATTACGTTGTTGTTAACATTAGATTTAGTTGATTTGATGATATGTAATATGTTTTGTGTAATTAAAACAGTTGAATAGAGAGAAAGTGATTTCACTGATAAAAAATATGATTGATTTTGATTATGCGTTCCCTGAAGAATTGAAGATACTCGTAGAATACTGGTATTTTCCAAGTATCGTTCGCATATCTTGTGGTCTTTGACCGGTGCTACTTTGGACAGCATAAGAGCGACTCCCTGAGTGTGTGGAGCATTTTCCTCTTCGTGACCGGAGTATAGCAGTATCTCTCCCGTAGCTAGCCTTTTCTGTCCAGCTTGGGTCCAGTGGGTTTCGCTGATTCCCAGTACTGCCAACTTGTATCTCCTCATTTCCGTTGCTATTTGACTGGTCTTCCCGGTCTCCCACATTGTTCGCACGTTCCATGTACCTACAAAAGTTGTTGCTCTGGTCGTTAGAAGGGGCATCGGCCTCGTGGCTTCCGAAGGAACTCGGCTTTCACCATGAAGCGTCATAATTCTTCTAACTGAAGACCTTCTAACTCCTAGGGCAGAGTTTAAATGGTTTGAATTATTTTTTCTGGTTAGCGTTGTTTTAGCGAGTTAGTTTTCTACGGGATGGGGTCGTTAACCCCATGACCAACCCTCCTCCTTTACCCGGGCTTGGGACCGGCAGTAACTCTAGAAGAGCTACAGGCAGAGTTAAAATACTCCGTGCAAGGAAAGAGTTGGAAAAAATGAGTTAAGACTCATTGTATTGTGCCTCCCCACGGAAATCTTTAGTAAAAGGTGAAAGATTTATCCGCAACTGAGGAGACACCGAAGCTTTTATCATTCATGAGCTTAAGTCACAACTATGCCTAAAAAAGAAGTACATCTTATCGTTATCATTGCTTCAGACTTAATTTATTTCCACCAAATAATCTCATTTCATCGATCGAATACATGACCTGTATCAGGAATTTTAGACATGACACTATCAGGTGACCATTTAGTATTAAAATAGTTATCATTATTAATCTGCATTATATGTAACCTTTCAGTTGTATATCTAATGGTGTTAAGGTAAAGAACTAATACTTATGACATCCATACCTGATTGGCTCATGATTAACTTTCTGACTGAATTATAGTTCAGAAACAGAATTCACCTTAATATGAACTTTATAAATATCTATATGAATCAATGTACTTTAAATTATGATTAGTTCTAGATTAAAATTTAGAAGCTATTAGTAAATCTAATAAAAACTGTACTTTTTGTAAGGTTATATTACAATCAAAAGCGGTACTAAGTAGTGGTATTAAGTAAGGACACTTCATGGGTGAACTCAAGGAAACCCTATGAAGCTTAGAAAGAGCCGAAGATATTCCATTCAATCACCTTTTGAAAGAATATTCCAGAATCCCTACGTGGAGCTTCCCTATTGGACAAATGCTTATAAACCCCTGTATGCGGACTGGAGACCTATAATGATGATTTCGTTTTTACTAAAAACTATAAATACCTGACAGTTTTGTACCATAATTAACACTGTTCAGAATAACATTCCTTTCACTTGTCTTCTATCTCCTCATTTGGGACTTGGGAGGGTTCTAGCGTCCGAGTGCTCAAGTTATACGCTGTATATTAAAAATCTAAGCTCTAGATATAACACTTCACTAAGAACTTTACATTTCCTTAATGCTGTATTACTCTAACTACTTCAATCAATGATATTGGTTTGACTTTAATAAATGTAAAGAATTAAAAAAATTGGCTTTCATATGGTTGTAATCTCTACTATGTCAGTATTTTCTGTTGTCAGTTTCTAAGCAAGATAAGATTCAAAACAAATGTCCATTGATATAAACAGCCATAATTTATGTAAGCATATAGACAAGAAGTTATCAAGAATCAAAATATGATAGTCTACAAATGATTTATATCCATCAAAGTGCGAAGAAATCAGTGTGAGAAACAATGTGATCTAGGCACAGAAGAGAGTCGTGTAGGTGGTCAATAAGGATTTATTAGTCGCAGGTCAAATAACAATGACTGTCTACTGCAACTGTGAGCAGACCACAACCTATTTCTAGCTAGCACTAACTACTACAGTCATCGCCGATGTGCTACCTGGTGTCCTCCCTCTACATCTCAGACTTGGACTCAGATTGGTACCATCATGATCAGCTACCGTTGGCGCGGTTGCACACAAGCCTGTCGCTTCTTTTGGAGTACCTGTCTAAACTTTGACCATACTTTTGTTTGTGCTAGTCTTATCTTACTTTTCAGTGGCCAGCAAATTCGTCGTTCTCAACGGATCGTGTCAGTAGATGGCTTGCAGATTCTGTTCCAACCAATTATCATACCGAGCTAGGTTAAAAGCTAGCTATCAGCCCACTGAAAAGTATAGATGAGTATTGGTTACAGTTGCATGACTCCATGGAAATGGCGAGTGAAGTCTCTTGCGGCTTCGAAAAACGTCCTGCTTATAAGCAATGTGTTTCTTCGGGCTCCTTACAACTCATCGAAGCCCGTCGGTCTGTTCTGAGTGATCGCGATTTCGACCATAAACGAAGACTGTTGCATAATGAAATTGCTCAAAGCTTGAGTGAGGATCGAGAAGCCTGGTGGTCGGAGCGTGGTAACTAATTGGAAGCAGCAGCTGAATGCTCTTTCAGTTCATCCAAGTAACTGGCAGCACGTCTGGTGTCAGTGAAACAATCTATGAACATCTACCGACGTCTTGGACGATGGGTAGAGTTTTTCGAGGAGCAGTTCAACTGGTCTGCTGCTGCGACAACATCGACCAGACTGTCCTGCTTTCCATGGCCTCTGACAACTGATCCACCAAACGAGGCGGAAGTTCGCAGGGAACTCCAACTCTCAAAGCACCACAAATAACCAGGCCCAGATAACGTACCTCCGGCCATTCTTAAAGATGACGGTGACTTTCTACTTATGAGACTGACAGAATTTTTTTTACAAAGGTTTGGTAGTTAGAGAGTGTCTTTACATCGTGAAATGAGTCGATAGTAGTCTCTATCTTTAAAAAGGGGTCATGTCACCTATGTAATTCTAATTTCGATTGCTTCCAAACTTTTGGCTTCCATCATACTTTGAAGATTGTTCAAAATCCGAGAAAGATTGACTCGCGAGGAGCAGGCTGGTTTTCGTTCTGGTCGAAGATGTGTCGATCATATCTTCACCCTGTGCCAAATGTTAGAACACCGTCATACTTATCACAGGCCAACAGTTGTAGTGTTTCCTGACATCAGAGCTGCTTTCGAATGGTTGGACAAGACTGTTCTCTGAAATTGTCTATTGAAGAAGGGTGTGTCTGAGTTTGTTAACATCTTGAAAGCATTATATACAAACAATACTGGTAAAGTAAGGGCATACAACTAACTCTCTCCACTGTTCCACTCAAGCAGTGGGGTTAGACAGGGCTGTCCAATCTCACCATTCCTCTTTAAATTTGCTATCGATGACATTCTGGAAACAGCTCTGATGGATTTAGGTAATGGTGGTGCAGGCCTATTGCCTGCGGAAAGACCTTTTGACCCTGAGTATGCCGATGATATTGTTTTATTGTGCGATGATACCCAAGCCATGCAATCCGAACTTAGTCAGTTGGCAATCAGTGTCCGTAGGTATGGTATATGCTTTGTACCTTCGAAGTGCAAAGTGCTTTTACAAAACTGGCAGGACCCTGACCCCGCACTCACCCTGGGTAGTGAGTAAACAGAAGTAGTCGAGAAGTTCGTGTACCTGGGTAGCTGCGTAAGTGCTGGTGGTGGCATGAACGATGAGATCAAGTCACTTATAGTGAATGTCAGATCGGCCTGTGCCAATCCGGGTAATTTTTGGCGCTTTTATGATGTTAGTCTGGCTGTAAAAGGTCGGATCTACAACGCATCGGTGAGGGCAGTGTTGCTCTATGCTTGTGAAACCTGGCCTCTTTGAGCTGAGTTGTGTTTGATCATCGTTGTTTTCGAAAGACTGCTGGCATGTAGTCGCAACACCATGTTAGTAATGGAGAGGTTTGGCATCGTGTGTTCGGGCACAGTGACAACCATTCAATCAGTGCCACTATCTTGAGACATCGACTTCTGTGGCTTGGACATGTCTTGTGAATGTCTTCCCAGAGATTTCCACTAAGTGCATTATTTTCCGACACTAGGACCGATTGGAAAAAGCAGAGAGGTGGTCAGTGTATGACAAGGTGTCGTGTTATGGAAGAAAGATACCAAGGGCTGGTTTCTGTTAGTCATTTATGACTCCCTGATTGGGTTCTAAGACATGGTGCAACACAGTGGCTGGAGACGTTATCAGATATGGCTCTGAATAGAAGCCAATGGCGATCCTGCTGTAATCTTCTTTTACTTTCTTCACAAAAACGAACGTAACTTACTTAACTGAAAGAATTTTTTCTAGTTGTGTTTTGCTCAACTGAATTGCCTCTCCTATTATTATTATTATTTCACTCTCACACTAATTTCTGTTATTTATTGTCCTTTTTATTATATGCACTTTACATTAATTTTCTATCCTTTCATAACCTCACTGTTATTGTGTGGCACATATATATTTGGTGCCCCCTTCTACCAGTGTTTATGTGTTCGAATAAATAAATAATAAGCCGTCAATAAAAGCGTGTATATAAGCAAAGGTGACAATAATTAAGTTAAAAAAAATAAAGCATTCATCAAAGCTTTTTAATCTACTGTTTTGAAAAGATCGTGATTCCGAGAAAAGATTGTGAGAATTTTGTAGTCGAACACCATGACTCAAAGAAAACATGGTTGGTTTAATGATAGAGATTTACGAAACGTAGAACCTGATAAATATGTGTATTGGCCCAAGTTACAATACCAAATTAGGACAGTGAGATGAAATTATTTAAAGACGAATCACAGAGTAGGATTTGTGACAGTATCAGTAATAATCGAGATCAGGCATAGAAAAATAAAATAAAAAGGTTCGAGATTTCGAGACTCGGGTTCTGAATAAAGACAATAAGTGAGTGGAAATATGCCGTGGTAAACGGTTCTAAGTCATGCCATCCAAATACTCTAGCCATTGATTGCGATAATCACACCGACCACAATCAGGTAGTCTGCACTTATTGATATAGCTCACTTCGATTGTGAAAACCCTCGTGCATTGGTATCACTTCTTGGTCTGGTTGCCCTTAGCTTTCCTCCAACGTACCTCTACCCCAGACAACATCAACAGTCAAGTTAGAGCATGCGTTAAACATGTCCCAACCGCCTCAGTTGATGTAGATTCACTATTTCACCAGTCTATTTGTAATGTTTATCACGTACTCCAAACATTGCCGAGATTAGATTTGGAGTACGTGATAAACATTACAAATAGACTGGTGAAATAGTGAATCTACATCAACTGAGGCGGTTGGGACATGTTTAACGCATGCTCTAACTTGACTGTTGATGTTGTCTGGGGTAGAGGTACGTTGGAGGAAAGCTAAGGGCAACCAGACCAAGAAGTGATACCAATGCACGAGGGTTTTCACAATCGAAGTGAGCTATATCAATAAGTGCAGACTACCTGATTGTGGTCGGTGTGATTATCGCAATCAATGGCTAGAGTATTTGGATGGCATGACTTAGAACCGTTTACCACGGCATATTTCCACTCACTTATTGTCTTTATTCAGAACCCGAGTCTCGAAATCTCGAACCTTTTTATTTTATTTTTCTATGCCTGATCTCGATTATTACTGATACTGTCACAAATCCTACTCTGTGATTCGTCTTTAAATAATTTCATCTCACTGTCCTAATTTGGTATTGTAACTTGGGCCAATACACATATTTATCAGGTTCTACGTTTCGTAAATCTCTATCATTAAACCAACCATGTTTTCTTTGAGTCATGGTGTTCGACTACAAAATTCTCACAATCTTTTCTCGGAATCACGATCTTTTCAAAACAGTAGATTAAAAAGCTTTGATGAATGCTTTATTTTTTTTAACTTAATTATTGTCACCTTTGCTTATATACACGCTTTTATTGACGGCTTATTATTTATTTATTCGAACACATAAACACTGGTAGAAGGGGGCACCAAATATATATGTGCCACACAATAACAGTGAGGTTATGAAAGGATAGAAAAT
The DNA here is from genome assembly GCA_944470405.2 of Schistosoma mattheei. NCBI lineage: Eukaryota > Metazoa > Platyhelminthes > Trematoda > Strigeidida > Schistosomatidae > Schistosoma > Schistosoma mattheei. The sequence continues at coordinate 21,429,989 of OX103948.1, read as the reverse complement.
TAATGTAAAGTGCATATAATAAAAAGGACAATAAATAACAGAAATTAGTGTGAGAGTGAAATAATAATAATAATAGGAGAGGCAATTCAGTTGAGCAAAACACAACTAGAAAAAATTCTTTCAGTTAAGTAAGTTACGTTCGTTTTTGTGAAGAAAGTAAAAGAAGATTACAGCAGGATCGCCATTGGCTTCTATTCAGAGCCATATCTGATAACGTCTCCAGCCACTGTGTTGCACCATGTCTTAGAACCCAATCAGGGAGTCATAAATGACTAACAGAAACCAGCCCTTGGTATCTTTCTTCCATAACACGACACCTTGTCATACACTGACCACCTCTCTGCTTTTTCCAATCGGTCCTAGTGTCGGAAAATAATGCACTTAGTGGAAATCTCTGGGAAGACATTCACAAGACATGTCCAAGCCACAGAAGTCGATGTCTCAAGATAGTGGCACTGATTGAATGGTTGTCACTGTGCCCGAACACACGATGCCAAACCTCTCCATTACTAACATGGTGTTGCGACTACATGCCAGCAGTCTTTCGAAAACAACGATGATCAAACACAACTCAGCTCAAAGAGGCCAGGTTTCACAAGCATAGAGCAACACTGCCCTCACCGATGCGTTGTAGATCCGACCTTTTACAGCCAGACTAACATCATAAAAGCGCCAAAAATTACCCGGATTGGCACAGGCCGATCTGACATTCACTATAAGTGACTTGATCTCATCGTTCATGCCACCACCAGCACTTACGCAGCTACCCAGGTACACGAACTTCTCGACTACTTCTGTTTACTCACTACCCAGGGTGAGTGCGGGGTCAGGGTCCTGCCAGTTTTGTAAAAGCACTTTGCACTTCGAAGGTACAAAGCATATACCATACCTACGGACACTGATTGCCAACTGACTAAGTTCGGATTGCATGGCTTGGGTATCATCGCACAATAAAACAATATCATCGGCATACTCAGGGTCAAAAGGTCTTTCCGCAGGCAATAGGCCTGCACCACCATTACCTAAATCCATCAGAGCTGTTTCCAGAATGTCATCGATAGCAAATTTAAAGAGGAATGGTGAGATTGGACAGCCCTGTCTAACCCCACTGCTTGAGTGGAACAGTGGAGAGAGTTAGTTGTATGCCCTTACTTTACCAGTATTGTTTGTATATAATGCTTTCAAGATGTTAACAAACTCAGACACACCCTTCTTCAATAGACAATTTCAGAGAACAGTCTTGTCCAACCATTCGAAAGCAGCTCTGATGTCAGGAAACACTACAACTGTTGGCCTGTGATAAGTATGACGGTGTTCTAACATTTGGCACAGGGTGAAGATATGATCGACACATCTTCGACCAGAACGAAAACCAGCCTGCTCCTCGCGAGTCAATCTTTCTCGGATTTTGAACAATCTTCAAAGTATGATGGAAGCCAAAAGTTTGGAAGCAATCGAAATTAGAATTACATAGGTGACATGACCCCTTTTTAAAGATAGAGACTACTATCGACTCATTTCACGATGTAAAGACACTCTCTAACTACCAAACCTTTGTAAAAAAAATTCTGTCAGTCTCATAAGTAGAAAGTCACCGTCATCTTTAAGAATGGCCGGAGGTACGTTATCTGGGCCTGGTTATTTGTGGTGCTTTGAGAGTTGGAGTTCCCTGCGAACTTCCGCCTCGTTTGGTGGATCAGTTGTCAGAGGCCATGGAAAGCAGGACAGTCTGGTCGATGTTGTCGCAGCAGCAGACCAGTTGAACTGCTCCTCGAAAAACTCTACCCATCGTCCAAGACGTCGGTAGATGTTCATAGATTGTTTCACTGACACCAGACGTGCTGCCAGTTACTTGGATGAACTGAAAGAGCATTCAGCTGCTGCTTCCAATTAGTTACCACGCTCCGACCACCAGGCTTCTCGATCCTCACTCAAGCTTTGAGCAATTTCATTATGCAACAGTCTTCGTTTATGGTCGAAATCGCGATCACTCAGAACAGACCGACGGGCTTCGATGAGTTGTAAGGAGCCCGAAGAAACACATTGCTTATAAGCAGGACGTTTTTCGAAGCCGCAAGAGACTTCACTCGCCATTTCCATGGAGTCATGCAACTGTAACCAATACTCATCTATACTTTTCAGTGGGCTGATAGCTAGCTTTTAACCTAGCTCGGTATGATAATTGGTTGGAACAGAATCTGCAAGCCATCTACTGACACGATCCGTTGAGAACGACGAATTTGCTGGCCACTGAAAAGTAAGATAAGACTAGCACAAACAAAAGTATGGTCAAAGTTTAGACAGGTACTCCAAAAGAAGCGACAGGCTTGTGTGCAACCGCGCCAACGGTAGCTGATCATGATGGTACCAATCTGAGTCCAAGTCTGAGATGTAGAGGGAGGACACCAGGTAGCACATCGGCGATGACTGTAGTAGTTAGTGCTAGCTAGAAATAGGTTGTGGTCTGCTCACAGTTGCAGTAGACAGTCATTGTTATTTGACCTGCGACTAATAAATCCTTATTGACCACCTACACGACTCTCTTCTGTGCCTAGATCACATTGTTTCTCACACTGATTTCTTCGCACTTTGATGGATATAAATCATTTGTAGACTATCATATTTTGATTCTTGATAACTTCTTGTCTATATGCTTACATAAATTATGGCTGTTTATATCAATGGACATTTGTTTTGAATCTTATCTTGCTTAGAAACTGACAACAGAAAATACTGACATAGTAGAGATTACAACCATATGAAAGCCAATTTTTTTAATTCTTTACATTTATTAAAGTCAAACCAATATCATTGATTGAAGTAGTTAGAGTAATACAGCATTAAGGAAATGTAAAGTTCTTAGTGAAGTGTTATATCTAGAGCTTAGATTTTTAATATACAGCGTATAACTTGAGCACTCGGACGCTAGAACCCTCCCAAGTCCCAAATGAGGAGATAGAAGACAAGTGAAAGGAATGTTATTCTGAACAGTGTTAATTATGGTACAAAACTGTCAGGTATTTATAGTTTTTAGTAAAAACGAAATCATCATTATAGGTCTCCAGTCCGCATACAGGGGTTTATAAGCATTTGTCCAATAGGGAAGCTCCACGTAGGGATTCTGGAATATTCTTTCAAAAGGTGATTGAATGGAATATCTTCGGCTCTTTCTAAGCTTCATAGGGTTTCCTTGAGTTCACCCATGAAGTGTCCTTACTTAATACCACTACTTAGTACCGCTTTTGATTGTAATATAACCTTACAAAAAGTACAGTTTTTATTAGATTTACTAATAGCTTCTAAATTTTAATCTAGAACTAATCATAATTTAAAGTACATTGATTCATATAGATATTTATAAAGTTCATATTAAGGTGAATTCTGTTTCTGAACTATAATTCAGTCAGAAAGTTAATCATGAGCCAATCAGGTATGGATGTCATAAGTATTAGTTCTTTACCTTAACACCATTAGATATACAACTGAAAGGTTACATATAATGCAGATTAATAATGATAACTATTTTAATACTAAATGGTCACCTGATAGTGTCATGTCTAAAATTCCTGATACAGGTCATGTATTCGATCGATGAAATGAGATTATTTGGTGGAAATAAATTAAGTCTGAAGCAATGATAACGATAAGATGTACTTCTTTTTTAGGCATAGTTGTGACTTAAGCTCATGAATGATAAAAGCTTCGGTGTCTCCTCAGTTGCGGATAAATCTTTCACCTTTTACTAAAGATTTCCGTGGGGAGGCACAATACAATGAGTCTTAACTCATTTTTTCCAACTCTTTCCTTGCACGGAGTATTTTAACTCTGCCTGTAGCTCTTCTAGAGTTACTGCCGGTCCCAAGCCCGGGTAAAGGAGGAGGGTTGGGCATGGGGTTAGCGTCCCCATCCCGTAGAAAACTAACTCGCTAAAAAAACGCTTACCAGAAAAAATAATTCAAACCATTTAAACTCTGCCCTGGGAGTTAGAAGGTCTTCAGTTAGAAGAATTATGACGCTTCATGGTGAAAGCCGAGTTCCTTCGGAAGCCACGAGGCCGATGCCCCTTCTAACAACCAGAGCAAAAATTTTTATAGGTACATGGAACGTTCGAACAATGTGGGAAACCGGGAAGACCAGTCAAATAGCAATGGAAATGAGGAGATACAACTTAGCAGTACTGGGAATCAGCGAAACCCACTGGACCCAAGCTGGACAGAAAAGGCTAGCTACGGGAGAGATGCTGCTATACTCCGGTCACGAAGAGGAAAATGCTCCACACACTCAGGGAGTCGCTCTTATGCTGTCCAAAGTAGCACGAAATGCACTTGTAGGATGGGAGTCTCACGGATCCAGAATCATCAAAGCATCATTCAAAACAAAGAAGGAGGGGATCTTAATGAATATTATCCAATGTTATGCACCCACCAATGATAGCAACGACGACATTAAAGATCAGTTCTACGAGCGGCTGCAGTCAATCATTGAGAAATGCCAAGAAAGGACCTAACTATTCTGATGGGAGATCTAAATGCCAAAGTCGGAATAGACAACACCGGATATGAAGATATTATGGGACGACATGGACTGGGACAGAGAAACGAAAATGGAGAAAGATTTGCAAATCTATGTGCATTCAACAAATTGGTCATAGGAGGCACAATATTTCCACACAAGCGTATACACAAGGCTACATGGATCTCACCGGACCACACTACAGAGAACCAAATAGATCATATTTGCATCAACAAAAAATTCCGAAGGACAATGGAAGATGTGAGAACCAGGAGAGGTGCTGACGTAGCTTCAGATCACCACCTAGTTGTAGCCAATTTAAAACTGAAGCTAAAAAAGAACTGGACAAGTGGACAAACAGCACTACAAAGGTTCAATACAGCCTTCCTTCGAGATACTGACAAACTCAATGAATTCAAGATAGCTCTCAACAACAGGTTCCAAGCCTTACAAGATCTACTGAAGAAGAAGAAACTACTATGGAGGACAACTGGAAAGGCATCAAGGAAGCATTAACTTCAACGTGTCAAGAGGTTCTGGGCCTAAAGAAACACCATCATAAGGAATGGATCTCTATAGAAACACTGGACAAGATCAAAGAAAGGAAGAACAAGAAGGCAGCAATTAACAACAGCCGAACACGAGCAGAGAAAGTCCAAGCACAAGCTGAATACATAGAAGCAAACAAACAAGTGAAGAGGAGCATTAGAGCCGACAAGAAGAAATACGTGGAAGAACTAGCAACGACGGCAGAAAAAGCTGCTAGAGAAGGAAATATGAAACAGCTTTACGATACAACGAAGAAACTAGCAGGGAAATACAGTAAACCAGAGAGGCCGGTCAAAGACAAAGAAGGCAAGCCAATCACCGAAATTCAACAACAGCGTAACAGATGGGTGGAATACTTCGAGGAACTCCTGAATAGGCCGGCTCCAATGAATCCACCGGACATCGAAGCAGCACACATAGATCTTCCTATAGATGTCAACCCACCAACGACGGAAGAAATTAGAATGGCCGTCAGACAAATCAAGAACGGGAAAGCAGCAGGACCCGACAACATACCAGCTGAAGCACTGAAATCAGACATCGAAGCAACCACAAGCATGCTATACCTTCTATTCAAAAAGATTTGGGAGGAGGAACAAGTGCCGATGGACTGGAAAGAAGGACACCTCGTCAAGATTCCAAAGAAAGGAGATCTGAGCAAATGTGAAAACTACAGAGGCATTACACTACTGTCAATACCAGGGAAAGTCTTCAACAGAGTGTTGCTGAACCGGATGAAGGATGCAGTAGACGCCCAACTTCGAGATCAACAAGCTGGATTCCGTAAGGATCGGTCGTGCACAGACCAAATTGCAACACTACGGATCATCGTCGAACAATCAGTTGAGTGGAACTCATCACTATACATCAACTTCATTGATTATGAAAAGGCATTCGACAGTGTAGATAGGAGGACATTATGGAAACTTCTTCGACACTACGGAGTTCCTGAGAAGATTGTCAACATTATCCGGAACTCATACGACGGACTACAGTGCAAAGTAGTGCATGGAGGACAGCTGACAGATGCATTCCAAGTAAGGACTGGAGTCAGACAAGGCTGTTTACTCTCTCCCTTCCTCTTTCTTCTGGTGGTCGACTGGATTATGAAGACCTCGACATCTGAAGGAAAACACGGAATACAATGGACAGCTCAGAATCAATTAGACGATTTGGACTTCGCAGATGACCTAGCCCTCCTATCACGTACACACGAACAGATGCAGATGAAGACAGCCAGTGTAGCAGCAGTCTCTGCATCAGTAGGCCTCAGCATACACAAAGGGAAAACCAAGGTCCTCAAATTCAAAGCGGAGAACAGCAATCCAATCACTCTTGATGGCGAAACTCTGGAAGATGTAGAGTCCTTCACATACCTAGGAAGCATCATCGATGAACAAGGAGGTTCAGATGCAGACGTAAAGGCGAGGATCGGCAAAGCAAGGGTCGCATTCCTACAATTGAAGAACATATGGAACTCAAAACAACTTTCAACCAATATCAAAGTGAGAATCTTCAATACGAACGTCAAGGCAGTTCTACTGTATGGAGCTGAAACTTGGAGAACTACAACAACCACATCAAGAAAGTACAAGTATTTATAAATAGCTGTCTACGCAAGATACTCAACATCCACTGGCCGGATACCATCAGCAATAGCCTTCTGTGGGAGAGAACAAACCAACTTCCAGCTGAAGAAATTAGGAAAAGACGATGGAAATGGATAGGACATACATTACGCAAATCGTCAAACTGCATCACGAGGCAAGCCCTAACTTGGAATCCTGAAGGGAAGCGAAAAAGAGGAAGGCCAAAGAACACATTGCGTCGGATAATAGAAGCAGATATGAAAAGGATGAATTACAACTGGACGGAGCTGGAAAGGATTGCCCAGGACAGGGTTGGATGGAGAATGCTGGTGAGTGGCCTATGCTCCTTCACGAGGAGTAACAGGCGTAAGTAAGTAAGTAAGTATTTTTAGGAGTTCAATACGAAGAAATCTAAATAGATTTGAACGAGACCAAAGAGAGGAATCTTATTCAATCTTTATGCTACCGAATACATCGTGTATTTAGTACGGAATGCGTTGACAAAGAACTCGCATTTCTTAGGAAAACTTTGATGAAAAATGACTATCCAGATATGTAAAGCTAAAACGTTGCATATAAAACAGATTAATACGGTAAATGTTTTTATACTAAATGATCATCTGATAGTGTCATGTCTATAATCCCTGATGCAGGTCATTTATTCGATCGATTAAATATTGTCCTATATTGGGTTAGTTTAAAGAAGTTTATTTGTCACTTATGGAAAATTGCGAAGACAAGTCACTTCTTTTTGATGTTGATGCCAATAATATATGGTTTAGAATGACAATCAAATATTGAAAAATATCAAAAAACCACGAGAAATAATTCATAACAGTTTATACTAGTCGGAAACATGATTAACTGTTTTACGGGATTAAAAACAGTTTAGTTTGTAGTGATCTACTTTTATCAAGAGAACGCGATGGGTTTAATGGAAACAATCATTGGTATAACCAATTGTACCAGTGATTGTTTTACTGTGCTCGTTTATTTAACTGTGCTAAAGACAGCTATATTATTACTACTCCATTGATTGTGACCTTGCACGGGCTCGGGAACCACGCTTGTACTCCTTTGGCACGATCTCAGTATCCTTTCGATACCACGGGATCGCCAACAAATACATCTCGACTACAGCCATCAACTACCTTCTGATATTTGGCTTACGGGGGATTTTATCGGTTAACTGGCACGTAGTCTTCTTGTAGTGGTGTTCATAGTCGACCGTGACTCGACACCACGCTACAAGTTCATTGTAAAATATATTTCTTTAAGCTACCCAAAAGCGAAACCAGAATTATAAAATATCTCGCCCTTGTATGTCTAGTCAGTACTGGACAATGCTAACATATCAAGTGAAATATTATTGCCTTGGAGATATCAAGTTCTATGTATGGTGAAAGTCATAGAAATTTCCTGACAATTTATTCTGACGGAATTACACAAGATCAAACCCACTTCTCTCAATGAATATGTCATCTTTAGGTTAGAATTATATATAGATAAACCTTCGTGGTGGAACATAGGCCGCCCACTAGCACTCTCCATCCAACCATGTCCTGGGCAATCTTTTCCAGTTGCTACTCATCCTCTACATGTCTGATTCCAATCCCCGGCACAGTATGTTCTCTGACCTTTCTCTTTTTCATTCCCTTTCAGAATTGAGTTCACCTGCATTTGTTTTTGTGTATGGGATAGAAGGGCTAGGTCATTTGTGAAGTCAAAATCGTCTAGTTGCATCTAAACTGTTCATTTCATTCCGTGTTTACTCTCAGATGCCGAGGTCTTCATAATACAGTCAACTACCAGAAGAAAGAGGATGGGAGAGAATGGAAAGCCTTTTCTGACTCCGGTCCTCACTTGAAATGTGTCTGTTAGCTGTCCTCTATGCACAACTTTGCACTGTAGTCCGTCGTATGAATTCCATATAATGTTGACGATCTTCTCAGTTGCACCATAGTATCGAAGAACTTTCCATAAGTTCCCCCTATCTACACTGTCAAACGCCTTCTCATAGTCAATGAAGTTGATGTATAGTGACGGGTTCGATTCAACTCATTGTTCGACGATGATGCATAGTGTCGTGATTTAGTCTGCGCACGACCAGCTCTCCTACTAATTCTTGTGTAACCTTTCAAAAATCAATCTTAATTTATTGACCTTAGATCGGGATTATTCATTTTTTATCCTTTAATACATAGCTTCGATCTTTACAACTTTTGTTAATTAATTCATTATCATATTACTGTTAATCATATTTTTGTACTCTATTCATTTTCTAAAGATCCTAGATCACATATATACCACTTTTTGAAAATAGACAAAACTTCTACGACCAACGACCCAATTTAAATACTGGACATTCGTTTCCACCCTCTAAACATTTTGTAGATAAATGCTCTTATCATATGCAGCCATTGTGTGTGTGTGTGTGTGGCGGTAAATAAATCCCCAAATCAATAGCTCTGTTTTAATAAACTCACCTAATCCAAGGCGCTCGGTCATGCATCCACACCAAATCATGAGTGGGAACGCTGTGCTCCATTTCTCCTACAACCGATAGCCAATTTAGATCATTCACATTTCAATATATTGATAACTTATCAAATATATCTTCGAACCTTTTCGCTTCTGACTGTTGATTTCATTGGATGGGTACGTTTCAATTATAGAAGGTGTTACTAGTTATAGTGTTGTCAAACTGTAAATACTTGTGGTATCTTCATATGGAACTTTCCTGGAAAGAGCTATATATGAGCATCTTCAAAAAAGAGGGCGAACATTCTTCACTCTTGTTCATAATCAGAAATTTATAGAGTAATAATTTTACTATCCATTTCTCTGGCTTAATATTATCCCGAAACTATAATAAGTAAATAATTAAAAACAAAACATATTACTTCATTTAGTTTATATTTTTAAATGTCTTAGTGGAGAAAATTTCTGGCTCAGGTGGATGCATTTGATAGAGTTGTAGCGTGGTGTCGAGTGGAGATTGACTATAAACACCACTACAAAGGAACGCGTGCCAGGATATCCATAAAATCCCCCGGAAGCCAAATACCAGAAGGCAGTTAATGGACCAAGTCGAGATATATTTGCTGGCGATCTCGTGGTATTGAAAGAATACCGAGATCGTGCCAGGATACAAGCTTGATCACAGAGCGTAACCGAATTCGCGCGAGGTCACAATCAAAATGAGAGGATAATGAATGTTTTTAGCACAATTAAACAAAGAGCACATTTAGCAGTCACTGGTACAATTGGTTATAATAATAATTGTTTTCAATAAACCGATCATGTTCGCGTGATAAAAATGAGTCACTACAGAGTTTTGTTCTCTGCTCAGTTTCAGCTTAGAGACACGACCAAAACCATCCATCTCAAAGAACAAAACCTCCATCAAAATATCTTAGTCCTAAATTTGAATCCAATGAGTATAATAAAAAAATAGAGTTTTGTCATAATCATATGACATCAGTATTATGATTATTAGAGTAAGATCTTTTAAACAAGAAAGAAAAAGAAGAAAAAGAGACCAAAGGTCAAGCTAAACAATTAAAATAATTAAGAAAAACCTCACCCGGATACTGAGTTATTGTATATTTTTCTCTCTCTCTCTCGCTCTCTTTTGAGTACCAAAAAAAAGAAATGGTACATGTGCATTTTCATATGATTAGTATTTCAGTAAATGTAAATATTTGCCTATTCTAAAAAGGCGTTTTATTCAATCATTCTTATAACCTATTTTTAAGATATGTTTGAAAGGATTACAAGTTCACCTAATCTAAGAATGGAACAAAGATTCTATGATACAATGATTAATAAGCTAGTTATTCTGATGCATTCCAGCTTCATTAACTAGAAACAGAAGTTCGAGTTTAGAAGAGGGAAATATAACCCACAAGCAGTCAGAAGTACAAACAATCACAATAGGCACAAATCAAACGTATATATACAGCATAAAATTGTCCTTGGGAAGAGTTACAAAATAGTATACTAAAAGATACAATGAACCAATAGCGTTTAAGATCCTCCAAAACGTGGGAAATATGACATGAAGGTGAAAATGGATGCTTTTGGCGCGAAAATAAAAGATTCAATTTTTAAAATACAATTACAAAGATAAGGCATTTACGTTATGAGTTTTGGGGATATAAGATCCCTAACACTTAAAGAGATAGATAAGAAGGAATAATAACTGTTATATCCTAGTGAAGATTAAATGATGGGTAACTTCTGTAAACTATTAACGGACTAATATTATTTATGTATATATCTTCTTATTGTATAACTAATCAGTAATTAGATTATGTATAGCTATATTCGTCTTATTATAAGCTTCATTTTGATCTATAGATTATTGCTATACGATTTACTATTCTTAAGTAATACCCAGTTGATTAATTACAATCCCCCACGTTCACAGCCACTTTTTGGTTTGATTATGTACAAATGTTATTTCCTATTATATAGTGTAATGCGGTCTGTTTGATTGGTATATAAACCAAGTATGTTTGAAATAAATGATTCGCATAGTGAAAGCTGTTATTGGACATTCTGGAATCAACAGGCAGGGCTAGTCAGGAAAAGGACTCTAGGATGCTCATTACGGTCAATATGTCATTCGTTTGGTATAATTCCAAGATTGTATAAGTCGTATTCCGATTGACGAATAAGTCATGTGATATTGAACCGGTCTTAAAGATACAACACTAATTATCACCATTTTTCGGAGTATTAGAATTTATTAGTTTTAACAACTATTGAAGTACATGTTTAACCGTCTTTTTGATTATATTACTTACTTACGCCTGTTACTCCCAATGGAGCATAGGCCGCCAACCAGCATTGTCTAACCCACTCTGTCCTCGGCCCTCCTTTTTTTGATTATATATCATGCACATTTTTATTCACAAACTCATATTAATTAGTAAACGAAATGAAATATCTGATTAGGTGGTTTATTCGAGGATTAGGTTGTATCGATTGTGATACGTCCTACATCGGAGAGTTTTCCCAAGTGATCTCGACTCATGCCAAGGAACTCTAATAATCCTGTAGAATGAGAAAATTTACAAATTAAATCAGCAATATCTGTACATGCTATTTTCAATAATCACCAAATTGATATTTAAAAAAATATCAAAATAATTCAGAAAGGCTTTTCCAACTATAAAGAGATGTGAACAGCCAATGACGTTTCACATAATGCTAAATCCCTTTTCTCTCAATAGGAAACAAGGCTTGAATCTTCATCCAAATTGAACTGTTTTTTTCCAAACAATCAAATTTGACCTTATTTATTACTTATTTAATTCACAATCTCAATCCACTACTTCATATAACAAATGAGAACATTTTTCATATACACATTCTGACATACAAATTAATGCAATGACAAGCTATACAAATTCACCTTGACCAAGAATAACTTAACATTGACATAAACTTGTGTTAATTTAATGTCAGTTATTTATTCTGAAGCAGTGGAGTACACTAAGTAATTGGGATATAACAAAAATTATATTGATTATGAATTCATCTTAAGTTTCATTGAAAACCAGGAAGCATTGACATAATGGAATACAATATAACAGTTTACCTTTACCATGACGCGCAATGCTGACTAATGATGGGAATGATTATAAAAAAATTAGGGGCGGTCAAACTAAAACGTGGCATTGGTCCACAAAGCCACTAACTTCTAGTCTTAACGATCTTGGTAGATGCAAACTACTTGGTTATGATCCGCGTAACTATCATAACCAATGGTCGGAGACTCTGGGTGACATGGCTCAGAATCGATCACAATGGTGTCAGTGTATACACTCTTTGTCTTCCTTTAAACTATGAGATTAAAATTGCTTTATATCTTTCTTTCTTTCTGTACTATGTCCTTATATGCAATCTTTCTTCTATATATTACCACTATTGAAGTAACTACTTCTATGAACTTGGTGTTGATCTTGTTGTGCTAATGCGCTATGGCAACTTGGACCGATGCATATATGTGCCTGGTCTTACGTTGTAGCTGACTGACTATAATAGATAGTAATGTTGAACACTGCTTCACTTAATACACTCTCACGAACCAGATGGTATCACCGATACTCACATAAAGTCTGGTTTAAATCTGAGTACATAATTTTATACTTCATAGATGGTTTGCAATAAAGTACTATCGACTACAAATTTAAGTCTTTATCTAGATTAATTTAACATTCGGAGGTGAATCGAATAGCTTTCTAATGAAATATTCATTTAACGGTCTACTGACAAAATTGGTTTCAAAACTTTACAATATTTCCACAGGTTTATGAATTTTGATGAGTACCTACTCTGTACCAATAGTTCATTGAATAGTTTAGTTTTAACTTTTAATGTATATATCTTTATGTAAATATGTTGAATATTATTAAGTCCATCTAATATTAAACATCGTTTTTATCGGACAACATGAAAACTGCACGAATCAATATACTGTTACATCTGTGTAGATTTGTATAGAAATAATCAGTTTCATCGATCCATCTTCGTTTCGACTACTAAACACATGTAGATTAAATAGTCTATTCTTCTCCTGTCCACAATAACACATAATTATTGGTGCAGAAGAGCACCGAATACATATGCACCACACAAGTCACTTGATTTGTGTAAGGGCTGTGATACTGGCCGGGTGCCCAAACCGAAACAGATGGTTTCCTTAGGGGGCCACACCCTGAGCATCTGACCTAAAGGTTTGATCCACAAGGTAGTGGAGCAGCGTAAACAGATGTAGTCCCACGGTAGCCGGTGACCAGCAATTGTTTCATACGCCATTCAGGATCCTGGAGCCCATGTGCATCATTGGTTTGGAATCAAACTTTTCCAACTCCTCTAGATTGGTCCTCCATATTCACCAACCCGCTTAAAGCCCCGGATATTCGCTTTTCATCCTCTCAATTTCGTGACCAACACCCCCGCCGCGAGAGGGCAGTGAGTAGGACTTCTCTGGTAGTGGTTGTATGCAAGTGGCCTTGCGATAGCATTTCGAGAGGGATAGCGGACTCTCCCCACCTTCGGCCGTACCAGGGCACTTAGGGGATCTGCAAATTCTTTAGTTCTTATGGCAGACAACGTACGTCATTATTACTATTATTCTTAATACATCTAAGTCCACCTACATAAAGCGATAAAGATTATATAGAAGACAGAATAAAACGTTAAATCACATGGCTATAGAATTAACCAAGCAAATAGAAATGAAAGTGTAATAAATTAACTGTCCTCAAACATACGGGAACCTGACTTCATGTATTTTCTAAAGTTAATTATGGAAAGAAATTATCAGGTGATAAGATTCTTATCCTTCTTTGAAAAAAAACCCAACTATAATTGGTCTTATTGTGTAATGGACAAAACAATCCATTATACTAAGATTATTTGGTGGAAACTTGGTAGATTTGAAGGAAATATTTATGTTGCTTCATGAGAATAATAGAAATATGAATATCGATCACAAGTCTGTAGGCACTTAAATACAAGACATAAAATAGCTTTGCAACTTATTCCTTTAACAAAAATCCATGTAAACCTGAAGCATTATTCGAGTAACTACTTACCGAACGAATGTGTAGGACTTGTTATTTGCTTGTAATGAGATTTTACCAGCTAAATTATTACATCTTGATGATAATGTTGAATAATGCTAGATTTGAAGCGGTTATGAGTTCATTTAGTCTGTGAACGGAACAAAGACATGTGACCAAAGACCAACAAACTAGCTATTCTATTGTGTCCAAGCCCAGCTAACTAGAAAGAGAGAAATCAAAGTTCGAACGGGGAAGTATATTCCACAAAAAGCCAGAAAACGAGAGATAACAACGGACACAAATCAAAACATACATATACAGCACAAAACCGTCCTTGGGAAGCGTTATAAAGTAGCATACTAAAAGACACAAAGGACCAATAGTGTTTAAGATTCTCCCGAGTGGGAAATACGACATGAAGGTGAAAACAAAGAAATTCAAATTTTCTAAAAAGAATTACAAAATTAAGTCCTTTTCCAAGTGAGTTCTGGGATCTAACATCCCCAACAAATAGAACAACATTGATTTCGTCTCCCTATATAAATATATCAGGAGGCAGTTGCGAAAAGTTTTAGAAATAACTTTGAGACGGTGTACTTTTACGGCAACCTGGCCGGGAAATTCCTCCCTCGTTAAGTAAGATTATCTGCAGGATAAGTCGAATCGATCAGCTTTTTGTTTATATCGTTGATGATTTCAATAAACTCCACCTACTGCGTTGTCCTGATCAATAGCAGAAACTCTTGCCACCCATGAGCTAAAGCCAGAACTATGAGTACAAAAGTACGTCCTATCGTTATCGTTACCTTGACCTTAATTATTATTAGTAATACTGCATTGCTCCTTTTACTTATGCATTATATTCTCATCATTTTATTCATAATACCACTTTATTTATTTCATTACCTCTAATGCCTTTAATTACACTAAAAAAATGTTTTAACCTTACTACATTCACGTTATAACTCGTTACAAATTCATTAAGTTTATCGTTATTACTCACATTAAGTAATTTGGTATTACAATCTTTCAATTACATCATCATAGTTATTCTTTGACTTAGTCTATTTCCATAGTGAAGTTTCAATTTGACTATACCATACAACATTTATTCCTGCTAACTTGTATTTATTTGAGGAAAGCATCCAACTGCGTCACAAGACAAGCCCTCACATGGAATCCTCAAGGCCAAAGGAAAAGAGGAAGAACAAAGAACACATTACACCGGGAAATGGAGATAGATATGAGAAAAATGAACAAGAATTGGATGGAACTAGAAAGGAAGGCCCAGGACAGAGTGGGTTGGAGAATGCTGGTCGTCGGCCTATGCTCCATTAGGAGTAACAGGCGTCAGTAAGTAACTTGCATTTATTAGTTTCAATGCATTCTATCATTTCTATACTTTTCCTACATATTTGATCTTTACAACAGAATTGAAATGTTAAAGGAATAGTTCTTTTTTTCTTTTAAAAAATACTCATCGATTTCTATATTACTCTGAAAGATATATTATTGTTATTACTACCTAAAAGAACGATAATAAAAAAGTATAACTATATCATACAACAGTTGAATAACCTTATTTCCGTATCACCTAGCAACGAACAACAATAACAACAACAACAACTGATATTCATTATTAAAAAGGTGGATCTATTCACATTGAATACACTGAATGCTATTACCTTTCATATGATCATATACTACAATAAACAATTTAAATGATCAAAATGAGATGTACTTCAAATATTGTATTGCTTTTTATTCATCTGTTGTGGCAGAAAACAAAACAACTTCCAGCTAAGGAGGACATTAAGAAAAGACGTTTAATGTGGATAGAACATACATTGAGGAAATCATCAAATTGCACCATAAAGCAAACTCTAACTTGGAATCCTGAAGGCGAAGTGAAAAAAGGAAGATTAAGAAAATACATCGTTTTGGGAATTAGAGGTAGACATCAGAACAATCAATAGCAATTGTAAACAACTAGAAAGGAGAACCCAAAAATAGTTGGTTGGAGAATCCTGGTGAGCAACCTATGCTCCATGAGAGGTAAAAAGCGTAAGTAAATACATTTCTGATTCATGATTTAAATTGAAATAGGAAAGTTCATTTTGTATTGGTTATTCGAATCTTCCTATTGATGTTTAGGATTGTAATAGATAAGTCTCTTAATGGTATAAGTGCATTATGTGCGAGTTGCCTCGATATTGCCTTAAATCATAAACGTTATAAGCAAAGATGGAGGGTGTCTAACAGTGGAATTTAGGACGCGCATTTCTTCCTATTTGGAGCTAGTCAGATGCTTGAAATAGGAAGGTTTGAAGAATCTCCTTATTTTTTATACTATGTACATTAAAATGAGAAGAAAAGATAGATAAGGACAATTCCATTGTATGGTGGTTGGAGGTAGTCAACAGGAAACCCTGGACCCGGGTTTCGTGCTACTTGGCACTCGTCAAAAGGTGTACCTGTAATCTTGAGGGAACTGGTGCTCCCTGGCGGTTTCGATCCCGTGTCGCCCAGCCTCACAGTCAGACACGTTTCCACTGAGCTACCCGGGCTGCGACTGACCTCCTGTAGAACTGAGATGTAATCACAATTGATTGACCACCGGGCCCGCATAGGCCAGTGATAACGTCTCTGACTGTGAAGCTGGGTGACACGGGATCGAAACCGCCAGGGAGCACCAGTTCCCTCAAGATTACAGGTACACCTTTTGACGAGTGCCAAGTAGCACGAAACCCGGGTCCAGGGTTTCCTGTCGACTACCTCCAATCACCATCTAATCTCAATATATAGTGCACGCAGTGTCGAGTCACCTAGACTGGTAGCCACATTGCAACATGGTCGATAACATTCGATCTGTACTAAGAAGAACTTGACACATATGACACTGATCACCACCCAGTGATCAATCAATCGTGACAATCCCATTGTATTATCCATTCATCCATACATACATACATACATATATACTAAAACGCTTGTCAGGTCAGTTAGTTTTATTTTACAATACGTTGAACAACGTGGTATTTATGAGTTATGAATGATAACAAAATAAACATAATGAAATGAAGAATACGAACAATTTAACAACAACAAAGAAAAAAAGAGTAAACATCATTAACAAATCAAAGTTTGACAATTTTCGAAAGGTGACAAAATTAAAGAAGATATGAAAAAAATGAATAACAACTGGAAAGAACTAGAAACGATTGCCCGAGAAAGGGTTGCCTATGCTCCTCAACGAGGAGTAACAGGCATAAGTAAGTAAGTAACAAAATTAACAAACATAATCACAGTATCATTATGATCAATTATTTAATACAATTATGTTGTAAAGGTAGTAAAGTAAATGAAGAAGTAACAGTCTTTACTAGGGTTGAATATATCTAAGTGTTACATTATGATTTAATGTAGGATAATCTACAAATATACAAAATCATTTGTTTAATTGTCTAAGGAGATTAAAGAAAACAACTAACAGGAAATGAATAAAGAAGGTATCTAAGAACATAATAGGTGTCCAAAACAAAATGAAGATCAATCCAATAAGAATCTTCAAACTAAATCTCTTAATAGACTAAAAAAACTTAACAATATGTACATATATGTGTACTATTATGATTTAAATAATTTTATGCATTAAATGAAGTAAATGGAAAGGATATTACTCATTATCTAGAACAGCTGAATCTGGAGAAACACATAATGATGATGATGATGTTGATGTGGTATCTGGAAAAGAACATTCAGAGAAATGACGCGGTAAACAAGATGAAGTTGGATGCGAAGAAGAAGACGACGAAGAAATATGATTGATATATCCCTGTCTTTGATGATTATATGTATGATAATTTAAAAACATTAAAGGGGTAGTATCATAAAGATAATGTGAAAATCGACGTAATTTATACAAAATGGTATATCCTGATTGAGAGAATAAACGAATAATCCATCTTAGATAACATAATATTGAATGATCATTAAGATATTCATATATAGTATTTAAATTATAACTTCTTAACATGATAAAAATGAGAGTTAAGGATTAGCAATAAATATTCATAATTAATTAATGTATCATAAATGACTATGGTTATATTGTTTAAAATCATGAAATAGAGGCAGCAAACAGATATGCGTCACAAAATCATTCGATTTGTATGAGGACTGAGATACTCCCCACGTGCCCAAACCGAAGCAAGTGGTTTCCTTAGGGGGCCACACCATGAGCCTTCCACCCACAGGTCTGATCCACATGGTAGTGGAGCAACGTAAAAAGATGCAGTCTCATGGTAGCCGGTGACCAACAATTGCTTCATATGCCATTTGTTCCATCAAGATACTGGAGTCTATGTGCACCATTGGTTTGGAATCAGGTTTACCAACTACCCTACGTGAACTCTCTGTATTAACTAACCCCGTTAAAGCCCCAGATACTAACTTTTCATCTTCTCACTTTCGTAATCAACACACCCGCCGCGAGAAGGCGATGAGTAGGACTTCCCTGGGAGTGGTTGTATGCACGTCGCCATGTCAGAGTATTTCGAGAGGGATAGCTGACCCTCTTCATCCTCAGCCGTAGCAGGGCATTTGGGGGCAGTAAATTACATATGTAATAAACAACTTTGGAAAGATTTAATATTTTAAAAAGAAATAATACACTCATTCGAAACCAACAGCCTGATCACTTTCAGTCAAATTATGATTTCTAATGTTAGTGATCAGTACTTTTACTGAAATTCATCAGTGAGATGAATTTGACTGCTTTTATTTTCTAATATAAGTAGTTTCAAGTACAGGTTAAATTACTCTGTTTTATGTTACATTTCAGGTGTGATGGCTGATAATCAGTCAGTCAGCTACAACGTAGGACCAGGCACATATATGCATCGGTCCAAGTTGCCATACCGCATCAGCACAACAAGATCAACACCAAGTTCATAGAAGTAGTTACTTCAATAGTGGTAATATATAAAAGAAAGATTGCATATAAGGACATAGTACAGGAAGAAAAAAAGATATAAAGCAATTTTAATCTCATAGATTAAAGGAAGACAAAGAATGTATATACCGACGCCACTGTGATCATTTTTGAGCCCTGTCATCCAGTCTCCAATCATTGGTTACGATTGTCGCACGGACCCTAATCAAATAGTCTACATTTACCAACATGGCTAAGACTAGAAGTTAATGACTTCAAGGATTGATGCCACACTGTTAATATCAATCACCTATTCAAATCAAAATATGTAAAAGATAGTTAGAACCTGTCATTGATCTGTACATTAAATTCTTTAATTACCGGACAATCATTATATATTGTTTCTGAGGTAGTTGGTTATTTAGTCCTAAAATTAAAACGATTATAATTGACCTTCCTAGATTTAAATAAAGTACTTTTATGTCATTATTAAATGGACTCTGACCAGTATTAGCAATTTAAACATCAGAATTGATCATCATCAAATAACGATTTGTTAATGTCCAAAAACTCCAAAGAAAAAAATAGTAGACAATTTGTAAACGCTCTATTTTCTTCAGTGTAATGAATGTATTTACTTACATAAACATGTTATTCCACAAAACCAAATATGTTGAGAATATGTTTCAGTCAGTCAGTAACAACGTAGAACTTCGTACGTACTTACATCCGTTCGAGTTGCCATACTACATTAGCACAGAGATGCAGTTGTCGATTCAAATCCCGTAGTGGTAGAGGTAGTAAGAGTATAAGCAGTAATCGGGAAGATTAGGGTTTGGAGATGTTATTTATAGCATACAATATCAATATCCGGACGAAGGATAAGTGAATGGTAACTGCTAGGATCTATTTACAGACTATTATCACATATATTCTTATTACATAACTATTAAGTAACCATATTACATGTATATTCATATTCCTTTGATTGTAAGTTTATATTTGATTTAATGGCTACTATTATACGATATACTATTCTTAAGTTATTGCCAATTTAATAGTAACAGTCTTTCACAATCACAGCCACTTTTGGGCTTGATTATGTATGATTGTTATTTTCTATTCTATGGAATGATGAGGTCTGATTTGCTTGTATATAAACCAAGTATATCTGAAATACATGGTTCATATAAAGGAGGCTAGTATTGGTGTTCTGAACTAAACCGGTTGGGTTACGCGAGAAGCTACCATCTCGGTGGACCAATAAGAACTCCGAGTTGACTATAGACTGCTCGTACTGGTTTATACGTCAGTGGTCCGGTCAGTAAGTCAGTGTTCTAATTGGCAATCGTACCAAGTGATTACTAACAGGCCATAAGAACATAACAAATATATTTCATAATTCTTTACATTTCATGAAGAATATCTCGAAGATCATAAGCACATTGCTAGAAATAAGCGGAACTTTTCCATGAACTGATAAACTTTCTACAATCCACATTAACAAACGCAAAGGACGCAATAGCAAGTGATAAAAAACCCAATACCATCTACAAGATAAGCTGAAACAACTAGGAAACATATTACACGGGGGCGGAATGAATATCTCCTTTGGTTTTTTTAAACTCCGTGTATCCGAGTCACACTTACATAAACGCATGTGGGTAACTATTGAAACAAGTTCAAGTGACAAAATGCTAAAACACTCAATAGACGCGAACGAAAAAGAGAATCTTGAAAGGCTTTGTATTTATTGAATAAGTAGACATACTGAGATAACCTTAATTCATCAACCAATAAGGAAAGTGATCAATAACTATGAGGTCAGATATCAGGTCACCGAAAAGTATGAATATTTAGACAAAGACAACACAATTATGGACAGCAACCACTTAAATCTTACATTGACAGAACAAAATGTTAGAGATATTTCAATAACTCCTTTCAAAGCCTATACTGGTGGTATTGTTTAGTAAAACAAAAACAGTCTCATCTTTGGATCACCCAGTTCAGGGGATATAACATTGAAATAGTTTTAGACATGTTGAATTGGATATACTGATATACTTATCTAAGATCATTCATGGAAACGAAACATAAGCGAGAGTTCTAAAGAGTCGATACTTAACAAATGGATCACATACTTGAATACAGTTTTTTTCTGCTTCCGTTGAGTAAGTCGAGTCGCATTTCTAACTTATACATTACCAGTATCCCTCAAAATTAGGGAAGTAATCCCGTTTAATTATTTACTGAAAGGTATTACTTTTCCTTCAATTTATAATTTCAGATGCACTGCTACTTTAATTCCAAAATTTTTAATAACCTGTACACCAGAATAAAACATATTTTATGAATAAACTACTGAAATGACAAATTGGTGTAAAATAATTACAAAGCAGAAAATAGACTACTCACTAATACAAAGTAATATGCCACAAGTAGAAACAATTTATATGGCTAACATCGGTATGTAGATTAAATAATAATTCTAAGTATCATGAAGAAGGTAGTATCTCAATATAATAGGAAATTATAGATTGTAAATTAGAAAACGCTTGTGTACCAAGATAAGAGTAATGACAGAAAATATCAACAATATGGACGGATTACTGGGTAATCATATTTGATGACAAACCTTAACAAGATTAAATAAGAAGGATGAAAGTTTATCTTGTTCCAATGGGAGAGATGGGTCTAATCGCTAGAGAAGTAACTAAAAAATTTCAGCTTATTGAGTGTATCACTTTTGAACTAACACCCCGAATTTGACTAACTGGTAACCA
This sequence comes from Schistosoma mattheei, assembly GCA_944470405.2. Lineage (NCBI taxonomy): Eukaryota > Metazoa > Platyhelminthes > Trematoda > Strigeidida > Schistosomatidae > Schistosoma > Schistosoma mattheei. Next base: position 21,408,040 of record OX103948.1, on the reverse strand, counting down.
AACTATCAATAATAATACTACTAATAGTACTAATAAACTTGAACAAGGATACATTGGTTTACAATCTAAATATCCACCATTTGTATGAAGAACATATGTACAACCATCAGCAGATCTACCATCAATTGTATAACAACCGGGACGTGTATGAAGAAAAATAAAACCACGATTTTCATAGAAACGTCTTGCATGTAGATTACTATGTAACACATGAAGATAAACAGCTTGTACAGGAGAGACACGTGGTAATTGTGTAATTAGATTGTATAGAGATTTATAATCTTTGACACGCCAAATTATAGACGAAGATGTATCGTTATACTTAGTTGATACCTAGGTGAAATGAAATTAAAAACGAAAGAAAACATAATAGTAAACAAAATCGATGAGGAAGAGGTTTGTGAAAAATATTAAACTAGTGTTTTTCTTTCAACAAGAATTTAGCTGGACAATCGTCATAAACCAGGGATTATCGGACGTCTACTTCATCTTAACATAAGATTCCTCATCATACGTGCAAAAAAAAGAACCCGCCAGGCATCGAAAGTTTCAACTTTGAGGAGAGTCCGATACTATTTAGTTCAATGAAAGAGCATCCAGTGGTTTACAATTCCAAATTTAGTCGACTAACAATGTGGTTGAACTCTACTTACTGAAATCTATGGCAAAAGCTTAATCAAAATATTAGATCCAATGAATTGAAACCAATATCAATTATTATTATTCTTCATAAATTGGATAGTCAGATGGAAACAAATTGTCATAGTGTGATTTTTACATCGAACCTGACCTATATTATTAGATAAATACATGAAATGGAATGTCCATTGATGATTCGGATTAAGGATTTCAACAACTAACCAGAAAAAAATCAATAAATCTGAGTTTATTCAGTAACACCTATGATTTGAATATTATAAGTTAATTTAACTGAATTTATAAAATTTTCTCATATGTTAATAGGTGAAATTGGCCAATATGCTACAGCCTATAGAAAACATAACATGATCAAAATCGCATTAGCATACGGAAAATTAACATATATTGGTCAATTTCAATAATTGAGATCATGAGTCAATTGAAGCTAAACCACCATGGAAAACCTGAAAGCACTGGATGGTCGTTTCGTTTTATTGTGAGACTCCTCAGCAGTGCGTACCCACAACCCCGCTCCCCCGGATTCGAACCAAGGATTTACTGGTCTTCAGATAGACGTTTGTGCTGACGATGTCGTTCAGAAGAACGATGAGAGCTCCACGACCAAACCATCCAGCTCAGAGAACAAAACTCCATCAAAATCATCCACCTGAGCTACAAATCTTCTCTACCACCTATCGGTCTCTCACGCGAACGCCTAACCTCTAGACCACTGAGCCAGCATCCAGTGGTGTTAATGCCTAATTTCAACCAATCTACGAAATTGAGCCACACATCCCGGCTGGGCTAATACTTTCCCGACCATTGTTGCTACCTTGACGTGGTGGTCGGGCTTGCCTATCGTGATGAAGCAACCGAGCTATACTGGCTGGAACAACCGTTCCTCAAGGTCCTACTATGTCAGACAGGTTGGTTGAAGAGCGGTAAGACTAAAAGCAACAAACCCAAGGTCCGAAGGCGAAGTTGTACTGCTGACTGTACAGAGGTGTGACAGCAGTAAGGTGTTTCCTTCAGACAACCAGCATGACAGCGACGCTGCTTTCCCACAAGGAGGGGTGGGGTTAGAAAAGGTCGACCCTAAAAATGCACACCTCGCCTTATCCCACGGATATCCGTCTCCGGCAGTAAGGTCTCAACAAGTACGGAGCTACAACAAAAATTGCCCACAAAAAAGTCATGTGTGACCGACCTCAAGCAGTTGTCCCTTGGGCACTGCGGTCACGCTCTCAGATCACTAAAACCACCTCTAATCCAATTTCCTTTTCAAGTACCTCCAGAACAACCCTTCCACGGTGTGGGCAGCCGGGAAGTGATAACCGCCCTCATACCTCTAACAGCACTCAAGACCACTGTTTTCATAATCAACCTCCGTCTTCACTTCCTAATATTCCTCCTACATCGACTTTCACCTCTAAACTTCCTCTTTCGGCTTCCTCCTCAAGTGTCACCATAGCCAACGATTCTAGTGCTCAAAACACTGTCCCAGGTCTACTGAAACCTCGCTCCAAACTATACATTGGAGCCTTCAACGTACGAACCCTATGTCAGATCGGTCGGCGGGTTTCCTTGGCTAAAACCCTAGAATCTCGTAGCATTGATGAATGCTGTGTCTCTGAAACACGCATACAGGATTCCAGTGTGGTCATTCACTTGACCTCACCTCGGCAAAACGGAGAGCCAACGAGATACACCCTCCGTGTATCTGGTGACCCGATGGCCAGCTCTCGTGGACTGGCAGAAGTAGGCATAGCACTAAGCATGAGGGCGGAACAAGCACTGTTAGAGTGGATCCTCGTCAACAGTCGTTTATGTGCTGTTCGGCTAAACGGCTCCGTAAGAACTCGGAAGGATAGGGACACACGTCGTTGCCGTTTTGACGTTTCTGCCTACGCTCCCACCGACTGCAGCTCAGATGAAGTGAAAGATGAATTTTACAGAAAGCTATCTGAACTTTCTCAGAAAGCTAAACGTTCAGACATAGTACTCGTAGCAGGTGACTTTAATGCCCAGATAGGTAGTTTAAACCAAACAGAAAAGCATTTAGGTGAGTATTTTAGTATTCCGGCACAACGAACAGATAATGGTGATCGTCTGCTGCAACTGTGCTCAGACAATCGTTTATTTTTAACAAACAAATTTTAAGCATAAGGAGAGACATCGTCTAACATGGCGACCCCCTACACCAAACCAACGATGGACTCAAATAGACCATATTGCCATCAGTCATCGTTGGAGAGGGTCGGTAGAAGATTGTCGCTCATTCTGGAGTACCTGCTTGAACTCCGACCACGCCCTAATACGGGCACGCATCTGCTTGCGCCTCACTGGACGCAAAAAAGCAACAGGAAAAAGACCCATTAGAACTGAATTGAGTAGCGAGAAAACCAAAAGTAGGTTCCAGGAACAACTGAGGTCACACTTAGGTAGTTCTGAAAACGAGGCTGACCCAGATGTTGCTTGGAAAGCTATACAAACAGCTGTGGAAACAGCAGTGACATCTATCAGTGATTTAAACCACAGGGTTACAAAGAACCAGTGGATTTCCTCAAGGTCAATTGCACTGATGGATTCTCTTAAACTCATCCCATCAGGCTCTGAACACGATGAAGAGCGACAACAAATCAGATCTAGGTTAAGCAAAAGTCTAAGGAACGACCGTGAGCAGTGGTGGGCAGCGAAAGCAAAAGAGATGGAAAAGGCGGCGACTATAGGGAACACAAGACAGCTTTACAGACTAATAAAAGAAACTGGAACTAATAAGTCAAGTGTAAGTGAGACTATTTCGGAAAAAGACGACACCCTCATCTGCTCTCAGTCCAGACGTTTAGAACGATGGGCGGAACATTTTAAGGAGCAGTTCAGCTGGCCTTCAGCTACTCTACAACTACCCTCCATTCCCAGACAGTGTGAATGGAACATTGAAGTAGGTCCCCCAACTCTAGCAGAAGTTCAAAAGGCTATAGTTAATCTGAAACGAGGAAGGGCAGCTGGTCCAGATGGATTGGCTCCAGAGCTCTTTAAGGATGGTGGTCCAATTTTAGCGATTAGGTTGACTAATATTTTAGTTAAGATCTGGGAATTAGACGTTATTCCATCTGACTGGTCACATTCACTTATCGTCCCAATATACAAGAGAGGGTCAAAATCATCCTGTGACAACCATAGAGGGATTAGTTTAACTAATATAGTATCTAAAATACTAGCCTCGATAATTATCAGACGCCTAAATAAGACTCGTGAACTGCAAACACGAGAGAATCAAGCTGGCTTCAGACCTGGTCGTGGCTGCATCGACCACATATTCACCATTCGTCAGGTTCTAGAACATAGGTATACTTATCGGCGTCCGACAATGGTGGTCTTTCTTGATTTACAAGCAGCATTTGACTCGGTAGACCGCGAGATTCTGTGGCAGTGTCTGTCATTGAAAGGCGTACCTCAGAAGTACATAAACCTTGTGAAGGCTCTTTACTCGAACACTACTAGTCGAGTCAGAGCTTATGGCGAACTGTCATCTGCTTTTGCAACCTCAGGTGGTGTCCGTCAAGGTTGTCCACTTTCTCCATTTTTGTTTAACTTCAACATAGACCTATTGATGGAAACAACATTCTCGTCGACTGAATTATCGGGTATTGATCTCCATCCAGGAGGTCCACTTATCGACTTAGAATACGCAGATGATAAAGTCCTGTTTGGTGAAGACACTGATAAAATGCAGTCTTTTGGTAGCACTAAGCAACAATGCCAGAATGTTTGTAATGCGCTTCTTTCCCGCTAAATGCAAGTTGTTGCTTCAGGACTGGTCTGCGTCAACACCTGAACTAATGATAGGGAGTGAAGTAGTCGAACGAGTTGACAACTTCACTTATCTTGGAAGTCTGATCAGCCCTAATGAGTTGGTATCGGACGAAATCTCAGCGCGGATTCGAAAAGCTCGTTTGGCTTTTGCCAACTTACGTCACCTTTGGCGAAGGCGAGATATCCGTCTATCAATAAAAGGACGAGTATACTGCGCGGCAGTCCGTTCTGTTTTAATTTACAGCAGCGAAACATGGCCATTAAGAGTAGAAGACACTCGTAAGCTATTAGTATTTGACCACAGATGCCTTAGAAATATTGCTGGCGTCTGTTGGGATCAACGGGTAAGTAATAGTGAGGTTAGACGCAGGGTATTAGAGAATGATGGTAAATCAGTTGATGGGGTTGTGAATCTTCATCGACTGAGAAGGTTGAGCCACGTGTTACGTATGCCTGAACACCGATTACCATGACGCGCAATGCTAACAGGTGTTCGGGATGGTTGGAAGAAAGTTAGGGGTGGCCAAACCAAAACGTGGCATTGGTCCTTGAGGTCATTAACTTCTGACCTAAATCGTGCCGGTAGATACAAACTACTTGGTTGCGGTCCGCACGACTATCGTAACCAATCGTTGGAGACTCTGGGTGACATGACACATAATCGATTACAATGGTGTAGGTATATACACTCTTTGTCTTCCCTTATGGTGTGAGATTAAAATCACTTCATATCTTTCTTTCTACTAACTAATTCTTTCTTCCTGTACTATATCCTTATTGCAATCTTTCTTTTATATATTACCACCTCTGAATAACCTACTTTTATGAATCCGGTGTCCATCTTCTTGTGCTAATGCGGTATGGCAACTTGGACCGATGCATATATGTGCCTGGTCCTACGTTGTAGCTGACTGACTGACTGATACGTCCACTATTGTCTTCAATGAGTTATTATCTCACAACAGACCCGGTTGAACTTAATTTTATCGAGATAATTACAACAATCCTAATAATTAATAATAATACTTTCAGAAATATTAAAGAGCTTCCATAGCACTCATTTCGCCAGAATAAACATATCTCAGAAGATTATCTCTAGTTTTGGACAATATTTGAAGTTCTGTGTTTAATTGTGATTAGTCGGATTTACAAACCTATTTGTAACAGATATAAACACTTCACTGAAAAAACATCCATTTAATATAGTTATACGAATACAGATTAGACTGTACAATAAAATGAGAGAATATTTTCATTTAGTTAATAAAAAGTGAGGAAAATTCAAGAAATCTATTAGTGAATAGTACAGTCAAATAGTACACAAACACAGCATAAACACATGGATTAATCAATCAGCTAGAACTGGAAACTTTCATGGAAAGCATTAAGTAGAGTTGATTAGCTCTGAATGATTACTGAGTGGTGACCAATAATCATCTTTTTGCAGTCATTTGTATTGACAATTCTAATGATCGATCGTAATAAGGTCACTAGTCTAAATGACTAGTTGACGTCATATACTACTAAGTTAATTGGTTAGAAACCATCATCAGGAAGCCAAGGACCTAGGTTTAGTGTTGGTTGGTATTCGTTGGCTGACGCATCCTATGGAATTTAACACTGAACTCCGCCTGTAGCTCTAATAGGGTTACTGCCGGTCCCAAGCCCGGGTAAAGGAGGAGGGTTGGGCATGGGGTTAGCGTCCCCATCCCGTAGAAAACTAACTCGCTAAAAAAACGCTTACCAGAAAAAATTATTCAAACCATTTAAACTCTGCCCTGGGAGTTAGAAGGTCTTCAGTTAGAAGAATTATGACGCTTCATGGTGAAAGCCGAGTTCCTTCGGAAGCCACGAGGCCGATGCCCCTTCTAACAACCAGAGCAAAAATTTTTATAGGTACATGGAACGTTCGAACAATGTGGGAAACCGGGAAGACCAGTCAAATAGCAATGGAAATGAGGAGATACAACTTAGCAGTACTGGGAATCAGCGAAACCCACTGGACCCAAGCTGGACAGAAAAGGCTAGCTACGGGAGAGATGCTGCTATACTCCGGTCACGAAGAGGAAAATGCTCCACACACTCAGGGAGTCGCTCTTATGCTGTCCAAAGTAGCACGAAATGCACTTGTAGGATGGGAGTCTCACGGATCCAGAATCATCAAAGCATCATTCAAAACAAAGAAGGAGGGGATCTTAATGAATATTATCCAATGTTATGCACCCACCAATGATAGCAACGACGACATTAAAGATCAGTTCTACGAGCGGCTGCAGTCAATCATTGAGAAATGCCAAGAAAGGACCTAACTATTCTGATGGGAGATCTAAATGCCAAAGTCGGAATAGACAACACCGGATATGAAGATATCATGGGACGACATGGACTGGGACAGAGAAACGAAAATGGAGAAAGATTTGCAAATCTATGTGCATTCAACAAATTGGTCATAGGAGGCACAATATTTCCACACAAGCGTATACACAAGGCTACATGGATCTCACCGGACCACACTACAGAGAACCAAATAGATCATATTTGCATCAACAAAAAATTCCGAAGGACAATGGAAGATGTAAGAACCAGGAGAGGTGCTGACGTAGCTTCAGATCACCACCTAGTTGTAGCCAATTTAAAACTGAAGCTAAAAAAGAACTGGACAAGTGGACAAACAGCACTACAAAGGTTCAATACAGCCTTCCTTCGAGATACTGACAAACTCAATGAATTCAAGATAGCTCTCAACAACAGGTTCCAAGCCTTACAAGATCTACTGAAAGAAGAAGAAACTAGTATGGAGGACAACTGGAAAGGCATCAAGGAAGCATTAACTTCAACGTGTCAAGAGGTTCTGGGCCTAAAGAAACACCATCATAAGGAATGGATCTCTATAGAAACACTGGACAAGATCAAAGAAAGGAAGAACAAGAAGGCAGCAATTAACAACAGCCGAACACGAGCAGAGAAAGTCAAGCACAAGCTGAATACATAGAAGCAAACAAACAAGTGAAGAGGAGCATTAGAGCCGACAAGAAGAAATACGTGGAAGAACTAGCAACGACGGCAGAAAAAGCTGCTAGAGAAGGAAATATGAAACAGCTTCACGATACAACGAAGAAACTAGCAGGGAAATACAGTAAACCAGAGAGGCCGGTCAAAGACAAAGAAGGCAAGCCAATCACCGAAATTCAACATCAGCGTAACAGATGGGTGGAATACTTCGAGGAACTCCTGAATAGGCCGGCTCCAATGAATCCACCGGACATCGAAGCAGCACACATAGATCTTCCTATAGATGTCAACCCACCAACGACGGAAGAAATTAGAATGGCCGTCAGACAAATCAAGAACGGGAAAGCAGCAGGACCCGACAACATACCAGCTGAAGCACTGAAATCAGACATCGAAGCAACCACAAGCATGCTGTACCTTCTATTCAAAAAGATTTGGGAGGAGGAACAAGTGCCAATGGACTGGAAAGAAGGACACCTCGTCAAGATTCCAAAGAAAGGAGATCTGAGCAAATGTGAAAACTACAGAGGCATTACACTACTGTCAATACCAGGGAAAGTCTTCAACAGAGTGTTGCTGAACCGGATGAAGGATGCAGTAGACGCCCAACTTCGAGATCAACAAGCTGGATTCCGTAAGGATCGGTCGTGCACAGACCAAATTGCAACACTACGGATCATCGTCGAACAATCAGTGGAGTGGAACTCATCACTATACATCAACTTCATTGATTATGAAAAGGCATTCGACAGTGTAGATAGGAGGACATTATGGAAACTTCTTCGACACTACGGAGTTCCTGAGAAGATTGTCAACATTATCCGGAACTCATACGACGGACTACAGTGCAAAGTAGTGCATGGAGGACAGCTGACAGATGCATTCCAAGTAAGGACTGGAGTCAGACAAGGCTGTTTACTCTCTCCCTTCCTCTTTCTTCTGGTGGTCGACTGGATTATGAAGACCTCAATATCTGAAGGAAAACACGGAATACAATGGACAACTCAGAATCAATTAGACGATTTGGACTTCGCAGACGACCTAGCCCTCCTATCACGTACACACGAACAGATGCAGATGAAGACAGCCAGTGTAGCAGCAGTCTCTGCATCAGTAGGCCTCAGCATACACAAAGGGAAAACCAAGGTCCTCAAATTCAAAGCGGAGAACAGCAATCCAATCACTCTTGATGGCGAAACTCTGGAAGATGTAGAGTCCTTCACATACCTAGGAAGCATCATCGATGAACAAGGAGGTTCAGATGCAGACGTAAAGGCGAGGATCGGCAAAGCAAGGGTCGCATTCCTACAATTGAAGAACATATGGAACTCAAAACAACTTTCAACCAATATCAAAGTGAGAATCTTCAATACGAACGTCAAGGCAGTTCTACTGTATGGAGCTGAAACTTGGAGAACTACAACAACCACATCAAGAAAGTACAAGTATTTATAAATAGCTGTCTACGCAAGATACTCAACATCCACTGGCCGGATACCATCAGCAATAGCCTTCTGTGGGAGAGAACAAACCAACTTCCAGCTGAAGAAGAAATTAGGAAAAGACGATGGAAATGGATAGGACATACATTACGCAAACCGTCAAACTGCATCACGAGGCAAGCCCTAACTTGGAACCCTGAAGGGAGGCGAAAAAGAGGAAGGCCAAAGAACACATTGCGTCGGATTATAGAAGCAGATATGAAAAGGATGAATTACAACTGGACGGAGCTAGAAAGGATTGCCCAGGACAGGGTTGGATGGAGAATGCTGGTGAGTGGCCTATGCTCCTTCACGAGGAGTAACAGGCGTAAGTAAGTAAGTAAGTAAGATATGAGTTTAAATTGAACTAGGAGTAAACATTCCCTCAACAGTGAGGTTACTTTTTGGTGACCGGTGCCAACTAGTACGAAAATCAAGTTTACGGCTGCCTGTCATTTGCCTGAAACTATCTAAAAACAGTATTAGTTAAGGATCACTTAAAGAGAGTCAAAGTAAAATAAACAGTCGCTCTGATTTGATACCACTATGCATGCCTACTTCTTACCTAGCGCTAAATAAAGTGCAGATTAGTTTGTAAGTAGGTCAGGTAGACTACAGAACAACGCGCTAGGCAAAAGGAATGTTTACTAAGTGAAATTACAGGACGCTTATGGAATATGTACAAATAGTCTTTAGTCATCCATTTGTATCCTGTTTTGTGCTCTGTAATCCAAGTTGATTACAAACTGTCTTCTCTTGCCTTTCTTCTGGTCTTCAAAGTACTTTGCATACCCATACTTTTTGACCTCCTGGGACTCTTCTCTTCAGTTATCGACTGTAGAAACCTCCACACTCGTTTCCGCTACGTACTACTGATGAGTAGTATTCATCATGAGACTATATCATGAATTTATTGGCGATTAGAATAAGTTACGTAAAAATATATAGACTTATTACCTAAAAACATCTGAAATACCAAAAATCAGTAGTTTACATCAAGATACTGGAAGAAAAAGTAAATAATATAAATAGAAATAATACTAAGATAAATTGAAACCGAGTATTTAGCTTACATTGCTGTCAGAATAACAATCCTCTCCATTTCTATGGTGAGCTGGATTCACATTTACAGTTTGACTGAATAGATCTGAACAAGGCAAATCACTTTGATAATTAGAATCATTCAACCAATCCATATTTTCACCAGATACATAACCAATAAATGATCTCAATAAAATAGATGCTGGAAAATAAAAGTGGGTAGAACAACGTTAACTAAATGAGAACAGAATCAATTCATTATGTAAATTATACCATGTAATGTTTATTAAACAAGTCCCAAATTAGAACACAGTTCTACAGTCAGACAGTCAGCTATAACGTAGGACCAGGCACATATGTGCATCGATCCAGGTTGCCATACCGCATCAGCACAACAAGATGAACACCGGATTCATAGCAGTGGTTATGTCAAAGGTGGTAATATATAAGAGAAAGATTGCATATAGAGATATAATACAAGAAGAAAGACTTGGTTCGTAGAAAGAAAGATATGAAGCGATTTTAATCTCATAGTTTAAGGGAAGACAGGGAGTGTATACACCGACGCCATTGTGATCGATTCTGAGCCATGTCACCAAGAGTCTCCAACCATTGGTTACGATAGTCACACGGACCCCAACCAAGTAGTCTGCATCTACCAACATGGCTCAGACTAGAAGTTAGTGTCTTCAAGCACTGATGCCACGTTTTGGTTTGGCCACCCTTAACTTTCTTCCAACCATCTCCAATACCGGATAGCATTGCACATCGTGGTAATCGGTGTTCAGGCATACGTAACACGTGGCTCAACCATCTCAGTCGATGAAGATTCACAACCCCATCAACTGATTTACCATCATTCTCTAATACCCTGCGTCTAACCTCACTATTACTTACCCGTTGATCCCAACAGACGCCAGCAATATTTCTAAGGCATCTGTGGTCAAATACTAATAGCTTACGAGTGTCTTCTACTCTTAATGGCCATGTTTCGCTGCTGTAAATTAAAACAGAACGGACTGCCGCGCAGTATACTCGTCCTTTTATTGATAGACGGATATCTCGCCTTCGCCAAAGGTGACGTAAGTTGGCAAAAGCCAAACGAGCTTTTCGAATCCGTGCTGAGATTTCGTCCGATACCAACTCATTAGGGCTGATCAGACTTCCAAGATATGTGAAGTTGTCAACGCGTTCTACAAGAACTATATTTCAAATAATAAGGGTGGATGAAAGTACGGACCACAATAAAAACGTTAGTATACCTATAATTTTTAAATAAGATTCTAGAGTTATTAATTGTTATTATTTAAACACATAATCATCGGTACAAAGAGGCACCAAACAGATATGCGTCACAAAATCATTCGATTTGTATGAGGACTGGGATACTCCCCACTTGCCCGAACTGAAGCAGATGGTTTCCTTAAGGGGTCACACCCTGAGCCTTCCACCCACAGGTCTGACCCACATGGTAGTGGAGAAACGTAACAACATGCAGTCTCATGGTAGCCGGTGACCAGTAATTGCTTCATATGCCATTTGTTCCATCAGGATACTGGAGCCCGATCGAAGCTGCTACCTTGACGCGGTGGTTGGGCTTGCCTATCGTGATGACCCAACCGAGCTATATTGGCTGGAACATATGTTCCTCTAGGTTCTACCATGCCAGGCAGGTCGATTGGTGAACGGTAAGACTAAAAGCAGCAACTCAAGGTCTGAGGGCGAAGTCGTACTGCTGACTGTAGAGGGGTGTGACAGCAGTAAGGTGTTTCCATCGGACAACCAGCATGACAGCGATGCTGCCTTCCCACAAGGAAGGAAGGGGTTAGAAAAGGTCGACCCTAAAAATGTCACACCTCACCTTACCTCACGGATTTCCGTCTCCAGCGGTAAGGCCCTTTGAAGAACGGAGCTAACACGTCAAAAACCTTTCACAAAAAGGCCGTGCGCAACCGGCCTCAAGCAGTTGTCCCTTGGGCTCTGCGGTCACGCTCCCAGGTCGTCAAGACCAACACTAATCCAATTTCCTTTTCAGGTTCCTCAAGAAATACCCTTCCACGGTGTGGGCAGCCGGGAAGTGACATCAGCCCTCATACCCGTAACAGCACAAGAGACCAAGTTGGTCACATTCAAATCCTTCCTACACCTCCTAATACCTCTCTTATCTCCATGACTAACCCTCCTCACGTCTCTTTATCACCTCGCCCCGCTAGGGCAAACGATTTGAGTACGTGGAACGCCATTCCTGGTCTCCTGAAACCACGCTCTAAACTACACGTAGGAGCTTTTAACGTACGAACACTTTGCCAAATAGGACAACAGGCTTCCTTAGCTAAAACTTTAGAATCTCGCGCCATCGATGTGTGCTGCGTCTCCGAAACACGCATACAGGATCCAAGTAGCGTCATTCATTTGACCTCACCATGCCAAAATAAAGAACCGACTCGATTCACACTTCGTGTATCTGGAAGCCCTGATTCTGCTTCCCGTGGCCTCGCCGGCGTAGGTATAGCATTGAGTCCTAGGGCAGAACTAGCTCTCTTAGAATGGATCCCAGTAGACAGTCGTTTGTGCGCTGTCCGACTGAACGGAACAGTAAGAATCCGGAAAGATAGGGACACTCGTCGTTGCCTCTTCGTCGTCTCTGCCTATTCTCTCACTGACTGCAGCTCAGATTATGTAAAAGATGAGTTTTACAGAAAGCTTTCCGACCTTCTCCGAAATGCTAGGCGCTCTGATGTAGTAATAGTGGCCGGTGACTTTGATGCTCAAGTAGGTAAACTAAGAGAGAGGAAAGACACCTGGGTGGATCTTATAGTGTTGTGGCTCAAAGAACAGATAATGGCGACCGTCTGTTGCAGCTATGCTCAGATAACCGCCTGTTCCTTGCAAATACTAACTTTAAACATAAGGAAAAACATCTTTTAACATGGCGACCCCCTAATTCGTCCCAACGTTGGACCCAAATAGATCACATCGCTATCAGCCACCGATGGAGGGGCTCGATAGAAGACTGTCGCTTATTCTGGAGCACATGCTTAGATTCGGATCATGCTCAAGCGCGAGCGCGTATATTCCTGAGTCTCATTGGACACAGGAAAGACGCTGCAAGTAAACCTCTTAGGACCCTACTTAATGATAGTCAAGCTAAGAGTATATTTCAGGAACAACTAGAAAAAGTTAGGCAGCCATATATGTGGTACCCACCCCGAAGCAGCATGGAATGATATCCGAAAAGCTGTGGAAACAGCAGTGATATCTGCTAGTACGGTAAACCACAAAGTTAGGGAGAAACATTGGATCTCAGCAATATCTACCACACTGGTAGATGCTCGAAAACTCATCTCATCTGGATCTGAACATGACGAAGAGCGGAGTCAGCTTAAGTGCAAGCTGACAAGAAGTCTACGCAATGATCGTGAACAGTGGTGGGTAGCGAAAGCAAGAGAGATGGAAAAGGCAGCGACAGTAGGTAATAGCAGACAATTGTTCAGACTCGTTAAGGAAACCGGAATTAGGAACCCGACCGTTAGCGAAACAATCTCAGAAAAAGATGGACATATTATTCATTCTCAATCCAGGAGATTGGATCGATGGGCAGAACACTTTAGGGATCAGTTCAACTGGCCTTCAGCCACACTTCGGTTTCCCACGATCTCTAGTCAACCTGAATGGCAAGTTAATGTAGGTCCTCCGTCCCTTTACGAAGTTGAAAAAGCCATAGGAAATCTGAAACGAGGGAGAGCAGCAGGCCCTGACAGGTTTACTCCTGAGATTTTTAAGGATGGTGGTCCAGTATTAGCAATGAGATTAACCGAGGTCATAGGTAGAATTTGGGAACTGGACGTAATCCCATCTGACTGGTCTCAATCACTGATTGTGCCAGTCTATAAGAAAGGACAAAAGTCCTCTTGTGACAATCACAGAGGAATCAGTTTGACTAATATAGTGTCTAAAATATTAGCTTCAATAATACTTCGACGCCTAATCAAAGCTCGTGAAGAGCAGATTAGAGAAAACCAGGCCGGTTTTCGACCTGGACGTGGTTGTATAGATCAGATATTCACACTACGTCAGGTTCTAGAACACAGACACACATTCAGACGCCCCACAATGGTAGTATTTCTCGACCTTAAGGCGGCATTCGACTCTGCTGATCGTGAGGTTCTATGGCAGTGTTTGTCACTGAAAGGAGTACCAAAGAAGTACATTAACCTTATAAAGGCTCTCTACTCGAACACAACTGGTCGAGTGAGAGCTTATGGCGAACTGTCATCAGAATTGATTACCTCAAGTGGTGTTCGTCAGGGCTGTCCACTCTCCCCATTCTTGTTCAACTTTGTGGTCGACGTACTTTTAGAGATAACACTCTCCTCATCTAAATTTCCAGGGGTTGAACTTCTACCAGCCCCCGAATGCCCTGGTATGGCCGAGAGTGGGGTGAGTCCGCTCTCCCTCTCGAAATACTCTCACACGGCCGCGCGTATACAGCCTCTGCCAGGGAAGTCCTACTCATTGCCTTCTCGTGGCGGGGGTGTTGTTTACGAAAATGAGAGGACGAAAAGCGAATGTCCGGCGCTTTAACCGGATCACAAACCAATGGTGCACATGGGCTCCAGTATCCTGCGGGAACAAATGGCGTATGAACCAATCTTTGGTCACCGGCTACCATGGGACTGCATCTCCTTACGATGCTCCACTGCCTTGTGGGTTAGACCTTTAGGTCAAAGGCTCGGGGAGTGGCCCCCTAAGAAAACCACCTGCTTCGGTTTGGGCACCCGGGCAGTATCACAGCCCACACACAAACGATGAACTCTATGTCTTTGGCAACTACTTTTATCGCTCCGAAAAACAATCAGTCGATTCAAATAATTATCATTACTATTATTGTCATTATTAATACTATTATTATTACTATTATTGTCGTTATTATTATTATTATTATTATTATTATTATTATTATTATTATTATTATTATTATTATTTCCCACATTATTCACCCTCTTTTATACTTATACAGCGGCTCGTCTTTGGTGGAAATCCGACTGTATCTAAACGTTCTCGAGTCACTGTCCGGTTGAAAATTGTATGTTACCACCGAATATGAGTACTGAAGCAGTTTTTCTGAAACCACGTGCACCATTCAAACTGGCTGCCTTCAACGTTCGCACACTTATGCAGGTTGGACAACAGATAGGGCTGGCTATGTCTTTGGAAAGTCTTAATATCGATGTTTGTTGTCTATCCGAGACCCGTATTCAAGACTCTGGCGAAGTACTACAAATTCGCTCTCCATCTGTCGCTTCGAAAAGCTTGTTTTACGTGCGCTTATCCGGGGACCCTGTGGCATCTTCGTCTGGTCTTGCTGGCGTTGGTGTCGCACTAAGCGCTAGAGCTGAGGCAGCACTAGTCGATTGGATCCCCATTAACAGTCGGTTATGTGCTGTTAGATTAGAAAGTTCCATCAAAGTGAGAAGAAATCGGCGTGAGAAACGATGTCTTTTCGTCATCTCCGCCTATGCCCCGACAGATTGCAGCCCGGATGCAATCAAGGATGAGTTTTACCACCAGTTATCTGTTCTTCTCCAGAAAGTGCGTTCGACAGATATTGTAGTACTAGCCGGAGACTTGAATGCTCAGGTCGGGCGTCTAGGCACAGAAGAGAGTCGTTTAGGTGGCCGATGGGGACTCGTTGGTCGCAGGTCAGATAACGGGGACCGTCTACTGCAACTGTGCACAGACCACAACCTGTTTCTGGCTAGCACTAACTTTCGGCACAGTCATCGCCGATGTGCCACCTGGCGTCCTCCCTCTGCATCTCAAGCCTGGACTCAGATTGATCACATCGCGATCAGCTACCGCTGGCGTGGTTGTGTAAAGACTGCCGCTCCTTTTGGAGTACCTATCTGGACTCTGACCATGCCTTGGTCTGCGCCAATCTTGCCTTACTTTTCAGTGGACAACGAAGTGACCACCACCAACGGATTGATGTTAGCAAGCTGGTTGCAACTTCTGTTGCAAGTAAGTATCGAACCGAGCTAGCCTCTAGGCTAGCTACCACTCCACCGAAAAGTATAGATGAGCATTGGTTGCAATTGCATGACGCCATGAAAATGGCGGGAACAGTCAGTTGTGGGTTTGCGAAACGTCCCGCTTTTAAGCACTGGGTTTCTTCTGGTTCCTTACAACTCATTGAAGCCCGTCGGTCTACTCCGGGTGACCGTGAGTTTGACCATAAACGAAGGATGTTACGTAAGGAAATTGGGCAAAGCTTGCGTAAGGACCGAGAAGCCTGGTGGTCGATGCGTGCTAATGAGCTGGAAGCAGCAGCTGCATCTGGTAACTACCGGAAGCTCTTCCAGCTCATCCGAGCCACTGGCAGCAAGAAGTCTGGTGTGAGTGAAACAATCTGCGAGGATGATGGGATGCCAATCACTAACATCCATCGACGTCTTGGACGATGGGCAGAATTTTTCGAAGGGCAGTTCAACTGGCCTGCTGCTCCGGCAACATCGGTCAGACTGTCCTGCCCTCCATGGCCGGTGACGACTGATCCACCAAACGAGGAGGAAGTCCGCAAGGAACTCCAACTCTTGAAGCGTTACAAATCACCTGGCCCAGATGACTTACCTCCGGCTCTTTTTAAAGATGGTGGTGACTTTTTGACTAAGGAATTGACGACGTTGTTTACAAAGGTTTGGGAACTAGAGAGTGTACCAACGTCATGGAATGAGTCGATAGTTGTCCCTATCTTTAAAAAGGGTTCACGTCGTTCCTGTAACAACTATCGGGGGATAAGTCTACTTCCGATTGCGTCCAAGCTATTGGCTTCCGTCATACTTCGTAGGTTGTTCAAAACCCGAGAAAGATTGACTCGCGAGGAGCAGGCTGGGTTTCGTTCTGGTCGAGGATGTATTGATCATATCTTCACCCTCCGCCAAATGTTAGAACACCGCCATACTTATCAAAGGCCAACAATCGTAGTGTTTCTTGACATCAGGGCTGCCTTCGATTCGTTGGACAGGACTGTTCTCTGGGATTGTCTATTGAAGAAGGGTGTGCCTGAGAAGTTTATTAACATCCTAAAAGCCCTATATAAAAACACCTCAGGCAGAGTGAGGGCATACAACCACCTCTCTCCATTGTTCCATTCGAGCAGTGGGGTTAGGCAGGGTTGCCCAATCTCACCATTCCTCTTCAACTTTGCCATCGATGACATTCTGGAAACAGCTCTGATGAATGTAAGTAATGGTGGTGTGGATCTGTTGCCTGGAGAAAGACTTCTCGACCTTGAGTATGCGGACGATATTGTCTTACTGTGCGATAATGCCCAAGGCATGCAATCCGCACTTAATCAGTTGGCAATCAGTGTCCGTAGGTATGGTATGTGCTTTGCACCTTCGAAGTGCAAAGTACTTCTACAAGACTGGCAGGATTCCAATCCTGTACTCACCCTGGATGGTGAGCAGATAGACGTAGTCGAGAAGTTCGTGTATCTGGGTAGCTGCATAAGTGCTGGTGGGGGTGTGAGTGATGAGATCAATGCACGAATAGTGAAAGCCAGAGCGGCTTATGCCAATCTGGGCCACCTTTGGCGCCTTCGTGATGTTAGTCTGGCTGTAAAAGGTCGGATCTACAACGCGTCGGTGAGAGCAGTTTTGCTCTATGCTTGTGAAACCTGGCCTCTCCGAGTTGAGGACGTTAGACGACTCTCTGTGTTCGATCATCGCTGTCTCCGAAGGATTGCTGACATTCAGTGGCAACACCATGTCAGTAATGCAGAGGTTCGGCATCGTGTGTTCGGGCACAGAGATGATAATTCAATTGGTGTCACCATCTTGAAACACCGACTTCGGTGGCTTGGACATGTTCTCCGAATGTCGTCCCAGAGAATTCCACGTCGTGCATTATTTGCCGACTCTGGGACTGGTTGGAAGAAGCGGAGAGGTGGTCAGTGCATGACATGGTGTCGTGGCATGAAAGAAAGCTGCAAAGGACTGGCTTGTGTTGGTCCTTCACGACTCCCTGGTTGGGGTCTGAGAGATGGTGCTACACAGTGGCTAGAGACGTTATCAGATATGGCTCAGAATAGAAGCCAGTGGCGATCCTGCTGTAACCTTCTTTTACTTTCTTCATAAAAAGTGGTTGTGTCTCCCTTACCTGAAAGATTTCTTCCGATTGTACCTTTGCGTTCCCTGATTACTAGCACATTACCTTACACCAATCTCTTCGTTATTGTTCTCTCTTTTTTTGTTGCGCTCCTTAGCTTTTTTTTTCTTTCTTTGTATTCCTCTCGAATTTTCATTGTTTTGTGTGGCGCATATATATTGGCGCTCTCTTGTACCAATATTCATGTGTCCAAATAAATAAAATAAATAATACCAGGAGGTTCACTTGTTGACTTAGAATATGCTGATGACATAGTTTTATTTGGTGAAGACGCTGACAAAATGCAGAGTCTTCTGACCACTCTAAGCAACAATGCAAGCATGCTCGGGATGCGATTCTCCCCCTCGAAATGCAAAATGTTGCTTCAGGATTGGGTTACATCGACACCCGAACTAGTGATAGGGAGTGAAGTAGATGAGTGTGTCGACCGCTTCACTTTTCTTGGAAGTCTCATCAGCCCTTGTGGTTTAGTATGTGACGAAATCTCAGCACGGATACAGAAGGCTCGACTAGCTTTTGCCAACTTGCGTCATTTATGGCATAGGCGAGATATCCATCTATCAAACAAAGGACGTGTTTACTGCGCAGCAGTTCGTTCTGTTCTACTTTATGGCAGTGAAACATGACCGGTAAGAGTAAAGGATATCCGTAGGTTACTAGTATTTGATCATAGGTGTCTTCGAAACATTGCTCGTATATCCTGGGACCACGGGGCAAGTAACGCAGTTGTTAGGAAACGGGTACTAGGTAAGGATGGCAAATCAATTGATGAAGTAGTGAAACTTCATCAGTTGAGATGGCTTGGACACGTGTTACGTATGTCCAACCACCGACTGCCCCGAAGTACGATGTTTTATGGTGTAAGATTAGGTTTGAAGAAAGCTATGGGCGGCCAGACCAAAACATGGCACAAATCCATGATGTCACTGACATGTGAACTGAGCCATGTTGGTAGGTGTAGACTACCTGGTTGGGATACGCGAGATGATAGCAATTGATAGTTAGAGACCTTGAATGACATGGTTCAAAATTCGTTTGCAATGGCGCGGGTGCATCCACTCTTTGTGTTCTCCCAAATTGTAACCTTCTGAATTCTTCATGTCCCTTCCTTTTTTTTCTTTCTGGAAATTTATTTCACTAGATTATACTCTTTGAATAACATCTTCAAACCCTAATGTTTCTGATTACTGCTTATACTATTACCCCCTCTACCACTACGGGATTTGAATCGACAACTGCATCTCTGTGCTAATGTGGTGTGGCAACTCGAACTGATGTACATACGTACGAAGTTCTACGTTGTTACTGACTGACTGACTGGATACTGGAGCACATGTGCACCATTGGTTTGGAGTCAAGTTTGCCAACTAACCTAGGCGGACTCTCCGTGTCCACAAACTCGGTTAAAGCACCAGACATTCTCTCTTCGATCGCTCAATTCCGTAACCAACACGCCCACCGCGAGACAGTGAGTAGGACTTCCCTGGTAGTGATTGTATGCACGTGAACATGTGATAGCATTTCGAGAAAGATAGCGGATTCTCCCCACTCTCGGCCGTATAAGGGGATTCGGGGGCAAGATCCTAGAGTCTTCCTCAAATATCCACTAGCGCTGATTGGATAAGAAATAACCAACCTAATCCTATACCAAACGTGCTTTAATTCAATCTATATCCCGTTAACACCTCCCCTTTGAGCAAATTCGTAGGATCTCGTGTTAGGATACACCTGCGACCGCATGACTGATCTCTACCTTCGGTTTATATATATATATATATATTCGCTCACTGCATAAACTATTTTTCTTAACATATATCACTTCCATTTGTTTTACAGAAAAACGACGTAGTTTTATAATGTCACATCCTCATATACTTTTAATAAGACTAGTGCATTTATAAATTCCGATTTGTGTAGGTTCTAATCTTTAATTAGGTGTTAGATATACATTATTATAAAATATATATTTTTTGGATTAGAGAAGAAAGGCTTTATAATACGATGGTGTAAGCAGAATCTAAAATAACCTATTTTGCTAACTTGATAATGAAAAATGACTAGAATATGTATTACAATTTTGAGTTGGTTCAGGTTAACCACATAGAAACAACAACAAAAATGAAAAATGCTATTTGTTACTATTACTTAGACAGAAAACAATATAAAACTACGGATAACGTAGATCTTAAGTTATAAAGTTTATAACATTCATAGTGAATATAATTAGTTAGCAATAGAAATAATCTAATAATTGAGTATACATTCAATTATATTTTATATCTACATCTATTATATGAATCCTGAGAATACTACATATTAAAGCACCTGAATTATTTATAATTTATGATTTAGTTGTTAGAAGAGTACTCAAAATGTGTTAGTCGGTGTATACACTCTCTATCTTCCCTTAAACTATGAGATTAAAATCGCTTCATATCTTTCTTTCTACGAACCAATTCTTTCTTCTTGTATTATATCTCTATATGCAATCTTTCTCTTATATATTACCACCTTTGACATAACCACTGCTATGAATCCGGTGTTCATCTTGTTGTGCTGATGCGGTATGGCAACCTGGATCGATGCACATATGTGCCTGGTCCTACGTTGTAGCTGACTGACTGACTTAAGGATATCATGGAGTATTATTGAGATGTTTATACCAATGTAGCCTAGAGTGGTAAAATGTTCATTGTAAAACGAACAACTAACTTAGATATTTAGAATATAAATTAAAGAGAGTTAAAATTCACAGCTTTTGTCGAACAATCAGATCACCAAGAAGTTATCCCAATGTGTTTTGAGCTGAAGTAATTTAAATGTATCCTGATAATGAGTTTGTGCAATGATAATGGTGAGTAACAAAGTCAAAGGAGATTAAGAAAACGATTTGACATTGGAAATAGAGTCAGAAATTAGTGAAACTATAACAGTAGAAAAGGTATTGGTAATCCAGTTTCAAATGGGGGTGAAATGCTTACAAAAACAATTCAACTGGCTTGTTTGGGTCTTCAACGATAGAGGTTGGATGTTGCTATCGAAATTGGCTGAAACAATTACTTTCGCGGCTCAACGCAATTCTGTCTAGAATGAGTCGGTTGCCAATCATCACAGTTTAAAGATCAAAATTCTTCTTACAATAAATAAATAACAATTAGTTTGACTAATACAATCACTATGATTTTCATATTTCAAAATTATCCGATAATTAATTATAGCCAGAGGAACTACGTAACTCATTTATAAAGTGCATGGTTATATACTCAGTTTTTAACCACACTGCACGAATTATTGATATTACCCGATTGTCCAAACTAAAATACATGAGACGAGGTTTAAACCTGTGAACTAACGGTTTTCGGTCGGGTGTTTTAGCCACTAACATCCCTCTGGGTACAGTAATTTTGAGAATGCCAGGACGTTTTCAAGTTCGACCAAATAGGGATCGATCGAATCAGTCAGTCAGTAACAACGTAGAACTTCGTACGTAGGTACATCAGTTCGACTTGTCACACCACAGTGGCACAGAGATGCAGTTGTCCATTCAAATCCCGTAGTGGTAGAGGCGGTAAGAGTATAAGCAGTAATCAAAAACATTAGGGTTTGAAGATGTTATTCAAAGAGTATAATAAAGTGAAATAAATTTGGAAAGAGAAAAAAAGGAAGGGACATGAAGAATTCAGAAGGTCACAATTCGTGAGAACACAAAGAGTGGGTGCATCTGCGCCATTGCAAACGAATTTTGAACCATGTCATTCAAGGTATCTAACCATCGATTGCTATCATCCCACGTATCGCAACCAAGTAGTCTACACCTACCAACATGGCTCAGTTCACATGTCAGTGACATCATGGATTTGTGCCATGTTTTGGTCTGGCCGCCTCTAGCTTTCTTCAAACATAATCTTACACCATAAAACATCGTACTTCGGGCGGTCGGTGGTTGGACATACGTAACACTTGTCCCAGCCATCTCAACTGATGAAGTTTTACTACGTCATCAATTGATTTGCCATCCTAACCTACCACCCGTTTCCTAACAACTGCGTTACTTACCCCATGATCCCAGGATATACGAGCAATGTTTCGAAGACACCTATGATCAAATACTAGTAACCTACGGATATCCTTTACTCTTACCGGTCATGTTTCACTGCCATAAAGTAGGACAGAACGAACTGCTGCGCAGTAAACACGTCCTTTGTTCGATAGACGGATATCTCGCCTATGCCATAAATGACGCCAGTTGGCAAAAGCTAGTCGAGCCTTCTGTATCCGTGCTGAGATTTCGTCACACACCAGACCACAAGGATTGATGACACTTCCAAGAAAAGTGAAGCGGTCGACACGCTCAATTACTCCACTCCCTATCATTAGTTCGGGTGTCAATGCAACCCAATCCTGAAACAACATTTCGCATTTCGATAGATTCCCGACCGTAGCTGCTACATTGACGCGGTGGTTGGGCTTGCCTATCGTGATGATCCAACCGAGCTATATTGGTTGGAACACATGTTCCTCTAGGTTCTACCATGTCAGGCAGGTCGATTGGAGAGCGGTCAGAATAAAAGCAGCAACTCATGGTCTGAGGGCGAAGTCGTACTGCTGACTGTAGAGGGATGCGACAGCAGTAAAGTGTTTCCTTCAGACAACCAGCATCTGCAGCGATGCTGCCTTTTCACAAGGAAGGAAGGGGTTAGAAAAGGTTGACCCTAAAAATGTCACACCTCACCTTACCTCACAGATTTCCGTCTCCGGCAGTAAGGCATTTTGAAGAACGGAGCTAACACGTTAAAAACCTCCCATGAAAAGGCCGTGAGCAAACCGACCTCAAGCAGTTGTCCCTTGAGCTCTGCGGGCACGCTCCCAGGTTGCTAAGACCAACACTAATCCGATTTCTTTTTCAGGTTCCTGATGAAATACCCTTCCACAGTGTGAGTAGCCGGGAAGTGATATCAGCCCTCATAGCCGTAACAGCACGTGAGACCAAGTTGGTCACGTTCAAATCCTTCCCACACCAACTAATAACTCTATTATCTCCACGACCAACCCTTCTCACGTCCCTTTATCACCTCGCACCGCTAGGGCAAACGATTCGTGTATGCGGAACGTTATTCCTGGTCCCCTGAAATTACGCTCTAAACTACACGTAGGGATTTTCTTGTATCTGATAATAACTACGTAGTGAGTACAGTGGTAGCTTGACCGACAAAACTAATGGAGTTTCATTGATTAAGAGCTTCAAGGTGAATTACGACTATGCAGCAACGTAGGACCCAACAAACATGTATAATTTCGTATACATCTCATAATAAAGCAAAGAAACGAATGTCAAAAAAGTGGAAATAGTTTCAGTGACAAAAAAAAGAAAGAAATAGAAACAGAAACAACAGTTTGAGAAGAGGGAGCATAATATACGGACAAAAAGTGTGAAATATATTTCAGACTCAAGATTTAAGGGTAGACTTAGACAATATATCTGAGCTACTGCGACCGATTCCAAATATTATCTTCCAACATCTTCAAACATTGGTGGCAATTAACACACAGACTCCAACTAAGTACTATGGATTTTCAACAATCATAAACAAGAGTAGTGATAGAACTAACGAATTTCGAGCTCCTATACATAGGTTTATCTAATAAGTTACACCCTAAGTGAGGGATTTGACAGAAAGAATTTGCGAAGACTGATATCTACTAGCTAAACCATTTTACGATGAACCACAATTTTTTTATAACTTGTGCATGGAAACTGTATTGATTTGATGACCAAACAAAAAGCTAGCTGGAGCATATTCATAAAGCTAAATAAGCAAAAAAATGGGAAAATGAAGCTCACCAACACCTCTGGATCTGAATGACGACGTAACACCCAAACTAAGTATGTATGCAACTCGGTCGAAAGTGGAAAAACTCGATGCAAGTAATTTATTATCCTGAAGCACATAACAGAAATGAAAATCAAAAAACCAACATCAGCACTACAGTTTCCAGGGTCGTTACTGTCCCTACCAAGATACCAACTAAGTCATCACCTGAAACTGCTGCAATAGATATAAGAGATGAATTATCAAGGAGGTCCTGAAACCAAGAGGATGGATAGCTTAACAAAGGTTATTTACAGAAAGTATACCTGACTGGAAAGCATTCCTCATAAAGTGACTGCAATTTTATTACATCATATTTACAAACAGAACGGAATCTCAGAACGCTTATATCATCTGACTCCATCCTGTTTTCCGACAGACATGACCTTCAAAATTTCTCTAAAATAGCGGTAAGGTTACAGCCACGAGTGTTAAATCCAATATCCACTGACTTTTTAAATTAGTCATAAACCACCCAACTAATAAGCGCTCATATCTCGTTTTTAATTAGTTTAACCCACTTGAAATCTTAGTTCATCCATCTCGAGTTTCAATTTACAAAATTCCCTTAGTTCTACGCTCGGAATTAGCTGGTGCATCTTTGTTATGAACGTGAACTAATCAATTAACTTCTTTGAACTCGCCTTTTAATGCTTCCGTACAGTTCAGTGTCTTTTTAAACTATTGTCACTATCTATAACTTCCATTTCTCTTGTTTCTTTTTCAAACTTCCTTATGAATATTGTTCTATACACTGTCATACATCTCGTCCGCATACCAGACGCGAGCAGCAACATATTTATTCGAGTCACAGACCGCTCTAATAAGAAAAATTCGACCGTCTAATCTAAGCGCATAATAAACTGGCATTCCCAGATTTTTTGTTCGCACTGATGTAACATCTATTCGCTCTGTGGCAGTGGTTTTAATGATTGGTAACTTCCAATTTCAAAAATTTAGAGACGTTAACGATATATTGTTTCGCAACACTGATTTTAATTTATTTTTTGGAGACAACAAAATAAGTTGAACCAGAATTTGAAAATAAAGGGATGTGTAGATACACGTGGATACTGGTTGATACATTGAGATGTATGTGATCTTAACTGACTATCTGTTTCAAGAGGTGAGCAGCACGGTATAATGAAGTGTGGTTATTTCGGGGTGTTTGATCGAGCGCCATTATCTAGGAATCAGTAAATCACTACTAGAGACGACTTATGTGAATAGTTGGCGTCTACTCGAATTGGATGGGAAAGATGTGACCTCTTAGAAGAGGCACGTAGTCAAGAGATTCACGGCGTGTAACTGATAAATGTGCGCTAGTCACTCTCAACATTGATGGTACTGTTTAAATGTTCAGTGGTTTCCTGCACAACATAAAAACGGAACAGCTTGTTGGGTGATATAGATCGAGCTCACTGACATTTCGTCGAGCTACAGGTGTGTCCAGTAAGGCTGAGGTCTTATTCAATATTGAGGACCTTCAAAACTATTTATTTTTTGGGACTTATTTACAGCTACAAATTGCCACACCGCCGTTTTTTCCTTGATTACCTGCTTTTGTATTCTTAGTAAATAGTAAAGTCACAGGGACCAATGAATATCGTGTCACTAGATATTGGTTCAATATTTTGTTTTGAGTTGGGGTATTACTCTACATTCGTCCGGTTCAAAATGTCTTCTAAATCAAGTTCTAATGGCAGCGCATCAAATTCTTGTTTAGTATTCCGGATTTTACTCCGCAGAACGTATTGTAATAGTTAACTGAATTATTCAACATTTCAAAAACCGTTGAACAGAATAACCTATAAGTATCATTTACCAAGGATCTTATTTTGGGTTGTCGTAGATTGTTATTTGTTATGGGAACATAAAACTCGTTTTGTTCTGCTAAAACTTCAGAGAATATTAATTTATTTTCTGATGAAAAGCATAATAGAAAATAAAGACTGATATTTATTGCTTGAATGAGCAACTCGACCAGTTGGTTGGAAATAATGTCAGAAAAACCCCCCGATGGATGTATATAAATTCTCAACTCGGTTATCTTCTGACTGACTAAAACTGCTCAACCAATAAACCAATCAGAAATTATAAATGAAAGGTTGTTTCTGTCTTGCGGAGTCGCTTATGCTGCAATGCTTTTGAAAAATAACAACATCGTGATTGATAGTTATATAAGGAATAATTGGTGTGAGATCGGAGTAAGTCTAAATCGTGAAACTTCAACTCAAATTTTATCGATCCATACATTTCTATGCATCAGAACGGATGGAAACGTGTATACTAGCTCTATCAGATTATGTTTTGCGCGAAAATCGATTAGTGAAGGGTGCTCAACCATAACTAACATGAGGCGATCAACGGACCCCTTCAAATAACCCTCACTTTATTGACTTTCAGTTGATGATGTAGGTCATATTGGACCAACGTAAATCATGGCGAAATATATCGTGTTCTTCCCTTTAGTAGAAATTTTTCAATCACTTCATATACCTGTAAATTACAAATATTAACAGAACCCCAAACCTTCACGAGTATTTCAATTGCTTAAAATAATTCTAAAATATTTTAATTGTCGCATCTCATCGTTTAGCCATGAAGAATTGCGAGCCGCGTCCGTAATTTATGGTAGAAAAAGCCCAAAGCAGTTGACTTAGCTATCGCATCAGACCAAAGTGCTTTTAAAAATTGACTAACAGTATTAGGTTAAAAAGTTTCAAAAATATTTCAATGTTGGATCATATTGGAATACACGGAACAATACATCACTTTTTATTGGTATGCCTCCAGTTCTTAATCCGGCTTTCCAAACATTGATGGGTAACAATAATTAACAGTAATAATAAACACTTCATTATATATAATACGCTAAGCACGATATGGAATTCTTTTGAACTACTTATATTTCATCTTGGGAACCTCAATTAGAGTACTACAAATCTGATCCACCTCCTTGTGTAAATGCCATCTCCCTTAACCAATAGAAAATTGGGATACCGTTTCTGCTAATTAAATATGATCTCGAGCCTAGAAATCAAATAATTTGAACTGAGGTTTGATAAATTCCACTTTCTTGCCCTTTATATATCCGTTTGACAAAGCCTCGCTCAGGCTGTTAGCCGTCAAATGAAAAGCATGCTCAAAACAATGATCAGATGAGCCGATTTCGAGCTTTAAATACGAAATATTACGGTCCGCAACCTTTACCGTGGCTATGTTTTGTTATCCAGAACAGTATCACAAGTGTAATATTTTCATTTATTTGTTGCAAATACGTACTACACGATTTTATCATTTCTTGTCATACTTTTATTTCATTTATTTTTGTCTTAGAAACTCTGTTTGCAAGATACAGCATTCTAATTTGATGAAGTCATGTTAGTTATCCGCTTAGAAACTTGGACGTTTTAGATGTATACGTGTATTCACCTTTTTATAATAATTAGAACTATTCGAATTGATGTGCTAAGAATTACCGAAATATTGCTACTTAATGGAGGTAGAACTAGATCAGCACAAATGAACGTTTTATATTTGGAATTCGTCATCAGCACGCTATCAAGTACAATGGAATTATCAGTAGTTACAAATATTATACCATTGTTTATTCAATCTATCTGCCTATTTTTATATGTGATTTTAAATGTTAAATTATGTACAATTAATTCGTGCTGGTAATAATCGCGATTCCGAGCTCGCTTAATGTAGGCCTAAAGGAATTTCTGAAGTAAAATCCTCCACTCTTCGGTATTAGAATTTTATTACCACTATAGATCACCAATGTGAGTGACCTATATTGATGCCCGTGGTTTACTCTAATTGGACGAGAACTGTATAATTTCATAGTTTACGTCGAAACCACACCTCTCGGTTAATACTCAACGGAGTTAACCCTCTCGTGGTTTTCAGGTACTGCAGCTACTTTAATGACCATGTGGGACATGCATGACGTTACCGAGGAAATGTATTGGTTGAAATAGGTGGGCCACCAAATAAGAGCCCGTCTATAGCGTACAATTGAATGAAACACGTTGGTCATCCATGTCCTTGAAGAGAATCGATAAACTACTTGACATTCGTTGATCTTCGTGCTTGACGATTTGGCTAGAGTTTGACTACACTTTAATGGTCCTTCATTATTGCCGCTCAATAGACTTGGTCTAATTATTATATACAAAACTAAACGAAAAATTATATTTCGTCATGATTATTGAAATCGAAATGGTGCAATACACTGTAAAAACGAAGATCTGATAGAAATAACGTATATGCATGGACCAATCTAACTTCTGCATAAAATTACTACACTACTATAATTGAGGTTAGTTCGTAACGAAATCTAAGCAATTCCTAAACATATATCCAATTTTAATGTTAAAAACTATTCATCATTAATTATAGTTATATTACCTTTTTATCATAAATCATTTCATGACTAAATGGTATGAACTCGTTAGCTAAAAAGTAGTTCATTTTCATCCATATGCTATTCATTACACCAAGAGATCTAAACCGAGCTTCATCCATTTCTTTATTTGATTGATAATCTACAAACATAAATTCATGTTAATTTTTTGTACGCGCTTATTAACTTTCCCATAGTCGCATGTTAATATCTTTTCTTGTCATTTTTGTCCGTGCCTTTATGATATTGACGTATTTTTTGTATAATACACTCACTCACTTCCCACATGACACTGTACTCTATCAGATATATTACAATTTTCTCCACTACTTGTTGTTAATGCTAACTATATACCTCTTCAGTGTCATTTTCGAAAACTGGGGAGGGCGGGGCTTTGTAATGGCCAGTCCTAATGTTGAGCCCAGAGAGGTTAAGCTAGTTTCTGAACAGATCATTGATTTATTCTTATTAAACCATACTTTGAACTTGTCACTTATTGACTTATTAAACTTCATTGTTTTTATGTAGACGTGTGTGTGCACTTCCTAACTGACTCATCAGATATCTGTAGTTTATTTATGTCTGACTATGAGTATCGATTACCACCTGATTATATCGAGTCAGCTCACTCATCTCCATTGTGTGTCATTTTGTTTTGCTTCACTTTCCGATCAACGGTAGAATGTGAAATATACATATCCAAACTTCCTTCTCATATTTGACTGATTTAGTTCCGTTATTCATTAACGTAAGTTTAGTCGATCAATATACATGAGGGTAGCAAAGATGTATATTTCAACAGCAATCATTTGTCCAATCTAAGTGAAGTCGTGTATAGGGCCACTTAGAGGATACCTGATAGCGAGTAATTATAGAGTCGAGAGAATCTAAGAGATTTTGACCCATCCGACTTTTATGTAATCCATGAATATAATTGTTTTGTTTTGTGACATCCACTTGTGATATACTTATTACAGCAATTCATTTAGTTTTGTTTGATTCAACACAAATATCTAAAATATTTTGGATTGTTTATTTACCGTCAAATACTAAAAATTATTAAATAAACACTTACATATATTAAATGTACTACTCTATTGAGTCACCTGACAATCGACATGATCTTTACGGGTCTAACATTTCGTAGGATTAACTGAATATTCAAAAGTTGTCATTTCTGAGAATAACCTCACCATGTTGAGATATTTTTCATCAAGGTAACGTAGTTTTAACCCTCATTATGTATAACAACAAATAACCATTGATTTGTCATTTTCTTAAATTTTGCTTCTTTTCTGAGCATATTTATTTTAACACATGGATATTGGTAAAGGGGACACCAAATACATATGCGCCACACAGATCTCATTTGATATGTGTGAGGGCTGTGATACTGCTCGGGTGCCCAAAGCAAAACAGGTGGTACAATTAGGGGGCCACACCTGGAGCCTTCAACCTGAAGGTCGGATCCACAAGACATTGCAGCATCATAAGGAGATGCAGTCCCATGGTAGCCGGTGACCAACAATTGATTCACAAGCCATTAGTTGCCTAAGGATACTGGAGCCCATGTGCACTATTAGTTTGGAATCAGGGTTTTCCGAATCCTCTAAATGGACTCTTCGTGTCCACCAACCCGGTTAAAGCCCTGGACATTCGGTTTTGGTCTTCTCAATTTCGTAAACAACACCCTTGGTGCGAGAAGGCAGTGCGTAGGACTTCTCTAGCAGAGGCTATATATGCGTAGCCATGTGAGAGTATTTGTAAAGGGTAGGCTGACTCTCCCCACTCTCGGTCGTACCATGGCATTTGAGGGCCTGCGCATATTTAAAGATCATCTGCCAGTATGTAGATGTAAATTTCAAGTTTAGCGAAAAGTGTAATAATTTTAGCTGTACGTTCATAATGATACATTTACTCGGTGGATCGAAACTTGTTTTATCCAGATTTACTGTTGATAAAATCGAAGAGTAAAAGAAACAATGTTAGAACTAAATCAATAGTGCCTAATTGAATACATGTTTAATAATCAATGAAAGTACTTTAAATACTTATATAATATCGACTTATACGTCCTGTAACATGTGATATTAGTTCTCGTAAAATATTTCTGTACTAATTTTACCGTTATGATACCAATATAGTACCAAATAGTATTGATCACTTACTAATTAAGACCTATTTTCGGACAAGGTAATTTAAAACGTTAAACAAGTATATCTACAAAACATGACTAGAATCATTTACTTTTATCCACTACTTAGAATGAATAATTAGTAAGATCTTTTTATATCGAATGATCAATTATTGTTGAGAATGTTCTGCTGAGAAGTTAATACATGACATTAAAACAATAATGTGTGGAAATATTGATCAAAAATGCTAATTGTTACTATGCACAACAATATAAATCCTTTAATTTGTTTTTAAAGTGGAACACTGGAATTATCCCATATAGAAATTTAAACATAATTCCCTTGACAAACTACTTACTTCATGAATAAACTCTAGATAAATAGATAACACTTGCATTATTTGCCCGACAACAGTTTATTTATTAAAACAATCTAAGTCATACCTAATATTTAAATTCACTTGGTATTGTTTGGTCGAATTTTCCCATTGGTGTTTAGGACTACAATTGATCCGTCTCTGTGCGTATTACCTTGATTCACAAGCACTATATGCAAAGATGGATAGTGGCTAGCATGGGAATCCAGGACGTGCGTTTCGTCCTAGTTGGGAATCGTCAGCCAGATGTACCTGTACTAAATAGGACGAAACGCGGGTCCTAGATCCCGCTGCTAGCCAATATCCAACTTTATCTAATAGTTATTGTTTTAAACCTTTCATATCTATACTACATTCTTAACTAAACAAGAAATAAATTTTTGAGAACTTTATTGTTTGGCTTAATGTGTCCTGGAAAGAGAAGTATAGTAGATTACCAAGTTTTTTTACAGTACTCCTTGTTAAGTGTAAATTGGATTTCAGTTTGCCCCTAAATGCCCTATTACGGCCGAGAGTGGGGAGTCCTCTTTACCTCTCGAAATGCTCTCACATGGCCACGTGTATATAGCCTCTGCTAGAGAAGTCCTACTCACTGCCTTCTCGCACCAAGGGTGTTGCTTAAGAAAATGAGAAGACCAAAACTGAATGTCCGGCGCTTTAACCGGGTTGGTGGACACGGAGAGTCCACCTAGAGGAGTTGGAAAACCCTTATTTCAAACTAATAGTGCACATAGGCTCCAGTATCCTGAAGGAACAAATGGCTTGTGAACCATTCGTTGATCACTGGTTACTATGAAACTGCGTCTCCTTACATCGCTCCACTGCCTTATGGATTAGTCCTTTAGGTCAAAGGCCCCAGGTGTGGCCCCCTGATTGAACTACCTGCTTCAGTTTGGGCACCCGGGCAGTATCACAGCCCTCACACATATCAAATGAGATTTGTGTGGCGCATAAGTATTTGGTGCCTCCTTGTACCAATGTTTATGTGTTTAAATAATAACTCTAGAATCTTAAGTAAAAATTATAGATATAATAACGTATTTTTATTGTGATTCCTACTTCCATCCTTGTATCAATGTTTGTGTTTACATAAATTTTCACAGGCGCTTCGAAGCACGCTCACTCGTATGTATGCTTGAATATGGTGCTTACAATAAACGAAATCATAATGAATAATTAAAATGTTGAAAGACAAGATACCACACAAATTATTAATTATCAATTTAGGGGATTTGTAGTGATTGTAGTATTTTCAAAGTTGAATTTATGAGCCTACCTAAGCTAGACCACCACTGAAAACCTGGGTGACCGTTTCGTCCTATCATAGGACTCCTCTGCAGTGGGCATCTACGATCCCGCATGTGGGATTCGGTCTCGCGCGCGAAAGCCTAACCTTTAAACCATTGAACCGGGACCCAACAGTGTCAATGTCAAACTCCGATCGATCGGTGATCTTGCGCAATTATGTCGGATATTTATAATAATTACAACTGACCAACTTATTGTAATATAAATAGATAACTATTAATTTCAATGGTTGAGATCATGAGTCAATTGAAGCTAGACCACCATAGAAAACCTGGAAGCACTGGATGGCCGTTTCGTCCTATTATGGGACGTCCAGTGTTTCCAGGTTTACCATGGTGGTCTAGCTTTAATTGACTCATGATCTAAACCATTAAAATTACTATAATATCCACAATAAACCCTTCTGATACAAATAACTACTATTAGTTGCAAAAGCATACAGTACTACTACTATTCATCATTAGAAACTTTCTATAATCACTCAATAAAAAAAGAAAGATTAAGAACTATCAATAGACTATATATTTTGATGAATGATGAGTAAATTAACAATATGAAGAGAAATGTAATTATAACAACTTTTTTCCTCTTTTCTTTGTTTAACTAAAATAAAAATAGGGAACAAATACTGAATTCTACAATATATAGGCAATGATTGGTAACTAAAAAACACAACCCCAGTTCAGTTAAAAAAGGGGGTGAGGTTAGTCTTTAAAATAATTTTTTTTTAAAAAAAGAGAAAGAAAACAACATTAGAGAGAGGGGGGAGCTAACAAGTTATAGGTATAAGTACAAAATGAAATGAACTTGTTCTTAATGCATAAATCCATACAAAAAACTTCTTATTTCAAACGACGTAAGTAAAACCAAACAGCAACAGCTATCACAACAACACTAGTACTAGTCAAAATGAATGGAATAAATAAACTAGAATCATAATTAGAATGATCAAATAATGGATTATTAGTATTATGATCATTTAACGATGTATTTTGTTGGTCATTTTCATCAATATGAGAAGTCATATTTGATGGTGTTGAATGATTCTTTGTGTTTATATTTTTACCGTCATATGTTCTATGAGATTGTAGAAATTGAAGAATTCGCTAAAAGGAATAATAAGTTATAATTAATAAGTGTAAATATAATAATATTTGTGAATTTAGATTAAAAATCACTTTATATCTTTCTTTCTACCAACTAATTCTTTCTTCCTGTACCATATCCTCATATGCAATCTTTCTTTTATATATTACTATCATTGAATCAACTACTTCTATGAATGCGGTGCTCATCTTGTTGTGCTAATGAGGTATGGCAACTTAGACTGATGCATATATGTGCCTGTAGCTGTTGTTGTAGCTGATTGACTGAAATTAAATTGAGTTCTACATCTATAAAGAGTTTGAATATGAATATCAAATGAATTAGATCATTGTAGTGGTTCAATTAATCCTGATAGATTACAAGAGTTTAATGGAATTATTACACAGTAATAGATTTTCTTAGAATTGGTTAACTAATGAACCATACTAGTTCCCATCGAACAGAAAACCTGCGACACTTAAATAACAACCTAATAAAACGTTAAAAGATTTTGAATATTCAAGAGTTACTTGGTACTGATAGGACCAGTGAGTGAAGAATGATAGCGTTGGAAACGAATGCTCAAACAAAACGACTTGAAAATTAGACTCAATCACTGAAACCATATTAAATAAATCGTGCAGTAAATTCAGTAAGTCACTAGCTAAATATACTATCTCTTTCATTCCTAATCTGTGTGGTAGTGTCTGGTTGCATTCGTTAGAACGGTAGATACATATAAGTTGTGATTTACTTTCATATCTTATTTGAATTATTGACTTTTTTATTGTCACACTTGTTAAAGGTGAGATTTACTGAATCGATATACCACTACTACCTATGATTCTATACAGAGTCCAACAAACACATAACTCAAAATGAGTAGGCAACAGTATGGGGTAAGTAATAGTGAGGTTAGACGCAGAGTATTAGGGAATGATGGTAAATCAGTTGATGAGGTTGTGAATCTTCATCGACTGAGATGGTTGGAAGAAAGTTAGGGGTGGCCAAACCAAAACGTGGCATTGGTCCTTGAAGTCATTCACTTCTGATCTAAGTCGTGCCGGTAGATACAAACTACTTGGTTGCGGTCCGCACGACTATCGTAACCAATCGTTGGAGACTCTGGGTGACATGACACATAATCGATTACAATGATGTAGGTATATACACTCTTTGTCTTCCCTTATGGTGTGAGATTAAATTCGCCTTATACGTTTCTTTCGATGAACTCATTCTTACTCCCTGTACCATATCCTCATATGCAATCTTTCTTTTATATATTACTATCATTGAATCAACTACTTTTATGAATCCGGTGTTCATCTTGCTGTGCTAATGAGGTATGGCAACTTAGACTGATGCATATATGTGTCTGTAGCTGTTGTTGTAGCTGATTGACTGACTGACGCAACAGTATGAAAACATGTTTTTCATAATCGTCCACTAACACTTTGTTGGAATTCATGAAATGTCTTTAAAAAAAAACAACATTTAGTCGTGTGAAGAACTAGTATCATTACTACAATGACGTGTCTATGACACATGACATCATATACCTTTAATGATAAGGTTATGAGAATAACTTTACTTAATCTCCTTTTAGCTTACTAGATGGAATAAATTAAGGTGTATAAAAACTAAATTTCAAACATAATAAGCTGAGGTTTTTAACAGAATTCGAAGTAAGATCAATCAATGTTACATTTAATGATCAACTAAGTAAAGTTTAACGACATCCCTCTCAAATTTTTAATTTTACTTGACACATCATAAACCGACCACGATCTCTATAATCTCCATAACCCTACACTGATAATTATTATGTGCTCACTGGTAACTAGCTTCGAGAGGTAATTCTCGGAGTTTTAGTGAGAAGCCGTGACCAGTACAGTTCAACCGTATCGTGTGACAGATAATCACCGCAGAGAATTGATAAGGGTTTGTTATAATCTCTTTCTTACGGTTATGACCCAGCTATTCCTACTGCTTAGTATTCTCGGACACCGATTCAATCGACAAGTCCCCAAATCAGAACACGGTTGAACAGGGAAGAGATTATATTCCAAATAACAAGGTTAGATGGAAGTAAGAAGCAAGTCAGAAGCACAATAGAGAAAACGTCAGTATATTTATAGTTTTTACACGAGAAGATTCTAGAGTATTCTCCAAGTATCGACTAGTGCTGATTGGATAAGAATTAGCCAATAACAACGGTACAATTCAACTTAAACAAAGAAAATACAACGTGTGATATCCAATCAGTCTATCAAATATACACAACGTAGAACCTGGGACATATCTGTATCGGTTAAAGTAGTCACATACAGCGACATGAAATTGTCAAGGGGAATCTCAAAGTACTACAGACAGTAACAACATTGGCGGTAATAGAGGAGATTGAGCACAGAAGTTATGATTTGAAAGGCAAATATGGATAAGTGGAAAAGATTTTATGAGATTATTTAGAAACTCAGGATCTAGGGGAAAACGAAGAGTGAATGAACTTACGTCACTGTGAATGGTTCCGAACCACATGAATTAACATCTACAACTGTTGGCTAAGATGACTCCAACCCCAACCAAGTAGTCTGCACCTACCAACATGACTCAGGTCAGTCAATGACTACACATGTTGGTGTCATGTCATAGTCAGACCTCCCCTAGCTTTTTCCCAACCTAGTCCTATACCAGCCATCATCACACGCCAAGGTAGGCATATGTAACACATATTCCAACCATCCGAGTCAATAAACACTTACTACCTTACCAACCAATCTGTCACCTTTACCTAGTACTCTCCAACTAGCCTCACTATTGCTTACTCGGTAATCCCAAAGTAAACGACCTATATTGATCCGAATAATTACGACTAAAGCATTAAAAAACAATAACCTTGATGCTAAACTAACATTTGTGTTAGCTGCATACTTCAAAAAAGATTTTACCGCTGGAGGCCGAAATAAGTCGGTGAGGTGCGACAATTTTATGCTCAGCTTCTTCTAGCCCCTCCTTTCGTTGTGAGAAAACAGTAATACTGTATGTGCTGGTTGCCTGATGGAAACATCTTACTGATGTCATACTTCTGTACGGTCAGCTAGGAGTACATCCCCCTCAGAACTCTAGGAATGGGATATCACATTGAAAGTTGGAAGCTGAAATTTTATAAGAAACTTATCGACAAAAAGAAATGTAACAAACTATTGAAGGTAAATAAAAAAGTGACTTCCTAAAATTATCAAAAACATTATACTTACCCATCCTCCTTGTTGAGCTATCCACACGAAAATATTGATTTGTCGACAAAAACTGACTAGACATCGACATACTTGATAAAATGCGTTGGTAACACCTTTTTTAACTCGTTGTACTACTAACCGATAACCAAAATAGAACAAAGTGATTACTTGACCCCAGTTAGTTGGACCACGAGCAAATAGCCTAATATTGTAATATTATGTGGGAGATAGATAATAAGAGGTTAGCTACTCAATAACAATTAAATGCTATTCGAAAATAAAATCATTATAATATAAACTATTTTATTGTTCCATTAAGCTACTCGTTGTTGTAGTGACTTTTAAAAAGTTAGTGGATCGATAAAAAAGACATTACACCTATGTGCGTTACAGAGTACTGTCCAGGTATATTATAATTACTAATAAGATGAATCAGATGGAGATTTTCAAACTCCATACAGTAAAGTGGTTGGAACGCATACAGCCCATTACTTAACCACCAACGTTCCCCAAATTTTATGCATAATGAAAAAAAATAGGATTAAGGTGAAAACAAACGAAGAATCAGCATAGTGTGATATACTGCCAACCCATGAATTCTCCCACTGTCACATAAACATCACGGATAAGTTCTGCAGGGTTACTGTAATCAATAGATGTAATAGTTCAATACCACGCCTCAAAGGGTTCAGGTACGGTCACATTACATTCACATCTGGATGTACAATAAATCTATTACATACATTTTGCATTGTTATTAGTTATAAGAAAACAATTCACCATATAGCTTAATATGTTATAAGTACTATTTTGTGAACAGTATTTATTGTTGAAAGAGTTCATAAATATTCATTATTATTTTGGTAGCAAGAAATAGTCTGTTTGTGCTTTGGAATGTCACGTTAGAAAATTTTGACTTCACTGACTTATATTGTCTTTTTCAATAGTCCATCAGGTGTTTATATCATTTAGCTAAGAAAAGGATCGTTCTACTTCTAAAAAAAGAAAAGATTGTTGAGTCGCATCGAGACCCGCGTGATTGGTTCGTTTATTATGGAAGTAGTTTTAGTCTCGTCTAGATATTGATTAACTCGCCTACATTATTTATTTATTTATTTATTTGAACACATAGATATTGGTACAAGGGGACGCCAGATACATATGCGCCACACAAATCTCATTAGATTTGTGTGAGGGCTGTGGTACCGCCTGGGTGCCCAAACCGAAGCAGGTGGTTCAATTAGGGGGCCACACATGGAGCCTTCAACCTGAAGGTCGGATCCACAAGGCAGTGGAGCAACGTAAAGAGACGCAGTTTAAT
The DNA here is from genome assembly GCA_944470405.2 of Schistosoma mattheei. Lineage (NCBI taxonomy): Eukaryota > Metazoa > Platyhelminthes > Trematoda > Strigeidida > Schistosomatidae > Schistosoma > Schistosoma mattheei. The sequence continues at coordinate 21,370,136 of OX103948.1, read as the reverse complement.
ATTAGCCAGTGACCAACGATTGGTCCAAAAGCCATTTGTTCCCTCAAGATACTGGAGCCCAAGTACACCATTAATTTGGAACCAGGCTTTTCCAAATCCTCTAGGTGGACTCTCCGTGTCCACTAACCCAGTTAAAACATCGGATATTCGCTTTTCGTCGTCTCAATTTTGTAAACAACACCCCCACCGCGAAGAGGCAGTGAGCAGGACTTCTCTGGCTGAGGCTATATACGCGTAAAGAGTCGGAGGACCTACATTAACTTGCCATTCAGGTTGAACTGGAGATCGTGTGAAACCGAAGTGCGGCTGAAGGCCAGTTGAACTGATCCCTAAAGTGTTCTGCCCATCGATCCAATCTATTGGATTGAGAATGAATAATATGTCCATCTTTTTCGGAGATAGTTTCGCTAAGATTCGGGTTCCTAATACCGGTTTCCTTAACAAGTCTGAACAGTTGTCTGCTATTACCTACTGTCGCTGCCTTTTTCATCTCTTTTGCTTTCGCTACCCACTACTGTTCACGATCATTGTGTAGGCTTCTTGACAGCTTGTGCTTAAGCTGACTCCGCTCTTCGTCATGTTCAGATCCAGATGAGATGAGTTTTCGAGCATCTACCAGTGTGGTAGATATTGCTGAGATCCAATGTTTCTCCCTAACTTTGTGGTTTACCGTACTAGCAGATATCACTGCTGTTTCCACAGCTTTTCGGATGTCATTCCATGCTGCTTCGGGGTGGGTACCACATATATGGCTGCCTAACTGTTTTTCTAGTTGTTCCTGAAATATACTCTTAGCTTGACTATCATTAAGTAGGGTCCTAAGAGGTTTACTTGCAGCGTCTTTCCTGTGTCCAATGAGACTCAGGAATATACGCGCTCGCGCTTGAGCATGATCCGAATCTAAGCATGTGCTCCAGAATAAGCGACAGTCTTCTATCGAGCCCCTCCATCGGTGGCTGATAGCGATGTGATCTATTTGGGTCCAACGTTGGGACGAATTAGGGGGTCGCCATGTTAAAAGATGTTTTTCCTTATGCTTAAAGTTAGTATTTGCAAGGAACAGGCGGTTATCTGAGCATAGCTGCAACAGACGGTCGCCATTATCTGTTCTTTGAGCCACAACACTATAAGATCCACCCAGGTGTCTTTCCCTCTCTCTTAGTTTACCTACTTGAGCATCAAAGTCACCGGCCACTATTACTACATCAGAGCGCCTAGCATTTCGGAGAAGGTCGGAAAGCTTTCTGTAAAACTCATCTTTTACATAATCTGAGCTGCAGTCAGTGAGAGAATAGGCAGAGACGACGAAGAGGCAACGACGAGTGTCCCTATTTTCCGAGTCCTTACTGTTTTGTTTAGTCGGACAGCGCACAAACGACTGTCTACTGGGATCCAATCTAAGAGAGATAGTTTTGCCCTAGGACTCAATGCTATACCTACGCCGGCGAGGCCACGGGAAGCAGAATCAGGGCTTCCAGATACACGAAGTGTGAATCGAGTCGGTTCTTTATTTTGGCATGGTGAGGTCAAATGAATGACGCTACTCGGATCCTGTATGCGCGTTTCGGAGACGCAGCACACATCGATGGCGCGGGATTCTAAAGTCCTAGCTAAGGAAGCTTGTTGTCCTATTTGGCACAGTGTTCGTACGTTAAAAGCTCCTACGTGTAGTTTAGAGCGTGGTTTCAGGAGACCAGGAATAGCGTTCCGCGTACTCGAATCGTTTGCCCTAGCGGTGCGAGATGATAAAGAGACGTGAGGAGGGTTAGTCTTGAAGATAATAGAGTTATTAAGCGGTGTAGGAAGGATTTGAATGTGACCAACTTGGTCTCGTGTGTTGTTACGGGTATGAAGGCTGATGTAACTTCCCGGCTGCCCACACCGTGGAAGGGTATTTCTTGAGGAACCTGAAAAGGAAATTGGATTAGTGTTGGTCTTGACGACCTGGGAGCGTGACCACGGAGCCCAAGGGACAACTGCTTGAGGCCGGTTGCGCACAGCCTTTTCGTGGAAGGTTTTTAACGTGTTAGCTCCGTTCTTCAAAGAGCCTTACCGCTGGAGACGGAAATCCGTGAGGTAAGGTGAGGTGTGACATTTTTAGGGTCGACCTTTTCTAACCCCTTCCTTCCTTGTGAAAAGGCAGCATCGCTGCAGATTCTGGTTGTCCGATGGAAACACCTTACTGCCGTCACACCCTCTACAGTCAGCAGTACGACTTCGCCCTCAGACCTTGAGTTGCTGCTTTTATTCTGACCGTTCTCCAATCGACCTGCCTGACATGGTAGAACCTAGAGGAACATGTGTTCCAACCAATATAGCTCGGTTGGATCATCACGATAGGCAAGCCTGACCACCGCGTCAAGGTAGCAGCTACGGTCGGGCCTTGCAGATTAGACCTTTAGGTCAAAGGCTCCGGTCTGGGCACCCAAACTGTATCACAGCCTTCACATAAATCAATGATAACTGCTACTGGCCTGACTGTTATTGTTTGGCGCATATGTATTTGGTGACCCCTTGTACCAATGCTTGTTTTTAAATAAATAAAATCGGAGAAAAGCCGGTTCAGAGCTCCCAGGCTTTCAATTTTGCTCTAACAGTGATCGGTTCACAATCTTAATAATGATAATAATAGCCAAAAATAATGCTTACAGCAATTGAAAATTATCAACAAATGATCATTAACTTACACACGGGCGACATTATAAAACATTTCTAATGGACATTCCTCCACTGGTAGTAATTTAATCATTCTGTCTAATCTCGGTCCATAGATACGATTGATTTCATCACCGATTTCGGCTAAATTACGGGCAACTATTGCTTCGACACTAAGCAAAAATAAAAATTTAATACATACTTTAAATGGTCAATAACTAAAGATACGTAACAAATACATGAAAATGTTTCGTATAACATAAAGTGTTGATAGACCTTATTATGATATAACAATACAGATTCGGAAGTCAAATATTGGATAGCGGCTTACAATCACTGAGCTACAAGTTCGACCACCCACAGCATTAAATTCGGTTTTAGCAGCCAAACAGTGGTAGAATTAGATTTCGCAAAAACAGTATGGTTTGAAGCTGAGTATATAAACCTATACTTGGTAAATAATTTATATCAAGATTTTGATCTACAGAAGATACATAATGGTTAGTGTGTTAGAACATGATTCATACTTGTTTTCACAGGATTAGCTGTGTTGACTTTGTATTTACTTGATAAACCAAAGTGAGAACACGTAATTTACTGACTGTTCGAATTATATCGATCAATTTGCAATATAGCCACTAATCTAAACGACTCGAGATTGTGTGCAAATAGCTCAGTGGTAACCTTTGTGACACTGAATGAAGTAAATTCATGTTATGTCCCGATAAGCATAATGAATGGTAACTTTTAGGATCCATTTATGGACCAATACTATGCGTACATTTTTATCGTATAATTGTTAACTAACTAAACTATGCACATTCATATTCCTCTAATTATAAGCTTTATTTTGATCTATCAACTATTATTATACGATTTACCATTCTTGAGTTATGCCTAGTCTTTCAATTACAATCTCCCACATTCACAGCCGCTTTTGGCTTAATCTTGTACAAATGTTATTTTCTATTTTATTGGTACGATGTGGTCTGTCTGGTTGGTATATAAACCTAATATGTTTGAAATAAATGATTCATATTGCAGAGGCTGACATTGGTGTTCTGGACTTAACTGGCTAGGCTAGACAGGAAGCAGGACCAATCACGACTCTAGGCTGCTCGTACGGGTTTTACGCGTCATTGGTCCGATCGATAATTCACTGCTCTCTAATTGGTGGTATCTTTACGTTATACATTAACAGGGCACACAGACCACAAGTTATAACAGTTCAAATCTCATGAAGAGCAGTAGTCCCCTAAAAATTGCAAATCCTCGTTGACGAGTGTCAAGTATCATGGAATTTAGATCCATAGGATCCTAATTATTTTCCCTAATCTCCTTACATTAAATCTGCACAGAGAGTGGATGTATAACATCATCACTGGTCAACCATAAACCAGCGAATAACTTGCAAGGTTAAACGATAATGAAAATTTAGAACCTATTTAAGTGAATAAACAGTGTGTTAGATTGTTAATGTGGATGAAAATCTCCTTCAGTTCCGGAAATCGATTATCATTCGACATACATATTCCAAACTGTTGCTGATTAACATAAAGTTTGCTGTAAAAGTAAATGTTAGTCTAACTCTGTCAGAAGCCGCCTAAGATTACGACCGGTGGTTAGAAATCCCACCTCATAAAAGACAACTCTATAGGTTTGCAACAACATGGTCACCAGATGCACTCACAAACATGTACAAAACTACATAAATTTCATCAGATCACAATTACAAGGAATCGGACCGATCATATCACCATCAATAAAAAGTTTGACAAGTTCATCGTAGATGTAAGAAGAAAGAGAGAAGGTGATGTAGCTTCGGATCACCACCTGGTGGGGGATAAGCTACAAATGAAGTTAAACAAACATTGGACAAATGGACAAGCAACACTATAAAAGTTTAATATAGCCTTCCTTCGAGATGTTAACAAACCCATTCAAAGATTATTCTCAGCAACAAGTTCTGAGCTTTACAAGATTCACTACACGAAGAGGGAGTTGATACGTAGAATAACTAGAAAGAGACTAAAGAACCAATAAATTCAACACCCCAGGAGGTGATGGACCACAAAAAGTATCAGCATAAAAAGCGGATTTCTATAGACACATTGGGAAAAATTCAAGAAAAAAACACCAGAAGACTAGTTAACAACAGCCAAATAAGAGCGGAGGAAACAAAAGAACAGGCTGAATAGATAGAATCAAACAAACGAGTGAAGAAGAGCATCAGAGCTGATACGAGTAAATATATGGATGACCTGACGACTACGGCAAAAAAGATACAATAGAAGAAAGTTTTGTTGGAGTTTTGTTCTCTGAGCTGGATGGTTTGGTCGTGGAGCTTTCATCGTTCCTCTGAACATCATGATGATGTCAAGACAAGCCTATCGCTGAGATTCAAGAACAACGGAACAGGTGGGTAGACCGCTTGGAAGAGTTCTAGAGTAGACTGGCCCCACTGAATCTATCGGAAATCGAAGCAGCAGACACTGACCTCCCTACAGATGATAACTCATGAACAACAGAATAAATCGGAAAGACCATCAGAAAAATCAGGAATAGCAAAGCAGCAGGACAAGACAGGATATCAGCTGAATTACTGAAGTCAGATATATAGGTAACTGCAAAGTTATTTCATGTTCTCTTCAAAAAGATTTCGGGGTAAAAGTACCAACAGACTACAAAGAGTAATGCCTTATTAAGATACTGAAGAAGAATCTTAGTAAGGGTGAAAACTACAGAGGGATCCCAATACTGTCAGTACTGGTCAAGGCCTTCAACAGAGTGTTCCTCAACCGAGTGGAAGATTCAGTAGACTCCCAGCTTCCAAATCAACAAGGACTGGTTATGAAGTAATCAAAGCGTGACACGGATGGTCGTGGAGCCATCAACTAAATAGAACTCATCGCTATACAACAACTTTCTTGATTATGGGAAAGTATTCGACAGTATGAATAAGAAAACCTTCAACAACATCATACGTGTTATGACCTTGCGTCTCCCAATTATTTTGTTTTTGCCAAAATCCCCGTCGCCAATTGTTATGACCTTGGGTGTCTGGTTTTTCTATCACACGATTTATCTACCAATCCGGATACGACTTATACGAATCTTTACACTAGGCCAACCAATGACGTTCAACCGGTGTGGGCAGTTTAGTGTCCTTATTGGTCCTATGTCCTACGAGCCCTTCCACTTGAGTCCAGAACAAGATACCAGCTTCCGAATCAGAGCAGATCGTTTATTTCAGGCATACTTGGTTTATATATCAATCACACAGACCGCAACGTACCATAAAATAGGAAATAATATTTGTACACAAATAAGCCCAAAAAGTGGCTGTGAGTGTGGGAGGCAGTAGTTAATAAACTGAACATAACTTAAGAACCGTAAATCGTACAATAATAAATTATAGGCCAAAATAAAGCTTGTCATAAGAGGGATATAAATATACATAGTGTAATTGTTGAGTAGTTATACAATAAGAATATTTATAGAATATTAGTCCATGAATAGTCCTCGGAAGTTACCTGTAATTTAATCTCCACTCGGATATAACAATACGTAACTTTTACGACGGACTACACTGAAAAATCATGCACAGAGGGCAGCAAACAGATGCGTTCCAAGCGAGGACTGGTGCTAGATAAGGCTTCTCTCTTTTCTCTTCCCAGTAACTATTGATTAGATTATGAAGAGCTTCACACCTCAGGAGAAGCACGGAACAAAGTGGACACCTCGGACGCATATGGAAGATCTGGAGTTCACAGATGACCTACCCCTTTTATTCAATACACAACAATACATCCAGACAAACATTAACACTGTAGTAACGACTTCTGCAGAAATGCCCTTCAGAACTCATAAGGAAAAAAGTGAAATCCTGAAATATAAAATAGTGAGCAGAGACCAAATCACACTTAATGGGGAGACTGTAAAAGAGATGGAAGCCTTTGCATTCAGAAACGAGGATGATCTGATGCAAACGTGAAAATACTTATTGTCACAGCAATAGCAACATTCTTACAACCGGAGAACATGTTAAACGCAAAAGAACTGCCATCTAACACTCAATTCAGAACTTTAAACACAAACGTTTCATAGAGCTGAATCTAACTGCACGCATGTGGTTTGAAAATATGGAATGATAGTTTTAAAGAAATCCAATTTTAACTTAATCGGGTTAAATTTTTGAGAAATAGTGAGTTTGTTGACAACACTAAACAGAATATATTTTTTTCCTCAACAACAGTTACCGGATAGGATACTGTGTCAGATCGGATAGTGGTTATCTGAGATAGAAAACAAATACGGTGGGTATACATGCATCCAGTTTAACTACAGTCCTCTTCTTCATATCTTGTGCATATTTTCTTTTTACTAAGTCTCATCGATTTTTTCTATTTGGTATGTCTGAAGGACAACAATGTACAAAATACGCGTTCAGGATAGAACGGTGATTCAATTTTTTATTTAAGGTAAACGAATGGTTTAAATTACATACATGGATAAATAACCTACCTGTGTGGTTCAGCACGAGGTAAAGATGAAAGTTGGTGGCTTACAGGATCTTCAGACTCAGCTTGTTGACCCATATCTGTTACATGAATTGAAGCTGAAGCAGAAGCAGTAGACTGAGACGAAGATGCTTGAGCTGATGCAGAAACTTCTAATCTATAACGATCTATCATAAAATTGCTAAAAACTAGTTCTGATGAAGCATCTACTTCTTCTGGAGTACTTGGAGTTAGTTTTGAAACAACCTTTGAATTAAATACAAGCAATGAAACAATAATAGTAAGGAATTAGTTTATTATCTCTTTAACCCTAACACTTGCAACGTTAAGATGAAGTTATTTATTAAAAGTTTGATATGCTTAATTTATTCATCAGGGAAAAAACCAAAAGAACTTTATGAAGTAATAATAATAATCAAAATTTAAAGTTTTAGTTCATTTGCATCTTCCCATTAATGTTTAAGACTGCAGTTGATCAGTCTCTTTTGGCGTATGTGCATCGTGTGCGGATTCCCTCGATAATGCCACTAAGTCATAAGCACTTTAAGTATAGATCTCTGATTAAAATCAAACCGGTGGCTATCAGGACTCGGCAGCTAAGTGGACAACGTGATGATGAAGCGAACAGTATTGTGCTCGAGTCTTGGAGTGAAAACCAACTATGGAATACAAGTACACCCGGTTGATGAGTCCTAAATAGAACGAAACGACCGTCCTGGATTCCACTACTAGCCACCATACATATCTGCTTATAGATCTTTAAAATTCGTGTACAATAAACTTTTTTAAAAATTCAACTAACCAATGGATTTCAAATTGAAAAACTAATTAAATGGATATAAAGAAGCATGTGAAGTTGTCGATTAATACTTTTCACTGAACATAGATTCATGAGTATTTATATTTTTGCAATAGTGATTTGGTAGTTAAAGTACCAATCTATCAATTGAAAGTTTAAAATACATTGCACATACATCGATTTGGGTAACCGGAATGATTGCTAACCTTCACTGAGAAACGGAATTTTGCTCTGATTTATTGATATTAATTTTAAAATTAAATCTTATGTACCCGGCTCTAAGCCATATTTCGTGATATTAGCCAGCTACCGAAACCGAGGATGAAGCCGGGTCCATAAAACATAATCTAATGGTTGAGAGTTGCACCTGAAAGCCTTGGATTTAATAAAATTCGAAACAAATGAAATATTTAGTTAATGACATTTAATTACCAAGCTTAATTTAAATAAAAAGGATTATGCTGTATAATCTTTTGGTTGCAGTTTTGAATGTTTGTCATCATTAGAACTGAGAGCTACGGTCTCAGGAAAGATTTGATTTGATTTTGAAAAGAACTATACAGCTACCTATGACTTATAAATCCTCAAGAATTATTATTCAGCAGATATTAACCTGATTTTAAAAACGAACCTAGACGCCAATAGAAATTTGCAATAAATTTTAAGCTAGTGATTGTTTAGGGTGAAAATATATCTTACTAAAATTTTAATGAGAAGATAATAACTTGCTTTTAGATAGACATAAAACAAAAAGCCACCGTATTATGAATCCTTAATAATTATTGACTCACTCGTAAGTCAATATTGATAGTTACCGGCTTTGGGGATTTTAATGACTCTGAAGTATGACCACGTTGTCGGACAATATTACCAGGGTTCGTAGATGAAGAAGCACAGGGATTGGCTTCATGTTCTACATCTGTATTAAGTACTTCAATAACATTATCATTATCTTCGTCTAAATCCTCTTCAATATTACGTATTATATCTGGTGGTGCCCCACCGGTTACAGCCACAATTTGTGCTGGTGAACAACGATCCAAATAAGTCGGCATTGACTGTTCAACAAACTTATTTACTGTCTTCTTATATTGATCGCTAATATTTAGAACTGTTTTGGTAACCTCATCATCCAATTCAGAATTCATTTGTGCTATGTTACTTAAATTCGACTTTATAAAAGAATTATCAGTTAATAGTTTGGATTCTTGATCTGAATCAATTGAATGATTAGATGGTGAAGATAAAACTGGCTTTAATGCTGACATATATTTTTCATTTTGATCAATAGATGAAGTATTTTTTGCAATTTCTTCATGATTCTGTAGAACAATACCAGTAATATCATTGTTTTCATCAACACTAATTGTATTGTTAGCATAAGATTGATTGTTATTATTATTAGTAGTATTATCGTCATCATTTAGAATTTCTTTAGATAAACTCTTTGATCCCATAGATAAAACCGATGAATCATTATGATTATCCAATGAAGTGAGTACTGTTGGTGTTGATAGAATACTACCAGAATTATTATACTTACTATCATTATCTGATAGATTATTATTATTATTATCAGATATATCCTTATAATCCGATATTCCATTATTCGATGAAAATTCATCAAGAGAGTTGTTGTAAAAGACACTGTTGGAATTATTCAACTGTTTCAAATCATGTTCATCATTTAATTTAGAAAGGTTTTCTTCACTAGAATACAGAATTTTATCTATTGAAGAAGCGGTTGTTGACCCAATACCATTTTCTTTAGTTAATGAATTATTTTCACTATCATTATTGTTACCCTGGTTTGATCGGATTATGATCACTTTTTGATTTGGTTGAGGTGTAACAATAGAATTTTGTGAGGATTTGAAAATATTAGCTGATTTCTCTGGAGCATAAACTAAAGTTACTCCTGTTTTCTTTTTGTGTTTTACTTCTTCTTCTTCGTCTTTATCACCATTATCATAGCCATTGTCTTCTACTTCGTCAGATTTTGGGGATGAATTTGCGAAAGAGTTGAGTGAAAACTTATTCGAAGCAAATGTTTCATCTAATGAAGAATCTGCAGTTGGTGTAGACGAATCACTGGGATCAGAAATTGTCATAAATGATGTCTTTGATGATATCCAACTTGAATCTGCCTTCAATATACAATATAATGTAGAAAGTATTCGATGAAATTGTAGGAAACAACATTACATAGTAAAAATAGGATATATCAATAAAATTAAGTATAAAATTATTAGAAGTCTTAAAACCGATCAATAAAAGGTTATGTTTCAGTCGGGTTGTATTCTTAAAGGTACTGATTTTTCGTTAGGGGACACACCCCGAGCCTTTGACCTAAAGGTCTGACCCACAAGGCAGTGAAGCATCGTGAGGAGATACCGTCCCATGGTAGCCGGTGACCAACAATTGGTTCACAAGCCATTTGTTCCCGCAGGATACTGGAGCCCATGTGCACCATTGGTTTGGGATCCGGTTAAAGCGCCGGACATTCGGTACTGATCAACAAAATAAATCTCTAGTAATAACACTTATTGAACTCAAACCTAATTTATATTTAAAAAACCGAATATCACTTTGAATGCAATTCAAAAACAGACCAATGTCCAAAATGCGTATTATAAAACTAACAGGAAATGTTTTAACATTTAATCACTAATCTCTCGATCTGTGACATCATACTAGTGAATGGATCAGATCAGTTCGAGAGAGTTTAAGCAGACTACAATTCGCAAAAATCATATAATTATATACTGATTAGTTGAAGCAATCAAAATGATAAAGCAAGTATATAATAAGAGTAATTATAACTAAGGTATCAAGAGAAATAAATTCAAACGGACCAATGACAGATGAATATGAAGAACAATAGTTAAATCTTATTCTGCTTAGTATTCTTGATCGATTCACTCACTCGATTGATTCCTAAATCAAAAAGTGACTTAGATAGGATGTAAATATATTCTAAACAAAACAGCAAGTTCAGCAAGGAACGAATTAATCACATTTAAGATAGCGATTTTTAGAGCTACATTAATTCATCCATACATCTGAATACTATACACACATCATAATTGAGGTCCGTTCGTGATAAAAAACCTTAATCCTACTTCTTAATCCGAACTTTTAGTTCTAACTCACAATCCTAGTCCTAATTCTTTACACTAATTTATAGCCCTATTTCGGTCCTAGTAAGTGGTTAAAGTTCCTTAAAGGCACTTTATTATTACTCAAATATTATCCATAAATTAGATTATCGATCAAAATGTCAGTGTATGAATAAGATTTATACAGGAATATTCTAGTCTAAACAACTCATCCGCTAACACTGATTGGTTGAAAATAGAACAATCAGTGCGCTCCACCAATACATTGTCTGAAACATTATTTGATCAATGCTTCGTCAAGCCAACAGCAATCAAATATCGTATTAATCAGTTGTTAATATTAATATTCCTAGAAAATTTATCACTGAATTATAACACATTAATGTCAAAAGATAAATCTAGAAGATTTGACGACTGAAGCTAATTCCCTGAGAGTAAACACTACCAGAATGGATTGACAAACTTAGACAAATCACGCTCAAATTATTGATACACTATTCCAAATTAACGACTACTCAGATTTGGGCAGTGTCTTACAAATTGAAGTGTTTGAATGAAGACTGTTGGGATATTCAGAAAAATATACCAATAATTATCCTGTTAAGTCTAATGGTGTCCCTGGACTTTAAATGGACATTTCCTATTGGTCAATGTTTATTTCACTTGTCAAATATTGTACAAATGTTGTTTTCTATTTTATGGTACGATGTGGTCTGCTTGATTGGTATATTAACAGAGTATGCTTGAAATATAATGATTCATATCTCAGAGGCTGAGACTTGCGTTCTGGACTCAATTGGCTGAGCTAGACAGGGAAGCGGGGCCAATCAGAACTCTGGGCCGTTCTTACGTGTCATACGCGTCTTTGAATCGATCGCTAGTTTGCTAACTTCTAATCAGCAGCATTTCACGTTACAACAAAGACCATTGGGTCAAATGTCTAATGACCCTCAAATTCCCTGGTATGGCCGAGAGTGGAGTGGGACCGCCCTCCCTCTCGAAATACTCTCACACGGCCACGCGTATACAGCCTCTGCCAGGGAAGTCCTACTCACTGCCTTTTCGTGGCGGGGGTGTTGTTTACGAAAATGAGAGGACGAAAAGCGAATGTCCGGCGCTTTAACCGGATTCCAAACCAATGGTGCACATGGGCTCCAGTATCCTGCTGGAACAAATGGCGTATGAACCAATCGTTGGTCACCGGCTACTATGGGACGGTATCTCCTCACGATGCTTCACTGCCTTGTGGATCAGATCTTCGGGTCGAAGGCTCAGGGTGTGGCCACCTAAGATAACCACCTGCTTCGGTCTGGGCATCCGAGCAGTATCACAGCCCGCACGCAAATATGATGAACTGTCGATAATTAAGGAAAATACTTTTCTTGCTTCAACTATTAATCAAACGATTCACATTATTATTATTATTATTACTATTGTTATTATTTACTACGTCATTTATTCACTCTCTTTTATTCCTACTCTGTCTATCCTTATTTTTCGACTTATACAGCAGCTCGCCTATGGTGGAAATTCGGTTCTATCTAAACGTTCTCGAGTAGAGACGTTATCAGATATGGCTCAGAATAGAAGCCAGTGGCGATACTGCTGTAACCTTTTACTTTCTTCATAAAAAGTGGTTGCTTCTTCCTTAACTGAAAGATCTCTTCTGAGTGTATGTTTCTGTTTCCCGCATTATTATTATTACACTACCTTACACTAATCTGTTCGTTATGTTTTTTACGCCCCTTACCTTTTTTTCCTTCTCTGCAAATTCTCATTGTTTTGTGTGGCGCATATATATTTGGTGCCCTATTGTACCAATACTTATGTGTTCAAATAAATAAATAAATAAACCGGTAAACGGGTTATAGTATTAATCACATTTTCACACACTATGGAGACTAGTGATAGTAAAAAGGTTCCTAAACCAATGTGACTGGGAACTGTTATATGACCATTTATACAAATCACAGAACATGAAAAAATATCTAATGATTCGACTCAATATACAGCACAAAGAAAATAATTAGATTTAAAGCGGAGGATGAGAAAAAATATCGAAAACGATAGATTTCTAAACACGTAAAGTTCAAGAGGAACAGATGAATTCAAGAAGAATGAAAAACACGAAATGATAATATTTATGTTAAGATTTAGGGGGCGATAAAAAATGATTACAACCAACTCTAGACCATAAAATCTAATGTCTTTAAACATAGATTACAAATACCCTACCCCAGAATCTACAACAGAAGTCTACACTCACAAACACGACTCACTGTTTGAGTAGAACGCTTATTAGTAAAATAGTACAAAATAACCCCCAACATTGAACAATACATTACTATTACATCTGAAAGATACAATCATAACCCTAAATTTTCTCTACATTTTCTTTAGTTTATTTAAGAATTAAGCTAACAAAACAGTTAATCAGCTCAAACGAAGAAAATACTATGAAGTTGCGTGAAATAGAGTTAATTGCCAAACTAAACAATACTTTTGACTGGAATTTTAAACACACTACATAAATCATATTAAAGAAAAGAACTAATCATTGATTTGATGTGAACTGACATTGAAATCAATTTAGATATCTTTAAGTTAAACATTGTCATTGGTTATATATTTGACTTTTAAGAGACATATTTAGGACAATAATCATACAAGGAATGTACAACACAGGGTATATATTGTATGAAATCTAATCTAGTTGAATAAAATGAATAAATACCGATTATGTTATGTATATATAATCAGTGCTAGTTTATGAAACCTAAATTGAGATATATTAAGCAAACTTAGATGAATTTTGTGACAAGAAATATGTGAGTACATATTGAAAGGTGTATGTATTGACCGACCCCATTTTGTGGTTGTGAGTCAGTAAAATTGTAACCGATGTTAACGATAGAGATTCTTATTCATGAATATGTTCAAAGTACTATTTAGGCTTAGTGAACTAGGGAGGTATTCCAACAATAAATGGAGAGTTTTAAGTACTGAGGTTAGCAGTTATTGGCTCATGTCAAAGATGCTTTCATAAGCTGAAAAAGTGAGGGTATGTTTTGTGTAAACTTCGTTACTTTCCCAACTGATTTGTGAAACATTGGCACCAGAAGCTTCAAAGTTTACCTGTCACTCAGTCAGTCATAAACAATGTAGAACCACCACATGTGTATCAACTACCGTTGCCATATCACCACAATGAGACGAATGCCAAAATTATAGAAGTAGTAACATCATTGGTAGTAACAAAATGTGGCTATGGAGAGTATTACCTGAGAAAAAACAATGATTTCGTGAATGATTAGGTCTTGGATCTAACGTCATTTCGTGCTTTCCATCGGTTGATTACAACTGTTTCTTTGGAACCTTACTTTTCATGTTTAAATTTTCATAGTCTGATATTGTGTCTTACCCTGCATTTGACACCCAGTCAACTCTCCTCTGGATTAGTGAGAAGTATAGCGACTACGACCCGTGTAATGTAGTTGGAGGTACGTTGATGATAAATAGTTTCGCGAGACCAGACTGCTGTAACCAACAAATGCCCCCAAATGGTCTGGTACGACCGAGAGTGGGAAGAGTCAGCTATCCCTCTTGAATCGCTCTCAAGTGGCCACGTGTATACAGCCACTACCAGCGAAGCCCTACTCACTGCCTTTTCGCGACAGCGGTGTTGCTTACGAAATTGAAAAGACCAAAACTGAACGTCCGGTGCTTTAACCAGATTGATGGACACGGAAAGTCTACATAGGGGAGTTGGAAAACCCTGATTCCAAACTAATGGTGCACATTGGCTCCAAAATCTTGAGGGAACAAATGGCGTATGAACCTACAATTGGTCACTGGCTACCATAGGACGGCTTCCATTAACGTCGCTTCACTGCCTTGTGGATTAGACCTCTGGGCCAAAGGCTCGAGGAGTGGCCCCCTAAGAAAACCACCTGCTTCGGTTTGAGCACGCGAGTAGTATTGCATCCTTCACACAAATCGAATGATAAAGTGGGGCGTATATATATTTGGTGCCTCCTTGTACCAATGTTTGCTTAAATATATAAATAATATTGATCGAAAAGTTACGGGGTTGGTCATAAAAAACTATGGAAAATGTTTTTTGGTCGCTAGTGCTTATAAGATATATATATATATATATATATATATATAATATTTTCTCAATATTTTAAACCCATGTCAATTCGTGCCATGGGCAGACCATAGTACTTCACTGATGTCATTTGAGGACGGAAACGAAATCCATCAAACTTAAATATGTAACGTGTGTAATAAGTATGGTCTTATGCACTCGGTTGAGCTACTGTCCATGTGAGGCTAGTGATACAACTGGTTGTCTAAACTGAATTGAAACACCACTTAAACCCATGAGACCCACTGTTCGAAATCTGAGTGCTTAAACCAATAAACCATTACAAAACAGCAAGTTACTTTCAAATAAGTGGATTTCAAGTTATATGCCTTTCGGTCTTCTTTACTACTTAAATTCATCACTATTTTTACTTTAGAATGGTTGTTGGTAAGTTCCTAATTCGATATAAAACTAGACGAAATAATAGCGAAGATTTGATTCAGATTTTTGAAGAACATATTTGACTGATGGGAATAACAGGGCTGACTTTAATTCGATTGAAAGTGTATTAAGTTCAAAAATAAAATATAATATACGTGTTTAAATACACTTCATTAACTACTTTACGCAGCACTTACATACAGTGTGAATACATAACATCCAAGTAACTAATATCAAAACTGAAGCTCGGTTAGGCTGATAGGACTATACTTATGGTAGCGATATAGGTCAGTCAGCAGCAAAAAGAACCTGGTACATATGAGCACCACTTTAAAATGCCACGTTACATCTTCAAAAATAAGACGAATATTAAAGTTACGGAAGTAGTAGTTGGGGTCCGCGTGACTATCCTAACCAATGGTTGGAGACTCTGGGTGACATTGCTCAGAATCGATCACAATGGCGTAGGTGTATACACTCTGTCTTCCCTTAAACAAAGAGATTAAAATCACTTCATATCTTTCGTTCTACGAACTAATTCTTTCTTCCTGTACTATACTTTTATATGCAATCTTTCTTCTATATATTACCCCCATTGAAGTAACTACATCTATGAATCTAGTGTTCATCTTGCTGTGCTAATGAGGCATGGCAACTTGAACCGATGCATATATGTGATTGGTCCTACGTTGTAGCTGACTGACTGACTGAATTAGCAGTATCATCGGTAGTAAAAAAGATCAGCTACATGGGATATTCAGGAAAAGAAGGATGAATTCGAACAACGAAAAGCATAAAATAGTTTTGAGACTAGGGATTTAAGGTCAGTATGGGAACTAATACATAATGAGCTAAATATAATAAATTTCAATGCTGAATATCAAAAAGTAATCCACTCCCCACTTACTTCTAAGGGACCATCAGCAGTTCCATCCGTAGACATCTCGCTAAAATAAGCAAAATACGAAAAAAACTATAATCACTCAGATAAATGAACTGAACTAACACCAATACTAGACGAATAGTCATAGCAAGACGGTATTGTAAAAATTAGGTCGGGTTGATTTGTGACTCATATGTATAGACATACACCATAACTGAAGTAAGGTCTAATTTAGAACCCAAGGTTTAAAGACTGTTAAGAAACTCAAATTTTTCCCTAAGCCAACACAAGCGACCGGAAGAAAGGAAATAAAAGGGGAGCGCGTCAAAATGTCTTTCATTCCGCCTGCTATGAGAAAATAGTGAGAGATTTCCCATTTTATCACCTTGGGTTTGAAAGTTCGCTGAATCGTTTGCTTTTCGCCTAAATATTTGCGAAACTGTCTAGTTTTCACATAAGTACACGCCGAATCGCCTGCCTTAATGTGGTTTGCTTAGTGAGCTCATAGAATGAGTTAAATATAAAAACATTGGCCTAGAGCAAATAACGCAGATTACCAATCTCTCATCTCACATAAGTGACAGATGAGTGAAGTAAAACTTTTCGCTATGCATTAACATCAAATAAAAGTTAACTTTTTCAGTCACTGAATTAGGATATTGAAAGCTGATCATGAACACGCTCACCATGGATCGTGTAATGCATTGACAAAAGCGGGTGTATGATGGCAAAAGTCGACGAAAAAACGATGTTAGAACACATTAGTGTGTCAGTTTACGTCTATTCAGGGGATCATGCAAAGTAACGTGAATGACTAGAGAAGAGAATATAAGGAAAGTGTGAGTCGACAACCCAGAAGGCGCACACTGTGCACTAACGTCTATCAAGGAAACAAAAAAACAATCTGGAATAATACATGCCTCCGATTATGAGTCTTGGAATTGAAACTAGAAGAACATAACTCAACACGCAACACTAAACTTACTTGAGTCCGCGCTTTTTCCAAACCACGCGCTGGTAAACTACTCACTAGAGTTTTCAATTTCAAAACACGTGTTCATTGACTAGTTATTTTCTAGTAAACAATATGATTATTTTCATTCCCGGGTGCTAATAGTCACCTGAAATACGGATACTATTTTTTATACGAAGTCAAGGCTACTAGATGATAAACCAAAAACGGATTCACATTTAGAGTTGGTGGAACCATGAGTGCCGATGGACCGGAAAGAATGATACCTCATCAAGATACTAAAGAGAGGAAATCTGAGCAAGTGTCGGAAGTATAGAGATATCAAACCCCTATAATAACTGGAAAATATTTTCAACAATGTTGCTGAACCGAATGAAAGAGTCAGTAGAAGCCAAACTTTGAGATTAACGGGCTGGATTCCATGGAGACTGGTCGTGAGCAGACCGATTCATGACACTACATATCACTGATTAGCAATCAACTGAGCGTAGTTCGCCATTATGCACCGGATTCGTTGACTATGAGAAAGCGTTTGACAGCGTGGATAGTTGAATATTATGAAACCTTCTTAAACACTATGGTGTACCTGAGAAAACTGCCAACATTATACGGAATTTATACGGTGGATTACACTGCAAATTAGTGCATGGAGGGCAGCTGACAGACACATTCCAAGTAAAGACCGAAGTCAGACAAGGCTGCCTACTCTCCCTTTCTTCTGGTGGTTGGTTGGATTATAAAGACCCCGACATCTGACGGGAAGCACGAAATAAATTGGGAGTTTAGATGTGACTAAATGATTCGGACTTCGCAGATAACCTGATCCTTCCGTCCCATACACACACAAAATGTGTTTCAAAACAAACAGCATAGCAGCAGCCTGTGCATCAGTAGGCCTCAGCATACGCAAAAAAACCAAGATCCTTAAATACAGTAAGGAGAACACCGACATAATCACGCTTCATGGAGAAACTCTGGAGGAGGTGGAAACATTCATGTACCTGGGAAGTAACTAGGAGGATGTGATGCAGATGTAAAAGTAAGGGTTGGCAAAGTAAAAGTCGTATTCCTACAGTTGAAAAACATATGGAACTCGAAACAACTGTCAACAAATATCAATTCTAGAATCTTCAATACGAACGTCAATACTTTTCTGCTCTACGGAACTGAGGCTTGTAGAACTACCACAACCATCCGTCCGTTAGACGGATACCGTTAGAAATAACCTACTGTGGGAGGGAACAAACTAGCTTCCAGTTAAAGAGGAAATTAGGAAAAGACATTGGAGGTGGATAAGACATACAATACGAAAATCATCAAACTGCATCACGAAGCAAGCACTTACTGGGAGTACTGAAGGGGAAGGGATAAGAAGAAGACCAAACAACACATTGCTCCGAGTTGAAAGAAGATACCAAAAGAGTGAATAGGGGCTGGAAACAACTGGGACGGAAAATGAGGATGAGCAACCTATGCTCCCCTATAAACGTTTATATGAGTAAGTACATACTCATTAGTGTTAAACAGAAAGGATGACATTAAGACGAATCACAGATACTAATTGTTTCTACTGCCGACACTAAACGCCCTTAGTTCAGTCTCTAAGCCAGTTATCTAACTGCATTATGATCGAGTGAACGAACAGATAGAGATTCTCAGCTTGATTTCGTTAATTCTTCTCAGCTTAACTTCGTTTAAGCCACAAAGGTAGTAAACAGTCAAATAGAAATTAAGTTAGAGGAATTTATTTTAGTTATTCTTTTATGCGAACGAATGTTGAGAGATGTGAAATAGGAATGGAGGATCTACCAACTCCATAAGTAATAAATGATTCGCTCCGTGTACGTATGAATGAGATACTATTAAGTAAACAGACATGCAACTGCACATTCACATTCATAATGCATATTCGAGTTCACAGGTGAGTAGTTGGCAAGGATAAACATATGAGTGATAGGCCAAACGGAAAGACTATAATGATTTGTCTGTCCAAAAGTTGAAACGTATCACGTAGGTATGTGACAACGGAGACTTTCTACAAGTTACGTCGAGGGAATAAGAACTATATATACTTATACAATTTCATGTCTCGCTAGCAAGTGATTAAGTCAGTCTTGTGTGAAATTTGTGTTACCTTTTTAACGGCCCGATTAAGGGGTAATAATAATAATAATTTTATATTCTGAAAATAATAATTACAGAATTCACGCCAGTTTACAGGCATGGTCAACTTGACATAAACAGTAACATTAGGTGTGCAGAACAAACATGTGATAGAAGAAAGCTTTAAGTATACTAGTTCAGTAATTGTTTAGGTAATACACATATTACAGCGATCCAATGCATCAGCCGAGAGTTTTTAATATTTCTTAAATGGACAGCCTGTTGATTTATGAACGGAGTAATTAAAGTCATTTCGTGTGCCAGATCGAATTAATGATAATTATCTACAACTAGAGAAATTAAAACGAAAACAGAGAGCACGGAACAACAGAGTGTTTCTGGGGTTAGTCGCTCATGGGTAAAATTATTATTCACCACAGAGGATGCATACATTTTGCAACAATGCCTCAAGTACACTTATTTCAAGTGGCTGGCCTGCATTAGACAGAGGTTTTCATTAAAACCCTCGACATGTGTCATATTCAAGTTTCACCAAGTTGTATACATTTGTGTCACTTTTTCTGCACGCAAGGATTGTTGCATACTTTGTGTTAGCAAATAAGAAGCTGCTAATTGGACAATTGTAAATCTGCACATAGAACCACAACTCGAGGCAAAAAAGAAACAATTAGCCCGAAAGTCGAAAGTTTTGTTATGGTATGTTGACCGTACATTCATATTGAGAATTTGAGATATTATTCTATATGTTAACGGTCTTAAAACATGAAACGTCAACAAAAGGTTTTCAGAAGGATCCCGAGATGGGCTTAAACACGATAACTACGCCCGCCTAACGTACTTGAATAAGAGACTGGAATTTTAGTGGTTGCAAAAGAAATGAATTTGGTTTAGTCCTGAGCCTGATTACACTGTTGGTCGCTCCTCCCTAAGCTCACTTCGAACGGGAAATATGCTTAAGAAATGTAGGGCTTAGTAAGAAAGAGTTTTCTTTTCGATGAAATCGTTCATTTAATCTGTACGTCTGTATTTGCAGTTGTATGACAAATATACGTCTGTGTAATTTGATTTGTGTAATAGAGACAGATGGCCTAAGACTTGCGTCAGTTCTTTTCTATTATGCTACTGTGAGTGTCTAGTCTTCTCTTGAATGAGTCAATTGATGGTGTAGACACCAATCTTTCGGGTAACAGGTTACAAGAATTGATGACTCGTTGTGAAAACCTGTAAGCTACGAGCATTTTGTTCGTTTTTGTCTTTTCTATTCGCTAGGTATGTCCTCTGAGTTGTGTCGATCTGGCAGGTAAAAACTTACGGGATATATCAGGTCCAAAATTACTCCTTAGTATTCTATAGATCAAAGTCATATCACCTCTTGATCTGTAGTACGACAGAGTAAAGAGGTCCGGCTTTTCAAGCCTCCCTTTCTATAGTAAACTTCGGAGTTCTATGATTGCATGGATAGCTATCCTCATTATGTTTTTCCGGAATATTCAAGTCATTCTTTAAACAGGAGATTGTAACCTGGATGCAGTTTACAAGCTTAGTTATCACCAAGGTTGTGTATACCGTAGTGAACATACCTATTTACAATTTTGTCCCCAAAGTAAATGTGGACTCATTTGCTCGCGTTGATAGACATCAGCCGTTTTAGACCAGCTAATCAGAATATCTAAGTCTGTCTGAATATATTTGTATATATGGTTCTAGAAGAAGAAAGTGAACTCTTGTAATAAAACGTATAAGACAATGTTTAAACCGGAGATTTAAGGGGAAACAAATAGTGAATACATTTGTCATCGTAACAGACCAAGAACCATGTTACCCATTATTTCAATCATTGATTACGAAGATTGTATGAGATTAATACTGAGGAAAAAGATAAATATAAACGGCATACATTTTTACGATTAGTATAGTGTAGTATCGACAGAAATTTTGATAAAATCTGTTTCGTAATGAGATACTCTTAGATTTTTTCGCTTCACACTATCTGATTATAGAATCTCTTAATAATCGCTAGCAGTAAGGATAAGAGTGGGCGTTTGGTCCAATCCGAAGCTTATCGTTTAAATATCTCAAGATCCTAATGCTATCGATTCTATGGAGATTCAAAACATTTATGACAAAACTATGAAACTACAATAATCAAACCGTCTTGCAAATTCTTTTTTTCTCGAAGATTTTCTCAAAACTACGTTCGTTTACATCCAGTAAACCACAACCCTTTTCATATTGCCAAAATTATGAAGTTGATTGAATGGCATATATTTCCCGGTAATCTCGAGATAGTTAGCTTAGATCTCAATATAGTTCAGTAATAGTCACGCTATGCTACTCCAAGTTATGATTATTATGTGTGAGTATTTGACGACAAAAGGGAATCGAATGTCATAAATTTAAATTTTATAGTTACCAACACTCATCAACAGATGTTGTTCGTTTGTGAATGATAACCAAAATGAAACCTATCTACAAAGTCTTCCATAATCGTAAAGTACAGTTTTTTAATCGGATGTAGTAAAACCACCATGTTGATCTACGACCCTATCTTAATACTCCATTCTTAAATCAAACACCATAGAAAGTTTCATCAATTGAATGTCTCCAGTATTAACTGAAGTACAAATTTACTTGTTAACTTTATTGATCAACAACGTGATGTTACATACCAATGAATACATGTGTACTTTATTACATTTCTTGTATATATGTATGTATGTGTTGGGGACGTTAGATCCCCTGAACTGACATGGAAAAAGACCTAATTTTGTAATTCCATTTAGAAAATTTGAATTTCTTTGTTTTCACGCCAAAAGCGCTCTTTTCACCTTCATGTTGTACTTCCCACTTGGGAGAATCTTAAATGCTATTGGTCCGTTGTGTTTTTTAGTATGCTATTTTGTAACGCTTCCCAAGGATGGTTTTGTGCTGTATATGTACGTTTTGATTTGTATCCGTTGTTATCTCTCGTTTTCTGGCTTCTTGTGGAATATACTTCCCTGTTCGAACTTCGACTTCTCTCTCTAGTTAGCGGGGCTCGGACGCAATAGAATAGCTATTTTGTTGGTCTTTGGTCATAAGTCTTTATTCCGTTCGCAGACTAAGTGAACTCGTAGCCGCTTCAAAGCTAGCAGTATGTATTTATGTGCTTATCGAAGTGCTATCGATATGTGCTTATGTAAGAACATGTATTTATCTTGGATCTGATGAGTTTTATCTATCGAAGAAAACCAATAGGCGTAGATATTTAAGACAAGTAACCACTACTCACATTAAACCTTTATTATCTCAATAAATTAAGCCTTAGAAAAGTTGAACAAAAAAATGTTCAACATCAATCTATTCAAACCTGATATTACTTCTACCAAAAAATATGTACTACTTAAATGATAATCAATTGAAAGGAAACCTTAAATCACTTTGATATACGAAATTATTACAGGTGCTTAGCAGTAAATGGCATGAAATTTCCCCTTACCCAAGAATCACAGAGAATAATATCAAAAAGACTATTTATAATTATAATTATTATTATTATTAATATATTCATCTGGAACCTCCATTATACATACATACTTGACAAAGATTGGGGCAAAAACACAGGAAGAGATAAACATCAAGAAGAAAAGTAAAAAAAAGTGTAATTCAAAGGAGGGAAAAAAACAGTAAGAATTATCGAAGTATATGCACTGTACGTAAAACATGTGACCCTGTTTTCCGGGGGTATATATATATATATAATGATCAAAGTCGTTGTTGCTGCTTACTAGAAAAATTACTTACTACTATTGTCAGTAATGAGAGTAGCATTAGTAGTATCAATCGTAGTTATTGTGTTAAAAGGATAAAAATAAGATCAACAATGAATAAAGCAAACATTGGTCCACCTTTTCTCAAGTTATTTCATTATAATCTCATGAAATATAACACATATCAAATGTTGTGAGTGTATGTATACAAATGAATGTAATAAACAGATAATGTGTGTATGTGAGTGAGTGTATACTCTGAATATGAATACCTCTCCAGACAATAGAGATGTAAAGAAAACCAAAGAAGTAGTTGTGAACTACGTTTTTTTTCTTGGAAAAAAAGGACAAATATGAATAAAAACAATAACGATAAGAAAACGACAAATGCATCATATAATTCATATATATATGTCTCTTTATCATCTGGTCTTTTGTGTCATCAGGGTGAGCTTGATTATTTGTTATGAAGAAATGATAGAACAGTTGAAAAGATCATCACCGTCATCATCAACATCATTATCGTGAACAATGAGAGAAATGAGAAAAAGAAATAATCGAAAATAGAGTTAAATTAAGGTGGTGGTGATGATGATGTTGATGTGTGTGTGTGTGTGTGTAAGTTTGATGGATATGTAATGAAATCAACAATAACTATTCCAGTCATATTAATACTATTACTGGTACTCTTGATACCAGTAATATGCATGCGTTATGGTAGTTTAAATGGAATTCATAATAGTTATTATTATTATTATAATCATAGCGAAACTCCTTTGTCACATTGTTCTCCTGTTTGAAATTTCTCTTTTTAAGTAAATAAATTAGAACATGATTGAACAAGTTGATCAGCTGATTAATTATGTAAACGTTATTAAAGGAAAGTTAACAATGATGATGATGATGGTAGTGATCGTCGTCGTAAGAATTTCTAACTAATTCATACATCCATAGAACAAATAAACTAGAGCATTTCACAGATAAATACAATAAATATAAAGAATTCAAGAGAAGAAATAGAAAGTCTTAACGATAGTGATCATGATAACGGTGGTGAGGAAAATTTATTAAAACCAAAAGTTATGATGACAATAGTACAACCCATATGTACCTACATGGACAAACAAGTACACAGAGTAATAATAATAATAATAGTAGTAGTAGTATGAGAACTTTGATATAGAGAAAAGAAGAAGAAATCAAGACAGGTAAAAGGAGAGAAGTGTCCTTCTCTTTGTTGTTGTTGTTGTTGTTGTTGTTGTTGTTGTAAACAAATGGCTACTACCAATTGTTACAAGTAAACAATATGCATAGGTATTAATAACCATTACTATTATGATACAATTTATACAATATTTGGTTTATTCAAATAAAATACACCTACATACATATACACACATAAAGAAAGAGAGTGTGTGTGTGCTCACAGGGGAAAGGTGTACACTTTTAAGATAGTAATAAAAGAGAACGAACAATTACACAAACATTCATTTGTCTCAAATAGAAACTAGATAGTAACAAAGTGCCCATGTCCCTCATAAACGCACACGCACACACGCACACAAAATAATCAGTTTAAAAACATTTTTCAATTGTTCTCGTCTTTCTTTTTGTTTTAAAAAAAATACAAGCAAAGTAATAATAAGGTACACCAAACAATGAAATAACCATAAGAATATGAGAATAGAGCTGCCATAGATTGTAAAAAGTTCACTTTACGACTTACTAATCAGTTAGTTCATAATTTTGTGCATCAGACTGTGTTGGTGAATCTTCGATTGATTGATTGAATGATTGGTTGGTTAGTTGGGTCCTTTGTCATTGAACAACATATAATAATGTAAAATGATAAGTTGTTCAATATAAAGGAAGGGGAACAAACGCGAAGAAGAAGAAGAAGAAGAAAAAAAAAGCTGAATATCAACAAGCGAATGAATGAATAGTTGTTTTTCAAAAACTCTATACTGGAAGAAAAGTGAACAAATATCATGGAATATCAAAAAGGAATTTATACATGAATCATGATAAAAATAAAATAATAATAATTCATATTAAACTAATGGAATAAATTAGTACATTTCTGTAATCTATATATAATATACTGTACGTCCTAGATCGTGATGACAGTGAAGATAAAGTACGAAAACAACAACAACAGCAACAATAATGGGAAGGATGATGATGATCATGGTGTTCAATGATAGGCATTGAAATACAAGAAAACAATTTATCTCGAAGAAATCATCATTAGTTAGTACATTAGAAACTTACACACACACACACACACACACTCATACATACATATAAATTAAAGAATAGGAAAACAGTGTATAGTGAAAAAGAAGTGATAAAATAAACAATAACGAAAAAAAAATACAAGTTTAACAACAAAATCAATATGACCATAGTGATCATAATCAATGTGGAATTTGTTTATTTGTATATGTATGTGTGTTGTCGTTGATGTTGGTGATCGAACTGTTTGTGTTGTTTTTTTGTTGTTGTTTATAGCCTAAGCTTACTTATTAATACATAATTTACAAAGTGAAGGATAACTAAAGGCAATCATGATCAATATTATTCACAACTGAAATAATATCAACATTATCATTATTATGATTATGATTATTATTATCATCATTTAGTCCCATGAAATCAGCTACACCGAATCGAACCGATTCTGTGTATTTACAACTTGTTGTTGTGGTAGTTTTAACAGTATTAACGGCAGTAGTAGTAGTAGTAGTAGTAGTAGTAGTAGTAGTCGTATTAGTAGTAGTAGAATCGGATACAGCTAAATGATCGTGCAACGCAGAACTGTCTAAATTATTTATATTAGTGAAATTGGTTACATCATTAATCATAGAAACAAGTGGACTTGACACACAACACACTACAGATTCAATATTAGATGATTTTAATAAAGATACTGGTGAATTACAACAAATTCGTTTAGATGGCGGTGGTTCATTGGGATTTCTTTCTGAATATTCATCGGATATAGTTTTTATTGGTGACGATAATGATAATACTGTAGATGGTAATGTGTTGGACAATGACGACGACGAAGAAGAATAAGAAGAAGAAGAGGAAGAACATTCCAATGAATGAGTACCAATAAACGAATTCATATTAATCGGCTTTGTATTGGATATTTCTACATTTGAAGAGGTAAGAGAGGAGCAGAGGGCAAATGACACTACATTAGAATAAGGCATTGAACAATTTGAATCATTTTGTAAATTGATCGGGTTTATTTTTGAAGAAACTGAATTGTCTGTTAGTGATGACAATGATTGATTAACGAACCGATTAGCTTCATTGGATGATAATTTAGATTGGTTTGAATTAAAATGATTTCCATCACATGTGATAGTAGTAGTAGTAGTAGTAGTGGTGGTGATAGTCTTAGTAGTACTAGTATTGACATTACATTTGTCAGATTGATTTGATTCACGTAACTGATTATGATTATTTGATCGACTTGTGGAATCAATTATATTGTGTGTATTCAACTGGGAACATACTGATGATGATATTGTCATACATGATGATGTTGTGGATAATTTAAAAGCTGATGAATCTTGAGACCAATTAGGATAAAATGTATTCATACCATTACTATTAGTAGTAGTATTATTATTCCACATGTCAATGGAATTCGGTTTATTAAAAGCAAATTCGGTATTGTTGTTAGCGGTAGTTGGTAGTCTAGATTCATTACAATTGGATAAACATTGACCAATGGTATGTGAATTTAATCGAGATGGTGAAAACAACACTGATGATGACGATGACGATGATAACGATGATGCTGTTCGTGGGGATGATGATGTTAGCTTAAAATTTAACTCTTCACTTGTTGAATTATTCAAATGATGATATGAATTTTTCAATGGAAACGGTGATGTTGATAAATCTAACATTGGATGATTTGAACGAGATGAAAGTGAAGGACTTATAAATGCTGAAGATTTACCGGTATAACAGCCTGGAATTGCATGATGTGGTTGGTTTAAGCGTAAACTGAAATCAGCTAATGATGATGATGATGATGTGAATGTACGTTCATTTGTTACATTATTATTAAAATTTATTGATGAACATAAGAAACTTGAAGGAAATGTATGAAATTTCGATGATTGGCTAGAAATATTTGACTGAGATGAATGCGCAGGACGTATAAATGGATCTATAAAATTAGCTAATCTTTGCCTAGCAAGATGATGAGTTGATGAATGATGAGTTCCTGTTTGTGGTTGTTGTGTTGTTGTTCCATTAGAAAATTCTTCTGGTTCCGCTTCCGAAATAAAACGTATACACTTTTTTTTACGACTAAAAATAAATAAATAGTAAAATGCTTAATACAGTAAAATAAATTTTGATCGAATGAATGAAATACAATTAGTGAATACAATTCGAATGGTTAAGCTGAAGTACCTAAAGCAAGATTCGAATCAATAACTCAAAGCTTGAAAGTTAAATATTACGATCATTTAGTACTAATCATTAGTGCATAGGGGCCATACCCAGAGCCTTCGACCTAAAGGTCTGATCCATAAGGCAGTGGAGCAATGTAAGGAGACGCAGTTTCACAGAAGCCAGTGAACAACGATTGTTTCACAAGCCATTTGTTCCCTCAAGATTTTGGAGCCAATGCGCACCATTATTTTGGAATCGGTGTTCTCCAAATCCCCTATGTAGACTTTCTGTGTCCACCAATCTGGTTAAAGCACCGAACATTCAGTTTTGGTCTTTTCAATTTCGTCAGCAATACCCCTGGTGCAAGAAGGCAGTGAGTAGGACTTCCCATGCAGTGAATATATGCACGTGCCTACATGAGAGCATTTCAAGAGAGATAACTAACTCTCCCCACTCTCAGCCGTACCAGGGCATTTGGGAGCCATTATTCATTTAATATCTTTCATCAAACTATGATAAACATGCGAAGTTAATACGTCAAACCTATTCTACATACTTTTTGTATGAACTATTGTTAGTTATCACATGGTACATGTAATAGCTTTTATGATCAGTTTAATTTATTCAGAGCCTAATGCTCTATCACTTCAGACCTACATATAATCTTTCCCACATTTTCTCTCTCTTCTTTTTTTCTAATTATTATTCTTCACTACTACTGATGTACTATTTATAAGTAATACCATCCATATATAGTTAAGATTTATGTTAACTCGTTGCTTCATACTGTGAATTAAATTACTTCATTCATTCGTCTCGTAAGAAAATCAATGATTTGAGCTACACAATAAAATTTCTATTGGATTAGAAAATTCAAACTGTTTTACTGTAGCATTTGTGGTACACCATTAGTAACGTATTAAGGAGTAGTATATCATTAGTAGTGTACTAAAGAGTAGATTATTCAATCAGAACTTATTAGGAATTGTAAATTGTGAAACTAAACAATTGTAAAGTATATAACCATGTGTTACTGGGTAAATTTTGAATAGCATATTGTTTTAAAGTAAATTTCTTGAAATTGCTAAGTGAATCATGGATTCACATTCTGGAACACTACATTTGATATGGAAGGATAAACATGAATCTATAATTGATCAAGAAGTTATATTAGTTTTTATGAAAACTGTGTTAGGACCTCAGTTTTACCCAGTAGATTAATTATTGCTTGATATGATGAAAAGAAAAGTCAGTTTATGATTGAATTACTCATGATGAGTTTTATTCAATATTCAACATCCGTTTGGATTGAATGTAATGATTAGTCAATGTAGTATTTGTTTCCTTTTCCCAGTATGATATTTTCTTCTGTATAACATACGATATTCTTGTATTCAGTTGACATGAACTATGCTCAGTAAGTGATTTGTTATAACTAAGTATGTGATATAATCCTAATTATTAATCAAAATGGGTGTACAATCATTATATAAACCAGTATATTTGAGACTATTTTTGATTCGTCGTCGTCATTGTGTTTTGGGGCTAATAAATCTTCTTTTATACCAGTCTTTGCGTTCTTACTTTCGCGTCGTGGGAATTACAAAGGTCTCTCGTTCCAAGTATAAGTGATCAGCGTTTTTTTTTTCGGCACAGCAATCAGCGACGACCGAGCATAACACATTTTTGAAAATAATTTAAAAAATCCATACTAAACCAAACAAATATTTCCGGTTTGTAATGGTTTGAATTATCCTGTTGTTGATATATTTCGACTGAAATTTGATCAGTCTTAGTTGGCATATGTACATCCTGTGCGGAATGCCTCACTCAATATAGCCTTTATGATGCACATTTATGTAAAAAAAAAAAAGAAAAACGGCGGAACATAGCTAGCAATGGAATAGACAATGTGTATCTTGATCAATTTTAGACTCGTAAACTGGATGTACCTAGATTCGTGTTGATGTTCACAGTGGGACTCGGACCTAGTACCGTTTGCTTCAGACACTAGCGAATTATCCACTTAGCTACTGAGTACAGATAGTTTCTCATTGGTGCAACGAGTATAAGTTTTAATCTAATTTGTATTGGTTTGGATTATCCTGTTGTTGATATTTTGAGACTGAATTTCGATCTACCTTAATTGCAGGTACATCCAGCTGAGCAGTCCCACATAGGATGAAACGTGCGTCTTAAATTCAACTGCTAGCCACATTTTGTCCATTCTATATAAATATATGTGGTGTTGAAAATTATTTGATTACCGAATGTATATGTTGAGCTTTACGAACAGAACAAAAACGAAACTGGATATAGAACACAAAACCTACCGACACGGTTTACACCACATATTCTGATGTTCCAAACCAAATCTAGCACGACATTTTTTCAAATTCCCACCGGACAGTTCACTTGCAGTCATAGCTACCGCTGCTGCAGCGGCAGCTACCGCCGCCACAGTAGTTGAGACGGCTGAATGAGATGAATGATTATTTTTTGTAATTGTTTTGGCATGACTATCTGATGTCGATGATGGTGGTAATAGATCAGTCATACATCTTGAAGAATTATGATGCTTATTACCACCACCACCACCACCACCGTTAAGACCGAAAGTAGACATCAAATGTGAAGGTAATGAACCAGGAAAAGTTGGAAAGTGATTAGAAGACATTGATGAATAGGATAAATGATCTAAATGAGAAGAATATCTATAACCGGACTGATAACCAGTCGGTGTTATTGAATGTGATGGATGTCTATTTTCATTGTCTACTGATGATGACGATGATGATAAATTAATCATCCCGGTGAATCTAGGGGATAAAAACGAATGATCTTTAGAATGTATTGATTTGTTATCATTCAATGCGGATGACAGAGAAGAAGGATAGAATGCAGATGATGTATCACGTTTAATATTTATATCAGAATGTAAAAATGGATAACCTGTGGAATGATGAAATAAATTTGATACATCATGATTATTATTGTTATTAGTATGATAAGCATATTCATTTGGGATTAAATTCATAGATTCATTGTATAATTTATTTAATTCACGATCTCGATTACAGAATGTAGTTGATGAAATAGAAGATGTAGTATTGATGTTAGGTGTAGCTACAATATTAGCAGTTAAAACTGTATTCATATTTGAATTTAAGTTAAGTTTAGATTTCCTATTGAAATCACGTATAGTTCGAAATTTATCTGATTCATTATTACCATTATTCATATTAATGGTAGGGACATGAGGAAATAAACAATAACCTACATCAATATTGGAACGATGTTGATGACCAATATTATTCATTGTTACCTTGGATTCATTGTAATCATTTTTTACAGAGTATTCAGCAACATATCGATCATTCTTAACAATATTATTATTATTTTCATCATCAACACTATTCATAAATGTTTTATAATCGATAGAATTTACATTCATTGATTTTACATGCTGTCTTACTTCACCTAAGAAATTACAACCATCTTCTTCCTTTATAGTTGTAATAGGATCTAGTTTAGTGAGATTAGAATTAATTTGTTTAGATAATGTTAATGATGATGACAAAGAAGATGATGATAATGATGATGAGGTGGTGGTGGTGGTGGTGGACACCAACGATGATGATGACGGTGATGAGATGGATGGTGCTGTAAACGATTGATTTTGTTTTCTACACAATGGTGAATTTGATGTTAAAGGGCTTTGTTGATGATTAGATGAGAATTCTGAAATAGTAGTAACAGGATGTATAGATGAAGGAAGATGTGGAGAAGAGCATTTACTACCACTACTACTACTATGATGATGATGGCGTTGATGATGACGATTAACAATATCATCTGATAAATGATCAGTTTGTATTTTTGAACCATTTATTACCATTGAAGATAATGAATCATTTGAATGAGTTTTATTATTTACAGAATGATCAGGAATACATGAATTACGTTTTTGTTGATTACTACCAATATCTAATGGAAATGATTTATATCCATTCCATTTATCCAATGAAGTGTTTACTTTAGATTTATCCATCATAATAGTTGAATCATTCAATAATAATAATGATGATGATGATGATTTTTCATATAAACGTGTATTCATTATTGATTTATTCATATGACGTGTTCCACGAATATGTAAACCATGTTTATGAAATAATTGTCGTCGACGTTTACGACGTCTAGCATGATATGCATAATTATCACGTGCTGACCAATTTGGATATAATTGTTGATGTAATTCTTTTTCATGTCTAGCCATTTCATAATATTTTGTTTGTTCTTCTCTTGTTAATTCATGCCATTTTTTACCTAATACTTGATTAATTGCAGCAGATTCTTTTAAGGTACATTCTTCTTGTACACGTGAACGCATTTCTTTCATAAATAGCATAAATGCATTTAATGGTTTTTTAATATGTATACCTTTAGATAAACATGAAGATGTTGTTGTTGTTGCTGCTGATGATGATATAAGATTGGTAGTCATTTTTCTCTTTAAAGTTCCTTTACAATGATCTAAAGATGATTCTTCATTGATTATTACATCATCATTACTATTATTATTATTATTACGATTATGAATGTTAGTAATTCCCGATTTTGTTAAGGCTTTTACAAAATCAAAACTTCGACGATCACGAGATCTAAATTAATGGTAAAACATTCGAGAGAGAGAGAAAAAAAAGAAATACTATTATATTGACTACCACTTAAAATGAACGGTCATGCTTGGTAAATTTAATTTTAATTATTAAACTATTTATAAGTTATTAGAGTAGTAAATGTCTTAAACAGTTAATTTTTAGATTTACAAAATTTGTGAATAGTTACAGTTGGTAGGCAAGAGCATCTCTCCAAATGGCTCCTTAATATGATATTTAATGTATGAATGAATATAAATAGAATACTATATGATTTAAAATAAATAAACGACTGTTATACTAAAACAGTTTATATCAAGGACAAACTTTAGTTAGATAATCATGCAACAACATAATAGGACAACCGATGACCCCTTCCTCGAAGGTCGAACCTAGGACCACCAGGCTTCACAGAGAACATATTAGTTTGTGTTGATTAAACTGACAGAAAACAGTCTACATTTCGAATTTCAATGAAGTTGCAACCTTGCTGTAGCTAAAATATATCAGGAGAATGAACTTATCATTTCATTTCTTCAATACTAAGTGTAATATGATGTTGTAATAAATCAGATTGATTTAGTGTTCCACACTAAAATTTCGACAAAATTGTCAAGAATACCAGAGAACTAAAATTGTCTAAAACTTAAGATATAAAATTGTCGAGCACAAAGTTTGAAAATATTTATTTTGATACAGAGAGCAGTTGTTTAACAGTGGTTATATGAAATACTCAGGCAAATTTTGTCCTACAGTGAATGTGATCTGTAGAGATTTCAATTAAAAATCAATATGTAAGTATCCAGTATAAGCATTTTAATGAAGAATGTTGATTGACCAAATGGTTGTCGACTATCGTTGAGCAATTGACTAATGAGATAACTCATATTGGTTCTTATCATATCATACTGTCTAATGTTATCTCTTCGTATTTAAGGTATACAGCCTATATGAATTCTCTATACAAAAATTCCGAACAAAATACGGTTTTTTGAACTAGATGTTACGATGAACTAGGGTTAGATAGTTTTTGATATGGGTTAGATCAAATACTTTGTAAAACGACCAGGCAGCAATATTGTTATTATTGAGAAACTTTATGATATAACTAAAAGTCTTGGCATATTGTCTTAGGAAGGTATCTCGTTTAAAACGAAAAACATCACATTCTAACGATAACAGTATAACCTGGACATACACATTCATCTATGGGAATCCGTTCACTTACATAAAGTAGACGGGTTACGGTTAAGAAACTACGGGTTCAAATCCAATCAATCTACTTTAGGTAACCAGGTATTATGTTAGCATTAGACTCCTTCCAATACAATTGTGCGTACATAATTAGTGTGTTTCAGAGTGGATTACATAAACATGTACTTAGCAGAGGATCAGTTTCCTTCTATATGATGATATATATAATTTATAGACTGAAACGATAGTACTATTAAGATCACGAACCGATCTACGTTACACAGATATTTAAAGCTTAGAAGTAGTGGGAGACCGTTTCGTTCTAGTATTGTGGGAAGCCTCAACAGTGCACATAAACGACTACACGTCTGAAAATCGAACCCGAAACTTTCAACGTTGCTTACAAACGACCGTTTAGTGCTTTCAGGTTTTCAATGGTTGCCTAACTTAGATCGCTTCGCGATCAACAATTTCCACAACTCTGTACTGACAATTATAATAGTCATAGGATAACTAATACTATCTCTCAGTCTAAAGTGTACATCTCTGTCAATGACATTTATAGTTAGGAGATAAATAAAATCAGAACTGTTTCATTGCCATTCCTATAGCTGTCAACCAAACAATAACAATTAACACGAGTCACTCTTTACAGAGATGGTATTCAATCAAAACGGATAAACACATACGTACAGAGATACAATAGACATAAATTATATTTATTATTTTAACGCTGATAAATCAAGTTTTAGAAAAACAAAGGGATTTTATTTATTGACAGGCTATCAACCAAGTTGCCTTCAAACTTTCTATAATCATTATCATTTTGAAAACAAAACAATTATAATTACAACAATAGATAACTGATCTTTCCCTTTTTCGCCAGTTTCTTCCCACATACACACACTTCCCCATTCTATCTTTCTTTTTCCATTTCTCATCGTTAAATTGAATGCTATCCATCAAATAATAAATTTGCCACCTGTCTCATCTCAATAATCTATGGTAATATATCACTCATGCGCCCCACACACACACACACACAAATGAATGGATAAAACAAATAAATAAATTGTTAAAAATGAATAATAAATTGGTAGAAAACGACAACGGCGACGGTAGGAACAGAACAACTTCTGTAAGACGACTGTCTTTATTGTCAAGCTTCATTAAATAGATTAGTCTATATGGTATATAGTTCATGTACGTACATATACATATGGTAGGGAATAAACTATATGGCTCCCACAATGTACTCGTTGTTTGTTTTGGTAATCGTGTGTGTATGTGTGTAACAAATAGAGAAGGGGGTGGAATAGTGAAAAGATTAAAAACAAAGTCTACGAAAATATTTCAAAGAAAAAAAACAGAGGAAAGAAGGCATCGAAACAATACATTTAAAATCTATGCTTAATTGAATGAAAAAAAAAGTCGACTACAACAAACACAAATACATGCGGATACATACGCACACACAAGTATGTACATTGATATAAAAAACGGAAACGAATATTTATGGTAAATAGGGGGGAAAAAATAAAGACATCTTGTCTAATTTAGATTATTAATTCATCAATTTCATAGTCACCATTATTTATATCATATTAATAAAATAATCTATTCGAAATTTGTCATAGAAACTTAAATCTATAGGCTAACCAATTCATCAGTAAACTACACACACACACACACACATACGCCAATATATATATATATATATATATATATATATATATATATATATATAAGATTTTTCCCGACTCAAAAACAAAAACATCCATTCTTTTCCTCCATCTCTGTCGTACACACACGAATTCCAAACTGAACAGAATTAAGAGAAAATGAAAAGGAGAATAATCGAAGAAAATAAAAATGATACAGAAAATTGAAAATGAGAATGATTTCTCAATGAGAGATAATATCATGATGTAGTCTTTTTAGATGAATTGCTTTTTTGATCAAGTAAACATATTTAACAATATTATATTACTGAATAAAAAGAAAGTAGTATGATCTAAGAGTTATTTAAGAAGATATATGAATACATCGGAAGGGGTTTCTTGTGGATATTGTAGTAATTTCAATAGTTGAGATCATGAGTCACCATGGAAAACCTGAAAGCACTGGATGGCCGTTTCGTCTTATTGTGGGACTCCTCAGGTGATGCACATCCACGATCCCGCCTCAAGAGATTTGAACCCTTCTGATATCAAACAACATATACTCATTAGTGACTGGCTTCAAGAGGTATTTCCTGGAATTCTAGTGAGAAGCAGTGACCAGTGGAGTTCAACTAGGTCTGTTGTGAGATAGTAACTTATTGAAGATAATAGCGTATGTGTGGCTCAATTTCGTGGATTAGTTGAAGTTACACAATAACACCATTGGATGCCGGCCGGCTCAGTGGTCTAGAGGTCAGGCATTCGCGCGCAAGACTGATAGGTCCCGCGTTCGAATCTCGTGAGGCGAGATCGTGGATGTGCACTGTTAAGGAGTGCCACAATAGGACGAAACGGCCATCCAGTGCTTTCAGGTTTTCCATGGTGGTCTGACCTCAATTGACTCATGACCTTAACTATCGATATATACATATATATGTTTAGATAGTAATTGGCAGTGAAATGCAGGATGTATGTTTCACCCTAGTTTAGAATTGTCAGTTGAATGTGCTTGT
The DNA here is from genome assembly GCA_944470405.2 of Schistosoma mattheei. NCBI lineage: Eukaryota > Metazoa > Platyhelminthes > Trematoda > Strigeidida > Schistosomatidae > Schistosoma > Schistosoma mattheei. Next base: position 21,333,832 of record OX103948.1, on the reverse strand, counting down.
AATTAAATGTATTCATGTTCACGTTAAGACTCAAGATCAGTGAGAGTTGTTTCAAAATTCAACATGTCATCCACAGTGATTGATCAAAATTCAGTTATGAATATTAGCTATAAGAAAATACAAATGTTTTCAAACAATTAAAAATAAATTCAGTTTGTCCAAGTTTCTCACATCAAAACCATCTTATCAGATAAAAGCCTATTGTTCTTGATTTCTCTACTTTAATCAAAACTCCATGTTAAACTTCATCACTATACACTTGACAGCTCCATTATATATGAGAAATGTAACTCTGTTTTAATTTAAACAAATATAATTATCATCAAAGTGTAGAAGAATATAAACGCAACAATATAAGAATCTCTTACCTTGAACTAAACAGATGATTTCGACTAGACCATAGTCCAGGAGAATTAGTTCGATCTAATGTATTATGTATATTAGTGTTTCTTCTTCTTCTTCCTACTCCACTACGACCACTAATACTATCATTATCACCTCTGGCAACAGCAGAAACAGATGATAATTCTGAAGATGTTGAATTACCAATCATAGCACTCGCAGCTACAGCGGCTACTACCGCTGCTGCAGTTTGCTGACGTCTCCAAAGACTGTTTGATGCTGAATTATTATTATCATTACTATTATTATTACTGTTATTATCTCTATTTTGAATTGATGATAACGAAGATGTCGACAAAGAACCGAATTGTACAGTTGGTGATAAATCGGATAAAGAAATAACTGACGATGATGAAGATGTTGATACTGATTTCATTTCTCTGATAGAATCTTCAAATGTGAATTCATTATTCAATGAAGTTGTTATACATGGTGTTGATGGAGCTGTATGTACTGAAGACGATGACGATGATGATGACAAATTTGAATTGAACGTAGCAGCGGCTGCTGCTGCGGATAATAACTGCATATGTGCAGCGGCTGCGGCGGCAGCAAACATACTAAGTTAATAAATGAATCAATGAATGAAGGAAAAATGGGTATAAATACTACAACCAATGACCTTTACATAATCTATTATAATAATACTAGAATAATAGTGGAACTCAATTTATTCATTTTTAATGTTCCTTTATAACAGAATTATCAAAACTAGTGTATCACTTATATTTCGAGAAATAACAAATTATTCTTAATGGAATAGAAGTAGTAAATTATCAGCTAAATTGTATCCTATTACATAAGGTATTGATTGCACTAGAAAGATGAACTTATCACAAAAACGGAGTGTGTGCAACCTGTTTCAAATAGATTTTCCTTTAGATCTATAGTAACAGTCCTAGGTTATCGAGATTACCAATTTCCTTTCCAACTTCCTCAAGAAGAATAGTTTTCTCTCACCTTGGTGGTAACCGAAAAGTGATAATCACACTCATACCTCTAACAGTATTCGACTGATTAAGCCTCAACTACCAATTGCAAACAGAGTCAATATCAATAAATAATTTATAGCTTTTATTGTGTTTTGTTCTTGTATTACAGTCAGATATTCATTTCATACAATAAATACCAGGTATATTTAATGTTATTACTAGCAAAACATAACTAACTGTTAAGACAGCATAAACATTAAACATGAAGAAAAAGCCTGATTTTAGCAAGAAAAGTAGACTAAGACTTCGTTTTGATTTGTTTCGCTTTTTCAAATTCATTATGAACACGACTTACCTAGGAGAATAAGGACTAGCAGCGGTAGAGTTAGTTGAAGTAGACGCTCGACTACTACTGTAGTTGTTATTATTATTCGTATTATTATTATTACTATTATTATTTTCACATCTATGATACAATCCAGCTGGAGATAATGATGAAGTAGTCAAATTGCTACTATTTGCTTTCGGTGATGGTACCATACCGCCAATACTATTCGGTGATTTCACCGATTGTAAATGATTGAAAAGAGCTGATTTATTAATTGATCCAGATGGACTTAATGGAAATAATGTATTATTATTATTACTAATAGAAGGACATGGTGAACTTTGATGACTGTTAGAGGATGTGAAATATTGTTGAGATTTATTGGATGTTTTTGGTGAACTTGTACCACTCCAAGATGCTACTGCTGCGGCTACAACTGCCGCTGCTGCTGCACAAGCTGCAACAGCATAGAAATTCGACGATGTTGAAGGAGATGAATCATGTTGAATAGATCCATTAGGTAGTGATAGTGATGTTGATGTTGATGATAATGGTGGTGGTGATGAGGATGAAGATATTTGCCCATATCCTTCTAATAAACGACTAGTGTGTAATGTATTTAAAAGTTTAGGTGAATCGATTGGATTGTCAAACGAATGATAACCTTTAATAATGTAAGCATAAAGTAAATAGATTGTAAGATTTGGAAATAAGAAAAATACTAAGAGATATAAATGATAATTAGTTATACCTTAGTATAAGATTGAAATTAGTGACATTAGTGTTTTAAGGTTAATAAACTAGAGGATTTCGATTGATAATTAATACATTATAAATGAAAGTAGGATATAGCAGTTAAATGAACTAATTTTCAATGATTGAATAACTAAAGTAAATCTTCTCTTATCTTCCATAAAGTTTAAACAATCAACTTACGTTCGTAGTTAATTAAATAAATTTGACTGATTCGTCAAAACTATTGTATATTAACTTATAACTAAGTAATGTAAATATATTTGGGGGGGAAGGTTCTTTTCTCTACTTTTCTTATGAAATATCTAAAGGTTCCTATGCTTTGATTTCCAATTGGATCGTAAGTGATCACTATTGGAAAGTTCCAAATATGGACGACGACGACGACAACAACAACAACAGAAATAAAGAAGCTGTTCAAATACTCCTTTTTTTCTGATTGGCTCTCTATAGACTAATCATTATCAATTAATGAGTACTACTGTTTAAACTGAATCCATTACACTATTTATGATTTCGTTGAAATTCTTAGTTACAAGTGAATTTAATTAAACCCTTACAGGTAAAAAAAACTAGAAAGAAAATACAATATTAATTCATTAGAAAAATTAATAAAGAAATTTGAACTAAGAAAACTTAATGACAAAACCGTCCAAAGTGATTTCGTATCACATCAGTTAATGTTGTCTCAAGTTGCACAACTAATTTAAGTGATTGTCAGTATGGAGTTGTGGAGATTGTTGAGTTTTTTTTATTGAGATCATGAATCGAACGATGTCAAATCACCATCGGAAACCTGGAAGCACTGAACGGCCATTTCATCTTAGTATGAGACTCCTCAAAAGTGACCAGTGGAGACAATCTGTATCAGGTAGAGACAGATATCTACCTCAGACAATGGAAGATGGTTTCATGATTTCGTGGTTTGGTTGAAGTTAGAGATTAACACTGTTAGATGCCGACTAAGCGGTCTAGAGGTTAAGCGTTCGCGCGCAAGGCCGAAGGTCTTGGGTTCAAATCACATGTGAGGGATCGTGGATGGGTACCACTGAGGATTCAGATACTCGGACGAAACGGCCGTCCAGTGCTTCCAAGTTTTCGATGGTAGTCTAACATTGATCAATTAATTATCTCAACCAAATACTTCAAGTGAGACAACAGCTTTATTATTATTATTATTATTATTATTATTATTATCATACGGTTTAAACTGTATACAGTGAAAATGTATACATGTAAACTTTTGTTGAATCATTATTTCTACTGGAAAGAGTATAGAACCTACTAGTGATAGTTGCTTTCGACTATCGTTTCATTTGATTCTCGTATGAATTAAAACATCTTTTGATAGACACAGATTTTGGACAACATAAGTCTAGGCGTCATTTTCAGTATAGGTAAGTGGATTTTTTAACAACAAAAAATGTTTCTCATAGTTAATATTAGTTTCAAGTTCATTTACAAGATATACACATAGATAACAGAAATAAAGAGCATGATATGTGATGTATAACTTAATAAGGAGTACATCATGTTACTTTTTTTAAAAAAAAGAAGATACAAACAAAATTATAATCAGAGAGGGGTTTTATGGAGATTACAGTAATTTAATAATTGAATTCATTAAACCACCATGGAAAACCTGGAAATACTAAGCGGCCGTTTCACCCTAATATGGGACTCCTCAGCAGTGTGCATCCACGATCCCTCCCCGCTTAACCTTTAGACCATTAAGCCGACATCCAAAGGTGTTAATGTCTAACTTAAACCAATCCACGAAGTCGCGCCACCGTCTACAGGTTAAGCGTTCGCAAGAGAAACTGATAGGTCCTGGATTGGAATCTCGCAGGGCGGGATCATGGATGCTCATTGCTGAAAAGTCCCATACTAGAATGAAATGGCCATTCAGTGCTTTCAGGTTTTTCATGGTGGTCTAGCTTCAATTGATTCATGAATTCAATTATTAAATTACACACAAAATTACTACAAAAACAAGGATGAAAGAAAAAAAATCACAATAATGATAAATAATTTTTGAGTGTTCAGTCAAATCAAATCCTAATTTATATACATCAATCAGTCAATCGTTTGTAGGAAATGGAATTTAATTGTCAATACTAAGATATGATAATAACGACGAGACTATAATTTATGGACAAATCAATCAGATATAAGATGATAGGTCTTGGATTTTGGCGCGAAATTCACTCATCCATTTGGTTAACTAGAGTTTGGGCATCTTAGTTGATGTCAGCTAGTGGTAGAAACCCTAAGCATCAGCTGTAAATTCCGTGTGTATATTATGACTTTTAGTGTTAGTTAAACAAGTTGATCAGTATACTTGTGTTATAATTTCTCTTATTACGACCCAGCTACTCTTATTGCTTAGTAATCTTGGACACTGCTTCAGTCGATAAGTCACCAAATCAGAACACGGTTGTACAAGAATGTAATTATAATTCAAATAACAAGGGTGGATGAAAGTAAGAATCACAATAAGAAAAACGTTAGTATATTTATAATTTTTACATAAGATTCTAGAATATTCTCCAAGTATCCGCTAGCGCGTATTGGTTAAGAAATAGTCATTCAGCTTACCCTAACACAGTCCTGAACGAAACATGCTTTAATCCAATCTATATCCCGCTAACACCAGTACTCAGAGAATACTATTATAAAATTTCAGGTATGAATAGATAGTTTTGAAGCGTAGTTAAACTACTTAGTAAGAATGCATCCATTTATACAATGAACTTCAAGTCATTTTGTGGTATTTAAACTATTCTTATACTACTTAGTTGTTCTAAATTAAGAAGTAAATGAAGTATTTCATGAATTTACTGACTGTTTGGCTGAACCACAGAAGAAGCTCGATACTACCTGAACGGAGTTTGTGTGATGACCACAATCAGTGGTTGGAGATGTTAACTGACATGGTTAAGAATTAGTTACAATGACTCAGATGTACTCACTTTTTATCTTCCTCTAGGTATTGAATCCCAATATTTCTTCGTACGTACCGTATTGCTTCGTCTTTTCAAACCACATTCTCAATGTCGTGTCCCTTTTGTTATCATTACAACTAAATTATTTCAGTCACATTCCCTATCTTTCTTCTGATTTCCATCTCATCCTGCTAATATAATATGGCAACTTGGATCAATTCACATATGTGCCATGCTCTATGTTGATTATGATAGACTGATGAAGCGAACATTTGACAGCTTACGACTTAGTAGTTAAAAGTCAAGTAAATTAACCATTAAAGCCTCACTCTCCCACATAACCCCATCATGTTACGAATATCAATACCGAGTTACTTGAAAATGGCCATAATGATAATAATAGTAATAAACACACTTACGAGATGTCGGCAATGGTGACTGACTATGCTCTCGTACTGAAAGTCCAACTGTTGATTCTATGTCACGTGGGTAATTTAACATATTCATATTATTAAAGGACAAATCTTTCGAGTGACGAATACATTGTTGATTATATGATGATGAATGATGGGTCTGATAAGCATTAGTGTATAGTGATGATGATAATGATAATTTATTGGATTTATTCTCATTTATACAAGTAACGGTATTAACAGAATTAGTAGAAATACCAGGTATATTGGTAGTACAAGCATTATCATTCCTGCTATCGATTGAATTCTTATAGTTTTTACAATTTTCTAAACTTATATCAAAATTGCCCATCGTAGTATGATTTCGACTGTTTGCTGGATATTTTGAACCGAACTTTAAAATGTCACCATCATGTTGAACAGTTGTTTCATGTGGAGATTTTTGAGAAAAAGCTGCTGCTGCGGCAGCCGCCGCCGCTGCCGCAGCAGCAGCCGCTGCACCACATCTGAATGAATCATAAAATGGTATAAATCCAAACGGATTAGGAACACATGATGGGAACTGAGTAGTCTGTAATCAATTAAAATAATAACAATAAATGATGAAATAAAGAAAAACAAAAACAATGAGAGAAAATGAGGAATTGGAATTTCAAATAGCACGGCAGCTCTAAATTGTGTTACTTCTTGTTCGTTTGTCAGTATGAATTAGGCAACGGTTATATAACCCGGTTTCAAGTCAGATTGTTTGCATTAAAGTAAGTATCGTCACCACTACTACTAATAATAATAATAACAGTAATAATAATATCGAAATGTCAAAACTGAACTAGGCAGGGTCCAGCTTAAATACGGAGTCTATTAGTTGAAACCCTAATAAGTATCAGTTTTACTTCAGTTAAATAAGATGAACACACACATTCATGATTAAATACCATACTGATCTAATGGTTAGGCGCTAGTCGGGAAAATTGCATGCTGTGGGCTCAATACACTGTGAACTGATGGGAACGCAGTGCTGAGAAATTTCATGCTGAGAGGATACAACTGTCCAGTGTTTCATGATTTCAAATGGTTACTTAATCAAAATCAATGTCCATGATGTAAACTACTAAAGTCAGAAATTTCTACAAACCGTCTATACTAAAAATACATAATTATTCTATAAGTAGAATTTAAATATGAACTGCAAACGAAACAAATTTTCAAATCTGGTCGGTGAATGACACAAACGTTGATGAAGTCAAGAACACTACCGAATAGATAGAGTTAGGTAAAAAAAAAACCAAGCTCATGACAATAATATTGGTAACAGCTACTTCATTTCATAAAATGTATTTACACAAACCATCCAGCTCGGAGAACAAAACTCCACCAAAATCATCCACCTGAGTTACAAATCTTCCCCACCGTAACAAAACACAAAATTACAACATGTAGGAACCGAGAGTTGATTGAAATAGAGATTAAGAGAATATGAAATACTTGAAAGGATGATTTGTATAAAAAGAAGACTAGATTATTAAGGAATTACAGATAACAATTATTATGAAGATGAAACCAGATGTAGTGTGATTAAAAATATGAAAAATTACCAGATAATTACTCTGCTAAGTTGAAACTTAAATATATTGCAAGAAGTTTGAAGGTATTGTTACATTCTAGGATTTACGGCATGAACTCATTTTATTGAGGCAATTACTGAAAACTAGGAAACACTAAACAGACGTTTCATCCCAGTATGATACTCCTCAGGAATGTGTATAAGTGACTCCAACGTTATCGAATCCAGGTCTCATAAAGAATGAGTAACCGTTTGATCACTGGAGTTGTAATCCTGTGGTTTACATTTCTGAATTAGATCGATTAACGATATCTTTCAATCCTATTGATGGATAACTAACTCTCATACACGATAAGATTGAAACCAAATGATCAAGACTTTCCACTAGAACTCTGAGAATTGTTCCGTGGTTCAATATTTCCTGATTTTCAATCACTATTTAACAAGGATCAGTTCGTCATCTAAAGTCCATAGACATAATATGAACATAATACTATTAAGCCACCGAATTAAAATGTAACAGTTCAAATTTTCCACTTCAATCACTTTGTGATACAGAGAGATCTAAATCCCAACATAATATCAGTGAGTCAATGACACAACCAACTTGGTCCATTTCATAGAGTAGAAGAAATATTATTAGCTAAACAGCTTGACCGTATGCAAAGATTTTGCATAATTTGAACGATAATTTTCATTTTAAAAAATGACAAAATATTCTTTTAAAAAATCATTCATCTTAATCATGATGTACATTTTGGAGAGAAAAAGTCACAAACAAGTTAATTATCATCTCTATTTATTATTTATTTATACCCATAAACATTGGTACAAGAAGGCACCAAACAGATATGTGCCACATAAATTATTCGATTTACGAGAGGGCTGGGATACTACCCAGGTGCCCCAACCGAAACAGGTGGTTTACTTGAGGGGCTCCACTCAGAGCCTTCGACCTAGAAGCCTGATCCACAAAGCAGTGGAGCAATGTAAGGAGATGTAGTCCCGTGGTAGTCGGTGAGCGACGATTGGTTCATACGCCATTTGTTCCTTCAGGATACTTGAGCCCATGTACACCATTGGTTTGGGGGCAGAGTTTTCCAACTCCCCTAAATGGACTCTCTGTATCCACCGTCCCAGTCAAAGCACAGAATATTCGCTTTTTGTTTTCTCAATTTCGTAAACAACACCCTTGATGCGGGAAGGCAGTGAGTAGGACTTCCTTAGCAGTGTTTGTAGGCACATGGTCATGTGAGATCATTTCTAGAGGGATAGCTGACTCTGCCCACTCTCGGCCGTACCAGGGTATCCCCATAGTTCACTCTCAATTCCTATTTTAATCGCACATTATTTTGTAGAGAAAAACAAATCAACAAATGAATTCTATGTATATCATTTAACCTGTAGGTAATTAATTACGTTAACTTGATGTATGATACAAAAAAGAGACAAGAGAATTTAGGTATCCATAAATTATGCCTCTCAAATTCTGATGAATATATACACATAAATATATATATATTCTTTCCAAAAAAGAAACAACCGAAAACAAGAAGCCAATATTATCTCTCTGTGTGAGATTTATCATGTACAATTAACTGAAAATAACAATTACCATCATTCAAAAATAATTATCAGAAATGATCAATTACTAATAAGATAAATATGCATTATCTACCTATCTATCTATACTATTACTATTACTATTATGATTATTACTACTATTGAACATCGACATTCATATCACCGTCAGAAGAGTTTCATAAAATTAAGAAGAAAAACAAAACTGGTTAAAAAAGTATAATCAATCTGATTGTTAATTTTCTTTTTGGGGGGGGAGGGGAGAGAGGGTTAGGGGAGGGTATGTATAGAATTCATGTCAACATAAAATAAGATAGAGACGACAAAATATCATAATGTAATTTAATATATCCATCAGTGTATTCACTACATAACTGTATATATGTATATACATGCACTAAATATGAATGTAAAATGTTCATTGAGCGTATACACATGTGTAATAATACCACCAATGGTAATACATAATGATTAACTATCATAACAACAATAATAGTACTTATACAGATTGACTATAATAAAAAGAGAATATAGGGAAATGATATTGTATCTGATTAAAATTATCATTATTTACTTGATAATACAGACTGACTCATAACTGTTTATATTTTTATTTACTAAATTATTTGTTTGTTTGTTTTTTTTCATGTTTATTTATTTACTTTTTATTCTGTCACTTACTCTCTCTCTCGCTCGCTCGCCCGCTCGTAAGCTCATGAGCTTGCTCACTCACACTCATGCCCTCAATCGCTCACTTGTTTTTTTTTGCCTTCTTCCCTTCTTTTCTTCATAGGTTCACTAGTTCTATTTACCTGATTCCTATTATTGCCATTTGTACATGTTGAATTCAATGTTGTTGTTGTTGTTTTATTGAATAATAGTAATAATAACAATAATAATAATAATCTTGACGATGGTATAACAATACCATAACCGTTAGGATAGAAATACTAATACAGGGAAAATAACCAAATATAGAATTGAAAGAAACATAGAGTAGTTTTCTCCCTTTCTAACATCAAAGTGACGAATAACAATAATAATAATAATAACCAAGCATAATATAACATAACATAGATATGAGAAAGATCAAGAGAGTAGAAGCAACAAGGAAAGCTTGAAAAGGGATGAACAAAGGGAGTTAATTAATGTAATCAATTATTGTAGAATTAAAAATAAATAAATAAACAATCAACCTTAACAACAACAACAACAACAACAAAAACAAAACAATATCAACTACGAAAATAAATTCGCTCATAAGCCAATGCAAACAATATATTAAATGATAGGTATTCATTAATTAAAAACAAACAAACATGATAATTGTACTATACTACTATATACTATGTATATCATTAATATTATTATAAACGATAATGACAATGACACAAAGTTAGATGATATCTCTTCTACCTGTTTGCTTCGTTGATTTTTTTTGTCTGTTATTCCAGTAAATGATTCTCATTGGCATTAAAACATAAATTATCATATGTATATAATATCAATTAATAACCCTAGTCGTAGTACAATTAATACTACTACTACTACTACTACTACTACTACTACTACTACTACTACTACTACTACTACTACTACTACTACTACTGATAATAATAATATGCATAGTACTCATTCATCACATTGACAATAGAACGCCTAATATATAAGGGAGAGAGAGAGAGAGAGAGAGAGAGAGGGAATATCAGATCAACATTAATTATACTTTATAAGCTGTATTACAATTCAACTACACTATCAAAATAGATATTAAGCCATAATTTAAACAGGAGAAAAAAAAGGAATTAAAAAAAACCCATCTATCTATCCATTCTACTCTACCATTATTTCTCTTTCTATACATATGTATACATGACTAAATCATTGTGTAACGGAGTCGTTTTAGACATGTGCAAATAAATAAATAAATAATAGAAGAACACAATATAGACTGCCGTATATCTCGCTCTTTCTCCAACTCCAATGTAAACAGATAAAAATAGACCCATAAAATAAAGATATATATATATAGAGAGAGATAAATAGATAAATGACCGAAGAGAGGGTGAGAGACAGAGAGAGAGAGAAAGGAAGAAAGGGGAAACAGATCGCAAAACATTAATAATAAGAGCCAAAATTAAATGGCAATATTTCTATGTAAGTCTTAATGTGTGTGTGTGTGTGTTTATGTATGTATGGATGTTTGGCTTTTGTTAATTATCTACATATCCATATGCATCTCATCTAGCATATTTATTGCTGATTAATGATGATAATGTTAATGACATTACTGGCCACATTTATCAACTACAAAAAAATGTCGAAATTATGATAATATTAGAAACCTCAGAATCATTATATCTTTTCTAGTATGAGACTGTAGAGATTATTAAATTTCATTGAAATCATGAACTGCATAAGGTTATACAACCATTGAAAACCTGGAAGCATTGAATGGTCATTTCGTCCTAGTATGGGATTCTTTAGCATCGTACGTATTGATTGAAGTATTCGCACGCGAGACCAAAGGTCTTGAGTTCTATTCCTGCATTAGCCATGATGGATATGAACTGTTGAGGAGTCCTATACTAGAATGAAACGATCGTCCGATGCGTTCAGGTTGTCAATGACGGTCTGGCATACACAGATTCATAGTGTCAGTGGAAATAATCATATCTCTAATTCCTTGAACTCTTATAAGATATATATAGGCATAGAAGACCTACCAGAAATTAATAAGAGACTATTTAGTTAATCCTCAAAACTAGTGATTCGATTTTTTAAAAAGATTAGCTTGAGAAGTCATTATAAGTTTAAGTTAATTCCTGTAATAGATTTATACTAACTGAAAAGTAACCATTGAAAGCCACTTAAAAGTATTGGTCAAGTGTTTTGACCCTAGTATCAGGTTTTTCACAGAAGTGAAGTTCCACAATGCTGTTAGAAGGATGAAACCTAAGATGTTCAGGCTTATTGGTCAATGTTTTAATCTTAAATCACTGAACCAAAAGATCTTAGTTCATAATTCTAACTTCGAATAATTCTCATGATAGTCATTCTTTGACATTATATGTATATATTTCTCACTCAAGTAGTCAGTTGGGGGTGGGGGTTAGCGCGTATGACACCAAGTATCAGTGTCAGATTTTGGACACCGCCCGTCACAACAATTAATAACAACTGTTTGATGATTCGCACATCTGGATTTCAACAATCCCTATCTAGTTAATACACCATCAATCAATTAAGAAAAATCAACATCAGTTTGTCCTCTGAAAGCGAAAAAAAAAAATCATACTACAATCTTAGTTTCGAATCACATGTTTCTCTTCCATATCACCATTGAAAAGTTCTGTTTCAGGTTTACTGAATAAGTTGACTTAAAAAAAATTGGATAAATATCATTGCTCATATATAGACTTGTCAATAAACGGATAAAATAGCCATCTAATGCTTTTTAATTTGGATTAATTGATGGTTACAATAGAATTCAACAATCTCCAGAAATATCATGGTAATGATAAATCAAGTATAAGTAATTGATAATATTCTAGAAAATTAACTAATTACAAAATCAACAGGATGATGATCTTTATCAACTTTATGCATCGATTACATGTGAGATCATACATATTCCTAACAGAATATGTTTAAATTAAACATCAAGTGAATTTAAACTTCACCCGATTGCACAAGCAGTTGGCTATCACGACTGAGTAGCTAAGTGGATAACGCGATGGCGTTTGAAGCGAACGGTACCGGGTTCGAGTCCCGGAGTGAACATCAACTCTGGGATGCAGGTACATCCAGCTGATGAGTCCCAAAATAGGAAGAAACGCACGTCAAACTGGATTCCACTGCTAGCCACTATCCATCTCTGCTTAAAAAGCTTGTAACTTAAGGCTATATCGAGACAATCCACACAGCATGCACATATGCCAACATGAGACTGATCGATTACAGTCCTAAATAACAATGGGAAGATACAAATAAAACAACACCAAATGAATTTAAATAGGCTATTTCCTCAACATTTAAACAGAGTTCAATAGCGGTTAACAGTGGAATACAAGATGTGCGTTTCATTCTATTTAGAACTCATCAGTTGAATATGGCTGGAACTAAGTGTTGATATCCATATAAAGACTTGAACGCAATATATTTCGCTTTAAACGTCCAAAGTGTTATTTACTTAGCTACTGCGTTCAGATAGCTCCTAACTGAACGATTGAAGTCCTTTCACCTCAACAAAGAAAGATTGTAACAAACACTATGAATGAATTATGTAACTTAATAGTTGTAAATTAACAAAACTTATCTAAATTATCTGTATTTAATGAATTCTTATCGTAATAGAATGAAATTCATCTCAATTTATAACAAGATTATTTACTTAATTACCATTGCTTAATAGAAGTAAATCAAACAAACACACACACACACACAAAATCCGTTCACTATAAGAAAAAAGTCAACAGAGTAAGACGTATTTACATTACTGTCATAAATTATGTGAATAAATGCAAACAAATGAGGGAAAAAAACAATGAGCACGCTGTTATTACTACATAGTTATTTACAAGAACACACAAAAATAACTGAATAGAAAGCAATAAAGAACAAAACATGAAAAAGCGAAGATGAGTGATGGTTAACAGTGGAATTCAGGACGCGCGTTTTACCCTATTTGAGACTCATCAGCTGAACTCAGTCGGAACTTGAACCCAGTGACGTCCGCTGTAAACGCCAACGAGTCATCTACTGAGTTCAGATAGCCACTAGCTTGTGCAATGGAAAGTTCATTTATTACTATTAAAACACAAATATTCGTACAAGAAGGCACCGAATACATAGGCGCCACATAAATTACTCGGTTTATGTGAGGGCTGGGATATGGCCTGGGTACCCTAACCGAAACAGGTGGTTTACTTAGGGAGCTACACCCAGAGCCTTCGACCTAGAGGCCTGGTTCACAAAGCAGTGGAGCAAGGTAAGGAAATGTAGTCCCATGGTAGCCGGTGAGTGACGATTGGTCCATACACCATTGGTTTGAAATCAGGGTTTTCCAACCCCCCTAGATGGACTCTCCGTGACCATCAACCTGATTAAAGCACTGGATATTCGCTTTTCGTCCTCTCAATTTCGTGAACAACACCTCCACAATGAGAAGTATCAAACAAACAATACAAAAATGAATTAAAACATGAATACAAACATACACACAGAGAGAGAGGGGGGAAAGAGACGAACATGTATAATAACAGGAAATAATCAAAGAAAAAAAAGGAAAAAAAACTATTGTCTTATTGAAAACCCAAACAATCAGTCAAAACACACTTGTTTACCTAAGAGACAACAAATGAAAAAAAAAAGAAAAGAAAAAGGGGTAATAACTACCAGTTTAATCAATCAAATCAGACTTAATTTCTGTAACCAAAAAAAAAGAAAATTTAAGACAACTAATTCTGATATATTTTAGTCATTTCTATCCTGTTTTAAATCGTTTTTTTTTTAAGAAAAAGAAAAAAAGACAACAGATTTTCAAGAAAATTTCATGTTTCCCTTCAAGTGTATTTTTTTGTTTGTTTGTTTGTTTGGTTGGTTGGTTGGTTGTCATTCAAAAATAGAACATTCTAAAATGTCTACTAAAATTTCAGTCTAAAACAAAAGATAGATTGCTTACAATTTCCTACATGTATTGTATTGTATATATATATACTTAACTAAGTAAACAATAAACAAATAATGCACAAAATGATGTAATACAATCCTAAAAGATGTTTAATGATGTAATCATTAGATGATATTGGAAATCATAAATAGAATACTGATTATGTATATAATATGTAACAGTTGTAATGGGAGGAAAGTTTGATAAATCGATCAAATAGGTTATTCAGTATATGAAAGCAACAACAACAAAAATCTGGTTAACATGAATGAAAAATACTTTTGTTTGAAGTACTTAAATGTAAAATTTGGTTATAGGATTTGGTCAATACACAAAAATATAAATAATTTGATAATATATAGTAAAGCAGTTAGAAATGATGAATAATTCGTTTAGTTTGTATACTTGTCAAGTCTTGTTAAATCTGGTCGTTAATGAGAACTTTCTTCGGTCAAACTATACTATCGGTGGTGGAAACAATATATGGAACTGTATATCGGGAATATGCCACCAAATGCACTGGTACGGCCGAGAGTGGGAAGAGTCAGCTATCCCTCTAGAAATGCTCTCAAGTGATCACGTGAATACAACCACTGTCAGGAAAGTTCTATTCATCAACTTTTCAAGGCGGGGGTGATGTTTACGAAATTGAGAAGACGAAAAGCGAATATCCAGTGCTTTAACCGGGTTGGTGGATACGGGGAGTCCATTTAGGGGAGTTGGAAAACTCTGCCCCCAAACCAATGGTGTACATGGGCTCCAGTATCCTGAATGAACAAATGGCGTATGAACCAATCGTCGCTCACCGACTACCACGCAACTACATCTCCTTACATTGCTCCACTGCTTTGTGGATCAGGCTTCTAGGTCGAAGGCTCTGAGTGGAGCCCCTCAAGTAAACCACATGTTTCGGTTAGGGTGCCAGGCCATATCCCAGCCCTCACATAACCCGAATAATTTGTGTGGCACATATCTGTTTGGTGCTTCCTTGTGCCAATGTTTATGTGCTTAAATAAATAAATAAAATAACTATCAGAGATAATTGTATATTTTGCATAAAATTTCCATCTCGTTTAATTTAAAAGTAATAAACAAGTGATTTGTCATAGATAGGTTGAAACCATCAAGTGAACAAATGTTGATATCAAACATGGACTACACTACTTTTACTACTACTGTGGTGCATGCTACTTATATTGATATAAGTAGTATATGACGCGAGTTAAAACGTAATGTCTGGCAGCAGAAGATGAGTAGAAGATCAAGAAAAGAAGAGCGAAAACACAAATGGAATTTGTAAGAAAACGCATGAACAATGGAATTGGAGACAATGGATTGGTGTTTGCAACAGAAACAGTCCAGTTTGATTTGATGCATGAATATTTTGCAAATTGACGACTTACTATATGGTATTCAGATTTTATTGAGATAGTCTGTAATTGTTGTGCTAAACACATTCGATTGTCTCTCGCCCGTGTTCTTGTTCACTACACTACTACTAACAATAGTAGTAACGTATTGTGTCATTTAACCAAAGTTAATAAGAATCATTTATCAATATTTATTCTATATAATTTATATATTGGATTATAAAGTTATTTAACACTTGATTAAGTAATAACAACTAGTATTACTTTTTGATATGTAATTTGTCTTAAAACAAGTTGAAAAGTAGGCGGACAAGAAGTGAATTTTTCGTCTATGGCATTCATTCCCCTATATATATATGTATATGTACGGCTTTGCTAAACAGAATACCTTTTATATATATATATATCAAAATGACAATATTATTGAACATAAGTTATTCATAATGAGAAATATAAATACTATACAATTCTATTGCTTTATTCCCGTCAACATATCAACATTATCACAATATTAAAACGATAGTCATTTTACTTAACAAGTATAAATAATCATGAAAGAAAAAGGTGGAGCACAAAGAGAATAAGAAAGTGTATGACTAAAGAAGAACACAGATCAATACCGAGAAGGAACAATAATAATAACTACAGAGAGAGATGAAAAGATGAAGAAAATGAAAGAAAGAAAGAAAGAAAAAAGGCTAACCAAATAAAAATGTGTCAATGTCTCAAATCATTACTAGTAGTAGTACAAATATCATAAGGCTAATGATAATAACAGTTTTATTTATAAAAAAAAGAAACAAGAACTTAGAAATATAAGTAGATAAGCGCTCACTCAATTAAGATGAAGATATATATGTATATACACATATATATAGGCAGGTAGTAGGAAGACATTGCCAGAGTAAAAAAAAGAAACAGAAAACAGGGAAGATAGACAGAAATCAATCCTGCCGAAGATAGTGTTTTTGTCTTCATTGCATTACTTCATTTTGCATTAAAACCAAACAAATTGCACAGTAAAAAAGATGAAAACGTGAAGTCATAGCAACAAATATATATATATATATATATATATATATATATATATATATATATATATATATATATATATATATATATATATATATTGTTGACTGATTTTCACTTTATATGAAAATGCAATAACAGAATAACGTCGGAAGAGACGGAAAATAGATAGATGGATGAATTAAGAGTAGAACAGAAAGAAGCGAAATTAACAAATGGTGAAAAATTATAAACAGCGAAGTAAGGGAAAGAAATAGAATGAGTTCAATCCAACTGTATACACAACGATAACTTTGTAATCTATACATATATGTGCATAAAATATCTAAGATTTGCTTAAACTTCTTTATTTATCATGAAGTATGAATATAATTTTTAAAAAAAAAGGAAAGATAAATACTTTATTGTATGAGGACATTGAAACAGAGGAGAGAGAGAGAGAGTGGGGTGGGGAGGGAGAATAAAGATGACAAAATAATCAACTAGAAACAAATAGACATGCATAAACGACGTAGAATCCTGTACAGTAGTAGTAGTAAGTCAGTTGAAATTGTCATTATTTTAATAATATTATACGATAAAAATATCCATATATACAACAAAGATAAAGATGTTAAAATAAGCTATGTGTATAAAACGAAAGAAATAAGGGAATATGCTGATCAATTCATTACCTTGAAGTCACCACATTTATGATGTAGCATTTCCAATAATCGATTTTCTTTCTTTTTTTTTAAAATCTATCATTTCAGAAATTCTAATCACAAATCATACATTTTTCTAGAATTCTCAAGATCTGTATGGTACAGGTTGGTTATTCTGTTATAGTATAAGAATCTAAGTTCTATACCTGAAGGGGATACTAGAATGCATATTGTTGAGCAATTCTTTAATGTTAAGACGAAATAGTTTCCCAGGGAGTTCAAATTTTCACTACTACTTGAAATGATATCACAATCCGAGAAAAAAACAACCTATCTAAAATATGTGCACATTTCTCTACACATTAGTGAGGCCTACATTATGGACGTCATTTTACATGTTTAGCATATGTGAACTATTGTCATATGTATGAATAATGGTTACTATGAGAAATAGATGTAAAAGAAAACACACATTTTCAACATTAAAATAAAACAATAATAATAATAACACTAGTAACAATAATAATAACAACAATATCATTATTATTTCAGACAATATAGCACAGATTAGGACAAACAAAAGATTTCCTAAAGAAAATAGACAAAGATAAGAAAAGAGGAAGAGAGAGAGAGAGAGTAAGTAGGTAAGTATGAGACATACAGAAATCCGAAGGAATAGTGGACCAAGATGAAAAAAACAAAAACTGAATATAGATATGTGTAACATCATAACTTAGAATTAATTTGAAAACCTTAATGGAAACAACCAATCTATACCAACACATATGCCCATCATATGTATGACTTGTAAAAAATACATTACAGCTTGTTAATTATATACGTACAAATCTGTGTATGATATATAGATAACCTAGTAAGTTAGTAAAAGGTGAAAGATTTATCCGCAAGTTGTTGCTTCAGAACTGGTCTGCGTCAACACCTCAACTAAGGATAGGGAGTGCAGTAGTCGAACACGTTGACAACTTCACTTATCTTGGAAGTCTGATCAGCCCTAATGGGTTGGTTTCGGACGAAATTTCAGCACGGATTCGAAAAGCTCGTTTGGCCTTTGCCAACTTACGTCACCTTTGGCGAAGGCGAGATATCCGTCTATCAATAAAATGAAGAGTATACTGCGCGGCAGTCCGTTCTGTTTTACTTGATGGCAGCGAAACATGGCCATTAAGAGTAGAAGACACTCGTAAGCTACTAGTATTTGACCACAGATTCCTTACAAGTATTGCTGGCATCTGCTGTGATCACCGGGTAAGTAATAGTGAGGTTAAACGCAGGGTATTAGGGAAGGATGATAAATCAATTGATGAGGTTGTGAATCTTCATCGACTGAGACGGTTGGGCCACGTGTTACGTATGCCTGAACACCGATTACCACGATGTGCAATGCTAACCGGTGCTGGAGATGGTTGGAAGAAAGTTACGGGCGGCCAAACCAAAACGTGGCATCAGTGCTTGAAGTCACTAACTTCTAGTCTGAGCCATGTTGGTAGATGCAGACTACTTGGTTGGGGTTCACGTGACTATCGTAACCAATGGTTGGAGACTGAGTGACATGGCTCACAATCGATCAGAATGTCCTAGGTTTATACACTCTCTGTCTTCCCTTAAACTAAGAGATTAAAATCGCATCATATCTTTCTTTCTACAAACTAATTATTTCTTCCTGTACTATATCCTTATTGCAATCTTTCTTTTATATATTACCACCTCTGAATTAACTACTTTTATGAATCCGGTGTCCATCTTGTTGTGTTAATGAGGTATGGCAACTTGGACCGATATATATATGTGCGTGGTCCTACGTTGTAGCTGACTGACTGACTAGTAAGTTATTATGCATAAATCAATTCAACGATAGAATCAACAGTGTAGTGTTTACAGTAAATAAAACACTAAAGAGTACAGTTATGGTATGGATGAAAAATATGCAGAATGTAATTGTATCAGTTAACTGGAAGTACTATATTAACAACAACTGCGACAGCAACGACTGAAGAAATACTTGATCAATGATGTGATCTCTATACCATCGACAGAATATGTTTAAATGAGGGAAACTGAATATAAGAACTAGCTCAAATTCACACTAACAACATTAATTTCGTTAAATAAAATAAAATAAAATGCTTTTGAAATAATCAATTAAATAAATTTGGTATATACCTAGTAGCGAAATCCAACATGAGCTTTTCATCTTATTTGAAACTCGTCAGTTGTATGCGCAACTGAATCTGTGTTATTGTTCACTATGAGAATTAAACCCATGACTATTTTTTTTAGAATGCCCGACATCTTGTTTATTCAGACATTCCAAATGTGACAAAAGATACATTCTAGATTACATTGATAGCCAAGTAACAAATATAATAAGACTTGTAATATAACTTCCTATAAAGACAATCTACTGAAAATGTATATATAGCAACAGAGACTGATAAATTGTAGTCCTCGGTGTAAATAATAGAAAATTATAGACTGTCACTAATCAATTCAACAATTCACAATTATAAATTCACCAATTCATCATAAATCCATGGTGATCGCATTGCTTTTCTCAACTCATTCACCAGATACTTGGGTAGGAGCCACACTCTGGTTGTGAAGGCTAATTTTACTATCCGGTTGTTTAAACTCATATAGGCGAAGTGCAGTCTAAACCTGAGGCTTAGTAGTCAAAAGTCAAATGCCTTAACCACTAAGTCATTGATACCATAGTACACCAACCAAGTTAGAAAAAGTGAACATAATGTAAAGCGTCACATACTGCCTGTGTCACCCATAAACAGATCTTCATAATATTTAAGGCAACAGTTATCAATGCGATTTAGGGATAGTGATGGAAATAAACATGTTTAATTTATCCTAATGTTTTAAATCCACATCATAGTACATATATCCTAACTAAATAGAACAAAACAAGCACCATCGACTCCATAACTAGCTAGTATTTAAAATATATCATCAAATTGTAACTAAAAAAGAGATTAGTCAGTCAGTCACAACATAGAACATTGTACGTATATAAACATCAGTTCAAATTGTCATAATTCATTAATATAAAGAGATCAAATGGTTAAAGCAAATCCTGGAATATTAGAATTAGTGGTAATAGGATAGATTAAGCATTGAAGATAAGATTCGAAAAGAAAATATAAATCAGTAAAATAAAAACACCAAAACAAAATTTATAAACGCAGAATTTGAAGGAAAACAAGGAATAGATATACAATTTTCATTGCAAAGAATTTTGAGTCATTTTATTCAAAGCCTTTAACTATTGGTTACGATGCTAAGAAGTGTAATGATGTTAGGAGAGTATTTATTTATTTATTTGAACATATAAATATTGGTACAAGAGGGCACCAAATATATATGCGCCACACAAAACAATGAGAATTTGAAGAGAAGAAAAAAAGCTGAGGAGCGTAAAAAAAGAAAGGACAATAATGAACAGAATAAGGTAAGGTAGCGTAATAATAATGATAATGGGAGAAACGAAAAGGTACAATCAAGGGAAATCTTTCAGTTAAGGAAGAAGCAACCACTTTTTACGGAGAAAGTAAAAGAAGGTTACAGCATGATCGCCACCGGCTTCTATTCTGAGCCATATCTGGTAAATGTACAATTGTCATTGCAAAGAATTTCGAGTCATTCTATTCAAAGCTTTTAATCATTGTGTTGTGGATACAGAATAATATGCCAATCATTGTCATGTTAAGTCTATGGTGGCCTTGGACTTTAAATGTACATTCCCTATTGGCTATTATTTAATTCATTCGTTACATATTGTGTAAATGTTGTTTCCTATTTTATGGTACGATGTTGTTGTGGATACAGAATAATATGCCAATCATTGTCATGTTAAGTCCAAGGCCACCATAGACCATAGACGATGCTAAGGAGTGTAATATTATTAGAAGAGAGAAAATACCCAACATTTATTCCATACTTATTAAGGATGTATAATTAAGTAATTGTTTGTTTTTTTGCGTTTTTTTTACTTTGAAAAATAGGGTGATTAATCAATATGTACTTAGTAACTAAAGATGAAAATGAAACAAATATAATAATTTAGTTAAAGATTTCTTTAATTTCTCGAAAGTCAAGTCATTTATGGTTGATTAGAACAGTATCATTACCATTATTATTATTATTATTATTATTATTATTATTAGTAGTAGTAGTAGTAGTAGTAGTGTGGTGTGTGCTACTTATATTGACATAATTAGTATATAATGTTAGTCGTGAACAGAAGGTCTGGCAGCAGAGAGACAAGAGGATCGAATAGTAAAGAATCGAAACAGAATGCAATTTGTATGAAAATGCAAGAACAATGAAGTCTGAGTCATTTTGAGACAATTGGTGGACATTTTGCAAATTAAGCATTTACTTTATGATTATTAGTTTCTATTTACAAGTCCTGTAAGTTTGTGCTAAACACATTCGATTGTCCTCACCGATGTTCTCGTTCACTACAGTAGTACTAGTAGTGGTAATACTAGTAGTAGTATTACTTGTACACAAAAACAATAATAGCAAATAACAAGATTTATGACCACCAATAAATTTGATGAATTCATTTCTTAGTTTTGAAAATCTTTTCAGTCATTCAGTCATTCATTCACTACATTTTTTTCCTTCTTTCATGAACATATACCATATTAGTTATACTAACTGAATAATAAACTTTTTATGGTAGTGTATACTTTGTTCAATGTTTCAAGTTCTTTTTTCTAGAGAAAAAAGAAGAGAGAAAGAATGTAACAACAATCACAACAATTCTGAAATGAAAAAAAAGAAACTTAAAATTCTCTAAACATAGACTAGTTCCTGTTACAGAGAAAGGGAGAGAAAGAGAGAGGACATGATTTGAATTTTACGAAAGAAAAGGGAACTTTGTATACGCCCTCATTCCTCTATCATTATTATTATTATTATTATTATTATTATTATTATTAGTAGTAGTAGTAGTAGTAGTATGATTGCTGCCGTTGTTCCCCTACTTCTCCTGGAAACCTTACTTATCCATTTCTTTCCTACAGTTCACAGAAAAAGACATCTTTCATATACATATAAAGTTTACTTCGGAAAATCATCATTTGTTTAATAAGTCACTTTATTTTAAAAGTAATAGGCATCATTTAACAGACATGGAGACATTTCATTCATATGCATATAGATTTGTTGATAAAATGTATCCGAATCGCTTTTTTTTAGAGTGAGAATCGTATAGTTTGAAGAGAAATTAAAGGAAAAAACAACAAACTGTTTTTCAGACGTGGAATATTGGGAGAAAAAAATTTTCGATTACTGGAATTATTAGAATGGGGGTTTGTAAAGATTGTAGTGATTTAAATAGTTGAATTTATGGGTCGATCTAAGCTAAATGACCATTGAAAACCTGGAATTATTAGACGGTTGCTGTAGATGCGCACTGCTGAGGAATCCCATACTAGGACGAAACGGCCATCCAGTGCTTGTAGGTTTTCAATGGTGGTCTAGCTTACATCAACTCATGAATTAAACGATTATTGAAATGTAAAACGAACATGAAGATTTATGGCTTAAAAGAAGAATTCAAAAAGTGTTTAAGGCTCTCTTAACTAAATGGTTTATATATAAAATGGATGAGATGACGATTTCTTTTTGAAGAACATAGGGAGAAATCATCCATATGAACATGTAGATCATAGAAGTTTACAATTCAATCGTTTAAAAGTGCAGTATTTCATGCATTAAAGGTAAAACAGTTCTAGATTGGATTCACCTAAGATTTTGATTTTGTCTAAATAACCCAGAATAGAATGAAACCACTGACCAATAATTTTATTGTTTTCAAACAGTTTTCCAAACCACATCAGTAATTCATGATCGGATTTTGATCGATTCAAATCGCGTCAGTACTGACATTAATAAAGTATAACAAAACAACAATCAATTATGAGCATTAACATCTCACATCACTAACACAATCCCTTTTAGTATCAACTACTGATTACCGATTTATAGATGAATACAACTTGGTAACGTAATAAATTTTAATATGGTTTAGATTAGAATCGATAAGTTTCTAGAGATAAGTATCATATCAGATATAGAAAATTTTAAGCCGAGATGGATACGTTCATTAGTGTTCACGTATCTATGTTGAATAGTTTAATTTTAAAATATCAATTATGAAATTTAATAAGTATCCAAATGATTTGAATAAAGAGGATGGGGGTGGCGTAAGATTGGCATTTTATAGAGATATAAATGAAAGCTTAAAAGTATAACACATATATTCATCAACACCGTATGCAAAATAATTTTGACTTCAGTGTTATCAACACCAACAAACCTAGATTTTGCAAGCAAGAGCAGAAAGAGAGAGAGAGAGAGAGGAAGAGAAAATCAGTGAAACCAAACAAAAGTAAACAAATAATTAAGTAAATAAATGCTAGCTGATGCTTTCTGAATTGCAAGCAACAAATTTTATTCAACCGATTTCAATCATGAATGATACAATATTTATATTTATAAAGATGAATAGTAGTTTGGGAAATCAGAATATATATATATACATATATATATATATATATATATTCTTAAGCCCCCGAATGCCCTGACACAGCTGACAGTCAGCTATCCCGCTCGAAATCCTCTCAAGTGACCACATCCATACAACCACTGCCAGGGAAGTTCTACTCACTGCCTTCTTGCATCAAGGGTGTTGTTTACGAAATTGAGAGTACGGCGTTTTAATCGGATTGGTGAATATGGAGGATTCACCGAGAGGAGTTGGAAAATCCTGATTCTAAACCAATAGTGCATATGGGTTCCAGGATCCTAAGGGAAAAATGGCGTATGAACCTATTTTTGGTCACTAGCTACCATGGGACTGCATCTCCTTACGTTGCTCCACTGCCTTCTGGATTAGACCTTTAGATCAAAGGCTTGGGGTGAGGTCCCCTTCGAAAAACCCCTGTTTCAGTTTGGGGATCAAGGCAGTATCCCAGCTCTCATACAAATCGAATGATTTATGTGGTGAATATCTATTTGGTGCCTCCTCGTACCAATGTTTATGTGTTTAAATAAATGAAATTTCACAGGCGCTTCAAAGCACGCTCACACCTACATGTGCTTGAACTTGGTGCTTACAATAAACAAAATCATAGTTATTAGTTAGAATGTTAAAAGACAATATTCCACACAAATTATTAATTATTAATTTAGGGGATTTGTAGAGATTGTAGTATTTTCAAAGTTTAATTCACGAGCCTGTCTAAGCTAGACCACCACCGAAACCCGAGAAGCACTGGGCGACCGTCTCGTACTATTATGAGACTGTTCAGCAGTGATCAACCACTATCACGCACGTAGGAATCGAACTCAGGACGTTCGGTCTCATGCGTGAACGCTTAACCTCTAGACCACTGAGCCGACCGACATCCAATGGTGTTAATGTCTAACTTCAACTAATCCACGAAATTGAGCTACACATCCACCATTGTCATCAATGAGTTACCATCTAACAATAGACCTGGTTGAATTCCACTGGTCACTGCTTCTCATTAGAATTCCAGGAAATACCTCTTGAAATCAGTCACTAATGAGCATATGTTGATTAATATCAGAAAGGGTTCTGTGGATATTATAATAATTTCAATGGATAAACAAACTGAACTCTCATACACACAAATACAAATATTATACAGATTTATAAAAGTTTTGTTTGTTTGCTTTTTTTTCCGCCATCAAAAGTCACACACAAAATTATAATTGTGCACAGTAATAATAAATAAATGAAACCAGTAAATTGATTGAAGTCTATGTTATTTGTTTATCTACAGTGCAATAAAATAAAAACAAACCCCATGTGAACAATTATTAATAGGAATATACATTTAAGATTGTTGATATTAATGATAAAAGGTTACCCTTATATGTATGTGTGTATTGTATTAACACTAGATGACCGTAATATTTACTATATTATATATATATATATATATATATATATATATATATATATATATATATATATATAATGAGAACGTCTATTCATGATAATAAAGACGAGAAAAACACAAGTAATTATATTAGAACTATCTTATCAACACTTTTTCATCAGTTAAAAAAATTTCGTTTCCAAAGAAAAGAAAACTAGATAGACAAACAAATAGATGATAAACGTATAAAAAGGCTACAATAGTAATGATAATAATAATAATAATAATAATAATAATAATAATAATAATATAAAGGGTAAAATTGTAATTGTAATAATTGAATAGAAAGAATAAATTGTCACCTTAATTTAAAGAGATTGACATCTTATGTATGTGTAATAATAATAATAATAATATGAATGAAAGGAATGGGTAAAAAGACCATTTCACTGGTGTGTGTGTGTGTGTTTGTGTGTGAGTGTATATCTGATAAAAATCCCAATTATCAAATTGAATTCTACTTTTTAATGGAATTAAAAAAACGTATGAATGGTAGTTCATAGTGTATATAGTACACATTAAGTCTAAGTATAAACATATGTGCTTGGATATATATATATATATCTATATAGACATGTAGATGGGTATCTTTCACAAGAAGACATGAAAATTTAATCTTAAGAAAAACTGATTAATTTATAAATTATATATATAGATGTTTTTTGTTGAAATAAAAAAGAATTATTAAGATGGATAGTTAGTTAAAAAACTAGATAAAATTATTAAAGTACCACACACAAAGAGACACAAAGAGAGAGGGGGAGGGGGGGGAGAGTAAGAGATCACAACAGAACGATGAAAGAATCGTTAACAAAATGAACTTTGAAGTGAGAAGGGAAAAGAAGTTTTTTTAAGTAAAAGTGACAGAGAAAGAAAGAAATGATATCCAAAACACTATATCTATAGATGTGTGTGTATACTTGAACATTCATTCTGAAGTATTAAAAGAAAAAGAAAACAATTTCAAAATATGAAATAAATAATACAGAGAGAGAGAGAGAGGATAAAAGATTGATATGTAACAATGTTTATTTTCGCAGTTTTTTTTTATTTCTTCTTGTTGTTGTCCCTATAAATACATAAATATTAATAAGCATACAGAAGAAAGAACATCACACATATACACACACACACACAAGCATACATTTTTCAATCTGTTTTCAGTAGTATATTGATAGAAAAAATGAGAGAGAGAGGGGGATAAACAGAATCAAAAGGATTACTGATACTTGTTTTTTTATCACTGAGGTGAAGATGACGATGATGATGATAATTCAATTAGAAGAGGAAACATTTTTAATCAATGATATTATAAAAGTTTCAAATAAGATGACTGAATTCAATAACAGACATGAGAGATTACACAAATAGAAACTATTCACGAACACATATAAACGCACAGAAAAGTATGCATGTATATATACCCATATAAGACATATACACAGAGACATGGAAAAACCTAGTCAACTAATTATGAACATTTGGAAATATAAATTTTGTTTTTTTTTTGACTTTTTTTTTCTTCTACCAACCACTATTCTTCAATCTGTGTAAATACAATTCAAGTGTATACCATAGATAGATAAATAGTAAACTGTCTACTTGTTAAATTTAGGCTCTAAATATCTTTTATAATAGATGTAGTGTAAACACACATGTAGGTAAGTAGGTAGATACTAATATGTAAGTAAGAGCAGATGTCAGTCAAAAAACTAATTTTTTAAGTTTATGCATATAAATATATGCACACATATATCTCTATACATTTGAATAAGAAACAACTTTACTTATGTTCAAAATATGCATAAATAGGCATTTCTTGTTTGTTAAAACTGTTCGTTTATTCACAGAAGAAACAAAAGTTCCTTAACCATCCAATTATAGTCATGACTTTATGGATATTTTGTTACTATGGGATAAAAACTCAAGATCATAGTTTAATGCATTGGGGGTTATAGTTCAGTATGACTTCTATTTTTAATTCAGTATGATAATTATTCGATGTGGTATTCTTTCTTTTTAAATGTGAATTTCATTCAACAGTAACATAGAACATGAATTTTACAGTAATTGTTAATCAGTTGCAAAATATCTATGTAAGAATGAGTACATTCCCCTAAAATGATTGTAGTGTTTTTGCAACATGAAATAAATAATCATTTTAGCACTGGCCTTTCTCTTTTCTTGGTGCTGTGAAAGAAATCGGGGTTTCTTGTTCAGAGTACTGATTAATCGTCAGCATAGTAAATCTAGATTCAGGAATTTCCCGTCAATCACCTCCCACTACTTAACTTCACGACATAGTTCATATGTTATCAGAGCACTTAGACTAGTGACTATATCACAGTTTATAATTGATACGATTCAATCTCAAGACTAAAGACTAACGAAATATGACATCAATTGTTACTGATCAGTGAGCGATCAATATGGGTAATTATCAGTATAGAATTTACTATTTTCAATCTATGAAACTAATCAATCCAAGAATAAATTTTCTATGAGTAAATCTTAATATTTACGAACTGATCATTGTATAAAGCCTGAAGATGAAGTAACTGAAACCAACATTCTTTGTTTTTATTGATATCATGAACCAATGTATGTTAGACCACCATGAAAAACCTGGAAGGCCTAAACAACCGTTTTTTTACCAAGTATGGAATTACTCAGCAGTGTGCATTTGCTACTAAACACCCAGGTTTGAGTCCAAATTTCTAATGATGGTCTAACACTGATCGATACCTGATCCTAATAAAAAAAGCTCAACAATCTCCACAACTCTATACTGATTCGTTTTGGAAGTAATTCGACTGTGATATAACGTTCTACGGTAAATAAGAACATTTCACGAATTTGTTTATTTTGATGTAATCTATATAGGAAAGAGGTAATTAATCGTTTATTAAAACAAGATTTTGTTTACATTTATGAATTATCTTCATTTCTATTGTGAACATTGCATTGATTCAGTTTGTTTACAGATTTTATCTCCAACACAGAAAGGCCCACAAATAAAACACTATATTTAAATGTCAATTATGGTTGTTTACGGAAAAGAAAAAAAGAATAACGAAGTAAACAAACATTGTCTGAACAAGGTTACTCTAGACACTGGTGATGAGCTTGGCAAAATTGAGAAGTCCTGATTTCAAACCAATCAGCATATAGGATGCAGGATTTTGAAGATAGAAATGTCGCATAAACCTACTTTGGTCTCCAACTATCATGTAATTCCATTTATTGACTTTATTTTGTTCGATCTTCTGGATCATATTTTAAGTTCAAGACTTTGGAGAGTAGTATTCTAAGAAAACCACCTATTTCTGTTTTTGTGTCCCGGGAATATCAAACTCCTTACACAAAAATGATGCGCATTTTTACTAAAGTTTTGATGCATTCAAATTCTTATGTGTTGGCAAACAAACATCATAATCCATACAAACGTATCTTATTAAGTCTCTTTCAAATAATTCAGCCTCATGATTATTATTTACTTCATCATATGACAAATTTCTGTAACCAAGCAGTCTAGAAAAAGCATTTCAGCAAAGATAACGATTAACTTTGAAAGCCTAAACCGGTCAATTATCAGAGTTTCGAAGTTTGACCAGTGGAAAGCAGATATTTCAAATCTGTTATGACTAAGGGTGATTCTCTGACAAAAATTTTACTGATTATAAAGACGGAAAGTGACTAACAGTAAAACCCAGTACCATTAAGGACTTATCAACTAAGTATACCTGAATTCTAGTAATAATACTCACACTAGAATTTGAACCCTTATATGTTTTGTTGCAATTGCCTAATGGGTTATTTATTGAATAACTGAATTCAGATAGCCTTCAACATGTGATTAATTATTAGAAAAGAATTGATTCATATCTTTATTGATGTGACTTATTCAAAAGCAAAACTTTGTCACTAATCCTAAGGAATGTGACAATTTTGAGATGGCGAAGAAGATTTGTAGCTCAGGTGGATGATTTTGATGAAGTTTTGTTCTCTGAACTGGATAGTTCCGTCTACAAAAACTCCATCAAAATGTGACAATTAAAATGAGTTGAAACTGAAAATGAACACGAAAAAATATATCCGAACAAAAGGAGAAATATAAGCAAAGATGGATAGTGGCTAGCAGTGGAATCCAGGACGTCTACCACTTCGTCCTATTTGGGACTCGTCAGCTGGATGTACCTGCGTCTCAGAGTTGATGTTCACTCTGGGACTCGAATTCAGTACCGTTCGCTTCAAACTCCATTGCGTTATCCACTTAGTTCAGTAGCTCAGTAACAGGACGAAACGCGCGTCCTGGATTCCACTGTTAGCCACTATCCATCTTTGCTCATAATGCTTGTAAATTAAGGCAATATCGAGGCATACGCACAGTATACACATATGCCAATAAGAGATTGATCAATTTCAGTCCTAAAAGATCAATGAGAAGATTCAAGTAAAACAATACCAAGTGAATTAAAAGGAGAAATAATTGTTTCATCACAAACTAATAATAATAATAATGAAGAAGAAGAAGAACGGAAAAAGAAGTAAAAATCAACTGCCGTCTATCTCTCTGCTATATTATTGTACTCTCCCCTTTACCAAACAAAAAAATGAATCAGCAATTTGACAGATTTGTGTTTATTTGTATCCAACCATTATTATTATTATTCGTTATTTCCTTATTTTCATAAATCAGAGGACTCATAAATTACAAAATCATGTAACAAATTTATTTATTTATTTATTTTAACTACGTATGACATTTTGCTTGTATATGTATGTGTATGTGCACACATATCTGTGCATATATGTTCCTTAATGAGAGAACATACAGACACACACACACACATAAGAAGATCACTTTAATGTAACGTTATGAACTAGCTAATTTTACCATCTCATTATAATTACTGGGGGTTTTTTTTCTCCTCTGAATGTGGTAAATCTACTTTGAAATATAATCAAACCAACAGTAATAGAATTAATGAAAATCTTAACTGTGTTCTGTATAAGTTTCCTTGATATAGTTTCAATTATGTTGTATATTGTCTCATAATACGTGAAAAAGAAAGTCATTTATTTAACATATTTTTTTGTATACTTATATACCAAGTGCATAAACACATGAATGGATATACCAAATATGAAAGATATTGGAAGACAGCAAGTATGTTTATCTTCTATATATATGTACATAATTCAATAGACGCGCCAAAAATGTTAATTCATTGAAACAAAGAAATTGACATAAGAACATCAACTGTCAATCAAAATGGATTAAAAATGTAACTATCACTACTGTTAACCTTATATTAAATCATTCATCCATCCATCCATCACCCTCTCCCTCTCTCTATAATTGTGTGTGTGTGTGTGGGTATTTGTGTAAGGTATGTAACATTTACTAGAATTATAATTACTTCAATCTCTTTATTTAGTTAGACATTCCTAATTTCTTTGTTTTTTTTTGGAAGAAGAAAAGATACTTTTAATTTCCAACGAACAATACAAAGTTATAACATAAAAGCACACATATAATGAATGTCACATATTTGATGAACTAATTTCTTTTTCTTCTTCTTTTTCTTCTTCTTCTTCTTCATTTATTTGCTTTTTTCTCTCGAAGAAATACAACAACGACAATATAACAACAGTGGAAAGTTGTATACAATGTTGTTTGCTAATTTCATATTTATTAAAGACATTGAATATTTTTGTATATTCTGACGAAGAATTAATCAAGCGAAAAGTTATATATATATCTATATTAACAATTAGAATAACTATGTACTCAAAGTGTATGTGACATAATATTGTAAAGTCATACACTGCAGGCGATTCATATAGAGAGGAGAGAGGAGGGGAGTAAGAACAAATTACAATATTGATGTAGTAACACTAAGATGACAATGAACATATTATAAATAAATTTGAAATGACTGTGTGATAAGATAGGGTGGGATATAAGAGAGAGAGAGTGTGTGTGTGTGTGTAAACAAATAGACCAACATAAGGATAATGAGTATGAGTGTTATACAAGAGTAAGAAAGTAAGTGGAAAATACAAATCATTTTATCAATGAACAAAAAAAAAGCTAAATGACATGTTGTGTTAATTTGACTCATATAACACTTTATTATAATTAAGACATTTATTGTTACTTTGTGGAGGATAAATGAAGTCAAATCGAATATAAAGTTGAAATCAAAGAGAAGAAGGTAATTTAACTAACTTTTTTTGCATTATGTTTCATAATAATCATCTAAATAATTTTCCTAAGTTAAATTACCAATGTTGTTGTGTCAATTATTGGTGTGTTTCTTTTTTTTAAGGAGAGAAATGAGTATAGTACACTATCAATGTTAGACCACCAATGAAAACCTGGTAGCAGTGCTGAGGAGTCTCATATTAGGAAAAAACGGCTGTTCATTGCTTCCAGTTTTTCAATGGTGTGGTCTAACATTGATTCATTCATAATATCAATCTAAACTCAACAATCTCTACAAGCCTACACTGAATCTATATGTATTCAGAAAGTCTGTTGTTTAGTGTACAATATATTGTTGATTTCTTAAGTTAGTAATATGTTAAGGACTACTAGATTTTTATTGTATTTAGTAAATGGCTAGTAGTAGAACTCAAGATGTGTGTGTTTGTCCTGGTTGGAACGCGTCAGGGAAATTAACCTGGACTCCAGTGTCGATTATTACATTGAGACTTGAGTCCAGTACCTTTCGCATTAAACGAACAACACGTTGTCCGTTGAGCTACTGAGTTCGAATATGAAGGTTTTACATTAAGGATTTAAAATTTCCCTTGGTTGGTATTCAAGATAGTAAATGATCAATCTCTGTTATTATATGTACATCGTGAGAGATATTGCTATCCACATAGCAAATATACGAAGACTAAAAACCCTTACTAATGAATTATCCAGTTATAATCGATTCAATTAGAGTACATGGCTATGAAACTGCACATTTTGTATGAAGACAAATGACATCAATCAGTTATTCACATAAACGATGAAATTAGGTTGGAATCAGTTGACTGATTTATACATCAAATTCTTGGTAATGAATGTACTTTAAACTACAAATCCGAATGCATAAAGTTTGGATTTAACACTTTGTGAAACTGTAAACTTAAATTAATTCTTTTTCTTCAAATATTAAATAGACTGTCTATTACATCCATTACTACAATTCAATATTCTGAATGAAATAATCAAGACAAAATATTTGATTATTCATTCTACTGAACATACTTACTAAACGTTACCTCTCTGCATGTGTTTTACACTGATATTATTCCGGTTTAGTCTAATTTCATTAATGAACACCTATTTCAATAAATAGGTCATAAAAGAACCTAGTACATGTATGATGGTAGACCTACCTATCACAGTAAGTTTTATTGCTATTGTTTTATGCTCTGTTCGTGTCTTGTTGTAGTAGTTGTAGATAACTACAATTAGCCTGTAATAGGATTGGAATGACCAATCAATACACTGTTAGTACTTTCCTTACATAGAATAAATGGATCCAATTTACTGACTCATATTATTATAATTCATGGGATAAATTTACTCTTAAAATTATTGACGAACTATATCATTTCAAACAATTTAAGCTCATATCCCTGTCCTTCACATGTAACATTTCTTTCTTTATCAATTTGATCATGTCTGTAAATTGGCATAGATACTGTAATAATTTCCAGTACATAATTTATTTATTTAAATTGAAATAATTGAAGTTAGTGGTTTAGGGAAACATAGTCAAATGATTGATTAAAAAGGTTGAGTACTTCCATGATGATTACGTCATAAAGAAATTGAGATTTTCAATATGAAAAAAGTCCTCAATTCTATGTTCAATGTTACTGTAAGATTAAATTTTTCTACAAGAACATTAAATACTGGTAACAAATGAATCTTAAATATCAGAAGGGGTTTTGTGGAGATTATACTAATTTTAATAGTTGAGATCATGAGTCAATTGAAGCTAGACCACCATGGAAAACCTGGACGGCTGTTTCGTCCTACTGCGGGACTCCTCAGCAGTGATAATCAACTTGATGTTTATGTGTTAAAAAAAACTTTCATCATCCTGAAGTGTTCAAGTCGAATCTAAACCTTTGTGTATAAACAATCTTAAATATGTTTAGTTCAATGAAATACTTACAGTAATAAATAGTTATGTAATATACAGAAAGATGAAAATTTCACAATTACTACTTCATTATAAACCGTTTCATAGTTATTTATCAGGAATATTTATCATCCTATTTACTTACTTACTTACTTGTTCAACAATAAATAGACTGCCTAACCAGCTATTATCCATTTCTAAGACTGGGAACAATATGCGCACATGAAGATAGAGATGTAAATCTCTCTCTCGCGCTCTTTATTCATAGAATAATAAGTTGGACAGTTTATTCATCATTCATTTACACTAATACACTAAAATGTATGTGTAGGCGATGTAAACAAATCTATGTATTCACACTAGATATAAACATCCATGAATGACTATGAGATTTGTTTGAAATGTATCATCTATGTGTATACAAAACAAACAAGTATAAACAAGTTTAGTAGTACGAGTAAGAAAAAAAATACTTATAAAATTGACTGAGTCATTGGAAAAGAGAAACTACGAGGAGAATATTGAATAGATGGATGGATTGATGGATACACAAGAGATAGAGCTAATGAAGTCATTGGAATCAAAGTGAGAATAAATGAAATTTAATAATAAATTTACAATCAACTATAATACTTTGAGTATAGTGTGCTAGTGTATATTATGAATTGAATACAACAAATTAAACATTACAGTAATTAAGTATTTCATTTCAAAGAGATAGTTTGAAAACTATGAATCTGACATAAGAATAAATGAAGTCATTTTGTATTACTAGTCTTTACTATGAGAAAAATTCTAATCACCAGAATAGCTATTTCAGTTTACGATTCCATACTAACCAATGCGTTAAGTGTGTTTGTGTGTGTTCCAACCGAATTCAACTTTCAATTACAGGCATGGATGCGAACAGAGTATGAATTGACGTATGAACTCTCTTACACAAATGATAAACTTTATTCAACCTAGAGTAGAAAAGACCCGCTTGTTTACAAAATTGTGTTGCCAGTCTATTGTGGTCTGTTGAATTGTATTACTTACTTCCGTTACCCCACGTGAAGGAGTATAGGTCCCTCACCACTATTCTTCATTGAACACTGCC
The DNA here is from genome assembly GCA_944470405.2 of Schistosoma mattheei. Lineage (NCBI taxonomy): Eukaryota > Metazoa > Platyhelminthes > Trematoda > Strigeidida > Schistosomatidae > Schistosoma > Schistosoma mattheei. The sequence goes on along the minus strand of OX103948.1, from coordinate 21,298,936 downwards.
TTGGACAATACTTTCCAGTTGTTATTCACTCTTTTGACATTTGCGTTCAATTCCTGGTGCAGTGTGTTCTCTGGTCTTCCTCTTTTTTGTCTCCCTTCAGGATTCTGAGTAGGGGCTTGCCTCATGATGTAGTTTGATGATTTTCACAGTATATGTCCTATCCACTTCCAACGTCTTTTCCTAATTTTCCCTTCAGTCGGGAACTAGTTTGTTCTCTCCCATAGCATATTTTTGCTCATGGTATAAGACCAACGGGCACTAAGAATCTCACGTAGACTATTGTTTATAAATATTTATTTAATGGTTGATGGTTGTAGTAGTTCTCTAAGTTTCAGCCCCATACAGTAGAACTGTCTCGACGTTCGTGTTGAAGATTCTAGCGTTGATATATGTTGACAGTTGTTTTGAGTTTCACATGTTCTTCAATTGTAGGAATGCTGCCATTACTTTGCTAATCCACCAAAAGAGAAGGAGAGGGAGTAAGCAGCCTTGTCAGACTCCGGTAATCACTTGGAATGCAGATGTCCGTCGTCCTCCATGCCCGACTTTGCAGTGTAGTCCGTCGTATCAATTCCGCATGATACTGACGATTTTCTCAGGTAAATCACAGTTTCTAAGAAGGTTCCATAATATCCACCTGTCCACGCTGTCAAACGCTTTCTCATAGTCAACGAAGTTGATGCATAGTGACAAATTACGCTCAATTGATTGCTCATCAGTGATATGTAGTGTCATGATTCGATCCGCGTACGACCAGTCCCCATGGAATCCAACCCGTTGATCTCGAAGTTGGGTTTCTACTGAATCTTTCATTCGGTTCAGCAACACCGTTGAAAATATTTCCCAGTAATTATAGGAGTGTGATATCTCTATATTTCCAACACTTGCTCAGATCTCCTTTCTTTGGTATCTTGATAGATATCATTCTTTCCAGTCTATCGGCAATTGTTCCTCCTCCCAAATCTTTCTAAACAGAACATGGGGCGTCTTTTCAGCTAGTTCTATGTCCGACTTTAGTGCTCTAGCCGGTATATTGTCTGGTCCTGATGCTTTCACACTCTTGATTTGTCTGATGGCCATCCTGATTTCTTCGGTCGTTGGTGGAAAGACACCTATAGGAAGGTCTGTAGGTGCTTTTTTGATGTCTGGTGTGTTCAGTGAGAATGGTCTTTCCAAGACTTTTTCAAAGTGTTCTACACACCTGTTCCTCTATTTTTGAATCTCACTGATTGGCTTGTCTTCTTTCACATTGACTGGTTTACTACATTTCCCTACTAGTTTGTTCGTTGTGTCATATGGTTGTCTCATATTTCGTTCGCTTGTAGTTGCACGTATTTCTGCTTGTCGTCTTTAATGCATCTTTTCACTTTCTTGTTTGCTTCTGTGTATTCGGTTTGTGCATTGACTTTTTTGTATGACAGTCTCAAAAGTTATAACTCCAAGCTTATTTGCCCTACAAGATCATTAGGATTTCAGTCGAAATATTTCACTATATTCAAGTTCTGTACGTAACTAATTAAGTCACACACACATCCATATGTACATACATATGATTTTAACAGCTGTTACCAATGAACTACTACTACTTCGTGAATAAAAAGTACATTAGTAATAACAATAATAGTAAAAGACATCTCCAGGAATGACTGACCATTAATGGTACAGTAACAATGATAGACAAGAAAGAAGGTAAACAACTTAACAGAAACAGTATTGTGTAACCATTTAAAAGAGATAATTTGATTATCTTCAAATTAAAATATAAACTTTAGCATATTATTATTATTATTATTATTATTATTATTCACTTCAGTTATTCATCGGATGTGAACATTAGTACACGTTTACAAAATAATCAAACCTTAAAGGGTATATACACCCCCTTCCTTATTATTACATTTTAATGAGAATACAGTACCAAATTACTGATTGAAAACAATAAATTGACCTGAAAATCTTTTTAGAAATGATTTTACAAGAAGAAAAATAATTGAAATTGACAGATCTGAGAGATTATTTAACTTGTAAAAAATGAGTTTATGTTTTAGGGGACATTAGTTACTTTTGTACTATTGATTAAAGGAGGCATGGGGGACGTGAATCAGGTACATCTATAATTAAACAGGGCATTAAGTCAACAACTTCTAAGTGTCATTTAAATATTGAATCAACATACAAGTATGTTCTTTTACTTTTTCATTGAAATTGTGTTCTCGAAGTCGATGGATTTAATTGTGAAGCTTTCATTGTTTTCATGAGTATAAACTTCTGACAGAAGTAAGCCTTGATAAGTTCTTTACAAATAATTACTAGTAGTATATTCTATCAACCTTGAGTTAAATTAGTTGTTTATTTATACTTTTGCGCCGATAATGTTTACACATTTCTTTGGATTATCTTCCTATTGAGTTCGATTTATGACTTTGTGAATACTAATGACTTTTATAATTTGTTGATAAATTGAAAGCGTCTAAATAATATGTTTATTGACTAGCGATTAATCTAAGTGCCAAATTTCTCGAAATTCTTCGGTCATTTTGGTGTTGCAACTGGACAAGATTTCAACGTTTGCTCGTTCAAACATGTCATCAGTTATTTGTGTTTGATGGTATACGTGAAGATATATGATAATGTTAAACAGCTAAATAGTATTTAAGAAGGAGAAGAGGGTGGTCACTGACACTATCTCAAATTACAATAACCCTCCATCGATTGTTGATCTATGACGAAAATCATTTTGAAATGATAGTATTATCTACACATGCACACACACACACATAACAACAATAACACTATTCAGCGACATGATTAAAAGCTACTTTTCATGTTTGAAAGAAGAGAAAAACAGTTAGTGTCAAATCAAAGTGAAAAATATCCACATGAAATAAGATGATAAATCACAAATTATAATTAAACTATATGAATTAAATTGTGAATGAGTTTAATAGAGAAAGAAATATACTTTAACAGTTTGATCATAACTCACAAAATTTCCGATATTTGATGAAGGGAAAACGTAAACATAAATTTATCAAATGGCTAATCAGTTAATTGACTATATCTTTTGAAGAAGAAGAAGAAAAAAGAAACAGACACCACGAACACAAACGCTCCGATTGTTATTATTAATATCTGCTTACAAAAGGACAGAAACTGTCTTTATTGAAGTGGTGAAGAAGATTTATAGCTCAAGTGAATGATTTAGGTATAGTGTTGTTCTATGAGCTGGATGGTTTAGAAGTAGATCATTCATTGTTCTTCTGAACAACATCATCAGCACAAACTTCAAGCATCAGTTTGTACTGATAATATCGTTCAGAAGAACGATGAAAGCTACACGACCAAACCATATAGCTCAAAGAACAAGACCCCACCTAAACTGTATTCATATCAGAAGGGGTCTTGTGGAGATTGTAGTAATTTCAACAGTTGAGATAATGAGTCAATTGAAACTAGACCATCATGGAAAACTTGCAAGGACTAGACAGCCATTTCGTCCTATTGTGGAACTCCTCAACAGTGTGCATCCACGATCCCAACTCGCCAGATTCAAAATCAAGACCTATCAGTCTTGTGAGCGAACGCTTAACCACTAAACCAATGAGCCGGCCGGCATTCAATGGTGTTAATGTCTAACTTCAACTAATCCACGAAATTGAGCCACACATCCACCATTGTCATCAGTGAGTTACTATCTCACTACAGACCTAGTTGAACTTCACTGGTCACTGCTTCTCATTAGAACTGCAGGAAATACCTCTTGAAGCCAGTCACTAGTTAGCATATGTTGATCAATATCAGAAGGGTTTGTTATAGACATATTCAGCATAGCACAACTCGATATGTTGGGTGAAAAACAAGCAAATACAAAAGTCAGGTCTTGTAATGAAATCTTTGATGAAAATCACACGTCAATATAAACGGATAAAACGTACGGGAAAGTGTTGGCTACAATATACTTAGTGAATATTAAAGATTCTGTAGATAGATCTCAGCTGAATCTGTTCTATAGCAGTGTAAAAATCTGATTAAAAAATATATAATAAAAGAAGTCTCTCTCCATCATGTTTAATGAGTAAAATACAAATAAATATTTGGATGGAGTTAGACATAAACACCGTTGAATGCCAGTTGAATGTGATCTAGAAGTTAAGCGCTCACACGCAAGACTATTAGGTCCTGGTTTCGAATTTCACGAAGCGAGATCGTGGATGAGTACTACTGAGAAGTCCCACAATAGGACGAAACAACCATCCATTACTTTCATGTTTTCCATAATGATCTCACTTCAATTGACTTATCATTTTAACTATTAATTAAAATAAATTGTATTTATTTTTAAAAATTTTAACCTGAATGTAATTTTAACAACTAAATAATCAAATAAAAGGAGGGAAACATTTTGATAATTAGTTATTATAAAAGGTCATTTATATTCTTTGAATAGAAATCTTTATTTATTTAAACTTAATTATTTCTCAAGTTGACATTGTGTAATAATATTTTAATTGTTATGGTTATTTTATAATTAAATGACCAAAAGGGGAAAAACAATAATGTTTAATTTATCCTTAAAAATTAAAAAAACAAAACATCCTATAGTTATACATACATAATGTATCTATATTATTACATAAAAAGAACATACACACACACACTCACACATACTATACATGCACAATTCTTTATACTTTGATATCTACAACAACCATTCCTATTATCCAAATCTCCCTCTCCCTCCTCCCTCTCTCCCTCTCTCTTTCTCTTCAAAGAAACAAACACCCTTTTCAATAATAATAATAATAATAACAAGGAAAATACTATGTAAGATTACCCATTTACTTCACAAAACATTCATTGAATATATATTCATCATAAAAGAGATAGTTTATTTATTTTTTTTTGTTTTTTTGTTTTTTTGAAAACAGTTTGTATCAATAACAAGCGATAGAAGAAACTAATTCATTAATTAATTAAATAACTAATTAATTGGTTAATTAAACTGACCATTGACTAACCTACTTTTCTTTATTTATTCTTTCTTTCATAATATTAACATATGCTTAGAAAGATAACTATGAAATTTCACAGAATACTCTATTATTATTATTATTATTATTATAGTCATTATCGTAATTAGTATCATGGTAAGAAGAGAAACACCTTAGGCTAAAGGGTGTATGGTTTTATTTTCTCTAAACAATAATTGAATTATTATTCTTATTAATAATAGCTTTATAACTAGTTACTATTGCAGTGAATTAATACTGAAAAAAAAAAACTAAGTTTAAAACTACATACTACTACTACTACTACTACTACTACTACTACTACTACTACTACTACTACTACTACTAAGTGATACTGATGGTTAATAAGATATAAAAAATTTTAAAAAATATCGTACGATTACTTCGAGAAATTACAGACCTGTTATTCACTTTAATAGGACATGGATCTATCTTCAAACTCGGCTCTGTCCATTTATTTTAGCCAGCTGATAAAAATTCAGTTTAGATTTTAAATAAAACTCCATATGGAGCACCTCTGAGAAGAAGAACGGGATAAAGTGGACGATTGCTGGACTTCGCAGATGATCTGGCCCTTCTATCACACACACAACAACAAATGCAGGAGAAGAAGACCGGTGTAGCAACAGCCTCAGCAGCAGTAGGACTCAACATACACAAAAGGAAAAGAAAGGTTATCCGATACAACACAACATGCACAAATCAAATCACACTTGACGGAAAAGAATTGGAAGATGTAAAAACCTTTACATATCTGGGTAGTATCATTTATGAACACGGTGAATCTGATGCAGACGTGAAGGCGTAGATCGGCAAAGCAAGAGCAGCATATTTACAACTGAAGAACATCTAAAACTCAAAACAACTGTCTGTCAATCAACAACAAAGTCAGAATTTCCAATAAAAATGTCAAGACAGTCTTACTGTATAGGGCGGAAACTTGGAGAACTACGAAAGCCATCATCCAGAAGATACAAGTGTTTATTAACAGTTGTCTACGCAAAATACTTTGGATCTGTTAGCCAGACACTATCAGCAACAACCTACTGTGGGAGAGAACAAACCAAATCCTAGTGGAGAAAGAAATCAGGAAGGAGCGTTGGAATTGGATAGGATACATATTGAGGAAAGCAGTGGACTGCGTCATAAGACAAGCCCTCATTCGGAATCCTCAAGGTCAAAGGATAGGAGGAAGATCAAAGAACACACTATGGTGAGAAATGGAGACAGATATGAGAAGAATGCACAAGAATTGGATAGAATTAGAAAGATAGGTCCAGTACATAGTGGGTTGGAGAATGCTGGTCAGCGGCCTATGCTCCATTGGGAGTAACAGAGTTAAATAAGTAAGTAAGATTTTAAATAAACATAGAACCATTACTGTATTTTATCATTATTCATTCATTTAAACGAAAACAATAATCTTAATATTACAATGATGAACATGAGCGTAGGTCATCATCATCATCAAAGTAAACCGATAAAAATTTTTATTACAATTGTTGTTGTTTGTTTGTTTGTAAATTAGAAATGAATAAATAGAAGAGCGTATATTTTCTGATAAATAATGAATGTACCATTATCTTCATCAAAAGAAAATTAATCATAGTAACCTAACAGCCGTAAATAAACACAGTAATAATAATAATAATAATAATAATAATAATAATAATAATAATAATAATAATAATAAAGGGAAATTCAAGTAAATAAACAAGTGAAAAGCAAAATGAAAAAGAGAAGGAAACCATAGTGATGATCAGATCACGCCAATATACACCTATACATACATGTATAACTTAAAGAAGACTGATACGTTGAAATGAAGAAGGAGAAGAAGATAGAGAGAGAGACAGCGAGAATACAATACATGTAAGTGAATGAATAGGATGGCATTGTCTTTCACACACTATCATTAAAATTACCATTACTTCCAGTCATGTTGAAATGAAATAGTATTTCTTATAGCATATATCAGATTAAGTGCTACTTGTTCAGTTTCACACTTCCACATAATAAAACAGTAACAAAAAGAACCGAAAGAAAGCAAGAATATGAGCCAGAAGGAGAAGAAACACGAAAAACTGTTGGAATTTATAAATACTTATCATAATGATGGGCGGTATCTTTATAAAAACTCACTGAATGAATATGAAAGTACGGAGAAAAAAAACGAACATAGATGAATGAATAAAACCAAGTGAGTAAGATCAATTAATTCATTTCAGAAAATCTAGGAGATGAGGAAAATAATATTTTTTTCGAAATAAGCAAGAAGATCACACACACACACAGAACCAATAGAATGAAAAAAGACAAAGGTTAATTTGCAGGGGAAAAAAACACCTTGACGATGTCGCCTCGTTTCGATTGTGATCTATAACATTTCGGTTATGCAAAGCATAATCAAACTTATACAAAATTACATCTATTTGTATAATTTCCCTCCACTCCCTTCTCTTAGCCTGCTTTATTTCCTTAAACTAATTTGATTGTTTGAAAAAAGTATAAAACATATGACTAACAATATAAAACTTAAGTAATATTTGAGTTCATTTCTAAAAAAAGGAATTTTGGCGAAACTACAATTTATAGACGAATCAATCAGATTTAGGATAACAGGTCTTGGAGTGAAATTCATTCATCCATTTGTCTAAATAGTATTTTGGCATTTTAATTGATTTCAGTTGGTGATAAAAACTGTAAATTATACTCCTTATTCATCACACTGGTTTATAATCTTCATTTAGCCTTAGTAAGTAGATGAACATTCTCGACGTTACTTTAGTGTCACTTAAAGTTTATTCACCGGAATTTTCTACGCATCATAAATTATGTCAACCTTTATATGGATATAATGAAAGATGAAAAGAAGTCAATTGAGTGAGTGACTAACTGGATATATAGGTAGCTAAGTGAGTATATAAGACGGTGAACGAGAAGAACATACAAAAATAACGTTATTTTATCATTGACTTGTAATGCAACTATTAAACTTACTACATGTATATCGAATAGTAAACGATATAGTAATAGATTTGATCTTATAATTCACTCATAGTTTATCAGTAAACAATAAAAAATAATCATCGATCACATATTTTTTCTTAAAGAAAAAAAAGAAGGTATTAGTCACAATAAATTGACAATTTAAATGTTTCTAATAAAACGTAATAAAAAGGGTTTAAGTTGTTTGATGCATAACAATACAATACACTGTAGAGTAGCAGTAGTAGTGTGGTATGTGCTACTTATATTGACATAATTAGTATATAATGTTAGTCGTGAATAGAAGGTCTGGCAGTAGAGAGACAAGAGGATCGAATAGTAAAGAATGGGAACAGAATGCTATTTGTATGAAAATGCAAGAACAATCAAGTCTGAGTCATTTTGAGACAATTGGTGGACATTTTGCAAATTAAGCATTTACTTTATGATTGTTAGATTTTATTAACAAGTCCTGTAATTTTATGTTAAATACATTCGATTGTCCCCACCCGTGTTCTGTTCACTACAGTAGTAATAGTAGTAGTAGTAGTATTACAATTATTATCAAGTCAAAATTATATAAAGTTATGATTATGAAACTAAACTGAATGAAATAGAAATTATTAGTAGAAAGTATTAAAAATATTAGTCTTTTATTCGCTATCAAGTTTTCATTTGTCTTTTGAGTAATTCACATATCCAACATTCTCACCTCATTTACACACATATACATATATATACATGTATATACATTTCTCGAATGTCCGAATTTGTTTCGTTTTTTTTTGTTTTGTTTTGGATATCATGCATGGATACACACATACACACATAAGATAGACACCAAAAATTAGCGCACTGTATAATATATATACATATATAATGCAGTATTATAATTTCTCGAACTACGGTAACCTTCAATGTTCAAGAGAAAACTAAAGGAAACTGAACAGCAAACTAAATAGTGTATGCATTAAAGACCATTTTAGGGATATGAAATATGACTGACAATGAATCCATCTATCTATATATGTATATACATATATATAGATATATATATACTTAATGTGTGACAATCATGCAATCAGTTTGACATTTAATTTTTATTCTAATGTTATAATTCTTTATTTGTTTTTTTCTTCTTTTTGTTCTTTTCTCTCTTCTGGAATACCATACAAACAAAATAAGCTAATAAATAATCATATTTTTCTGATCGAATGGAAATGAAATTTCACTGGACTTGAGAAAATGAATTACTGCCAATGTGTTTGTTCTTTGTTTTTTTTTTTTCCTGTATAAAAGATAGTTTATGTGTATAGAAATCAGTTGGATGTCAATTGACATAGGCTAACATGTGTGTAAGTATGTGTATGTATGCATATTTGACAGAGAGAAAAAAAAAATTATTATGCGTGACAAGAGAGGAAACAAGGAATTCTATTGAATATTTAACAAAATTTCACCTTCTCTGATGTATTGCATACTCTCCATCTATTTTTTTGTATATATATGCTCTTGTCTGAATATATCTATCTACCTACCTATATATATATATATATATATACATATAATCATTACATTGCATTATATTGCATGTATCCCATCTTACTAACTAATACAAACATATGTATATATAATATCTGTATGTATTTGTATATGGACATAATCTATGTACATTCGGGTAATATGACTGACTGACTGACTGACTATAAAACAATTGAATATAAGTGTGACATAAATCTAAGTTGAACAGTAGCTTTATAAAAAAAAATATATCTAGTTTTGCGGCTTGACGCATCTGACAAGTAATGAATCAAATTTATTCACACTATTCACATACATTTTAATACTTTTATACACATACAAAAATAATTCCAAACAAAATATACATATATCATCAAATGTACATAAATATGAAAGGTGAAAAGAAAAAAAACCCACCATAAATAGAGGGAAATATTTGAAGTAGAAGAAGAAGAAGAAGAAGAAGAAGAAGAAGAAGAAATATGAATTTCATGGTCAAAAAGTTTAGAACAATGATTTGTGGCTGCTGTTGTATTACCCAAAAACTATAATGGTACTGCAATGTCATATGGCCAGAAAAACATATTATTATTATTATTATTACCATTATTACCAATGTTAAGAATCTGTATATTCTTGTAGTAAAATATTAATTTTCTAAAGAAAGTAAAGAAACCCAATAAATTCATACTCAAGAATAAGTAGTAAGAGGAAGAGGGAGAGAGAGGGAGGGAGGGATGGGAAAACCAAAAGAATGGTGAAGGAAGACAAAGTATACATATATACATACCTATGTATACATTTATATATATATACATACATATATATACATATTGGTATATTAATAGACATTGTAGGGAAAACTGTCTAAGACATTTGAAATGTGACAGAATTCCAATGGACCAGAACGCATTACTTACATTTTTTTTTTAAAAAAAAATAAAGAAATATATTTATATATATTTTATCTATGTTCTGTCATTATTGGCATTATATGCCGTTCCATTACGGTAACGCTTTTTCTATCTTACAGAATATTAATTCATTTTAATTTCTTATAATAATAGAAACAAAATAGAAAACTGTTATATGAAGCATACAAAATGAGTGAATGTGTGTGTGTGTGTGTGTAGGTACGCGTTACTTTCAAAACATGAAGTAGACATACGCATAACTATATATATCTATGAGTAGTAATAAATAAGCAGATAGAAACGAATAGATAACCAGGTGAAACTTACAAGTCATTGGGAGAAAATAAATAAATAATTGTTTTATAATTGATAATAATAATAATAATAGTAACAGTCATAAATATATTGCAAATAATTCCACTTAGAGATACGTACATTCACTAACTATTGACACATACTCATACACACATACATGCACACAAACACACATACACACACTGACACTTAAACGAACACAAACAATCAGAATATTTCCAATGTCACATTCATTTTTACAAATAACTTCAATTAATAATAATAATAATAATAATAATAATAATAATAATAATAATAATAATAATGGTCAATAAATAATATGATAAATCTGATCTAAAATGAATTGTGAATCGGTAAAAAGCTAACAATTCATTTTACATATTGGATCAACAATTAGCCTAATATTATTAATCATGAAGAAGAAGAAGAAGAAGAAGACGAGGAAAGAGGGTGACGTTGGAAGATGAAAGTAATTTTATAAAGATTAAATAATAGTGCAAAAGAAAATGAAAACTAAATTCCCTTTGAAATAAACAATCAAATATGTGTATGCAGTCCAATTGATTAATTAAAGATGACAACAATTGTACTATTACTATTAATGTAGGTAATCATTTACAGTCCAACTATTATCAAGAAATATTAAAATTCGATAAAATGATTGAGGTTACAGATAAGCCTATGGTAATTGCTTGATAATGAAACAATTGAGATTATTCTATTGAGAAGTTTAATTCACAACAACTGGCATATAACATTATGACAATGAAATTCGTTAAGATAACAACAGTGTAAACATGACCTTGGGACCTACATGAAATGACCAAGCTTAAAATGACCATAACCAATTAACAACAAAAAAGAGCAAAAGTATTCGTGGTCATCGTGACAATTAAAAAACCGAACAATTTAACAAGACTAGATAACTTGATATCCTTTTTACCAGAGAATGAACATAAACATAGTTCTTTTAAACTGAAGAACACATAATATAAAGTTGACATGTTAATTTATTATAAACATCAGACAAACATTTTATTATTTTAACTTAATTATTAAGATTGGTTAAGATCATGAGTCAGTTGAAGCTAGACCACCATGGAAACCCAGAAGCCCTGGACGGTCATTTCGTTTTATTGTGGGGCTCCTCAGCAGTGCGCATCCACGACCTCGCCCCTGCAAGATTCGAACTCAGGACCTACTGATTCCGCGCGCGTGCTACGTAAAGTATTGTATTAGTTACTTTATTCAATCAACCGATCATAATTCATCATATCAGTCTACAATCATGTATTGATCGGATACATTGAACAATATTCTTTCTATATTAAGTGACTCACTTAAATAATCCATAGTCGTCAAAAAAATGATACGGATATATGGAATGTTTATTTTACATCACATTATACGGCAATATAATCCCATTTGTAGCTCTTCTAAGATTACAGTCGGTCCCAAGCTCGAGTAAAGGAGGAGGGTTGGGCATGCGGTCAGAAATCCCACCCTGTAGAAAACAACCTTGCTAAAAAAACGCTAACCAGAATAAGAAATCCGATGACATATATATGTCGTGGATGCTCACTGCTGAGGAGTCGCACAATAGGATGAGATGGTCCTCCAGTGCTTCCAGGTTTTCCATGATGGTCTAACTTCAATTGACTCACTATCCCAACCATTAAAATTACTATAATATCCACAAAAACCCGTCTCATATGAAAAATAATCTTGTAACAATTTAATTTATCCTACATATTTATCAGGTAGATTTATTATTCGTCATTTATTTATACATTCAAACATGAACACAAACACATACACTCATGCGAGAATACACATTTATTAGTCTTAATCCGATAGTGCAATATAATTCCCTTTTTCATATTGTAAACACTTAGAAGAATAAAGTGATATGTCAGTTGGAAAAATTAGTCTTCCCTTTATTGTAACAAAAAACTGGCCACCATTTTATTAGTAAAATGTGAGATAAACGTAATCATTTATAAGCGGAGATGATTGAAGACATTAACGAGATAATCCACATAGCATGCATATATGGCAATAAGAGACTGATCGATTGCAGTCTTAAGCCACAATCGGAAGATTCAAACAAACAATACCAAATGAATTTAAACTTCACCCCACTGTACAAGCAAGTGGATATTAGGACTCAGTAGCTAAGTGGTTAACGAGATGGCGTTTGAAGCCAACGGCACTGTGTTCGAGTCCCGAAGTGGACATCAATTCTGGGATGCAGACACATCTAGCTGATGAGTCCCCAATAGGATGAAACATGCATCCTTGATTTCACTGCTAGCCACCATCCATCTTTGCTGACAATGCTTGTGACTGAAGGTAATATTGAGGCAGTCCGTACAGGATGCACACATGTCAACAATAGACTGATTAATTGCAGTCCTAAACATCAGAGTGTTGATTCAAATAACCAATAAAAAAGTGAAGTAAACATTTATAGTATCGAAATAAGGAAATAGCCAGAGATGATCAAGCGGAGCAATACATACAATAATTAGTTTACAAAGGATCTACTGAATGAAATTTAAGTAATCAAACTGTATAATTTCATTTTATTTTAGGTAAATATGAATAGATTAATTTTTAATGATTCATCAGCTAAATAAAAACCATCATTAATGAAAGGTTTATTATGAGTTACAATCACTTATGATATGATACATACATAATACAGTTTGAACATAAAAGATTAGTTGTTATGTAGGATTAGATATCAAGTAATTATTGCTCTATTATTGGATATATGTCGTTTCTTTTCTTCTCTTTTATAGACAGATATCTGTGTATTGGTATATAGTGAAAGTATTTGAGGAGAAAAATCCAGTGAAATATAGTATGAAAATAACTCGTATATGTATGTCACTGAGTAATCATATGCAACGTAGAGCCTGTTGTATAAGTAAATCAGTCCCACTTGTAACAATCCATTAATAAGATGAGGTGAATTATCAAGAAAATTTTTAGAGTGACCGAAGTAATAACAGTGTCGGTAGCAGTAGAAATGGTTAAGTATAGGAAAAAAAAGTATTAGAAGATTTCGGCAATCAAGATCTAAATTATTGTGAATGATTCTGAGTCATGTCACTGTACATCTCCAACTACTGGTAAAAATTATCACGAAGATCCCAACCAAGTAGTCTGTATCTCCCTACATGGTTCAGTCCAACAGTTGATTTCTTCATAGACTGAAGTCATATCATGGTTTGACTGTCCGTAGCCTTCGCCCCATATACTTTTACACCAACAAATATCATGTGTCAAGGTAGGGGGTGGATGGGCATAAGCATTAGATGTCCCGACCACCTCAGCCGATGAAGATTCACTACTTCACTAATCAACTTTCTATGATTACAAAGTATCTTATCCTTGACTTTATCTTTTATAACTCGATGATCCCAACATACACGGATAATGCTTGAAAGATACCAATGATCGAATACTAGCAACTTACGAATATACTCCATTCTAAAAGACTACGTTTTAAATCCATAAAACAGTAGAGAGTGAACTGTTGAGTAATAAACTCATCCATTGCTTGATAGACATATATTTCAACTATGTCAAAGATGGTGAAAATTGTCAACAACTGACAGACTCCAAAATCTATCCTGAGATTTCTTCAAACATCAACTTACCAAAGCTAATAAAAATTCCTCGATAAATGAATTGATCAATTAGTAGTCCCTATCAATAATCTATGAAGAAAATATCTACTTATTATTTCAAGGTTCCAAACTCTTTCTCTATCTAGTACATTTTTCAATTACAATAGTTCAAACTAATATCAACGGGATTTACAGAGAAGAATAAATTCAGACAAGAAGCTTACTCAATCTTGTACTTCGGTGTCACCCAACTGCGTCACAAGACACATTACGCCGGGAAATGGAGATAGACATGAGCAAGATGAACAAGAATTGGATGGAATTACAAAAGAAGGCCCAGAACAGAGTGGGTTGGAGAATGCTGATCGGCGGCCTATGCTCCATTAGGAGTAACAGGCGCAAGTATGTAAGTACTTCGGTGTAAGATATATTACTAACATTATAACTATAATATACTTTGATCATTATCATTATGTAACAAGTAGTAGTAGTAGTAATAATAATGATAATAAATTATTAAATAGATTCATTCATTAATTGAAATACACGTAGCAACTAAACAATTTTAAACGATCTAATTTCAATTAGTTCATATTGATATTTATGTTGATCAATTCAATCAAACTAAAGTTTGGAAATAAATTTTGAAAAAAAATGTAATGAGTTACTTCTTTTTTTCGGATCATTTAAACAACAAGTGACGTATAAAGATGAAGAGAGAGAGAGAGAGAGAGAAAGAGAAAAGGATTGTACATTGAACGACTTAATATTTAATTAATTAATTCACTTATAAATAAATACAATTGAAGGGACAGAGAGAGGAGGGAGAGAAAGAAAGAATGAGAGTGAAAATGAAATAAATTAAAGCAAGAAAGCAAACAAACAAACCAAAAAATTTACATTAAAACAGGAAAAAGATCACAATTTTACTGGTTGTACTTTTGTAGATTTTTACTTCTCTCTCTCTCTCTCTCTCTCACACACACACACACTAAGAGATATTGATACAAAGTATGGACCACCGAAATACTAATTATTATTAATTGGTAGTCAGTTATATTTCGGATGTCCAAGATTCAATATGCGAGAAATTCTGAAAGTTGTTTCATCACTTTGAACTTTCAAGTTGTTGTTGTTGTTGTTTGCTTGTTTTGTTAATTCAAATGTAAACTTATGAAAATTGAATATAATGAGTATGTATGCATGATTTGTAATGCTTGAGTCAACATATAAAAGTAATATTTAATAAATTAGAAAATTATTTAATTTGAATACCATATAGAGAAGCAATGAAGTAAGACAATGCAATAATATAAATGAAAATAGATAATAATCTCTTTCAATATGACAAATGGTGAAATGTTGTTATTTCACAGGGAAGTGATAAACAGTAAAAGATTATAGAGAGAAAGTAAACGATCATGTAAAACTATAACACCGATTCATTTTTTTCACAGCTGTATGAGCAAATAAATATTTATACGGAAATATGCATATACAAACATACATAGATAAATAAAAATGGATAACATGTCAATATCTTCATGGTATATAATTTGTTTTTTTCACAGTTGAATTCATGAGTCGATTTAAGCTAGACCACCGCTGAATATGTGAAAGTATGAGATGGCCGCTTCGTCCTAATATAGGACTTCTCAGCAAAGTGCATTCACAATCTCGAACTTAGAAGCTTCGATCTCGTGCGTGAACACTTAAACTCTGGATCACTGAGTCAACATCCAACAGTGTTAATGTCTAACTTCAATCGATCAGTGATCTTGAGCAACCCTTCATCTGTTGTCTGAAGCGGGTAGTTGTGTCCACCTGACAGTGATTTACAATTAATATTCCGTTTATATTTATTTTCATTCTGTCTACAATTAGTTGTACATTAATATGATCGCTTTAGAAGTTTTCAAAATGTATCATTTTGAACAGTTTTTCCCCTTATATCATTTCTTTATTAATAAAGTCAGTTTAGTGAGTGGAGAATATAGAAAATTTTTATTTATTTGTTTATTAAAACACATAAACATTGGCACAATGATGCACCAGATAGATAGGTGCTACATAAATCGAATGATTTATGTGAGGGTTAGGATACTGCCCAGGTGCTCAAATCGAAGCAGTTAGTCTTCTTAGGGGGCTACACCCGGAGCCTTTGACCTAAAGGTCTAATCCACAAGGCATTGGAGTAACGTAAGCAGATGCAGTCCGACGGTAGCAGATGACCAATAATAGGTTCATACGACATTGGCTCCCTCAGGATCCTGGAGCCCATGTGCACCATTGGTTTGGAATCAGGGTTTTCCAACTACCTTAAGTGGATCCTCTGTTTCCACCAACCCGGTTAAAGCACCGGACGTTCGCTCTTTGTTCTATCAATTTCGTAACCAACACCCCCGCTGCGAGAAGGCAGTGAGTAGGACTTCCCTGGTAGCGGTTGTATGCAAGTGGCCATGTGAGAGAATCTCAAGAGAGAGAGAGAGAGAGAGAGAGAGCGGACTCTCCCCATTCTCGGCCGTACCAATGGGGATATAGAGAAACCTTTTTTATACTTTAAAAATCCAGTCAATCAATTTAGTTTCTATCATTTAGTGATATATTTGTTATATATAAACAATCAATTTGAGAATTCTTATTGTATACTCTCAAACTAATAACAAGATGTTTTGTAAGGAATAATCACTGAAATATTTCTAATGAAGTACTTATTAACATTGAATGAAATTTCAAGTCAATAAATCATCGAAGTACATACAAAGTAAATACATGAAATGAGAAGTAGTTAAAGAATATTCAAGTATAATCCTTGTGTCAGTATATTTTGTTATTTCCCTTATGAACAATGCTGACTAAATAAATATTGAATCACACACATATATACATCATAGGAGGGTATTTACTTTGCAAAGCAGTGAGAAGATTGAATATCAGTCTCATATTAGTATTGAACTCAACAGCATATACTTATAACCCTAACAAAGATCAAACAAACTATTCAGGCCTCATCATAGGAGCTTTACTCCCTTAGATTGCGAAGTAAGCATCCAGTACACTTAACGATTGTAACCTCATGTAATTCACAATATCGTGAGATTTCACTATCTATTACAATCAGTGAGAAGCATCATTAAACCATGATATGATTGACCTCTGCTTGTCACGATCATTCCACTAGAACATTAAGAATTCTCAAAATCAGTCAATATAATGATTAATTGATTATTGTCAAGATGAAAAATTCGTAGAGTTTATTCAATTTGAAAATTATTTACATAAACATATTTGATTTCAATAGTGGGAACATAAGTCAATTGAAGCTAGACCATCATGAAAAACCTGGAAGCACTGGATGGCCACTTCGTCCTATTGTGGGACTTCTCAGTAGTGTTCATCCACGATCCCGCCTCGCCAGATTCGAACCCAGGACCTATCGGTCTCGCGCGCGAACGCTTAAACGCTAAACCACTGCCCCTGCCAGCATCCAACGGTGTTAATGTCTAACTTCAACCAATCTACGAAATTGAACGACACATCCACCATTGGATGTCCTGGGTTCGAATCTCGCTAAGTGGGATCGTGAATGCGCACTACTGAGGAGTTCCACAATAAGATGAAACGGCCGTCTAGTGCTTCCATGTTTTCCATGACGGTCTAGCTTCAATTGACTCATAATCTCAACCATTGAAATTACTATAATATCCACAAAAACCCTTCTGATATTTCATTTCATTTCTAATCTTTAATAACAGTAGAAAATGAAAGAAATCACTAACCAATAGGGAAAATTGAATAAGAGATAATGTTTTGATAAGCGACAAGAAAAGAAAAAAAGAACGAAACACATTGTTGAATAGAGAACTATGTTATATTATTTTATTATTATGAAAGATATGTGACCTATGATAACACAAGGAAAAGAAAGAAAAACTAAAGACAAGACTAAAAATCAAAATAGTAAGGGAGAAAAAAAACACTTTGCAAATGAAAATAAATGTGTTTTTTTTTTCAAATTCCCTCTCTCTCAGATACGCACAATCTTTTCTACAGGTGACAAAATGTATACACACACATACATACATACATAGCAACATACGTCTAAGAAGTGAACATATGTTACACAAATTTTATGACAATGAAATCTAACTGAATAAATTGTCAAAATGAATGATAGATAAATTGCATGCAACTTTCGCCACCTTTTAAAACTTTATTAGTACCAGTAAAAGAAAAAAAACACAATGATGATTACAACTACAATGACTATTATTATTATTATTACGACTACAACTATTCATCATTGAATGTGCTCATTTTTAAACAGTCATATTCATCTAGTTACTCTCTCCCCACCCACCCCACCCCTCTCTCTCTAATTCATTTTCTTGTTATATGTGACTAAAATTTACTTACCTATCTTAATCTAGCCTAACGAATAATAAGTTTCATTGAATATGTAGAATTGGCCATGTGGACAAAGTGTAAAAATAATGAAATAAGAAGAAAAAAAGTTATTCATGGGGGATATGGGTGTATCGACATAGTTAACTGAGCGCCAAGCCTCAATAAAAGAAAGAAAAGAGTCACGAAAACTTCTTTTTTTTAAGTTCACTACTGTTTGTCAATAATTGCTTCCAATCTAGCACATACATATATAGATATGTAACAAAAGAATTAGATCATAAACGATAAATAATATCTTTCTGGATTTTTTTTCATAATAATTTTTTCGCCAACCTCGAGAAAATAGAAAGAAAGAAAGAAAGAAAAAAGAATAATTGTGTTAGATATCTCTGCTGTCTTGTTGTCATTTAGAGAAATGCTAAGAAATAAAACTAAGCGGACAATTTCTCCATAATACACTAGTTTGTAACTAAGACTAAACACTATATGAATAGAAATGGACGAGATAATAACAGTTAACATGTGGGAACATTGTGTTAGAAGAATGAGTGTTCAAGGGAAAAAAACAACTCAACATCCAACATCACGTACTGCACACATAAAAATTAAATAGTTGTTAAAGAATAGATATGATCGAAAATGTTCAATGTGGTTTAATGTTATTGGTAAAGTGATTGTTCACATTGTGAAGACTGTAACATGTGAGAGTTAGCTTGATAATATGTAAATAATTAGGATTATTATCAGTATAGGATTGTGGAAATTGTTGATTTTTTTATTGAGATCATGAACCGTTTAATGTTTGCACACAGGATCGAAGGTAATAAGTTCGAGTCTCGAGTGCGGGATCATGGATGTGCATTGTTGAGGAGTCTTACACGGCCATCCAGTGCGACTAGGTTTTTAATAGTGATTTAACATTGATCGGTTCATGAACTCAATTGAACTGATTAAGAATTCAAACAAAAAAATATTCTCAAATCTATTTTAAATGTTTTACTGAATTGATATAAACTTAAAATTGTGATATGAATATGTCCAAATTCAGTTATTTTTCTTGAATGGTTTCCTCTCTCTCTCCCTCTCACTCACTGATATATAGATTATTTGCATGAAAGATTTATTCAGTCCTCTCCTCCGTGAAATGTTTTCTATTGTCCATAGACAGAGTGATATATACAAATCTAATATTTTATAATTGAAAAATAGGTAGTTGAACTTGAAAATCACTATTGTCATTCATTAAATAGTGAGCAAAATAATGTGGGATATTTTGAAGCTTCCAAGTTGGTATTATTATTTTATAGTTTCGTTCTTATTCGGTTTCTAGTTAAAAGTAATCAGTTTTCGGTATTTTGATATAAAAAAACATCTTGTTACTTCTATCCTAAATAGTATGTAGACTATACATGATAGTGATGGTCATGTAGTGAAAAGCAAATTATAGTTCTACTCAATCCTAACATCTTTGACTGAGACGTGGATTCGAACCAAAAACCGGGAGAATCAGTTGCTTAAAGAGAGAAGATATAGATTATTGATAAGTACTAAACTGAATGAAATTTAGATATAAAACTTTCTACCAATCGGCTCCAACCATTTAACAGATTTAAACTAATCGTAAAAAGATATGTATAGGTGGACAATTTAGGTTTTTACAGTCAGTTTTGATAAATCTGAGAAAGAACAAACATTTATTCATGATATTTTTAGTGGACAGAATATATTCAATCAAACGTAATATAGAACCTGGTACATATATGCATCAGTTTAAATCACCAACTTATATCAGTACATTAAGATGAAGCTATTATTCAGGCAAATGACAGAGTAATAAAAGTAGCAACAATATCAACAGTTATAAGTATAGGTTTTGGAAATTGTTGAGTTTTTTTAAGATCATGAACCGATCAATGTTCAAAGCCCTGTGCGGCCATTTCTTCCTAATATGTGACTCGAGCATGAAAACTTTAAGCATAAACAATATGATACAAGAAGAAAAACTGAATTATCCAAGTTGAAATTATAAAATAATCTTTAAATTCAAAATCTATGAAAAAGATAAATAGTGAATGTTTATACATCAAAACAATGAATTCTAAATTATATCATCCAACTTCTCTATAACCACTGATTACAATAATCTTGTATACTCTAATGAAACAGTTGATATCTACTACATAAAACATCTAAATCCAATACATCTTCTGCATGAAGTATATTTAACAGTTTACATGTTTATAACAGATACAAACTAATTCAATCGTGGCGAGTATAGAAAGAAAAAAAGAAAGAAAGAAAAACGAAAGAACATTAAGTTGAATTATCTTCTTAAAGAAGAAACCTTATTGATCCACTCTTATTAAAAAGAAAAACTTAATTGGCAAACTTAATATCAATTCGTTATTTAGATAGGCTTATGTGATTTGTAACGGGTGTATTTACCAGATAGTAATAATAATAATAATAATAATAATAATAATAATAATGTATTTAAAATATAGTTGAAAACTGACAAACAATCAATTGGGAAAACATAACAGTCATCTGTCCAGTTTTACATTTTCACCCATTTCTACAAAAGTAGTTTTTTTTGTATAAAAAAAGAGGAAATAATGAAACTATGCTGTTTTCAATCTTTTTCCTACACCCTTTCTAATATACAAGAAGCAAAGAGAAAGAGAGAGAGAGGGAGATAGGAGAAAGGGTGAGCGATAGAGATAATAAATATTGATAAAATTAAGAGAAGAAACAGAAGAAAGTTATCTAACTCTGTTGTGAACTAGTTTATATAGATATAGTGAGTGGAATATATTGCGTGAACATTAAATGTTTATATCATTACTACTACTACTACCACTACTACTACTACTACTACTACTACTACTACTACTACTACCACTACTACTACTACTACTACTACTACTACTACTACTACTACTATTAATAATAATAATAATACCAATATCAGTACGAGGTAATAATGGTGAATACCACTGCTACTCCATAATGATTTCCGATTTGTAAAAAACCACAAATTTTTCTTACATTATTTATAAATCATGCATAGAGAAAAATAAATTTCATTTATACTATCACCACTTCTAAATAATATATATCAAAGACAAAGTTTATGTACATATACCTGTGAATGTAAATACATAACACAACGGAATAGGGCGGAAAAGATATAGTAACGGCTGGACAGGTGTTCTAATGAATGACAAGTTCAATCATATTACAATATGCTCTTTTATCCTCCTCATACCAGCCACTAATTCACGCACTTTATCTTACCTTACTCACTAACTCCATCCTCTTGTACTACTGGACAAAAACCCAATAGTAAAATTGAGTGAGAAAAAGGAAAGAACTGTATGAATAACAAGTGGTAATTAGTAAGTACACATGATTGTAAAAATAAGTGAAATAGAAACGCACATAAAAAGAGAGAGAATGATCAAATGAAATAAGGAAATCTTGTCTTCAACCCGTATACATATATACATGCAGCCAACAAATACTAAGTGCTACCTATTATTATCACTATCACGGCTACCAATAAACATCTTAAAAGAACACACAAAAAAAAGAGAAAAGGAAAGAAAAAGTATACAACGGAAATTGGCGGTCATAAGACGACAACAATAACAAATCCGGTTACCATGGTTGATTCAGTATAAACAATTAAAATTCTCTTTTATACATAACTATATAGATATTTATATACACTAGGGTACAGGCACTATGCCTAAGGTAAATTGTAAATTAATACACACAAGAAAGTACTCCATTAATTATGCATGTATCTCTTTCTATGTGTAGCTTATATAAGAATAATAATAAGTAAATGGAGAAATAAGAATATTCCAGAGAACAACTTATATGAGACAGTGAGAACAAGTAAACAAATAAGGCAAAAGAAAGAAAGAAGAAGAAGAATAGAAGAAAAGTTGGTGATAATGACAATGGTGATGAACAACAAAAAGCAACACAAAGTAAAATGAGAGAGAGAAAATAGATAACGGATCGAAAAAAGAAAAGAAAATAGAAGACAAAACAAAAGATCTGAATGTATATAGAAAGTAGAAAATTTGAAGTTCAAAATTATGAATACAAAGGATAACAGTTAATTAATATTAACATTACTTGTAATTAATACATATATATAAGTTGAAAGATGAAACTTGCGAGTGCCAATGTAGGCGTACACTATTACTATTCTACGAACAACGAACAGATGAACAAAAGTACTACTACTACTAATACTAATACTAATACTAATACTACTATTAATACTACTAATACTAATACTAACTATGATTATCATTAAAGATTTCAATCAAAGAACCATAGTTAACAACAACAACAATAACACACACACACACACTGATAAAGCACGTAGTTAATCTTCAGAATGTCTCATAGAAAATGAGACATTTACAGAAAAGAAATAGAAAGTATTCATCATCTTAGTAATTAAAAACAGTAATAAAATAATAATCTCAAATTCTTTGACATATTATCTATTAATCCATTAATATTAGATGGTTAAGAACAATGAACAAATAAAAAGCCTAACAATCTTTGAACAATTAATGCCCATCAAAATTATAAATACACTTTCTTAAACAAAGTAGGTATAATGTTAAATTGATAAAATTGGTTAGCATTAACATGACATGCCCTGATACGACGGAGGGTGAAGAGACTTCACATTTCCTCTCGAAATACAATCTCATGACTACGCGTATATAGCCACTTCCAGAGAAGTCCTACTCAAAGCCTTCTTACGGTGTGGGTGTTGTTTACACAATTGAAAGGACGGCAACCTAATATTCGGCGCTTTAACAGGGTTGATGGATACAGAGGATCTATCTAATTAGAATTGAAGAACCCTAATTCCAAACCAGTGGTGCGTATCGACTCTAAGATCTTAAGGGAACAAATGGTCTATGAAATTATTGTTATTTACCGGCTATCATGTGATTGCATTTCATAACGCTGCTCCACAGTATGGTGGATTAGAACTACTAATGATGATAGTTATGAAATGAACTATTTGGATCACTTTTGAAATAGTTGAATTACACATAGACAGTATATTCTGATCACTGAATATTTACATTGATAAAGAACATTCACTCAAAAAAAGAGTAAAACACAAAACAAAACGTAAGTGATAATTAACCATGAATTATAGTGTGTAATAATGTTTAATTGATTAGCATTATAGTCTTTGAGAATTTCCAAAGCATTACGTGTTTATGAGTTTAAGCCTTATATTCCTAGAAAGCCTTAGTCAGTCATTTACAACGTAGGACCAGGCACATATGTGTATCGGTACAAGTTACCACACCTCATTAGTACAACAAGATCAACACCAAGTTCATAGAAGTGGTTACTTCAATGGTGGTAATATATAAAAGAAAGATTGCATATAAAGATATAATATACGAAGAAAGAATTAGTTGGTAGAAAAAAAGGGAAGACAGTGAGTGTATATACCTACGTCATTGTGATCGGTTCTGAGCCCTGTCACCCAGGATCTCCAGCCATTAGTTACAATGGTCACCCGGACCCCAACCAAGCAGTCTACATCTACTAACACGGTTCACATCAGAAGCCAGTGACTTTATGGACTGACCACACATCCCTAACTTTCTTCTAACCGTCTCCAACACTAGTCATCACTACGTGTCGTGGTAATCGGCGTTCAGGCATATGTAAAACGTGGCCTAACCATCTAGATCGAGGTAGATTCACAACTTCATTAACCGATTTACTATCTAACCTCATTATTACTTACCCGACTATCCAGCAGATGCGAACAATATTTCTAAGATACTGAAAGCCCGAAACTACTCGTACAATCCAAGAAGTACAAAGTTAACAATTTCATTTGACTATTAGTATACTTTAATACAATCATTGTGAATTTAGAAAATTCTTCACTCTCTCTCTCTCTCTATTTTCTTTTCAATGTATACCCACTCTAATCATTATTACAAAGATTAAATATTGTTTATGCATAATATACAATCCCTTGATAATAAATACAGTAGACACAGTGTCATGAATTGACACTTTGAAACAGTATGACTGAAAATAATGTTTCCCTTTTTTGGCTAAATAAAAAAAAATGGTGTTACATGATATTAAATATATATGTGAATATATAATTTATATCAATATTATCAAGTAATCTTTATTTTAACACTTATAATAATAATAAGACCCTCCTTTATCATCACCACCGTTAAAGCGATCCATTATTTATCTACTATATTCATCTGTTTTGTTACACATCAGTAAATACATATTTATTCATATGTATTCCCTTGTTTTACTCACTCTTTTTTTTCCTTCCCTTTCTATATAGATAATAGATGACATTGTCTGATGGATGGATGGATGGATGTCTTATTTTGTCTTTACTGATGGTCATTTAGTGATATGTATGTAGAATAGGAAAAAAGAAAGGCAAAAGAAACAGAGAAAAGATAAATGAAAAGATACACAGAAGAAAAAGAAGAAGAAGAAGAACAGAAGGAAACAATGAGAAAAGTTATCTATTTAAAGAATAATGTTCAAAAGTCCAAAAACTACAACATCAAATTAAACGCCAGAAAACAAAGAAAAAACAATTATTTAACAATATAAGGATAAACAACAATATGTAAAATAGCAAAACAAAAACGACAATTAAGATAAGTTAAGATAAAAATAAAAGAGAAAACAACATAAAATGAGAGATAACGTGAAGAAAATTCTAAAGGGAAAATTAGATGAATAAGTAAGGATGTGTCTATATTAGATTAATGATAAATGAGCATGAATGAGTAGTATGTGAATAAAATAAATGGATTGAACAATAATATGAAAAGTGTTAAATTAACACATAGTCACCAATCAAGATCTAGCCTTTTGGAATATATATATATATATATATATATATATATATATATATATATATATATATATATATATATATATATATATATATATATATATATAATAATTATTTCTTAGCGTTATACTCCCAAAACATGTCTGCGCATAGATACAAAGTGATAATTACAATTAATGGTATAATAGCATAACGTCTTAACTTATTAAAAGAGGCAAATGTATAAACGGAGAGGGGTGTATATGTATAGGAGAAGAAAAAGTTGAAGGTATACATAGAAGAGGAAAAAGTAATATTTCATTGATAAATAGATGATAGTAGTATTACTATTAATAGTAATAATAATAATGGTGTGGTAGTATTAGTGTATACTAAAGTCAAGTCTTTGTTACACAATCCTTAAAGGAATGAAACAAACTCATTGGTAGATTGATTAAAACATTCATTATGAATAATATTTAACGAGAACAAAAACATATTTGGTTAGCAACCTCTGACATATTCCTACTATCAATGTAACATCCTCATCGAAAATACTATTACCAGATAATGATAAACAGCATTTGTGACTGGAGTGCATAGAAAGGAAGTATTCTTCTACTCAGTAATAATAATAATAATAATAATAATAATAATAATAAATAGTAGAAGTACCAATACATGCATTCCTAACATCCACTTCCACTCTTTGTATACTCATCTCTCCTTCTTTACACTTATACTTTTCACCGTTATTCAACTACTTAACATTAATTACAACAACTCTGGTAATATACTCACACAAAAAAATATGTATATAAAATTAATAGAGAATAATAGACATTAGTGATAAGTAGAAATAAAGGGAACAATGACAGATAGAAAGAAAAAAAAAACTGGAATCATTTTGTAAAACGAAGGGAGGCGATGATATAAAGATGCTTAAAAGTATAATACAAACATCATCATCATCATAATAATAATAAAGATATACTATTAGCAACTTATAAAAAATCATAGAATGTTAGCGCAAGAGCTCACGTGTCACCTGTGAATGTATTCTCTATACACATCATATATAGATACATACACAAATATAAATGAATGGAAAGAAGCATCACTAAAGAATAAATAAACAAACACATTTGTTTATTATAATTAGACATTGAAATATAAAAGACAAAAAAGAAAAGATGAAAAAAGGCGATAAAAATTTATTCAGTTATTTTTTCTTTCTTTCTTTCTTTAATAGAAGCCAACTCAAGAGAAACACCCATTATACGCATCACATTATATGATAACAAAAAGTCGACTTGACTTTAGTATTTTGAAGAAGAGAAGAAGAAAAAAACTAATAGAGAAATAACTATGGAATTGGACAATAATCATTTGTCGACATATACTCATTATCAAAAAAAAGAGAAAAGAAAAGAAAAGAAAAAAGAGAAAAGAACGAAAAAAAGAAAAGGGGGAAAAAATCGTGATAAAGTATTTTAAATACTTCTATGAATAAATGATAACAGTAGAATATTTTATTGTGTTTCAACTTTGAACACGAACTATACATTAAATGAATAGAAAATCAATCAGTTTTACTGATTATCTGATAGTAAACAATGTTATATGGTCTATTGTTTCATATTCTAATGAAATCCTTATAAGAAGTATTGGTGCTCTTGATTTAGAATCATGTCATTTACAAAATCTAACACTATAGATTAAAATTATGTTAAGGATCATAAGTAGGATTTTCATATTTGACGACACAGTTCAATTGAGTCGTAAAAGATTTCATGAATATATCCTGAATTACATACTTCTAACCTTCTTATGTAGTATAGGGAATCTGTTACGTGGAGATTTTTCAATTTTGAATATACGGATGATACTGCAATCAACATTAAATAATTTGGCAATCAATGTTTGTAGTTGAGACATATACTTCATTACTTACAAGACTGATAGGAGCCAGTACATGTACACACTTTTGGTGGTGATTTATTAGTAGTCAAAAAGTCAGTGTACCTGAGTAGCTGTGTGAGTATTGATGGTGACGTGATTGATGAGATAAATCTATGCTTAATGAAAGCCAGAGAGGTTTATGCTAATCTGACTGATCTTTGTTGGAGTCTTGAAATTAGTCTTGCTGTAAAAAGTTGAATCTACAACGCAACAGCGTGAGCACTTCTGCTATATGCTCATGAATCCTTGC
The DNA here is from genome assembly GCA_944470405.2 of Schistosoma mattheei. Taxonomy (NCBI): domain Eukaryota; kingdom Metazoa; phylum Platyhelminthes; class Trematoda; order Strigeidida; family Schistosomatidae; genus Schistosoma; species Schistosoma mattheei. The sequence continues at coordinate 21,271,022 of OX103948.1, read as the reverse complement.
CCCTCCCAGTTGTGGATGTTAGGCGAATCTCCATGTTCAGTTATGATTATCTCCAGAGAATCGTCGACATTCAGTGATATAATCTTGTCAGTAATGTGGAGGTTCAAGGATTTACGATGACTCAGTTAAGGCGACTACGTTTAAACACTAGCTTCGATGGTGTGAACATGTATTACAAATGCTATTCCAGCGAATCCCACATTGCCTATTCGTTTGCCGATGCTGAGATTGGTTGGAAAAAGTGGGAAACTGGTCAGTTTACGAGATGGAACAGGAACATAAAGGAATGCTATATGAGACTAGAATCTGTCGGTCCATCATGACTAACTGACAAGATCCGAAAGATAATAAAACTCAATGGATTGAAATATTTTCATATATGACTCGGAATAAAAGTTAGTGGTGTTCATGTTGTATATGTTTTTAAAAACTTTATTTGTAAAAGACGAACTTCCCTAACAGATTCTTTTCTGCTTGTATTATTTCAACTGGACTAAATTTCCCATCAAATTACTGCCCCACTTAATTTTACTCATTTAATTATTATTTTTTATGATCATATTCTCCCTCATTCATCAATATCTTTATAATATTTATTCTGGTACCTATTCATATCAATATTTGTACTCACATAAATAATGAGTAAATAAAATAAGGTGAATTATGGTAAATAGTATTTAGGCAGGTGTCATACAACTAACTTCATATCACCTAAGTTGAAGATAGGTTTTTGTCTTATCTAGTTAATGACCTATATATAACCTCAGAATAATAGATTCGATAACTCCTACTTATAGTTAAACAATGATTCCAAAACATATGTGATCCTATGTATCTTATGTATATATCATAGTAATGAATTAATATATATTAATTTCAATGGTTGGGATCATGAGTCAGTTGAAGCTAGACCACCATGAAAAACCTGGAAGCACTGGACGGCCGTTTCATCCTATTTTGGGACTCCTCATTAACATCGACATCTTTGGATGCCGATCGTCTGGTGGTTAAACGTTCAAGCGCGAGACTGATAGGTCCTCGGTTCGAATCTCGCGGGGGCAGGATGGTGGGTGCGCACTACTGAGGAGTTCCACAATAGGACGAAACGACCGTCAAGTGCTTCCATGTTTTCCATGGTGGTCTAGTTTCAATTGACTCATGATCTCAACCATTGAAATTACTAAAATCTCCACAAAACCCCTTCTGATATAAATATATATATATATATATATCATATATATCATTTCATATGAACTAAATTAAAAAGTAACACGTGATAACATGCCCTTAGTAAAGTAGATAAATATAACAGAAATATGGTAAACATATCCCCCACTTAAACATAAATAAACAATCAACAAATCTATATACATATATACAGGACGGAGGTATATATACAAAAAGGTAAGAACACTTAAATTTCACAGTTGAGAAATGATGAATACCAATGACATGACATGATCTAACTAATATAAACACGGATCATTTGAAATAATAATAATAATAATAATAATAATAATAATAATAATAATAATAATAATAATGATATGGTGGTCAGTATCATTAATATAGAAATAAACTTGAATTGTCGTTGGTTGGAAAGAAGTCATCAAAATGATTAAGTATAATGTGAATAGGCGCCAAGACCATTTATATGATGATTACTATTATTATTAATAATAATAAACCTTAGTAATAATCATACAGTATATAATGTGTAGTCCCGTTAAATTCTTTCTTTTATTTTATTTGTAAAATTATATTTATCATAATAGACAACATCAATCAACCTGTTTATAAACATAGATATGATACATATCAAAACACACACACACATATATATATATATATAATACACTTACCTATCAACGCATACACACATACACACACATTCATGTGCGCATACAAGAGAAATAACACAGTTATTATCTTTTGGTAAACGGAACAAACATAATTCTTTGAAATAGGGATTGACCAAAGTAACAACATAAACAATATACACATAAATAAACTTTATACAATAATAAAATTTCAATGGATGAATGAGAAATTGACGTGATTAGACAGAGAGTAATGATTGACAGTTGTACTCAGTCTATTAAGTCTGACATTGCTTAATAAAGATAATGATAATAACAGTAATAATAATAATAATAATAATAATAAACTTATTGACACAGGTGATGAAAACCATAAAGAGAAATGAAACGAGATAATAACAATTAGAAAAGATGATGATAAGCTGACTGAAAGGAGTAGACACATAAAAATCATTATTATTATTATTATTACCAATTTCGTTAGATTAATATTTTCATCAAAGGTAATGTCAACCCAGTTACTAAGACACAATGTATATATTTTTGATAGAGATCATGACTGGATCAATGTTAGAACACCATTGAAAATCTGGAAGCACTAAACGGCCGTTTCGTCCCAGTATTGAACTCCTCAGCAGTACATATCTACCATTCTGCATACGGGATCCGAAACCAGGACCTTCGGTCATCATCATCATCATCATTAATATTATTACATTGAATTAACTGGGAAGTTAAACACACATACATATCGTAAGAAACACTTGAATATAGCCTCAAAATGAATAGTTGGTGTTTATACAAAATGTATAAGGATATTAACCATAAAAGTCGCAAGAAGCTTATTTTGCATCAGTTCTATTCAGCTTTTAATCTTTCAGAATCTCGCTTCAAAGGCTACATCGAAATCTCCTAGTGACGTTAACTGAAAAAACGTTTATATGGTAGTGTCAAACATTATTTGGTTTTTTAAAATCACATCCGCGTGTTCAAATTTCACTGATCGTATTCGTTCGGGTCAGATTGAAACTATGCTTACTTGATTAATGTAAATTAGTGCAAAGTATAAATTCAGGACATTCTCCTTCTAACTGTCACTAAACAAAACTAAGAACATCGAAATATGTTGCACACAACGTTAAGTCACTCAGAGCAAAAAACCACACAAACAGGATATTTTTAGGTTACTAGTATTCGATTATAAGTGTTTACGACGCAATGATCGTGTATTTTTGGACTACTGAGTAAATAATGACTGTGTTAGAAATAGTATACTAGACAAGGATGACAAATCGATTTATGACTTAGTAAGTCTTCATCAAATGACATGGTTGAGACGTGTCACGTATGCCTAACCACCGCGTACCATGAAGACCGACGATTTCTAGTGTTGGACTTAACTGGTAGAAAACTAGGGGTGACCAAACAATAACATAGCATCGGTCCATGAAGTCATCGACAATTGGAATGATCAATGTTAATAAGTATAGACTATCTGGTTGAGGCCCACGTGATTTTCTTAACCAATGGTTAGACTCTGAGTGACATGGTTCAAAATCGTCTGCAATAGCACAAGTATTTGCGATAAGAAAGTATAAAAAAGGCTGGCAGAAAAACAATTTCAAAAAGTAAACCAAGAAAAGTATGAGTGAACAACGACAAACGAATACACTGAAGATATAAAGAATGATTTTCATCACTAACTGATTCATAGGGAACACTGTGTTTTAGTGATAATAATGATAATAACGATAAAAACACTTACTGAAGAAACCCAGTAAATAATGCTATTAAATAAATACCTCAAAAAAGATCTAACCGGTATAATCATGTCGTGTTTTTTAAACTGGGGAATGGATTAACAAATTAAAGTACAAAACAACAATATCAATTCAAAGCAACTAATATGAAAAGTTCATTAGGACTGTATGTTGACTAGTAGTGGGATTTACGACTTGAGTTTTGTCCTAATTGGATGTGACTGATCAAGTGGATAGTAATACCTAGGTAATTCTCACAGGATGAGCATATCGCAAAAAGAAACCGACTAAAGAACGAGTTAACTGTGCTAAATTTCGCTCCGTTCCACTTTGTGGTTGTGAAACGTCGCCTTTAAAATAGAGGATATTCGTAGGTTATACAAGTTTATCGTGTTTCAAACGGGTTACCTTTTAGCATATTTCTTACAGTAGTAAAATCTAACTCAAAGACTCCCTATGGCACTGCTGGGTAGTGAGAGCAACCTTGTTAGCTAATTTGGGCGGTCGGACTAATCCACCACTCTTGTGTAAACTGAATTAGTTGGGTTTCAATTTGAGGGATCACTAAAATCTTGTGGGATGCTCGATGTGTATGCTTATGGATATAAACTCCACTGAGTCTCAACTTGTTTAGTTCATGCATACAGATATATGCAAAAGGTACACGGGTCGATTAGCACAAGGAACATAAGCTGGAAGAGTGTCTACCGTATGTCTAAAAAGTCAGAGGCCTTACAAAACAGGTCGAAGACATAATAAAATGATAAAGCAGGAAATATTAGGAAGAGGTGACCATCAGCATTCCCTGAAAGAGTGCTTGTGCTTATGTATGTCACAAAGTGCAGGGGTGGAAGTCTTTGTACATTCAATATCTTGGAATTTTACTTAGAATAACAATACAAACGACAACCAGTAAGTAACACTTACATTTCAACTGAGACAATATCAATGTTGTGGATTGGTCAAAGTCAGACATTAATGCTGTTAGATACCGGCTTATTGGTCTAGAGGCTTAGCGTTTGTGCACGAGGCCAAATGTCCTTGGTACGATTTCCCGCATTCGGAATTGTAAATACGCACTGATGAGAAGTCGCATGATAGAACAGAATAGCCATCTAGTGTTTTCAAGTTTCCAATGATTTTCTAACTTAGTTCGGTTCATGGTTTCAATGAAATATCTTAAAAGTCCCTACATTATAAGATTAATTCAAATAAAAAATAAACACCTACTGCGTATATTACCTCACAGTATTAAACTAGCCAATGTATAACCATCTAATCTGCATAGGAATCATATTAAACAACTCACTCGATACAAGTTTAACAAATTCCTAAGATGGTTAATTTTACATTTATAAAAAAAAGACGAAAACAAAGTACCATTAATATTGCACATTTTATTCATTGAATTCATTAGTCAATTGAATCTAGATCATCATGAAAAAATTGGAATCACTGGACAGCCGTTTCATCCCGAAATGGGACTCTTCATCAGTGTGTATTCACAATCCCGCCTCGCGAGATTCGAACTCAGAATCTATCAGTCTTATTTTATTAATATACAATGAAATAATATAGTGAATGCTTAATGCTTTAAAAAGAATTGCTTTATATTCAAAATATACATATTGGAATACCGTATTTCTCATTTCTTTTCATATACTTATGCTTAATACTATAATCTAAGTTATTTTCTTCAAAGAAATAATAATGAAATCAAACAATAATAAATAAATAATATAAATTTATAAAATAAATAAAGAGAAGAAAAGGAAAAAGAGGCGGGGTCACTAATGCCAACCAAGTTTGTGTGTGTGCATGTATCATTTAATTTGAACGAACAGTGAACAAGTGACTATTCCTATTCCGTAGTTATTATTATCAATATTATTATTTATTTATTTATACTCTTCCCGATTATTCTCTATTGTTGACATTGCTCCTTCTATTCAAAAGACGATTGAGAAGAAGAAGAAAAAGAAAAAGAAAGAACGCTCAATTGTATTTACATGCTCAATACAATTGTATAAAGTCATCTATAAACAATGAATAGTATAGATTATTCTTTAATAATTATGAATAATAAGATTAATGAGCACTCGCGCAATAATTATAATAATGATAATAAATTGGGCGTGTAAAGCATGAGACCATGTATGATGATATAATTGCATGTGGTAAAATAATAATTAGTTCGAATTGAGTTAAATAATCTTGAGGTTTTTATTGATTAAACTTGTTTCATATAAATATGGATAGAACAACAACAAAAAGAGAAGAAATACGCTGATAAATATCGTTAAAATGAAGATGAGATCAAGTTCTATTATATATATGTAGTGAACAAGAACACGGATGGGGACAATCGAATGTATTTAGCACAACAATTACAGACTATCTCAATAAAATCTGAATACCATATAGTAAGTCATCAATTTGCAAAATATTCATGCATCAAATCAAACTGGATTGTTTCTGTTGCAAACACAAATCCATTGTCTCCAATTCCATTGTTCATGCGTTTTCTTACAAATTCCATTTGTGTTTTCGCTCTTCTTTTCTTGATCTTCCCCTTATCTTCTGCTGCCAGACATTACGTTTTAACTCGCGTCATATACTACTCATACAAATAGCTCACACCACATATATACTAAGAGTTTGCTTGAATGATACTTTTTGTGACTATATGGGGGATACCTATAAACTTTATTATTAGTGGTAATGCAACCCGTTTTGTCGTTTTGACATTCTCTTTTTCTCCATGATTGTTTATTAACAGGGTTTTGTGTTTGCCGGATTAAACAAAGTGATAATACTAATAATAGTAATGATATTTGATATAATATAACATTAAATATACTTCATACGGTAAAACAGACTGAATAATTGAATTTAACAAGAAAGAACTTGTACTTCACATGATTTACATCAATTTTCCTAATCATGTCATGATATGAAAGGAAGAGAAGAAAAACAATCAAACAGGTGTCAACATGAAATCTGAACAACAACTATGACAATCATTAAGAGTAAAGAGGTAAATAAACGAGAGAAGACAAAAAAAGAGCATCATTCAGTAGTCTGTCTATACATTCATCCAAAGAACAAACTACATTCAGATGGGAATATGAAATGTCAACCACATCTTCTATCACACCGCACTCTTCATTTTCTCTAGGATAAAACAAGCTTGCAAATAACATAATACATATAACATTCCTTATTTATTTATAGACAATGGAAGATGTATTAACTTTGTTATTATCGTACAAAATAAGTTAAATTGTTCCTTCTAAGATTGTATTATTTGATGTTTAGAACTGAAATTTTAATCAATCTCTGGGAATCAGATAGATTCAGTTGATGAATGAATGTTAAATAAGGTGAAATTCATGTTAGGAATTTCACGTCCAAACAACATCTATTTCTGCATATATGCTAAGATAACTTTTCTGTTTATCTAGTGAATGATAGTCGTGTTATATAATATAAATGAATAAAAGTTGGCAATATGAGAATATACTTGGTTCTTATTTAGTGTCTTAAAACATATCACAATCACTATAACACTTCTGATTTGGATTTTTTTTAATGTGAAATAATTGAATACGTACACTGTTATAAAGTGATTGTAGGTTTTTAATAGTACTGTCGGTTAATGTCAATCTATGATCAAAACTAACTTTACATTTTCACAGATTGAAATCATGAGTCAGTTGAAGCTAGACCGCCATTGAAAACCTGGAAGCACTGGATGGCCGTTTCATCCTAATATGGGACCCCTCGGCAGTGCGCATCCACGATCCCGCACCCCGCGGGATTCGAACGCAGGACCTACTGGCTTCGCGCGCGAGCACTTAACCATTAGACCACTGAGCTGGCCGGCATCCAACGGTGTTAATGTCTAACTTCAACCAATCCACGAAGTTGCGCCACCATATACCATTGTCTTCAGTGAGCTGATATCTCACAACAGACCTGGTTGTACTCCACTGGTAACGGCTTCCCACTAGAACTCCAGGAGTATCTCTTGAAGTCAGTCACTAGTGAGCAGATGATTCGAATCCCGAGGGGTGCGGGATCGTGGATGCGCACTGCTGAGGAGTCCCATACTAGGACGAAACGGCCATCCAGTGCTTCCAGGTTTTAAATGATGGTCTAGCTTCAACTGACTCATGATTTCAATCTGTGAAAATTTCTAAAATCTCTACAAACCCCTTCTGATAACTTTACATTTGACAATTTTCATCTTTTAATTCTCTGTCAGTTGAATGATTGAGTGTTAGAACGTGGGGGAAATGATAAGTAATGGTAATTGTGATATTTCATGTTTATAAAGTTGACAAATTGAGAATATACCTAGCCACAACACGAACAGTTATATAGACATGGTAAGAGTAATGAGATTTATCAACTTATCTTATATGTAATTCCTATACTACTGAAAAAGCCATCAATGGAACATTTTTTGATTTTAATTATTCAGCCTTATAAGCGTACGATTAGAAGTGGAGTAATATGAAAAGTTATAAAGTGATAAACGGAATGTATACCAGGTTCCAGACAAATCTAAAACGATTGCTAGTAATACTATCCTTTTACAGAAAAAAATTTTTTTTTGTTTCATTGAACTTCATAGCAACTTAGAACAATGTTAAATGTAGAATCATTCTAATAACGCTATCAATAGTATGACACTTAAGTGTTGTTACGAGAATAAGAGCAGTTTTCAATTCTTAGTTGGCCACACTAATGAAAGTGCCCAAAAAAGAAAGTTAAGTAAACAATGTGGTCTTGACAACTTGTCAATGTGATCACAATCACATGAACTTATATGTAATATTCTTTATCTCTTTCAATTACAAAATAATTTTAAAAAATTATCCAGTGTAAAACTTCATTCGTTCATCTTTAATAAAGTTCTATACTAAACAATACTGTGTATCATTTATTTTGGCTAAATAACCTAAATTAAAGTAACCTAAACAAGACGAAAAAGAAGCAGAGAATAATGCCAAAGAGAAAAAAAGATAGTAGTTAGTAACAAGTTAGTCATCTGGATAAATAAATAAAAACAAACACACACAGTGTACAATATAAAAAAGACTATACAAACAAAATAACTAAAAAGTAATACGAATCATTGCTTTAAGCAAAGATGGATAGTGGTTAACAGTGGAGTTCAGGACAAGCGTTTAGTCCTATTTAGAACTCGTCAGATGGATGTACATGCATTGCAGAGTTGATGTCCACTCTGGAACTCGAACCCAGTACCGTTCGCTTCAAAAGCCATTGCGAGTCCTGGTAGCTACCCCCGCTTGTGCAATGGAGTGAAGTTTAAATTCACTTGATGTTGTTTTCCTTGTATTTTCCTATTGTTATTTAAGACTGCAATTGACCAATCTCTTATTGGCATATGTGCATCCTGTGCGGATTGCCCCGATATAGCCTTAAGTTACAAGCATTTTAAGCAACTCTTGGATGCAAGTACATCTAGCTGACGAGTCCCAAATAAGATGAAACATGCGTCAAACTGAATTCCACTGCTAGCCAATATCCATCTTTGCTTGAAAAGCTTGTGACTTAAGGCTATATCGAGGCAATCCTCACAAGATGCACATATGCCAACATGAGACTGATCAATTACAGTCCTAAATAACAACGGGAAGTAACAAGTAAAACAATACCAAGTGAACGAATCATTATTGTTCAAAAAGAGAAAACAACTCATAAATTAATTGAAATTGTTTTCAAAAAATTTTTTTGTTTAATTTTCTTTCTCCCCACTTTATTTATACACTGTCAAAAACCATTCCCTGGTAACATTCACCCCACCCCCTTTTATTTTATTTATTATTTTTTATTACGTCATTTCAACTCTTTCTGAATTTTATAATTACATCACTCATAACGGACCAATTTCAATTCATATCTCTCTTTATCAACATTAATCTATTTTCAGTTACTTCATTACATAATCGTCTAATGTGTTTTAATTCCATGATTTCTAATCACTATTTCAATTTTCTGGAACCTTCCCTCCCAAACTCTATATATTCGAAACAAAAAATTTTATGACCTCAATCACTCTAACGAAATCTTTACCACATTATGTTACATATATTCATCCTTCATCGCCCTCTGTTGTATAAGTATGTCAATATCTATAATAACGTTGAATTTTAAATATTTTAGGTTGTAAGCAGCTGATGAGAACCTAACGAAATAAAATGAATTCATATTATTCTGCACCAACCTTTGTTCTTACTCTATTTAAAATAATAAAGGGAACTATGTGTATGAAATTTCTGAAAATGCGTCTCCCTGCACAGTCATTCAAGTCACTGAATCGCCTAGTGACAATACGCTGCAGAATATCGAGAGAAATTACCCGACTTAAGTTTTTTGATGAATGTCTCAAGTCATGCCGTTTCCCACGTCAATTCTTAAAATGTTTGAGCTCATGTAAACTTCCACCTTCTCTTAAAAACCTTCGACGCATCACAAAATCTCACATAGAATCTACAAAGTTACTGGTTGAACGTTTGAGGACAGAAACTAATGCCTTTGATGAATTAGTTAACGGTATGAGTATCGTATGTCGCATAAAATTTATCAATTTTATCCAAGCATTGCAAAACAAAATAAGCAAGAACTTCCTTGTAACTTTGTCCAAGACTCTATCGAAGGAACAATTTTGTTTTAGCTTCCCAGAAAACCCTGAAAATTCCCTCTACAATCTGTCAACAGTGAAGTTAAATCAGATAGAAACAGAAGCCTCAGAGACCTACTGAAAAAGAAGATGATCGACAATTCTACTTACAATAACCTACGACCTCGTGGGTCTCGTTTGCCCCACATGTATGGTCTACCGAAAATACATAAACAAGATAATCCTCTTAGACCTATTATGTCAATGGTCAATTCACCATACCACAAAGTTGCAAGATGGCTGGCAGATAAATTAGAACCACTTCGTCAACGATTAGCCACTTATACACTGAAGGATTCATTTGTATTTGCTGATAGCATGAATCACATGAATATTGCTGGTAAGTTTATGGTTTCGTTTGATGTGACATCATTGTTTACAAAAATACCACTTCTTGAAACCATAGACATAATTTGTCAACATCCTGATATCCTACCTCTACCAGCAATAGAATTCAAACGACTATTACTCTTGTGTACAAAAGATGTTCAGTTCCAGTTCAACAATACTATATACCGACAAACCGATGGTGTAGCAATGGGAAGTCCGTTAGGCCCCGTCCTAGCAGACATTTTCATGGCTAACCTCGAAAGAACCAAGCTCAAAGGAGCGATTGATGAAATGATGTATTATTCGAGGTATGTTGATGATACATTCATCTTATGTAATAATCAACAACATGCAACAAATCTGTTAAAGTTTTTCAATGAAGCTCATCCAAATATTCATTTCACTATGGAACATGAAAAAGAAAACATGTTCCATTTCCTCGATATAGCGATAAAACGAAGAAAGGATGGCACAGTTCAACGCTCAGTTTATAAGAAAGACACATGGAATGGTATTTATCTCAATTTCAACAGCTTTTGTCCAATCAATTATAAAAAGGCACTTGTTAAAACACTGTTTCATAGAACAGAAAGAATATGTACTGCCGATACAATAGAAGAGGAAATTATGAATGTTAAAAAGTGTTTAAGAAATAACGGATACCCATTGAAATTCATTGAGAAATATGGAAAACGTGAAGATAAAATACCCAAAGAAACTACAGTAAATAAAAAACCTGTTTTTATTCAACTCAAGTTCAAAGGCGATAATGTCACAGGGTCAATCAATATGAGACTAAAAACTGCACTGACAAAAACATATCCTGCAGCTAAATTGATTGTCCTGTCCAAAACGACATGTTCTTTGACACAATCAAAGGTCGACAGGTATCCCTTTCATGTTACCACCAACTGTGTATACAAATTTACATGTATCTGCCAAAGCAGTTACATTGGTAGAACAGAAAGGAGAGCCTACGTCCGATTCAAAGAACATATTCCGAACAGTTTGAGATCAAACGGACTAAAAGCATTTAGCAGCGCTGTCGCAAGACATCTCCTTGACACAGGACACGAAGTCGATATACTGAAGTCCTTCAAGGTGATCAACAAACAATCAAATTCAAACCTTTTGAAATTCGCGGAAGCAATAGCAATCAAACGTTTAAAACCAGATCTTTGTATACAAAAAGAAACAGTAATAAATCTTTCTTTGCCCTGGTAACATTCACCCCACCCCCTTTTATTTTATTTATTTTTATTACGTCATTTCAACTCTTTCTGAATTTTATAATTACATCATTCATAACTGACCAATTTCAATTCATATCTCTCTTTATTAACATTAATCTATTTTCAGTTACTTCATTACATAATCGTCTAATGTGTTTTAATTCCATGATTTCTAATCACTATTTCAATTTTCTGGAACCTTCCCTCCCAAACTCTATATATTCGAAACAAAAATTTTATGACCTCATTAACTCTAACGAAATCTTTACCACATTATGTTACATATATTCATCCTTCATCGCCCTCTGTTGTATAAGTATGTCAATATCTATAATAACGTTGAATTTCAAATATTTTAGGTTGTAAGCAGCTGATGAGAACCTAACGAAATAAAATGAATTCATATTATTCTGCACCAACCTTTGTTCTTACTCTATTTAAAAAAACCATTCCCCCTCCCCCGAAACAAAGAAGACACCAACAACACAAAACCAGGAGAAAAACTAGTAAACAAAAAGATATATATATAAGCATACTTACCAAACTTGCTGAATTCTTGACAGGATCATTGTATAAATTAGAAAATCTCGAAATTTGACCAGATAAATTGTAGTCAATAGGATGATTTTGTGCATATGAAAAATTAGTGTTATTATTATTAATATTGTTATTTGAAAAATATACTGATCGATCGAAACATGGTGATTCTCTTCTTATACATGAAATTAAATCATCATCATTTGATGTTCGTAGATAATGTTTCTGATTAAATAAATTATGCTGACGAGAATAAGGATATTGTAAGAAACTGAAACCACTGCCACAGCTCCCACCTCCACTACCCCCACTCCCACCTATGCTACTACTACTACCTGGTGATATTGCTGAATGATGCAACCAATTTGAACCATTAGTACCATTACTGCCTCCACTACCTTCAGAACTTGCATAACCAGAAGAAGTAGATGATGAACCACCACCGCCACTGCAACCAGTTGACCAGAAAGAAGATGCTGTTCCCGCAGCAGCAGCCGCCGCGACAACAGCAGCAGGATTCATATTCCATATTGAAGAAGTTGGTTTAGTCATGGATGGTAACGAAGATGATGTTGATGATGAACATGTTGTAAAACATGGTGAAGATGATAATGAATAAGAGGCAGCATTTACAGCTGCCATAGCAGCCGCGATTGCAGCAGGATAACCAGGTAGAAAATAACTGGCCAAACGAGGATCAGTTGGAAATGGCATTTTGAATACTAAAGAAAAAAGAGATATATTTTCGTTTTTTTTATATAAGGAAAATGAAAATAATATTAATGAGAATTGAAGGCACAATAGTGTGACATCTCTAACCATGAACAGTAAGAACATGTTAAAACGTTATTTTCTTTTCTTCAAATAAATGATTACTGTACAGAAGCGAATATTTTTAAAAAAAAAAATAAGTGATAAACTACAAGTTATTTTGTGAAGTTGAAGAAACACACTGATTAAGGTGAATTAAAAACTAACTTAACTCACTCACCAAGTACGTGGATATGAGCAACACTATGAATGTAAGGGCTAATGATACTATCTCGTTTCTCAAATTGAAGTAGGTAGAGCAAGATTTGTACCTGAGATTTAATGGCTAAAAGACAAACACCTTTACAACTGAAGCACGGCTCCATCATAGGATAGTTTAAACGTTTAAATACATGACAAGCTAAACTATGAGTTAAAGTAGATTAAGAGTAAAAGTTAAAGGTTCTCATACAAATATCTATAAAATTTGGTACTTAAGTAATACAAGCCATGTCTTTAGGATATATATAACTTTCTGAATGGAATATACACAAAACAGTTGAAACAGATAACAAGATACTTTGAATGATAGAAAAAGCTCGATAACTCAAAAATAACTTGGTTAATTCAACCGCTTGAATGTTTTTACTGATGTTTACTGATCATTCTGACTTTTTGTGTATCTGTAGTCCCATGTTCTCTTGTTTGTTAAGAATACTCTTCCTAACTGGTATTTATTATCATTACATTATAACTATCAATTATTTTGCAATATTAATACGAATTATTAATGACGTTCTAAGGAAATAACATTGACAGTAGTAAGATATTCATAGACCATGTCGATATATACGCTGTACAACGAACTTATGAATATTATAAGGAGAAGGCATAAGTGTTAAGCGTTTTTTTTTAAATTACATAGTCACTTGTTTCTACTCCGTCTCCTTTTGCTCATTTACTACTATCAATGTTCCAGAATATTCTAATATATATATCAGGGTTTTTGTGGATATTATAAGAATTTTAATAGTTGAGCATATGAGTCAATTGAAGCTAGATCACTATGGAAAACCTGAAAACACTAAAGACAATGGTGTAAGGTGGTTCAATTTCGTGGATTAGTTGAAGTTAGACATTAACACCACTGGATACTGGCTGGATCGGTGGTCTAGAGGTTAAATGTTCACGCGCGAGACCGATAGGTTCTGGATTGGAATCTGGCGAAACGGGATCGTGGATACGAACTGCTGAGGAGTCCCACAATATATATATATATATATATATATATATATATATACTTGATCTACTTCATGTACCCTCTTAAGTTCATTTGCATATTTCCTATTGTCTTCTGATGTTTGTTTGTTTGTTTTGTTTTGTTTTTGCACTATAAACTTCCAATTAGATTTTACAATTTCAGTGAGGGAACAACATGTTTAACTATGACATTAAAAAGAAGGAAAAATGTTTTTTCCTAAAATTTAAAATCCCATCAATACAACATAGTGATTATTCATTTACTTATAGAAGAAGTCAAAGTACTTCAATGACTGAATATTAATAATGAATATCAATTTGAGAAATAATTTAAGGTTATCATTAAACATCTTATTGTAATAAAATAATAGATAATTAATTAATTATTTAATTAATTGTTCTTTTTTTTTCTTTTTCCATTTTAAGAAAGAAAGAAAACATTCCTTTAGTATGTACTACTTGTAAGTAGTAGTAGCAGTAGTACTATAGTTAATGTCAAATTAGTAGAATTTCTATTTTACAGAAATCATACATTAGAGATAAACAGTATAAAAGAAGAAAAAGAGACTTAAACAACAACAAAAGCAACAAAAAAGAAACAATTAACACCTTGCTGCTCTATTTCGCTCTCATTCTTTTGTTTAGACATTATATGATACATTTAATCATCTAAGCAATCGCTAAGATTATTCATTGTTTTGTTCTGCAACACTCATATAGCTACAAGCACTTTATATATATATATATATATATATATATATATATATGGCGAAATATATATTTGACTAGATATGAATATACCGCCCAACATATATTAAACTGACTTAAAGACAGAATGAACAATGTCCAATGATAAGGAAATTTATTTGTATTTGATTAATGCCTAGCCGCTGACAATGTTAAACTAAACAGAGAAAATCTATTACTACTTATATTATTATCACTACTACTATTATTATTATTATTAATATGACAAATAATCCTAATATAAGAAATTTTTCTTTAGTAATTCAATACGTGAATAACAGTTTGTTCCTTTTTCTTTTCTCTTTTTTTCTTCTTCATATTATTACATTTTTTTAATGAAATATTTGTAAATATGCATTACTATTATTATTAGTATTAGTTCTCTTTTAATATAGAATTAAAAGTGATTTGATGTACTCTAAAAGAAGGAAAATATAAATTGTACATAGAATAAGAATAATAATAATAATAATAATAATAATAATAATAATAATAATAAGAAGAAGAAGAAGAAGAAGGAAGACGAATGGTTTTGGTGTATATCATTTTTCGAACGACACTACAATTTATGGACGAACCAATCAGGTATAAGATAAGAGGTCTTAGATTTTGGCGCGAAAATCATTCATCTATTTGGCTAAATAGTGTTTTGGCATTAAACCTAATTCTCAAACTTAATCATCAACTGTAAATCATAATTCTAATTCTTCACACAGGTTTATAACCTTTATTTGATCTTAGTTATTAGGTGAACACTTTCAAGATCACTTAGGCGTCATTCAAAGGTCGTTCATAAATTATAATCTCATCACTTCTTAGATGTTATTCAATATATAATGATGAAATAGAATAGATCAATTTTCAATTTAATGTTGTTAAACTAAGTTTGATTTAATTCAGACATTGAAAAGTTTGTTTTTAGTCTTCATAAAATTGCTCAGATTTAAAACTTAACCCATAGATGACTTATAAATTAAAGTCATATTATGAAATAGAAAGAAAACATGTTTATTTATTTATTTTGTGTGCGTGTGTGTGTAAATTTGTCTGTAATAAAACTGGTACGACAATCTTAGTTTTTAATGGTTAAGATCATCAGTCAGTTGAAGCTAGACCACCATGGAAAACCTGAAAGCACTGGACGGTCGTTTCGTCCTATTGTGGGACTCCTCAGAAGTGCAAATCCACGACCTCGCCCCGGCGAGACTCGAACCCAAGACCTACTGGTTTCACGCGCGAGCACTTAACCACTAGACCACCGATCCGGCATTCAACGGTGTTGATGTCTGACTTTTGATGGTGGAAAAAAACAAACAAACAAAACTTTTATAAATCTGTATGATATTTGTAGTTGTGTGTATGTGTGTGTGGGAGTTCAGTTTGTTTATCCATTGAACTTATTATAATATCCACAAAACCCTTTCTGATATTAATCAACATATGCTTATTAGTGACTGATTTCAAGAGGTATTTCCTGGAATTCTAATGGGAAGCAGTGATCAGTGGAATTCAACCAGGTCTGTTGTGAGAAAGTAACTCACTGATGACAATGGTGGATGTGTGGCTCAATTTCGTGGATTAGTTGAAGTTAGACATTAACACCATTGGATGCCGGCCAGCTCAGTGGTCTAGAGGTTAAGCGTTCGCGCGCGAGATTGATAGGTCCTGGGTTCGAATATCGCGAGGCGGGATCGTGGATGTGCACTGTTAAGGAGTCCTACAATAGGACGAAACGGTCATCCAGTGCTTCCAAGTTTTCCATGATGGTCTAGCTTCAATTGACTGATGATCTTAACCATTGAAATCTTAGTTTTGTTGTAATGAAAAATTATTTATTCAGGTAGTTGGCTTCCAAGCAGATCTTTTAAGTAAGACCTACTTTTAATATATGACTGTTTAAACTAAAGCGGCATTAAATGGTTTGATTTATGAAACAGTTAATTATTTATGTTAAATGATAATGAGATAGTGATGTATATCATGCTTGTCTAGTCCTTAGTGTTAATAGTTCGTGATAAATCAATGTAAATGTACCAGTTGTACAGGATATCAGCTGTGACCTGAATAGCTCAGTAATAATGTTAAGGGATGTGAGAATAGATGATGTGAGTTTGAATTCTACAAGATGCATCAGTTCCCTAAAGATTACAGTTATATTTGCCTAGTTAATCAGGGTCAACTATCACGAAACCTAGATCTACGGTTTCTTGTTGATTAACTTCAATGAACTAACATGTAAATGTTGTGATCAATTGTATGAATATACCTTAATACATCAATGAATGATTAGTGATTTTTAGTCATAGACATTTGATTTCTATTTTATTCAATGTATAAACTTGATCGAACATTTTTAGTTGAAGATGTTTCTATAGTAGTAATAATGATAATTCCAAACTTAACTGATGAAATTATATGTATCAATTTCTTTGATAGATTTCAACGAACATAAATGTTACTTAGAGATATTCTTTTACTAACCACCTTCAACTATCATCTAATATTAAAACAATCTCATGTCATCTTTATTTAACCTAATAATTTCATAAATATTATGCAGAGAAAAATTCAATCTATAAGGTCCTTATGACTAGACACATATAGCAATGGTTATTACTCAATAAACGATAAGTCGGCATATTACCGGTTGTATATATATTACTATACTTATAATTATATTTATATATTATAAGTTTTATAATGCATTAATTAGATTCATATTGGCATAGGGATCCTCGCTAACAATCAGCGTATTATTATTAATAATAATACACATATATGAAGTTTATTATTGTACAAAATGAGATATGTAAAAGAATTGTTCCATCATTGTTTTCACATTAATTCACCTATGTATATTCACAATGAATACACAACGCACCTACACATACACAACACATGCCCACCTATGGGTGTGTGTGTGTGTGTGCATGACATTAAATTATGTACCCTTTTATTTATGAATGAAAATTGGCAAATTAAGTGATACAAATTAATCACATAATATCAAGACAATAAACATGTTAATAGATAGAATGATAGAACAACAAATAGTATTATGTAATATACATTGTAACAAAATAATTCTAAGGTGAAAAGGTAAATAAAAATAGATTTAGAGAAAATTTTGATATTTCCAAAGGGTTTCAATCATTTCATTATGATGATGATGATTATTATTATTATTAGTATTGAACTTATTGCTGTTGATTAGAGAGATGCCTATCTCTTTTAGGTCAGATAAGATAATGAATGAATGAATGAATGAAATTAGATTAAATTGAATTTGATTTAATTTTTTTCACTAATCAGTATTATTCATGATCGACATTTTATTTAATAGAAACATCAGTAAAAGTGATCTTTATTATGGAATAAATGTAAATTATAAATAGAGGTGAATAAGTTGAGGGTTGTTTTTTATACCTCAAACCATCATAGAAAACATGGAAGCAATGGATGGATGTTTCGTCCTATTGTGGAACTTCTCAGTAGTACTCATCCACGATCTCGTTTCGTGAGATTCAAAACCAGGACCTAAAAGTCTTGCGTGTGAGCGCTTAACTTCTAGACCACATTCAACTGGCATTCAACGGTGTTTATGTCTAACTCCATCCAAATATTTATTTGAACTTTACTTATTTAATATGATGAAGAGAGACTTCTTTTCTTTTCTTTTTATTTAGATTTTTACACTGCTATAGTACAGACTCAGCTAAGATCTATCTACAGAATCTTTAATATTCACTAAGTATATTGTAGCCAATATTTTCAAGTACGTTTTATCCGTATATATTGACGTGTGATTTTCATCAAAGATTTCACTACAAGACCTGACTTTTGTGTTTATTTGTTTTTCACCCAACATATCGAGTTGTGCTATGCTGAATATGTCTATAACAAACCCCTTCTGATATTAATCAACATATGCTAACTAGCGACTGGCTTCAAGAGGTATTTCCTGCAGTTCTAATGAGAAGCAATGACCAGTGAAGTTCAACTAGGTCTGTAGTGAGATAGTAACTCACTGATGACAATGGTGGATGTGTGGCTCAATTTCGTGGATTAGTTGAAGTTAGACATTAACACCATTGAATGCTGGCCGGCTCATTGGTTTAGTGGTTAAGCGTTCACTCACAAGACTGATAAGTCTTGATTTGGAATCTGGCGAGTCGGGATCGTGGATACGCACTGTTGAGGAGTCCCACAATAGGACAAAATGGCTGTCTAGTCCTTGCAAGTTCTCCATGATGGTCTAGTTTCAATTGACTCATAATCTCAACTATTGAAATTGTCTAGAATTTGTCAAGAATCATTCGAAATTATTGGTACATTAGTTAATGTGGTTCTTTTTAATGGAGTTTTATTCTATGAGCTGGATGGTTTGGTCGTGTAAGCCCCATCGTTCTTCTGAACGACATCATTCACACAAACTTCAAGTAGAAGTAGAAGTGTAACCCTTATATTTCTTTTAAAAAAGATGCATTTTAATGTTTATAGTATGATAATCAATAAAACAAAAGATGAAATAAATACTGACTTACATGAAGAGGCTCCACCATTTTTACCAAATAAATCAAATATTTTTGGTATCTGTTAAATAGAATGAACAGAATAAGTTAAATAAATATAGCGATAAGAAAAACAATGTTGATACAATAACAGTGTACAACCCTAGTTTTAATCATCAGTATAACAAAACAAAAGACAATAGATTGACAAATGATTAGAAGATCTCAAACTAACTTAATAATAATAATAGCAGCGTTAATTCATGGAGTCGCTAACTGTCAGATGTAACTATTGGATAGCGGATAATCAATTTTTTTCTTAGTTGAGATGTGTGATACAATTGAAACAACTAAATGTAACATGATGATCGAAAGTAATAAGGATTCAAAATAAACTATATAAATGTAAATCTATTCATTCAATAAACAATTTGTAAATAACACTTCATCTTCATTTGTTTCAGCGTATTTTTCGTACTAATAACCCTATGACTCGAAGGAACAAGGATTTAAATTATACATGAAATTCAGAACCTTCTTTCATAACATTTTCTCTCTCTCAATAATAACCTAGTGTAACATTATGACGATTTTAAGAGATACAAATGAATGAATCGATTTTATCGATTCAAATTATCACAACAATGGATCGAGGTTCAAAAGTCCTAGATATTAAGTACTGACACGCAAGATCGAAGGTCCTGTGTTACATAACTACGTACGAGGTGATGGATGTGGATCTCAACCAAAACCAACAATTTCAACAACCCCATATTGTAAAAATAAACGTATATTACTAGACAATCGTAAGTATTATTCGGCAATCTGTGTACAATAAACAATGCTATTGCATGAAAACTGACCAAAAGTTTAGATTAGACAAAAATTGAAAGAACAACCATGAAAGTAACTATTTTTTTCTGATATAACCATCTAACGATAAACCAAAAAACGAATAAACTACTTTGACATTTCTGAAAAGTAACTGGATTGTTACTATAAGTTAATCTGACATTTATTAATAAGATAACAAATTAATTATCTTAACTATGTGATCTCGATTTACTAACTACTAACAGGCAACATGAAAGATGAACTAAAATGAGAGACATTATGCACTAGAATTATGAATGCATGCATTTATTTCACAGAATAATCTCAGTTGGAGTACCAGTAAAGAACAGGAACCACTGGACTGCTTTTACGTCGCAGTATGAAACTTCTCCGGAGTACAAAACCGCGAAAACGTCCATTCGGTGATACTCAGAGTTATGCATTTCCTGATAGACTTGGTATTTCTAGGTTTAATTCCTGGAGGAATCGTGAGTGCTTAATGCCAGGGCGACAACAACTGTTCAATATACCCCGAACTCCAATGGTACCCTGATTGAGATCAGCCTGTGACAAATACGCCTCACAGACTAAGATAATCCCCATGAAACTTCTACAACCGAAGGACTTATAAAGAATTTGATCACTGAGTAATAACTTATGTCATGCTTGCTTAGTTCTAAACACTAATTGTCAGTCAGTAACAACGTAGAACTTCGTACGTACGTACATCAGTTCGAGTTGCCACACCACATTAGCATAGAGATGCAGTTGTCAATTCAAATCCCGTAGTGGTAGAGGTAATAAGAGTATAAGCAGTAATCGGGAAGATTAGTGTTTGGAGATGTTATTCAAGGAGTATAATCCAGTGAAATAAATTTCCAAAGAGAAAAAAGAGACAAGGAGGAATCAGGATATTAAAATATGGGAGAACACAAAGAGTGGATGCACCTGCGCCATTGTAAACCATTTTGAGCCATGTCATTCAGGGTCTCTAACCATCGGTTGCTATCATCTCGCGGTCCTCAACCAGGTAGTCTACACCTACCAACATGACTCAGTCTACTTGTCAGTGACTTCATGGACTTGTGCCATGTAGTCGGTCGTTGGGCATACGTAACACGTGTCCAAGCCATCTCTACTGATGAAGTTTCACTACTTCATCAATCGATTTGCCACTAATTGAATTGTAATTTGATCACTATAGTAGCCAAATCGATTTGCTGTTTGAAGTGAACTAATGCTCTCAGTAGAATTAGAATATGTGAGTACAAATTGGTGTATCTGCTAAAATTCAATTCAAATAACAAAACATCAAACAAAATTAGAAATAATAACCATTGACTAATAATTACAAGTTTCAGCAAAATGTAAACGAGAGGAAACCATCAAAAATAAATGAAGTATTGAAAAGTTGAATATATAACAACTCTATACTAAGTACAATTAAAAACAGTTTAAATCATTCAATAAATGAGCATCTCAGCTTTAGTTCAACGTTATCAATACACTTAAACTAATGTCAACAAATTACTATTATACAGTTTGATTTTTAAATGACACTTCAAACATGATGTTTTACATTTCAATATAAATGAATAAACATGTAAATCATAAAATAAACTTAAATCATTAATAGAAAAGTAAGGTGTTTCCATCATCGAATGATAGATACTACTTATGTCAGTAATATAAATCAAAAAATGAATTAAATCCCAGTGTTATTTAATATAAATAATCGAGGTAGAACATTTGTCAAATACAGTAGTCATTTAATAGATTCCCTTAATACCGGGATTCTTCCGTAAAAGAAGCTATTCTGAACAAAATGTTTAATAGATACAAAGAATAATTTTTTTCTGGTTAGCGTTTTGGGATACGGTGGACAGCTAGAATGCAGATGGACGATCGCTGGACTTCGCAGATGATCTGTCTCTTTTATCACACACTCAACAACAAGTGCAGGAGAAGATGATCAGTGTAGCAACAGCTTCGGCAGCAGTACGTTTCAACATACACCAAGAAAAAAACAAGATTATCCGATATAACGCAACATGCACCAATCAAATTACACACGACCGAGAAGCTTTGGAGGATGAAAAAACCTTTACATATCTGGGATGCATCATTTATGAACACGGTCGATCTGATACAGACGTGAAGGTAAAAGCAGCATACTTACAAGTGAAGAACATCTGGAACTCAAAACAACTGTCTGTCAACCAACAACAAAGTCAGAATTTTCAATAAAAATGTCAAGACAGTCCTACTGTATAGGGCGGAAACTTGGAGAACTATGAAAGCCATCATCCAGAAGATACAAGTGTTTATTAACAGCTGCCTACGCAAAATACTTTGGATCTGTTAGCCAGGCACTATCAGCAACAACCTACTGTGAGAGAGAACAAGTCAGATACCAGTGGAGAAAGAAATCAGAAAGAAGTGCTGGAAGTAGACAGGACACACATTGAGGAAAGCACTGAAGTGCGTCACAAAACAAGACCTCACACGGAATCCTCAAGGCCAAAGGACATGGACATGAGAAGAATGAGCAACAGTTGGATAAAACTAGAAAGGAAGGCCCGGGACAGAGTGGGTTGGAGAATGCTGGTCGGCGGCCTATGCTCCATTGGGAGTAATAGGCGTAAGTAAGTAAAGAAGGAAGATACAAAGTTTTTTTAATAGATCAAACAAAGAATAAATTTGTTAAGTAGAATCATGGAATACTTGTGATCTTAATTCTTTAACTGACTTGTAAAATCCTACGTTCTTCCATCTATATCATCTTACATATATTCAACCCTGTATTCAAACAACAGCTTATTCGATACACATCAGTACATATCATCAATCACAAACCTCAAAGATTAAAGTATCCTTCTTAAACCAAAATTGATTATGTTTTTATTACTTTGAACTTTAACTTAATATAGGATTAAATGTTGGACTTAAACACTGAACTCAAATCCGTTTATGAATTCATAATGGTGGAGAAGATTTGTAGCTCAGGTGGATGATTTTAGAAGAACGATGAAAAATTCACGACCAAACCATCCAGCTTAGAGAACAAAACTCCACCAAAATAAATTCATAATATTCATTTGAGAAAATAACAAGATTAAAAAGGAATTTCAGAATAACACTTCAATGAATATCGACAACGTTGAACTATGCTGATATACAATAAGTAAAATGAAAAACTTCGTTTATATATTTTTTCATAATTAAGAAGAAAAAAGGACTTTTATTCACTAAGTAATAAGTTATTTGTAGGTTAAGGAGCCCTAGAGATGACTAACAATTCTTTTAAGAATATATATGAAATAAATAATGGACAGACAAGAAAGATATGGTGCCAATATCTTGATAAACTATGTGATGTAAAGTCAAGGTTAAGGGTTTATTAATAATAATAATAATAATAATAATAATAATAATAATAATAAAGCCAACAGTATGAAATGTATCAGCAAGCTAAAAATAAACAAAAAAGAAAATAACTAGAAAGTAATCTTTAATTAACTCAACCTAAAAACTTCATTATCATGAATAGAGAGTCCGAGATAATAAAACATATAAAGATTATTTCAATGGTTGAGATCATGAAGCTAGACCGCCATGGAGAACTTGGAAGCACTGGATGGTCGTTTCGTCCTATTGTGGGACTCCTCAACAGTGCGCATCCAAGATCCTGCCCCGCGAGGTTCGAAACCCAGGACCTATCAGTCTTGTGAGCGAGCGCTTAACCTCTAGAACACTGAGCCGGCCGGCATCCAATGGTGTTAATGTCTAACTTCAAATAATCAACGAAATTGAGCCACACATCCACCATTATCTTCAGTGAGTTACTATCTCACTACAGACCTAGTTGAACTTCACTGGTCATTGCTTCTCATTAGAACTGTAAGAAATACCTCTTGAAGCCAGTCACTAGTGAGCATATGTTGATTATAATTAGAGAGGGGTTTTGTAGATATTATAGAAGCTTAGTAGCTTCAATTGACTCATAAATTCAACTATTAAATTACTATGATATTCACAGAACCCCTTTCTGATTATAACTTAAAAGACAATTATAACGAATACGCTTTTTTTTTAAAAACCAGATGTTAAATAACATGGATCTGTTTAAGTTGTAGACATGGTGAATATTAAATATTTTGTACTACTTTTCTATTCATTTCATTGAGTTCATAACTAATGGTATCATTGTTAGTAGTTTAATTCAATCAATTAAAAGTATAACAAACCGAAATAATTTATGTTACATCTTAAAATTATTTGCATACATTTATAATTATGATTTTAAGTAATATAGGAACATCAATTTCGATGCAACGCAAATGCTTAACCTCTAGACCACTGAGATGGCATCTAATGAGAAGCAGTCACCAACAAAGTTCAACCGGATCTGTTGTGAGATAGTAACTCACTGAAGACAATGATGGATGTATTGCTCAATTTCGTGGGTTAGTTGAATTTAGACATTAAAATCATTGGATCCCGGCCGGCTTAGTGGTCTACAGGTTAAGCATTCAAGTGCGAGACCGATAGATCCTGGGTTCGAATCTCATGAGGTAGGATCGTAAAAGCGTACTGCTGAGAATTTCCACAATAGGACGAAACGGCCATCCAGTGCTTTCAGATTTCCCATGATGGCCTAACTTCAATTGACTCATGAGCTCAACTATTGGAATTACTATAATATCCACAAAAATCCCTTGTGATAAGAATATCACTGTTAAAATGGAAATGAAAAATAAAAACTTCCCCCTATCATCAACACTATAGTTAAAAATAATAATAAATATATTTTCTTCGTAACTTAACATATAGTGAAAGTAATGATTTTCATAATATAGAAAAATGTATATCAAGTTGTCAATGTGCAATAACAACCTATATATATATATATATATATATATATATATATATATATATATATATATATATATATATATATATATATATAAGAGTCCTCAAGGCACTGGACTTATTATATATATAGCTGATATCCTACACAATAAAACTCAAGTTACATGAGTTTACTACTAAGAAACCGATTGTATTAGCTTAGAAGTCATTCTTTTTCGGTTAAATATAGAGAAAAAGGTGAAACTTTTTTCTATTTTCTTTACCTAGAAAATTTTAATTTGGTAATTTCTGCCAAAAAATTTATTATGTCACAAACACAATTTTTGCGTTATTCAGAAAGAAAGAAAAAGTGTGTGTGTGTGTGAGAGAGAGAGAGAGAGAAATCAAACGACTTATCATCAGAATAAGTATTCAAAAGAACATAAAAAAGTAGGAAGTGATACATACAAACACTGGGGATGTATTGTGTATACGGAAATATGAACATATTAAACAGAACAAAACAACATGGAATACGTATAGGAAATAAAACTTCAACATAGTGTTGACGTCTTGATTGTCGTGGTAGTAGTAATAGTAGTAGCAGTAGTGTTCTAACTCAACTATCAGCTTGAAAAGGCAAATCTCCACGGTGAGAGCAACAGTAATGGTAAAAGATACGATAAATGTGAACTAATTCGAAAGGAGAATAGATTTTAGTGTGAGAATTACTAACCTACTTATCCGTCATTTTTTCTACTGCTTTCTACTATCTGCTGACGTTTCAAGCGACTGTAGTCAGTCAGTCGGTCAAGCACTCATGATCAACTCAGAATCCGGTATAATAGAGTATAGGTCAGCACTTTCATATCTAGTGTCAACATAGTGTGATAGGAAGTCAAAACGATGAGATGCATATAACAATGAATAATATTGAGAGCAATAAAACCTTAGTTATAAGAAATACAGTTTCAAAGGAACCAGTGAGATCGAACAACGGGAATCATGAATGACACATAGATACAAAACTCATTTTGAGTCAACAGTAGCCATTTATGAGACCATATTAACTTCACAAATAAAAGGGTAAAGAAACAACTACAAAACAAAACTTGAGAGAAGGTGAATGGGTTGGAAGCCAGTGGCGACCAAACCAAGGAATTGCATCAGTCCATAAAGATAATAAATATTAGACTTCGTTATGTGATAGGTGAAGACTATCTGGTTTAGGTCCATGGGATTGCCGTAAATAATGGTTAGAGACTTTGAGTGATATGGTTCAAAATCGTTCACAAAGGAGTAAGTCCACTAACTCTTTGTCTTCTATCGTATCTAAAGTTCCTAAATTTTTCATAATCCCTTTATTTCACCAATTTATATTTTCTCGAATCATATTTTCGATGTCTGATATTTTCTATTACTACTAGTACCATAACTACCATTACACTGAGATTCGCTGTAACAATTTCACCTTATCATGCTAATGGGGTGTGATAGTTTGAACCAATGTACACATGTGTTAGGTTTTACGCTACGTATGATTGACTGAATGTAATACAACAAAGATAATGAAATTAAAAGACAAGATACATATAACCTGGATTGCATCATCGTTAGCCATCATGAACTACAAGCTCGGTAAGAAGACCATAATTTAATATTTAGATACAAACACAAATTCCCTGGGTCCAGTGGAAATAATTATAATATAATCTCAAAAACTATTAATGTATATTTACAATTGTTAGAATTCGGTCTTCACTAAGGACATGACATACAGGATATTAGTCACTACCCAGTGATCAATCATTTGTAAGTGCACCTTAATTCTACAGTAGGTCAGTCACGGCCCGGATAACTCAGTAGTAACGCATCTGACTATAAAGCCAAGTTACAAGAGATCAAGTCCCCCAGGGAGCATGAGTTCCTTCAAGAACACTTGCTGAAGAGTGCCAAATAGCACAAAATCTAGGTCAAAGGTTTCTTATCGACTACTTTCAACTACCACCTTATAACAATATAGATAACTCAATCGATCCACTTGTTAAAAACCTAAAACTATTTGTTATTATCAAAATTAAACCTGAGGTGTAATACTGAGGTTAATCAAATTTACCAATGATTTTCACTTGCACTATAGTTGCTCAAATTGTCATCTCTTTGAAATATAAATGGTCCATTAACAATTAACAGTTAGTTACCAACATCATAAGATTGAAGTTTACAAAATGTGCACCCACAAAATACTTCAATAATATAAACGAAAACACTCAGAATAATAATATCGATAGTAGTGGAAATATAGTAAATAAAGATTTAAAAGAAGATAAGAAACCAATGCTAAGCCATGTCAACTAAGCTCTTCAATGATTACTTCAAATGGTTATCAAAAAGAAAGTTTCAACTTCACAACACAACTCCAATTCAAGGATGAACTAAACTTGTCATGTCAATTCTACAGTTTTGCTAACCTGTTAATTTATATACTAGATTAAGTAACTAATATATTTTAAACAATATGATACTATAACATTTAAACAGCTAGTACATGATTGTGGAGATTGTTGAATTTCAATGTAACCACAAATCGATCATGTGCTTACTAGTGGCTAACTTTGAGAAGGAATTTAAGGAGTTCTAGTCAGAAACTGTGACAAGTAAAGCTAAACCGTGTCAGATGTAACGAGGATATCAAGTACTTACATGCGAGATCGAAGGTCCTGTGTTACATCACTATGTACGAGGTGATGAATGCGCACTGCTGAGGAGTCCTGCACTAGAAAGAAACGGATATCTAGTGCTTCCAATTTTTAATGATTGTCTCACTTGGATCGGTTCATGATTTCAAAGGACATTTAAACTCTTTTATAATAATAGTAAAGATAGAATAAAAATCTATCAAACCCTTCTTAGTGAATAAACTAATATGATTACCTTTATTCACAGTAATTCACTAGTGCTTATGTCTAAATACCTTTTATCACTTCAAAATATAAATTAATATCCATTTCAATGTTTTAATTACAAGAGTTAAGATAGTGGGAGACAGAGAATCAGATTATGTATCTCAAATTCTATTATTTCTTTTACAAAAAAAGATGAGAAGAAAAAAATAATCAGGCAAAGACAATAACGGCGTGAATTTCCGAGGAGAAAACAAGTAAATATTCAATGAATGTGTGTGTGTGTGCAAATGAGTGAGTGAGTGAGTGAGTGAGTGAGTGAGTGAGTGAGTGAGTGAGTGAGTGAGTGAGTGAGTGAGTGAGTGAGTGAGTGAGTGAGTGAGTGAGTGAGTGAGTGAGTGAGTGAGTGAGTGAGTGAGTGAGTGAGTGAGTGAGGGTAAATGTATTCACACGAGAAAAAAAGAGAAAAATAAACAAAGGTATTTTTTCTAACATTCTCTACAAAAATTGAAACTTTTCAAAATGAAATTAATCATTACTCGATAGTATAAAAGAAAAACACTTTGAAGTGATAATGAGACTGGTGTAATTTCCACTCACACTCCCTCACTTCCTCACATATATATATATATATATATATATATATATATATATATCTGTGTATGTGCCAAAGAGATTATAAATGAAGACTAACCGGAAGGTACGGAAAGAAAGGAATAGAATTATAATTTAAAAAAAAATCTGTTCCATCAGAGAAAAAAGAACAATGTACACGAGAAAGTAGTTCTTGATGAAAGAAAAAAGATGGACGAAATTAATAAAATTGCAAAACATAAACAAGTAAGAAAAGCAAAAGAGTAATATAATATGATAATTAAAAGACAAAAAACAATGATGAAGTTGATTCTATGAGTAAAAATGCATTCATACTTCATTATAATCATCACATCGTAAGTGAATTGTCTTTTTTTTTTCTTTCTTTCACAAAAGAAGAATACGCATACACGTAGTAATTAATTACTAATATGAATGAAAAGTGAAACAAACAAACAATGATTAGTATGTAACATTGATTAGAAGTGGAATGTCTGTCAAAAGAATATTGAACTGAAGAAAACAGAAAGGGAAACATTAAAAAAAAAGAAATTGAATATTCGAAGAATCATGAAAAATGTAAAGCACAACTGATGGAAGATACACAAAAAGAAAACTTCAATTTTGTACTAAACAATAAATTGATTATCGCCAATTGAGTGTTCGTTCACAACAGTAATAGTATCAGTGATAGAAGAAAAGTTATGATTTGATAAAATCTCAATTTGTGGAACCAAAAATGTTTAATACAAAATGTCAGGAAACGAAAGGTCTAGGAGGAGAGAGAAAAGTGGTTTAAATCGAGTTATTACAACAGATTCTGAGTCATGCCACACAAAGTCCCCAGTTATTGATTGCGAAAATCATATGGACCCTAACCAGATAGTACATACCTACCTACATAGCTCAGTCTAATAGTCAATGAATTCACCGAACGATAACACACTTTTTTGTTTGGTCACTCCTAAAAAATTTTCCAACCTACTTATACACCAACAAACAATACCTATCGAGGGATGCGATGATTACGCATACGAAGTATACATTCTAACCAACTAAGTCGATTTACATTCATAATATTATCAACCGATTTGCCATTTTTATCTAATACCTTATGCCTAATTCGATAATCCAAACTTTTTCCAGAAATTCTTCGAAAGCGTCTATCATTAAGAGACAGTAACCCATGAATATCATTTACCACTAAATGCCATATTTTAAAGCAATAAATTAAAACAGAGAAAAATACGTAACATATCCTCAGTATCCCTTTCAATGACAGACATTCTTACAAAACCTATTAATTTATTATACAGCTTCGATAGCTATTATGGTACATAAGAAAGAACGAAGTGATCGAGCATGCCTATGATATCTCGACAGTTAATTGAGTAGATTAAAAGTTAATAAAAAGTGCTGCAAAAATGATAAAATAATAATAATAATATAATCCATCACAGATTCATATAGCTAGTTGATAAAATCGGGACATTTGCAATAGGCATTTCGAATATTTAACTAAATGATAAACACTTCATTAAACGCATCTACACAGTCAGACTTTTCGCTTCAAAAGGTGTGTTAAGTTAGAAAGCGAACAACATTAAGAAAGCCAACGCCCCCAACACACCCTAGTACGGCTGAGGGTGAGGAGAGTCCACTATCTCTCTTGAAATGCTCTCATACGAGCTTGTTTATATATCCACAGCCAAGAAAGTCCTACCCACTGACTTCTCGTAGTGGAGTTGTCGCTTAATCAACTGGGAAGATGAAAGGAGAATATCCAGGGCTTAAACCAGGTTGGTAGGTACGGAGGATCCATTTAAAAGAGTTGGGAAACCTTGATTCCAAATCAATGATGCACGTCAACTCCAGGATCCCGACGGAACAAATGGCGTCTGAATCTACTACTGGTCACAGGCTACCATGGGACTGCATTTCTTAACGTTTTGAATTAGACCTCTAAGTCAAAGGTTTGAGGTGTCATCACATACTTTGGTCTGAGCACCCGGGCAGTATCCCAGCTGACACACAAACTGAGTGATAACTACATTTAGCGGCGCATATATATTTTGTTACCCCTTCGCACCAATATTTGTGTTTAAATAATGATAATAATAATAATGGTTAACATAGTGTCATTGTTGGCTGGAACTCAGTCATCACTTAAATTTTCTTCCATAGTTAACATGAACTTCACATGGATTGCGATCCCCTTCTCTTAGTTTTATCCCAGTATTGATCATCACCATTATTATTATTATTATTATTATTACCAATATCGATGTGTTCGTATAGTTCATGTAACTAATCTATCAAACAAAACTATTTCATTTAATCCAATTCATTAATCTCAACAATTTTTTTCCTCCTTCATCCTCTTTAAATTCCCATTTATATCATAAAATATTAGATATTTGATGAAAACATTATGTTATCAATGTAATTAACTACTCATACAAAATATTTATCACAATAATTCTCACTATTTTGATCATTTAATGATGACAATAAAAATGAAAGAATTTATCTATTAATGAATCTATATATACATAGATACATATATTACACATACATTTAACCTCATTCTCACTTTCTTATTTCTATTTTCATTGGTTATAATTCTATCACTTACAGTAACAAGAACAATACCAAGAAAATGCCAAATTACAAAGAGAAAATAAAAACAGCATCTTGATAACTAAATGATAAATTATCAAGAGTAAATTATTCTATTTTATTTTATTTATTTTTTTCGACAGAGGGGGAGAATAGAAGTATATATATATATATATAGAGGACAATGTAAGTCCAACAGATGCTTCATCATCATCATTACTGCCATCATTACTATCCCCAATCGAAGAAGAAGAAGAAGAAGAAGAAGGAGAAAACATTTCTAATGTGCATAGTGATGATAAAGTGAAAAGATGAACGAGAAAAATAATGATTGTCTAATCTTTAGAAATAAGTTTCTTTTTTAGAATAAATGAACAAGAACAAGAAATATTTTATCATTGTTTTAACAGTAATTTTATTTTCATATGATTAATGATGATAT
This sequence comes from Schistosoma mattheei, assembly GCA_944470405.2. NCBI lineage: Eukaryota > Metazoa > Platyhelminthes > Trematoda > Strigeidida > Schistosomatidae > Schistosoma > Schistosoma mattheei. Next base: position 21,239,120 of record OX103948.1, on the reverse strand, counting down.
TGGTAATGTTGTGTTATCTTACAAGCATACACACACACACACAGACATAAAAACATTCTATTTGGAATTCTTTTTTAGAAAAAGTAAAGAAAAGGATAATAGCATAACTACGAAGTGATTAAAATGGGAAAGAACAACATCCCGTCTATACATTTAATTTGTAATTAACTGAAGAATATAAGAGGGGAGAGCTTTAAAACATTTGATGACAGTTTATTGGTTAATTTATTAATGTTAATGGAGCGATAACTTAGTGTAAGTAAAGAATTTGATGTATATTTATTAAAATATTGGATAATTTTTGTTTTAGTTAATTCATTTTAAGAAATCGAGTAGTATCAATAGTCTTCACATAGAAGAATAGTGGAGCATTGACTTAGTGGTTAAAGCGTTCTACTTTTAAACAATAAGTCAAAGATTCGAGTCCCACTTTACTAGCATCAGTTTAAACAATCGGGTAGTATTATACATACAGTGTGGCCATGTAAATGAACATGCACTTGGTGAGTAAGTCATATTTATACAACAAAAGTATTGATCTTAAAGTTTAATACATAGTTTTGTAATTGATAAATAAGTTACCTTATCCGTTTAAGTGTATTAGCTACAGTCAAACCATTTTATCTCATTGTGTTTGACAAGTTATTATACCATCTAAATAACAAATATACGGAATCACAAATTATATCAATTCTGCAATTGTAACCCTCTTATTATTGATCAACATCTATCGATTAATGGAAAAAAGTCCGTAGGATCATCATGCTAAATGATATGACATTAGAATGAGTTTCATGAAACCGGCTTTTCTGAGGAAAATAAATAATGGATTGAGTTTGCGTTTATGGTATACTGTCGAGTGAACAACTTTCTGAGCATCGTAAACAGTGTGTGTGCGTGTGTAAGAAAGAGAGAGAGAGAGAGAGAAAGAGCTTGATAATGATACAATTTATAAACAGATGTTCTGTTGACATTCACTATACAATCTCATATGTGCGTGTTTTGGCTATTGTGTTTTATTCTTCAAAACTGTAAATTCGTCATCTAAATGTAGATGTCTACATGCTATGGAATGCTGATCTAATCACCAATAGAAGACATGTGCAGAATAAAAAATATCAAGACATATGTGGAGAAAAAATATTACTGAGTCAAGAGAACAATTTTTTTTTAAACAAAAAAACGACAACCACAAAACCCTGGTTAGTTTCATTCAATAAATCAATAATAGTAATGATAATAACATTAATTATTACTATTGAATGTTTAATAGGTGACCAATTTGACTTATCATCTGGTGTTTATCACCTCGTGATAGGAATATTTCGACGACGACAACAACAACAACACATTGATGAGTTTTATTGTGTGTCAAGAGAATAAAATGAAAGCTCCATAAATTTCACTGTTAATTAATGACAAAGTTTAAAATGTGTGATAATGACTAAAATTCACATATACATATATCTTAGATAGAATCTTTATGACTAAATAGACAATAAGAATAGTATGCATTAATAGTAGTAGTGGTAGTGGTGGTAGTAGTAATACATGTCAAAAATTAACTAACTGACTAACTAGTTAACAATTTGAACTGTTTCTTTTTCATACTCCATGTCAACTAAAAAAAAAGAATAAAAATGAAATGACTATGGCTTTCTTTCTTTCTTTTTCTTTAATGAATTCTACTGATGAAGAAGAAGAAGAGGGGAAACAAAATAGACAAACAATAAAACGATGCCTAATCAATGCTGCTTTAGAATCCTAAATGTTTAATAGTTAATAATAAGTTAGTCGGAATGAATCAATAGGATTAAAGTACCTCAGTGTATGTGTAAATATATGTGCATATATACAAGTAATGAGGCGTCATTATCTCATGGTATGAAGGGAAATATATTGTAGTCTATGAATAATTCATACTGATATATGTATACCAATATTGACATGTACATATCGAGACAGAGACAGAGAGAGAGAGAGAGAGGTGGAAGGTAGACGATTGAAAGTACGTAAATTCTGTGAAAATGATTTTTTCTTTGGTTACATTTATCACAAACATTTAAGTGTTCATATTGAATAGGAAAAAAAATATGAAAGATTATTAGTCTTGTTTATTGTTTTGGGAAAAAACGAGTATTAGTTTTCAAAATGAAAAAAAACTACATATTCCTTTTACAAAATCAACATTTTAAAGATACATATATATGTGGTTACGAGTGGATCTCCAATTCACCAGATCAATAAAATTATTTTAATATAATGAACTGATCCTGAGCTCTTGGTAACGTATTGATAAGGAGTCCTATACCAGGAAGAAACTGACGCCCAGTGATTATTGGTTTTCAATGGCTGATTAATTTAGGTCAATTGGTGACCGGAATAAATTACAGTTTTGCTGTTCATAAAAAATGATTATATATTGCGTAACAGTTCACTTTATATTTGTACTCTATGATAGAGACACATAAAGTAGATTAAATGGAGCAAGTAGAAGAAATACAAAGTAAGTTAGTCAATGAAGCTGTCACTTAGATAAACTAAGGCATCTTGAAATATACGCGAAGTGTTCTGTTATCATCCTAGTGAGAATAAGTTGATTGACTGAAGTAAGAGCAAATTACGAAAAAAATATAACATTCTAACACACAACATTAAGAAAAACTTTTCTAAAACCTTCGAGAATCCGTCTAAAGCAAGAAAAGATTAAGCAACACAGATCATATCCACCAAAACATTACATATTACAAATTACAGTCATAATTTACAACAAATTCTAATTCAGAGTAAATTTCCAGATACGCAAACAATCGCATTATAAAATATACAACGTTTTGATACTGCAGTGAACGAACACTTGGTGGAGGAAATCAATTTATTGTTTTATGCAACATTACACAGTAAAATATAAGTCATACATTAAAAATATATCATTTTCACATCCTCCTTCAGTTATCTTTTACATACTTTATCATTCTTCTGATTCTGATGTTCTTTCTAATTGTTCTTAGATTTCCTTCCTGTTTTCTTCATTGCAATCTTCTGCTGGTAAGTATTCTATTGTTTATTCCTACTACATATTACTTATACCTATCAACATTAGAAGTGCACATCACAATACCATAATTATAGTTCTTTCGTATTGGAAGAATCAATGCTTAGTTGTTAAGGCATTCAAATGCCCTAATACGGAAGAGAGTGGGAAGAGTCAGCTCTCTCTCTCTTGAAATGCTCTCACATGGCCACGTGCATACAGCCACTGCCAAAGAAGTCCTACTCACTGCCTTCTCTTGACATTACTATTGTTTACGAAATTGAGAGGACGAAGAGCGAATGTACGGCGCTTTACCCGGGTTGGTGGATACGGAGACTCCATTTAGGGGAGTTGGAAAACCTGATTCCAAACCAATGGTGACAATAGGCTCCAGTATGCTGAGGGAACATATGGCGTATGAACCAACTGTTGATCACTGGCTATCATGGGACTGCATCTCCTTACGTTGTTCCACTGTCTTGTGGATTAGACATTTAGGTCGAAGGCTCCAGGTGTGGCCGCCTTCGAAAACCACCTGCTTCGGTTTGGGCACCTAAGCAGTATCTCAGCCCTCATATAAATCGAATGATTTATGTGGTGCATATCTATTTGATGCCTCCTTGTACCAATGCTTATGTATTCAAATAAATAAGTAAATAAACAAAGGTATTTAACTTCAGGTGACAAATTGTACATTAAAACCATACTCTACCTATTCCGATCCGATGAATCAGATAGTAGTATCACTAACTCAAATTGAAAATATAAAAATTTGTATTTGATATAATAAATTAAACAAATTCTTATTCATTCTATATTCCATACTTATTTCTTTAGTAAACCCTAAACAATAAAAGTAGATCTTTGCTCATAACAAATTTAATAATTTCAAAATAAAATAGAATATTCTGTATACATCATCGTCATCATCTTCTTCTTCTTCATCATCATCATCATCATCAACAACAACAACAACAACAAGAATGAGAAAGAAATGAGTATGAAGTCAAATTAATCTTCTTTTTTTAAGCATCAACAGAAAAGAACATTCTAAAATAGAAGATAGAAAAAGTCTTTTATTTTCTTTTTCGTTTCAAAATAATACCAACTCATTTCGATGTCAGTAGTAATGAAGAAACAGAAGAAAGTAAAAACAAACTACGATTATTGTTATTATTGTCATTACTATTACCATTATTACTATTATTATTATTGTTATTATTATTATTATTATTATTCTATACACTGGTACAATTTAAGTTACACAAAGGTATAATGCAATCATCTAGTATGATCATCACTAATTTGAATATTTGAAAAGTGTGCAGCAGAGTAAAGTTGGACATGAAATCTGTGTTTATTAGAAATGTATAGATATATTATACATAAGTCAAATTAAAAAAAACTATCTTACATTTAATAATTGAATTAATGAGTCAATTAAAGCAAGATCATCATGAAAAACCTGGAAGTCTTGTACGATTGTTTCTTCCTAGTACTCCATCCAATACTTTCAGGTTTTCCATGATGATCTAGCTTTAACTCATTTATGAATTCAACAATTAAATTATTAAATCTCCACAAAACCCCCATCTGATATCTTATATTTGTTAATCAAGGTAAATTTAATTCATAAAATTCTCTCCCATACATATATCTCATGTTATACTTCATAAATACAAGGACACGGTCTAACAGGTGATAGTGATTAGATGTAGATTGTAAAAATTCAAAACTACTCAAAACAAAGCTTAGTGTTAATTAATGAAACTACTGAATGATAATTGGGATTATGGATAAACACGACACGGAACCTTGAGAATCATTTACAGTGATCTAAATGGAAGAAAATGGATCTTAATGACAAGCATACATTTGATTGCTCTGTTGGAAACGCTCCTTATTTGTTCTGTCTGCACTTTCATTACTGGAAATATATCTGAAAGTCTTCAGAAGAGAAACTTATTGGTTCCCTTGCCTTAACACACAATTCTCCCAATCTCAAATGTTTTCCCAGAGTTGTGTTATCAAGCTAAAGTTATCAGTAATTATCCTTTTAGTGAACTGACATTCGAAAAGCACAACAAATTATACACGTTTATTATTATTTTTTTTTACCAACACAGAAGGTCAACAGATCACTTTGAATCATCTTTGTAATCTTTATATCTCTCATTGAAACACTTGATCTACTTGAAAATAGGTATATTTTATTAATAGATCACCAGAAGAACACAATCTTATTGTATTTCCAAAGATAATTCTCCTTCAGGTATCATTGAAAACCTTTAAAAAACATTTCAACTTACTTCCTTATATTATAGACCATGTATTTACAAATATCTTTGTGTTTGAATCCTAGCAAAATGGAATTCATTTATCAGAATTGTTATCTAACCTAACTAAAAGTAAATGAATGTAATAATCGACGACTCCCTCAGATGATGATGATGATGATGATGATGATGATGATGATGATGATGATGATGATGATGATGATGATGATGATGATGATGATGATGATGATGATGATGATGATGATGATGATGATGATGATGATGATGATGATGATGATGATGATGATGATGATGATGATGATGATGATGATGATGATGATGATGATGATGATGATGATGATGATGATGATGATGATGATGATGATGATGATGATGATGATGATGATGATGATGATGATGATGATGATGATGATGATGATGATGATGATGATGATGATGATGATGATGATGATGATGATGATGATGATGATGATGATGATGATGATGATGATGATGATGATGATGATGATGATGATGATGATGATGATGATGATGATGATGATGATGATGATGATGATGATGATGATGATGATGATGATGATGATGATGATGATGATGATGATGATGATGATGATGATGATGATGATGATGATGATGATGATGATGATGATGATGATGATGATGATGATGATGATGATGATGATGATGATGATGATGATGATGATGATGATGATGATGATGATGATGATGATGATGATGATGATGATGATGATGATGATGATGATGATGATGATGATGATGATGATGATGATGATGATGATGATGATGATGATGATGATGATGATGATGATGATGATGATGATGATGATGATGATGATGATGATGATGATGATGATGATGATGATGATGATGATGATGATGATGATGATGATGATGATGATGATGATGATGATGATGATGATGATGATGATGATGATGATGATGATGATGATGATGATGATGATGATGATGATGATGATGATGATGATGATGATGATGATGATGATGATGATGATGATGATGATGATGATGATGATGATGATGATGATGATGATGATGATGATGATGATGATGATGATGATGATGATGATGATGATGATGATGATGATGATGATGATGATGATGATGATGATGATGATGATGATGATGATGATGATGATGATGATGATGATGATGATGATGATGATGATGATGATGATGATGATGATGATGATGATGATGATGATGATGATGATGATGATGATGATGATGATGATGATGATGATGATGATGATGATGATGATGATAACAACAACAAGAAGTAAGAGAAAAAAGGTAACGACAACATAACAATCTAAACAAAAAGAAAGTATCATACTAATTGTGTTAAATTTATTAATAAAACAACGTATAATGCAAAAAAAACAAACTAAAAAAACTATTCATTAAATTAAAATCCTAATACTAATTGAAATAAATCTGATTATTAACAATTAAATGAAAAATGAAATAATCTTTAATTTAATGAATTAGACTCTAAAGATATTAACTATGTATACATAAATAGAAGTTACTTTAGATATTGTATCTATATAGATTGATTATTATATTGTGTTGATAGATAAGTTGTTATATACAAATTAATATGCTTAATTTCAATAGTTAAGATCATGAGTCGAATGAAATTAGATCATAAAGGAAAATCTGGAAACACTGAATGGTCGTTTCATCCTATTGTGGGACTCCTCAGTAGTGCGCATCCACCATCTCGACCCTATCAGTCTCGTGCACGTGCACTTAACCTATAGATCACTGAGTCGGCCGACATCCAATTGTGTTAATGTCTAACTTCAATAATCCACGAAATTGAGCCACACATCCACTATTATCTTCAGTCAGTTACTATCTCAATACAGACCTAGTTGAACTTCAGTGATCATTGCTTCTCACTAGAACTTCAGGATATACCTCTTGAAGCCAGTGTCACTAATGAGCATACGTTGATTAATATGAGAAGGGGTTGTTGTGAATATTATAGTAATTTCAATGGTTGAGATCATGAACCAATTAAAGCTAGACCATCATAGAAAACCTGGAAGCACTGGATGGCCGTTTTGTCCTATTATGGGACTCCTCAGTAGTACGCATCCACGATCCCGCCTCGCGAGATTCAAACAGAGGACTTATCAGTTTCGTGCGCGAGCATTCAACCACTAAACCAATATGCTTAAGTTAAAATTATGATCAAATGCTAAATAAAACAATCGTTCATGTTAACTTAAAGTTTTAATAGGAGAGTGGAAGGACCGAGTCGATTTAACATACTTTAAACAAATTTACATCTAGACGTAAAACCGATTTGTATAAAATGTTAGAAAAAAAATCTGACAGCTAGATATATGAATGAAAGAATTAATATGAAATTTGTAGACAGTAAGATACTCAGATTAGTAGTATTTTAATATTTTGTAAATTTTATTTGACTGGAAATACTTTTTACAGATGCCTCTGTCCATACATAAATAACATTGAGTTCAGGTGTACATTACTAGATGAGATCATAGGCCTACATCAATTGAGTTGTCTCGGACACGTGTCACGCACATTCAGCTAATTGATACTCTGGTGTGGGATCTTGGCCACAATACAAATGAATACGTTAGATATGGCTAACGAAGAATAGATTAGTTCACGAAGCTCCTAATTATTGGATTTAACCGTGTGGGAAAGTAAAGATTTCATAATTAATGTTCATGAGATAGTAGTAATTCGTAGCTGAAAACATTCGGTGAAAATGGCTTAAAATTAGCTTTAGTAGCATAGCTTTATTCATTTTATATTTTTCTGAAGATTTTGAATCTCATTTTTATCTCATACTTTCATTTCCAAAACTGTTGTGTCCTATGGCCCGTCAAAATATTCCATGACAAATCCACAATCAGAGCACAGACTTATATGACGTTGTCCTTGTGCTAAATCAGTAGCGTGTTGTCCACACGAAAAGTCAGAGAGTCAACTCTGAGTCCTTATTGGGCGTAGCCTGGTCCTTTCGGTTCAGAACACAAATATTAGCCTCCATTGTATGAATCGTATATTTCAGAAATACGGAATTACAAATAGACCAAACCGCATCACAACATTAAGTCAAAAGTGGTTGTGAATGCAAGATGCTGTAACTAATAAATTGGGAATAAGCTAAGAGTGGTAAGTCGTATAATATTATTCAATAGGTCAAGTGAAAGCTTATGATAAAAGGAATACGAATATACATAATCTAGTTACTTAATAATTATCCAATAAGAATATGTATCGTAACAGTTCATAAACAATTCCTAGCAGTTACCATTGATTTATTCTTTATTCGGATACCATAGAAACTCATTCGTTCTTTTCCTTTAAATAAAATCTTTTATGACACATCTTCCATTATAACTGATATCATCATTATCAATTATTTGCTCCCTTAATGTGCCAGTTTACCAGTTCTTACATTGTGTACAACTAACTGAGTGATCTAAATTCACTTGGTGTTGTTTTACTTGTATCTTCCCATTGTTATTTAGGACTGCAATTGATCAATCTCACGTTAGCACATGTGCATCTTGTGCGGATTGCCTCGATATAGCCTTAAGTCACAAGCTGTTTAAGCAAAGATGTATAGTGGTTAGCAGTGGAATCCATGACGCGTAGGTACATCCAACTGACGAGTCCCGAATAGGATGAAACACGCGTCCTGTATTCCACTGCTAGCCATTATCCATCTTTGCTTAACTTAGTGGTCATTTCTACTTTATTTTCTCGAAATATTATCTATAAAAATTAATGAATCAAAATTTTACGAATGTAATTAATGGACTAATTCAACTACAACATTCAATTGAATGAAGTATGAAAAAGAAAAAAAGAAAAGAAACTACTAACAATGATCACTTTCTGATATGGAAAAAAACACACATCACTTTATCAAATCATTTTAGTTTAATCTGAGTAGTCATTGCTGAATGATTCCGACAGATCGACAACAACACGAAATAACTGAATAGATTGAAGACAAGAAATAATACCGGTACATGTATATGTATGTACCATCACGAAACAACAATTAAAAATGAACTAAACATTGACAAATTTATTTAAAATATTTTGATTTAGTCTCTTAGCTACAAAAATAAATAACCTACCGCACACACACACACACACAGCTAACTACAGAATTATAGTTCTATAAGTGATTATTATTATTATTATCATCATTATTTTAAAGTTAACCATAAAAACTACTTCACATCATCAATTAACATTATCTCCCTATAATTCACAATGAGAATATATGTGATAGGAATGAATATAAAGTGGGGAAAAAGAAACAACTGAAGAATATTAATAAATATATTACTATACTATAGATCAACTAGAATGATTCAAGAAATTAGAAGACATAGTCCTTCTATCCATTACTTTCAATGTATGTATATACAAATATAAACTGAGAACTACTACTGTAGTGAACAGAACACGGGTGGGGACAATCGAATGTATTTAGCATGAGATTACAGAGTTACTTGGTAAGATAGAAAAACCATCCATCATATCAAACCGGACTGTTTGTCGTATATTTCATTGTTCATGAGTTTTCTTACAAATTGAATTGTGTTCCCACTCTTCGTTTCTTGATCTTCACGCATTTTCTGCTGCTAGATATTACGTTTTTAACTCGCGTCATATACTACTTACATCAATATAACTAGCACGCACCATACTACTACTACTACTACTACTACACTACGTACAATTTATGGAGGAAAATTGTTAAACTGTTTATAACTTACAATTGTTCATTATTTATTTATTAATTTTAAAACATAAAACAAACAATCAACTGTGAATTAATGAAAAATTATTCAACTGCGTACTTGTTTGAGCAACTAAGCGTATATATACAGATATATACCCTACAAGTGTATATAAAGTATAAATACGCATTATATATATATATATGTCAAGTAACTGACATATATCTATATTATGTGTATGATACAAACGAATGAATGCATGAATAACTAATAACTGGAATAAGATAAATTAAATTAAATGAATTGAATATATAGGAGACAAATCAAATTAACCTTGAAATTTCCTATTGTTACTCATAGAAGAATACAGTGCCAACAACAACAACAACAACAAGAAACATATCCAGTATTATCGACATTATATTGCATAGAGTAGATCTAACATTCTCTCAATTGAATGACATATGTCTTTTCATCATCATAATAATAATAATAATAATAATAATAATAATAATAATAATAATAATAATAGTAATAATAGTAATTTGTCATTAAACAGTATACAATATGTTCTATTATAACTTATTTCATCAACAATAAAGATTAGTTTGCTATTCTCTTCTTGTTTTGTTTCTTTTCAGAGAAACGAAATAAAAAAACAAACACAGTAAATAACATCCTGTGAAAAAAAAAAAGAATAGCAGTTACAAATCAACATGAATTTAATGAACGACTCGCTGTTTTATTATTTAACCATTTTGTTTTAAAACTCCCAACAAGCATCAATACAATAAAGATTGGGAAGAAATAGTTGAATATACATAGACTCACATATATATATATATATATATATATATATATATACAAAAAAAAACACATAAGTACTTATATTTGGGACTACTTTTTGTTAAAAGGGAATAGGAAAGAGAGATACTAGAAAAATGGAGAAAACAGAGAGGAAAAGTACAACAACGACAACGGCATCAACATGGATAAAAGGACTTGAAACACACATACACACACAAAATAACTAATTAATGAAGGCCTCAAACTGAAGAGAGTATCCTGTGCACCAGTAATAACAATAATAATAATTATTAATATACTAATGATAAGAATGGTACTGTAACGCTAAAAAACAGCATTGAAAATGAATATGGCAACCTTTTTCTTACGAAATGAAAACCAGTTTTGTGGAGATTGTAGTAATTTCAATAGTTGAGATAATGATTCAATTGAAGCTAGACTGAAATGGAAAATCTGGAAACACTGGATGGTAGTTTCGTCCTATTGTGAGACTCCTCGGTTGTGCGCATCCACGATTTCACCTCACAGGATTCAAACCCTGGACCTATCAGTCTCGCGCACGAGCACTTAACCTATAGACCACTGAGCCGGAATCCGATGGTGTTAATGTCTAACTCCCATTAATCCACGAAATTGAATGACACATCTACCATTGTCTCACAACTGACCCGGTGACTGATAGGTCCCAGGTTCAAATCCTGTAAGGCGGGGTCGTGGATGCGCACTGCTGAGGAGTCCCACAATAGGATGAAACGACCATCCAGTGCTTCCAGGTATTAGAGATTATTGATTTGATATAATGATGCTCAATCATTTTGTAATGACATAAAGGTCCTTATTGAATATGACTAAATTAAAGTATCCACAACAAATATTCACTATTACTACAAATTTTAAATAGATAGCTATAAATTGAAGCCACTGGTACACTTAATTTGATTCATTTATCTAATAATAGTAATCATTACACAATATTATTATTCCTATAATATCTAATGCACTTGATTGGTTGGACTCTATTCTCACATAATAAATCCTGAAGAAAAAGTATTCACTAGTCATTGTCATTGTTACTGTTGTCAAGGCATAATTTATATAGACAACTGTTTGTTTGTTTTTTTTTATAAATAAAAATGGGATAAATCTGGAACGTATAATAATAATAAGTAATAGACACATAAACATGGAGAATTCGGACAGACCTTAAAAAAATATTCAATTATTTAATGAGAATAATAATAATAAATGCACAATTAACTAACCGTCAAAAATACAATACATGATTGTTATGTATTGCGATGTCTATTAGACAGGGCATAGGTATTATATGGTACATGTGCATTAATAATAGATATACCATGAACATATTAACTGGTTTGTGTGTATGTGTGTGTGTGTGCATGAGTGTATTTGTGCATGTGTATATATATGTGTGTGTGATTATATGCAAGCACAGATAGATGTATAATTTCACCTGCAATACACCTACCTATAATACAACACAATGCAGATTTTTTTCAAAAAACAAAAAAAAAAACAAAAACAAACACAGACCACCACAAAATGCACATACACAATATTGCTTGCTTAGGTAGCATATTAGTTACTATTATTATTATTACTACTATACCTTAATATGGAGTTGTCATGGTGAACACACACACAGACACACAAAATGATTCATAGTTGATAATATACACATACATATATTATTCACTTATTAAAAATTATGATTTCTTATTCTTATTTTTGTACATTCAATCATAACAGTAGAAATAGTAATAATAATACATGTGTGGTGTTATTGATTTAACAGTCAATAGTAGAGGGAAAAACGGGAAAAAATTTTTATGCAGTATATATATATATATATGATGATAACAATTATATCGATGATACCTACATTGTACACTGAAATAATACACTGTATCTCAGTATATAACTAGAAAGGAGTTTATCTACTAGACTTTTGTGTACATGTGATAGGTTTTGTGTGGCAATACTAATTAACTGGTTAAACTAGCATAGAGAGAACAAGATTCGAATGTGTAATCAAGAGAGTGGAAGTGAAATATTTTAGCCTGAAAACATAAAATCAATGCTGCTTCAGTAAACAGTTAACATGTAACAAGAACAAGACCTATCTATTATGCTGATTGCAATGAAACTGCATTATTTTCACTCGTCGATTGGTTGAAGTAAGATATTAATATAATTGAATGCCGGATCACTTATCTAGAGGTTAAGCATTAGCGCGCGATACTGGAAGATCGTGGATACGCAGTGCTGAGGAGTTCTACAATAGGACGAAACGGTCGTTCAGTGTTTCTAGTTCTTCAATAAAGGTCTAACATTGACTGGTTCATGATTTCAATGAAATTTCGCTCCTCTAGCTGAATTTTGTGGAATAAATTATTTTCAACATAATTTGATATTGAAAGTATTGCAAACTAAGCAGCAATAAACAGCCATTTTATAATAATTTGAAACTACTCAGCAATGTGTACGTGACCGCATGATTTTTTAGGGGATTGAACGAATGACTTTTATCCCCCCCCTTCACATACACACTAAAACAGAGATCACGACATCATTGAGTTGCTGGTTTTTCAGTTGGTTACTCTGAAATTATGTAGAACACCGTTGAAAAAAGCAGATTTAAATTATTATTTTACTGCAACTGATGATTGACTATGAATGTGCTGCACTACTTAGAATTCATTTGTAAGTAATTATTTCTAATCAGATCAGCCATTTACTACAAACTTCAATTATCTAACAGCCAATAGTTGAGCTCACAAGAATTTTGATTACAACAATCAAATGCATTAAAACATTGAATTTACAATGGAAATATGAAGAAGAACAAAAACAATCAACTTTGTAGTAGTTGTACCTAATAACATAGCGAGTAATATGTTACCTTGACATCCTTAACTTATCCATATAATTACTGATGAATAATAAAGCTAAGTATATCTCTTTGTGAGAAAATAACACAAGCTGACAATATAAAAGACTTTAGTTGTAAAATTTAAAACTAGGAATTACATTCGGCGTAACATCACTTAGTAATCCAATCGTCCTACATTGTATTGCTATGTACATGAAAAAAAGCGTAATTTAATTAAGATTGTAATTGCTTTTTTTCAAATGTTGTCAGTTGTAGATAAACAATTTGATACATGGTATTGTTAGTGTTAGCAAACAATCTATCGAAGACGATGGTAATGGTACCTTAAAAATAGTCAGGCAATCTTCAGTCTTAAGATGGTCAGTTCTTCCACATAGGAAGTAGAACAATTTGAATCAAAGATTCAAACATGTGAGTTTGTAAAACTAAAATAATATTAAAATAACCACACAGGTTGTCGATAGTAATCTTAATCTTATCTTTACTAATTCCAATGACCTACTATGAAGAATAACTGAGAGTAAAAGATTTTTCAAGGCAACTTTCTATTAGGAAAGTCTGGCTGTCAATTATTCAAATACAATTGAGGTACTTTGTATGACATTAAAGCAAGAAAAATAAGAACTTAACATACTCAAATCCTATGAAAATATGTTCTATACATAAGTATCAAGAAAGAAAAAAACTATGTATCACCTTCAAGTTAACCCGTGATCATTTAATTTGTGAAGAAATATATGTATAGATGAAAATATAAAGTGAAAATATCAAATATGAATAGCGTTTTGCTTCTTTCTGTCAGTTATTAATGGACACAATGATAAATATATCAAACAATTCATCATATCTAAACTTTTAAATATAGAAAAATCAGTTGAATAGGTATATATATATCGACACACCGACACTGTTTTATTCATTCATTCATTCATGAACATATCCCATCAAGTATAGTCGTCTGGTATGAACAAAAGTAACTCCATATGTAACAGATATACACATACCAATATTGATAGTGATAAATAATAATAATAACAGTAATAATGATAATAATAGAAGTAACAGTCGAATTTACTGATATTATATATCTATGTATATATGTTTGTACATTATGCAGCAGTAAGTCATAAAAAACCTGTCTTTACTCGGTTTTTTTTCTATGTATATCTCTCTCTTACTCTCTGTATATACGAAAATTATCACTTTGGCAATTGGTGATACAGTTCCTGACAGGGAATTGAAAAGCACTGTAACAATATATATATATATATATATATATATATATATATATATACGGACAAGATTATCATTATGATTATTATTACTATCATTGAATAATAGGCGAGTAGCGCCTGAAACTTGTGTGTGTGTGTGTGCGAGAGGAGCGACGACAATGATGATGATGATGATGATGAAGAGGAGGAAGAAGAGGATGGATAACAAGAAAAATGATCAAAATTTAGCATTTATTTATTTATTCTCAACACTATTTTCTGTTTTCCTACTCCACCATTGAAACAATAAAATAATGATAATAACAACAATCAACGTTTTTTTAAAAAAAAAACACATTCAAAAACGACCGTAGTTGCATTAAGGACCGAGAATTATCCCCCGTTATATATATATATATAACTGATAATAATAACAATTTACAGACTACACCTAATATGCTTTGTTAATACCACAACCAGTATCATTATTAGTACTATTAGAAAACATCTGTAAAAAAAATTCGTATAACTATGGGGAAAAAAGTAATGGTAACGAGAGAAAATGTTTTTTTTTTTATATTTAGAAACTATCCTCTCGTTCTTGGCATGAAAAACAAAACAACAGTGTTGTTTTACATTTATTATAAAATGAGACTTATTTAGTGTTGGGTAAGAATACAAAAACAAAGACATAGATGAAAAACGGTTTTTTATAGTAAAACATGATGCGATACACATTATATATTTAATAATTAAGGTGAATACAATTGTAGTTTATTGACTGACAGTTACACATTGTTTACCTGAATTTTGAATATTTAGTTATTCTTCGTTTGTTTTTCTATTGTCAACCTATATATTGGTCATTTTCTATCCTTGGTGACTGTTTCACAATATTTACTTCTAAGTATTATGACCAATGTGCTTTACATGAGATTCTAAGTTAATGTATTTTTCCCACTAGTTACTAAGGGTGATGTTAGCTAGTGTAGTAGTAAGTTAAAAGAAAGCTAGGAGCAGCCAAATCAAAATGTGATATCAGTCCATGAAGTCAGTAACTAATGAACTGAACCCCTTAAGCAGATGTACACTATGGGGTTACGGTTTACACGGTCAGTGGTTAGAGATATGACAACATAGATCGATGTATTCGCTCTTTATCTTCATTCAAATTTTGAGTTTTAATATTCCTCTATACAAAACTCCTGATTTTTTTTTTCAAACCACATTCTTGATGTTCAGTCTTTCTCATTATCATCGCTGTCACATTATTTTAATTCCTTCACAATTCATTCTGCTGATTTTCTTCTTTTCGTGTTAATGTGACATGACAACTCCGGTCAACGCATATATTTGAAAGACTGTAGACTAATCATAGAATTAGGACATTTGATTATTCAATATTTGAGCAACAACATAATTAGTTAATCATGTACAATGTAGTACGTGATGCAAATGTGTATCCATTCATATGGTGATTAAAGCTATATTTTGTTATTTATGTTTTGCATAAACAAAAATGTACGTCACTGATGGGTAACAAAGCGATCAATTAAAAAGTAAGTTTTTCTTAGATTCTATTTTCTCTCACACAATCATTACTTGACTATTGTATAATACAGATATTAAACGTGATAACATGTATGATATATAATTTAAAAATGACACTTTCTACAGTAGGGTGCAACTCAGTAACCAGTTATAAGTCCATCAACTCAACATTCAAATACATAACGATGGAGCTATAACTTATTGGATAAGGCAACTCACCTTTAGTTACTGGGGACCACTGGGTTTGAGATTAGTTCTGCCTACGTCATTCTGGTTCGCCAAAAAGTACTACTAATCCTCATACACATAAAGTAAGGTTCAAAGTTGAGCACTCAGATGTACTCAGTAAATGGTTCACATCATCAAGTGAATTGAGAACTGATTATTACAACTTGGAAGTTCAAATCAAAGTAAGCGAACTTACAACCTCATGATGAATAGTCAAATCTTTCGACTACTTGACCGCTGTTGCATACAAGTATTATCAGTGCCGGACTATCAGTATCTACCTGAAACTATTCAGCCCATACAGTGATAAAAAAGAATACAAAATTAAATTACATTTGGAAACAAAATAAATCGTTTCACGATGACAAAAGTGTTAAAAAAACTAATGCTAAGATAATATTTCTGGAAAATTTCTTCTATTTTGTGAAAGAAAACGACTTCAGAGAAAAACTTATTTTATCGAGAGGAAGCAATCCCGGATGCGCACTTCTGAGGATTACCACAACAGGATGGAATGGACGTTAAGCGCTACTAGATCTCTAATGGTAGTCTAGTTAAGATCAGTTCATGATTCAAACGATGAAAATATAAGCTCAATAATAAAAAAAAAACAATAACTAAGACAGAAATAAGTGTTTTTGTAAACCGATCTATTTATAAATAATATATGACAGTATAAAACATTCACTTGAATAAATGAACAAAAAAACTATGCAATATATATCAGACAAATAGATCAAATTGATTAGAATAGCTTTCTTTACCTCAAAACGGTATAACAATAGAAAATTATCAGAAAAGCTAAGATCACTGGGTAAGCAATAATGAGATTAGACACACAGTATTAGGGAATGATTGTAAATCAATTGATGAGGTTGTGAATCTTCATCGACTACGATGGTTGGGGAACGTGTTACGTATGCCTGAACACCGATTACCACGACGTGCAATGCTAACCGGTGTTGTGGGTGGTTGGAAGAAAGTTAGGGGCGGCCAAACCAAAACATGGCATCAGTGCTTTAAGTCACTAACTTCTGATCTGAGCCGTGTTGGTAGATGCAGATTACTTGGTTCGGGTCCGCGTGATTATCGTAACCAATGGCTAAACACTCTGGGTGACGTGGCTCAGAATCGATCACAATAGTGTAGATGTATACCGGTTAGCGCTTTCGGCTGTTAACCGAAAGGTTGGTGGTTCGTGCCCACCCGGAGGCGCTTCCCACTTAGCCCCAAAATGCCCTGGTACGGCCGAGAGTGGGGAGAGTCCGCTCTCCCTCTCGAAATGTTCTCATACGGCCACGCGTATATAGCCTCTGCCAGGGAAGTCCTACTCACTGCCTTCTCGCACCAAGGGTGTTGTTTACGAAAATGAGAGGACGAAAAGCGAATGTCCGGCGCTTTAACCGGATCCCAAACCAATGGTGCACATGGGCTCCAATATCCTACGGGAACAAATGGCGTATGAACCAATTGTTGGTCACCGGCTTCCATGGGACTGCATCTCCTCACGATGCTCCACTGCCTTGTGGATCAGACCTTCAGGTCGAAGGCTCGGGGTGTGGCCCCCTAAGAAAACCACCTGCTTCGGTTTGGGCACCGAGGCAGTATCACAGCCCTCACACATATCGAATGAGACTTGTGTGGAGCATATGTATTTGGTGCCTCTTTGTACCATTATCTATGTGTTGAAATAAATAAATAATAGATGTATACACTCTTTGTCTTTCCTTAAATTATAAAACTAAAATTGCTTTATATCTTTCCTTCCACCAACTAGTTCTTTCGTCATGTACTATTTTCTTATATGCAATCTTTTATATATTACCACCATTGAAGTATCTACTTCTATGAACTTGATGTTGATCTTGTTGTGCTAATGAGGTATAGTAACTTGTACCGATGGATATATGTGCCCGGACCTACTTTGTAGCTGATTGATTGACTGACTGACTGTATTGAAATGGTCTTAAAACTTTTATTAATAATTCTACAATGAAACAATGCAATACATATGTAACTACATCAAACGAACAACAACAACAACGACAAAATGAAACGTATCAGTATAAATACTCTATTTATCTATCTATCTGTCTATAGTGAATATAAAATTGAAAAGTTTTATAAATAATATAAAATTATCTATGGATAAATATGTTTAGTTAAAACAAGCTATAAACAGGTGTTCAATATAATATACAATAGCAACAATTATACCCGTCTTAATTATACAAAAATATTGATTGTAACCTGTTTCTTAGAGAATAAATATAAATATAGATATTGTGAAATGTTTATAGAAATCTCAGGGTGGTTTGCTTTTTTTTTTTTTCTGCAATATTTTTTACAAGGGAATAACATCAGTTCGAACTGGAAATGTTGAAAGGAAAAAAAAAGAAAAGGAGGAACAACTGTTTTGTATAATTCCATGACTCTATATTTTCTTTTTTAAAAAAAGAGTTTATATTTAGAGGCTATCAAAGTTAAATATGATAATCAATGAATGAATGAATGAATTGATAATAGATAATGAATATACTAGACGATTGATATTAAAAAATTAAGCAGAAAAAAAAAGTTAGTTCTTAACTTTCATTAGAGATTAGATAAAAGAAGAGTTTTGATTAAGATCGTGAATCGATCAGTGTTAGAACATGAGTGAAAATTTGGAAGCACTAGACATTAACACCGTTGGATACCAGCTCAATAGTCTGAAGGCTAAGTATTCGTGAGCGAGACTGTAGGTTCTGGGATGATCGTGGATACGGACTTCCATCTAGTGCTTCCAGGTGGTCTAAAATTGATCGATTCATGATCTTAATCAAAAAGAAGTTGTAAATTTAGTGATGAAAACAAAAAAAAATTTGAAACAGTAAGTTTAAGATTCGAATACTGTTCTAATTAACTTTTAATTTAAGGTAAACTAAGTTATATCTGTTGGTGTTTATAGGATGGAAACAGTTTGAAGATAAGTACAAAGATTTGATCTTTATTGAGTTCCATCATTTCTTGAGATAAATATCACATTTGAGATCATGAGTCAATTGAAGCTAGACTACCGCGGGGCGGAGTCGTGGATGCGCACTGCTGAGGAGTCCCACAATAAAACGAAACGGCCGTCCAGTGCTTTCAGGTTTTCCAGAGTGGTCTAGCTTCAATTGACTCATGATCTCAACTATTGAAATTAATACAATCTCCACAAAACCCTTTCCGACATCAATATCATATATTTCACTGGAGCTGTAAGATTTTTATTTAGTAACTTTATTTAAAAATGAAAGTATCATTTATTGCACAACAGAGTAAATTTCTTTAAAACAATTAGTCCCTTTGATAAATTTCGAGTAAATTTCGTTCGATTATGAGTTGTGATATTTAAAAAAAGTTAATACACAAAGTCAAATGTAACTGTTCAAGATTACAGAGCTCTGTGAAGAACAAAATGTGTTCAAAGTGATCTTATTAGGTGTTATATAGATAAGTCCAACTACCTATCTACAGTTTTGAATTGTTCTTCAACTGACATAGGTCACAGAAAAAAATGTTTCCAATCTTACACATATCAATGAAAAACCTACTCATAATAAGTAACTTGTAATTCATATTTGTTTTGTAAAATCTCAAGCTTTTTCCTTGAAAAAGCTTCGATCAGATTGCCAAGCGAAATGTTGGATTTACTTTATATTTCTTTTTGATTATATTAATTTTAGGGTTAAACTATTTATTATTTACTTATTAGTTCTGGAACATCTGGAACTTAAAGCAACTGTCAACCAACATCAAGGTCAGGATTTTCAATACAAATGTCAACACAGTTCTACTGTATGGGGCAGAAACCTGGAGAACTACGAAAGCCATCATCCACAAAATACAGGTGTTTATTAACAGTTGTCTACGCAAAATACTTCGGATCCGTTGGCTGGACACTACTAGCAACAACCAACTGTGGAATAGAACAAACCAGATCCTAGCGGAGGAAGAAATTAGGAAGAAGCGCTGGAAGTGGATAGGACACACGTTGAGGAAAGCACTCAACTCCATCACAAGACAAGCCCTCATATGGAATCCTCAGGGCCAAATGAGAAGAGGAAGAACAAAGAACACATTACGTCGGGAAATGGAGATATACATGAGAAAAATGAATAAGAATTGGATGGAACTAGAAAAGAATGCCAGGATAGAGTGGGTTGGAGAATGCTGGTCTGCGGCCTATGCTCCATTAGGAGTAACAGGTGTAAGTAAGTATTAGTCTACCATTCTTAAGTTGTAATTTGCTCAGAACTCACTTAAATATATATATATATATATATATATATATATATATATATATATATATATATATATACGATTGCAGAAAAACTCCAAATGCTATAAATGTTTACTTTTATCACCGAAATAGTTATTCATCATTTAGATTCACTAAGCACTTTGGGAGTTTGTTAAATTATATAAATAAAAGAATCACTGGATCCAATTACCTACTAGTAGAACCCAGAATATATATATACTTGGGAAGAAGAATTGTTAGTTATGTAACAGGGATTTGTTTATAAATTACTATTCATTCTATCTAAACTGAATGTAAGTTATCAAGCTTGATTTCATGAAACAACTTGCATAACTTATCATTGTCTATACAAGATAGAATATCATAATAATATTCCCATATATCTATATATACATAATACAATTCCTGAATGTTATTTAACAGTGAATAATAATGATAATAATAATAATAGACATTTGATACCTTGTGGTCACATAATAAATGTTACAGAAAAGCAAATAATAAACTATTTTATCGTTTGTTAATTATTTTTATCCTTTATTTGCCAATCTAACAAGCACACACACACACACGCATATATATGTATATGTATGCGTTCACAAGGAAACAAACAAACACCAACACTGTAATGATCACATTATTTTCTTCTTCTTCTTCTTCAGGAGAAGAAGTTATAGTTGCAGTAAAACACGGTTCTAAAATTATGTAATTATGTACATAATTAGTAAGTTATGCTTAGTTTAATAAAACATTGTGAAAAAACACAATACATTTGAACGAAAACAAGATTTTATACTAATTAATGCATATATATATATATATATATATATATATATATATATATATATCAAGGTATAATACTGGAAAATGAATACTATATAGATGAAGTACAGTTGAGGTGAATACTATTAATCGATAAGGTTTATTCGCTCATTTTTATTTCCAAATAGACCTCATGATCTGTTTACGAGATGATGGAGAAAGTTGTAGCTCAGGTGGATGATTTTGATGGAGTTTTGTTCTCTGAGCTGGATGGTTTGGTTGTGGAGCTTTCATTGTTCTTCTGAACGACATAATTAGCACAAACTTCAGATAGACTTCTATCTGTTCATGTTCAATACACTTTTTTTAAAAAAAAAGAAGGAGCAGTTTTCTTTTAGTAATAAGACTTTGAATAGAGTATTATTATCATTATTGTGATTATTTACTTAGCTCTAAAACTTAACCAATGAAATAGTTAGAGAATATGAAATATGAACTCTTAGTTGTTTAAATGTTTATCTAGAATTACATAACATTACAAAATTATACTACAATGTTCAATTACCTAGGTGAATAATTATAAAGAGGAATTAATCAACATCATCTAACGATCATATTGAATATAAAATAAAATAACATTTCAAGTCATGATTTGACTCTGTGTACCTTAAAGGGTCTTTTTTTTAGATGATAGATAAGATCTTTAAAATAATTTTTAAAATTCTTATACACAAGAGATTCCCTATGTACGGTAATCTAAGTAAATTTCGTCATTATTATGGAGGATTTCTCATGTGATCTGTCTGAAAGCAAGATGTAAGATGAATAGTAGAAATAAAAATGTGAATTTTCAATAGCTGTTGTGATGACCAAGATATTTACTTACTTACTTACTTATGTCTGTTACTCTCAATGGAGCATAGGCCACCGACCAGCATTCTCCAACCAACACTGTCCTGGGCATTCTTTCTAGTTCTATCTTATTATTGTTCATTCTTTTCATGTCTGTTTCCGATTCTCAGTGTAATGTGTTCTTCAGTATTCCGCTTTTTCTTTGGCCTTGAGGATTCTATGTGAAGGCTTGTCTTGTGACGCAGTTGGGTGCTTTCCTCAATGTGTGTCCTATCCACTTTCAGTGCTTCTTCCTGATTTCTTCCTCCGCTGGGATCTGGTTTGTTCTCTCCCACAATAGGTTGTTGCTGAGATAGTGTCTGGCCAACGAATCCGAAATATTTTGCGTAGACAGTTGTTAATACAAACATTTGTATCTTCTGGATGATGACTTGCATAGTTCTCCAAGTTTCCGCCCCATACAAGTGACAAATTTACAGGTTTTGTAATTCGACTTACATTTCTTAACAAGAAATAATTAGGTTCTGATAAATGCAGACAATGGTAAGCTATAAAGTATCGGTCACAAAAAAACACTGTATGCTAAGCTGTAAACTTAAACTATTATAAGGGTCTGAAAAAAATTGTCTTCTCATCTCGAATCTGTTTTATAGTAACAAAAAAATAGCTTTGAATATACAGGCATTCTAAGTAGTTTCATATTCAATGCTCCAGAATTCCAATTACGTTACTTACTAATTTAATAAACCAATAAATAACAAACTATGATCATTGATTCTAAAATATAAAATATCACGTACAGTGATACTTTAGTTATTTCAAATCCCAGAACTATAATGTAGAGATTACGGATAGATTTGGATACTTTAAAAAAGAAGTACACTATTGTTAAGATTAACAAAGTACTTATCAGAGTAACTAGTCAATTGAATAGACATACATATATATGTATGAAAGTATGTGTGATAACATTGTTTACATTAGCCAACAAAATTTGGATGAAATATGTTTGATATCACCTTATCAAATATAGATACATTCCATATAATTTGGAAAATAAAACACCACACTATTTAAATACCATCCATCCATCCATCCATCCACTTATTCATTCATAAACAATCTAGGCCCTGTCATAAATGTGTGTTATTTGAAGTGAAGTTGCCATAAATAGTCATATAGTCATTTTTGTCATATTAATATTTTAATTTATCAAATAGAAAGGAAACAAGAAAAATATTCTAACTCATCTAATACAATACAAAATATATAAACATTTATTATAATCGAGGTGATTTTTATAAGAAGATTGTATGCTACTACTACTCGTTGTAGACAATGAAAACAAAACGATTTCATTTCAATTAAAGACAAAATCATAATTCTGCTCAGTTCTAATCAAACACACACACACACAGAGAGACATACAGAACTTTAGAGGGATGATATATCCACAGTTTAATTTCCGGAGAACTGTCTAATAGTATGATGAATAGGTATCCGTCAAGACAATGAATTAATATTCTCGGTAAGACTATAATTTATGGACGACCTTTGAGTGATGCTCAAGTGACTTTGAGAGTGTCTACCTACTTACTACGGCTAAATGAGGGTTATAAAGTAGTTTGAAGAATAAGGATTATGATTTACAATTGATGGTTAGGGTTAGGAATTAGATCTCGAGTTATCATCACGAACTGACATCAGCTATAATGCCAAAACGCTATTTAGCCAAATGGGTGAGTGAAATTCGCGCGAAAATCCAAGACCTGTTACCGTATATGTGATTGATTCATCCATAAATTATAGTCTCCCCATATTCTCTAATTCGAAGAAAGAGTATTGATGAGAACAAATACTAGTGAATGTTACTCATTAACCGAATACACGTGTTCGTGATGTATTTAATTAGAAAAGAACGAGGTAAATTACAAGGGGAAATGAAACTATTATGCAATGATTGAGCAAGTTCAAAACATATTCAAAAAATTAAACCAACACAATTCATACACATAGTTCCCTTTATTATCTTAAATAGAGCAAGAACAAAGATTGGTGCAGAATGAGAACCTAACGAAATAAAATGAATTTATATTATTCTGCACCAATCTTTGTTATTGCTCTATTCAACACAATTCAATTCATTCATATGATAAGCATTCAAATAGACTTTTGTATCCAGTAAATGTATCCCACAAATTCATGTATCAGGTTATTTATTTGCACAGATTTCACAATAGTAACTGATACTACTTATAACAATGATGAAAACCATTACGTACTACTAACTAATCGGAAAATCAACTATCTAAACCAATAAGTCAGTCGTCAACCAACAACCTTACTAGTTTTACATAACAAATTTACATGAATAAAATGACTATATTAACAAGAATAATGATTTATAAACACATTTATCGGTTGAAACTAGTTACAGATCATGGTTTGTTCCACCTTCACTTAATAATTAACAAAATATTACGTGTGATCTATCTGATAACAAACTTTTCATTTAGATCACCCAGTTTTGTTGACATGATTTGTTTAAATGATAGGCCAATACTTCAATTTCATAAAAACTGGATGATTTAATAGTTGAATTCATGAGCTAATTGAAGCTAGACCACCATGGAAAACCTGGAAGTACTGGATGGCCGTTTCGTCACAGTATGGGACTCCCCAGTAGGGATTCGAACCCAGGACCTATCAGTCTCGCGGGTGGATGCTTAACCTCTAGACCACTGATCCGACATCTAACGGTGTCAATGTCTAACTTCAACCAATCCACTAAGCTGTGCCACCATCCACAAGGGATCTGTGAAGGGTGTAGTATTTTCAAAATTGAATTCACGAGTTGATCTGATGCTGAAGAGTCCTATGCTAGAGCGAAACGATCATTTGGTGCTTCCAGATTTTCTATAGTGATCTAGCTTTAATTGACTCAAGAAGTTAACTATTAAATTACCATATTCTCCACAAAACTTCCTTCTGAATGACTCAGATTTGAAAAAAGGGTATGCAAATAAACAGATCAGATAGTAATAATAATTACACATAATTGAAACTTTCTATTAGTACATTCATTATTATATTCTAATGAAAATATTTAAAGTTTTTCAATTTTATTTATTATAAATCTTATGATTTTTTCTATAAAACAAAAATTTTTCATCAAACTAATATATATCTATAGATGTTTTCAATGAACTAGGTTATAAAGCAAATAGAAACTGGTTAACTGTCCTAAATTATAATGTAATTTTAAAATTTCGGACTGATTCAGGAAGTGTCAATTATACAAATATGATATATATATATATATATATATATATATATATATATATATATATATATATATATATATATATATATGGAGAGAGAGATAGAGAGAAAGAGAGAGAATAACCTGACCACCATACATTCTACATGAAATCAACAAGTGGATGGATAGAGACAGAGAGAGAGATAGATAGAATGGGTACTGTCCTTTTATTGTTAAAAAATTATAATAAGAAAAATCTAAATAGAAAGTAATACATCGCAGTAATGTTTTAAGTTAAGATACAATAGAATGAATAAATGAATGAATAGTGGTATCCGATACCTTAATTATGAAAAGGACTTTTTATCAAGTGTATTTAATTCAACTACACAAAGCTTTATAAGCAAAGATGGATCGATCTTTGCTTATAAAGCTTGTGATTTTGGGTAATATAGAGGGAGTTCGCACAGGATGCATATATGCCAACAACAGACTGATCAATTGCAGTCGTAAATAACAATGGAAAGATACAAGTAAAACAACACCAAATGAATGATATCAGTGTCTACTTCAAATAGAATCATTATTCAGCTCAGTGAATGTAATACATTATAATATTTAGAATTATTTATAACTAGAGTTGTGAAAAGAAACTAGGTTAGTCAAAATTTCATAACAATACAAACGATGCTCGCGCGCGAAGCCAGTAGGTCCTGGGTTCGAATCCCGCAGGGAGCGGGTTCGTGGATGCGCACTGCTGAGGAGTCCCATACTAGGACGAAACGGCCGTCCAGTGCTTCCAGGTTTTCAATGGTGGTCTAGCTTCAACTGACTCATGATTTCAACCTGTGAAATTTAATAAAATCTCCACAAAACTCATTCCGATACTGATATGTTGGTAGACAATTAATTATAATTTCTTATAGTTGAAGAACATATGGAACTCGAAACAACTATCAACCAACATCAAAGTCACAATTTTAAATACGAACGTCGAGACATTTAGTTCTACTGTATGAAGTTGAAACTTAGAGAACTACCAAAACAATCATCAAGAAAGTACAAGTATTTATAAACAATTGTCCATGAAAGATACCCAATGTCTGTTGGACGGATACCATTAGAAATAACCTACTGTGAGAGAGAACAAACCAGCTTCAAATTGAAGAGGAAATAAAGAAAAGACGTTGGAAGTGGATACGACATACCAATGTATGTGGAAATCATTAAACTACATCTCAAGGCAAGCTCTAACTCGGGATTGTGAAGTAAAATGGAAAAGAGGAAGACCAAAGAACACACTGCACCGAGAATCGGAAACAGATATTAAAAGGATGAATACCAACTGGAAGGGATTACCTAGGACAGATTTGGATGGAGAATGCTGTTAAGCAGCCTATGCTTCTTCATCAGAAAGTAAGTTTAATTGTAATGGTAGTAGTAATAAAATGGACTAGTAAAGACATACAATAACCCAAGTGTTATTACCAAGGTTTGACGAGAATTTATAATAAACTGAACATTGATAATAATAGAATGATATATTTGTGAAATTCTGATAAGTAGAAAATTAAATTTCTGACGTTTCGAGACCTAATGTAAGCCACATATCTAAAGAATAAATTATTTTGTAAAAAAATACTTTTATTTAACAAATGACTTTATTTCCATCATCGGATTCCTTGTTCGACAACCGAAAACAGTAATTACTGAATTATGTTATCTATTCATCGGATTGTTTCACAATCTTGTAGTATAGTTATAACTCCTTCTGACCATGATACTAAATGCACATCATCTACTTCATTGCAAACCAGTGAACATCATTATCCATCTTTAAATAATCAATCAGTCAACCACAAAATAGAACTTGTACGTATATACATTTCTATCCCAAACGCAACAACGAATGCAGGAGAAGACGACCAGTGTAGCAGCAGCAGCAGTAGGTCTCAATATACACAAAGGCAGAAACAAGATTCTCCGATACAACACAGCATGCAACAATCCAATCAAAATTGACGGAGATGATTTGGAAGATGTAAAAACCTTTACGTATTTGGGCAGCATCATTGATGAACAGGGTGGATCTGATGTAGATGTGAAGGCGCGGATCGGCAAAGCAAGAGCAGCATATTTACAACTGAAGAACATCTGGAACTCAAAGCAACTGTCAACCAACACCAAGGACAGGATTTTCAATACAAATGTCAACAGAATTCTACTGTATGGGGCAGAAACCTGGAGAACTACGAAAGCCATCATCCACAAAATACAGGTGTTTATTAACAGTCGTCTACGCAAAATACTTCGGATCCGTTGGCCGGACACTATTTCAGCAACAACCTACTGTGGGGGAGAACAAACCAGATCCCAGAGGAGGAAGAAATTAGGAAGAAACGCTGGAAGTGGATAGGACACACATTGAGGAAAGCACTCAACTCCATCACAAGACAAGCCCTCATATGGAATCCTCAGGGCCAAATGAGAAGAGGAAGAACAAAGAACACATTACGTCGGGAAATGGAGATGGACATGAGAAAAATGAACAAGAATTGGATAGAACTAGAAAAGAATGCCCAGGACACAGTGGGTTGGAGAATGCTGGTCGGTGGCCTATGCTCCATTAGGAGTAACAGGCGTAAGTAAGTAAGTAAGTAACCTATATACATCGGTCCATGTTGCCATTATATTATTTAACCAATTTAATACATCTTCAAATTAGAAAAAAAATTCATTTATCATTCCATAGAACAAAAAATAGATGTTTATTTACACTTTGAAAATGATTAGTTAATAATCACATTGTCCTTCCCAATACATTATCATATTGAAAAAGGTCATTCAGTGTAGTTGTTCATTCGGGATAATTCAATTATTGCCTTCATTTTTAACATACCAAAAGTTAGGAACTCACATTTTGATTTTTAAAAAATTGCAGAACACTGTCAATATTTCTACTGTTGCAGAGAGAGAGAGAGTAGTAGTAGTAGTAGTAGTAGTAGTAGTAGTAGTAGTAGTAGTACAATCAGATTACATATTCTTATTTACACTAATTTATATACAATAATTTAGTTAGTAACAGAATTCAGTGGATAAACAAGTTTCTAATTCATTTTTTGACTTTTTTTAATAAAAAAAAACAAAAAAACTTATTTGATGATAAATTCAAGTTTTGATAACAAAATACAATCAGTATGTTGTTATGGTTAAAATGATATACATGTGTATCTATGTTATTAGTTAAATGAAATGGTGCAACTAACTATTAGTTAATCAATAATAACTGAATAATAATAATAATAATAATAATAATAATAATAATAATATTTCATTCAGGATTTGAAAACTTCAAATTATGCATAATTCCTAAAACAGTCAGAAAAAAAAAAGATTCTTTACTAATTTTTTGATTGTTGGTTAGTTAATTGAACAAGATCTATGATGATGGCATGAGAAGAATGTACTTTAGCAAATACACGTGCTAAATGTAACCAAATTGATTTTACAGTAAATAGTAAAGCTTCAAAATAATCAAGGAGATAATATGATATAAATTAACTCATTAACTAGATTCTTGGATATGAGCCATACTCTAAGTGTGAGGGCTAATGATACTGTTCAGTTGCTCAAATAGAGGTAGGTAGGTGAAGTGGGTTTTGAACCTGGAATTTAGTGTCTGAAAATTGAATATCTTCATCATTAATCCATATATTTATACAATGTGTATGTATATATATTTCATGAAATTTTCTCACTACTACTCAAAGTTGACGATTGTCAGAAAAAAAAATAAAGTAACAACAATGATGTGATATTTAAGATACTTAAGTTTCAACTAGAAAAATATAGTATCAAAAACACATAACTCTGCTGTCTACTTGATGTTGATTACCTTAATAGCGTCATAATTTCTTGAACAAGATATCTTAGCGAAGAATTAAAAGTATGGAATTCTACTTCGGTCTGGGCACCCAAGCAGTATTCTATCCCTCACACGAATCGAATGACAAAGTGTGGTGCATATACATTTGGTGCCTCCTTGTACCAATGTTTATGTGTGTAAATAAATAAATAAATAATACATAACAGCTGGAACAGCATTAAGGTTAAGTAGGTAAGAATAATGTAAAATTGTCTTCGTAATTCTTATGCTGGACTCGAGAATGAAAATTTGTTAGCCTAGATTTGTTTCATGATAAATGGGAATTTTTATTTAAAACGGACCTTAGCATCAAAACGGTAAGCGGAAATAAGTTGGCCAGATAGACAACCAAAGCTTTTGAAGCCTACTCATTAGACGGAAACGAATGTATCTGTATCGAACAGACTGTTATAGTAGATGAATCGCTGGTTCATAGACTAAGAAAACTATACGATTTTAGAGCCTGAATAGATAAAATCGTTGAGAAAAAGCTTCCTTTGTTAAATTGGCCTAATTCGTCTTCAATAACTGTATTCCATCGATTCGGTTAACAATGTGAATTATAACCTAAATTACTGAACATCACCGAGCATTTGATTTAATGTCGGATGAAATCTAAAAGAAACTGTAATATTTGAATGTAATATTCACCATCATTAAATAGATAAAATAACAGACAAATCGGGGTGAATTTTTTAGTAATTCAAAAACAATGTATGGACACACTCACATAAACACTAATCAGTCCAAGTTCCAATATAATAGTATAGTTTATTTACCAAGTATATATTTATTTAATCTGTTTTGAGGTATTTTTATTCTATTGATCTAAACACATAAACATTGGTACAACAAGGCACGAAATAGATAGGCGCCACATAAATCATTCGATTTGTGTGAGGGCTGAGATACTGCCCGGGTCTGATCCACAAGGCGTTGGAGTAACGTCAGGAGATGAAATCCCATGGTAGCCAGTGACGAACGTTGGGTTCGTACGCCATTTGTTCCCTCAGGATACTGGAACCCATGTGCACCATTGGTTTGGAATCAGGGTTTTACAACTCCCCTAGGTAGATTCCTCGTGTCCACCAACCCGGTTAAAGCACCGGATATTCACTTTTCGCCCTCTCAAATTCGTAGAGAACAGTAATGTCGAGAAGAGGCAGTGTGTAGGACTTCCCTGGCAGTGGTTGTATGCACGCAGACATGTGAGAGCATTTCAACAGAGAGAGCTAACGCGTTCCACTCTCGGCCGTACCAGGGCATTTGTTAACTTCATATTTGATGCCTATCAATACAATCCAGCTGATCAAATAATAGTGGGTTAAACAGGATTCAAACTTATGGTATATATATATATATATATATATATATATATATATATATATATATATATATATATATATATATATATATATATATATATATATATATATATTCCAGAAAGGTGAAATTTAGGATCTCGGTTTGAAGTGTTACATCTAAGCTAAACATAATATTTCTGCTGTTTTATTAATTCACTTAGATTTTTACCTACGATCTAATTTTAAACAACTATACAACATACTCAATTTATTCATAATGTAAAAGAACTAAATTTCTGAATAAATTTTATATACAACTATTAAAGACTTCAATTAATTCTTTCTAGACAGGAATTAATTAAAAGAAAGAAAACATCTCAAAGTCTTGACAATATACATAATGAAATGTAAGAAGGAAAAAAATAAGAAGAAGAATAAACGAAATAAACAATTACCTTATCTATTATTATTATTATTATTACCAATCGATTAGTGTATAATCAATAATTTTATTTACAATACAGACTATATACAAACATATATCTACAAAGTGACCAATCTGTCTGAATGAAAAGTAGGAAATACGGAAACTGATTGTGGACAGGACTAGGCATATATTTCATTCATTCATTCACTCATTCATTATATGATGAGAATTGTTAGACATCAAAACTGTCATGGATAATAAATTATCTATAATTTATTCATTTAGTCAACAGATACTGTTAATCGTTTTTAAAGGGGAACAAAGAAATATATACACATATATATATATCTTTAAAAAAAACACAGAACGAAAAAAAAAGCCAAAACAGGTAATGGCTTATTGGAAAGTGATCATTCTCTTCATACAAATAAAGACGGAGAATTTCGAAGAAAATAGACTCCAACAAAATAGCATATATATATATATATATATATATATATATATATATATATATATATATATACATTATGTATCACAAGTTTGACTATTAAAACTATAACATGTAATCAAGGATACTTGTCAAAAGAAAAAAAAATTATAAAGTGTATATTGCTCTCCAAAAAATACAATGATATAATTTAGACTATGCATAAGATTGTAGTGGTGGTGGTGGTGGTGATGGTGATGGGTGGGGGAATGACAAAAATATAAACTATTTCCATGCAAAATATACAATATCGAAGCAAAAATACCAAAATTGATTAATGATTCAACTAATGGCTTGTATAAAAAGTCGAAGAAAAACAAGAGAAAAAAAGAAAAGAAAAGAAAAAAAAGAATGAAATATGATAAAACCTTTTAACATATTTTTACATTTATATACAATCAAAAGAAAGATTGAAAATTTCATTTCCTTCATGATTGGTTACCGATAAAGTATCTTTCAATATTCACTGACAACTTGTATTTCATTTAAAACAACTAACATATTTTATTTCCTGTTAATAAACTTATTAACTTTCTTTGTATTGATTCAGAATTTAAGAAGTCTGTTTCATTCACTGATTAATAGTTTAATATGTAAGCTTCAGTCTAATCATATTAATCATTAATAATTCTTTACTTTCTAATTGGAAGTATATGTATTGTAATAATTCAAGAAATCACATTGTTTTACTAAGCTTGATGATATTAATCCCCTATATTAGTTATTGAACTGAAGCCTAGAATGAAATGAAATGAAAACCTATTATAAATAAAAACCCTCTTTTTTAGAGAGAAAAACAAATAATATACCATTGGATAATGGGAAATCAGGAAACAAGGCAAATTATAGTTACGAAATTGATAGATGTACCTAGAATGAATAATGATTGTTAAATTTTGTAGTTTTAAAAGACTAACGACAATTATCTCTCCTCATCGAATGTGTTATACAATTGAAAATATGAGATATAATTTATGTAGTAATATTTTGAAGTGATTTTGACAATGAAATATTTATCAACATACTATAGATCTTTCTCCATACAATATATTCCTATTTTCATAACCATTGTTTCCTTGATGAAGTATTCATAAATTTATGGTAAAGTTTTCCTAGCTATTTCCACAATCATAACATTAATTTATTGACTCAAGGATAGTACTGTTTGCTATAAACCCTATTTTACATAGAATATGCTTCCTTCATACTGAGTGTAAAATATTACTTTAGAAATGATTTGTACCAATCGCTAGTTTCACAGTGGAAAGTGAAGTAGACGAGTGCATTGAAAGATCTACCTGTCTTGGAATTCTTGGCGGGTTGATGGTTGAGCAAATCTAAGTACGGGTGCAAAATGCTTTTTCAGCTTTCAACATCTTACACTGCTTATGAAACAGATAAAATATCCATCTGGTAACAGTCTAATCTATATGGCTCTAAGAAGGTGAAACGTTCTGGCTAAAAATAGAAAGTATGAAAGTAGGCTATAAATATTCGTAGAATCACGAAGTTATCTCTAAGTTAAGGGTTGTTTACCTGGAAAAACGAATTCGACTGATGAAACCCTAAACTAACACCATATGAGGTGTTTGAAGTAAGCATCACACATCTCCTAATCCGGTGAATAATACTGGTTGGAGTTAAAATATATTAAAAATATGTTAATGTTTGCTAAACGAAGAAACAGCCTTAAACCATAGAGTTGTCGACCGCTTTCCCGAGGAGGGTCCGGAAATGTAGATTCCTTAGTCTGGACGAAACGTATGATTTTCATTTAAATTTTACGACGTCTGCTAATGAAAATCCTCTAAATAAAATTGTCGTATTTGGAGTCAGTGGATAGTATCACTATCTCAGATATACTAAACTTGTACAGAACACTTTATCGCACATCAAGGATAAAAGTTCATGAACACTGCATATTGTCATTTGTTGTTACGACTTTGTAGAATGCAATATATATCTCCTAGTTTCCGTGGGAGTCTAGCCAACGTATTTAACAAAGCCTACTGATGTCAGGTTATCCTTTACCTATAATCTACAGCAGGAGTATTGATGCTTCATTTAACAATTTATACACTTTGAGAAACAAGACAATAGCAAAACAGGAACACACAGCCAATTATGCTAACGGAAAAAAGAAACTTCGGCGAGGAAAATTTTCTACGCTGAATTCTTTTTACTTATTAAAAGGGATATTATTAACATAGACGGGATTCATAAAATGTAGCCTTACTGTGTTACTCCAACAAAAAGTTTCATATCGTGATGTTCATTAAAAATATATGTTCAAAAAGTAAACCCATTTTTAATTAAGTCTTTATACGTTATACATGTAAACTAAGCCACCATGTATTCGAAGTATATAGCTCAATGAGCGGTAATGACAAAAATGATCGGATACGCTCATAAGCATGAAAATAATTCTGAAATACCTCATAAAAATTACCTAACACAGTAATTGTGTATAAGCCAGACAAAACAGAATGTTAAACTAGTGAAATTACGGACCAGGAATACCACAGAAAATCAAATCGGTCTTAATATTTCTGTGAAAGCCACTTAAGCATATCATGATAGTTCATGTAAAACCGGACCATTAATAACCGTTTAAAATGGTCGGATAGAAGAACTCAAAGATGTAAAATAATTAGATCAAAATGTCTTAACAACAAGTTTATGATTTACCCAACCAGCAGTTCGTATAGAGTTTATAGGAAAGTCACATTCTACATTAAATGATAATTTAAAACAGACATTGAAAAGATCGTAATAAGTACCAAAGCAACCCAATGGTAAATTGCAGTCGATCTAAAATAACGATCTTATTTACTGAACAAACATCGTATATAAAAACGACCACTTATCCGAAATAATATAACCTCAAATTATCGGCATTACTGGAATTGATTTTCAGTATATTTGGTAGAGACTTTACAGAAACAAAGAGTGATTCACTGAAATAAAAACTGACGTCATTAGATACGGTAAAGTGTATGCACACCTCTACATACTAGCTGCTTGACCACAAAGAATTTTGTAAACATCTTGTCCCCCTAGATGTAAGTCCCAGACTTTGACAGTCGCATAAATTTCAGATTGTTGGTAGACAAGTAAATAACACAGAAACACTGTTTAGCGATTAAATGATTTGATTTATGACAGAGTAATAAGTTTTCAACTTGTAACTTATGTAGATCGAAGATCCGTTTGTTAGTCCAGCTAGTTATTTAAATTAATTACTGACGTTTAGCATTACATGAAAACAACTAGTCAGTGTTTGAGATTCATATTCACAAGCCTAATATTTATGATCCATCAACAAAAGTTTATTCACAAATAAATAAAGAACCAACAGCTTATTCAGCAGAAATTAAGTCAACATGAAAACCATGAAGTTAGAATTAGACAGCCTTACACTCTGCCTTGTTGTACTCCAAATTACGAACAAACAAATGGATAAGCAAAAAGTTTTACGTGGAAGGGATAGCAGGATGATGAGATAAAAAAACCCAATTAAGTAATGTGATGGTACATAATTCCAACTTACAGAACTAATACTACAAGCGGTATACGCCAAACCTACACGTAAATTCGTGATCACAAAAACTTTTTATCTAGAGTAAGAGCACATGTTTTGAAGACTGATGATGAGTACTTAAATTTTACTTGCATAATACACAAACTGAATACAATTAGCCGGGCTTAACAAAATGAGTTAAAATAATGGTTTTTCTTAATTTTAGTAATTAGTTCAACAGTACGATTATGCTTAAAATTTTTTATTGAAACCCTATTTAATCGATTTATTATGTAAAACCACAAAATTAAAAATAGGACAAAACTATGAACTTACTTGGGTTTCGCTCTCGATGACCAACCTAACTTTATCTTCTGTAAGGTTTTCTGAGGATTTCTGCTGTTCTTCTTCTTCTCCTTCATCTTCATAAACTTTGACTTCATCAGTACAGGCTAAATTATCAGAAGCGGTGGAGCTTAACATAGTTTTTTTTAATTCAAAGATTTAAATATAACTCCAAACTAATGTGAAATATGCAAGTATTTGATATGCATGACATTCAGTTATTTGAAAATGACATCATAAGTTGACTAGCTCTTAACGTCCCAACACGAGGGAACAACACTTTTTGCGAGTAGAGCGGAATCTGCATAACCTTTTTCTAGGTTAGCTAAAAGTTTGGTTCGTTTATTGATTCAAACAAACGCCAGTCAGACAAGTGCAGTCATACAACTGCAATGACCATTTTATTAAGTAACCAGAAAACTTTAATTAAATCTAACTCAGCAGCTTTTATTTAACTCAGAAACTGCTAACGTTGGTTCTAGTATCTAACAAATTTGTACAGATATAGCTTTCAAATGGTTCGAATGGTTATGAATGACACTAAAACTTTTTCGCTCAACGATATTCTGGTTTGACATTGATAGATTACCTATTCATTCAGGTTAGGATTTAGGTACATGATTCAGAAGAGTTAAATGAGGCCTCATCAAATCGATACGAGATGCTATTGCGAGTCTTCGAAAAATTATCAAGTTTCTTTTCAAACGACTCAAACGGACCAATAAGCCTCTTTACAAATACATCTTGATGTTGAGGAACAGTTTTAGATCACTGAAAAAGTTCATCAACTGTAATTTAGCTAGTCAAATCGCATAATAACTGGGAATTAGATTCATTTGGAGTACGTTCTATTAACATAGGTACGAACGGCAATGCCCTTTAAGTAGCCTCTTAATTAAGAAATAAGTAACCTCATGAGTAAGTATGTCAGTGAAACTTCATACTTCAACGTGTCAAATACTACGAGGGATTGGGAAATATTGAATGTTTAAAGCCAGTGGAATGTCAGCAAGCCTTAGCCAAATCACATGTTAATCTGAATCGTTTCTGTATTTCAGGATAGGTAGCTTAGAATTGACTAGATCACTGGATATTTTTAGAATCCAAGAATAAGTAATACAAATAGATGGATACACTCTATGAAAGTGGCGTTTGCAGCACCCGATCGCTCATGTACTTTGTACTTCTCCGTTCTCTTCGCATTTGAATAAATCGTTTATATGAGTAGGCTCCATTTATTTTAGAATTGCAACGCAAAAGCATGATAGACTCATTATCGCGTGTGGTAAGCCAGGCTAAAAAAATTATGAAGTATAGTGACTTCAACATGGTTCGGGCCCTCAAAACTTTCCAATCCAATCCAAACAAACTAAATATCTGAAGATGCATGGGTACATTCTGATACCAGTAGTCTGCTTACCTATTCCATGTCAATAGAGTGTTTGCGACACTAGAGTTTGTTTTCATCCTTTACCAGGATCTACAATGACTAAAATCAAATTAAAAGAACTATCAATGAACAATGCCAGCTCGAGCCACTCTCATACTTTGCCTAGAAGAATCTTTGCTGAAATGCTCACAACCTAAAGTGTGTCGAGGTAGATTACGCAGCAGTCGAGAAACGACATCTCAATACTTTAGTATAATTAGGTATGTGTTGTTAAAACAGTAAGTTAGTTTTGCAAACAGATTTTTTATTTAAGTTCTGACGATTAGCCTGGTTAAACGATTTTCTTAAACACAGGATCGCAACAACTAATTTGTCATGAATTTTTAATGCGACCAATGAGTTTTCGCCATACTTCTCTTCCTTGTTAATCTGACAACCAGTTTTAAACTACTAAGTATAATTTGTAAGGTTGTATGTATGGGCCTTAATAGAGTATAGCACGGTCCATAGGCAACACTATACCGACCCCATGTACAGGTTCTACAGTTTGTCAGTGTAGGTAATGAAGGCCAATGTGTCTTAGAAGTTGGCGAAGTAGTCGCTTATGAGCGCCCTAAAAATGATATGTGAGTCGCTCAATTCGACTGTAGTGTAACTCAATATATGTCAATTTCGGCCACAAATTTATGACAAAGCTTGTCTCAAATAATTACCTAATTTTTCATAGCTCAACGTAGCACTAGTTTCTTAGCAACAGCTGCGCCTCAACGTCCGACTTCCTCACCAAGACCATCCGTCTCTTATAAGGCTATTTATTTTATTGAGGCATTTCTTTGGTACCCCCATTTATCCTGTAAACGTTCTTTCGATGGTTACAGATAATCATAATGACACCTTTACAAATGGTCATGTGAATAACGCTCTTAACTTCTGCCGAGGATACATCCTCATTTTCGAGTAAGTTCTTCGACTACAGTGAACCTAATGGAGTTTCTAATCCCGCAATAATTTTCATGTAAAGCCTACGAAGAGTGGAGAATTTGATCTTACCTCAGTTAGAAACATTACTTTTATTTATATATAATCCAGACTCCTCACAAGACTTACACATCCGAAGCTCTTGCAATAAACCAGCTGTAACGGAAAGAATCCGATGAAAATCCCTCCACAGCCTTTTTGTTGGACAGTACTGACATTTACCCGTTTCTTCTCCCTGTCGTGTATTTTGATCTTTGTTCAGATCTCATTTAACCACATCATTTGTTCTTCAGTCTTCTTCAATTGAGCCTTTATTATGTGATTTTGATTAAAGACTTATCTTTTACTACCTAATTTTCTATTGCATGTTGCCGGACTATTGACAGTAAGGTCGTATTTAACTAAGCTCAAGGTCATGGTGTGATTCAGGGTGTGACTGTTAACCTTTTTACTGTCTGCGGATAGATATTTGATCCCATCTTGTTGGGAATAATTTATTGATTCTCAGGTAACGTACCCTTTGGTATTATCTGTTTCTTTTATTGCTTGGCACGCTACTTTGCGTCAGAGAAATTTCTGACTGTACAACGGCACACACAGATCTTCCCATAGACGTCAACCCACCAACGAAGGAAGAAATCAGAATGGCCGTCAGACAAATCAAGAACGGGAAAGCAGCGGGACCCGACAACATACCAGCTGAAGCACTGAAGTCAGACATCGAAGTAACTACAAACATGCTTTACCTTCTATTCAAAAAGATTTGGGAAGAGGAACAAGTGCCGATGGACTGGAAAGAAGGACACCTCGTCAAGATTCCAAAGAAAGGAGATTTGAGCAAATGTGAGAACTACAGAGGCATCACACTACTGTCAATACCAGGGAAAGTTTTCAACAGAGTGTTGCTGAACCGGATGAAAGACGCAGTAGACGCCCAACTCCGAGATCAACAAGCTGGATTCCGTAAGGATCGATCGTGCACAGACCAAATTGCAACACTACGGATCATCGTCGAACAATCAGTTGAGTGGAACTCGTCACTATACACCAACTTCATTGATTATGAAAAAGCATCCGACAGTGTAGATAGGAGGACATTATGGAAACTTCTTCGACACTACCGAGTTCCCGAGAAGATTGTCAATATTATCCGGAACTCATACGACGGACTACAGTGCAAGGTCGTGCATGGAGGACAGCTGACTGAAGCATTCCAAGTAAGGACCGGAGTCAGACAAGGCTGTTTACTCTCTCCCTTCCTCTTTCTTCCGGTAGTTGACTATATTATGAAGACCTCGGCATCTGAAGGAAAATACGGAATGAAATGAACAGTTTAGATGCAACTAGACGATTTGGACTTCGCAGACGACCTAGCCCTCCTATCACATACACACGAACAGATGCAAACAAAGACAGCCAATATGGCAGCAGTCTCTGCATCAGTAGGCCTCAGCATACTCAAAGGGAAAACCAAGGTCCTCAAATTCAACACGCAGAACAGCAATCAAATCACTCTTGATGGCGAAACTCTGGAAGATTTAGAATCGTTCACATACCTGGGAAGCATCATCGATGAACAAGGAGGTTCAGATGCAGACGTAAAGGCGAGGATCGGCAAAGCAAGGGTCGCATTCCTACAATTGGAAAACATATGGAACTCAAAACAACTTTCAACCAATATCAAAGTGAGAATCTTCAATGCCAACGTCAAGGCAGTTCTACTGTATGGAGCTGAAACTTGTAGAACTACAACAACCACCATCAAGAAGGTATGCATAGTGAATATAAAACGGGTCTGAGAATTTAATTTAAGTGTAACACAAGTTATTGTCTTGATTACAAACTTCGTAATCTTAAGAATATTTATTTAGAGGGAAAGAAGAGAGAAAAGAAGTGAACATCTAGTGAAAAGTTTCATCCATGATAAGAATAATAATTGCGTAATGAATATCAACCTCAGAAGGAAACCAACAATTTAGAAAAATAAAATAAAAATCCTTCAATGCACTCGGATGAATACATCTAGATTTATGTAATAGTATACAGAGTGAAACGGATATTAGTATAAATATTTGTGCAATAATAATTAAGATTGATGCTATGAAAGTCAAAATTGATTTCAAAGGACAATCTGGAGTTAAATATGTTTAGAAGGATAAGAAGATATAAAAAGAATATCTAATGTGTAAACAAACTGGATGTTTGTGACCCTTGTGAAGCCTTATTCCATAAACTTGTAGTTCCGATCATCAGACTATGGCAATCTTCCTCCTGTATTGCTTCTCTCTGTTAATGATTGAGTAAATTACTAATTTTAAGTTCATTCTATGTACTTACTCAGTCATCGCCTCACTTTTTAAAGCATCATCAGCCTACCACTTATCACTCGCAAGATGAGCTATCTCCCTGACAAAACTAATCAGAGGAAGGAACTAAGGTTGACACAAATGAATTTTGTAAATTTAACGTCTTTCTAACTCCACCTGTAACTTTTCTAGGGTTACTGCCGGTCCCAAGCCTACAAAAAAGAGGAGAGTTGGGCGTGGGGTCGACAACCCCGTCCCGCAGAAAACGGCCGTGCTGAAAAACGCTAAGCAGAATAAACAATTTGAAACATTTAGACTCTGACTTGAGGAATTTCTTTTCACATGAATCATGACACCTCATGATGAAAGCCGAAATGCTTCAGAAGTCACGAGGCCGATGCCCTTTCCAACGACCAGAGCAACAATTTATATAGGTACATGGAAAGTTCGGACAGTATGGGAGACCTGAAGTGCCAATCGAAAAGCCACGGAACTGAGGAGAAACAACTTCGCGGTACTCGGAATCTATGAAACACATTGGAGCTAATTCAAAGTTTCATTTTGAATGTTTTGTGTGTGAAAACCCCTCCATGCATGCACCTGCAGTTTGTTCCTACTGGTTCCTTTAGTTTTACATCTTGTTAGTCATTTTGATTCCATTTGAGTAGGTAACATTCGTGTTTCAATTTATTTTTTATTTTTCTCAAGCCTGCAGACAGTTATCTGATCCCACCTTGTCGGGAATATCATTATTGATTATCAGGTAATGAACTCTTTTGTATTAACTGTTTCCTTCATAATTTAGCACGCTAATTTGTGTTAAAGAAAACCTTGATTGTATAGCATAGACTGTACCGTTTGAGGTATTTTGTATCTCTGATATAATTATTTCCACTTCTTAAATTAGGACCGTTTAAATTGAGCACATAGTTCATTTTCTGATATAATTTACCACGAGTGTCTGAAAAACGCTTGTTTGCTATACAGGAGAACGTAGCTTGGTCTAATGGAATAAAATTTG
Organism: Schistosoma mattheei; assembly: GCA_944470405.2. Taxonomy (NCBI): domain Eukaryota; kingdom Metazoa; phylum Platyhelminthes; class Trematoda; order Strigeidida; family Schistosomatidae; genus Schistosoma; species Schistosoma mattheei. The sequence goes on along the minus strand of OX103948.1, from coordinate 21,197,418 downwards.
GTTCGTTAATTCCACGTTCGAACCGAATATCGGCAATTCAGTAATTACACTGGTTATAACTGGACGATTTGGACTTCGCAGGCGCCCTAATCTTTCTCTATCATAGACACAAACAAACAAAAGCAATAACCTCTGCAGCAGTGGGCATCAACATACAAACGGGAAAAACCACGATCCTGGAATTCAACACAGCAAACACCAAACAAATCACATTTGATGGAGAAGCTCTGGAATAGATGAAAACTTCCATATGGCTGGACAGCATCATTGATGAAAATGAAGGATAATGATGCGGATGTAAAGGAAAGTATTGTCAAAGCAAGGGCAACATTAGCAAAATTAAAGGATATCCACAGCTCGAAAAAGCTATCAGTCAACTTCAAACTCAGAATCCTCAACACAAACACCAAAACAGCACAAACTGACTCTCCTATCGTTGTCATTTTACCAGAGACTAAAGAAATCAGCATGGCCATCAAACATGTGAAAAGCGAGAAAGAATCATGACCAGACAACATGAGAGCTGAAGCACTAAAGTCAGATATAGAAGTGGTTGAAATTATGCCTTACTTCCTAATCAGGAAGATTTGGGACGAAGGATAACTGTCGACGAACCGAAAAGAAGGATACTTCATCGAGATACCAAGGAAAAGAGATCTAAACGAGTGTCGTAACTGCGGAGGAATCGTACTGCTATCATTAGCAGGGAATATTTGCAACATAGTGTTGCTGAACCGAATGAGAGACCCAGTAGATGCCCAACTTCGAGGTCAATAAGCTGGAGTCCGTAAAGACTGAACGTTCGCAGACCAAATCGCGACATTACGGATCATTGTTGAACAATTAATTGGATGGAACTCATCAGTATACATCAGTTTCATCGACTATGAGGAACAGTTAAACAGTGTGGATAGGATAACATTATGGAAACCTGTTCGACACTGTGGAGTACCTGAGAAAGTTATCAACATAAACTGGGTTTCATACGACGAACTACACTATAAATTGGTGCATGGAAGACAGTTGACAAACGCATTCCAAGTGAGGATCAGAGTCCGGCAAGGCTGTTCTTACTCTCCCCTTCCCATTCTACTGATGGTTGACGGGATTATGAAGAACTCGACATCTGAGCGGAAACACAGAATACGATGGGCAGTTTGGATGCAAGTAGACGATTTGTACTTTGCAGATGATTTAGCTTTCCTGTCTCATGCACACCACCAAATTGAGATGAAGACAACTAGTGAGGCAGCAGCCTCTGCGTCAGTAGGCCTCAACATACACAAAGAAAAACCAAAATCCTCAAGTACAACACGGACAGCACCAACCCTTCCAGCTCTGGAAGAGATGGAAACTCACGTACCTGAATAGTGTCATCGTTGAACAAAGAGGATGTGACGCAAACGTAAAGGGAAGGATTGGCAAAGTAGGGGCCGCATTCCTACAGTTGAAGAACATACACAACTCAAAACAACTGTCAGGTAATACCAAAGTCACAATCTTCAATGAGAACGTCATGACAGTTAGTCCTGCTGTAGGGATTGAAACTTGGAAATCTACCACAACCATAATCAAAAATATAAAAGAATTTCTGAAAAATTATCTACGTAACATATCCCTCATCCGTTGGCCACACGCCATCAGCAACAGTCTACTTTGGGAGAGGACAGAAATAACTTCGAGTTGAGGAAGGAATTAGGATAATTCAAACATATTTTTCCTCACTATATTTTAGTGATATGTAGTGGCATTGGACAATAGCCACACAATCCACAAAGCTGTGAACACGAGACTACACAGAAAATAGATATTCAATATTTAACGCGGAGAAATACCCAACGATGGGGAAGGCGCGAATAGTGAATTGAATGGACGGGAGTTGATCGAGTGGCATGGCTCGGCCATGCAGGCGTGGTCCCTGCTGGATGTTATCTTATATCTCCTATTCATATTAAATATATTGTTCTTTCTCTAGCCTAAGCTTGTTCATCATGTATTGGTAGTTGTTACGATACGGTGAGTTGGTGTCGATGATGTGACTTCCACGTAAGATCTTATAGATTAGGCAGTTATATCATGACAAATCTACAATTTTAGGATTAGGTCTATTGTTAGAGCAGTACTAATATCATAGTAGACCATAATTCTACATTGGTGAGCCCAACTAAAGAAACGCAACCTATTATTGTTAATCCTTATTTCCACCTTAACCTTCTCAATCGAATTTTATTTTTGTAAACCCACTATTCTAATAGTCCTTTGATTAATGGTCACATATATTATCGTAATGTTATATCTATTAGTTCACATAACTTACTAGCTCAATCGATAATAAAAGTTGATCATCTATATCAACTAATTAGCTTTGATTGTTCGTTAACAAGCTTTAATAGCATTTACATGCTTCAGCAACATAGACTTGTTTAAACATCAAGCTCTAGCAAATATGACCTGCAAATAGCGTAAGTATACATTGACTAACAATGCAATCAAGGACTAAATAGTTATCGGGATCTAATTATCAGTGTTCCTTCACCTAACACCTCATCCTGTTTTAAACTATGCACTATCCTGTAATATCTTTTCTTCTGACCACTGCCTGCCTAATTTCATATTTTCGAGTTCTATTGCCAAACAACAAGGATGACACTTCTCCAAAAACATACGGTGAGTTTCATCTATAGGTTTTCTGCAATCATAAGATCATTTTAGATGGCTCGTTCAATAACAACCACACAATTAACTGAATTCATTCGATTGTTCTAATCCGAGCGAGTGGCAGAAACGTCAACACCATCAAGCACCCTGGAATTAATTTCCATACTGCATGTTTTATTCTGGATACTTTTGGATCATTACTACTTCTTACAAATGGCGTTATATATGTCGTACACTGAATAATATAATTTTCAAAAATAATCAAGGCGAGTTCAACTATTTTACTGGATGATTTTTTTTGTACTTAACATGTATATGTTTTTCAGTTGCTTTTGCCATATATTTGTAAGTGTCACTAAGCTAAATGCAGTAACTTCTTATGGAAGGTTTATAACGCATCATATTCCTGCCTGAAGTTTCACAAGCAGTCTTAACTTTAAAATTATTTTCTGGTCATGTTCATTATTTTTAAATCGTCATATACGTCAACAACCTGCATGTTAACCTGGCCCATACATACGTCACACTATATCTCCATGTCTTATAAATTTAGAAATCATCTAGATCGCCTTTAACATTTATCAATAAACCCATCATAGTTGTTGTCGCTAATCGTATTTGGGTTTATGGATTGATTTATCATATTAGCAGCCTAAAATGCGAACATAGTTTAAACAATAAGATTAAAAATTTAGGTACTATCAATTGTACCAGTAAAATAACTCAATCCTCAGGTAGCTGTTGGCTAAGCAAACACTTGAAATAAAAACTCCGTAGCCTACTAGAATTAACACTAAACGAATATTTCTGAATTGAAATTTATAATTAAATTAGGCGTCTCGGATTCTTTAACGTTGTAAATTTCTGATGATTTCGAATCACTTAAAGCAACAATACCTATTTTTCCACTGACTAATCCTCAATCAACACTATAACTAATTAAATTTAATAGTTTCAGGATATCGGCATAAAGCATTGTCATAACTTGACAATCACGTAATATGACTGATAAAATTAATGAAACTATTAACGAAATGGGTCAACAAATTGACTTATAATTACCATTAAATGGTGTTGTTTTCTTGGTATCTTCATCCATCACAGATGATTACAGTATGTTTCTCTATCAGTTGCTCATTCAGTAAATATCTCAAAACCTTGTCAGTCTAATTGATGGTTTAGCGACACAATCATGCATGCAAATAATCAGTATAAGCAGTCGAGCAAATCTCCTGCAAACTGAAAATATCAATGTCGAATTTACCCCAACACTGACTAAGGTTCAAGCCATTATCATAGACATGAGTTGGGAGTGTACTCCCCCTGGTTACAACTTATGTTCTCTCTGATAATCACATGAGCATCCCTCACTATTAATCATCTTGTAAAATTTTATTTAGCTAAATACATCTTGCAGCACCACATCACCTCGTAATATGACACAGGCCTAACTGATTTTAATAACTTATAACCACTATATCTCAATTAAATCGTATTCCGCCTTATGATAAACTGCATACTTGCAACTAACTTGTATGCCCAATCAGCCAGCAAGTATAAATATAAATAAATAGTCTGCCGCAGATCAGAACATTGTGTCCAGAGCATGTCTCTTACGAATACACTCATGTTTAACGATTTGTTCCTAGCTATCTGTCCAAAATTCATATAATTATCATGTATTTAAATTTTATTTTGATAACCATTCATGTGTATTAGTAGTATTACTAAATTCTATCACGGTCAAGTAAAAATCAGATTGAGAAAATCTCCCCGTAACTAAATAAACCGTATCAAACTAACTGGAACACTAGTTGGAATTCTTCTCCACGGTATACTTTTGTTCCTTCAGTTAGCCTACTAATACAGATGCAATTGGAATTCAACTCATATGGACAACTAACCGGCATAATCGTTATTTGATTTCATAATTTAAACCAAAACTAATACCAATATTAACATTTCTACAATATTCATCACTTTAATATTTCTAAACACAAAATACTTACTACCTATACGTTAAGTTATTAACCAACGGCTATTAACACGCATCGTTTTATTATTATTATTATTGTAACCCCATTTTTTATAGCTCAAATAATCTTCACCCAAATTTTCATTTTAAGCGTGTCAAGCATGAAGGCAGATTTTTTTTAAAATTATTACATGTATTTCCCGACCAGATGCTGCCGCCTTCTTTTTGATTTATCTTTCAGCTTATCATTACCCGGAGAATTCTACCTATTCTTGGTAACCTCCGGCGCGCGACGATCCCATCCAGTTTGGTGTCGAACCAACATCACGTTGATTCTGGTGGGAGAGTAGTGTAGTGGCATTGGACAATAGCCACACAATCCACAAAGCTGTGAACACGAGACTACACAGAAAATAGATATTCAATATTTAACGCGGAGAAATACCCAACGATGGGGAAGGCGCGAATAGTGAATTGAATGGACGGGAGTTGATCGAGTGGCATGGCTCGGCCATGCAGGCGTGGTCCCTGCTGGATGTTATCTTATATCTCCTATTCATATTAAATATATTGTTCTTTCTCTAGCCTAAGCTTGTTCATCATGTATTGGTAGTTGTTACGATACGGTGAGTTGGTGTCGATGATGTGACTTCCACGTAAGATCTTATAGATTAGGCAGTTATATCATGACAAATCTACAATTTTAGGATTAGGTCTATTGTTAGAGCAGTACTAATATCATAGTAGACCATAATTCTACATTGGTGAGCCCAACTAAAGAAACGCAACCTATTATTGTTAATCCTTATTTCCACCTTAACCTTCTCAATCGAATTTTATTTTTGTAAACCCACTATTCTAATAGTCCTTTGATTAATGGTCACATATATTATCGTAATGTTATATCTATTAGTTCACATAACTTACTAGCTCAATCGATAATAAAAGTTGATCATCTATATCAACTAATTAGCTTTGATTGTTCGTTAACAAGCTTTAATAGCATTTACATGCTTCAGCAACATAGACTTGTTTAAACATCAAGCTCTAGCAAATATGACCTGCAAATAGCGTAAGTATACATTGACTAACAATGCAATCAAGGACTAAATAGTTATCGGGATCTAATTATCAGTGTTCCTTCACCTAACACCTCATCCTGTTTTAAACTATGCACTATCCTGTAATATCTTTTCTTCTGACCACTGCCTGCCTAATTTCATATTTTCGAGTTCTATTGCCAAACAACAAGGATGACACTTCTCCAAAAACATACGGTGAGTTTCATCTATAGGTTTTCTGCAATCATAAGATCATTTTAGATGGCTCGTTCAATAACAACCACACAATTAACTGAATTCATTCGATTGTTCTAATCCGAGCGAGTGGCAGAAACGTCAACACCATCAAGCACCCTGGAATTAATTTCCATACTGCATGTTTTATTCTGGATACTTTTGGATCATTACTACTTCTTACAAATGGCGTTATATATGTCGTACACTGAATAATATAATTTTCAAAAATAATCAAGGCGAGTTCAACTATTTTACTGGATGATTTTTTTTGTACTTAACATGTATATGTTTTTCAGTTGCTTTTGCCATATATTTGTAAGTGTCACTAAGCTAAATGCAGTAACTTCTTATGGAAGGTTTATAACGCATCATATTCCTGCCTGAAGTTTCACAAGCAGTCTTAACTTTAAAATTATTTTCTGGTCATGTTCATTATTTTTAAATCGTCATATACGTCAACAACCTGCATGTTAACCTGGCCCATACATACGTCACACTATATCTCCATGTCTTATAAATTTAGAAATCATCTAGATCGCCTTTAACATTTATCAATAAACCCATCATAGTTGTTGTCGCTAATCGTATTTGGGTTTATGGATTGATTTATCATATTAGCAGCCTAAAATGCGAACATAGTTTAAACAATAAGATTAAAAATTTAGGTACTATCAATTGTACCAGTAAAATAACTCAATCCTCAGGTAGCTGTTGGCTAAGCAAACACTTGAAATAAAAACTCCGTAGCCTACTAGAATTAACACTAAACGAATATTTCTGAATTGAAATTTATAATTAAATTAGGCGTCTCGGATTCTTTAACGTTGTAAATTTCTGATGATTTCGAATCACTTAAAGCAACAATACCTATTTTTCCACTGACTAATCCTCAATCAACACTATAACTAATTAAATTTAATAGTTTCAGGATATCGGCATAAAGCATTGTCATAACTTGACAATCACGTAATATGACTGATAAAATTAATGAAACTATTAACGAAATGGGTCAACAAATTGACTTATAATTACCATTAAATGGTGTTGTTTTCTTGGTATCTTCATCCATCACAGATGATTACAGTATGTTTCTCTATCAGTTGCTCATTCAGTAAATATCTCAAAACCTTGTCAGTCTAATTGATGGTTTAGCGACACAATCATGCATGCAAATAATCAGTATAAGCAGTCGAGCAAATCTCCTGCAAACTGAAAATATCAATGTCGAATTTACCCCAACACTGACTAAGGTTCAAGCCATTATCATAGACATGAGTTGGGAGTGTACTCCCCCTGGTTACAACTTATGTTCTCTCTGATAATCACATGAGCATCCCTCACTATTAATCATCTTGTAAAATTTTATTTAGCTAAATACATCTTGCAGCACCACATCACCTCGTAATATGACACAGGCCTAACTGATTTTAATAACTTATAACCACTATATCTCAATTAAATCGTATTCCGCCTTATGATAAACTGCATACTTGCAACTAACTTGTATGCCCAATCAGCCAGCAAGTATAAATATAAATAAATAGTCTGCCGCAGATCAGAACATTGTGTCCAGAGCATGTCTCTTACGAATACACTCATGTTTAACGATTTGTTCCTAGCTATCTGTCCAAAATTCATATAATTATCATGTATTTAAATTTTATTTTGATAACCATTCATGTGTATTAGTAGTATTACTAAATTCTATCACGGTCAAGTAAAAATCAGATTGAGAAAATCTCCCCGTAACTAAATAAACCGTATCAAACTAACTGGAACACTAGTTGGAATTCTTCTCCACGGTATACTTTTGTTCCTTCAGTTAGCCTACTAATACAGATGCAATTGGAATTCAACTCATATGGACAACTAACCGGCATAATCGTTATTTGATTTCATAATTTAAACCAAAACTAATACCAATATTAACATTTCTACAATATTCATCACTTTAATATTTCTAAACACAAAATACTTACTACCTATACGTTAAGTTATTAACCAACGGCTATTAACACGCATCGTTTTATTATTATTATTATTGTAACCCCATTTTTTATAGCTCAAATAATCTTCACCCAAATTTTCATTTTAAGCGTGTCAAGCATGAAGGCAGATTTTTTTTAAAAAAATTATTACATGTATTTCCCGACCAGATGCTGCCGCCTTCTTTTTGATTTATCTTTCAGCTTATCATTACCCGGAGAATTCTACCTATTCTTGGTAACCTCCGGCGCGCGACGATCCCATCCAGTTTGGTGTCGAACCAACATCACGTTGATTCTGGTGGGAGAGTAGTGTAGTGGCATTGGACAATAGCCACACAATCCACAAAGCTGTGAACACGAGACTACACAGAAAATAGATATTCAATATTTAACGCGGAGAAATACCCAACGATGGGGAAGGCGCGAATAGTGAATTGAATGGACGGGAGTTGATCGAGTGGCATGGCTCGGCCATGCAGGCGTGGTCCCTGCTGGATGTTATCTTATATCTCCTATTCATATTAAATATATTGTTCTTTCTCTAGCCTAAGCTTGTTCATCATGTATTGGTAGTTGTTACGATACGGTGAGTTGGTGTCGATGATGTGACTTCCACGTAAGATCTTATAGATTAGGCAGTTATATCATGACAAATCTACAATTTTAGGATTAGGTCTATTGTTAGAGCAGTACTAATATCATAGTAGACCATAATTCTACAGATATACACAATCTTAAACTTTCAGCTCTTTTGAATCGCCTCCGCCTATACAGTCCTTTGTCTGTTCACCGCCATACTCGTAACTTGTTTACTTTAGCTTGTTTAAATATGCTTGCTTAAGAACTGATCTTATAGAAGGTAATAGTAGTAGTATATATAAAGCATTTCATCGCAAATGACTAATTCTCAAGAGTTATAAACATCGAGTTCTCATCCTTCCCTTCTCCCCTCTATTTTTCAGCTCTCCCGTGATATACCGCCGAAAACACACATTTGAAACGTATAACCCTGTCTTACACCTTTGTTAACACATCCAATATTTGGGAACGCTATCATGACTGACGAAATAATATGTAAATGTGGACCTTTTTAACTGAATGGTTATGCATTTATCGCATTGTTTCTTGTTATAAAACAGCTCTGGACTTAACTTGCATTCATTATAGTCATCAGTTTCTCGTCACAACTCAACATCCATAAAGCGCACGAACTACTTTATTGAACACTCGAGTCTTACTAACACTCATAATTCAATGTCCGAGAACTTGTCCTTCTGTTTCTATGATCAATTTTGGCATACTCGAATCCCAATTTCAAAGACTTCACTAGACACTCCTGCAATTCAGATGACAACCTCAATAAAGTACTGGGATAATTCGATAACGTGAGATCAGCAGCTTCACGAAGAAATAGTCAGAAAACGTTACGCTTAGAATTCATAAACCAAAGACAACTATTTGACAACTCAATCCCGGCCCTTCCGGAAAAAGCATGACGCCGTCACACATTTCTATTTCTTTAACAAAATAAGTTAAAATGTCCTACTGACAATAACCTCTTAAATTCTAGAAGTTTGAAAACACCAGCTTTAAAGGACAATCCGCGGCAGGTGAACTGGAAAGCTTATCCTCAGCTTGATCCTGACGTTCACTGGGATTCCTTACTGCACACGATCTTACGTGATACAAACCAGTCTGTCCCAAAAGTCACCCACGGTTAAAAGCAGCTTAAGATTATATAAGCTCGCACTCTTTGTATTCTAAGACTTAAAAAGTAATAATGAATGGAATATAAAACGACGGGTAATAACAACACTTATAGGTATTTATAGGTACTTGACAAGAACAAAGATCCATTGCACAAAGGTTCCAGGAGGAGTTAGGTTTCAGCTTCAGAATAAAATAATCAAAGAATTTGTCTTTGATATGAAAAGTTTCCTCCGTCATGCATTCTGTCTTTGAAAAGCCGAAGCCAAAGTTTCCCAGTTGTTAATCTTTAACGGATGGCGCGATCGACAATGACGGTGATGCCACAGAGCTCCTGGAAGAACAACATCTAATTAAGGACGCTCCTTCTTGACACGATAGGGTTCTCTCTGCTGTACAGAGGGAGGCTTCTTCAACCTTGCCAACACTTTAGTTTATTGTTCTCAGATACTCCAAGTCAAGCCGCGGTTCCAGACAGTTGGAAGCTGGCACATATCAAAGCAATATTCGGGCGAAACTGGCGCGGTAAACCTTCAAACTACCGTTTGGTAGTACCTCTTTCAATACCCTCAAAGGCTAAGAAATGTTCGAGAAATGATGGTCTGCACGATCACCTTTTATCTATAAACATTTTTTGCCAAAACGACCCGGTTTTAGGAAGAGCAAATATGGTGACTGCAATGGATAGATGGACAACCATTCTTAGACGCAAAGGAGAGTCACACATAATATATCTCAACTTCTCAGAAGCTTACGATGAGGGGAATTATTGAGCTTAAGCTAAAAGATATCCACTCACCATTATCAGACTGACTTAATCCATATCTAAGTAATTAAAATTTTGAGGTCAGGATCAATTTTGCAACCTACTACCTGTGGTCTCGCACCTACAGAGCCTGCAAACCACCAGTCAGTTAGGATAGCACAAGACATCATCAACACTACTTTAAGGTGAGATCATTCTTGTTCATTTTTCATCAGTGTACCACTTTCAAGAGCACTTTATGGCCTACCTTTAAGTCTCATTATCCGTTGCTTTATTTCTAACTGTTGTATTCTTAATTTCCCGCCCACTTTGGCTAACATTTTCCCACCGTTCTACCTGCCTAAATGTCCATACTTAACTTGTAAAACTGAAATTTACACCATAGTCATTTAGAGCATTGCATCGATACCTTACCCACAGTCCATAACTTATGACTGCCTGATAAGCTTGAAACACGGTACTTATAGAAGTGGTGTTTTCTAGTAATATCAGCTACTGTGCGTTTTGTCTGATGATATACCACATATTCACCAGTCCCACCACGAACAGTTGAGTATTGTTGAGTGTTAAGACCCAAACCCCTCACTGCTCCTTTTTTCTCTTCTTCAGCATCACGTTCGCAGTGCACAGCTATAAAGCTAATTCTTACACCTGGAACAGACTTTGCGTAGGCATTTGCCAAGGTCACAGCTTACGCTGAACACCTATCACTAGTTACCTTATAACGACCGAAAACTTATTAAATAGACACATTGCATGAATACTTAGTAGCACAATAATTTTAATTCTGGACTAGATTAGTGTTCGCGAAGATAGCAACCTGAACGGGGTGACGTTTTTGAATAGGTCATAAAAACTATAAACTCATAGTATTGCACTATCGCATAAAACCAACTGTTAACTCGCTTGTATATCTGCACGAATATTCTGCGATTGATTTTCATTGATTTTATCTGTTTAATAACCCATTTGAGTATTTCTTCTTCCACAAATCAATGCTGTTTATCGTTGATCGTGCCTTTAAGAATGATGTGCATTTGCTGTGTCGGAAATATATTGTTATCATTGTTACTTTTTTCCGGATTACAGAATGTCCTAGCGCGACCCCCAGGGATCAGTACTGAAACATCCCTTTTAAATTCATACGACCGATCTTCCTTAGAAAGTATTGTCCGACTCATTAATTTCTTCTGTGTGAACATTCGGAGAGATATTTACAATCAGGATGATAAGCTGGCACATCTAGAGTATCTGACTAGTCTTCAAAGATGGGCGGATAACGTACTTATTTCCAACACTTCAAAGTGTAGTGCAGTTCATCTGAGACATGTCACAGACTACGCATACAAATTAGGTAACCCATCCCTAGAGGAATCCCAAGTTGGGAGAGATCTAGTAGTATTAATACCCAACGATCTAAAGTCTTGGGCGAATTGCGACAAAATGCCTTTCAAGTAAACCTTGCACCGGTTACGTTGAAACTCATTATTGACCAGTTCGACAATAGAACTTTTAAGTTAACCTTCAAAAGTTTTACTCTACCCTATTTAGAGTATGAAAATATGGTATTTCCCCCCCTACTCCGAAGTGGCAGGGACACATTTGAACGTTTCCAAAGACGAGCCACGAAATCAGTTCGGGGACTCAAATTCAGGCCTTATGGAATGCACCCTAAATCACTGAAACTTTGCCCACAGGATTATAGGCGTCTCACAGCTGACCTAATGACCTACACCACCCCAAACACTTCTGGGCATCTCCTTAAATACCCACTTAAACTCGGTCCCAATACAAATTTTAGGGGTAACATCCAGACACAATAGACACAACATAACAGAACGGACTGTAGGCACGCCTTCCACTCCCTAAAAGCAGCCAAATACTGGAATTTGTCGCCAGATGGGCTAGTCCAAGAGACTTCACAGAAGTCCTTTAAGGTAAAATTTGACTTGTTCTTAAGGACTAAAGACAGTACCTTACTATGATTTACCAACATTTTTCCTTTTCCCTCTTTTATCATTAAAATACCTAGGTTCCTACCTAGATGTATCAGTGATCCATTGCTACTAGATATGAAAGCCCGTTAAGCGAACGCTTCTTCTATTTCGTCCTGAACCATTTGAACCATTTGATTATGGCGACTTTGCTGAAGTATTGCGCTACTCCAACTAATGTCGTGCATTTCCGTAACGCTGCGGTGCTCAGCTCCTCTGGAGTATATTCCACTTTTCTCATATTTAAATTAAAATAGAGGCGCAAAATGCCACTCCTTACGGACCAGAACGTGAACAGATGCTTCCTCCTTTACTAAACATCCACCATTGGGAGTTGTGCCAACATGGTTCTAGAGAGGCCATACGACGCTCTTTTATGTTTAAAAACTTTGATGTAGCATTCGACTTCATGAAAAAAATAGCAGACAAATCCAAAGTTATGAATCACCACCCTGAATGGTTCAATGTGTATAATAAGGTATGTCACTTGTCAGTATCAGTAGATTCTCCAATATAAGTTCCATTTTTTAAAATCTATGTCATGTTCAGTAACAACTTCAATGAGGTTAGTCCATCTACGGTAGCCCTATTGTGTAACATACATAATTCCCGTGTGACATCATGTAATGTGGAATAACTGCATAAAATCACATAGGATTTCTCCAATCAGAATATGGTAGTACTTGATATAAATATCAAAACAGTGACAGGATACTGCCGAATGCAAATTTGAGCCACCTATGGTTGATTCTAAACTAAATTTGCGATCTTGGCATAATATCATATAGCAGGGAGCAGACTACTTTATCCAAATTTTAATCAAACAAGTGTGTCTAAACATCGTTGGTATAGTCTGCTCAGTCTTAATATCAAGTTTCCCTACAACTATCAAAATAATGTTCAAAGAATATCAATGTTACTCAGGATTTGAACACTCCAATTCTGAGTTGTTTTTCACATTTAACTACTATTTCTTACCTAGTATCGTATATGTTTTTTTGTTGTTGAACGCCTTGAGAAAGTTTAATCATGACTCTACAATCACAATTACATGCTTTTTGCGTTTTGTCTATCATTTGCACATCTGATAGTCATGTAACTTAACAACTACATTTTTGTGCACTATAGGGGCTAGTGAATATTCCAGATTGTCTAGGTAGATGTGGCCAGGTTTAAAACTATAATTTATCAGTTGGAAGAGGAGTGCCTTAACTATTCTTTCAGGCAGTGTACCAGACATGTTGATAAACAATTATAAAGTAATCTATTCGCTTAACCTACCTACCGAAGAGGAACTCTCAATGACTAGTATGAATGAGCTTTTTAGCTCTGCTTTAACTTTCTATTCCGTTTTGCATATACTTTATGGTTGTAAAGGTTGGTCTTTTAAATATGGTATTCGTATGTTACAATTACTCGATCATAATACATACCTAAGGATTACTCTTATATGTTGGAACTATTAAGTTAGCAACTCTGTGATTATTAGGTACGAGTGGCAAATCAGTTAGCGGAGTACTGAGTCTTTATCAACTGAGATGATTGGCACATGTATTAAGCATGCATATCTACCGCCCACACCGAAGCGCGATAATGGCTGGTGTAGAAGTAGGTTGGAAATAGCTAGGAGCAGTCAAGCTAAAAGAATGGCACCAGTCTATGAAGTCAACTAACATTGTACTGAACCATGTATATAAATGCAAAGTAGCTAGTTTGTGTCCAAATGTCTATCATAGGCGGCGGTCAGAGACCTTAGACAACATTGTTCAGAATCGCTCGCAATGGAGAAAGTAAACTCACTTTGTCTTCCCTTAGATGTTAAATTTTAAACTACCTAGTCAACCTTTTTACTACATGAATCCGTATTTTGTAAGTCCAACCTTTTCTGTTACCAATTATACTTTGACTATCTCTACTAATCTGGAATTCACGTCGAAAATTTCATCACGTCCTGCTAATGAGGTATTTCTACGTAAACTGGACATATATGTACTGGGTTTTACCTTGCCTATGACTGGATGGTTTCACTGATATCGGTGTCCCACTACCTTCGGCATTATTTGCCGACGCTGGGACTGGTTGGAAAAAGCGGAGAGGTGGTCAGTGTATGACATGGTGTCGTGATAAGAAAGAAAGCTGCAAAGGGCTGGCCTGTTTTGGTCCTTCACGACTCCCTGGCTGGAGTCCGAGAGATGGTGCAACACAGTGGCTAGAGACGTTATCAGATATGGCTCAGAATAGAAGCCAGTGGCGATCCTGCTGTAACCTTTTACTTTCTTCATAAAAAGTGGTTGTTTCTTCCTTAACTGAAAGATCTTTTCTGATTTTACGTTTCTGTTTCCCCCATTATAATTATTATTATTATTATTATTATTACTATTATTACTATTATTATTACTATTATACTACCTTACACTAATCTGTTCGTTATTGTCCTTTTTTCTTTTTACGCTCCTTACCTTTTTTTCTCTCCTCGAATTCTCATTGTTTTGTGTGGCGCATATATATTTGGTGCCTTATTGTACCAATATTTATGTGTTCAAATATATAAATAAATAAATAGAAGCAAAAGAGTTGAAAGAGAAAGCATCGACAAGTAGCTCTAGATAGTTGTTTAAATCTACCACAGTCAAACGTTACAGTCAGGCAATGTCGTGAAAAGTCATATTAGTGAGCCACTGTCAAACCAAAGATTGGAACAATCGTTAAATCGTTTTAAAAGGAATCTGATCGACGTTAATCTACCTTTTTATTACCCAATTACTCAATGTAACATTAGAATTGACCCTTTTGGTCTTAGTAAAATTCTAAAAATGCTAACTAACTTTAACTTAGTTAGCCCAGTGATTTTTACGGGTTAACTCTAGAAGACTTCAAAGATAATTGTCCATTGTTATCAATTAAATTGAATAAGATATTAATCGGTCCTACAGCTGAATATAATTCTCTTTTACTGGTTTTAGTCATCGGGAGATAGTTGATTGTAGTCTATTTTTTACACTGTTTGATCATGTTTGTTCTGAATGGATGAAACAATGGTCAATGTACTTTGCCTTATTATTTACATATAAAAATAAAAGTTGAGCTAAGAAATGTTTTCTTTTCTCAATTAGTTCTTCATCAAAGTTCTACATTATTATAAATTGGCTTCATGATTAAGTTTAAAAGCAATATCAGGGAGTATATGGTAGTGAATCAGTTTAATAATATAGTAACCAGTTTTTAACACAACAGATGGAAAATTAGAAGTTAATTGACGCTAGTAGTCGGCTAATCATTAGTTCTAGTTACTTATGAGTAAGAATCTTTAAAACTGAGTCAGTCAGTCAGCTACAACGTAGGACCAGGCACATATGTGCATCGGTCCAGGTTGCCATACCGCATCAGCACAACAAGATGAACACCGGATTAATAGCAGTGGTTATGTCAAAGGTGGTAATATATAAGAGAAAGATTGCATATAGAGATGTAATACAAGAAGAAAGAATTGGTTCGTAGAAAGAAAGATATGGAGCGATTTTAATCTCTTAGTTTAAGGGAAGACAGGGAGTGTATACACCGACGCCACTGTGATCGATTCTGAGCCATGTCACCAAGAGTCTCCAACCATTGGTTACGATAGTCACGCGGACCCCAACCAAGTAGTCTGCATCTACCAACATGACTCAGACTAGAAGTTAGTGACTTCAAGCACTGATGCCACGTTTTGGTCTGGCCGCCCCTAACTTTCTTCCAACCATCTCCAATACCGGATAGCATTGCACGTCGTGGTAATCGGTGTTCAGGCATACGTAACACGTGGCCCAACCATCTCAGTCGATGAAGATTCATAACCTCATCAACTGATTTACCATCATTCCCTAATACCCTGCGTCTAACCTCACTATTACTTACCCGGTGATCTCAGCAGACACCAGCAATATTTCTAAGGCATCTGTGGTCAAATACTAGTAGCTTACGAGTGTCTTCTACTCTTAATGGCCATGTTTCGCTGCCGTAAATTAAAACAGAACGGACTGCCGCGCAGTATACTCGTCCTTTTATTGATAGACGGATATCTCGCCTCCGCCAAAGGTGACGTAAGTTGGCAAAAGCCAAACGAGCTTTTCGAATCCGTGCTGAGATTTCGTCCGAGATTGTTAGATTTATTTAAAATCATGAACCGACCTAAGTTGAACCACCATTAAAAGCCTGGAAGCTTCCAGGTACTAGGTAAAGATGGAAAATGGATTGATATGGTAGTGTTTTCAGCTGAAGTGGTTGTGGCATGTACTGCGTGTTCCTAGCCACTGCCTATCTCGATCGCTAATACTGTCTAGGGTTAGAGTAGGCTAGAAGAAAATTAGGGGCAGCCGATCCAAGACGTGACACCATTTCATGAAGTTATTGACAATCGGAATAAAGCATCTTAATAGGTGTAGACTACTTTTTGGGGTCTGTGTGATTATCTCAACCAATGGTTAGAAGGTTTGAATGACATGGCTTGGAATCGTTCACTGTGGCACAGGTACACTCACTTTTTATTTTTAGAACTTGAGTCCTGAAATCTCTTTATACTTTATTCTATTTTTCTATACTTAATCTTTTCTACTACTCTTTGGTTTGTCTTAAAATAATTTTATCTCACTATACTAATGTGGCATGACAACATTGAACTGATACACATATGTATCGGGTTCTACATTGCGTTTAATCATTATGATGACCTATCTGCCCAAACTGAAATAGGAAAAATGTAACTAGAATTTAAACTTTGGTTACTGAATTAGGACTCTTATACTCATTAACTCACTACTTTCAAATAATTAGGTAACTAGGTATATTTTTAGTGTTTAGTTATTGATCTGAGTCAACAGGTCTGTCGAAACCTTATCTTTTTGTTGTTGTAAAACATGTATATCTTATTTTAAGCCAAATATTTATCTGGAAATTTTTAAAACAGATTATTTTCTGTTTCACTGGTTGAACTCATGAGTCGATTGAAGTTAGACCACCATGGAAAACCTAGAAGCACTGGACGGCCGTTTCGTCCTATTGTGGGACTCTTCAGCAGTGCGCATCCACGATCCAGCACCCCGCGAGATTCGAACTCAGGGCCTGTCAGCCTCGCACCCGGGCGCTTAACCAACCAGACCACTGAGCCGGCATCCAACGGTGTTAATGTCTAACTTCAACCAATCCACGAAGTTGCGCCACCATACACATGAGACTGATGGGTCCTGGGTTCGAATCTCGCGGGTGCGGGACCGTGGATGCGCACTGCTGAGGAGCCTCATACTAGGACGAAACGGCCGTCCAGTGCTTCCAGGTTTTCCATAGTGGTCTAGCTTCAATTGACTCATGATTTCAACCAGTGAATTTTCTAAAAATCTCTACAAAACCCCTTCTGATATTTTCTGTTTACCAATTGTCATTTAGTCCCATGTAATATAACTACTAGCTAAAAACAATCTGTTTTTATAAAGTAAAAATAAGTCATGATTGATTAAGACTTGTAAGACAAATTCATACAATACAAAATTTCGTCACAGTAATATTAATGTATAATTTTCTTTCTATTCTTTTCACAAATCATGTGGTAATTCTTTCATGTCGTTGTACATGACACTTTTGCAAGTTATGCAACTTAGTGAAACAGATGCATATATTACTCTTTTTTCTTTTTAAAACTAATCTAAACGATAATTTATGTATGAATCAGTGTATTGAGATCATTCATTATGCTTGTTATGTCAATATGAAATAACTTATTATTCAAATGTGTATTTAGATTACAAAATCATCTCTTGTTATTATTTCTAACATGTTAAGTTCTGATCCTTTTCATTGTAGTTTAGAATTAAATATGAAGTTAATTAGTGGCTTATCAGTTGTAGATAAGGCTTTTAATTATAAGATTTTTAGCTCTGAACCATTTGACCAATTCGGATGGTATCCGCACAAAAAAATCCAATACGAAGTTGAATACACAAACATGTAGTTGGTGATTGAGTCACACTATCTAGAATTAAAACAAATATTTAATTTAAATTCACTTGGTATTGTTTTATTTGTATCTTCCTATTGATGATTAGGACTGCAATTGATCAATCTCATGTTGGCATATATGCATCCTGTGTGGATTGCCTCGATATAGCTTTAAGTCACAAGCTCATATTGGTGACCTTAATGGAGAGTTACTTACATAGATTATACAAATGACGTAGTTTTAATTTGTGAAAGTTCTGGCAAAAACAGTTTTGTAAATGGTTTGAATGACATTCTGAAATGTTCCACCTGGACTGATATGTATCAAGAATTTGCATATAACCATAAAAAGTAAGGTAATTGTAAGTTTTGACCGATTACATTAATCCGGACACACAAACAACTCTGACTGTTAATAGTCAACAACATTGCTATATGAATGTAAAAATCGAGCTTAAATTTTACTATGGTGGAGATTTGTAGCTCAGGTGGATGATTTTAATGGAGTTTTGTTCCCTGAGCTGGATGGTTTGGTCGTGGAGCTTCCATCGTTATTCTGAACGACATCATCAGCACAAACTTCAGATGAAAGTGAAGTGTTCGGATTTCTCCACATATGGCTTACAGCTTGTCCTGTAAACCTCGATGTTAATTGGTTATTGTTGACCTTTAACTTGTCATTGTTTACTTCTTTATTTTGATTACATCTCCCGTTGGTTTGATTTTTGGTCCTATATTTGTCCAAAAATTTTCTGATTGGTTGATAAATTGAATCAATTTCAAGGTGTTTGTTGATTGCTGATTGACCAGAGTGCAAAGCTTCTAAAAGTTTTCGAATTGCATCTATTCAAGATCTCAACATTTTCCCAGTCGATTGTATGTCCACATGCATTGATATAAGTGAGGATATATCATGGTGTTTGATCGCTAATTGATGTTCATGCATGCGAAGATGAAGAGCGCGACCGCTTTACTAACTTGCACCAATTGTGTTATAGGTAGAATATCCATCTGTCTACCAAAAAAGTGTGAACATACTTTATAACCTTGTATAATCCCAACATCATTATTTTTTTATTGAGTATAACTAACAAGTTAATATACCATAAATATTTTTTTTAACTTATAGGTGGACATACTACTCACTTCACATGATGCAGGAGGTCTTTCACGACGAGATATTGATCTTGCCAATTTCATCAATGATGCAGCGTTTGAATACCAAGCAAAATAAACAATTTGTTGATGTTGATCATTTATGTGTGTTTATATTCTTTTTTGTTTGTTGAATAGATTGTATTTTCTTTCAATGGAGCCTATATAGGAGTCTCTGACTTTCTTTATTTTGAAATAATCTCTAAATGAATGCACACTTAAACACCGAGTGTAACAGGTTGAGTGTATTATTTAAACATCATAGATCAATTAAGGCTTGAATATTACATCAGTTCTTTTTAATTACTACCTTTAAACAATCGTGTCTAGCTTCACAGTACATAATCATTTCATGTTTCTCCATAATACTAACACTAACGACTACCTTATCAATATCTATTCCGTTAATGATTCGAAATAATTATCTGCTATTACTGATCGTCTCTCCTTTATCCAACGCATTATCATTGCTACTATATCATTTCGATTCCTTTGTTATTTATGTTAATTTCACAATATTGTGTTAATGTGGTATAAAAAGTTGGATCGATGTATTATTTTTACCAGGCTCTACATTGATTACGATTAACGGATAGCTTAGTAGAATCATGGACAATCGTGACAACCAATCTCGTAGTCTTTATATGTTTTTCAGGTGATTGTTTTTAGTCTCTGTTTCAAAATCGTGCCATTTGATTCTAACTGCTAAGGTAACGGGGTATGAGATCCTTTTCGAAACAAAATCAAGACGGGGTTTAGATACCAAATAACTATTACACCAATTCGTAAATTTTAAATATCAATTTAATGTTATGGTCATTAGTCTTATATCCAGGTAGGATTCCAATAGACTAACTTGCCAAAAATATTCACCTACAAACGTGAAATGAACTTTGTCAGTGAACAACATTTTTGACAAGTTGATAATGGTGCTATGAATAGTTTTTCAGCCTATCTTAGCTCATATTTATGCATCACATGTTGGAATTAGGACAGGTGATCTCATTAACAAGGTAATGTTGTAAAAGAGGTACGTTGATGATATCTTCACCATTTGTGATAAGGAGTTCAGTGTTGCTATATTAATAGATAGACTCAATTACGTGCAACATGATATCGTACTAACTTTTGAGGAATAAAGCAACATTCAGATGTCTTTCTTACGCATACGTTTGAGTCCAAACGTTGATTGACAACAACATTTGTACAAGAATCAGCCAAATATGGCTGTGAGTGTGGAAGGTAATAATTGATAGACAGGGCATAATTCGAGAATGGTAAATCATATAATTAAAGTTCATAGGTCAAAATAAAGCTAATAATAAGAGGGACATGAATATTTATAGTTTAGTTATTTAACAATTATACGGTAAAAATATACGCATAGTATTGGTCGATAAGTTGTTCTCAAAAGTTACAATTCAATATCAGAAGAGATTTTTGTAGACATTATAATAATTCCAATAGTTGAGATCATGAGTTAATTAAAGCTAGATCACCATCATCGTGGATGTACATTGCTAAGGAGGCCCACAATAGTACGAAACAGCCATCCAGTCCTTTCAGGCTTTTCATGGTGATCTAGCTACAATTAACTCATGATCTCAACTATTAAAATTATTGTATTATCTACAAAGATCCCTTTTGATATTACTTTTAAATTTAGATAAATACGAGATAGAAAAATACCATATCAGTAGTGTTTAGAACATACTATGAAAATATTCTACATGTGATCTGTAATGATAAAAACCAAAATGTTTTAATCTATCAACTGCATAACTTTTTTTGATTTGATAATTCACACACCCACATATAAATCAATCAGTTTCCATCATAGTTCTGCTTTGTTTATGATAAACTGGTAAGAAACAAATCATTTTTCTCATTGAATATTAGGTGATGCACTAGATATGTAGGGATGTTAAAATACAAAATGATTCCAGTATAGTATTAACAAGAAGAAGTCTTTATTAAACAATTTATATGATCCCGTTTTGCGAGATTCGAATCCAAGACCTATCAGTCCCGAGCGCGAGCACTTCACCACTAGACCACTCAGCCTATTGGCATTCAACAATGTTAATGTCTAACTTCAACTTATCCACGAAATTGAGCCACATATCCACCACTGTCATCAGTGAGTTACTATTTCACAACAGACCCGGTTGGACTCGACTGGTCACTGCTTCTCACTAGAACTGCAGGGAATACCTCTTGAAGCCAGTCACTTATGAGCATATGTTGATTAATATCAGAAAGAGGTTTTTTGGAAATTGTAGTAATTTCAATAGTTGAGATCATGAGTTAATTGAAGCTAGATCACCACGGAAAACCTGGAAGCACTGTATGGCCGTTCGGTATTATTGTGGAACTCTTCGGCAGTGCGCATGCCCAGAACCCGTCCAGTGCTTCCAGGTTTTCCGTGGTGATCTAGCTTCAATTAACTCATGATCTCAACTATTGAAATAACCAATTACTGAACTGAATGACCATTATCAACCTTATACATCCTATTTAAATTTAGTAATCTGGAGCCATTTTATTTACCTAAATACACTCTTAAGTTCTTGATATATCACAACAAAGATTGAAAAAAAGGTAATTCCCGGAACTAGTATATGGATTATTATATTCATTCTTATAGTATAATTAATAACTGACTGAATTACTGTGTTTATATACTCCGTTTATCGTAACCTATCAACTATTACTATACTAATGATTATTCCTATTTTACTGCCAATCGATTTTCCTCAGCTTGTCTTGTTTATAAACAATTTTAGCTCGTTTATGTACAACTGGAATTTTTTCATTTCATGATATGATGTAAAACATTATGTTTGTATATAAACCTACATAATTTTGAACTATAATACAATAGAACCTAACTGCTGACTTTTCTTTGGACTCGAGGCAAGGGATACAGAAGGGTTGAGAATAAAGGACACATATGAATTTAAATTGCATCAGCTCAAAGTTAACAGTGGAAATTAAACGTATAAATAGCCAAGTCAAGGACAATATACTACAGAAAAAATGGTTGATGTTAAATAGAAAAATTTATAACCAGCATCCTGACTAGAGACCACCTTAACCCGTGATATTAATAAGCGATTTCAAGCCAGGACACTTATGTAAATGGTAATCAGCCAATTAAGCATCAACATTAAAAAAAACGGTATGTTCGGAGTGAGGTTCTACCGTTTAACGATAGATCAGATGAAACATCAACTTTCTTTAGCAAGAAAAACATTTTTCGAATGCAGACTAGTGTCAGTCAGCTACAACGTAGGACCAGGCACATATGTGGATCGGTCCAAGTTGCCATACCTAATTCCCACAACAAGATAAACACCGGATTCATAGAACTAGTTACTTCAATTGTGGTAATACATAAAAGAAAGATTGCGTATAAAGATATAGTACAGGAAGAAAGAACTAGTACGTAGAAAGAAAGATGCAAAGCGATTTCAATTTCATAGTTTAAAGGAAGACAGAGAGTGTATACACCTACGCCATTGTGATCGATTCTGAACCGTGTCACCAAGAGTCTCCAACCGTTGATTATGATATTCACGCGGAACCAACCAAGAAGCCTACATCTATCAACATGACTCAGATCAGAAGTTAGTAACTTCAAGAACTGATGCCACGTTTTGGTTTGACCAGCCCCAGCTTTCTTACAATTATCCTCAACACTATTGTAGTGAACGAAAACACGAGTGGGGACAATCGAATTTATTTGACAGAAAATTACAGAACATGTTAGTAAAGTCTAACAATCATATAGTAAATACCTAATTTGCAAAATGTCCATCAGTTGTCTTAAAATGACTCGGACTTCATTGTTCTTGCATTATCATACAAATTGCATTCTGTTTCCATCCTTTACTGCTCGATCCTCTTGTTTCTCTGCTGTCAAATATTCTGTTCCTGACTAACGTCATATACTAATTATGTCTATATAAGTAGCACACATCACACTAGTTATTGCGCGTCGCGGTGATCAGTGTTCAGGTATACGCAACACGTGGCACAACCATCTCAGTCGATCAAGATTCACAACCTCATCAACTAATTTACCATCATTCCCTAAGACTGTGTGTCTAACCTCACTATTACTTACCCGGTGATCCCAACAGATGCGAGCAATACTTCTAAGGAATCTGCGATCAAATAATAGCAACTTACGAGTATCCTCTACTCTTGAGGACCACATTGCGCATCTGTGAAGTAATACAGAACAAATGGCCGCACAGTATAATCGTCCTTTAACTGATAGACGTATATCTCGCCTTCACCATAGGCGACGTAAGTTAGCGAAATCCAAACGCGATTTTCGAATCCGTTTTGAGATTCCGTCAGACACCGACCCATTAGGGTTGATCAGACTTCCAAAATAAGTGAAGTTGTCAACGCGTTCAACTACTTCACTCCCTATCCTTAGTTCAAGTGTTGACGCAGACCAGTCTTGAAGCAACAACTTGCATTTAGAGTGCAAGAAACGCATCCCAAACATTCTGGCATTGTTGCTTAGTGCTACCAAAAGACTGCATTTTATCAGCGTCTTCACCAAACAGGACAATATCATCTGCGTATTCGAAGTTGATAAGTGGACCTCCTGGAAGGAGATCAATACCCAAGAATTCAGACGACGAGAATGTTATTTCCATCAGTAGGTGGTCTATGATGAAATTGAACGGAAATGAAGATAGTGAACAACCTTGTCGAATATCACTTAAAGTTTTAAAATCAAATGACAATTCACCATAAACTTCAACTTAGACTAATGTAGTGCTTATTCCATTTACACCTATCATTATATCAAAGACAATAGAACACACACAAAAACTATTCATCAATTTTGTGAAATGATTAATTGTATTAAAATTATTGCTTGAAAAAAAGAAGAAGAAAAATGTTCTCCAAAAGAAAAAACAAAACTCACATCAAACAGACTACTATTACACTAACACTAATTACTCAATACAATGTGAATATTGTCTTTAGAAGAAGAAAAACGACAACAGCAACAACAACAACAGTAACTTCAAAATGAACAGAAATTATGAAAAAAAAAGAACACAAAGTATCATTAATATCATCACAGTATATACTAACATATAAACAAATAATTAGAATACTACTTAATTAAGTAGGTATTATATTCATCTACTAAATGAATACACTGAATAACTCTAGCCAGGAATGAAAGAGGAGATTAGTGAAAGAAATCCATCAGAGAAAATCCTTAAAACCATTTCAAATTTCATGTGCAGTGTTATCCGTGAATGACAATAACCACAAAAGTAGTTTAAACATATATGTATCAATAGTTGTTTAATGGATGAATGAATAAAATGCTTTTGACAATGAAGAATCAATATGAATTCATAAAGTGATAATATGAAATAAGAAAACTAACATAGAGATAAGTCAATAACCCAAAGGGAAATTGATAACAAAACAACCATTACATAAACATGATGATGATGATGAGTGAATGAATACTTATACTTTTTGTATTATCCATTCATTTCATGAAAGGGAAACAATACTACAGTGAAAAATGGTACCAGTAATAGTAGGAGTAGTAGTAACATGTGCGTATATTGATACCAATGATACAAGTCAATAAAACAGAAAATGAAAGAAAATATAAAAGTGATATAATTTTAATCAAAGTCAAGGTTAGAAACCAGCCAACTAATCAGTTTGTTAAGTTAGTGAAATGCGCTTTTACGGCATGAATGTAAGTATTACTATTATTATTATTATTGCATTAGAAATGATTCTTTAGTGGATTCAAAATTAATGGTTTACAAGACAAATATAATGTGTAATAATGACAAGTGAATAATAATTAGAAAAAAAAACACAGTGAATATTATATATTATGATCACATACATTGTCAATCATTATACTGCTCTTTCTCTCTCTATTTCTGGTGTCATCATCGTCGTCATCGTCAATTTTTCAAACTTCCGGTTCCACAACCAATTTAGCTGGTAAACATGTTTCAGGTAATTCATCAAGCATAGATTGTTGTAAATCTGTTGCTTGTTGACGCATTTTCTCTGGTGTAAGATTGACAACTATTTGAAATGAGAACAATAATAGACGAAATGGTTTAACATAAATCACATTCAGTAATAATATAATAGAAAAAAAAGGTAATGTCCTCATTTAAAGTTTATATAACAAAAGAATACGACTTCCTGAATGGGAAAAATTGGTGAGACTATAATTTATGGACGAACCAATCAGATATAAGAAAATGAGTCTCGATTTTTGGAGCGAAATTCATCTATACATTTGGCTAAAAATAGAGTTTTGGCAATTATAACTCATGTCAGTTCATGATGAAAACCCTAAAGCTAATTTTTAACTCTAACTATCAACTGTAAATGAGAATTCTAACTGATTTATAACTCGCATTTAATCCTATTCAGTAGGTGTCCACACTCAAGGTCACTTCAGCGTCACTAAAAGGTCGTCCATAAATTATAGTCTCACTGAAAAATTATCATCAGACGTTTGTGGTAAAAAATTGTAATTTTTTCAGGAATAAGATCACTTCATTGTAACTAGTAACAACTTGATTACCATGTTAATCGATAATCAATTAATTAGTTTCGTAAAGGAGTGTTTAAACTATTTAGTAGTTGTTAACTTAACATGTCTATATACTACAGTTTCTTTAAATTGAGTAAAACTGATCTGTGATTATTAAATAGCCCCCAAATGCCCTAGTACGGTCGAGAGTGAGTAAAGTCCGCTCTCCCTCTCGAAATGCTCTCACATGGCCACGCGTATACAACCACTGCCAGCGAAGTCCTACTCACAGCCTTCTCACAGCATTACTAATGTTTACGAAATTGAAAGGATGAAAAGTGAATGTCCGGAGCTTTAATCTGGTTAATGCATATGAAGGATAAACATAAAGGAGTTGGGAAACCGCGATTACAAACTAATAGTGCACGTGGACTCCAGGATCCTAAGAGGACAAATTGCGTATGAACCTATTGTTGGCCACTGGCTACTATGGGACTGCATCTGCTAACGTTGCCCCACTGCCTTGTGGATCAAACTTTTAGGTCAAAGGCTCCAGACGTGGCCCTCTAAGAAAACCACCTGGTTCGGTTTGGGCACCCAAGCAGTATCACAGCCCACACACAAATCAAGTGACTTGTGTGGAGCATATGTATCAGATGTCCCCTTGTACTATTATTTATGTGTTCAAATAAATAAGTGAGTTAGTTTTCTACGGATACCATCAGCAATAGCCTACCGTGGGGGAGAACAAACCAGCTTCCAGCTCAAGAGGAAAATAGGAAAAGACAATGGAAATGGATAGGACATACATTACGGAAATCATCAAACTGCATCATGAGACAATCCCTAACTTGGAATTGTGAAGTGAAATGGAAAAGAGGCAGGCCAAAGAACACATTATGTCAAGAAATAGAAGCAGATATGAAAAGAATGAATAACAACTAGAAACGATTGCCCAGGACAAGGTTGGATAGAGAGAGTATTGATGGTTTTCCTATGCTCCTCCATGATGAGTAACAGGTGTAAGTAAGTAAGTACAGAAAGAAATAATGAATTCATAGAAAGAAACATATAAAACAATTTGAATCTCGATAAATGAAACAAGATATTCAACGTTATAACCACAAATAACCTTTTTTCAAAAACAAACTACATTTAAACATAATTACAATCCGTTTGATATAACTAGATTTTACATTCACTTCATAATAATAGTCATACTAAAGTACTCTGATTCCAGTGAATATTTTTTGATCATAAATTTTCAACATTCAAAGTATTCATTCTGTTTAAATTTAGTTTTCTTAGTAGAATGAATAAAAGGCGGAGAGCAGAAAGTTGGAGCATTGACTTCAAAGATGAAAACAAAACACACACACACACACACACACAAAAACGAGTTCATTTGTCTTCCTTTTCAAATAGATTACAACATGATAAAATCAGAAGAAGGAAGTTAGATATTGGCTTGACTTAACAACATGGATTATAATATTGTATATATATATTACTAAGATAAAAGAAGAGTTAAAGTTTAATAGAGAAGAAACATGACAAACTTTGAATTGATCAGAAAATTAAATAAAGAAAAAAAAATAGCCTACATATTAAGAATTGATTTTTAGCTTGGCAACAAATGAAAACTAAAACGATACTTTGATAGTGTTCACTTATGTTTATTTATTTATGTTGGGGATGTTAGATCCCTAAAACTCATATTTTGTAATTTTATCGTTGTGGACCTTGTATACAGATGTATACTTGGGCATTTCTTACCACCCACGCATATAGTCGATTGATGAGCTTATCGATTAAATGTTTAAAAACTTCCATGGCAATATCGATTATATATTTTTTGTATAAATACGCTTGATTTGTGTACTTGATGGACCTGGTATGTTCTGGTTGTCTGTAGAATACACTTTCTACATCTTACCAAGACTTCTGGATCGAGTTTGCTGAATCGGGGACAACGGACCAGTATAGCCTATCGAGTCTCTGTTTGCTTGATTCTTCGTTCCGTTCCGAGTAGAAAGAATCAGTAGTAGCATTTAAGCTTAACGAACATAACAATTTAAATACATAAACCTTGGTACAAGGAGGTATCAATTATATATATATATATATATATATATATATATATATATATATATATAATGGAGGGGGCACTCACAAAACCTTAGATCCAAAAGTTTAATCCACAAGGCAGTGGAACAAGGTCAGAAGATATAGTCCCTTATGACTCTTTCAATGATCAAACTGACAAATGGGCTGGGGTAGAGGGTAGGAGAGAGTTCAGTCTCATATTTGAAATCCAAATCAATTATACGTTTACAGTCTCTGAAAAGGGAATTATACTCATTCCGTTCTCACAGTAGGGGTGTTGTTTACGAAAGCGAAATTAAGAAAAAGTAAACTTCTAGGGATTAAACTGAGTCATTAGATATGGAGGGTTAACTTAAGGAAGGAGTTGGGAAGCTCTGATTACAAACCAACAATGAGCATGGGCTATCCAGGTTTGAAAGAACAATCAATGTTTGAGACTTTATTTACTCGTCGACTACTATGAGACAATTATATTCAAACAATCGTCTACTTTCTTGTGGATTAGAGCTATAGATCAAAGGCTAGAGGAGTGGCCTCTGAAGAAAACCATCTACTTCCGTTTGAGTGCCCAGGTAGTATGGCAGTGCATATAGAAATATTGTGTATAGCGTTTACTAATCCTTAATACCAAGTTGTACCAGATCTTATGTAAATAAACAAAGTAAAAAAATGTAACCGAGAACTTTAAGGTTTTACGACGAGAATATTACCCCTGTAGATCACTACTACTGAGTTGGCATTTAAAACAACAAGTTGTCATATGGAGATAATACCAGTGAAATAAACTATGGAAAGCGAGATTTGATTGAGAAAAGTACTACACAATCGAAAAAATGTATCAATCCAATACGAACAACTATGTCATATGATCTTATCAGTACTATTATCATTATTCTTACTATACTGTAATACAGACAGGGAAAACAAACAAACTATGATTAACTTACCAAGTCCAATACTACGCAAGAAGTGTAAAAAGTTCATGATTAATTTGCTAGGATTCTCTTCCATCACCATACCAGTACAATCAGGCATCTAAATGAAGGACACATAAACGAAAACAACGATAATATCATTTATACGAATATTCGTCAATATTAGAACGAATAGTTCGATAAAATTTGGGCACCGAGTAGAGAATTATCCTGAAGAAGTCTAGACAAGTTTGCTGGACGAAACACTGGAACTATTCAAATTTCAGTCAATCATTTATAAGCAGTATTGAATCTTGTTATAACCCAGCGAAGATTAAATTACAGGTAACTCCCGAGGACTACTAATGGACTAATATTCTATAAATATTCTTATTGTAAAACTATTGAATAATTAGATTATGTATATTTATATTCCTCTTATTATAAGCTTTATTTTGATCTATAATTTATTATTGTACGATTTACGACTCTTGAGCTATGCTCAGTCTATTATTCACTGTCCCCCTCATTCACAGCCACTTTTTGGCTTATTTGTGTACACATGTTATTTTCTATTTTATGGTACGTTGTGGTCTGTCTGATTGATATATAAACCGAGTATGTCTGAAATAAACGATCTGCTCTGATTCGATTCATATTACGGAAGCTGGTATTGTGTTCTGGACTCAAGTGGAAGGGCTCGGAGGACATAGGACCAATAAGGACGGGAAACTGCCCACACCGGTTGAACGTCATTGGTTGGCCTAGTGTGAAGATTCGTATAAGTCGTATTCGGATTGGTAGATAATCGTGTGATAGAAAAGCCAGACATCCAAGGTCATAACAAATATGGTATACATATCTGCATCAATCCAATTTATTATATTATAACTGGTGTATGCTACTTATGTAGACAGACATAAGTAGTATGTGACACCAATCAAAAGCTGAATGGCTGGCAACAGAAAGGAATTACGAATTGCAAGAATCAGACAGAATGTAAAGAGCAATTGATGGAAGATTTGCAAATGAAGATTTTAGTGTATAGTTTTCATATTTTACGAAGATATTTTGTTATTTGTATAAAATAATAAATTGGTAATCCCCCATCCGTGTTCTGTTCCATTACATGAAACATAAGGAAATGGAACTATCATGATAAATGTCAGAGTAGTAGTACTATCATCAGTGACATTAAAAAGAATTGGTTTGACAATACAATTATTTGTAATAACAATGTTCACTTTACTCAATGTTATATGTTCAGTGAAATATGGCATACTCATTAAAATTTCGTTTAGTAGTAATTTACACATAACATCAATATAATCCAATCAGTGGTTCTATCAAACGTGAGTGATTATTGTCGACACGATGAAATACTTCCAATGATAATCCTTCATAATTATGAATTAATAAGAAATGGAACCTGAACGTTCTGGGCTCAAAAATCGGTGGGTTCAAGATGAGTCACTCTAAGGAATCCTAAATTGGGATGAGAAATTTGTCCAATACTTCCATTTTCCTCCCCTGTGATTGTATCAAAGGTCAGTTCAGGATGTGAAATATCTAAAGTGAAGTGATCAATCGTAAGCTCCCTCTTCCTCACTAATAATAGTGTGTCGATCCAGATGCCTTGAATAACTTAAGTTATAAGTAATTAGAGGAGCCCTAAAGTGGTCACACATAAGTTAATAATATAAGGATCAGTGATTATTTTTCTGATTGCCATAATGAGAAGTAAAATAGTTTCGAGTCAATGAACGAGAGTATTTGATTCTCTAAAACTCACTAATAAACCTTAGAAATCAATTGGAGCTTTTAAACAGTTTTAAAATACTCAACACTAATTACCTCTCACTCTTAAAATGATAAACATACTATCCAGTCAATCGAAGCCTATTTCTAACTATATTCAATGTGAAATTTGTGTGCTATAACTATACTACTTATAAGTAACTAGAAATAATCCTCCATAGTTGGTTAAAACTAGTGATTGTAAACAGACTTATTCGTTGATACATATTTTACTTTTTCACTGTTGAAACCAGGAACTGATCTTAGATACACTACCATTTCGAACCTGAAAGCACTGGATGGCCATTTCTCCCCATTACAGGACTCCTATTCAATGGGAGGCATTGAACCCGGGACCCTTGGTCTCGTTCACGAACGCTTAACCTCTAGACAACTGATCCAGCCATTCAACGTCAGATGTTAACACTGTAGTTTAAGATCTATGGTGATTATCGCTTATTGTGGAGCCATTTGTTATTCTTGCATTTAAATAATCGGAGATAAGATAATCTTTAGATTTACTCAACCTTAGGTGTATTGTCTAGCTAAATAAAATCAAGAAAAAGCCTCCTAGTTCCCAGTAAATTAAATTGATTATAATATATTTTGTCCAACAAGACTGATGAAAGCAAATAATATATATGGAATTAAAATAAATGAATTTAATTACCATAAGAAATTGTGTACGTTTCGGATCCATACGTCCATTCATATCAGCTAAGGCACGTGACAATTCCACAGCGCGATCACCAGTTACTAAACATACTTCAGTAAGTATAACTGTTGGTTCTTCATTTGGATTTGTTTGAGCATCAGGCATTGGAGGACCAAGTATTGGTCGAACCAATGGTAATGGTGTACGATCCACATAAGAACGTATATAACCAGCTAAATTAGCTGGATTTAAACTTCGTGTTAATGATTCATAAAAATTAGCTACATCAGCATTTTCAACTAAACCCTGAATTATGAAATGAATAAAATGTAAAGCTATTTTACAGTAATCAAAGTTGAGAGTCATTTTGTTCTTAATAAAATACAACAGATTATTAGGTTCATGTTAATATCATTTCCCCCCCCCCCATCTTGTTTTCTTGTTGAATCATTTCGATATATTCAAAGAAGTTTTAGAACGAATTTCTTCAGTTATAATAGTTTACTTACTTTAACTATCGATAGAAAAAGCTTACTGACACTGTGGAAGTATGTTTACTAAGCTTCTCATGATATACCTTAACTATCCAAATGGCATCTTAGACACTATGTAAGGTAATGATTTGTCAAGCTAAATACAATTTACAATGAAATAAATATACAGTCTTAAAGTACATGACTGAAAATTATTGTAACTCCAGGAACACGAAAAAAATACAATCGCTGAGGTTTCAATAAGAAAATAATTAATTTTGAGTTAATAGATGCCTTAAGCTATGAAAATAATGATGGAGATTTGTAGCTTAGGTAGATGATTTTGATTCGTCTGCTTACTCTCCCCCCTCCACTTTCTTCTCGTGGTTGACTGAATTATGAAGACCTCGACATCTGACGGGAAACACGGAATACAATCAACAGCTTGGATGTAACTAAACGATTTGTACTATGCAGATGACCCAGCTAATCTGTCACACACACATCAACAAGTGTTTACTTACTTACTTACTTTCGCCTGTTACTCCCAATGGAGCATAGGCCGCCAGCCAGCATTCTTCAACCCACTCTGTCTTGGGCCTTCTTTTCTAATTCCATCCAATTCTTGTTCATTTTTCTCATGTCTATTTCCATTTCTCGACGTAATGTGTTCTTTGGTCTTCATCTTCTCATTTGGCCTTGAGGATTCCATGTGAGGGCTTGTCTTGTGACGCAGTTGCGTGCTTTCCTCAATGCGTGTTCTATCCACTTCCAGCGTTTCTTCCTAATTTCTTCCTCCGCTGGGATATGGTTTGTTCTTTCCCACAGTAGGTTGTTGCTAATAGTGTCCGGCCAACGGATCCGAAGTATTTTGCGTAGACAACTGTTAATAAACACCTGTATTTTGTGGATGATGGCTTTCATAGTTCTCCAAGTTTCCGCCCTATACATTAGGACTGTCTTGACATTTGTATTGAAAATCCTGACCTTGGTGTTGGTTGACAGACAGTTGCTTTGAGTTCCAGATGTTCCTCAGTTGTAAATATGCTGCTCTTGCTTTGCCAATCCGCGCCTACTACAACCATCATCAAGAAGGTACAAGTATTTATAAATAATTGCCAACATAAAATACTCAACAACCATTGTCCATATACCATCAGCAACAGCCTTCTGTAGGAGAGGACAAACCAACTTCCAACTGAAGAGGATATTAGGAAAAGACGTTGGAAGTGGATAGGACATACATTACGGAAATCATCAAACTGCATCCAGAGACAAGCCCTAACTTGGAATCCTGAAGGGAAGCGGAAAAGAGGAATGCCGAAGAACACATGACATCGGGAATCGGAAGCAGACATGGAAAGGATGAATAGCAACTTGAAAGAAATGCCCAGGACAGGGTTAGATGGAGAATGCTGGTAAGCGGCCTATGCTCCTCCACAAGGGGTAACAGGTATAAGTGAGTAGGTAAGATACATATATTCGAAACAAAACCCATTTCATTTGAATTCACACATTCAAAATCAATTAACAAGTTAACTATAAACGATGGTATACATTCATCCGAAACAAATGAAGTATATATTCTTATACTATGATATTTCCATTGACCTTTGCCTATAGTAAATTTTTCTTTGAAAAGTTCATTTACTCATTTTTTTTTCTTTTTGATGAAGCTGTTTTTTACATTTTCATTCTGGACAACAACAACAACATCAGCATAAACTGTATATAAAAGTGAGCTATTAGAATTTATTCAAATATGAATAAGAACTTGTTCTATTTGACCTTGATCTTACTTCGTTATTGTTGATATTTATTCTGTTATTCTCAGGATATTTAGTTTGATCACCTTCTCCATTAACTTGATCATTGATCATATATTGTTTATGTGTTTTCTAATTGGTTGACGGTAAATTGAGTTGATTTCGATATATCTACTAATTATCAGAATGGGTTTTGTGGAGAGTTATAGAAATTTCACAGGTTGAAATCATGAGTCGATTGAAGCTAGACCACTATGAAAAACCTGGAAGCACTGGACGGCAGTTTCGTCCTAGCACGGGACTCCTCAGTAGTGCGCATCCACGATCCCGCACCGCGCGGGGCTCGAACCCAGGACCTAATGGCTCCGCGCGCGAGCACTTAACCACTAGACCACTGAGCTAGCCGGCATCCAGCGGTGTTAATGTCTAACTTCAACCAATCCACGAAGTTGCGCCACTGTACACCATTGTCTTCAGTGAGTTACTATCTCACAACAGACCTGGTTGAACTTCACTGTCCAGTGCTTCCAGGTTTTCCATGATGGTCTAGCTTCAATCGACTCATAACTTCAACCTGTGAAATATCTACTAATTGTTGATTCACTGGAGTGCTAAACTTTCTCTCTCTATTCGAAGTTTAAATATTTCCTTAACTGAACGGTTGTCAACACTTGTCTGCATGAACTAATATAAGCGAGAATATATCATAGTGTTTGACAGCTAGTTGATGCTTGTCCAAATAAAGATGCCGAGGAAAACCCATTCGTTTGATATAATGTTTTTCGCAATTGAAGCAATTTCTTTCGTAGATAATGAGTGACTTTCCTTTCACCATTTCGTTTGCATAAAAATGGTTGTTATTTCTCTGTAGTATTACCGACCTTTCATTATTTATTGTATATGACATATTGAAGTTAAAACTAGTAAATAACTCGACTTAAAACCTTCACATGGCGCTTATGGCTAGTGAAAAAAGCCTTGATATTTAATTTGGGTGGTCGGCAGAGATCGGACTAACCTAATACTCTGATGTAAACTGAATTATTTGGGTTTCTAATTTATGGCTAACTAAAATATTGCGGGTTTTCCGATGTGTATACCTATGTATATGAATTCCATTGAGTCTCAGATTGTGTAGTTTATGTATGTAGGCATATGCAAAGGGTACGTGCGTACGTTAGCACAAGGAACGTAATCTGGAAAATGTCTGCCCTATGTCGAACACAAGATGAGAAGAAACGGTAGAAAATATTAGGTAGAGACGATCACCAATCCCCTCTGAAAGAGTGCTTATGCCTATGTGTATGTCATGGAGTACAAGGGCGGAAGTTTTTGTATCAATAGTATCCATGTAATACGTAAGAAACAGTCAGCAGCAAATACGTTCGAAGGGAGCAATGATCATTTACTCTCAAAAGTGTGTGAATATACCTATATGTATGCTATGGGATTCATGAGTGAAACATTTTGTGTTACCCGTGTGCACGTGACATGTGTTTGCTCCCAGGGTGAACATACCTATGGATATGCAAAAGGATACATAGGCGAAAGCTTATGTGTCACCGGTATGCATGTACTGTATACTTGCCCGTTGGTGAGACGCTAGCGCGCCAAGACCCGGCAGTGTCGATCTCCCTAGGCGATCACATTCACAAAGTAGGTTTGTGAACCTTACAGAGCAGAAACCATTTCCTGAAAAGTTGATCGGCTTCACCGTATAAGGCATGATTAACCTAAACGCGGATAGAACACCGCATTAGATACAGTTATTTTTCGATTTATCATATAGTTTATTCAAGTTATCAGTTTTGCTACGAAAAAATTATTATATTATACAGTTCTAACCAATGCACATATCTAGAATTAGAGTTTTTCAATAAAAGTACACATTGATGAAAACAAAGATGAGAATAAATTAAGGAATACACGAAAAACAACTCGACTAGTTGGAGAGAATAACGTTTGATGGTATTGTGTCCAGTGAACAATACGATCAGATTGTAATACTTTATTTATCATCCAGGTTAATATCATCAACGTCTAATTCCAATGAAAGTTAGGCGCTGACGATATAAACCAAAACAATGATGAACGTTTAACGTTTACACTATAGAGCTCACAGAACACAATATTACTAAAATAAACTATCCAAACTACAAATCTTCTTTGTGATTACAAAGAAAACAATGGTGAAAGCGTGAACGGAATTAGTTAATGAATCATGGTAAGTATAAAGAAAAAAATTATTATAAATAAAATCTTACAAATCCAAACCAATGAGCTTCTAATTGACTCATTAAATTATCAGTTAGTACACCACGTTCAAGTGCAGGTAAATCAGACCAAACATTACGGAACCATTGATAATAACCATGAGTTGATGCATTTGGATTGATAAGGAATAATCCCAATACTTGATCCGGATAACGAAGCTGTAAGATATTTGACAATTTTTAAAATGCGAATAAGATATTCACACTACTGTAATAAAATTAAGTAGCAAAAATTATCACAAGAAATTTAAATGACATAACTAGCATTTCGGAAAATCGTATCTGTTATTAAAAAGTTGTTTAAAACAATAAAACATAAGGATTTAGAATTCAAAAAGAGAGTCGAAGTTATTTATGGAAGATTAAGTCAAAATTCAAAGTCCAAAGAGTAAACGGATATAAGTATATATATAAAAGATATCGAGCTCATCATTATATATACCTTGGGCGGTTTAACCAAACGTTTGACATACCTTTTTTTCCAACTGTACAAATACTACAATTAAGCTAATTACTTTATGTTTACATGAGTCGTATGGTCGTGGTTACTAATTGCATATAAACACACTCTATTATAGATTGATTACAAACTATTACAACACTAAATATCAGAAAAGTCAAACAGAAACACTGCACTTGTTGGCGTATTTTTTTCCAAACTATCCTTTGCTAAAACGATAGACAAATATGTTAGAACTCATAAACCCCACACATGATGGGTGAAAAATGTATATGTAGAAGCTGGACTGGCAAAAACGACTTTAATTGTTGGATACCGGTGAAAGATATTAACTATTAAAAAAAAACTTAAAATATGTTCAACAGTTATTACAATCTGAATGTAGGTTAAAAAGATAACTGTAATATTGCATAATCGGCATAAGAAACCAGTTCTTTACTGAACTATATGATCGATAGAACATCACAATCTTATTGTCGGTACATGTTAGTAAAATGCAACTACAATTTTGGTGAATACAACAACCTTCTTTCCACAAAAGCAAATCACACTATCATTTTTAAAAATAATGAATGAAACACATATGAGTCTTTGTGATGTTAAATAGGATTACATTCAAAATGTACTTACTTCGGCGGTACATATACTAAAATTGAAATCATATAAAGATGATTAGCATGTCCCCTGCGCGAGGATGACATGCAAAATCGTGAAGCGCTTCATATTTTTCGCCCACAAATGCCCTGGTACGGCCGAGAGTGAATAGAGTCCGCTCTCCCTCTCGAAATGCTCTCACATGGTCACGTGCATACAACCACTGAGAGGAAAGTTCTAATCACTGCCTTCTCTCAGCAATACTATTGTTTACGAAATTGAGGATGAAAAGAGGATGTCCGGCGCTTTAACCGGGTTGATGGAGTTGTAACACCCTGATTCCAAACCAATGGTTTACATGAGCTCTAGGATACTAAAGGAACAAATGGTGTATGAAACTATTGTTGGTAACCGACCACCGACGGACTGTATCTCCTGACGTTGCTCCACTGTCTTGTGGATCAGACTTTAGGTCAAGGGCTCCGGATTTTTCCCCCCTAGTAAAATCACCTGCTTCGGTTTGAACACGAGGGCAGTATCCCATCCCTTACACAAATCGAATGATTTATGTGGTGCATATATCTATTTGGTGCCTCCTTGTACCAATGTTGATGTGTTTTAATAATAATAATAAATAAATAAATACAGGATGTATCACAACTTCAATACATTCAATAACTTTGCTCAAAATTTCGTTTAATCGACAATTAGTAATAAACACAATATGTTCGCAGAAATTATCCACTTTGTAATCTCTATATCATGAATCAGTCTTATCAACACAATCATTGAAAAACAATAATGTAGGTCTGTTTCAAAATACTATAGAACTTCTTAAAAATAATATTAAAGTCAGAAATGTAACGTTTTGGGTGCCAAGTTAATAGGTTTAATAGCAATACATCTATCATAAAATTTAAAGGTATTGCGCTTGGATCTTCCCCCCCCCATCCACTAGATAAAAGTGCATATTCCTAAGTTACCAGATAAACTGATATCTTAAGATTTTCAATTAAAGTAGATAGAAACATAATACATTATTCATTGTTTAACAAGTTATCAACTACATATTCCTAAATACTTTTCTTATTAAAAATGAATCATTTTTACCAACCCCTTTAATACTATTATAAGTAACATTTTATCTATCTACAAATCAAATTATTGCCATCTGACTAGAAGAATGAAGTAATTAGTAAAACTATGGTGATTATGATCTTCTATTCTTTTACTTTTAAATGACCAATTATAGAGGGTAAATCAACTAATCAATAATAATAATGTAAGAAAACTGACTTTATTAATGTGTCTATAGATTGTATTGAGAAAGTAAGACAAAGAGTTAGTTTTGTCATTAGTGATACAAGAAGAAGAAGCAGATTCAATAAACCTTTTCAAGTGATTAGTATACTATTACAATGGATTTATCTATTCACTTCACTTCACTGAAGTGTTATTCTTTAGAATAAATCAATGCATCAGAATGTAATAGTGCATAATTTCAACAAATCCAGGTAAACTTGATACAATGATGATCTGTGTGTATGCAAGATAAACATGGCATTCACAACTATTTCATAAACATTTCAGTAACTAGTGAAAACAACAATAACAACAACAACATCAACTTTATATTCACGAGGGAATTGATGGAAGATTTAATGTTTACGAATAAACATTACTGGTTAATTATGTCAATAGTTAAATTCACTAAATGGTTCAGTTGACAAATAGAATATATCTATGAATTTTATATGAGCAGTGAAACAATGAAATTGTGAACAAATACTACTGAAGAATTCTAAACTAGTGAAAAAAAAGCAACGATAATAGGCGGGAAGAATGTATATTTATTGCGAGAAGTTACAAAGTAATTAGATAATACATAGCCTTCAATCGTATTATTATTATTATCGTATTGCTCGTACATCTTGAGTACGCAATGCAGTTGTTAGGAAACGGGTACTAGGTAAGGATGGCAAATCAATTGATAAAGTAGTGAAACTTCATCAGTTGTGATGGCTGGGACAAGTGTTACGTATGCCCAACCACCGACTGCTACGACGTGCGATGCTCAATGGTATAGGAGTAGGTTGGAAGAAAGTTATGTGCGGCCAGACCAAAACATCACACAAATCCATGAAGTCACTGACAAGTGAACTGAGTCATGTTGGTAGGTGTAGACTACCTGGTTGGGGATCGCGAGATGATAGCAATCGATGGTTAGAGACCTTGAGTGACATGGTTCAAAATCGTTTGCAATGGCGCAGGTGCATCCACTCTTTGTGTTCTCCCAAATTCTAATCTCCTGATTCCTTCTTGTCTTTTTTTTTTCTCTTTCCAAACTTATTTCACTGAATTATACTCTTTAAATAACATCTCCAAACCCTAATCTTCCCGATTACTGCTTATACTCTTATTACCTCTACCACCACGGGATTTGAATCGACAACTGCATCTCTGTACTAATGTGGTGTGGAAACTCGAACTGATGTACGTACGTACGGATTTCTACGTTGTGACTGACTGAGCCTCGAAAAGTCTACTATTTGTATCTGTCGGTGGGTTTTGTCATCTGAACTGTCTTCTCGTCTGATTTTTAAGCGGTCTATCTACGCTGTGTTTCCGATGTACTGAAACTCTTCACTCTTTCTGATCACGGTAGAAACTTTGACGCCATGTTCCGCTACTACTTACAAACATACTTGTAAGTCGCGTTCATTACAATAGGACGAAATGACTTTTTACCCTCAATACTTTACCAACTGATATTAATATTGGAACTACTGAGTGAGCAGTACTGAGGTTAAATGTTAGAGACCAAAATGTAAATTTATTGATTGGACTTAATGTATCAACTGTGCACGAGTTAAAAGAGAAGCGAGTGGGAAAATATGATAAATTATATATTTTATGAGTGTACATTGACGTGGCATTTTGGTATACACTATATGAATCATATACAGACAAACTGCCTCCAGTTCTCTATGAGACCAAGAGAATTCTTGAGAATCTTAGTACCGATAATAATCCAGTTGACAATTCAATTATTGCCCAATCCAGTGGTTTGCGTAAAATCCCAACCACTAAACAAATGATATTCCATTGATGACCAACGGGAAATTAATAACGGTCGTAAATTAAAAACATATAATGTTGAATACCATTTCCTAGTCTTCACAAGAATCAATAAGGATATTGTATTCTACTGTTACTGTAGTGAACGAGAACACAAGTGGGGACAATCGAATGTATTTGGATACAAAATTACAGAATCTCTTAGCAAAATCTGAAAACCATACATTAATTACTTCATTTGCAAAATATTCATTAACTGTCTGAGACTTTGTTGCTCCTTCGTTTCCACACCAATCACTTTCTGTCCTCGTTTTCTTCTCTTCGATCTTCTTAACCTTGTACTGGTAGGCATTACACTTTAGATTACTGAAATGTACTACTTATAACTGCCGACATCACTAGCACACACCATACTACTGTTCCATTGTTTAATTCATCAAACCTACGACGATTGGTGACACCTTATCTACGACTGCCGCTCGTTTCACCACCAAAATGTAGTAATTTCCTTTCGAATAATAACAAGCTGTTGAAAACAACTGTGAAGTCAAGAACTACATCATCAAGAGAACTTTAGTTGGTCATTTTAAGAAAGCAAATGATTATTGACGAGACGCTTTATGCGAAGCCAGAAGAAGTAAATAGAACTCTGAATAGTTGTACTGATTCGGTAGCTGAATGCTATAATTAAACACATAGACTACGGACCTGACGAATGTAAAACGGTTATGCTGATGAAGACATTAATCGAAGCGATTATTTGGGACATGATTCAAAAGAGATGACTGCTGATGGAGGAACTGATGAACGTTTCGAGAGGGAATGTTAATCCAGTTTGATAAGAATGAATTGATTAATAATATCTATGATAAATGCGCACTATTTAAAACTTACTCTAATCTTAGATTGGTTGTTTTTTCTTGTTTAATTATCATTCGCGAAATTGTATCTTTTTAGAAATACGAATAGCTCTTCCATCGATTCATTGTTGTCGTGTTTTTACTACTGTTTAGTAGGGGTGTGCTCAATATTTCTTTCTTTTAATTGACTAAAATATTTTGCTTTTTTCGGTTTAATTGCATTAATTTATGTTTGAAAAACAGATTATAAATTGGTTTGAGAAGAAGTTAAGTTTAGAAACTTATTTAGGAAACTTCATGTAGAAGTGAAGTGTTCGGATTTCTCCACATATAGTTCACAGCCTGTCCTGTAGACCTCGATCTAGATTGGTCAGTGCTGACGTTTACTTCTACATGAAGTTTGTGCTGATAATGTCGTTCAGAATAACGATGAAAGCTCCATGACCAAACCATTCAGCTCAGAGAACAAAAATTCACCAAAACAATCCAGATGATCTACAAATCTTCACCATTTCAAGACCTAAGAAGTAATTGACTATTGTGCTGAGTTGTGTAGATTACGTAGTTAGGGTCTGTGAGATTATCTTAACCAATAGTACACGTCTTTTGCTGAGTGACATAACATAGATACATTTACTTATTGTCTTTACCTAGATCTTACGTTTTTTAGTTATTTTAAAATTACTTCTAATTTTATTCCACAAATCCATATTTTCTCGATTCGTATCTTCTAAGACTAATCTTTTCTACTACCATTATTAGGTACTTTCAATAATTATACAACTCTGACATCTTAGCTGTGCTAATGTAATGTGGTAATTTGAACCAATGAAAATATTTGTCGGGTTCTGCTTTACATACAACTGACTAACTCACTGGCAAAAAAGTCTGCTTTGAAATTGTGACTCGTTCAAGCGTATTCCTATACTATAGCTTTATCATAGTATTGTTGGTCTTCACTTATATAGACAATGTACTTGGCAACTAAATTGCATTATTTATTTATTAAAGTAAAGACACGGATGAATGATGTAAAAAAAAATAAAGTTTGCCAATTAATAGTCCTAGAAAATTTCTTCTAACCTGAGAATACATATCAGTATTACAGATGTCTTTTGTATACAAAGATAAGGGATTTGGATTTAAACCATTAACTGGGAAAGATATTAGAAATTATAGTAAATGGTAGTAGATATTTTGTTCTTATTCACTATAGTACTTATTATTATAACTACTACTACTACTACTACTAAAATTGATGAAAAGTGATAAACTTAGATTACGAATAGACATTTTATTAGATACTTTCTGAACTGCAGTGGTGTTAAATCGAACATGGAAATCTTCAACTTATTCAAAATTTGTAGATAAATAAACGCATGTGTTTTTGAAGTATGATAATAGGATCTTGACTGAGGTGTTCTTTTATTTGAACTCAAGACAGTGAAATAGAAGGTGTTTAAGTTGGTGGACTGATAAGATTCAAAACTATTTTGTCAGCGCTCACGCTGATTAGTGTTAAACTAGGCATCCCCTTGGTTAAAGTCAGTCAGCTACAACGTAGGACCAGATACATATATGCATCGGTTCAAGTTGCCATTACGTCATTAACACAATAAGTTGAACACCGAATTCATAGAAGTAGTTAATTCAATGGTGGTAATATATAAAAGATAGATTGTATATAAAGACTCAGTAACTAAATATTGACGATAGAATATAAACATCATATAATCACAAAAAATTGATGACTAGTAGTATTGTGGTGTGGGTTACTTATATATATCCACATAAGTAGTTTATGACGGTGGTCACGCATAGAATGTATTTCAGTAGAAGATCGATAAGGAAAGGACGGGAACGGAACACAATTGGTATGAGAACGCATGAACAATGAAATCTGAGACAATGGATTGATGTTTGCAACAGAAATAGTCAAGTTTGAGATGATGGATTGATGTTATGCAAATTAACGATTTACTATATGGTTCTCAGATTTTATTGAGATGCTCTGTAATTTAGTGTCAAATACATCCGATTATCCAGATTGGTGTTTTTGTTCACTACAGTATGACGATGTATCAGTAGTGAAACAGTTGTCAACGATGACATTTGATGAATATCGTACCATATGACAAATTGATTGTGGTATGATTTGTACTATTAGTTGATAACCCAATAATTCTAGTAATTAAGTGTTCGTTTCGAGACCTAAAGGAGCTGATATCAAACCCTTAAAGTATTATGGTTGTGTATTGCTACGAAATCATACATTAGGATAAAACAGTCGTTCAATACTGATTGGTCTTCAATGATACCCGTAACTGTGATTAATCGCTTACAAATACAAGCTATAATTAAACTAATGTCAGCAAAATCCCATCAGCTAATATATATATATATATATATATATATATATATATATATATGCAAGACTATTGTTTAAATTAACAACAATCAGTCAATCATCCTAATTATCATCAACTTACTGCATAACGAGCAAGAATATTTGACCCAGCTCCCATTCCAAAACCCAAAAAATAGTTTATTCTATATTTGAAAAGAAAAAAGATAGAAAGAAAGAAAATCAAACAACAACAATAACAATAATAAATAAGCAAATAAATAGAAGCATAATAATCCAAACAAAACGTCAATTATCAGTGAATTTGAAAAGGATAAAAGAAAGAATAGAGAACATGTTTTAAAAAGCAAGAGGATAATAGATAGATCTAAATGGAAACCTATTTAGTTTTAATGATAAACAACTCATACAAGATATTATTATTAGTAGTAGTAATGTTGAAGAGATATTATGATAGAGGCTTGAATCTATCACCATTTAATAATATTCAAATACTAAAGAAGTATCATTATTTTATCTTATTTTAATACATAGATATTGGTACAAGGAGGCACCAAATACATATGCGCCACACAGATCTCATTTGATATGTGTGAGGGCTGTGATACTGCCCGGGCGCCCAGATCGAAGTAGGTGGTTTTCTTAGGGGGCCACACCAGGAGCCTTCGACCTAAAGGTCTAATCCACAAGACAGTGGAGCAACGTCAGTAGATGTAATCCCATGGTAGCCA
Organism: Schistosoma mattheei; assembly: GCA_944470405.2. Lineage (NCBI taxonomy): Eukaryota > Metazoa > Platyhelminthes > Trematoda > Strigeidida > Schistosomatidae > Schistosoma > Schistosoma mattheei. The sequence continues at coordinate 21,153,279 of OX103948.1, read as the reverse complement.
GTGACCAACGATAAGTTCATACGCCATTTGTTCCTTTAGTATCCTGGAGCCAATGTGGACCATTGGTTTGGAATCCGGTTAAAGCACCGGACATTCGCTTTTCGTCCTCTCAATTTTGTAAACAACACCCCACCACGAGAAGGCACTGAGTAGGACTTCCCTGGTAGAGGCCATGTGAGAGCATTTCGAGAGGGAGAGCGGACTCTCCTCACTCTCGGCCGTACCAGGGCATTTGTGCGCAGTATTATACTAAACTTATACAGAAAAAAGAATAGTACAAGTATACTTTTTAAAAAAATCTTTAAAAAAAGAAAGGATTGCCTACGTAAGATACTCCAGATCTGTTAGACGGATACCATTAACAATAATTTACTATATCAGAGAATAAATCAGTTTCTAGATGAAGAGGAAATTAAGAATAAACATTAAAGGTGGGTAGAATATACACTGCCAAAATCATTAAAATGAATCACAAATCAAGCCTAAACTTGTAATTTTTAAGATTAAATGAAAAGAGGTAGAACAAAAAAGAACATATTACGTCAAGAATTAGAACAAGACATGAAAAGAATGAATAAAGTTTGTAAACAACTGGAAAAGAGTCGAGGATAGAGTTGGTTGGAGAAGCCTAGTCTGAGTCTTATACATAATGAAGGGTAACATGCGTAAGTAAGTAAGTAAGTAACCAAAATAATAAACTTTAAGGGAGAGTGTACACAAACTTCTTATACTTGATCATTGAATTGGATCAAAGTTAAAATAACTTTGACTAAAACACTATCATTTTACTTGATCAAGTTGATTTCTATTCTAAGTTATTAAACACACGTAAGTATGAATTTGAATATCCAAACACTAGGAACAATTCGTGTGTGTTTTCATCTGCACATTATTAGTACTAATTATTATGACAGTCATTGATCAATGCGAAATGATAAGCAACTTAGATAATTTGTATACAGTACTAGTTTTTACTTATGATAATAATTCAACGGTTTCATAAGTTACTTATTTATTTATTTGAACACATAAATATTGGTACAAAAGGGCATCGAATACATATGCGCCACACAAGTCACTTGATTGGTGAGTGGGCTGTTATACTGCCCGAGTGCCCAGATCGAAGTAGGTGGTTTCCTTAGTTGTCCACATTGGAAGCCTTCGACCCAAAGGTCTGATCCACAAGGCAGTGGAGCAACATCAGGAGATGAAGTCCCATGGTAGCCGGTGACCAACGATAGGTTTATACGCCATTTGTTCCTGTAGTATCCTGGAGCCCATGTAAACCATTGGTTTGAAATCACGGTTTTCCAACTCCCCTAGATGCACACTCCGTGTCCACTAATCAGGAAATCTGCTTTTCCTACTCTCAATTTCGTGAACAACACTCCTGTAGCGAAAAAATCTGTGAGTAGGACTTCTCTCGCGACATGAATCACGTATTTCAATTATACTGGGTTTATATACAAACCAAACAGACCACATCGTACCATAAAATAGAAACTAACATTTGTAGAAAATCAAGCCAAAAGTGGCTGTGAATGTGGAAGATTGTAATTAATAGACTGGACTTAAATCAAGAACGGTAAATCGTATAATAATAGTTTACTGGTTAAATAGTTCATAATTCTCGCCGGGATATAACAGGAAATAATCCTATCAATTACCTACATAGTCTAATGTTAGCTGATTAACAGTTAGCTCATCAATCAACAATTGAGTTCCAATAGATGTATTATTGACGCAAATCCTTACTGCTATTATCAGTAAGTTCACAACTATCTGGGCTCACTAACTTCATATATAACGTATTGTTATTTGAAGTAGACGGCACTGAGTTCAAGTTTAAATATGAACATCAACATTTAGATGGAGATATATCTGAATGATGAGTCCCAAATAGAAGGAAATGAACGTCTTTCATCCCAGTGCTAGCAGCAACTTGGAAAATATATTTATAATTCATTTTTAACAACAAACATCTTGCTTAAAGATCTAATATGCCAACAAAGACTGTTCAAATATAGTCCCGAACATTAACAGCGAGAAACATAAACCCTACCTAATTACAACAATACTGTTTTTCACTACAAACTGATATTATTAGTTAAAGAACCATTGATAACTAGAGGGTACTCGACCATTGTTTTATTCTAATTTCAGAGTGTACACAGTAGATAAGTTGAAAGCTAAAAGTCGAATAAGACTGTTCGTTAATATTTTGTTTACTTATCAATTCACGATAATGCGCAACCGAAATTAATTTTCCACAGTGGAAAACTGTCTGACAAAAGACTTAGAATTTATTGAAGTTAGACGTTCACATCGTTGGACGTCAACTCAGTTGCCCGGAGGATAAGTGTTCATCCACAAGATGGAAGATCCTCAGTTAGGCACCCACTTGTTGAAGACTTTCTCAGGTTTTCAATGGCAGGCTAGCTAGAATTAATTCGTGATTCAAACGGTCAAAATACTACTATCTCCACAAGTCATCTTACATTAATAACAATTAACATTGAAAAAGCACAAATGAAAAGCATATCACTACAACTTTTGATAAGCATTATGAAGAAACAAAAAAAACAAACGAAAACTTGCCCAAAATGAACAAGGACCGATGTGATCATATCAGCCAACTGATCCATATTCGGATAGCGAGACCTAATAGAGAGGGAAACAGATATAGTAACAGAAGAAAAAAAAACAAATCATTAATTTGTAAACCCAAATAACAATAAACAAGCAATGTGTTGTTTCTCAAAGTTTAGTTAGTTATTTTTTCGTTAAACAAACAACAAAGAATCGTTGATCTTAGCTTATTATTATTATTATCAGGTTACACGTTACGTGAATTAAACTACGATACAGAATAACAAGTTAACACTGATACTAAAATAGAAACCAAGTGAAGTTATGTGATGATAAACAAACTGAAATAAAGAAACGTGAATTGTCTGTATGTGTCTGAGTTTGTTTATGGAGACGAAACCATGTGAAACCACTTGTTTTTATTTTCTTTTGTAGATACCTACGTAAAATATTCGTAATATAACTTTGAAAAAAAAGAAGAAATTAACGTCATTTGAGTCTATTTCTATTAAATTAACTTCATTGAGGTGATTTTATGGTAATTTCTTATAGAACAACTCGCTATTATCACAAACATTAACAGGACTGAAATACAAAAGTTCAATTTGGCATAGTATGTTAGATGTGAGGGTGGTTGAAAGTGGTTGAGAGGTAAAAATCCTCTTGTTGTACATACTATGCGACGGTATTTCTTCAAACCAAAAACACAAAGACTTTGGAGTGATGAGTTTTCGTTATGTTACCTCTATAATTTCCATATCTTACTATCTGTAATGGAAGCTTATGAGGCTGTTAGTGAAACGACATTATTTCTGTGGTTAAATTTTCTTTTTGTCCGTAGTGAGCTGATACCTTATTAAAACCTAAGAATCATTACTTAATTGCTCAAGCAAACGTTAACTATTTAGGACCTTGTAATCATTCAAAAGATAGGAAATATAAAAAATCATACATAACATTGGATCTTGAATTAGGTAACTTCTTACAGAACTGTTACTTTATATGGTTTGTAACTACAAAATGTACAAAGATTTTCGTTATAAAACAATCAAACGTAATAAAACCATTAAGGAAATAAAAATTTGTTTAGTTTTTAATTTATTAGGCACCAATTATAATTAGAAAAACCTTCGAAAATAAATAAGCACTTTGTGTTTAAGACAATCGGAATTTCTAGTCACCGAATATATATATGGGGAGAGAGAGAGAGAGAAACCTAATCTCTAAGTAAAATCTCATTGAGATCCTGAATTGCTCAATGGTAGATCACTACTGAAAAACTTAGAAGGACTGGACGGCTATTTCGTCCCAGTATGACACTCCTCAAAAGTGAAAGTTGCTATGTGTACACACACACATCTACTAACACCAGCAGAGTTATAGAAATTAAAAAAAAAAAAAGAATAACATCAATTGTAATGAAAATTCAAATAAATGTGGTTAAACAAAAGAAAAAATAACAAACAAATTGAATATTTACAGAAAAATATTTTTAAAAAAATGAAAGTTGACGACGCCATATCACTCAACAACAACTTAAACTACATAAATCTAAATCAAGAAATCTCTATTTGATTAAGACCAATAATAATGAAAGATTTCATGAACTGATTCCATGTCCAGCAAAGAAAATAAAAATTAAAAAAAAGAAAGAAAGAATCTAGTTAACAGATACATTAACAAATTGTTCAACTTGTTCAAATTACAATCTACAACACTATTTGTAAATAGATAACCATGTAACAACAATAACAAAAAAGAGCGCTAGATTTATACGACTTTAGAGTTCACATTTAGCAGAGAGAAAAAGAAGCGAGAAAAAAAGGAGGGAAAAGACATTCTGATGAATTTGTCTCCAGAGTTAAACAAGAAAATAAACATTTAAAAAGTGTAAAATTGTAAAAAAAAAATGAAAAAGAAATAGAAATGAAATGATTCGTGAAGGAAATCTTTTATAGAGCATAAATTAGCCTACTGTGAGAGAGAACAAACCAGCTTTCAACTGAGGACGAAACTAGAAAGATATGTTAGAGGTGGAGAGGACATACATTACAGAAATCATCAAACTGCATCGAAAGGTAAGCTCTAGCTTGGAATCGTAAAGTGAAATAGAGAAGAGGAAGGCCAAAGAACACATTACGTCGGTAAATAGAAGTAGATATGAAAAGGATGAATAACAACTGAAAAGAACTGGAAAGGATTGCTCAGAACAGGGTTGGATGGAGCGGTCTATTCTCCTCCACAAGGAGTAACAGGCATAAGTAAGTAAAAATTAACCTGATAGATAAAAAGGAATTAAATGTTTTAGACAATAAAATATCTCGATCCAATTTTGCTACCAGTCACACTTGAAGAGATTATTAAAGTGTTGGAAAATGTGAACACAAGGAAAAAATATATGAATAAGTTAAATGACATGTTGCAGAATGTTTAGAAGCATGTGGCTGAGTCTTGTGATTAATTCACTGTGATAATAAAAGCAATAAACTATTGTGTTAGTTGCTACTTATGTTTGAAGATATAAGTAGTATGTAACAGAAATCATCAGTAGAATGTCTGCGAGCAGAAGATTGAAATGAAGAGAAGATAGAAGGAGACTAAAAGCAATCAAGATAAGAACGGGAATGAAGGAACACTGAATTTGTAGGAGACAATTCAAAGATGTACAGATGATGTATTTAATTTATGATTTTCACATTTTACTAAACCACTGTGTGATTGGGCGTTAAATAATAAATTGGTTATCCCCACCTAAGTCGTCGTTCACTACATTTTTATGTTGCCAACTCTATTTGGAATGATTACAACTTTCCTACATAATTCGTAACGAGTTGATTTGCACTTCTTCTGGAGGTACCTGAAAAGGAAATTGGATTAGAGGTGGTCTCAGTGACCTGAGAGCGTGACCGCAGTGCCCAAGGGACAACTGCTTGAGGCCGGTCGCGCACGGCCTTTTCGTGGAAGGTTTTCGACGTGTTAGCTCCGTTCTTCAAAGGGCCTTACCGCCGGAGACGGAAATCCGTGAGGTAAGGTGAGGTGTGCATTTTTAGGGTCGACCTTTTCTAACCCCACCCCTCCTTGTGGGAAGGCAGCATCGCTGTCATGCTGGTTGTCTGAAGGAAACACCTTACTGCTGTCACACCTCTGTACAGTCAGCAGTACGACTTCGCCTTCGGACCTTGGGTCTGTTGCTTTTAGTCTTACCGCACTTCAACCGACCTGTCTGACATGGTAGGACCTTGAGGAACGGTTGTTCCAGCCAGTATAGCTCGGTTGCTTCATCACGATAGGCAAGCCCGACCACCACGTCAAGGTAGCAACAACGGTTGGGTTGATTTGCACTATTTACCCACAACGGTATGTTTATCCTCCTCCATATCAGTTTCAATAACTAGGTGTCACTGTTGTAGGAGTCACTTAGGATTTACAGAATCATGACTACTTATCACTTTTTTTCTAAAAAGAATATTCATCTACATGAACTATCGTTTGACAATGAATACAATGGTAAACCATTTGTTGATATGCTTTATATGAAACTGAAATGTGGACTTCACAAAGTGTAATAAGAAGACGAAGATTATCAAAACTATGTGAGATATATTAGCATAGCACATTTCGCACATATACTCATTGTACAAACGATAATATTGATGACGAAGTGAGGTCAATGAACGAAACATTGATGGGGAGTGGTTATCCTATAAAAATGATACATCGATAGAAAAGCCACAGTATGTTGAGACCTACTACACTTTCAGCACCGAAATAGCTTACCTACATCAACCTAAGGTTAAGAAATGAGTCAAATAGCCTTGTGTTCAGGCAAATGCTCAAATCAGTTGTCAACAAAACGAACTGTGTCAAAGGTCACTATCAAAGAGAAAACAACGTCCATGCTTCACCGGAAACCTAAACAGGATGTGAACGACTGCGTCACATACCATTGTCCTTACCAATTTTAATGTGTGTGTGGCCACATATACATAGGGAGGAACAATCATGATCGGCAAGTTAGGGTGTCTGAACACGTACCTAAATCAAATCAAATGATCTAACAAGAGTAGATAACAAACATACATCGTCCCGTCTTGCTAAACACATTTGAAACAGGTTATAAAATTAATCTTAACTCGGCTTTTATGATTTTAAACAAAAGTGTTCAAGGGCGTCTATTGAAGTCTTGGGCATACAAACCTCCTTTATATATTCAAAAGCAGTTTGTTGTTACCTTAAACCTACCATGGTAACATTGATTTTTTTATCTTGATTATCTATATTTTCTCTTACCATTCATTTGTCTAGTCGATCTTTTATCTTCTAATATATTACTGTTCTCAACAAATATATGTATTATAATTAGAGATCGGATTGTGGATATTATAGTAATTTAGTAGTTGAATACATGAGTCAAGCTAGATCATGATGGAAAACCTGGAAGCACTAGACGGCCGTTTTATCCTAGTACGGGACTCCTCAGTGGCTCTCATCCACGATCCCGCCTCGTAAGATCCGAACCCAGGACCTATCGGTCTCGCATGCAAACACTTAACCTGAGCCGACCGGGATTCAATGGTGTTAATGTCTAACTTCAACTAATCCAGGCTTTCCATGATGGTCCAGTTTCAATTGACTTATGAATTCAACTATTAAAATATATGTATGATCTGATTGTTCAAAATGTATTACGTTAATATATTTCATATAGTTCTGATAATCTTTGTCTTTCTATTAATTTGTCCAAATTTATTAAAGAGACTAATTGTTTTAAAACATGAACCGTTTTATTTCCTAAATCAATGACTTACTCTAACTTAATATCAAATACCTATTAGTTATCTGATAAATAAAGAAAAAAGAATGATCTTGTTTGGAAACATAAACTGGCCTATTTGACCTAAAATAGCACGATTGTCTTTGCAATAGACATATATACATATACAATCTAAATGAATGCATGAAAATAACATTTACATTGTTTAATTCGTAGTGTATACAAGTGTATTATTATGTTAAAAACAACAATGTGACCTTAAAAGTTGTCTCTTTTTTCAAACATAAAAGTGGCATGGTTATTAACATTGATAAACAAATAGAAAATGTAACAAGACAGATTATGGAGGTGTATAAAATAAGGGTAAATTTTAGTACTACAAATAAATGGACAGATTTATATTACTGAAAGTAACTTCAAGTCGTTTCACCTAAAATGTTCCGTTAAAACTTACTTTTTGTTGTTGTTTTGTTGTTAAGCGAATCTAACAATATAAATCTTCAGTTAACAATATCATAAGATGATGTCATGTTTTCTTATTTGTCTGTAGTTTTTTTTTCCGAAATTCTCTTACGCGGCCTGTTTGAATATCTGGGTTACCTGTTCCTGTCATCTAGATAATTCAACAAGTTATCTGTTTACTGGTTTGTTTTAACATATCATTATACTTATTAGTTGCATAACCTATTCAGGTGCGTTTGTGAAAAGTGTACAACTTTTCGTTGTACAAATTACAAAAAAGTCCAATCAAAAACATCGTGGTTGTTGGTATTATGCATCCAAAAAGAAAATTACATTATTTAGATGTCTATTCCTGAATTGTCAACATCTAACTGGTGACCACTCAATGTTTATCGCAAAGGTCAATCGAGAAATAAAAAAAGGAAACTTGTTGAAACAATTTGTGCTGAAAATTCTATGTTGTACCAAGCATATAATATTGAATAAAGCCAATAATAATAATAAAGTTAGCCAATATATAACCTCGAGTAAGTAATGACTGAATATTGGTATATTTTACTCGTGGCATTTACTCAATTGATGATATATATGTAGTGACAGATCTAATAACTAAATACTAACAATATTCGTTATAACCCAATATTTTGGACTTTAATATGGGCTTATAATATTTGTGGAATTGACCTACTCAAATACGATCAGTTTTTACGGTATAAATTGATAACGGACACTAGTATACAGCATTTGGCCCCTAACATTAGGAGAAGAGGAATTGTAGGAAAATTTAATATCCAATGTAAAACAGACAAAACAAATTTGTACAACTCCCTGTATCCAGTAACGAAAATAGGACCTTTGAGGATACAGAAATTTAATAATCTAAAAGTAATGCCCATCAATCAGAAGAAAGCAAAGATCATGTGGAAAATCGAATTACAAAAAAGGCACTTGAAGTTATTACATCTAGTCTGATTTTATCATTGTTAATAAGATTTGAGTGATCTTGTATTTGCTTAAGCAAGTTTCAGATCCACGACTCATATTTCTGATTTTCGGGAGACTAAACATTCTTCAAGTGTTTATAGGTATCAATGCCAAGGTTGAACTTGATAGTTTCAAACAGATTGGGTAGAAACTTGACAAGAAATTTCTGATGTTTCGTGACTTAATGTAAACCACTTCATCAGAGTAAATAAATAACTGAAATCTACAACAAAACTGTATTTATTATTCTTTAAGAGGTTGTCAAAAGCCAAACGAAATTTGTGCATTTATATTGAAATTTAGTCGGTTAACAACTTAACCAGGTTGATGACACATATATATATGACACTGCTTGGTTTCTTAAATCAAAAAAAAGTGAAGCAGGTGTTCTAACTTTCAACCTACTTAGTTGGAAGCTGAGTGCTTTAACAAACAAGGTCACTAAGCTTATTGAACTATCCTATCCTAGTTGATCGTCTGTTAAACAGACAAATAAATAATTACAGTATGTAGTAAGGAGAAACAAGACACGGGAAAAAGAACAAATGGACAATGTTATAGAAGTTCTACGTTTAAAGTATATTTTAAGAAAAGAGAGCAGTTGTCAGCTGACGATTGAATTGAAACCATTCCAATCAACGCTTGTAAACATTGGATTTTAAAACAGTTGAGTATTTATTACCATCAAGTTTACACAAAATTGTACAGCTCAAAACCGCAGTGCAATTGATGATAAATATCGAATATCCCAATATACAGTGTACTCCCCTCTATAGTCATAGTCTTTCAATTAACTGCTTGGTCAACTGATTTAATAAATCACAATTATTGGTTTTATGAAATGAAAAAAGCTTTGACATTGAACAAGCAAAATGTATCAATCATACAAACGGAAATAAAAGGGATTCAAATTCGAAGTGATTATAAAAAAGAAAAAAAACAACTTAAACTCCTACTTCACCAAGAAAACAATTGAATAAATTCACAGTTGGATTCCCGAGTCGATTTAGGCTAGGCCACCAGTGATAACCTAGAAGTACTGGACGGCCGTTTCGTCTTAGTGTAGGATTCTTCAGAAGCAAATCGACTCGTGAATTCAATTGTGAAAACATTGCAATCTCGACAAATTCTTATACTGGGAAAATTTAACCAAACAAAATTATTCTTACAGTATTGAAACTAGTATACTATTAAGAGGGGTGTATTATAAGTAACACAAGGAATAAATAACTTGTAAAAATAAGGAACCTAATAAAAATTTAGTGAGCAAAACAAACGCGTCGCGCCGAGAATCGGAAGCAGACATCAAAATGACGAATAGCAACTGCAAACAAATTGCCAAAAACAAAGAAATGGAGAGTGGTGGTGGGCGGTCTATGCTCCTCCACGAGAAGTAACAGGCACAGGTAAGTATGTAAGTAAGCAAAACAAGTAGTTAATAGATAGAAAAGATTAGTAAAACAATGGAAAGCAATTGGAAACACTTCCAAGATGAATTTAAATGAGGGATTAACGGGGTGAGAAGAGAACTGAATTTACGATAAATAGCTAACAAGAACATATGCAATATAGAAACTTGGTAAATATGTACATCGGCTCAAGTTGTCAAAACTATATCAGTACATTGAGATGAAATTATCAAAATGTAACTTACAATAGTATAATTAGAAATAGTATTAGTGGTAGTTAAAAAAGACTAAGTATAAACGATATAATTTGAGAAGAAAGAATACACCACAAACGTCTCAAACGATGCTTGAATTGAATCCAACAATTCATTGTTTACAACAACTTGATTCAATGACAAGTTAGTTGTTGAAAGGAAAGCATCTTAATAGAATAAGATTTATTTTAATTTTGGAGAATAAGAACAAACCTTCCATGGAATAAGAAATTGAACACAATGCAATTTATGAAATGCTGAAAACGTCTTGTTACTATCTCAGTAGATTTACACCTACAAAACACTGAATGCACCATCTTGATTATTTATTTATTCACCAATTCAAGCTATTTTTAGTGTTACGTTGTACAATGATGAAACCAAAAAAGGGAAAAAGAAAAAGAAAAGAAAAAAACAAAACAAAGTAATTTAATGAGAAAGAAAACAAAATAATTGTCTACACCAAAGAAGATGAAAAACATAGAATAACTTCCCCAACTTTCATTCCAATGGATTCCATAAAACTATGAAAACAATAAGAAAATACAATTAGTTATGAGTTATTAATGAGAGATTTAAAATAAGAAACAATACAGATAGTAAGTAGATGATGAATTTACGCCTTGATTAAGATGAAGAAAAAAACAAGAGATTCAAGGAAGAGAAGAGAAGAGACTAGGATTACAAACAGAAAAAAGATTCTCATTTGGGTATCATTATCTTTGATTAAGAAGATAATTATATAAAAATAGATTTAAAGGCGAGACTTTAATTTATGAACGAGTCAATCAGAGGCGTTTGAAGGACTTCAAGGTTACGATGCCAACTTCAGTGCTTAATGCTAACGTACGATGGGTTCACAAGGAATTTTGTACAAAACGTGATAATTGAGCGGCTGTAACAAATAAAACGGCGAGACTATAATTTGTGGACGAATCACTCAGGTATAAGACAACAGATCTCGGATTTGGGTACGAAAGCCCTTCATTCATTTGGCTAAATAAATTTCTGACATTATAGCTTATGCCAGTTCGTAATGAAAACCCTATATATAATTGCTAATTAAGGCAAATTACGACAATTATTGCGAAGTGGATGATAAAAGCACTAGTAACACTGGCTGCAGCCAGGTACTACAATATATAAGGATGATTGGAGAGTCTACAGACTACTACATAGGCTTTGTTATGTGCATCGTGTCATTATCCACAAGTAGCATTTTGTGCACTCAATAACCGGAGTGCACACAAACAATAATGAAACTATGTGGTCGAGGTTGAAAGAGTTTTTGAGACTTTATCATAGCTCCAGAGGACGACTATTCTGTAGCCGTATGGATGATTTCCTCTACTGCATGCATCACGATTTTAGAACCTCTGAACCTCTTTCTAACCTTGACAAGTTTTTGAACTACGTATAAGAAGTGTATCCACTATATTTCCTTGGTTTTGCAGAATATATTTTTACTCTATACTTACTGTTCGCTGATTGGCTAACATTCTCAGCGTCACTTAAAATTTGTTCAAAGGCCGTCCATAAATTAGAGTCTTACCGATTTAAATATTTTTCGAACTTACCAATCAGTTGTTGTTATTTGTTGTAAACAGAATGGTCACTTAAATGTTGAGAACAAACTTATGAAACTATTACGTTGATATTTTATAGTTTACATCAAGGACAGATATTTGTTAAACAATCATTGTAAATTAGGGAGCATTAAATGGTTGCTTCGTCTGAGAATGGGACTCCTCAACAGTGTACTTCAACGAATGCACTGAAGATGGAACCCAGGGTTTTCTAACATAGTGGTGCTTAGTAGTGTATGTGTCTAACTTCAATAAACTTTTGATATTGTACTACAATCTTCTATTGTATATTTTCATTTACAAAAAAAATCATTGCACGAATGACATATGATTCAATGTTATATAATTGATATAGCAAACATTACGTTCATAAATCAAGATGGAAGAGGTAGGGAATCTAACAAATCTAATTTAAACTAGACAAAATAGTTCATCCCTACTTCCTATCAATAATCTACATTATACTACATAAAAATTCAATATCCATTAAAATTCTGCACAAATAACTGTTTCTGACCATGTGGAAAGATTGAAGCGGTTAATTACCGATGGGATTGAATGTCTGGGTGCGTTATATCACAAAATGAAACTTGAACTTAATATTCATGAATATAACACATTTAATATGAGTTTTGATCTTTGATAAAGTCGTGATTGTTTACTGTTAACCAATGATGTTTAGTTTTCAACAACTCTCCCGTTGATATTAGTTAGTAACAATTTGAATTCAACTTAGGAGTTCACTATTCAATGAAATAACTTTTCAATATATATTGAATAAAAATTCATAAAGAAAAAAAAACATTCAAACCCAATTAATTAGACATCTAGCTTGGTTAATCATGAAAAAAAAGTGTACCCAAAAACAAATAAAGAAATTATCATAACAACTAATGATCTGATTACTGATAATCAATATCCAATGCAACAGAAAATATATTTGATGATAAAGTTCATTTGATTAGTTCAACAAAAGAAAAGAAGCAAAGAATAGAATTCAAAAAGAGAGAGAGAAAAAAAAAGCTTTAATAAGTATGATCACAAATTCTGAGTTGTTCTTCAAACAAAATCTTATGAGTATTCAAAGAGAAATACATTATATAAACAGAATCTCTTTTCAATGGTCGAGATCATGAGTCAATTGAAGCTAGATCACCATGGAAAACCTGGAAACACTGGACGGTCGTTTCATCCTATTGTGGGACTCCTCAGAAGTGCGCATCCACGATCTCGCCCCCCCCACGCGAGATTCGAACTCAGGATCTATCAGTATCGTGCACGAGCGCTTAACCACTAGAGCACTAGATCTTTTGTCAGTGAAAATTAATACTTTCAAAGAAACTGAGAGTAGTTTGTACTATTTGTGTGTCTTTTTTTGTCTTGGTTACAAGTTTATGATGATGATGTTGTATAGAAAATACATGAAAAATGTCATGATCAAATCCTAAGTGTACAATAACATCGATTGATGAGGAATACAGATGTAGAGGTAAATGATGAACTACTTAACACAGTAACTAATGACGAGACAATTGAAGATACTTTGTATTACCTGAAAATTCTAGGTCTGATTCAATATGACGTCGTAAATGGGTATAGAAAAGGAAATTGATAATAAGAATACAAAAAAACTTTCTAATACATTTTGATATTTAGTGTTTTCCTTATTGACGTCAGTTGACTGAATAAAATCTCTTTACAAAACCATTAGAAATAAGACATTTCATAAAGATAAAAATGAACTTAGAAAGTAAAATAGAACATCAATTGAAATTATAACTATTAATTAATGTAAAATAAAAGAGTAAATAGGGTTAGTTGAGCGGAGAAAACAATCACAACGTGACTCAATATGAAATAGTGAAGAAGATTCATTGTTTAAGTGGATGATTTTGCCTTAACCATGGAGCTTTTACTGTCCTTTCCAATAATAAATTCATCAACAAAAGTGAGCTATTCCAATTTTTCCGTAAAGCAAAGTATCAGTTATATGACGAGAAATTTTATATTTCAAGTTTGTGCTAACGATTTTCTCCAAAAACACAGTGAAAGTTTCATGAATAAACCGTCAAGTTACAAAAACGGAACTGTGTCAAAAATGAAGGGATATCTAAACTAAAATCATCATGTGACCACTAGTGACTGACTTCATGAGTTATTTCCTGGAGTTCTAGTGAGAAGCCGTGATCAGTGGAGTTCAACCGGGTCTAATGTAGAGGCAGTTACTCACGGAAGACAATGGTGCACGGTGGCGCAACTTCATGGATTGCTTGAAGTTAGACATTAACACAGTTGGATGCTGGCTCAGTTATATAGTGGTTAGGCGCTCACGAGCGAGTCTGATAGATCCTGGTTTGGAATCTCGCGAGGCGGGATCCTGGATGCGCACTGCTGAGGAGTTCCATACTAGGACAAAACGGCTGTTCAGTGCTTCTGAGTTTTTCACAGTGGTCTAGTTTTAATCGATTCCTGAATTCAATTATTTATTAATAGAATCAATGAAATAAAACTGTATGAATTACATCGTCCATAATGAAATAGAACAGCTGAACTATGACAGTAATAAGGACTGTCTACCTTGTTATTACTGGTAAGACTAGAATTTATATACGACCTTTGAGCGACGTTCGGATGGCCTTGAGAATGTCCACCTACTGACTAGGGCTAAATGAGGGTTATAAAGCAGTGAGAAGAAAAAGGATTATGACCTACAGTTGATGATTAGGGTTAGGAATTAAATTTAGGGTTTTCATCACAAACTGACAGCAGCTGAAATTCCAAAACGTTATTTGGTCAAATAGATGAATGAAATTCGCGCCAAAATGTAAGATATGTTGTCCTAAATTTGAGTGGTTTGTCCATAAATCATAGTCTCGCTTTAAAAAAATAGTAACCGGGATTGTCCATTTTCTAACTCATTGTTTCACACAATCTTCGCTTTTTTTCTGAGTGACTACAACTACTTTGGTTCGCTAAATTTCTGTAGGCTTTCCAATATATATATATATATATATATATATATATATATATATAGTTAAGATCAGTTCGTTACTTAAACTATGGAAATTCTACAAGCTCCACAAATTCCTCTATACTAACAATAATCATGTGCTAACTAGTGACTAGCTACAAGATGAAACACTCCTAGAGTTCGAATGAAAAGCTGCGACGAGTGGAGTTCTATCGTGTCAGGTATACACTGAATTATTGCTTACTGAAGACTTATGCAATATTTATGAAGTCCTTATTTCTGATCGAATTTTAGCGATTAAGTCGTCATATGTTAATCCATTAGTCTACGTGACTGAACATCGTATGCACATGATTCTGCTATTATATGGTTAGAGAAAATCGGTAGCAGAGACTACTTTACATAGGTTGAATCCTAATTAGCGCTAATCAATAAAGTATATCTACAATCTCGGTCGATGTAATTCGATCAATACTAAAGATTAAAAAGACACAGCATTGGTTATGACTTAGTGATTAATTAATGGAAATATCTCAGTCCCATAGAAGCTTAGTCGCGACTCGAATAGCTGCGGTAACGTCTCAGATAAAGTGAGTCCAATTATAATAGAGATAGTCATTTCCTTGAAGATTTCAGGTAGGTTTTCTAGAAGTGTCAACTAGAATGAGACCATGGTTTTCAAGACTTTCTGCTGAGCGCCTTTAACCAGCTAACGCTTGAATGTATAGATCATAAGATTTTGAATCATTAGTTTAAGTTAATATACCCACTGGATGTAACTGAGTCTAAACTTCAATCTAATTTCAGACTGTGGATTCACACTGCTAAGATGTCTTAAACTAGAACAAAATAATTGTCACATTTTCATTAAATTTCAAAGGTTCTGCAAATTGTTAATGCAAAACTTACAAAACAATAGAATTAGTTTTCTTATAATCTTTTGATCTTGGAGAAAAAGTTATTCCGTATGTCATCAGATCAATGTGTTTTTCTTAACAGAGGGTTTGTAAATATGATGATTACCTCTCACCATAAATACCTCTCATAGTTCACAAAAATAAATAGAGCATGAACATGAAATGTGCGAACTGGGCATATTTTCACTAATCGTGGTTACTATGTACACCTGAAAGAACGACAGATAAATTATATGTACATAATGTGTGTATATATTTGGTACGGTAAATGTTACTCTCCTGACTCGTAAGTATAGAGCACTGCAAACAGTAAAGACTGTATATCAGCATCATACAGAGAAAAAGATTTTCAATATGCAAAGAAACAAATCAGTAGTTAACACATGAACATACAAACTCCTATGTGCCTCTTACCACTAATAACAGGTTGTGTATTAGAATAACATCAATAAAAACCGACCATAGCTTACATGTCATGATGAGTTAACTAAGTCTTATAGACCGCAAAATTTGTTACTTCAAGTGTAATACCATCCTACTCAATTCGGTTGAATAATGGTAAGACCAAAAGCAGTAACTTAAAGCTTAAGTGTGAAGTCACACTGTCAACTATACGGAGAATGAACGGGGGTAGGGTGTCACATTCAAACAATCAGCCGATGTAGCGATTGTGACTTGGAAAGTGAATTATACTACAGCTGAATTTCAAATGACAGATATCATTTGTTTATCAGTTAACTTTCCTGATACTCATAAACTTCAAACTAATTTCAGGTAAAAAAATATTAATCTCTACAACAGACATTTACTTTAAACAACCCATTGCTAGTTTAAAACATTTGAAATATGTAATAAATACGTAATATAATCACATCAATATTCATTTTTACACTCAGAATTAAGATAATACAAAACATTCATATATACAATTATCTAACCCTTTGTATTGATAGAACTTTATAGATCAAGTTGATTGGTAAATATTTATCAACTGTATATATTTTACATGAGGTCAAAATCATGGTTTTAATACATCAACGGTAACTTTCCAGACAATGAAACTATTGAGTGACACAAGTTTAAATCCCATAGGAACTATCGTTCCCTCTTCTCTAGGATTGCAGGTACAGCTTGTTGACGAGTGGCAACTAGCATGAAACCTAGGTCTAGGGACTATTATCAACCATCACCAACCCCCTAACATATGTATAGGTACATTAGCGATTAATATTACCAATTAGTATTACGAATTATTATTCAGTTTGTAATGAATGATCAATGTTACTATGCACATTTTCTCTATCACATAAACAGATACATTGTTCTTTATTATTTTTTTGAAAATCAACATACTATAGGCATCACTTGATTCAATAAAGATCACAACACATGAAACAAACAGTCCATTGATTTCACCAATTAATTACATATGAGAAAAAAACAACAAAATATTACATAGATACACATGTAAAAGTATAAAATAAGGGTAAGAATCTTAATTTAGAGTATTATACTTGGTGAAAGCTAGCTGGGGGGTGGGTGGAATAAACCAAGACATTAACACAGCATCATCTATGTTAGGGGAGATGTAGATTTGTTGATTAAAGGTGAAAGGATAAAAATCAAGTCTGAAGTTGTTAATTTTACATAAATTGACATAATATAGCGAACGGTAATACAAATCGAAGATTTTAAAGTTAGTACCATTCTAAAAATGTATTCGTGATTAGCTATTGGACACCGACTTTGGGTAAAATGACTAAAGACTATTCAAACTGATGTAAGTACAGTCATTTTTCATTTTCACTCTAATTATGTATTTCTATAATGATTCATACTCAAATTAACAATAACAAAAAACTAAGCGAAATTTAAGCATCTGTATTGAGATTTTGTCAACCACTAAAACATCAGAGTTAATAAACACATCTAACAAACACTAAATGATATTTAAAACAATTAGTCCCTTGAGATTAGATGGTGGTTGGAGGTAGTCGACAGGAAACCCTGGACCCGGGTTTCGTGCTAATTGGTACTCGTCAGCAAGGTGTACCTGTAATCTTGAGGGAACTGGTGCTCCCAGGCGGATTCGACCCGTGTCACCCAGCTTCAAAGTCAGAGACTTTACCACTGAGCTATCCGGGTCCAGTCACCAAAACTGGTGGCCACATTGCAATATGGTCGATAGCATTCGATCTGCACTAAATAAGGACTTGGCACACATGACATTTATCACCACCCAGTGATCAATCAATTGTGACAATTAATCCCTTTTATAAATTTCGATAGAACAATGAGAAGATGGAATGGATCTGAAAAAAACATTTTTCAGATCAACTCCATCTTCTCATTGTTGTATAGAAACTAACTGATATAGCTAATTTTGATTTGATCAAGTGTATTAAAGTAAAGAACATTCAGTAAGTTGTTACGATATCTTTATTACGTAATTCAGTACAATCTATCAGAAAGGAACTATAATTATTCTTTTAATTGATATCAGAAGGGATTTTTAGATATTTTAGTAATTTCAATAGTTGAGATCATGAGTCAATTGAAGTTAGACCATCATAGAAAACCTGGAAGCACTGGACGGCAGTTTCGTCCTATTGTGGGACTCAGTAGTGCGCATCAACAATTCCACCTCGCAGGATTCGAATCCGGGACCTAGCAGTCTCGCGCGCGAGCGCTTAACCTATAGACCATTGAGCCGGGGTCCGATGGTGTTAATGTCTAATTTCAACCAATCCACGAAATTGAGCCACACATTCACCATTGTCTTCAGTGAGTTATTATCTCACAACAGACCCGGTTGAACTCCACTGGTCACTGTTTCTTACTAGGACTGCAGGAAATGCCTCTTGAAGCCAGTCACTATTAAGTATATGTGGATTCATATTAGAAGGGTTTCTTTTAATTAAGTTCCACAAAACAAATGGATACCTGTTGAGAATATTGTATAGAAATTAGATGATAAATGTTTTTAGAAATCATTAGCTACATCACAATTAACTAATTAATTAATTAATTGATATGCTTATGAATAAAACTGCGATATTGACAGTTCGTATATGTTTGTTGTGATTTGCAATAAACTTTGTTAATCAATAAATACACATGAAACGCAGATACATCAAACTATATGTATCTATAGTAGAAACTAATGTTACAATGTATATTATTACATAATTCATTATTTAATTGACAATATATATCCATCAACTAAATATAACGTTAAAGATTTAGGAATCAATTCATGCATAAGTTAAGAATGAATACAATTATAACCATTATACTATTACTAAAAGTAAGAACCAAGTATATGAATGGATTGTTTTCTTCATGATTGGATATGTGGATAAAGCCAATCGTATTTAATATATTTGAGTGGATATATATTTACTTACGTCTGTTGCTCCTCGTGGAGGAGCAGAAGCCACCAACCAGGGGGCGGATATATATATATATGATGTAATTTTTTTGCAATGAATACATCGGACTGGATAAAGTAGGTGTTATTAAGTTGATTTAAAGTTTTGAGGAATATTTATGTATACAGCCCATTAAATAAACATGCTTCTCTAAAAGTGGATCTAGTAATTCAATAAGAGTCTTGGAAACTGTAGGGATAATACTAGGGTTGTCGATTTCCTAATTTGACAAAAATAATGGAAGTTTACAACAACTTGTTTTTACGATAGCCGATTCATTATCCAAATGAGTACTGATGGAGTAAATTTGAGAACTTTTTATGTGCAAGTGATTCAAGTAAAACAATATGGGTTGGAAAAGCTGTATAAAACAATCAGAGCTTGTGTCTGAAGACTATACTGATACTTTAAGAAATGGGA
Source organism: Schistosoma mattheei (assembly GCA_944470405.2). Lineage (NCBI taxonomy): Eukaryota > Metazoa > Platyhelminthes > Trematoda > Strigeidida > Schistosomatidae > Schistosoma > Schistosoma mattheei. The sequence goes on along the minus strand of OX103948.1, from coordinate 21,133,482 downwards.
ATAGAGATTGAACAAACATATTACCATAACTTGAGAATATTTTGAGAGGAATAAGATTGATGCATTATTTATAATGTAAGGTTTTTTACATTTTCAGATCGATTTACCAGACAACTGTAAAGTGAAATACACATTGATAGTCTTTACCGAGATTTGAATCCAGTATCCATCAGTTGGAAGATCAGTGCTATTCGCCAGATACCTGATTAACATTAATCACGTATTGATCAGCAATTATAGTTTATTGTAAGTAGTCTTATCTCTGAGATAGCTACTTGAAGAAGCTTTAACTATACTAGCAACGATTAGGCCGGAAATTCTCATGACAAAACGAGAAATACCCTGAAAGAAGCTAGCCAGTTCAATCCATTAAAATGATTAGTGAAATTCATAGTTGTTGGTATCAACTGTGTTGAAGATGTTGACAAGGTGATATCATAGATTGTACAGTATAAATAGTGTATAATTCTGCATTATCTTATGGTCATATTTGCAATATCCTATTTTTTAAATACTGATATATTTCATTTTAATATTTTCTTTACTCTATTTGATTCTTTTTATAATTCTTAACTTGCCAAGTTATCACTATGGCAACATGATCTCTTGTACTTTCCCTTAAGTGATTATATATGTTAATTCCTTTTGTATTAGTTAGATAAATTTAAGCATTTGCATACAAAAAAGTCTTTATTATACTACTACCCTAATTGAAAATGCTTGACATTATTGGATCAATTGTCAAAGGATATTACTTTGTTGGATATAAATGAATGTGATGAATGTAAACAACAGAATTAATTGCAGTAAGAAAAAACATTTTAAAGATAGTGAAATTGAAGAATTAAAAGTATGAGATGATGATAAACTAAAAAATAATTGGAGAATGAATCCCATTGTGATAAAGTCATCTAATTTCAATTCATGTCATGTTGAGTCTGCAATCATTTCCCAAGGCTGAAAAAGAAAGTCTACGTCTCTTAACATTGGCTCAAACAGTCTGGACTGATGCGATACCATAGATTTAGTTGCCTTTAGTCTTTTTCCAACCTACTCTTATGTAATCTAGTACAGTATGTAGAGAGGAGGTTATGTATTTCAATTACCTAAGTTGATGAAAATTCACATCTGTACTAATTGCTTTACAAATGAATATGTACCAACCTAGTAAATAAGAATGTTATAATTATAAAATACTATCGAAGGGTAGTATAATTTGTGGCGGTTAGTAGAATATTAAACGAATTTAAACACTTAGACAAAATACGTTGATTGAGCACATTGAGTGAAGTCAAGCATACGTCTAGTCCTTAGCGCCCATTGAATCATATCGACCAAGTTTCGACATTCCCACTAGTAAACATGGCATTACAGTATGCACTATTTTGATTGGAGACAGTTGGCAGGATGCCTTATTTAACTTGAGTTTCGTGCTGGCAAGGACTCATCAACACCGTAGACCTGTGATCTCGCTCAATTAATCACATATATATATGTTATCAGTTATTTTTAGTAGGAACATTTATATCCACTTGTACATAAATGATGCATAGAAATAAGTGACTTTCTTATTAATTATGATTTTGCATTCCAGTGAGTCATTAATAATAATACTAATAATAAGTTGAAAAATTATATGTGAGATGTCGATAAAACAGCTTCAAATTGGATAAAACCATTTACATTATGTTTCACAGTTAACATAATTCCAGTTAAGTACATTATTCAGCTAATTGCACACGTTTTAATATTTCAACAAAATCTGATAAGTATCAGAAGGGGTGCCGGATCAGTGGTCTAGAGATTGAGCAATCGCGTGCGGGACTGATAAGTCCTGGGTTTGAACCCCGCGGTTGGGATCGTGGATGCGCACTGATGAAGAGTCCCACAATAGGACGAAACGTCCGTCCAGTGCTTCTAGGTTTTCCATGGTGGTCTAGCTTCAATTGATTCATGGTCTCAACTATTGAAAGTCTGAAAAGTTAACAAAATATCTAATAAAAATAACACAAGGAGTTATATATGACTTATCCCTATGATATTGCTTACCGATATTAATAAAGTATGTATTTCTATGTTGTTTATATTAAGGGCTGCAGTTAACCAGTCTCTATTGGCATATGTGGATTCTGAATAGACTGTATCGGTATAACTGGTTAGTCACAAGTAAAGTTAGATTTTTTTTAAAAAAACGAGAAAATAAAAAGACTTACGAATAAGTTTATAATTGTCATTTGAACTCATGAACCTAGTGGATAACGTGTTGGCTTTTGAAGCGATTGGAACAAGGTTCCAATTTTCGCGTCAATACCGGTATTAGGATGAAGATACATTCAGATGACAAATCTGTCGACATAAGTAGCATACATCACATTGTTTTATTACTCCTAGCAAAACAACCCAATCAGGTCTATCGGTTGTTGACATAGTGGAGTGATATTGACTGGAAAACCACTTACAATTTAAAAACACCAAATAGTGATCTCGTTCCAGTTTAAAACTGTATCGTCATACACATTTAATACAGTAAATCAAGTCGATTAACTTCATATCTTGCAGAGTCAAATAATATACAATAATATATATATATATATATTGCCAGGCGACCTGCTTGAATATCTGGGCAACCTATTCCTACCATCTAGATATTTAAAGAGGTTATCTATTTTCTGTTTGTTTTAACATATCATTATGTTTATTAATCAAATGACCTATTCAGGTGCATTTATGAAAAGTTTACGACCTTTCGTTATACAACCTATTTTATACTGTTTAAATTGTATTTCGATAGAACAATGAGAAGACGAAGTTGATCTGAAAAATGTGATGTATTTGCGCTATACATTTCGAACAATCTGGTCATACACATATACTTATCAGGGCATTTTTATATGAAAATTATATTTGACAAATATTTCCTGAATGTATAGAACACAAACCTACAGTACAGTTCAATGAAATTTACATAGTTGAAAGTGATCAAAGCAAAAAGAAATATTTTAACATTAATCAAAAAGAAGAATGCTTATATCTAAGTGATTAAAATGAACCTACTGTATCTGAAAATACTGAGTTTGATAGTGGAGTATACATGCTACTCAAAATCATAGAACTCATTATTATGATTACTATTATACATGTATTTATGTATCATGTACGTGTTTATAGGATAGTGATACTAACTGGTAGTAAGTAGATTCATTAAGAATATGAAACTCTACGGTAGTGATAAACGGCATAAGTATAAAACACTGATGGCCTCGAGTTAAACAATCAGAATTATTATGATACCTTATATATTTTACATGAAGTTTACAGTGCAGTAATAAATAACATGTTATTATTAGCCAAGTGATAATTGGCAAATATTCGGTCCTTCGAATCAATGAAAATATGTCATACGACAAAGAAAAAGTGGATTTTAGATTGTGCTTGAGTTAAATTATATAGATTACCTGCTTCTGAAACAGGTTTTGTGTTAAAGTACTTCATGTCGTTTATTGTATAATCAAGTGTTTTGTGACTTACTTACTTCCGCCTGTAGCTCTTCTAGAGTTACTGCCGGTCCCAAGCCCGGGTAAAGGAGGAGGGTTGGGCATGGGGTTAGCGTCCCCATGCCGTAGAAAACTAACTCGCTAAAAAAAACGCTTACCAGAAAAGTATTTTGTGAAGCAAGATAATTTTCTCCTTATTTTTTTCACTCACGTTCTAAATCTTAACCCTAAGTTTTTTAGGTTTACAAACAGGAAGGTGGGAAGTCATTCAATTATAGCTGATGTCAGTTCATGTTAAAAACTATGAACCTAATTTGTAAACCTAATTCATAACTCCAGTTTGACTCTTAATACTTAAACCTAACCATTTAGCATGATCTCTAGTGTCAGTTGGTGATAAAAGCTACATGAGGTGATAATCATAACTCATAACACTAACCGGACTCCTAATATATATGTAAACTTGCCCTTTTTTCTTTATTATAAGGGATAATTTGACTTGTGAAGCCTAATTATTACGACCAAAGCTGTTATTCCACTATTATTTCATTACTTTATACTGCTAACCGTCTCCTGATCGACTGATAAGTCGCCAAGAACGTCATTATATTATACTTTTACCAAACAAGAATTATCAACTGACTAGATACTTCTAAAATAGATTAGGGAGAATTAAATGGTATTCAGCTCAAAACAATATGCAAACAGATGGTTCAACGATGACAAAAAAAAACGAAACAAAACATTGTGTAATCTAAATAAATAAATAACTACCGATTCATTAATAGTGAAGATCTTCTACGAACTGCTTCAAAAATACTTCCTCTACTACCAGTAACTGATGAAACTGATTGACGTTGTTTCTGTATATCTGGCTGTGATGATAATAATACTTGATCTTGACCAGGTTCACTAAATTATTTTCAGGATAAAAAGGATAAGAATAAATAGTAAACACTTATTGCAACAACAAACAAACTAACAACTTAAAGTAAACAATTTCACAACAATTATCATTGAGTATTTACAACAACAACAAAACAACATTCATTTTGTGCATCTTACATAAGATTAAGTGGAGACGTATAGAAATATTGCTATATATTACAAATAAATAAATTGATACTCATAAATTACAAATGAACAGCTTATGGAGGAGACTAGTTCAAGTAGAAATGAGTTTCAATTATGAACTGACTATTGAAAAAGCAAAAAGGCATTGAAGTTGGAAATGTTAACCAATAAGCGGTTAATGACTCATTGGCTTATCTCTAATCATTATGTAATCCAAGGTTCGATTTCATGGGAATTTCGCACTTTCAGTGTTCATCAAACAACAGTAAGTGTTGTTCGGTATTATGTGATCAGCGAAAACTTCACCTATAATGAAGTAATCACTATAAACCATAAAACTAAACGACAGATAGAAAGATGAACTGAATACAGCAAGAAGCTGTAATTGGTAGAAACCAACAACGCCAATCAAGATGCTGGATTAGTGTCGCGCTATAACGCTGAATGACTGACACTGAGAATGAAAACCATTATCTACTAACTTAGTGATCGCTATATGACTTGAAAGTACTGTAATTCAATCACATATGAACTTGTAGATGATGACTACTAAAGTGTTCCTAGTGATCCTTAGTTTTCAATATTTCTTCAACTGGCTTCAGTTCATGATAAATAAATGAATAAATAACGCTTGACCGCTAGAATCATTTGGTTGAGGGCCAATGGTAAAATCCCAATTTAAATCAATTTGCACTATAGCGTGACGACCACAAAATGTCACTGAAAAAAAAGAAATACTGAACACAAAGTGCTACATGACAGAAAGTGTGAAAACAATTTCTAAAAGAAAAAACAAACAAACACTAAACACCTTGATCATTATAACGACCATACACGGAAACTAGTTACGGGGACAATACATTTAGAGGAAAAATTCAAAATGAATACAATTTTCCCATTGAACTCCATACACACAGGTGTAGAATTGGAACTTACTCATTAGGTGATAATGGTGTTATTTTAGGGATCAATCTAGAGTAATTTCAAATATGTGCCATTTATATAATACAATTGAAATAATTATATATAAAGATAAGTGAAAATATAGATTTATGTAAAATATAGTAGTTTCTTTATAAAATTAACACCCGTTCTGTTATAACTAGTGGCTTGAGTGCCCTGTTAATGGATAACGTAATGATACCACCAATTAGAGAGCAGTGAATTATCGATCGAACCAGTGACGCATAAAACCCGTACGAGAAGTTTAGAGTCCTTATTGGTCCTGCTTCCCGTCTAGCCCACCCAGTTAAGTCCAGAACACCAATCTCAGCCTATGCAATATGAATCATTTACTTCAAGCATACTGGGTTTATATACCAACCAGACAGACCACAACGTACCATAAAATATGAAACAACATTTGTACAAGAATTAGCCAAAAGTGGCTGCGAATGCGGAAGATTGTAATTGAAAGACTAGACATAACTCAAAAATGGTAAATCGTATAATAATAGTTGATAGATCAGAATAAAGCTTATGATTAGAGGGATATGAATATGAATAGTTTAGTTAGTTAACAATTATACGATAAAAATGTACGCATAGTATTGGTCCATAAATGGATCCCAAAAGTTACCATTCACTATTCTTATCGGAATATAACACGTTCACAAATGAACACTTTTGTTGATTGTTATCTAATGATTTTCCTAATATTAAGGGAAATCCAAAAGATAACGATTCACAGTTGTATTCTTCTATTTGGAATTGTATAATAGGATAGAATGATGGCTTCAGTACTCTAGAAAAACGAATGTCATCTTTATGATGTAGCCTGTTGCATACAACATAACAGATCGTTGAATATTTCATAGACAATATTCGGTAGAATTTTTGGGACATAACAAATTAGTGAAATCAACAATGCAAATTATGATCATGTTATTGGAATAAAATAAACCTCAGATTTTATTCGTCTGATTCAAGTGGAATGACGAAGCTAAATGAGCTTTATTCAGAAACTATGATACTTAAAAAATTGCTGTGCTGTTCCACAGTTATGGTAAAAGGAAACGTTTCTTTTGGAACTCGTGAGTTTTTACAAAAACTAAGAACAAAGCAGAACTAGTAAAGGATTATATAACTAGCATAGTGAAACTGTTATTGCCGAATGCTTTAATCACTAAATCGTCTCCCTTACTATAAGCCTTCAATTTGTAAATGATTAAAACGGTAGACAAAGAAAAGCTAAAAGTTTGTGATCAATAGTTACTTTGATAATTTCGGCTCTATAATTGATGGATCATCGAGTAGTGATTAATGTCACGTTTATCTAGTCTTTTATGTTGACTGAACACTGTCGAAGAAGTCTCAATGTGGCCACTAATCTAAGTGACTTAACAGCACATACGTTATGTTGATCTCTTAAGTGGATTCATGCCATGGTTGACAACTGTCACCGAGGCGTACCTGCAATTCTATAGGAGCTGATGTTTCCTGGTGTTTCTTATCGACTACCTGCAATCACCTAACATCGAATTTCCAACAAGGTCATAATTTTCCTTCCAAAATTTTAGTGAAAAACATAAAATGAAGCCAATCTAGAAAGTACCAACAAAACCCCCCAACTTGCAGAGTTGTAATACTAATTGATCAGTGATTAATGACCACGACCACTGCCCAAACCATATTACTAAATAAATTGGATTGGTCAAGTTTTAATGTGGCTACTAAGTCTACGTAACTCATAAAGACCATTTTGAATGACATGAATGGAATCTCACAAAAAGTGAGGATATGCCTTGCCCCTGAATATAAACAGAAATGAAACCTACCGTTTGATGCCAAGCATTTTCTTCATATATCTATGAGTCCAATTCGTTTTACTTTTTATTAGGTCACTTTCGTACCATGGCCATTAAGAATAGAGGACATTCATAGGTTACTAATATTCGGTCATGGGTGTCTTTGAAGCATTATCTATGTATTTTGGAACCACAAATTAGGGCTACTAGGTAAGGATGGGAAACTCATTGATGAGGTAGTAAATCTTCACCGTCTACTTCGATGGGCGATGCTGTCTGGAGTAACAGTAGTCTGGAAAAAAGCTAAGGGTGGACAAACCAAAACACAGCATCAGTCCACGAAGTCATTGCCAATTGAACCGAGTCATGTTAATAGTTTTAGACTACCTGGTTGGGGTCCATATGACTATCATAACCGGTGGTTAGAGGCTTTTAATGCTATGACCCAAAATAATTTGCAATGGCGCAGATGCATCCATTCATTGTATTTCTCTAGATTATAAACTTCTAAACTCTTCATAATTTTTTTATTCCATTAATTTATATTTCCTTGAAACGTATCGCCAGTATTTAATCTTTTCTATTACTACTAATGCTGTTTCTACCTTTACTACTATGAGATTCTCTAAAACAATTTCATCCCTGTACTAATGGGGTATAGCAACTTGAACCGATATACATACGTATTAGGTTCTAGGCTGAGACTGACTGACTTACGTACCACATAAAATATTAATTTCTCTACATTCTATGTTGTCATCAAACTATATGAATGGATGATTTACACAAGAAAATGCTGAATATCAAACAGAAATTCCATACTCTATACAAAAAGACACCGAAATATTCTGTAATAGAATACAAAGAAACAAGTTGATGAATTTTTCAATAATGAAACAGTTACATTTCGATGGAAATTGATTGATTTTGAACTATATCAATTTTCGATAGATGTTCATGAAATTGAAATTAAATAAAATCAGTTGAAAGAATTGAAATTATTTACAAATCAACATTCTATTCATTTCACTTTGATGTGTTATCTACATTGACACAAATAAAAGCCTAATTGTTTGTAGATTTGGAAAAGTTTGTTATATGAGATATCAGCTCACTGAGGACAATGGTGTACTGTGGGGCAATTTCGTGGATTGGTTGAAGTTAGACATTAACACCCAAATACCCTGGTACGGCCGAGAGTGAGGAGAGTCCGTTCTCCCTCTCGAAATGCACTCACATGGCCACGCGTATATAACCTCTGCCAGGGAAGTCCTACTCACTGCCTTCTCGTGGCGGGGGTGTTGTTTACGAAAATGAGAGGACGAAAAGCGAATGTCCGGCGCTTTAACCGGATTTCAAATCAAAGGTGCACATGAGCTGGCTCCAGTATCCTGAGGGAACAAATGGAGTATGAACCAATTGTTGGTCACCGGCTTCCATGGGAATGAATCTCCTTACGATGCTCCACTGCCTTGTGGATCAGACTTTTAGGTCGAAGGCTCGGGGTGTGGCCCCCTAAGAAAACCACCTGCTTCGGTTTGGGCACCCGGGCAGTATCACAGCCCTCCCACATATCGAATGAGATTTGTGTGGCGCATATGTATTTGGTGCCTCTTTGTACCAATATCTATGTGTTGAAATAAATAAATAAATAATAACACCATTGGGTGCCGGCTCAGTGGTCTAATGGTTAAACACTCGCGCGCGAGACTGATAGGTCCTGGGTTCGAATCTCGCGGAAGGGAGATCGTAGATGCGCACTTCTGAGGAGTCCCACAGTAGGACGAAACGGCCGTCCAGTGCTTCCAGGTTTTCCATGGTGATCTAGCTTCAATTGACTCATAATTTTAAATAGTGAAATTTCTAAAATCTCCACAAAACCCCTTCTGATAATAATCATCTGCTTACTAATGACTGGCTTCAACAGGTATTTCCTGAAGTTCTAGTGAGAAGCCGTTACCAGTGGAATTCAACCAAGTCTGTTGTGAGATATCAGCTCACTGAAGACAATGATATACGATGGCGCAATTTCGTCAAATAAAAAATATGTTAGTAACACAAAATCAGTTGAAAGAATTGAAATTATTTACAAATCAACATTCTATTCATTTCACTTTGATATGTTATCTACATTGACACAAATAAAAGCCTAATTGTTTGTAGATTTGGAAAAGTTCGTTATATTATCAAACATACACAGACATACAATAATGACTTCCGTCCTTGCAACTAATATATATATGCTAGGTAGTTCATGGAATGTCATTATTTGTTGGAATGTTAGTGAATATCATAGGTTAACTATCTACTTAGGGTCATATACAGATTCAATTGTTGTCCGAAATTGTATATTTTATGCACACTTACAAGTTACAATACAATATAATTTATTTTCCTAGAAATATATCAACAAAATTTTTGAGGTGAGAACGATTTGTTCATTCATTCATGGAACAAGTTAATATAAATTTCCAAGAATAACGTGAATTTGCTCAATCTAACTGATATTCATTAATACTGTAAACAAATTGAAAGTAATTAATCTTTTCTTTTGATTGAAGGGGTTTGTTTAATTTGTAGGTTGTATTCGCCATAGATTGGTTTCATTTAAGGTACCATAGAAAACCAGGGAACACTAAACGGCTGTTTTATTCTAGAATGAGATTTCCTTGCCAGTTTGGACCCACGATCGTCCCAAGGGTTAGTTTTAGAAGCTCTAGGTCTCGAAACGAACGCTTGACCGCTAGAATCATTTGGTTGAGGACCAATGGTAAAATTCCAATTTCAATCAATTTGCACTATAGCGTGACGACCACAAAATGTCATTGATAAAAGCTGTATCACTGTCTGAATTCCACTAGCCAAGACTTTTACTAGAAGTTCACGAAGATCTTGAAGTCAGTCATCAGTAAGGTGACTATCATAGTTTATAGCTAAAGAGGGTTTCGTGAAGGTTGGTTTACTTTGTAGGCTGTACTCATCAAAGATTGAGAAGTGGTGGCTGATGAAGTTTAAAGATATTGCTAGTAAAACAGCCGTTACTTTAGGGATTTGATGAACGTCTATATCACAAGTTGACTGAAGCTGGAATTGTATCACTGGATGCCGACCCAGTGGTTCTAGTGTTTGGTATTAACCTCGAGAACTGAACGTTTTGGGTCCGATCCCTGACGAGATTGAGGAAGTGCACTACTGAGTAGTTCCATATTGATTTGAAACAGCTTTCTAGCGACCTATAATATTTTCTGTCAGTATGACAACTATATATTCATCATTATCGCGGAGAGAGAGGAAATGAGAAATTACGTTTGACTTAAGTGGATATATAACCTATGATATTCGCTTACAATTCGACAGAGATGTTCCGTGTATTACCTGGATCATACTCGTAACAAATACAAGTGTAATGAACGAAGACTTGGTTAGAGTAAACCAACTTACTGTATCATACAAAATCACATATTGCATTTGAAAAACATGACAACACATTAAAAGCACTATTTGCCCATCTTCCTTGAGTTGTCCCTTACAAACTCCATCGTTCCTCCATTCCTGTTATCGTTTCGATTGCTTTCTGTTTCCCTTTCTCATGTCCTCATTTTCCCATTCTGTCTGTAAAAATTCTACTCCCAATTTCTGATACATACTACTTTTATCTGTCCGTACAAATAGTACACATCACACAAGTATCAATCTCCTTTTTAAAAAATTACGCTAAAATTATAACTAACAACTTGAAATGATGGGAATGTTTTGTAGCTAAGGTGGACGGACTTAACAGTGTTCGGTTTTCTTCCCATAAAAATAGGTGGTTATTACAATTTAACAGTTGATAAGACTAGTAATTTGTTTAAATCCAGTATCCAAGCTCCTTAAAATAATAATAATAATAATAATAATTAATAGTTAAATGTAAGAGAAAATATGAATAGTGTTCAAGTTTTGTTGAGTTATGAACCACTTACATTGGATCAACACTATTCCAGAATTAAACAGTTCAAACACCACACATTAATAATAGATTCGAGTAAATAAACAAAACAAAAAACACATGGATTGAATTCTAAAATACAACATTGTCTAAATTATAGAGTTATAACATCAATGAGAAACGAGTTTAGCTCAATGTCGGCTAAAGGAAGATTTATGATGAGAAAAGAAAACAAAATGGTCGTATTCATTAATTAAATTAATCTTTTCAATAACTGATAACCGAATTTCCTATTTACGTCTATAGGTTAAGCGTTCGCGTGCAAGACCGATAGGTCCTGGGTTCGAATCTCACGTGGCAGGATGGCGAATGCGCACTGTTGTAGAGTCTCATACTAGGACGAAACGTTTGTCCAGTGCTTCCAGGTTTTCCATGGCAGTCTAGCTTCAACTGACTCATGAATCCAACTATAAAATTACTAAAATCTCCATAAAACTCTTTCTGATAATATTTACGTTTAATTTGAACATTACGCATTTTACAGAAAAACTCTTGGTAGAATACAATTACAATGTTGACAAACGAAAAAGAAGAAAATCTACTATAATTAAAAGTTGACAGTGAATATCAGATTTAGAGAATACAAAAGAACAGATATAATACAATTTAATTATATGTCATATGAACATAGAACTTACCCAAAACTAATATTTGTTGCATTTTCATGGTGTCCAGGAGCACATATATGATAAACTGTGAAATTTTCAGTAATTACACGCATTTCAGGATTATTGAATAGACTAAGGAAGGATGTATCTGTTTAAAATATACATATAAATATTTAAACAATGAAAAATAAAATCTAGAAGAAGAAATACAAAATGGTGAAATATAACATGTTGGAAGTATTTATCAGTGAATTTTTGTAATTTATTGATAATTATTTGTTTATTTGAACACATAAATACTGGTAAAAGGAGGCACCGAATACATATACGCCGCACAAGTCACTTGATGTGTGTAAGCTGTGATACTGACCGGGTGCCCAAACCGAAGCAGGTGGTTTTCTTAGAGGACCACACCCAGTGCCCTCAACCTAAAGGCCTGATCCACAAGGCAGTGGAGCATCGTAAGGAGATTCAGTCTCATGGTAACCGGCGATCAACAATTGGTTCATACTCCATTTTTTCCCTCAGGATAATGGGGCCCATATACACCATTGGTTTGGAATCAGGGTTTTCCAACTCCCCAGCGAGAACCCTATGTGTCCACTAACCCGATTGAAGCACCGAACATTCACTTTTCGTCCTCTCGATTTCGTAAACAACATACTTGCCATGAGAAGGCAGTGAGTAGAACTTCCCTGGCAGTGGCTATATACGCGTGTCATGTGAAAACATTTGGAGAGCGGACTTTCCTAACCCTTGGCCGTACCAGGGTATTTGGGGGCGATTGTATGACAAATGTTTAATTTACATTTCCAAACAGCTATATAATCATTCATCTTTTCTTATGCATAAATTATGAAGTTCGAAAAAGATTGACAAAATCTAACAGAGATCATTAAGTTAAGCATCTAGTTTCTGTGACATTAACTCAGTAAAACAAAAAAAACATGCCCCATTGTCTTCATTTTATCCCCTTTTTTACTAACAGTACTGAATATATAGAAAAACCAATAGCCAATAAATGATATTTAAACTTCTCAGATTTCTGTTATTGTGACACCTTGTAATTAATCAAACTACAATGGACAAAGCGAAATGCAAACCTATGACTTAAAGGAAAGTATCAGATTTTGAAGACTAATGTAAATGAATTTTGTTGAGAGATAGAATATTTGTCCCAATGTACTAATCTTGTCAATTATTCCATAAACATGAAGTAGTAGTTAACTAGATAATTACAAACTAAACGTGATATAAGCCAGCACAGATCAGTTTTAAATAAAAATTAAAAGGTAAGTATATTGCTTAATAAATCTAACACTCCTTGCAACTAAGACACAAACATTAGAGCCTTGTTCAGTCAGTAGAACTACATAATGAGAAAAGATTATGAGAAATATATTATGCTGAATGAAAAATAGATAACAGAGTAAATTTTCACAGAGTGGGATTAGTTTGGAGGACTGACGGTATCAGTGTTTAGATATGGTATCACTTCATAATACCATTGACTAGTGGCCTTAACCTTTATAAAAAGTACAGGTCCTATGTTTGGTGTTCTCATGTCCTTTAAATATGTTGTTGGATAACCTAGGTGACGTTGTTTGAAACCGATGATGTTCTTTATTTATTTATTTTAACACATAAACATTGGTACAAGGAGGCACCAAATTTATATGCACCACACAAATCCCATCTGATATGTGTGAGGGCTGGGATACTGCACAAGTGCACAAACCGAAGCAGGTGGTTTTCTTAGAGGACCACACCCAGTGCCCTCAACCTAAAGGCCTGATCCACAAGGCAGTGGAGCATCGTAAGGAGATTCAGTCCCATGGTAACCGGTGATCAACAATTGGTTCATACTCCATTTGTCCCCTCAGGATATTGGAGCCCATGTACACCATTGGTTTGGAATCAGGGTTTCCCAACTATCATAGGTGGACTCTCCATGTCCACTAACCCGGTTAAAGCACAGGACATTCGCTTTTCGTCCTCTCGATTTCGTAAACACCATCCCCGCCACGAGAAGGCATTGATTAGGACTTCCCTGGCAGATGCTATATACGCGTGGCCATGTGAGAGCATTTGGAGAGGGAGAGCAGACTCACCCCATTCCCGGTCGTACCAGGGCATTTGGGGGATACAGGGATATTTAATTCACATCATCTATATCTGAATAGTCTGATATCATACCTATATTCTTTTCATTGGCCAATAAATCTTCATTTCACTATGCTGTAATAAATTGAACTGCCACTTAATTATATGATATCCTGAAATTATTGTTTTAGGGATAATGATGTATATTTGTAGCTCAAAATGAAGATTTTGGATATGTATTGCCCTCAGAGCTGGATGATTTCGTCGAAAAGTTTTTATCGTTTTTCAAAACAACATTGCCACAACATACATCGAAAAGAAGTCTTTTTTTAATTATTTGCTGATGGCCAAACCATCTAACCCAGAGAATACAACAACTGGAAAAACATCCGTTTCTCTACTTATAATCATATGAATGATTTATCGGCTTACAACTAACCAATGTAACTCAATCAATAAGATAGCTAATGGATAATTTCTATGTGTACCATCAGTTCAAAATATCAATAAATATACTAGAAAGCTTTTGCGATTATTACAATATGACACTGTCAATAAAACAAGAAATAATATTAACATCATAGAATAAATTCAAGACTAAGAACTCATTCAAGTTTACATAATATCAAACAGAAAACTCTCTTAAAAAATGAATATTCCATACTAAACAGACGAGCGCGTAAACCTCATAGACTATCGATTATAATGGTAGTTGCAAAAATACCGTAAACATACTACTTACTACCAGGAGAAAGTAGCATATCAATAACCAATAAAAGTCTAATTTACATTCAACAACAATATTTATTTAACTTTAACTAATCCACGAAATTGAGCGACACATCCATCATTTTCTTCACTGAGTTACTATCTTACAATAGAACTGGTTGAACTCCACTAGTCACTGCTTCTCAGTAGAACTCCAGGAAATACCTCTTGAAGCCAGTCACTGGTGGACATAGGCTGATTAGCATCAGAAGTGGTTTTTGTGCATATTTTGGTAATTTCAATAGTTCAGATCATGAATCAATTGAAGTTAGACCACTATGGGAAACCTGGAAGCACTGGACAGCTGTTTCATGCTACTGCGGGACTCACCAGCAGTGCACATCCACGATCCCTCTTCTTACCACTCTAAGCAACAATGCAAGCATGTTCGGGATGCGATTCTCCCCCTCGAAACGCAAAATGTTGCTTCAGGATTGGGTTGCATTGACACCCGAACTAATGATAGGGAGTGAAGTAATTGAGCGTGTCGATCGCTTCACTTATCTTGGAAGTCTCACCAGCAATTGTGGTCTGGTGTGTGACGAAATCTCAGCACGGATACAGAAGGCTTGACTAGCTTTTGCCAACTTGCGTCATTTATGGCGTAGGCGATATATCCGTCTATCAACCAAAGGACGTGTTTACTGCGCAGCAGTTCGTTCCGTCCTACTTTATGGCAGTGAAACATAGCCGGTAAAAGTAGAAGATATTCGTAGGTTACTAGTATTTGATCATAGGTGTCCTCGAAATATTGCTCGTATATCGTGGGACCATCGAGTAAGTAATGCAGTTGTTAGGAAACGGGTACTAGGTAAGGATGGCAAATCAATCGATGACGTAGTGAAACTCCATCTGTTGAGATGGCTTGGACACGTGTTACGTATGTCCAACGACCGACTGCCTCGACGTGCTATGTTCAGTGGTATAGGAGTAGGTTGGAAGAAAGCTAGGGGCGGCCAGACCAAAACATGGCACAAATCCATGAAGTCACTGACAAGTGGACTGAGTCATGTTGGTAGGTGTAGACTACCTGGTTGGGGATCGCGAGATGATAGAAACCGATGGTTAGAGACCCTGAATGACATGGCTCAAAATCGTTTGCAATGGCGCAGGTGCATCCACTCTTTGTGTTCTACCAAATTTTGATCTCCTTATTCCTCCTTGTCTCTTTTTTTCCTCCTCTCAAATTTATTTCACTGTATTATACTCTTTAAGTAACATCTCCAAACCCTAATCTTCCCGATTACTGCTTATACTCTTATTACCTCTACCACAACGGGATTTGAATCGACCACTGCATCTCTATGCTAATGTGGTGTGGCAACTCGAACTGGTGTACGTACGTACGAAGTTCTACGTTGTTACTGACTGACTGGTCCCTCTCCCGCGAGATTCGAACCCAGGACCTATCGGACTCGCAAGCGGACGCTTAACCTTTAGACCATCCAGTGCTTCCAGATTTTCCATGATGGTCTAGCTCCAATTGACTCATGATCTCAACTATTAAAACTATTATAATATCCACAAAAACCCCTTCTGAATCAATAAATATATATTGAAAATTTCCACACAAAAAAATGAACTAAATTAAATATGGATTCATATCACTTGTTTATTTGTTTTCATTTTATTAAGATTATTTTAATTGAAGGTGTTTAATGGTTTGATGGAAATATATTAAGGTTAACTTGTAACTAGTTAAGATATGACACGTACGTGTAAAAGTTCATTAAACGGGAATAATAAATAAGTTCATAGATGAATTTTATTCGAAATATAATAATAATAATAATGGTATATTTAGTTTTAAATTTAGGACATTAAATAATAATCATAATAGTAAATAAAGCATGAGAATATAAATGGAAAACTAATCAAAAATTTCATATTCTTGAAATGTTACCAATGACATATATATCCGTATCTAAGGCATGTGTATATTCATCTAATTTAAATCATAATGATAATGATAATTAAATTATCAAATTAAAAATAAGTGTAACTGAAATCAGCTGATTATATAATGGAAAAATAATGAAATATTAAATGGATAAATTTATGAAAATTCTATTAGAAAACTGAAACCCTATGAATTCATCAATCCTTTTGGTCTGGTGTGTGATGAAATGTCAACACGGATACAGAAGACTCGATTAGCTTTTGCCAACTTACATCATTTATGGCCGGTAAGAGTAGAGGATATTCGTAGGTTGCTAGTATCCGATCATAGGTGTCCTCGAAACATTGCTCGTATATCCTGGTACCACTGGGTAAGTAATGCAGTCGTTAAGAAACGGGTACTAGTTAAGCATGGCAAATCAATTGATGAAGTAGTGAAACTTCATCAGTTGAGATGGCTGGGACAAGTGTTACGTATATCCAACCACCGACTGCCTCGACGTGCGATGTTCAGAGGTATAGGAGTAGGTTGGAAGAAAGCTAGAGGTGACCCACTGAATAACTGCTACGCCGGCCTTTCAAGCCCAAAGGTTACATCTAAACAAATTAATACTCTTTGTTCTCTGCACATAAATCTAACTTTCAAAGTGAAGCTTCTCTCATATTTCCACTCTCTGTTCCCACGTTTAGTGATCAACTGTTGAAAGTTGTAGGAAAATAGGAATCAGGTAAGAATTTAGTATCTCAAATGTTTATTGTATAGTAACTATTCAGTAAAGGATTTCAAATCGATTACACATTTCATTTTTCGTGGTTGGGTAGCACATAGCACATAGGAAATTCAACTTGCAGTCTATTGTATGAATATGTACTGATTCCACTTATTCATAAATAAAAGATCAGACAGCATTTAGTTCAATAAGCCATTCACATTGTATACATTATCTTATTGATAGAAGTAAAAATTCTTAATAATCTCCAGATGAGTGTTAAAATATTTCACTCAAGAAATGCATTAGTAGTCATGACATAGGACTAAATTGAGTGAGCGCGAGAGCAAGAAAAGGGGTCACTGGAATATTCACAAATAGGGACAAGAACAATATTCATTACAACACACAAAGTAACATATCACATTTTGGTGTATTTTAATCTAAGTATTGATCTAATTTTTCATAATGTTTTTCTCTAAATTCCCAATAGAAGTTTTCATAGAAATAATCAATAACATATTCCACTAGTGACGTCGTGTAAAGATTGATCAAAACAAAAGTTTTTATTTATTAATTCTACAAGGACTAACTAAATTGACGACTTCAATTTAACTACTTCATAACGAGAAAATATAAATGATCCTATTAGACGCTACTGAAGAATGTCATAAATTGATTGACCCAAATAAATGTAAAGTGAGTTGGAACTGTTATCGAAAAATGTCGTTATGAAATGTTGAAGAAATATTGAAAGAAGTAGATAATCTAACACAGCCGTAATATAGATTCATTTTAATTAAAACAACATCAATATGATAAAAGTAGAGAAAAACAAGAAATCCATATCCCTACCGAAGTACTAATATAAACAAAAGTCATCATTCGCCAACCACAGTTCTGTGTTGCTACTAATATGCTGTGGTTCACATAAGAATAATTATGATGATTTAACTAAGTATAATCAATCGTTATAATAAGTGAAATGTGATCCACCCGACTATTCCAATAACTTGGATGCCATTTGACTATAAATTTCCTGCAATCAATTTACATAAGTGCTAAACTTTAGTATACAGAGCTTTATAGATCATCTATCTCTATTTAACAACCAAGTATAATATCGTTTTAATTTTCGGTAAGAGTTTTCGTGTAAATCCCTGATAACACAACTTGAATTTTTTAAACTGAATTAAATAGAGTACATTTATAACCTGCTAGGATTTTGCCGAAATCTGATTGCTTTAAACATCAATAAGGCGACCACTTGTTCTACAAATGAATAGTATTAAACAATACTACGATGAATATGAAAATACAAAACTTTAGTGTTATTTTAGAGTGAGATATCATTTTAGTTTGCCCCTTATTTATTTATCTATCTATTTATTTATTTAAACACATAAACATTGGTACAAGGAGGCACCAAATAGATATGCGCCACATAAATCATTCGATTTGTGTGTGGGCTGGGATACTGCCCAAGTGCCCAAACCGAAGCAGGTGATTTTCTCAGAGGGCCACATCCGGAGCCTTCGACATAAAGGTCTAATCCACAAGGCAGTGGAGTAACGTAAGAGGATGCAGTCCTATGGTAGCCGGTGATCAACAATTGGTTCATACTCCATTTGTTCTCTCAGGATATTGGAGCCTATATACACCATTGGTTTGAAATCAGGGTTTCACAACTTCCATAGGTGGACTCTCCATATCCACTAACCCGGTTATAGCACCGGACATTCGCTTTTCGTCCTCTCAATTTTGTAAACAACACCCCCTTGGCGAGAAGGCAGTGATCAGGTGTTAGGATGTGCAGAAAAATATACCAATAATTATCATGTTAAGTCTAATGGTGGCCTTGGACTTTAAATGTACACTCCCTATTGGTCGATATTTATCTCACTTGTTAAATATTGTGTAAATGTTGTTTTCTATTTTTATGGTATGATGTGGTCTGTTTGGTTGGTATATAAACAGAGTATGTTTGAAATATATTTTATTTTTTATTATTATTATAAGAAGCTTTATTCAACATTATACTTTTGGTACAACATAGAATTCTCAGCATAAAGTATTTCAACAAGTTTCTTTTTCTTATATCTTGATCGATTGTGACGATAAATTTCGAATGATGACCAGTTAGATGTTAGGAATTCGGTAATCCACATTTGATTAATGTTCATTAACGATTCATATCTCAGAGGCTGTGACTTGTGTTCTGGACTCAACTGGCTGGGCTAGACAGCGAAGCAGGGCCAATCGGGACTCTAGGTCGTTCATTACGTGTTTACGTGTCACTGAATCGATCAATAAATACACTGCTGCTCTTATCTGCAGTCACTCACGTTACAACAGTAGGACTTCTCTGACAGTGGTTGTATGCACGTGGCCATGTGAAAGCATCTCGATAGGGAGAGATGACCCTCCCCACTCTCTACCATACCAAGGCATTTGGGGGCTAGTTTTCTCTTAGAGAATATTGCATAGAGACAGTATTATTATATACTGCTTTCAACCTAGATACTCAAAAATCTAACGAATCTACATGAAACACATATGATGGGAATGATCCTGACACATTCTTTAAATATTGGTTAACAAATTGTATCTTGTTTGAAACAATAACAATAAAATAAACAAAGTAAAAACCATACTGAACAGGTATTTTTTCATGTCATCCAAAAAAAGTGATCATGAACAATAAATAAATCTTGTCGAAAAGGATCAATAACCCAATTTTCACAATGAAACATGAAAATGTAGCAGTTAGTATTACTGGTAAAAGTACACTATACTGACGCCCTTGAGTGAATCAGGCAAAATTGAGATAGAGTTTTGTATATCTTTGTACGAAATTAAAAACCAAGTGTTAGATATTTTGCATGTTATGTCAACTAAATGAAAATTGAAAATTTTTGATTACTAAAATGTTTCAAACTTTATTTTCCTTTCTAAGATATCTACCACGCAACCACATAGTGAATATGACATGGTGTTTGGACTAGACTACGAAAAATACCTGCTCATAATCCAGATTGTGCTTTAAAGTACTTCCTGTGATTCAGTACATATTCACTAGTATTTATGTAGCTAACTAACATTTTTACATCCAAACTCTTGAATCTCAATCTCAAGATTGTTAAGTTTGTAAAATAAGGGCGACAAAGTGTCGTGGTATTATAGCTGATTTCAATCGACACCGATGAACTTTTTGCGTTGTAGCTAATGTTAGCTGATGACGAAAACTCTATGGTGTTATAAACCCAACTCACAACACTAGCCTGACTCCTGTCATGCAAACCTAACTACTTCCCTCTATGATACAAGGGACCATCATATCGAAACCATCCCTCAACTGTAGTTTTATTGCTTTCTGTTGTTAATTGCTTCATGACTAGGTACTGTTTTCTGATTATCCGATGAGTTGCCCTAGGTTGTCAGTGTAGTATAATTTGGTCGCATTATTGTCACACGCTTACGCAACTTATACTTACCTTTAGAAAGATGAACTATCGTGATCTTTCCGATCATTCTATCACTTACACATATGACCCTGAGATGGTTTATTATAGTATGTGTGTATTTATAAACTTGCTCATATCTTCCATATTCATAAATGCTGAGTCATGATTTAATTAAATTGAGTTGGTACGCCTGCTTTTTCTGCTTCACGTCTCTCATTGTTTGTCTGCATCAAAGAATGCCTGGAATAAGTGCTACCAACTTGATTCGTATTCGGTCTTTTGTTACTACCGTAAAATATATGAAACTAAACCTAGAAATCATGTTCATAGTTCACTCATCGCTCATCCCTTCATCATTCCTGATGGAGTCAATACGTTGCCAAAAAATATTTAAGATATCGGTTTAAGAAAACAAGAATAATAATAGCAGGATCATAGTATACTAACGACATTGAAAAAATTTAAGGCTGATCTTGACATTGACCAACCAGAAAATAGCCACTCAGAACACAGCTTTTGTGAAAGCAATCTAAAACATAGAGGACTAAGAGTTTTAACATCATTAATGAATACCCTAGGGCTAACTATCAATAAATCAAGCCAGAAACAATAGCACCGTAGTCCGAATAACTTACAAATCTAGTAGTTCTGAAACCTGACTATTAAGCCTAATACATTAACCTTAATGGTTTATTCCAGGAAAAACATCATCCAATGCTTTCAAAATGCGACTATCAAAATCAACTTTTCCAATAACAAGCTGTCTAAAAATGCCTATTGAATTCGCACTAGTATTTCGAATAGATTAGCTTGGTTTTGATTGGTCGCTTAAAGCAGTCGGCATGGTAGTTTTGCCATAATAATAATAATAATAATAATAATAATAATAATACATGTACACATGTGCTAGTATAATGTTTCTTTGAACTCATGTACTTACGATTAGTTCCAATATCATGATAAGTGATAATTGCAGTTTTATTCTTATTAGGTTGAACGTAAACCCGTTGGTATAAACCAGAAGAAGTGAGTATCTCATGTTCCTATCAGTTGAAATGTTTTTTTAAGGTATAATGAAATAAATAAAGCAGTCGATAAACTAATTTACAAGTGATATCATTCGAAAGAAAAAATGTGATCTTAGTGCTTAGATTTTATATACATAACTGATGAGTAACTTAATCCCTATAGAGATTAACATATCTAAGCAACCCATTTGGTCGTCTACGAACTTATTTGAACCTGTACCCTAGTGATTGGGACACTAAATGGCTACAAACGTGCATCATAAACTTACAATGAAGATGCGGTCAGGTGATAAGACGTGCTTAGAAAGTTATTAAGGAATCTTAACCCTCAACATATTAAGAATACTTTAATTCTACAAGCTATTAAGAGGTCTGCTTGAATATCTGGACTGCTTATTCCTGCCATCTAGATATTTCAACACGTTATCTGTCTTTTGTTTGTTTCCATAGATCAGTATGTCAATAAACTGCACAACCTATTCACGTTCGTTTGTGAAACCTTTACGATCTTTCGTTGTAAAAGTTACAGAAAAGTACAATCGGAGACTTTGTGGCCGCTGGCAATATACATCGAAAAGAATGTACATTATTTAGATGTCGACTCCTGAACTGCCAACATCTAATTGGCGATCACTCAATAATGGGGTATGGCAACTTGGACCGATGCATATATGTGCCTGGTCCTACGTTGTAGCTGACTGACTGACTGACGATCACTCAATATTTATCGTCGGGATCGATCAAGAAATAAGAAATGGAAACTCGCTGAAATGCTTTGCGCTGAGAATTCTAAATTGTACCAAAAATATAATATTGAATAAAGATAATAATAATAAATACAGTAAAATCTCAACTAAAATCAATCACTATGTCGTAATTCACATGAAACTTAACATAAATAAGAGCTGATCAAAGTTTTTAAACCATATCAGACGAAAGGAACAAGATACATGGCACATAAGTTGAGGTAATGACACTCTCCATGATTGTGACGAAGGCTAAATCGAATATATCACTCAACAAAAAGGAACGACTTCGTGGAGTGAAAAGTATGAAACTATATTGAAATTCGAGGTACGGGAAAAAACAGAAGAATGGATGCAGCTACGCTACTACGACCGATATTGAATCATATCACAGGTCTGTCACTGTTAATCACGATTCTCGTATAGAACCTAACCAGATAGACATGACCCAACTAAGTATTTCAATATAATGGTTAAAGTTGACGGACTGATGTTATTTATTCCTTTTACCATCCGCACGTTATTCAAACTGTCTTACGAAAACCAATACTGCAGGTCGAAGAAATGCCTAATTATTAATCACAGAAAGTTTTGGAACGATACTAAGCCTAAAATCTGCAATTATATTGGAACTTGGAATTTAAGGGAAGACAAAGAATGATAGGGCATAACGGTTGGTATAACAAGCCACTATGCAGTCAGTCACACTGACATGGTGAATACCAGCCTCTATAAACAAAACCATGCATCTGTACTATTTAGCCAAAATAAAATGATTTGCAATGAAGACATGAACGTAATGCGTCGAATAAGTTTAGATGCATGTTCAGTCATGATATAATCTTTAAAAAAAACTATTTCATATTATGACAGTAAAAATTTGTGCAGTCAGAAACATATATATCCAAATGGCCAAATTTAGCTCACCTCTAGATTAGAAGGGGTTCGGAGGGCACAAAAAGAATTCTGTTTACTATCCCCTTTCTCGTGAGATTGTAGTTCAATGCCATGGAAATTCACGGCAGGGCAATCCATACTCATATGTAGGCTATGAAAATAAAAGAAAACAGATGGGTTATTTCGCCATGCAAACCTCGTGTTATTTTCTTGGGTCGAACAACAAAATGGTGCATCAAAGATCTTCAGACAATAGGAAGTATTGATAGGAATCTTCTAGCATTATCTGGATTGGTTACAAGGTACATATGTAGTTTAATACAGGTTTGACAGGATACATAACTGGGCCCAGTGAAATTGAGTCAGTTTACTAATGAAAATAAATCCCTTTAACATGTATTACGAAAAGAGCTTACTGTTAGTAGCTGTGAAACACTACAAACTTCGACAGCCTGAAAAAAACCCAATGAAGAAAACTCTAAAATCACTGAACACAGTATGTAATAGGGAATAGGAGAATAACTCTGATGACCACAAAACCTGTACATTAGACTACGGTATAAATTTGGTTCGTGTAAACCTGTAAACACCAACATCAAAATACTCAGTGCTTTATTCAGAAGGTAGGTTGTAGTGAAATAAAACTTATTACGGCAGTAGGAAGTTTGATGCTGAGCCTTTGAGCTTGTAGAAAATCTGAAAACACGGCATATCCATTTGTGTCGAGAAGTTTGATAAACAATGAAATAGTGAAAACAGGAGCTATACGAATGACGAAAGGAAAAATATAAATGTAAACAATTGCCACAACGCTTTTGATTAAACCCAGTACTCTTAATTTTTTAGGTGAAAAAGTATTATGGAGGCGTATAAGTTCTAAATTAAACCTGTTTAGTAGCCAGAAATTGAGATCCGACATGTCATAAGTTAAACCCTATAGTTTTCGTATCACATTCAGTACACGTCGCTCAATTTGGATGTAAATTCTTTATTGCTGATTTTTTTTCACAACTTAATTTCCACAATCGGTGTGGATTATAAATAAAGTATATGCAGCAAATCAACAATTTGTATATAATTAACAAAACGAAACATTTGTCTACGAAATGTATATATTCACTCCAAGTACAAGATTTCCTTTGAAAAGGTACCACCGAAAATACTCATAAAGGCTGAATATACACCAGCTTGCTAATAATAAGCAAAGACCACACATACCGTCACAATTAGTAAAGAGCGGTGTAAGAAAGCCGAAGCCACCTAAGATTTAACCTTGACGTTGGTTCACAAAAACAAGTACGTCAGAGAAACGAAGCTCATATTTATCACTTCTTTATCACTAGAATGAGCAATGGTTATGCATTTAATTTTTCAAAGTACGTAACCTAGCAGGTCCTCAACATGGTGTACGGGAATTTTAGTTTCACTAGACATGACTGAATGAAGACGCTCAGTCAACAGTCATCCGTACCCGATCTCATTTAAATACTCTCCAAGATGTTTAATCTCCAACAAATAGTTGGAATTAGAATTCCATGGAAAAATAGTGTTTTTTCTCTTATTCCAAAAGAATAAGAAAACACTGGAACTTCTAGAAAGCCAAAAATCATTACGAAGACTCGTACTCGAACCCAAGGAAGAGCGTATCGACCCACTGAATCTTAATGCACTAAGCCATAAACCCACCCTGAAATTGATTTTTTGGTTGTATAAGGCATTCTGAAAACTCCTCAGTACCGCTTTAAGTTTTGTGAGCTCACAAAATTAATTGCCTACGTGCTTTGTTCAAGAGGGCGAGAACACATTGAAGTACACTGGCAGCCCGAAAAAATGAAGAGAAATACCTGAAGGACGTATTTCAAAAGAACGGCTGCCCAATCAACTTCACCAAAAAATACCAGCCGCACCCATCATAAGAATCCAAGACAAGCACAGAAATCAACAAAAGGATCACCCTTCCATGCACAAAAGACATACTACAAGCCACGATGAGACTGCTGAAAACCTCTGGAGTAGGGTTTGCACACAAACTGACAAAATCACTACAGTCGATCCTATTAAAACCTTCAGCTTTTAGCCAGATGAGTCCATTATAATTAATGCGGTTTTCATCAAATATCGAAGACTTACACAGCTATTGATTTTGGGGATGTATTTACCGCTACAGTGATTTCCACCAACTTATAACCAAATAATGTTCTTGACGACCCTACATCTAAGTTTCCTCAACTTGCAGACGGTGCATTCGAGTCACCTGCTATATAACTTTTAAACCTGTTTGAGCAGGGTTTAATTTTAATTAGGAGAAAGTCATCCACTATGACGCTGCGATGCTGCAGAGTTCATCACCTTCGCGAGATGATGAAGATTTGTAGCTCAGGTGAATAATTTTGATGGAGTTTTGTTCTCTGAATCAATGGATTGATCGTGCAGCTTTCATCGTTCCTCTGAACGACTTCATCAGCACAAACTTCAGATAAAAGTAAAGCGTTCGAATTTCTCTACATGCGGTTCAAAGCTTGTCCTGCAAACCTCGAACTTAATTGGTTCTCGCTGACCCTATATCTGTCACTGTTTACTTCTTTGTTTTAGTTGTGTCCCCAATTTTTTTAAATATTTGTTCTTATGTTTATGCATAATTTTCTTGACTGATTGATAAATTGGGTCGATTTTAACGCGTTTGTTGATTGTTGATTGACCTGAGTGTCAGGCTTCAGAAACTTCTCTGGAGTTTTTAGAATTTCCTCCATCCAAGAATTCAACATTTTTCCAGTCAAATGAGTGTCCGCAGTTGTCCACGTGCATTGATAAAAGTGAGAACACGTCATGGCGTTTGACTGCTAATTGATATTCATGCAGGCAAAGGTGAAGAGGGCGTCCGCCTTGTCCGATGTATTGTTTTTCGCAGTTGGTACAATTTATTTTGCAGATGATGTTTGATTTGTCATGCATCCACACCAGATCACGAGTGAACACACCGTGCTTCATATCTCCTACAACAACTAGCCAGCTTAGATTGATAAAATCTCAATATATTGACAGTCTACTAAATATAAATTTGGACCTCCCTGCTTCTAAGTTCTGATCCATTTGGGTTGCCACATTTCGATTATAAAAAGTGTTACTCGATAAGGCGTCCTCAAACTCCGAGTACTTGTGGTATCTTTGAGCTTACAAAACATGAAATCAAACAGTTTAAGAGATTGCATTATATGTGAAAATTATATTTAAAATATTCTCAGCGATTGAAATATAACTAATTCCAACGTTTCATCCAGCTAACTTGTCTGGACTTCTTCAGGGTAATAATCAAAATCAAAATTATCAAAGACATATATAGCATTTAACAATCAGTACTATACTGTGTTAAACCAATCACCTTTGGATTTTGATATAAGAGTGTATTTTAGGGCTGATAACACATTAAGATCGACATTAGTGAAAATTAAGGACAAATGAGCAAAAGAATAACAACAGAACATTGTGTATGAGATTCGCTGTCATGACTGTAATGCTACCTATGTTGGAGAAACATCCAGGCAACTGAATGTAAGATTGAAGGAACACAAACAATGCTTGAAAAATGTTCCAAAATCCTCGGTCGATTTAAAGAAACTTGAAAATAAGTCAGCGATAGCGTTACATGCGTTAGAAACAAGGCACAAGATTAATTTTGAAGGGGCCAAAATACTTCAGAAAGGTTTTAACACCATAAAGAAAGATTGACAGCAGAAGCGCTGCATATATGGGCGAACAAGAACAGCCTGAACCGAAAAGATGGTATTCAACTGGCAACTACATGGCAAATTTCGGTTGACAAGTAACTTTGGAACCCATCTCTTGTTTAAACCTGTTTTTTAATATCACATGCATCGTTATTATTTTTGAATGAATTCAATGAGTTTTTTAAACAATACAATTTATGTTTTGGCATGTACATCGATGTTTCATTATCAAAAAAATTTTCAACCTCGAACTTGAACGTTATTTATTTATTTATGCCTTCATATCAATCTCCTACACATGCATACATACCTGCACACTCACACACATACGATTTGTTACTCAGTTAATTATTTCTATGTAGTTGAACTCTTCACATGATTTGTAGTTAACTGACTCATTTTACCCTATTTTACAAAAAATCAACATCCAAATGTGATTGGTTTAACACAGTATAATACTGATTGTTAAATGCTATATATGTCTTTGATAATTTTGATCTTGATTATTACCCTGAAGAAGTCCAGATAAGTTAGCTGGATGAAACGTTGGAATTAGTTATATTTCAATCGCTGAGAATATTTTAAATATAATTTTCACTTGTAATGACTTCTCTATACTCGGCGCTCAATTACTGTCAAACTATTCGTTCTAATCTTGACGAATATTCGTATAGTTTAAGTGATTGTTCTGGTACAAAAAGCTGCTGGACAAAAGTCTATCATTTCATTCTTGTTCCACTTAAGGAAGGGAGTGTACCAGAAATGACGGGTTGTCCAGGAGAAATGGATGTCATGTCAACCTACTTCAGGACAGTTTTTACTCAGGTGTATCATCTAGTTGAAGTACAAAGTTCAAATATAAAGTCGCAAAAATGGCTGATCGCTGTGAACTTTGATTGTGACGATGCACTCAAGTCTCTTAATACTTTAGTCACAGAAAAGCCAACGGGACCAGAAGAACTACACCGCTAAATCCTGAGAACACATGCAAAAATACATCGCAAACCCAATGACTGTGATATTCCATATGCCACTTTACTAACGTGTGTTATTTACAAAATGGAAGGATGCAATCGTCACTCCAATACACAAAAGAGGACCAAGATAAATTCCATCAAATTACAGACCTGTCGACCTTATCAGTGTCGTCGTTAAAATACTGGAAAAATTAATCTAAACGGCTGTAACGACCGAATTGTTTGAACACAGGACTGACGAACCAACATTTATTCGAATAGGCCCGACGACGTTCTTCTGTATAGCTTGCAAAGCGTTTTTGAGACACTCGTATTATCTTATATCAAAACACAAACTTCGTGCTTAATTTAAACGGTTCTAATTTAGGAAATAGAACAAATTAGATCAGAAATGCAAAATACCTCAAACGGTTCAGCCTGTGCTATACAACAGAAGTAGCGCGCTAAACAATAAAAGAACAGTTAATACCAAAGAGTTCGATACCTAAGAATCAGTAAAAATATTCCCAACAACATGGGATCAAATCTCTATCTGCAGGGATTGCAGCAATCCTCCCAAGCAGACAGTAAAAAGTTTAACAGTCGCACGCTGTATCACGCCGTGACCTTGAACTTAGTCAAACACGGCCTTACTGCAAATAGTCCGGCAACATGCAATAGAAAATCAGATGACAAAAGATAAATCTTCAATCAAAATCACGTAATAAAAGCTCAAACGAGGAAGACTGAAGAACAGAAGATGTGGTTAAACGAGATCTGAACAAAGGTTAAAATACACAACTGGGAGAAGAAACGGGTTAATGACAGTACTGTCCGACAAAAAGCTGCGGAGGATTTTCATCGTTCTCTTTCTGTTACAATCGCTATAATGACATCCGTGGAAACCAGCAACTTCTTAAACGGTGAACAAAATGGTTTTAGAAGAGAATTATCTTACGCAACAAACTTCATCATAGCAAGAGAGCACTGAATAGAGGCTCTATACAAATAGACTGCTCTTGAAGCTCGAACGTTTAAGCGTCACCAGACCTCTTAATTAAGCATGTAGGTCTTTAAGAATTACAACCGGTCCCATGCCTGGGTAAAGGAGAAGAGTTGGGCATGGGGTTAGCGACCCATCCCGTAGAAAACTAACTCCCTAAAAAACGGCGCCTGATAGAGTATGTCGAGTTCCTTCGGAAGCCACGAGGCCGATGCCCCTTCTAACAACCAGAGCAAAAATTTTTATAGGTACATGGAACGTTCGAACAATGTGGGAAACCGGGAAGACCAGTCAAATAGCAATGGAAATGAGGAGATACAACTTAGCAGTACTGGGAATCAGCGAAACCCACTGGACCCAAGCTGGACAGAAAAGGCTAGCTACGGGAGAGATGCTGCTATACTCCGGTCACGAAGAGGACAATGCTCCACACACTCAGGGAGTCGCTCTTATGCTGTCCAAAGTAGCACGAAATGCACTTGTAGGATGGGAGTCTCACGGATCCAGAATCATCAAAGCATCATTCAAAACAAAGAAGGAGGGGATCTTAATGAATATTATCCAATGTTATGCACCCACCAATGATAGCAACGACGACATTAAAGATCAGTTCTACGAGCGGCTGCAGTCAATCATTGAGAAATGCCGAAGAAAGGACCTAACTATTCTGATGGGAGATCTAAATGCCAAAGTCGGAATAGACAACACTGGATATGAAGATATTATGGGACGACATGGACTGGGAGAAAGAAACGAAAATGGAGAAAGATTTGCAAATCTATGTGCATTCAACAAATTGGTCATAGGAGGCACAATATTTCCACACAAGCGTATACACAAGGCTACATGGATCTCACCGGACCACACTACAGAGAACCAAATAGATCATATTTGCATCAACAAAAAATTCCGAAGGACAATGGAAGATGTGAGAACCAGGAGAGGTGCTGACGTAGCTTCAGATCACCACCTAGTTGTAGCCAATTTAAAACTGAAGCTAAAAAAGAACTGGACAAGTGGACAAACAGCACTACAAAGGTTCAATACAGCCTTCCTTCGAGATACTGACAAACTCAATGAATTCAAGATAGCTCTCAACAACAGGTTTCAAGCATCTACTGAAGGAAGAAGAAACTACTATGGAGGACAACTGGAAAGGCATCAAGGAAGCATTAACTTCAACGTGTCAAGAGGTTCTGGGCCTAAAGAAACACCATCATAAGGAATGGATCTCTATAGAAACACTGGACAAGATCAAAGAAAGGAAGAACAAGAAGGCAGCAATTAACAACAGCCGAACACGAGCAGAGAAAGTCCAAGCACAAGCTGAATACATAGAAGCAAACAAACAAGTGAAGAGGAGCATTAGAGCCGACAAGAAGAAATACGTGGAAGAACTAGCAACGACGGCAGAAAAAGCTGCTAGAGAAGGAAATATGAAACAGCTTTACGATACAACGAAGAAACTAGCAGGGAAATACAGTAAACCAGAGAGGCCGGTCAAAGACAAAGAAGGCAAGCCAATCACCGAAATTCAACAACAGCGTAACAGATGGGTGGAATACTTCGAGGAACTCCTGAATAGGCCGGCTCCAATGAATCCACCGGACATCGAAGCAGCACACATAGATCTTCCTATAGATGTCAACCCACCAACGACGGAAGAAATTAGAATGGCCGTCAGACAAATCAAGAACGGGAAAGCAGCAGGACCCGACAACATACCAGCTGAAGCACTGAAATCAGACATCGAAGCAACCACAAGCATGCTTACCTTCTATTCAAAAAGATTTGGGAGGAGGAACAAGTGCCGATGGACTGGAAAGAAGGACACCTCGTCAAGATTCCAAAGAAAGGAGATCTGAGCAAATGTGAAAACTACAGAGGCATTACACTACTGTCAATACCAGGGAAAGTCTTCAACAGAGTGTTGCTGAACCGGATGAAGGATGCAGTAGACGCCCAACTTCGAGATCAACAAGCTGGATTCCGTAAGGATCGGTCGTGCACAGACCAAATTGCAACACTACGGATCATCGTCGAACAATCAGTTGAGTGGAACTCATCACTATACATCAACTTCATTGATTATGAAAAGGCATTCGACAGTGTAGATAGGAGGACATTATGGAAACTTCTTCGACACTACGGAGTTCCTGAGAAGATTGTCAATATTATCCGGAACTCATACGACGGACTACAGTGCAAAGTAGTGCATGGAGGACAGCTGACAGATGCATTCCAAGTAAGGACTGGAGTCAGACAAGGCTGTTTACTCTCTCCCTTCCTCTTTCTTCTGGTGGTCGACTGGATTATGAAGACCTCGACATCTGAAGGAAAACACGGAATACAATGGACAGCTCAGAATCAATTAGACGATTTGGACTTCGCAGACGACCTAGCCCTCCTATCACGTACACACGAACAGATGCAGATGAAGACAGCCAGTGTAGCAGCAGTCTCTGCATCAGTAGGCCTCAGCATACACAAAGGGAAAACCAAGGTCCTCAAATACAACACGGAGAACACCAACCCAATCATACTTGATCGCGAAACTTTGGAAGATGTAGAATCTTTTATGTACGTGTAAAGCATATTTGATGAACAAGGAGGATCACATGCAGACGTAAAGGCGAGGATCGGCAAAGCAAGGGTTGCATTCCTACGGTTGAAGAAGGATGATCCTATCCGCAACGCAACCATGTAAACCTAATGTATCACACACTGTCATTTGTGCGTTCAAGTAACCACGGATTTTGTCATTTCATAATGTATTTGTAATTAACTAACTAGATTATGTAGTTAATTTTTCTCTGTTTTTAATTTTTATTCGCCACGCCTCACTGCGTTACACTGTACGTCTATTGCACGCTGAGATAATATCCCAAGTCATAGTGAGTTTATTCATATAGTTGATCGTTTCCAGATAGACTGTCAGTGCATGATTTTACTGAAGAAAGGTTTGTTGTACTGTAAACTATGTTTCTATGAACAACTGCCTGTTGTCTTCAGTATGAAAGCAGTATATATGTATTCTTCTTTTTTCTCTTTGGTAAGTTCAACTGACCTATATTTCGTGTTTTGGTTTTATCGCCTTAATTATGTCCATTTAACTATTTTGAGCAACATGTCTGTGCAAATGAAACAATAACTATGACACTTGCTTAGTTTGTTCTTGGTTGTCGTATAATTCAGTTTAGTTGAAAGAATTATGGTATACTTAAGTATAGTGCTTGAAGCCTGTAGCGAAACAGATCAGTTTAGTAAGTAGAGTTGCCTGTTTCAAATGTGTATACGGATTCAGATCAGTCTGATTAAAAAAGAGGAAAAAAACGTGCCTTTGATGCTGTTGCTGTCATACATTATAAGATAGCGATAAGCATGTTTGGTGTTTATTTCTGAACTGTACATCTATCACTGACCATATTTCATGATCACTGTCATTAATCGATTTCCCCAGCAATAACATCGGTAGCAAGATTGCCCGTAAAACAGCACTATACAGTCTTAGAAGATGAGTGTTCTGTGTCTCAATTAAATGCAGCTGGCTGTGGACAAATGTTAAAAATCCTTTTGACAACTGCGACTTTTAGTTTATCAGACACTCTGCTTGTATGTTTTCCTGTTAAACTAGACGCAGATGCATGGGAATACTTAAATGGGAGCAAAATAATAAGAACATTGCAATACGGTACTAAGCCCATGTTATGCTTTGCGCAAGTAATAGTAACTGACCTAATCTAATATTCATGAACTCAAAATAAATCACAACTGCATAAATTCTTTGCTAAAAAACATGTAACTTGGTTATTTATCTATTCCACATTTCTGACTAAATTCATCACTATTTTTTCATTTAGAATGCAA
Organism: Schistosoma mattheei; assembly: GCA_944470405.2. NCBI lineage: Eukaryota > Metazoa > Platyhelminthes > Trematoda > Strigeidida > Schistosomatidae > Schistosoma > Schistosoma mattheei. Next base: position 21,100,402 of record OX103948.1, on the reverse strand, counting down.
CAGGAATGAGCCTTCACAGACCCTAAAAACTGTTTCGCCCTTGGAACTATGGCCCTATGGAACTGATTACTGGTAGCAGACTTCCGGCTTTTCAATGTTAAGCCTGCTTTAACGCACTGCATAATGAGTACAACCCCTCTATTACTGCTATACGGCATATTTTTCATAACAAACCCTCTGCAATAGATTGGTAGCATCTGTGACTTCATCTATAGTCGTCGGAAGTCTGGGTCCTTTCGAAATCAATACCGATATACCCTACTGCTTGGCACTCTGTATTAGTTTGACTCGTTGGTGGGATAGTGTTGTCCATAATACTGAAGAAAATTTTTAAAAAACGCGGATTTTTTTCTTATCGTTTTGCCAATAACATCATAAAGGACAGTTAGGAACGAACATGCGAACAGTTAGAGTCACAGGCGGCAGCAACAATTATTATAGCTGCATAAAAACGAACTTCGGCTTTGGGTATCTAGAAAACAAGGTAAAACATAACCGATTGTCGTTTAAAAACGTAAGGTCTTATGTTAGTACTAGCCAGCTTAGCTGAATAAATACAGTGACTTCACTAGCAGCGGGTAAAACCCAGAAAACAAAGCGAAATCAGGAAAAATTTTGCTCCAACGTTTAGAGTATTACACTAACTTTTGGATTTTAGCACACTGAAACATTAAATTCTGTACCGCACAATCGGCTGCCTACTGGTCTTGCATCCATGGAGCATGTTACCAATCAACTGGTTAGGACAACACAAAATAACATCAGCACCAAGTTACTGTGAGTTTCTACCTGTTTATCCTGTATTAACTTTTTACTCTTCTGAACACTATGTTGACTAGCAATTAATATTATTTCTCCACTCGTTACCTTATCTACAACTCATATACTTTTCCACCTGCTTTAATAAACAACCATCCTACATTATACCCTTCTTAATGCTTATACTGTGATTGGCAACTATACTTCATACTATAGTCAACAGAGGCACTGCATCGATGCTTTACCCACAGTCCATAGCTTGTAACTGCCTGATAAGCTTGTAAAATGGTACTTATAGAAATAGCGCTTTCAACAGGTTGTGAAACACAGAGGATTGTGTGAGGTATGACATATATCCCAAAATAAGCTTAAATGAGCCTAACATCACAAAAGGAGGGAGGGTGGAGTTACTGACCAGCAGGCATTGATGGTGAGGGTGATAACTTCAATCCACCCGTGTTTGTGGGGGCAGAGAATTTTGTATGTATCAGGCTCTTTATGATTGAGAATAAGTCAATCAATCTGTGATATAGATTGTTTTCCTACGCTCACCACTCACACTCACGTTTCCAATATTATGCTGGATTAGCTATTCTACTAAGACAACCTATAACATGCTAACTCGGACTTTTACACTAGGATTGTGTGGCTGGCATCGGATAGACAAAAAAAGGAAAAAAATTAGATAACAAAAGATAAAGTCATTAGTATTCTTAACTCTTCACCCCCTATATACACACCCTTCTCATAAACCGCTTTCCTTGTACCAGCCTTGACTTCATTTCCTTCATATATATAACCGTGTATGTTAAAGGACTGTATTCACTATTTTATGAACTATCATTTAAATCGTATTCGAGTATTATAAATCATCTAATTCCCGAAATTACCTGTCCCATTCGGTGAGTCTGTCATAGTTTTTTTGGCAGTATTTTTTTCCAAAAAGCTGTTTTATATATTTGTTCATGAAGCAGCATAATAATCTTAGACGGTAATAATCTTTTAAACTACTTATCTCTGCACCTCCCAATTTTTACTAATACGGACTTTCAGTTTATATATTTATCACATACCGTACTCACTTTGATTGTTTGATACTAATTATCGACATTTCTAAATTACTTTACTATATAAGGCTATCTTTCGTGTCATATATATGTTAAAATTTATACAACTTGCTCCTTTCTATTCTATTTTGCCTCCACACATATACTGACATAAATACTTCATCTCTACTGCTATCTTCCTGCCATTGTCATCTTTTGTTTTTGACACCACTAATCCTCACGATACATTCACTCTTGGTTAAAACACAGATTTTGATTTCTAGACTAACTTGAGCCCTCGGAATTGATTTTTTCACCCCTTTCTATTTCCAACATTCTGTTCAATCCACTTGCTATACGTCACTTTCTTATCATGCCACAAAAGAAAATGAAGACCCCTGCTTCTAGGCGTCCAGCCAAACGTAGGAAAACGACACAATTTAACACCACTACTGACACGATTTCCGACAGTTTCAACGAGACGAGCCTCTCCGTTCATCCGGAAGCAGACAAGCTTTTACCAGTTGTCTCCATTCCAGACATGTTGAAAACTCTGCTGGTAAACAGTGACGATAATCGCAACTGCAACCATATGGATGCTATAAAGAAGTTGCAAGTAGACATGAACATTCTCAATCCGCTTAAATATCTCATCAACCCAAACCTCACAGAGACTCCAGATCAAATGAATGACATAAATATTTTCCTAGATCGTGTTTCATCAGAGGTATTTGAAAGAATAAGACGATCTAGCAATGCAATTGTGCTTAATATACCGGATGCACATGCCCTTAAAAATACCAAATCTAGTCTGCTTAGAACCAGTAATATGACACACGTACCATGTGTATGCACAAGATTAAAAAGAAGTCATTCTGGTATGCACTCACCGATATTGTTCAAATTCAACTCATCTGTAGACGCCAGTGAATTTTTAACTTCCTCCAATTCATTGAGACAAAAACAGATTTTCAAGGATATTAAGAATCTTCCGGATAAAACACCATGCCAGCGAAAAGCAGGAAGAGATAGCTACAGACTACCAGCGTCAAACTCTCAAACGCATCATAATCCTAATGGTGGTAAAGTTAAGTCCGATTCTAAGAGGACGTCTAGCTATACAAGTATGCCGCCACCGAAAAACTCTGAATCTCCTAAAGTTCAAAACCCAGAAGAAAGTAATCCCGATGTAAGTGGTGTCCATCCTCTTAAGAATGTTGACTTAGACTCAACCCGAAGTAGTTGTGCTCATGACGAATGGCATAACACAGTCCAAACCCCTGTTAGTGTAACACCCAGTTACAGTAACTGTGCAACGAATAACAGGAAAACTAATCATAACATTCATATAACTGACCACGCACTTAACGTTGATATATTCGAACCTCGCAAACCATCGCAAGTATGTTTAACAGCACACAATCCTCTCCAACTTGTGAAGAAGCCAAAATCAACCACAAACCTTGGAAACACGTCCTAAACACGTTACCCATACGTCAGGTATAAATAGTTATCTGAATTGTAATTGGCCACTTGGTCGCACACATAGACCTGATAGCCTTCTTGGTCCGGCTCCCAATGTGTACATCATGCCTTTATCAGATGTTATATCCAATAGCAATGAGAAGACTTTTTTTGTAATTCCGCCGGCCTTCCTGCTTTCTTTCGTTCAATGCCCGCTCTCTGTCCAATAAAATTATTCATCTTAAAACTCTTTTATTCCTTGTAAATCCAACCATTGTACTTATTACGGAAACGTGGTGTAATTCATCTATATCCGATCATTCCTTGAATGTAAATAACTTCGTTTTCTTTCGAACCGATAGATGTTACGTAATAGGAGGCGGTACAATTATCTATGTCCGTTCAGACATTCAAGCATGCAAATTTGAGGATAAATCCCTTGATGCTATAGACGACTCCACTTGGGTTACTGTAAACTGTGGATCCCAAAATTATTTGCTGGTGGGATGCATATATAGACCACCTCATGCGGATACTAAGTTTGACAGATTACTAACAAACATCTTTTCCATTGCTTCGCACCAACCGCATACTTTTAAAATCATCGAAGGTGATTTTAATCTGCCAAAAATTACATGAGGCTTGACTCTGGTACCAGGTCGATATAACAAGCTAGTTGAAACATTAGAAATTTGTGGATGGGTTCAACAGGTCCGAAAAGCGACCAAGGGGAATAATACACTTGATTTAATGTTCACAATGAACATAGACTCTATCTCAGTGAATTAAATGAGTTCATCTCATGAGTTCAGTCATGAGTTTTTTATGAGTGACCATAGAGTTGTATTAAAAATTATTCACTCTCTAAACGCCATACAATTGAACTCTAAGGCTTCATTGATGTACTAAAGCAGACATTTCGATCAACAAACATGGAAACGGACTGGAACTCTCATTCAATGTTTACCATGAGAAACTTATTTTACCACAAATAATGTTGACATTGCGCTTTCCAATCTATACCACAACCTGATATATTGTCTTGACTGCACTGCTCCAGTTATTGACCGTGTGGCTTATAATGCTAATAGGGGCCAAAATATTTTTAAAAGAAAGTTGAGAAAATTAAAATGCCGCTACTACGAGCAGAATGATGTAAATGCACTTCAGAGTATACTTAAATTAATGAACAGAAATGCTTCATCTAAACGTAAGTATTTTATGAATATAGAAAATAAAGCTCTACGTAGTAAAAGCCCAGAATTATCATTACTTCGGCTTTTTAAATCCCGTGTAAAGTCAAATTCCCTTGGTTCGTCCATTACTCTTTCTCCATTTTATCAATGACGTGTGTTCCTTCTTTCAGTATGCTAAGCCTTTCGATTTTGCTGATGACCTGAAAGTATTCAGTCATTCTCTTCTCCCACGAAAGGAAGCTGTAACGAAAAGAGAACAGTGAAAATCCCTCTGCAGCTTCTTTGTTGAACAGTATTTTCATTTATTTGTTCCTTCTCCCTTTTGTGTATTCCAACCTTTGTTTCGATCTCGTTTAACCATGTCTTTTGTTCTTCAGTCTTCCCCGTTTGAGCCTTTATTATGTGATTTTGATTAAAGACTTATTTTTGTTACCTAATTTTCTATTGCATGTTGCCGGACCATTGACAGTAAGGTTGTGTTTGACTAAGCTCAAGGTCACGGCGTGGTTCAGTTTGTGACTGTTAACCTTCTGACTGTCTGCTTGGGAGAATTGCTGCAATCCCTGCAGATAGATATTTGATCCCATCTGATTGGGAATATTTGTATTGATTCTCAGGTATCAAACCCTTTAGTATTAACTGTCTCTTTCATTGTTTAGCGCGCTACTTTGCGTTAGAGAAACTTCTGACTGTATAGCACAGGCTGTACCGTTTGAGGTATTTTGTATTTTTGATGTAATTTGTTCTGTTTTCTTAATTAGAACCGTTTATATTGAGCACAGAGTTTGTGTTTTGATATAATATAATACGAGTATCTCAAAGACGCGTTGTGGGCTATACAGAGGAACTTGGTCTGGTCTAATCGAATAAATTTTGGGTTCGTCAGTCCGTAGTTCCAACCGAATATTGGCTGTTCGGTCGTTACAGTTCTCAAACGAACAGTAATCTCAAGTGACAAATTCTGGAATGCCTGGAAAGCGCAATAAGGTCAACGAAAACTTGGCATTGGGCCACGGAGAAATGCAACCGGATGCACCTCCAGATGTACGGCAAGTCAAATTAGATGCATTTTCATGTCATGGCTCTAATGTTAGTTTAGTAAGTAGACGTAGTAAAGTTAGCTCTAGGATTACCTTAGCAGAGTTGAAAGAAAGACAGTTATTAGAAATGAGAGACTTGAAAGATAGACAGAGGAAACAACTACTGTGCTTTCAGAGAGAGTTTGGGTCGTTAAGGCTGAACGAAAGCACGTGTAGTAAGTTATCTTCTGTTTCTAACTGTGATGACAGAGAAAAGGAGCACGTTCACAGGTTTGTAAGTCCTTCTCATGACCTTAGGACAAAGTCTCTAGAAAAGTCAAAACTGCTAGATTATCCGGGAACGAAGAGGAAGGAAGTGACCTTGGAATCTCTTAGTGTAGGTCTTGAACTTCCAAAGGTAGAGCTAAGTACCTTTGATGGACAACCAGCTAAATACTGGAAATTTATTAGACAATTTGATTTATATGTGGTTTCCAAGGTTGAAGACGATGGTCAACGGCTCTTGTACTTGTTACATTATTGTAAAGGCAAGGCTCGAGAGGCCATAGAGGAATGCATAATGCTTCCACCATCGTCGGGTTATCGTAGAGCGTGCGATATATTGAAACGGTTGTTCGGTAGAACACACGAAATATGTCGGGCTTTGATGAAAGATTTAACTGAAGGTCCTGATATTGCGCATAATGACGCAGAAAGTCTATCTAGACTAGCGATAAAGATGGAAAACTGTTCTATAACCTTAGAACAAATGGATTATTCAACGGATCTCAACTCCGTAGTGACAATAGAAAGTATAGTAAAGAAGTTGCCCACGGTTTTACAGATGAGATGGGCTGAGACAGTAGGAAAGGTAACAGCAAATGGAAGAGAGCCTACTTTTGCTGAGTTAACAGAATTTGTGTCATCTAGAGCGGAAATATTGCTTAGCAGATTCGGACAGATTGCAACTGCTAGTAAACGAGTTGCAAGCAAGGTGGCCTGTTCCACACAAGGTCTGTCGTTCGGTAAAATCGTTAGCAAGTCACCTTGTGTTATATGCGGAGAAACTCATAGTGTGGATAAATGTTTCCAGTTTTCAACCTTAGCAGTCAACGATAAGTGGGCGAAAGCAAAGAAAAGGGCTTGTGTTATTGTTGTCTTCGAAGGGCCACAGATCTGTGGATTGTAAAGATCGTGTTGTGTGTACTGTCGAAGGTTGTCGGGATCGGCATCACCCATCGTTGCATAAAACCATCCGAGTTCAGAGTGGTTCGAGTGAGTGCTTAAAAGAAAGTCATTGTGGGTACACAGAGTCATTAAAAGAGGATGTGTTTCTGGGTCTGATCCCTGTACGCCTTAGAGCTGGGGACAAGGAAGTTTCTGGATATGCGTTTCTAGACAATGGCTCAGATACGACCCTAATCAAGTTAAGTACCGTACGACGTTTAGGATTATCGTCAGATGGGCGTCGATTACCATCAAAACGGTCAACGGAAATAAGTTAAGCAGATCGACCACTAAAGCCTTTAAAGCTTACTCATTGAACGGAGACGAATGTATATGTATTGAACAGGCTGTTGTAGTAGATGATTTGCCGGTGCATCGACCAAGAGTACCTGTGAAGGACAGCGCCAAGAAATGGCCTCATCTTATTGACTTACCTTGGACAGAATCAGTGGATGGTGAAGTTATGTTGCTTATTGGTTGTGACGTGCCTGAAGCGCATTGGGTCCTAGATCAAAGATTGGGTGGAAGAAAAAGCCCATATGCTATTAGGACACTCCTAGGATGGGTTCTGTTTGGACCGGCAGGCTTTAGCAAAAACAGTAAAAGGATGGTAAATTATATTTCTCAGTCTGACAACCCTGTAGAGCAGTTAAAGGAAATATATAACTACGAATTTGCTGACGTGCACTCCTCCGATAAAGCATTATCTTTAAATGACTTGAAAGCAGTTGGCATAGTGGAGCGCGACACTTATTTTGACGAGGGTCATTGGATTGTCCCTTTACCTTGGAGGGTGGAGAGAAATGTAGTCTCTGGTAGCTATGATCTAGCTAGACGAAGATTAGAAAGTCTAAGACGTAGACTCACATGCAATAAGGACTTTCGGGAAAGCTACACTTGTGCCATGCAGCAGACGATTGACAAAGGGTATGCGGTTGTGGTTCCAGGTATGCAACTCGATCCGGGTTATCGTCCAAAATGGTACTTGCCCCATCATGCAGTGATTAACCCCAGAAAACCAAGCAGAGTGAGAGTGGTATTGGATTGTGCTGCTAAGGTGGCTGGTAAATCCTTGAATGACCTTCTTTACCAAGGTCCAGATACTACAGCATGTTTAGTTGGGATCCTGTTACGTTTCCGCAGGGAACCGGTTGCCGTTTCCGCGGATGTGGAAGAAATGTTCATGCAAGTAAAGGTCTCGAAGCCCGATTGTGGAGCGCTACGTTTCCTTTGGTGGCCGAAGGGTGATATCGAGAAGGAACCGGTGGAGTATCAGATGACATCACATCCCTTCGGGGCAATATCCTCACCCTTCTGTGCAAACTTTGCATTGATGAAGACGGCTCAAAGTTCTCTAGTGACTATGATAACAGCGTAGGGGAATCGGTACTGAACAACTTTTATGTGGATGATTGCCTAGTATCCTTTCCCAATGATGAAGATGCGAAAAGTTTTGTGGTACAACTAAATGAATTGATGGCTCGAGGAGGTTTCAAGTTGAAAAAATGGGTGACTAACTCGGAAATTGTAAGGAAAGTTTTTCCGCAATCTGATAGTATGGAAGCGATTGTTGATATGTCTCTGAATCAAGGGCCGACACATCGGGCCCTCGGGATTGAATGGGACACCACACACGATGTTTTTAATTTTCGTTTTGATCCAGAGGAAAAAACTCCGACTAGGAGAGGAATACTATCTACCATTTCATCTCTTTTCGATCCACTGGGCTGATAGCTCCAATATACCTTCCTGCTAAACAACTTTACAGAATCTTTGTAAAACGCGTATCGGTTGGGACCAGCCTCCGAGTGATAGTGTTGTGTCCTCGTGGAACGAATGGGTCACGTTTGTGCGGAGGCTCGGAACGATCAGTGTTCCTCGAAGCATTATAAATGAAAACAGAAAGAACTTTAAGGCGATTGAGCTGCATTTATTTTGTGACGCCTCTGAATCTGGTTACGGTGCGGTAGCTTACTCGTGGAACATCCCTAAGCACCAAGCACCATACAGCGTTCTACTCTATAGTAAGTCTAGAGTGGCACCTATAAAACAGGTGACTGTGCCTAGACTGGAACTAGCAGCGGCAGTATTGAGTGCTAGAATGGGGGAAGTTTTAAATAGGAACCTTCCTCAGGTGTTTGACAAGACTCACTTCTGGACGGATTCTATGATAGTACTGTACTATATAAAAAATACAGATAGTAGGTATTCCACCTTCGTGGCTAATCGTCTGGCCGCTATTCATCATTTAACATCTGTGGACCAGTGGGGGCACGTAGAATCCAATGAAAATCCTGCTGACTGGACATCACGAGGCATACGGAAGGAGCTAGATTTAAAGAACTGGATTGAGGGTCCTTCCTTCTTGAGGAAGAGGGAGTCTGTAGGAACACTAACGCTTATGTGCGAAAACCCCCCAGAAAATGTTGAATTTAAAAGATGTCACACGACCAACGCAGTTGCGAAAAAACATAGCTTAAGTCCAATTCTGCTATATCACTCAAATTGGATAAAGCTGATTAAAGCGGTAGCATGGCTCAGAAGATACGTGACCTATATAACCATCATGTACTCCCGTCACAATGACAGGTCCCTAAGTGTGGGCTATCTGTCAGTTGATGAATTGGATGCAGCTAAACACAAGGTATTAGCCTTAGTGCAAAAGGAAGTGTATGGGGAAGCAGTAAAAGTGTCTCGATGCAATGGCGTAAGCGCAACTGATATAAAAGAGCTAAAAAATCTTTCACCTACGCTAATCGATGGATTGCTTTGTGTCGGCGGACGATTAAATTACTCGGATTATCCACTCTCAATCAGACATCCGGTAATTTTACCCAGTCATCACTTCGTAACAGAACTTATTATTAGACACCATCACCACCTAGAAGGTCACACCGGGACATCACAAGTGTTAGCTACCATACGACGAAATTATTGGATTGTTAAAGGAACCAGTGCAGTTAAACGAGTGATAGGTAGATGTGTGAGGTGTATACGCGCGAAAGCCACATTAGGCCAACAGATGATGGCACCTCTCCCCAAGTGTCGAGTGCAGCAAGGCTGGTTTTGCTTCTCCTCCGTCGGGATAGACTATTTTGGGCCGTTGATAGTGCGTCGGGGAAGAAGTGAGGAAAAAAGATATGGATGCCTATTTACGTGTCTCCAAACACGTGCCGTACATTTGGAAGTAGCTTTCAATTTGAGTACTGATGCTTTTATAATGGCTTTAATACGTTTCATAGGAAGGAGAGGAACTCCTAAGGAAATCTATAGCGACAATGGAACTAACTTTGTCGGGGCTACTTCCGAATTACGGGCTAATATGAGTGTGTGGGACAAGCATAGAATAAACGACTTAACAGTATCGAAGGGTATACGTTGGCATTTCAACCCCCCACTAGCTAGCCATCGAGGCGGAGTTTGGGAGAGATTAATACGGTCTGTTCGGAGGATCTTACTATCTATTTCCAACGGGCAAATATTACACGATGATAGTTTGGCAACTTATTTTGTGGAGGTAGAACGAATTTTAAACAACCGCCCAATCGTTCCTGTGACGTCAGATGAAAAGGATGATTTGGCGCTCACGCCAAACACTTTGTTATTACTAAGAGACTGTGATGGTTTAGGAATGGAGTGTAGTGTTGCGGATAGGTATTCAAAGCGATGGAGACAGGTAATTGTTTAGCCAATACCTTCTGGCGTCGATGGATAAAAGAGTACATTCCTTTACTGCAAGTGAGGCAGAAATGGTTTTGCAAACACAGAAACTTGAAAGAAGGTGATGTAGTTCTAGTGGCTAACGATGCAACTACTCGGGGCTCATGGCCAATGGGACGGGTTGATAAGTGCGAGACAGATAGAGATGGGTTGGTAAGAACAGTGATGGTGCGAATGAGAGAAGGTGTAGTAAGAAGAGATGTGCGAAAGCTCTGCCTTCTAGAGGGAGCCGAGTAATTGTAGATTGTAGCTTAGATTTATGGATGTACAGGCGTACTGTTGTAAGTCCTGTGCCTCCCATTGATATAGAGCAGTTAGTAAGGAGAGCCATGACGGAAATGTATTCTAAGGTGTCTTTGCGAAGCTGGAGGGATTTTGGGGGCCGGTGTAACGGAAAGAGAACAGTGAAAATCCCTCTGCAGCTTCTTTGTTGAACAGTATTTTCATTTATTTGTTCCTTCTCCCTTTTGTGTATTCCAACCTTTGTTTCGATCTCGTTTAACCATGTCTTTTGTTCTTCAGTCTTCCCCGTTTGAGCCTTTATTATGTGATTTTGATTAAAGACTTATTTTTGTTACCTAATTTTCTATTGCATGTTGCCGGACCATTGACAGTAAGGTTGTGTTTGACTAAGCTCAAGGTCACGGCGTGGTTCAGTTTGTGACTGTTAACCTTCTGACTGTCTGCTTGGGAGAATTGCTGCAATCCCTGCAGATAGATATTTGATCCCATCTGATTGGGAATATTTGTATTGATTCTCAGGTATCAAACCCTTTAGTATTAACTGTCTCTTTCATTGTTTAGCGCGCTACTTTGCGTTAGAGAAACTTCTGACTGTATAGCACAGGCTGTACCGTTTGAGGTATTTTGTATTTTTGATGTAATTTGTTCTGTTTTCTTAATTAGAACCGTTTATATTGAGCACAGAGTTTGTGTTTTGATATAATATAATACGAGTATCTCAAAGACGCGTTGTGGGCTATACAGAGGAACTTGGTCTGGTCTAATCGAATAAATTTTGGGTTCGTCAGTCCGTAGTTCCAACCGAATATTGGCTGTTCGGTCGTTACAGTTCTCAAACGAACAGTAATCTCAAGTGACAAATTCTGGAATGCCTGGAAAGCGCAATATGATCAACGAAAACTTGGCATTGGGCCACGGAGAAATGCAAACGGATGCACCTCCAGATGTACGGCAAGTCAAATTAGATGCATTTTCATGTCATGGCTCTAATGTTAGTTTAGTAAGTAGACGTAGTAAAGTTAGCTCTAGGGTTACCTTAGCAGATTTGAAAGAAAGATCGTTATTAGAAATGAGAGACTTGAAAGATAGACAGAGGAAACAACTACTGTGCTTTCAGAGAGAGTTTGGGTCGTTAAGGCTGAACGAAAGCACGTGTAGTAAGTTATCTTCTGTTTCTAACTGTGATGACAGAGAAAAGGAGCACGTTCACAGGTTTGTAAGTCCTTCTCATGACCTTAGGACAAAGTCTCTACAAAAGTCAAATCTGCTAGATTATCCGGGAACGAAGAGGAAGGAAGTGACCTTGGAATCTCTTAGTATAGGTCTTGAACTTCCAAAGGTAGAGCTAGGTACCTTTGATGGACAACCAGCTAAATACTGGAAATTCATTAGACAATTTGATTTACATGTGGTTTCCAAGGTTGAAGACGATGGTCAACGGCTCTTGTACTTGTTACATTATTGTAAAGGCAAGGCTCGAGAGGCCATAGAGGAATGCATAATGCTTCCACCATCGTCGGGTTATCGTAGAGCGTGCGATATATTGAAACGGTTGTTCGGTAGAACACACGAAATATGTCGGGCTTTGATGAAAGATTTAACTGAAGGTCCTGATATTGCGCATAATGACGCAGAAAGTCTATCTAGACTAGCGATAAAGATGGAAACCTGTTCTATAACCTTAGAACAAATGGATTATTCAACGGATCTCAACTCCGTAGTGACAATAGAAAGTATAGTAAAGAAGTTGCCCACGGTTTTACAGATGAGATGGGCTGAGACAGTAGGAAAGGTAACCGCGAATGGAAGAGAGCCTACTTTTGCTGAGTTAACAGAATTTGTGTCATCTAGAGCGGAAATATTGCTTAGCAGATTCGGACAGATCGCAACTGCTAGTAAACGAGTTGCAAGCAAGGTGGCCTGTTCCACACAAGGTCTGTCGTTCGGTAAAATCGTTAGCAAGTCACCTTGTGTTATATGCGGAGAAACTCATAGTGTGGATAATTGTTTCCAGTTTTCAACCTTAGCAGTCAACGATAAGTGGGCGAAAGCGAAAGAAAAGGGCTTGTGTTATTGTTGTCTTCGAAAGGGCCACAGATCTGTGGATTGTAAAGATCGTGTTGTGTGTACTGTCGAAGGTTGTCGGGATCGGCATCACCCATCGTTGCATAAAACCATGCGAGTTCAGAGTGGTTCGAGTGAGTGCTTAAAAGAAAGTCATTGTGGGTACGCAGAGTCATTAAAAGAGGATGTGTTTCTGGGTCTGATCCCTGTACGCCTTAGAGCTGGGTGTACACACACATACACTCAAACCTCTCAACACTGTTCTTGACCTGGGTTTAACATATCTCAACAGTCTGAACTTTTCTGAGCACATTATATCTCAAGTATCCAAAGCTAGAAAGCTCATCGGATTGATAATGATAAACTTCAATAATATCGAATCGAGATTGTTATTATACAGAAAATATATCTTACCCATTCTTGAATATGGTATTTTAGTCTACAGTAATTGCAGACACAATGACCTGATTAGAATTGAAGGTGTTCAAAGAAAGTTCACCAAAGCTGTTCTGGGGTATTCCGATAACAATGACTATCACAAAGGATGTCAACAACTCAACTTAGAACCTCCTTGGATCAGACGTATCAAATTAAATCTTGTTTTTATCTACCGGCTTATTAACGATATTTCCTACTCTTCGGTATCCACCCCTTCATACCTTACGATATCATCTCACAATCTACGCAATAAGGAGAATATTCTAGCGATTCCAAGAACCCATACAAACTTACGTCAGAATTTTTTCCTTATTCGCTACTCAACCATATGGAACGGACTGCCAGTGAACCTCCGTTGCAGTGAAACTACAACCCGGTTCAGAAGTCTGCTTGAAGATTTTCTTTCCGAAAGTGGATTGTGTCACCTATTGAATATCAACGTATTCAATAATGATTCATACAAACAAGGTCCGTCATCCATTTAATTGCCTGAAAAGCGAAATAAAACCTTTAATCTTTTCACGTCTATTTTATTTTATTTCTATTCATCTTAATATATGAGGTCTGCTTATGTTAGTATCTATAATTATTACTGTTATTAATGTCATTATTGTTCCCCCGACATATTAGATATTCCTTTTATATCTTCTTATCTTAATTCCTGACTGTCCTTTGAAATTAATTGTGACTTTTATAGCATCATTCTTAATTATTATTGCACAAATATTTATACTAATATCCGGTTTCACTCTGTATACTATTACATAAATCTAAATGTATTCATCCGAGTGCATTGAAGGATTTTTATTTTATTTTTCTAAATTGTTGGTTTACTTCAAAAGGTCGATATTCATTACGCAATTGTTATTCTTATCATGGATGAAACTTTTCACTAGGTGTTCACTTCTTTTCTTTCTTCTCTCCCTCTAAATAAATATTCTTAAGATTACGAAGTTTGTAATTAAGACAATAACTTGTGTTACACTTAAATTAACTTCTCAGATCCGTTTTATCTTCACTATGCATATATGTCTCATACATATTGATATTTCATTATCCTTTTCACTCAATTGAGACTTTCATTGCATCACTCCAAACTATGACTGCACAAACATTTAATCTAGTGTCATATCTTACTACAATAATAAGTTGTTTTTTCTTAATTATTTTTTGTTACTAATTTGACGATATATACATAGTCGTTTGTTCTTGTTTTATGTTCACAAACACACCAATTAAACTGTTTGCGTATTTCACCTCTCCTTTATTTCTATTCCCTTATTTTCTCCATTTCCTTCTTTAGACTCAATTCACTATTCTTCTCAATTGCACAGACCCGATTTATTATTTTTAATATTGTACTATTATTACTATAAATATTTTTTAATCTGGCAAGTATAATGCTAACATTATTGAAAATTGTGTATTATTGCATTCTTTGAAATGGTTTCTTCACAACACTTATGTACCCATAAGATGTTTGTGAATAATAATAAGGTGGGTCAAAGGTTTCTTTGTAGGTTGCGGGCGGAAAATAAGAATACGTTACAAGTGCTTCTTCTGGAAATCAGTACGTAGTGGAGTATCACACAGCTCTGTCTTAGGTTTTTTACTTTTTATCCTGTATGTAAATGAACACGCACGTATAGTTGAGTTTTCGATGCATAATAACGCTGATGATGTAAAAGTCTGGCGACAAATAACAAGGGACGCAAATGCACGTACACTTTAGGCAGACTTAAATATTCTGATTAGCTGGTCTAAATAGTGACTAACGCCTACCATCGTAGCCAAGTGTGTATACATTCACTTTGGGGATATAAATGTCTAGAATACTAAGAAGTAATTTTGATCCCAATAAGTCCTCCCGTTTACTCTACATCAGGTCAGGACAACTCGGAGGATATAGCAGGCGAGTACAAGGTCAATAACGAACGAAATAAACGTGGCACGCCGGTTTCCACAATTCTTGGAACCTGTTACCCTGTAGTGGCTGTGCTTCGTTGACCAATCACTCTCGTAACCGTTATCATATAATCATCAACGGTGTTTGATACCAGAAGGCAAAGAGAAGCAGCGACTACAGTATTATTAGCAGATGACTCAGACCACAAAGCAGAGAGGTAATTGAGTGAGTCAGCGAATCGAAAGAGTAGAGAGTGTAGGTTTAAATTCACATATATATATATATATATATATATATATATATATATGAATGGAACATCGAATCAATTAAGCGGCTAATGATAAAGCTAGCTGCGTAGGCGGTAAGCAATGTTCGAGCATACATGCTTCATACAAGCACAACGATAATAAAGGCACAATAAGTTGTTATAGTACGGATGACTCTGTCCGCTAAATAAGTTAACAAAAGGGCTTGACCGAATTAAATAAGAACAAACTTGGTAATCACTCATGATACTGAGGATATTGTCGATCTAAATATTCTTCCGCAATTAGTGAACAGCGATCACGCTGTTTTGTCATTCATGTTTAGGACTGGGGACATGTTATACGATCAGGTTACACCTCGCCCAAATGTATGGAAAGCTGACATATCAGCCATTCAGGAACGCGCTGCCAAAACAGATTGGTTTGTAGATACTAGGTTATAAGTTGAAGAAGCATGGTCTGTATTTGAAGGTTAGTTTAGTTTAGTTAAATCCTCGTTCATACCATGCATGGTACCGAGAAGACCGAATAAAGTCCACCATGGATCAGTAAAACGGTCAGGAAACTCCTTAAAAAAAGGGAAAATCACTGGAATATGTTCATCTCTACTGGCTTAGAACAATACAGATCCAGTTACTGTAAGATTAGGAATGCCTGTAAAGCGTTAATAAGTAAGACTAGACTATCATACGAAAAACAATTGGTTAGGGATTCTAGATATAGTCCGAAACGGTTATTCTCGTATTTAAAAAGGCGAACTCAGAGAAGCGACGGAATTCCATCACTTTTGATACGTGATAATCCGTTAATCTTAGCAGAGAATGACGCCGAAAAAGCTGAAGCTTTATCGGAATATTTCAGTAAAGTGTTTTCTATCGGTAATGAGGAACGACCAACGATTCACTATGATCGTGGCGGTCCAGTGATGGACCCTGTAGTCATAGAGAAAGTTACTGTTTTAAGGCTACTTCAGAATCTCAAACCTGATAAGTCCAGTGGCCCTGATGATATTCATCCTAGGATTATGAAAGCCCTATCAGATGTAATTGCTGAACCATTAGCGATACTGTTTGACAGGTCTCTAAAGCAGTCCAGACGCCCCAGAGACTGGGAATACGCTATAATAAGTTCGGTGTATAAGGCTGGGAGTAGGGATTTAGTTAGTAACTATAGATTCGTTAGGTTAACTAGTGCAGTTGTAAAACTGATGGAAAAAGTCATTCGAATATCTGTTATAAACTATGTTGAAGGACATAACCTTTTCTCCAGGGAACAACATGGTTTTCGGAGAGGCCTATCATGCTTGACAAATCTTCTCATTGCGAGAGAAGATTGGGTTGCTGCAAATAATCAGAATATTCCCGTGGATGTGATCTTCATAGATCAAAGTAAGTCCTTCGATGAAGTTTCCCACTCTGGTCTTAAATCTAAACTGGAACGTTTTGAAATCCATTGTACAGCCGTAGATTGGATAAGTAACTTTCTGCATGACAGGAGACAAAGGTCAGGGTAAATGGGGCTCTCTCCTCTTGGGTACCTGTAAAAAGTGGAGTTCCCCAAGGTACAATACTCGGTCCTCTTCTCTTTTTACTTTATGTGAATGAACTACCAACCATAGCGAAATCATCTGTCCTACTCTTTGCTGATGACATAAAGATTTGGAGACCCATACACAGCATGTCGGATAGGATAGTATTACAGAATGACCTCAGCTCATTGGTGGCATGGTTGGACAAGTGGTCACTAAAAGTAAATCCTAATAAGAGTGTAGTGATGCAAATAAATATCATGAATGGTATCACTACACAATAGGTGGATTCGTGCTACCCAAAGTAAGAAACTATAAAGATTTGGGAGTCATATTAAGCAGTGATCTCAAAATCACTAGTCACTGTAAGGCTGCTGCTGCAAAAGGCTATAGGGCATTATGGTCTATTCGTAGGTCTTTCCAGTATTTAGATGATGAAATATCTAGGCTATTATACTCGATTTATGTGCGACCGCATTTAGAATATGGGATTAAAGCAGCGAGTCCTTGTTTCAAGTATGAAGCAGAGATGCTGGAAAGAGTCCAACGACGAGGCACTAAGATGGTACAAGGTCTATCTGACCTATCTTATGATGACAGACTGAGACACCTCAACTTATTTCCCTTATCTTACCGTAGAGTACGTACTCACCCCGTACGGGGTGATCTAATATTGGTTTGTGGTATACTGAACGATGACCTTGGTATTAACACGTCTTATCTTTTACTTCCGTCCAGGACTGATCATTTGATAGGACATTCGAAAAAAGTTAAAAAACCGAGATCAAATCGTTTAAGTCTGGAGTTTCGCTTCTCGCAGTTACAGTCATTTAATGACAAATATACATACAGTGAAAGACTGACAAAATAAATACAAATAATATTAAAAGCTATTTACAAAATAAGCTTGTCGGGCTTATCTCCACACGAGTAGTGAATTAATGGAATTCTCTACCGGAACACGTAATATCAGTACCTCCTGTTGATATATTCAAAACGAGATTGGACCTCCAATGTATTACATACTGCAAGGATTAATATAGGTCGATAGACCTCCTATCCTTATTACTGAAGACTGAAACTCAATTGCATGTGAGGTATCATAACCCAAAGCAGAGGTGACCATTCCTTTAACTGACTCATTCAAGAGGAGACTAGCCACTCACAGAAACACGCTAGGACAGGATTAACATAGGCCGTAGACTTTTTGTCATCAGTACACAAATCTAATCACAATCTGAAATCTATTGGATATTAGAAACTTATAGCGTACTTATCAAACGAATGCGTTGTAACTCGTTGGTAAACTTTCTCCATCAATTCTTTTCAGTGACTAGCTTTTCTTAATCTAATGGTTGTATTGTCTTTAGTGGCTATAAATCTCTTTTATTATTAATTTCAAGTGCACTCTGTCTGCTTTCCGAGCCGCTGATTTTTTTCACACTGCCCCAGTACACAATGTACCTTCAATCTAGACTCAAACTTACCAATGACTGAATGCCCTTGCACGGTGATGCAGATGCTGCTGGTACCCGATCTCGCCCAAAGTCGTGGGGGGATTTCTGTCCTGTTTGGGTAGATTTTGAGGAGACCGCTATAGAAAACTTCGGGTAAATGGCATAAAACCCCTAAATTTCCCCAGGTCTGTAGAAAACCTCCAAAGTTTTAGAGAAATTTCGGGTTTTCCCCAAAATCTTATAACATTGGGGTTTTTCCCCAAACTTCCAGAAAAACAACCACATTTAGAGTGGAAAACCCAAAATTCCCTGAGATAGTAAGATTGGTTAGGTTGTGGGGTTTATTGTTTTGTTAAAATCGGGATGTATAGTATGGAGTTAGATATATACATCTAACTCCATGCTGTACATACGATACATTGATTGTCGTTAAGTTGCTTTGCTGTCAGGGTATACAGTGTTCTTGAGTGTTGTTAGATTGCTTTGGCACTTTGTTTACTGTTCGTAACTGCTGTTTACTAAATAAGCACGGGCAAATTTTTCAAAACTGTAATACGATTCTGCGGAATTTTAGGGAAAAGCGCAGAATTTTGGGGGAAAACGCGAAATATACCCAAACTTTTGGGTTTTAATAAATACATGCAGATTTTCCCAAGTTGTAATAAGATGCTGGGGAATTTAATTCAAATTTTGGGGTTTTCGTACTATTTCCTCAAAGTGCGTCAAGTTTTTTCCAAAATTGGGAGCTCGGGTATAGGCTGCAGTCTCAATATTTATGCTCTACATCCTAGTTCTGACTTTGAATTCCAAACTATGCTTACTTAGTTACGCCTGTTACTCCTCGTGAAGGAGCATAGGCCACTCACCAGCATTCTCCATCCAACCCTGTCCTGGGCAATCCTTTCTAGCTCCGTCCAGTTGTAATTCATCCTTTTCATATCTGCTTCTATTATCCGACGCAATGTGTTCTTTGGCCTTCCTCTTTTTCGCTTCCCTTCAGGGTTCCAAGTTAGGGCTTGCCTCGTGATGCAGTTTGACGATTTGCGTAATGTATGTCCTATCCATTTCCATCGTCTTTTCCTAATTTCTTCTTCAGCTGGAAGTTGGTTTGTTCTCTCCCACAGAAGGCTATTGCTGATGGTATCCGGCCAGTGGATGTTGAGTATCTTGCGTAGACAGCTATTTATAAATACTTGTACTTTCTTGATGGTGGTTGTTGTAGTTCTCCAAGTTTCAGCTCCATACAGTAGAACTGCCTTGACGTTCGTATTGAAGATTCTCACTTTGATATTGGTTGAAAGTTGTTTTGAGTTCCATATGTTCTTCAATTGTAGGAATGCGACCCTTGCTTTGCCGATCCTCGCCTTTACGTCTGCATCTGAACCTCCTTGTTCATCGATGATGCTTCCAGGTATGTGAAGGACTCTACATCTTCCAGAGTTTCGCCATCAAGAGTGATTGGATTGCTGTTCTCCGTGTTGAATTTGAGGACCTTGGTTTTCCCTTTGTGTATGCTGAGGCCTACTGATGCAGAGACTGCTGCTACACTGGCTGTCTTCATCTGCATCTGTTCGTGTGTACGTGATAGGAGGGCTAGGTCGTCTGCGAAGTCCAAATCGTCTAATTGATTCTGAGCTGTCCATTGTATTCCGTGTTTTCCTTCAGATGTCGAGGTCTTCATAATCCAGTCGACCACCAGAAGAAAGAGGAAGGGAGAGAGTAAACAGCCTTGTCTGACTCCAGTCCTTACTTGGAATGCATCTGTCAGCTGTCCTCCATGCACTACTTTGCACTGTAGTCCGTCGTATGAGTTCCGGATAATGTTGACAATCTTCTCAGGAACTCCGTAGTGTCGAAGAAGTTTCCATAATGTCCTCCTATCTACACTGTCGAATGCCTTTTCATAATCAATGAAGTTGATGTATAGTGATGAGTTCCACTCAACTGATTGTTCGACGATGATCCGTAGTGTTGCAATTTGGTCTGTGCACGACCGATCCTTACGGAATCCAGCTTGTTGATCTCGAAGTTGGGCGTCTACTGCATCCTTCATCCGGTTCAGCAACACTCTGTTGAAGACTTTCCCTGGTATTGACAGTAGTGTAATGCCTCTGTAGTTTTCACATTTGCTCAGATCTCCTTTCTTTGGAATCTTGACGAGGTGTCCTTCTTTCCAGTCCATCGGCACTTGTTCCTCCTCCCAAATCTTTTTGAATAGAAGGTAAGCATGCTTGTGGTTGCTTCGATGTCTGATTTCAGTGCTTCAGCTGGTATGTTGTCGGGTCCTGCTGCTTTCCCGTTCTTGATTTGTCTGACGGCCATTCTAATTTCTTCCGTCGTTGGTGGGTTGACATCTATAGGAAGATCTATGTGTGCTGCTTCGATGTCCGGTGGATTCATTGGAGCCGGCCTATTCAGGAGTTCCTCGAAGTATTCCACCCATCTGTTACGCTGTTGTTGAATTTCGGTGATTGGCTTGCCTTCTTTGTCTTTGACCGGCCTCTCTGGTTTACTGTATTTCCCTGCTAGTTTCTTCGTTGTATCGTAAAGCTGTTTCATATTTCCTTCTCTAGCAGCTTTTTCTGCCGTCGTTGCTAGTTCTTCCACGTATTTCTTCTTGTCGGCTCTAATGCTCCTCTTCACTTGTTTGTTTGCTTCTATGTATTCAGCTTGTGCTTGGACTTTCTCTGCTCGTGTTCGGCTGTTGTTAATTGCTGCCTTCTTGTTCTTCCTTTCTTTGATCTTGTCCAGTGTTTCTATAGAGATCCATTCCTTATGATGGTGTTTCTTTAGGCCCAGAACCTCTTGACACGTTGAAGTTAATGCTTCCTTGATGCCTTTCCAGTTGTCCTCCATAGTAGTTTCTTCTTCTTCAGTAGATCTTGTAAGGCTTGAAACCTGTTGTTGAGAGCTATCTTGAATTCATTGAGTTTGTCAGTATCTCGAAGGAAGGCTGTATTGAACCTTTGTAGTGCTGTTTGTCCACTTGTCCAGTTCTTTTTTAGCTTCAGTTTTAAATTGGCTACAACTAGGTGGTGATCTGAAGCTACGTCAGCACCTCTCCTGGTTCTCACATCTTCCATTGTCCTTCGGAATTTTTTGTTGATGCAAATATGATCTATTTGGTTCTCTGTAGTGTGGTCCGGTGAGATCCATGTAGCCTTGTGTATACGCTTGTGTGGAAATATTGTGCCTCCTATGACCAATTTGTTGAATGCACATAGATTTGCAAATCTTTCTCCATTTTCGTTTCTTTCTCCCAGTCCATGTCGTCCCATAATATCTTCATATCCAGTGTTGTCTATTCCGACTTTGGCATTTAGATCTCCCATCAGAATAGTTAGGTCCTTTCTTCGGCATTTCTCAATGATTGACTGCAGCCGCTCGTAGAACTGATCTTTAATGTCGTCGTTGCTATCATTGGTGGGTGCATAACATTGGATAATATTCATTAAGATCCCCTCCTTCTTTGTTTTGAATGATGCTTTGATGATTCTGGATCCGTGAGACTCCCATCCTACAAGTGCATTTCGTGCTACTTTGGACAGCATAAGAGCGACTCCCTGAGTGTGTGGAGCATTGTCCTCTTCGTGACCGGAGTATAGCAGCATCTCTCCCGTAGCTAGCCTTTTCTGTCCAGCTTGGGTCCAGTGGGTTTCGCTGATTCCCAGTACTGCTAAGTTGTATCTCCTCATTTCCATTGCTATTTGACTGGTCTTCCCGGTTTCCCACATTGTTCGAACGTTCCATGTACCTATAAAAATTTTTGCTCTGGTTGTTAGAAGGGGCATCGGCCTCGTGGCTTCCGAAGGAACTCGGCTTTCACCATGAAGCGTCATAATTCTTCTAACTGAAGACCTTCTAACTCCCAGGGCAGAGTTTAAATGGTTTGGATTATTTTTTCTGGTAAGCGTTTTTTTAGCGAGTTAGTTTTCTACGGGATGGGGACGCTAACCCCATGCCCAACCCTCCTCCTTTACCCGGGCTTGGGACCGGCAGTAACCCTGTTAGAGCTACAGGCGGAGTTACAGAGGCATCACACTACGGTCAATACCAGGGAAGGTCTTCAACAGTGTTGCTGAACCGGATGAAAGATGCAGTAGACGCCAAACTTCGAGATCAACAAGCTGGATTCCGTAAGGATCGGTCGTGCACAGACCAAATTGCAACACTACGGATCATCGTCGAACAATCAGTTGAGTGGAACTCGTCACTATACACCAACTTCATTGATTATGAAAAGGCATTCGACATTGTGGATAGGAGGACATTATGGAAACTTCTTCGACACTACGGAGTTCCCGAGAAGATTGTCGATATTATCCGGAACTCATACGACGGACTACAATGCAAAGTAGTGCATGGAGGACAGCTGACAGATGCATTCCAAGTAAGGACTGGAGTCAGACAAGGCTGTTTACTCTCTCCCTTCCTCTTTCTTCTGGTGGTCGACTGGATTATGAAGACCTCGACATCTGAAGGAAAACACGGAATACAATGGACAGCTCAGAATCAATTAGACGATTTGGACTTCGCAGACGACCTAGCCCTCCTATCACGTACACACGAACAGATGCAGACAAAGACAGCCAGTGTAGCAGCAGTCTCTGCATCAGTAGGCCTCAGCATACACAAAGGGAAAACCAAGGTCCTCAAATACAACACGGAGAACACCAACCCAATCATACTTGATCGCGAAACTTTGGAAGATGTAGAATCTTTTATGTACGTGTAAAGCATATTTGATGAACAAGGAGGATCACATGCAGACGTAAAGGCGAGGATCGGCAAAGCAAGGGTCGCATTCCTACAATTGAAGAACATATGGGACTCAAAATAGCTTTCAACCAATATCAAAGTGAGAATCTTCAATACGAACGTCAAGGCAGTTCTACTGTATGGAGCTGAAACTTGGAGAACTACAACAACCACCATCAAGAAGGTACAAGTATTTATAAATAGCTGTCTACGCAAGATACTCAACATCCACTGGCCGGATACCATCAGCAACAGCCTTCTGTGGGAGAGAACAAACCAACTTCCAGCTGAAGAAGAAATTAGGAAAAGACGATGGAAATGGATAGGACATACATTACGCAAATCGTCAAACTGCATCACGAGACAAGCCCTAACTTGGAACCCTGAAGGGAAGCGAAAAAGAGGAAGGCCAAACAACACATTGCGTCGGATAATAGAAGCAGATATGAAAACGATGAATTACAACTGGACGGAGCTAGAAAGGATTGCCCAGGACAGGGTTGGATGGAGAATGCTGGTGAGCGGCCTATGCTCCTTCACGAGGAGTAACAGGCGTAACTATGTCCTAAAAATCAAATTAGCCCATTGGTTTAGAGATAAAATATCTAAAGCGAGGAAACCAGAAAAAGTACTGATTTATAGTTCGTTGTAATAGAATTAGATTAATTGTTTCACTCAATCCTTGGACTTTCAGATATTGCATTACATCTCGTCCACTATTCCGTCACGTCCTTCCTCCTTAACATTGTTAATTCTTAAGTTCATAGGGTAGTAAAAGTTCTTTATTCGAGGGGAAATTTCTTTTGACAACAAATTAGTTTCTCCATAGCACGTCACCAAACTTTAAAGCAATTCATTTTAACGCTTGCTTATATTATTTTGACCCGCATACGTATGCCCAACTCCTACCTACCTCGAAAAGCAGTGTTTGCTGTAGTAGGGTTGGGTTGGCAAAGAGCCTGAAACGGCAAAACTAAGACGTGACATCTGTTCATGAAACCATTGACTGTTTATCTGAGCCGTGTTTGCAAACTATCTAGTTGGGGCTCGCGTGATCAGTGGTTGGAGATTTCAGGTGACTTTATTCATGATCATTCACAATAGTGCAGATTTGTTCATTCTTTATTTTTCTCTAAATCATGAATCACAGAATTCCTTCATACAGAACTTTCCACTTTATCTTTTCGAAGCACATCCTCCGCGTTTAATTTTTCTCTATGTCATTGTTACAGCGTTATTTCGATTGTTTTCGCCATTCGCCTAGGAGGGTTGGAAAACCATGATTCCAAACCAATGGTGCACATGGGCTCCAGTATCCTGAGGGAACAAATGGAGTATGAACCAATTGTTAATCACCGGCTACCGTGGGACTGAACCTCCTTACGATGCTCCACTGCCTTGTGGATCAGACCTTCAGGTCGAAGGCTCGGGTGTGGCCCCCTAAGAAAACTACCTGCTTCGGTTTGTGCACTTGTGCAGTATCACAGCCCTCACACAGATCAAATGAGATTTGTGTGGCGCATATGTATTTGGTGCCTCTTTGTACCAATATCTGTGTTCAAATAATAATAATAGTGCATGTGTTCCAGGCTCCATGTTGTTGATGACTGAAAGTAGAATTGAGTTAAAAGCAATTGTGATAAGTAGTTTTCATCTCAAGAGTCAGCTCTTATGTTACCATTTTCCTTAAAAGCCATTGTGCGCTTTATTTAAATTCAATTGACCATCAGTAAACCATTTCGAAGATCCATGACCTAATACAGTTTCTTCGTGACTAAAATATAAATACAAAAAAAGTGAAAAATTTCCCTAACAGTAGTCTTACATCCTTTGAATCGTCAATTAATATTACCCTGATCTTTTGAAATACTCTATTTATACTTGACCATTGTTATTTTTTTATCTTTAGTTGATTTACACCTGCATACTAACGCATCTTGAGAAATAATGTCTCTGATTAACTATCGATTCGCCCTTACAGCTTACCAAAGTTTCCAGTCAGTCACCTGTGTGTCTCTAAATCGTCACTATGGAAGCTCACCAACACCATTGGAATATTTTACAAAACTTCAAGAGATAGCTGATCATTGGCCTTGTGATACTTGTGGTAGAAAATTGACTCTAAAAGATGAAATCAAACGTCGTGCTACTGAATTCCTTTCTAAACCAATGCAAGAAATAGATGCTAAATTTTGGGAAGAAGAATGTCAAAGTTTGTCTCGTATTTTTAATAACCATTATCGAGATATCTATCGACCTCCTTCTGTTCTTCGTGATGGTTGCACTATACCAGGAAGTTCAGTTATAGCTGCGACCGGAGCTGATCTGATGGAATGTAGAAGAATTCTTTGTGATCGCGACAATGGAGGAAAAAAACTTTCTTTATATCAACGCCTTATTGACAAATTATTTTACTAGCCTATTTTTCTAGATTTCATTTTTATAGTTTCATTGAAAATGTGTGCATTAGTTTTGTTATTTAACGTCTTTTCAGAAAAAAATTGTCGAGCTTCTGTTTTTGTTATAATCTCTTTCTTACGGTTATGACCCAGCTATTCCTATTGCTTAGTATTCTTGGACGCCGATTCACTCGACAAGTCCCCAAATCAGAACACGGTTGAACAGGAAAGAGATTACATTCCAAATAACAAGGTTAGATGGAAGTAAGAAGCAAGTCAGTAGCACAATAGGGAAAACGTTAGTATATTTATAGTTTTTACATGAGAAGATTCTAGAGTGTCCACTATGTGTTGACTAATACTGATTAGATAAGAATTAGCCAATCAGCGTGCACCAAAGCAATCGTGCATTGAGCATGCTTTGATCCAGTCTATGTCCCGCTAACAGTTTTAATAACACTTTGTTATTAACTAGTCCTCGGGATGCGCAGTGTACTCAAGAAGTTTCACACCGGAAAATTTTTAATATGAGGTGCTAGGTAAGTATGAAAAATTGGTACAGATGGTCAAAATAATAAGTAACGTCAGTCCGTCAATTTTAACCATCATATTGAAATACTTAGTTGGGTCATGTCTATCTGGTTAGGTTCTATACGAGAATCGTGATTAATAGTGACAGACCTGTGATATGATTCAATATCGGTCATAGTAGCGTAGCTGCATCCATTCTTCTGTTTTTTCCCATACCTCGAATTTCAATATAGTTTCATACTTTTCACTCCACGAAGTCGTTCCTTCTTGTTGAGCGATATATTCGATTTAGCCTTCGTCACAATCATGGAGAGTGTCATTACCTCAACTTATGTGCCATGTATCTTGTTCCTTCGACTGATCCGTAATTTTCTACCAACTTAAAATGAGCAATAAACTGCAGATTCAAAATGCATTTTTTTCGTGGTGAATTGTTCGAAAACTAACTAACTTCATCAACGCTACATGATATTGTAGTTAACTATATCACCTTTTTACTTTTTTGTAACGACTGTTTCTATAAATTTACATTACAGTCTTTCTGACTATTCCTCAGGGAATAATTTCTCGGTTTGATAACTTCCTTCCTTACATTTGGTCAACTAACTAACACATTATATCCCATACTATATGTATGATTCATATCGCAATAAGTCGATGTGTACATAGTTACTAAGGCAGTTAGTTACATGTCGAACTATTTCTTGTTTTTAGAGTAGCCTTAAATATTTAAAGCCCTTGATATCAAGTCAGACTGACTCCTACTCATTTCGGACAATCTTTCATTGCTAGTTACACAGTGGAATGCCAATTGTCTTAGGGGTTACGTTCATTCAAAATATCAGAATTGGAATTTTCACCTGTGGAATGAAGGTTAGTTTTTTATTGTATTCATACAATCCTACATAGAACTTCACCTACCCTGTGAAAGGTTTTATTGATAGTATCTTGGTAAAATTGTTAACCGAATAATTCACAGCATTTTTTCACGAACTCACATCATTTGGAGAATCGTTGAAACCTGAGGAAGATTGTAAAACTTTTTCACTAGACTAGAATTCAGCAGGCACACTAACAACTCTATAACTGAACCAACGAACTTCTGATCTCATGGTAAACACGATACTTGTTTTACTTATTTTGCTTATCAAGCTCCAGATTCCTATTAGAACTTCTTGAAGCTGTTCCAAGATAAGCACACCACAACTGTTACTTGATGTGGTTTTGTTTAGTCAGTCAGCTACAACGTAGGACCAGGCACATATATGCATCGGTCCAAGTTGCCATACCTCATTAACACAACAAGATGAACACCGGATTCATAAAAGTAGTTAATTCAGAGGTGGTAATATATAAAAGAAAGATTGCAATAAGGATATAGTACAGGAAGAAAGAATTAGTTCGTAGTTTGTTTAGATTTATTACTTTTTAGAGTAATTCTAATCATATACTTGTATCAATTACCCTCATATCATTTCGTGATGGAAATTGCCTACCTAGTTCACTAAGACTTCAAAAAACACGTCACTTAATTCAGTAGCTAGTTATTGCATCTTTCGAGTTTTCATTACTGCAAAATGTAGGATAAGTCAATATGATTATTTCAACTAACTACTAGTGCCTTTAGCGTTATCGGTCAACCAATATTTTTAGCGAGGTAAAATATAAAATGAGTCGACGGGCAGAGCTGTGATTTTAATTATTTTAATTTATTGGAGTTGATGGGTAACTGGACTGAGGTATAGTCTAGGATCCTAGACTCCATTATTGGTTTCGAGTTAATCGTTAAAGTTGAAGCGGAACTTGGGTCGTAGCAAAACTACAATCCTGTTGGCATTTTTTCCAAATCCAATCACAAACACTCATATAACTTTCAGTTAGTTCTTTGATAAAATTAGATGGGAATATCTGCATAGTTCTGGTTAGCGTTTTTTAGCAAAGTTGTTTTGTACGGGATGGGTTGTTGACCGGATGCACAACCCTCCTTTTTTACACGGGCTTGGGACCAGGCGTAACACTAGAAAAACTACAAGCGGATTTGAGAAACATATGGAACTCAAAACAACTCAACCAATATCGAAGTCATAATCTTCACTACGAACGCCAAAACTTCTACTGTATGGAGCTGAAACTTGGAGAACTACTACAACCATCATCAAAATGGTACAAGTATTTATAAACAATTGTCTACGTAAGATACTGAATGTCCGTTGGCCCGATATCATTAGCAACAGCCTTCTGTGGGAGAGAACAAATCAACTTCCGGCTGAGGAGGAAATTAGGAAAATACGTTGGAAGTGGATAGGACTCACATTGAAAAAGTCATCAAACTGAATCACGAGGTAAGCGCTAACTTGGATTCCTAAAGACGAACACACTGTGTCGGGAACTGGAAACACATGGAGAGGATGAATAATAACTGGAAACGATTGCCTAGGACATAGTTTGATGGAGAATGCTGTTGGGCAGCCAATACTTCTTCACGAGGAGTAACAGGCGTTTGTAAGTATGTATGTATCCGCATAGTTACGTCTACTAAGACGAATTTCGTAAGTAGATTTCAGTCTAGAATGAGTGGTCACGGACTGTATTGTTCGTATTTCAATTTATATATTAACTGGTGTCTAAATCTGTGGGAACATAAGTTAGTAGCGCTTACATCTACGCCAGTAATTTACTGGTGTACGAGTAGGCTAGAAGGAAGTTTTGGGGTGGCCAAATCAAAATGTGACATCACTCCATAAAGTCGCTGACTGTAGAACTGAGTTGTATAGTTTAGTGCAAAATATCTGGTTTGGGGTCGCATCATTATTTTGACCAATGGTTGGAGACTTTCAATTAAACGAATCGGAATTATTCTCAGTAACACAAATGCATTTACTCTTTGTATTTTGTTAGATCTTCATTTCCAAAATAATTTTGTACTATTTATTCAATAAATTCACTCGTTTTGAATCATGTCTGTGTCTAATCTTTTGTGATACTGCTTGTACTGTTACCACTTCTACTGCCTTGACATTTATCTTAATAATTTTATTTCACTGTATTGATATAGTGTAGTAACTTAAAATAATACACATATTCCTGGTTCTGGATTGCAAATAACTGACTGAGAAATGTTTATTTTTTAAGCATGAACAGTGTGCTCTTCTAAGATATTATAATACTGAGTGCTGACTTCAGCAGTCTACTAAGTTCAGTACTTAAAAACAGTTTAGCGCAATTTAAAAAAACCGAGCTCGGGTAATTAATTTAACTAACAAAAGAGTTATATAAGTTTTGATGAAACATTAATCATATGTAATGATGGTAATCACGAATAAACTTCCTATATGTTCTGATTCTGTTCATGTAAATTCAGTACATACTTGTCAGCAGTGGCTACTGATTGGTGTTAGTGTCTTAAGTTTATGTATCTTATGAAGTAAAGGTAGATTTGCTTCACGTTTTATTTACGGTAAAACTGTGGTGTCGACAGACATAAGTAGCATGTAACACCAATCAGAAGAGGACTGCATGGCAGCAGAAGGCTCTGAAGTTCGACTCAAAGAAAATAGAAAAGAAATTATGGCTTGGGAGAATCATACAAAATTTGAGCGATGGAATTTCGCAAATGATGTATACAATGCATAGTTCTCATATTTTACCAGGAGATTCTTTAATTTTGTATTAAAATACATTAGTTGTCTCCATTTGTGTTCTCTTTCATTACAAGACTTCTTGAACCGGTTAATATTTACATATCAACAGATTTTGCTCAGTCTCGTACAAATTTTCTTATCTGAACTCGGTTCTTTAAAATAATTGAGTTATACGTATGATAATAACATTGTAAACAACAGAAGAATTTTGATAGACAAATTTCATTCCATGAAAGTCATCCGTGGAAGTTTCAAATTGACGGAACGAAACATTAATACTGGTCATTCCTGAGAATAATTTGTTCATAAAACTTCCATATGGAAAGGATGACTCAAGTCGTCGATTAAGAGCCATAAGTGCAACGAAGTTTTCTATCTCTTATATGATGTAAGATGAAAAATTTACCTAAGAGCCTACCCTACTTACCTGTACTTACAATACCACATACCTTGTAAGAACAGAGATTTAAGAGAAGATATGAAAACTAAGTGACTGTACTGCCTAAAAGTGCATGGGCCACGTAATGGATCCAACTACAGCATGTCAGCTACTCAGTAATAGACTCATGTCTAAACCAATCAACGATAAGTAGGTATCCGCTTTTAAACCTTTAGTTAATGTCTTAGTATTGCCTACAGTACTAGGCCGCTATAGGTAAATGCCCCTGGTATTAAGCCATTGGATCCTACCTTACCTTGCTACAAGATTTTTACAAACCCACTAAAGGTTAGAGTCCAGATATTGATCTATCATTCAACTCTCTGGTACGTAGCTGGCAACTATAGATTATCTAGAGGCCATTTAGTTCACTCAGTGTTTCTCTTATTAGAACTGTTCACTTTGCACTTTTTCATTGGTAGTTTTACTAACACACGGGTTTTTTAATCCAGTCTGATTTGTTTAATAATATAGACCCATTATATTTCGTGGTTTCTCATAAGCTAATTACAACTATATATATAATAATAGGTGTTTGATCATTTGGAGTTCAAAAACATAGAGAGCGGGTGAGGCAGCAATTAAGTGAAGTCCGGAAACCGATAAGACAGATTGTGTGATAGAATCTAGATGAGCAATTTTCCTAGCGTCGATATACTACTTTGAATAGTATAAATGATCACTTTCCAAAAATTGACTACGCTTCATAATGATTGATGATATCTATCATAATACCCCATATATTCACGATGTCTTTAATTTTATTTTCTCTGATATAAGCTATCTAACAACGATTGCTGAACACGTGTTTTAATACAGTATTGTAATGAGGCGTCTTATAAGTAGTCGACACATCTCACAAAACTACGAACATAAACTTGTTCGACGAGCATGATATTTAGTGGTGCGCAAGTTAGTGATTATCTAAACTAAGTAGCTTAGTGAATAACACGTCGGCAATTAAAGCGATTGGCACTGATTTTCAGTCCCGAAGTGTTCATCAACACTGGGATGAGGGTATATCTATCTGGTGGGTCTTAAATAAGATTAAACGCGCGTCCTAGATTTTACTGTTAGCTACAATCCTAAAACAATTGGACTACAGTTTAGAGCCATTCCACATACATCTGATTCTCATCTTGTTGATTTACTTTTTGCATGTGTGTAGAACATTAGACTGCTATTTATTTATCCTTGTTCTTAGTTGTCCATCATTCAGTTGTACAAATAACAGTTAACATCTGTTTTAATTTGTCACCTGGAAGATATTCATGATTGTTATCAATATTTGATAAAGAAATACAATAAGATAGTTTTCATTGGTGGTATTCAGTGACGATTAGTAGTGTAATTTGAAAAGTGAGTCTCATCTTATTTTGTTAGTCGCCAACAGTATTCCAGGCAATTTCAGTAACTGTTGGTTTCTCCAGGATGGATGTAAATCAAAAATCATATCTATGATCACCACCATGTCATACATTACATTACTGAGTTCAGATAACCAACCTTGGGCTCACTATTATCTAGTCAAAATAAAAGTATTCATTCATCCAAGTTATTATATCGTAATATTAGACTAAACGTTGTATAAATTCACTTGGTGTTGTTTTACTTGTATCTTCACATTGTTATTTAGGACTGCACTTGATCAGTCTCATGTTAGCATATGTGAATCTTGTGTGGATTGCCTCAATATAGCTTTAGGTCACAAGTTTTTTTAAGCAAAAATAGATAGTTGTTAGGAGTGGAATCCAGTTTGACGCGCGTTTCGTCCTATTTGGGACTCGTCAGTGTAGGGTATTCAGTGTCATTTGATTCAATGTACGCCTATCTGTATCATAATTCATGTGAACCAATTTATGTAGAAGTTATATCCTTAAATTATTTAGCCTTAATAGAAAAAATTCACAGAAATATAGAAAACATCTTTATACACTTCGCCAAAATGACAGCTTCTCATAAAACAATAAGTTCAATAATTTAATCTTTTTTCGAAAAATTCTTGTTTTATCTTATCATCTTCTGTGTGTAGAAATTTACATGTACCTAACAAACTCAAAAGAAAGAAAGGCTTATTCTTTCGATTTATTCAGGATGAATAAATGTATGTAATAAGAGATACTTTTAAACATCATTTTCTCACAGGAAATCATACGGACACTAGGAAATCTTTCAAGATGATTGATAAACGACGAAACTCGAACCTAAAATTTACTGAAGCTATAACTATCAAGTACCTGAAACCCAATTTATGTACTCAACGAGAAATAGTCTTTACCCTTGTACTACTACGTTAGTACAAGCCTTGTTTACTTTCATCATTTACCCAACCTTATTCAAGGTTATTAGTATGTTGTTGACCAGATTAGCATCATTCATCCCATTCTTAATTATCAAACATTTCATTGCGTAACTCCTCCATTTCACCCTTATCGGTTTTTGCCACGATCTTTATCGAAATTCCAGAACTCTATTTTTTGCGATGATATAAGATTGTTATATTTTGTTGAATATTTTCAGTCAATCAGCTAGAACGTAGGACCAGGCGCATATATGCATCGGTTCAAGTTGCTATCCCTCATCAGTACAATATTTAATATCGTAAGCAGAGATGGATGGTGGCTGACAATGGAATTTAGTACATGCGTTTCTAGAGTTGATATTTACTCTGCGACTATGAACTAGTACCGTCCACTTCGAATCCCATAGCGTTATCCACTTAACCACTGAGTCCATATAGCCACTGGCTTGTGCAATAGGGTGACTTTCAACTGTGGGAAGCAGGTTCATCTAACAGACGAGTCTTAAATGAGATGAAACGTCTGTCGTAAATTCCACTGTTAGTCGTCGTCCATCTCTGTTTAAAACGCTTATGAGTTAGTGGTAATATCGAGGTAATTCGCACATGATGCACATATGCCAAAAGCAGACTGACCATTTATGGTGATATATATGTATTCACAAACTCATTTATGTGGGAATTTTAAACTTCTTTCGTGATTTCAATGTTAAAACCATTCAGGTTGTGTACATGCATCAAGTGAAATAGAGTGACATCATTTTATCCTGTTGAAATCATAGTTCTTGTAGTTCTCAAATTAAACAGCAATTAAGCTGATTCCCAGAATAGTAAAGCTCCTGTACGATGCCCGACTGGCTAAACTAAACCTAGTCCAATTGTCATACCGAAGAACTAGAGGTGACTTGATTACAGTTTTCAAATTACTTAGCGATGAATTTCCATATACAATGCCCTCATTTCTCTTATCTTCCAATACAAAGAATTTACGAGGACACGCCAAAAATGTTCACAAGCCCAGGACAAATTACTTATCAGCTAACTATCGACTTTCCCATCGAATCGTCAACGAGTGGAATTTATTACCCCAACACGTGACTGAAGCTCCATTTGTCGACTCTTTCAAAAGAAAGTTGGATCAGCTGAGAGACCGTCATTGCCAGGACTATCACAGACCACCTAGCCTTCTGTCCTTTTCAAACTGAAACTAAAATGAGTACAAATGTTAGCTCTCAATTTTAAACTTCTTAAAATGATTACCCCTTCAATCATGATTCCTGTCAATCGCTATAATCATTTCACCATATCATCATTTTCACTTCATTGAATAGCTTGTTTCCATAAGAACCTACCCTTCTACATTTGAAGTACCGGTTGCGAACTTTACAATTAGATGCACTATTGATAATATATTTCATTCTACCGTTTATCATGTCATTAGTTGGTCGGTGATCAATGATTCATTTATTTTATTTGAACACATAGATATTGGTACGAAGGGGCACCGAATACATATACGCCACAAAAATCACTTGATGTGTATAAGCTGTGATACTGTCCGGGTGCCCAAACCGAAGTAGGTGGTTTTCTTAGGGGGCCATACCCAGCGCCTTCGACCTAAAGGTTTGATCCACAAGGCAGTGGATCGTCGTAAGGAGATGCAGTCTCATGGTAGCCGGTGACCAATAATTGGTTCATACTCCATTTGTTCACTCAGGATACTGGAGCCCATGTGCATTATTGGTTTCGAATCAGGGTTTTCCAACTTCCCTAGGTGTACCCTCCATATCCACCAACCCTGTTAAAGTGCTGGATATTCGCTATTCATCCTCTCAATTTCGTAAACAACACCCCCACCACGAGAAGTCAGTGAGTAGGACTTCCCTGGTCGTGGCTGTATGCACGTGGCCATATGAGAGCATTTGGAGAGGGAGAGCGGACTCTCCCCAATCTCGGCCATACCAGGGCATTTGGGGGCTGATCAATGATTCCACGCATACTAATCATATAGGACTACTGGATCTTGTACCATGTAATGAATTATTGATGTAGTGTTTTTATGTATCATAGATACTAATATGCACCATTAATTAAGAACTTTCGTCTAAATTTGAACGAATGGTTTCATAATATTTGGGCGCCGAGTTAATGTGAATCATGTATAAGTACCATTGCTTATCAAATGTTCACAGTTAAATAAACATCTAAAAATCATCTAATCGAATAACAAATAAAGAATGTTCTAGAGACAAATTTAAATCAATCCTATATTTAAAATTGCCAGAACCATATTACAAATAAAAGGACCAATATTACTACTACTACTACTACTATTATTATAATCCTTATTTTCAGGCCAAAATTAGGATAGCAACTAAATCAATGGTACGCGGAATAAACTTATTTTGGCCAGACATTTCAAATCTCAATAAGGTATAGACAACAATTTTTCAGATATAAGAATACAATCTATATATATGTTCCGATAAAGTATATAAATTATATAGCCCCAAAATCATAATCAACCAATCAAATATGAATAAAGTTTTATTTTTTTATTTTTTTTTCTAACTAAACTAGGATTACTAATAAAACACACATACACAAACATGTAGACATACGGATAGGGAGAAATTTATTTTTGTATTTGTTCCTTATCATATCGATCAGATTATAGATAGATAGTTGGATTTTCCACATTCCTTTTTGATTTTTAAAAGATGTATAGACATATATATTATATACATATATATATATAGCCTATGAGATTTTTCCTATTTTTAGTTAGAGAATCTCTGCCTTACTTATTATAATGAACCTGGTCCATTGGAAATGAAGTATATTATGAACGTGCACACCACACACACATACGCACACACACATGTACCTACACACACATACAAAATCTAGTAGTTATGTATATTAATGTATATATAATCTATATTTGATATATTAAGATTGGGTCTTGTGTGTCTTGTTTAAGTAGTAACACCATTCTCCCATAAGTAGTAATATTTTGTGAGTAAGCCTAGATTTGATTTGTTAACGTTAGTGTCTATCATCAATTGGGGGGAATATACAACAACTTTGTTTCATTCTTCAATCAATAATATTCAAAACTAGATTAGGAGAAGTTGAACAACTCCTTTAAATTATATTTTGTGAAAGGAATAATTGTATTTTATCCTTATCTTATCCTTTATACTTTATACCAATAATTAAAACATTAAACTATATTGGATATTAAATATTATTTACATAAATCTATACAATAATACCCTACTAATTATAAAATGGGTTGTACACTATCTAAAGAAGAGCGTGATGCTCTTGAACAAAGTCGAAATATAGATAAAAAACTTAAAGAAGATGGAATGCAAGCTGCAAAAGATGTGAAACTACTTCTCTTAGGTAAGTTACCATATCAGTCATTGAATGTTATTATTATTTTTTTTTTTAAATGACTCGAACTGATGTACGTACGTACGAAGTTCTACGTTGTTACTGACTGACTTTATTCATTTATAGGTATGAGTATTAGGATGATTACATAATTTAGAAATACGTGATCAGTTCTATATCATTTGTTAAAGAGATAAATGTACCTTAAATAGAGCTTCCACAAAATCAGTTAATTATATCAAGAAGAAACACTTCGGATCACTGAAATGATGATCTACTTTAATTAATTCTACTACTGTAATATTACTATGATTGAATGTTATTTTTAAATCCCTTCATGAGGATACAGCTCTGTGATTTTTCGATACCGCTAATTTTAAATGGTTTTGAAAATGATCATGAAACTTACAAATGCTCTGGTACGGCCGAGAGTGGGAAGAGTCAACTCTCCTTCTTGAAATGCTTTCAGATGGTCACGTGCGTACAGCCACTACCAGGGAAGTCCTACTCACTGCCTTCTCGTGGTGGGGGTGTTGTTTACGAAATTGAGAGGATGAATAGCGAATATCCAGCACTTTAACAGGGTTGGTGGATATGGAGGGTACACCTAGGGAAGTTGGAAAACCCTGATTCGAAACCAATAATGCACATGGGCTCCAGTATCCTGAGTGAACAAATGGAGTATGAACCAATTATTGGTCACCGGCTACCATGAGACTGCATCTCCTTACGACGATCCACTGCCTTGTGGATCAAACCTTTAGGTCGAAGGCGCTGGGTATGGCCCCCTAAGAAAATCACCTACTTCGGTTTGGGCACTCGGTCAGTGTCACAACCCTTACACATATCAAGTGATATTTATGTGGCGCATATGTATCTGGTGTTCCCCTGTACCAATATCTATGTGTTCAAATAAATAAATAATCTATTAGCCATTAAGCATAAGGAAACTGAACCGTTGAGAACTTAATATATGTCTGAAGTATAAGCGACTTTTATTTAATTTCAGAAGTTTTAAATCTTTATAACCAACGTATTCATCTTTAACTGAAAGAAGTCGCTCTGTAGTGACTTGTCCCTCTGTTCAGATTAGTTGACAATTTTATGGTCAGAATCATTTTAATGGATGCTCCTACATACCATTAACAATCTCTGTACTCAAACTTGTTGAATGATCAGCGAAATGGTTTCTTGAAACTGCAGTGTATGAATTATGTATATTCATATCCTGATTTACTCTAACATATGTATAGTGCAAGAGTCTCTCTTATTTTATCACTAGTGGGATTTATTTAATAGGTTACTTTGAACAAACTAAACAGATATCTATCTTTGTTGATTCATGTTCGTCAGAATAATTTAGCATTTTGCATGTTTTAGTGATCACATGCCGTTTCTACGCGATGGTGACTCTTTATGCTTTTCCTTATCAAACCGGAACATTTCAATCCATAAAACCCATCTTCTACGTGGATAAATGTCACATGAACTATAGTTGGCTTTACATTTTGAAGTTCTTACAAAGTTTAGGGGACACTTAATTTCAATTGGCTCCAATCACTGATCGCGGTTGTCGTACTGACTTCAACCACGTAATCTGTTTCAGCCAGTATGATTCAGCACAACTGTCAGTAACCTTATAAACTGATGCTACGTTTTAGTTTGACCTCTTATTTTTTTCTCTAACTGATATTCCATCTAACACGGTTTCTGAAGTCGAAGTATGCGGAGTGGGGCTCGGACTTGCAACCTGTTAGTTAGGAGCTAAGTGCTTTAAATACCAATCCACAGGCAGTTTGTGGACTTCGTGCTGATATTCATTCTGTTGAGTTTCAACCAGTAAACTGGTTATATAATTCTGTTCGTTAGGCCATTGATTTGAAGATTTGGTCATTAAAGTAAACTAAATATTCGGGAATAAAATGAATTGAAATTCAATTTATAATAATAATTATTATCACAGATCTGCACATTTCTATACAGTTAATCTAGTATTTATATGCCTTTGCTGTAACTCCGCAATTGAACTCTGATAATGATTCCTTTGCTGATCTACTTTTTCTTAATAGATTTTAAAAGTACAATTTATATATTCTTAGGTCTAAGTATGGGAAAGAACTTACTTCGAATGCGAACATAATCAAAGTAGATTTAATTTCTTTCGAACTTACATCTTACCGTTTGTATATAAGACGGTAGAAAGCGATTTTCACTATACAAGTCACAGTATTTCCTGTTTGATACATAGACTTCAGAGCATCACGTATAAAGACAATGATTTCACCTGAGTTATGCTAATTCACGGTTTATTTTGATATTGAATATGGTGGTCATTGGTTTGGGATTTACTATCATGTCACACGAATGTAGTTCCGATGACATGAAAAGATGTAAAAAAAATCCCAGTGATAAAAGAACTAATAAGATCGTGCAACAGATAGTCGTTTGATATGTTGGTTGACGTTCTTTGTGTCAATTCATTTTGAATCATACATTATTTAGGATTGATGACTTTATCTACCTTCAAGTGGAATATTTAATCAACTTATGTAGACATAGGAGGGTGCATGCTATTACAATTGAGTGTTTCAAAGTGAGTTATCGTCCAAAGAGCAAATGTTTATCATTTCTTCTCAAAGTTGGGCGTTCTGATAGCCTATTCAAATGTAACATTTGACTGGTATACAGTCAATAATTTGATTGTTTAGGAATAACTTAACAAATCTCGTAAAAATAAGTCAGTCAGCCATAATTAACGTAGAGCTAGACACAAATCTGGGTTAGCCCAAGTTGTTGTATCAGTTTGGCGTAATAAGATGAAACTAGCCAGGTTAATAGTAAAGGAGTTGAAATAATGTAGTAGTAATGATAATGAGAGCGATAAACATCGAGAATATAATCCTAATATATAGAACATCCGTATACGTCAGGTATACAAATTTAGTTACGACTAGATCAAGTGTTTATATCAAACTTCATTGGTGAGTACTAAGAAGTGTGAAACTCTCTGGTTTATGGGTACGCAATTACGTCCTACCGTCCAACGTGAAACAGAGTTACCAATAGTTTTTATTATTTATTTATTTGAACACATAGATATTGGTACAAGGGGACACCAGGTACATATGCTGTGACACTGCCCGGGTGCCCAAACCACAGCAGGTGTTACTAATAGTTCCAGGTTATATCACCTAGAACCCGAGTTAAAAATTGGTCTGTGAAACCTTGTTAGAACGACGATTTAAATATTGTCGCTTCATCTGAATTTATCAAGGGATCACTATATATACGATAAACTACGTATTATGCGTGTCCGCATAAATATTATGAATGTGATCCCATTGTGTGTTTTTTAAGACCTCAATCGAATCTTCGTTTTATCAGTTAGTTAGACTGATCGACTTGTTAATATATAAAATGAAGTAATTAATGTATGATGTCAATTTCTTATGTTTCCTGGCAGTACAAGACAAGTTAGGTAATCGTCGTATTTGGTCCGTGCAGTTCTTTTTACCATTATTAGTATCTTTATTTTCTGGCCGTCCGATCTTTGTCCTCTTGGTGTTCCCTCGACTGTCCTGGTTCAAGTTGTAGTCATGCTACCTTTTTGCCTTTTACAAGGATCATTTTTAGTAACTATTAATGATATTAATTTGTCAATCTTACGTCAGTCACTTGTATACTGATGATCTCGTTTGCAGAGATACTCAACCTTTTTAGTAAGTAATTTTGCATTATGCGGGGTTTCGTTACTACATCCATGTTGTTTGCATAACCATCTATCAAATGGTTGATTGTATTTTCTTTGAAATGATCAAATTAACTGCCTTATCTAAAAATTTGTTGTTAACGATGTACATAATTTTAGCGGAATAATAGACATTAGTTTGCTAGTATAGTACAAAAAAATGGAGCAGTAAAATATCACATTATTGTTTGTTTAATGAAGTCAATCACCTGTAGCATTGCTATCATCCATAGATTCCGTCTCGAACGTAGTCTGATTACGGCGGTATGGTTTTTTAAAACTTTATGACTCATTTATTGTTACTATAATGCGTCACCACTAGACTGGATACCCGATCGATTTTCTATACACATACTGGATTACGTCACATCATACGATTTACGACCAATCATAAAAAACCAAAGTATAAGGTAGACAATATTCAACACAATTACAAGTAGTTAGGCTCAGTAATTCCCGAGTAGAAGTCAATGATAATAAGAGGAATCATATATTTAATAGTGATTTAAGTGTCTGTTTGTCCACTTCTAGTGGCCAATCCCACTTACTTCCACTGGCCACATATCACTTGCATGAGGTCATCAAGTCCAATTGGATAGTATTTAAGTTTCAATTTTACTTGTATCATTACGTAATATGGTGTGGTACTTGTTCTTTATTATACTTATTACGAACGAATAGACATGTAATTGGTGTGATTATTTTTGACCATTCGTTAAAAAGTAGGTCATTTATGATGACTTGCTACTCCATACCATTTTATTCTGAAACAAAGATACTATTAAAAACAAGAGAAAAATTAGGTTTTAGATGGATTTGTTTATCCAACTTCTCTATATGAAATACTACTGTTTGTTTTATTCAATTCTTTGTTCTGACTGTTAGTGATCTGTCTATTCTTAGTTTTACTGTAAATATTGAAACTGAGATACAGATTGAATTTTATAAGAGACTTTACTTGCATGAGTCATGTCTTCATTATTTTACAGCTTTTCTCAGTTTCAATAGATTAAATAAACTGTAAGGCGTCCTACGGTTTATCTAGATCTGTTACCGTTTTAAAATAATTATAAATGTACTCCATGTGGACTGATTGTTAGATTTGTAGTATTAAGATTCAAACTGTGAACTTGTTCTAACAAACCTCAGAACAAGAGAAAGACTAAATAGTGCAATTATCAAACATCTTGATACAGGACATCAGGTGGGTACCTCGCAATCTTACAAGGTGATTAGTAAGCAGCCAAATTCCAGTCTTCTGAAGTTTGCCGAAGCCATTCCTATCAGGCGTCAAAAACCCTACTTATCTGTTCAAAAGAAGATTCTTATTAGTCTTTCTTTGCCTTGATGACAAACATTCCTTCATTGCTTCCTAAACTCTTTCTTGCATTCATTACATCATTGAGTTTTATTTCGACTATCTTCCAAATTAGCAATCTTATTTTATCAATTGAGCTCTACTCATTTTATTTCTGTCAATGTGTACTCATTATGTAACCACTGGTATTTTAGTCGTTTGTACTGTTGTCACAATTAATGTTGTAGAATGTTCTTTTACATAAGGTATATATTTACAATATTCAATCGATTAAATTTACTTACACCTTTGCTATACTATACTAATATGCCTTGAATATAACTTCTAACCAAACCCTTCCATGTAAGTAATTTAAAACCATTATGTAATTAGGATTTTTAAATATCACAGGTTGTAAGTAGCCAACGAGAATCAACGAAATAAAATGAATTCATGCTATTCTGCCGGGATCTTTATTTTTGTTTTTTTTTCAAAATTACACGATCCCCTGGATTTATCTAAGTTCATGTTAGTTTTAGATTTTGGGTGTTATAGATACAAACGAATTACAGTGATATAAATCCATTCATACAGAAGATTGTTAGTTATTATAGGACACCGTAATATGTGGCAACAGTAACTAAATAAATATTTCGTTAAAAAGTAGATAAGAGAAACCTATATGATAGCGACAATTACAGTAAGATAGATGTCATAAAAGATACATTTCACATAAGAAAACTGTCGGGATGGATATCGGCCATTGCAATAATACAATCGTAACTGTCATATCTAACAGTCATTCAAGTCACTGAATCATGCGACATGCAGAACTTCGTGCAAGTGATCGTGGAGAGCTGACAGACTTACACGAATAGCTACTCAAACATAAAATTCTAAACTAATTTCAAAAGTTCATTTCAAGAACGGAGTGCAGATACAGATTCCTGTGAGTTTTGGAGAAGTGTCTTGTGCTCTGATTGTGTTGAGTCCATTAAACACTTTTTGAAGCAATCCAGTTGATTTTTTGACAAAGATATCGTCTTCATCTCTAGAAATGGATTAGTTTTTTCTAAACCACCTATATATAACATAGAACAGTAGATAGGGCTTCTTTCAGGCTTTCTGTTCGTTAAATGAATTGATGTTCATTGACTAGAGATCAAAAACGAGTTTGATTGTTATATGGGCAATTGGTTTGATAAGCTAGTTTTGCAAGTCCTCCACTCGCTATCCTTTACACAATTGTTGGTTTTCGTGCTATTAACCTCACAATTCATTTTACTGACATACTTTTTCATTAACACTTCATTACTGTTGATTTGTTTTCTCTCTTTGACTGTTATCCTTCATTATTTCAATATACCTGCCTGTATTGATCAATCTTTTCTCTGTTTTGTTGTCGCTTGACTTTTCATTGCAAGACAATAAATAACACACCGAAATTAACACTTATCATTTTAGTCATGTTTCTGTCATAACTTCCAAGACATGAATGTTGTATATATATCATGATCACATTAGAAAATGGATGTAAAATAATATCATTCAATTTGTTTTCTGAAGTTTGACTAAGAACAACCAGAGTAAAATTACTCATTTCATTCTTTGGTTGCTTATGAACTTATTTTTGTAGCGCTCTGGTTGGATTACCAGTTCAAACTGTTGAATAATAAATAACAAGTCACTGATTCTAATTTTTTCATACTTAATAAGAGATTATGGTCCAGTATACAAATCTTTTCATGATTTTTGTAGCAATATGTTATATTGTTCAGTGTCTGATTTTGATACTTGATACAAAAGCTTGCTATATGCAAGCTCGAAAGGTTTAGATTGTGAAGTAGGCTTCTTATTGGCAAGGCGAACCTGGGAACAAATCACTCTCTCTCATTTTCACTAATGGCATATGCCTCGTTCCCTAGAAAAGGAAGCCGAATCTTGGCCAACTGTTTGCGCTTATCATTTACCCGATGTCTGATTGGCCGACTATTTCATAATACTAAAATGACTAATCTTGGTAGTCAACGTGAGAAATAACTGTAGTTTCATCGAAAACGGTTAAGGAAAAGTGATGAATGGTTTAATAAGGCTATT
The DNA here is from genome assembly GCA_944470405.2 of Schistosoma mattheei. Lineage (NCBI taxonomy): Eukaryota > Metazoa > Platyhelminthes > Trematoda > Strigeidida > Schistosomatidae > Schistosoma > Schistosoma mattheei. The sequence continues at coordinate 21,057,458 of OX103948.1, read as the reverse complement.
AATAATTCTGTCTGTTTATGGAAGAATCAGACATAGTTGTAGTAACTGTAACAGAAAATTGAAAAATGTGACAAAAGTTGAAAATCCACATTACACACTGCAAAAGGTTAAATTATTTATAATGATGTTATCCTGAAATGTACATAATTGGCAGAATGGATATAATTGAAATGTGGCCGACTGATGGCCACACGCTAAAGTCAATTTAGTGATTCAATCCTTAGAATAAGCAGAAAAAATGGGCACTATCTGACTACATGGACATACTAAACACTGCTTGGACCATTCTGTGGCAGTGGATATTCAAAAACTGTCTGTTGGTATATATCTGCTTGCTTTTAGTTGTCTGGTTAACATTCACTCTGCAAAACATTACTAATAGTATTTATGTAGTCGTTAAGTGAATCAAACGGTTTTTAAATGTCAAAATCATGTCCATCACCAAATATAACAGTGACTTTGTAACCAAAATAATCAATATTCGGAAACTGTGATTCAAAAATCTCTGAACACTTCGATTTGTGTATTTCGATAGTACCGCTAGCACTCATACATACCGGTATCTTTAAGTCAAATTCGCAAACCTGAGCTCGACTGATTACTGAGTTACTTCAAATTATCACGAATCGGGAAATGATTAATCGTGTTATTAAAAATATGTGAATGTTTGTTCATAGCCTTTGTGGATCTTGTGATGTGTAGTTTGTAGAATTCCATCATCTACGTAGTAGGACTTGGTAAGCATCTACATTGACTATTTAGGTTTATGGATGGATTATTTAATATCTCTAAAATACCACGTCTAAAACGTTTGATATTACGGAATAGACACTTTCCATGAGTGAGATTTTCCACATAAGAAACATTTACCAAACTTGCGCTCACCTTTATATACTGATTTGGATTTGTTCATTGTTAATCTTATCTTCATGAGAATGAACATACTAATTAAACATGAATTTGTATGACCTTGAAAGTTTATTTGATTTAGGCATATGTATCATGTATTAGAAATTTTTATTGGTTTCAAATCCAGCTCATTTACCGCCTTATAATTAATAAATGCATCTTTAACCATCCTAAATGAACATTTGAACACTTGTATTAGTTTTCCTTTGATATTCGGCATGTTGGTTTCCAGAGTTAGGTTTCTTGACTTTTTTTTTGAAGTTCATGGATGATATTTCTTGCCTTCTTGTCATTCTAACGAATTATCTTGTGGGATTTCGCCGTCTCTGGACATTCGAATTTTCTATGTTTTATATAACTTAATAGTTCAGCGATGGTCCCATATGGCAACGAGATATATTTATCTGAAAAAGCTAGCTTTTTTCAGCAGATTGTAGGTGTTTTCACTGATAACTTTTAGGAAATGGGCTGCGATTCTGTCATCTTTGATATTGTTTCTCGTTATTCAACACATTTCAAATCGATCCATAGTCTTTAAATACCTAAATATTCGAACTAATATCCAGTCATCTAATAATTACTACTATCGCGATGTCGATCATGATAAGCAGTGAGATTGTATGTAGTGTCAACGCTAGAAACTCCCAGGTACATTTAAAATATGCACTAATAGCTACAAATGGATCAGCACTCGAATAAGCCAGAACTGCTTGTACTTACGTGGATTTGTATTGTGACATGAATAATTAATATATGCAATTATGTACAATGCGTATCATTTCATACAAATACCACAACAGTTCAATAACCAAGTACAGTTTCGTATACTTGGTTTTTATTCTACGTCTTATGCATGATGATTAGTGAATACATAGGCTGATTTTAGACATAATTTCAACTCGAAAACTTCTGTTTGAACTATGAGATTAAAATCGCTTCATATCTTTCTTTCTATCAACTAATTTTTTGTTCTTGTACTATATTTTTATATGCCATATTTCTATTATATATTACCACCATTGAAGTAACTTTTTATGGATCCGGTGTTCATCTTGCTGTGCTAATGACGTGTGGCAACTTGGACCGATGCATATATATGTGCATGGTCTTACGTTGTAGCTCATTGACTGTTTGATGAAAGCACTAGTGTTTTAACCATCAAGGGACTTTTTATCTACCATGTTATTGATTACTAGTTTCAGTATATTTAGTACATGGATTTACTTCCACTTCTTTATTCTTCATCAATGTTTCATACTCATATGACTCTTGATGAAGTTCTTTTTTAAATTTCACTATCATGTTTTACACAGTTATTGTAGTTGTAGAATTATAATCTGATCGTATTATGTATATTTAACCATTGTGTTTCATGTTTTCGTACATCAGATATACATGTCTACTTGTTAGTTTCTATATTCTGTTATTTATTTATTTATTCACCAAAAGGTAATAGGGTTACATTAAACTATGTCATTTATTCTCTCAAATATTTTAAACAAGTCATTATTAGACAAACATTATGATAAAAAGAGAGTTAGAAAAAGAACGTTGAATAGTTGAAATCTCCTCTAACTATCTAGTAAACCATTCTAATTCACAATGAAGAGGCAATGATTCTATCGACATTCATAGTCTAATAATAAATGAACCAATCAAAATGATACAAATCCTTACCGCCTACATAAAAAATTAGGTCAGAAATGTTGAAAATCGATTGAATGTCATGCCTACTATATTATATGCAAATCAGCAATGATGGTGGATTATTTTTAGTTTCTTTCCTTTTTCTTTTTTCTCTTCTTTTTTCTTTTTTCTCTTCTTTTTTCTTTTTCTTTTTTTGCGTTAATTTTGATTGTATATCTATCTATATATATATATCTGGAAGAGGGAAAAAAATGCCAAAAACAAAATAAAGAAACTCAAGCGGAAATTTCTTTCCTTATTTTAAACCATTCAATAGAGTTGATTTGTTTTATACAGGTGAAATGATTCTAAGAAAAAAACGTATTTGATTAGCATAACTGGAAATTTATACAGATCACTAATATTATGCATTATTTATCTTAGGATTAGCTTATATACCTTTTGTTTTGTGCAATTTAAATTAGTTTCATTCAGTAACAACTTTGAACTTCGTACGTATGTACATCAGTTCGAGTTGCCACGCCACATTAGCACAGAGATGCAGTGGTCGATTCAAATCCCGTTGTGGTAGAGGTAATAAGAGTATAAGCAGTAATCGGGAAGATTAGTGTTTGGAGATGTTACTTCAAGAGTATAATCCAGTGAAATAAATTTCCAAAGAGAAAAAAGAGACAAGGAGGAATAAGGAGATCAAAATTTGGGAGAACACAAAGAGTGTATGCACCTGTGCCATTGCAAACGATTTTAAGCCATGTCATTCAGGGTCTCTAACCATCGGTTTCTATCATCTCGCGATCCCCAACCAGGTAGTCTACACCTACCAACATGACTCAGTCCACTTGTCAGTGACTTCATGGATTTGTGCCATGTTTTGGTCTGGCCGCCCCGAGCTTTCTTCCAACCTACTCCTATCCCAGTGAACATAGCACGTCGAGTCAGTCGGTGGTTGGGCATACGTAACACGTGTCCAAGCCATCTCAACAGATGGAGTTTCACTACGTCATCGATTGATTTGCCATCCTTACCTAGTACCCGTTTCCTAACAACTGCATTACTTACCCAGTGGTCCCACGATATACGAGCAATATTTCGAAGACACCGATAATCGAATACTAGTAACCTACGAATATCCTCTACTCTTACTGGCTATTTTTCACAGTCATAAAATAGGACGGACTGAACTGCTGCACAATAATCCGTTCTTTAGTTGGTAGACGGATATCTCGCCTACGCCATAAATGATGTAAGTTATCAAAAGCTATTCGAGCCTTTTGTATCCGTGCTGAGATTTCGTCACACACCAGACCACAATTGCTGATGAGACTTCCAAGATAAGTGAAGCGATCGACACGCTCAATTACTTCACTCCCTATCATTAGTTCGGGTGTCAATGCAACCCAATCCTGAAGCAACATTTTGCATTTCGAGGGGGAGAATTTAAAGTAGTTTGCACTGATTGCACAAAATAAAATGGTACACTTTATCATTATTTTGTTGATCGAGTAGAAATATGATTAAGTGTGCTAGTGATCGCACTGCAGATAATTACCTGATATATGCAGAGACCTATACCTTCAAATTATGAACAAGTGCATTTAAAAACTAGTTAATTAGAGTATACAATCTTCTTCCTTATGTAATATAATTAAATAATTAAGAAGCTTATGTAAGTATCATCAAGATAGTAGGTAATGATAGGGCAGGGTAGGTAGGTGAATGTAGTGAAGTCAGTAGTTGCTACATTGAACCTGGTACGTATATCTTTATGTATATTGGTTCAGGCTGTCACAACCATCAGTACAGCGAAATGAAATTGTTCGAGAGAATTCCAGAGTAATAGATGTAGTGACAGTATTGTTAGTTACAATAATCATGCGGACTCTAACCAGATAGTCTACACGTTAACATGTATCAGTCCACTTGTCACTGATTTCATCGATTGATGCCGTGTTTTGGTATGATCACCCCCAGCTTTCTTCCAGCCTGGTTCTGCACCATAAAACATCGCACGTTGAGGTAGATGGTGGTTGGGCATATGTAAGGTATGTCCTAATCTCCGCACTTGATGAAGATTTGCTAATACTTCATCAATCGATTTCTTTTCTTTGCCTCATTCCCTACTCAGTTGTATCACAGAATACACGAGCAATGCTTCATAGATACCTATGATCGATTACTAGAAACCTACGAGTATCATTTACTATTAATGGCTGTTTCACTGCTGTGCAGTAATCTTGTCCCTTGTTCGGGCTATGGATATCTCTCATACACCGTAAGCGACTCACGTTGGCATGGTAGGATCTAAAGGAATATATATTTTGGCCGATTTAGTTCAGTTGAGTCATCAGTATAAGCAAGCACGACCACTATGTCAAAGTAGGAGCTACGTTCGGGAAAGTAGTCAAGAGCTATTACTGATTTTAAGGTTTTATCAGTGCGTAAGTCTTTGATGTGTTGGTGGCATGTGGTGATATGAATAACGGTGGCAGTAAGTGTTGAATTTTTTACTAGGAAAATAAGACAGTCGGTCAGGTCGGACTATACATTCCACATCTCAAAACGTTAGCTTATCCGGGATCGGAAAGGGCTACAGGTAACTGGACGAAGTTGTAACTAACAAAACGTTCTATGATGATGTTAGTTTGTACGGTAGCTTCTTTCTCCTAATTTTGGTCCTCAGGATACCAGAGGTGGATGTTTTAAGATACTAGGTATATGAATCTCAGTGATTCCAGATGTTCCTGTAAATATAGTTTTTCATCAGCGATTCATTCAGCTACAACGTAGGACCAGGCACATATATGCATCGGTCCAAGTTGCTACATCTCATTAGTACAACAAGATGAACGCCAAATTAATAGAAATGGTTACTTCAATGATAGTCATATTATAAAAGAATGCGTATAATGATATAATAGAGGAAAAAATTTAGTTGATAGATAGAAAGATATGAAGCGATTTTAATCTCTTAGTTTGAGGGAAGACAGAGTGTGTACACCTACGCCATTGTGATCGATTCTGAGCCATGTCACTAAGAGTCTCCAACCATTGATTACGATAGTCATGTGGACCCCAACCAAGTAGTCTGCATCTACCAAAATGACTAAAACTAGAAGTTAGTGACTTTGTGGATTGATGCCACGTTTTGGTCTGGCCACCCCTAACTCTCTTCCAACCATCCCGAACACCGGTCAGCATTGCGCATCGTGGTAATCGGTGGTTGGACATGCGTAGTACGTGGCCTAACCATCTCAGTCGCTGAAGATTCACAACATCATCAAGTAATTTGCCATCATTCCCTAATACCCTGTGTCTAACCTCACTATTTCTTACTCGGTGATCCCAACAGACGCCAGCAATATTTGTAAGGAATATGTGGTCAAATACTAATAGCTTACGAGTGTCTCCTACTCTTAATGGCCATGTTTCGCTGCCGTAAAGTAAGACAGAACGGACTGCCGCGCAGTATACTCGTCCTTTTATTGATAGACGGATATATCGCCTTCGCCAAAGGTGACGTAAGTTGGCAAAAGCCAAACGAGCTTTTCGAATCCGTGCTGAGATTTCGTCAGACACCAACCCATTAGGGCTGATCAGACTTCCAAGATAAGTGAAGTTGTCAACGCGTTCGACTACTTCACTCCCTATCCTTAGTTCAGGTGTTGACACAGACCAGTCCTGAAGCAACAACTTGCATTTAGAGGGAGAGAAGCGCATTCCAAACATTCTGGCATTGTTGCTTGGTGCTACCAGAAGACTCTGCATTTTATCAGCGTCTTCACCAAACAGGACTATGTCGTCCGCGTATTCTAAGTCGATAAGTGGACCTCCTGGAAGGAGATCAATACCCGAGAATTTAGTCGACAAGAATGTTATTTCCATCAGTAGATCTGTGATGAAGTTAAACAAAAATGGAGAAAGTGGACAGCCTTGACGGACACCACTTGAGGTTGCAAAAGCAGATGATAGTTCGCCATAAGCTCTGACTCGACTGGTAGTGTTCGAGTAAAGAGCCTTCACAAGGTTTATGTACTTCTGAGATACGCCTTTCAATGACAGACACTGCCACGGAGTCTCGCAGTCTACGGCGTTAAATGCTGCTTTTAAGTCAAGAAAGACCACCATTGTGGGATGCCGATAAGTATGCCTGTGTTCTAGAACCTGACGAATGGTGAATATGTGATCGATGCAGCCGCGACCAGGTCTGAAGCCAGCTTGGTTCTCTCGTGTTTGCAGTTCGCGAGACTTAGTCGTCTGATAATTATCGAGGCTAGTATTTTAGATACTATATTAGTTAAACTAATCCCTCTATGGTTGTCACAGGATGATTTTGACCCTCTTTTATATTAGGACGATCATTGATTGTGACCACTAAGATGGGATTGCATGCAGTTCCCAGAGATAGTAGGGAACATTAATAATACACTGGACTGAACGACGGTTCATGGCTTTGAGCTGTTATCATTGTACAACAGCACTTAAGTATAAATAGGGAATAATTAATTTATACTCAGCTTAAATAAAGCTTATTCACAAAATTTAAAAGATAATTCCACACTGAATTTAATGATTGTCTTCCTACTGTTCTCCGTGTAGTCCTACTTAGTGATCGAAAACAGCTAACCGGAAGTGCTAGACTTTGATTTTACAATTATTTTCACTGGTTAACAACAAGTAACGCTTACTGTTCACGAAATTCAGATTTCAGTTCGAGCTGAATCTCGATCATTTTGTAAGCTTCTTAGGTGTCCTTTGACAGAGTGCAAAAACGTTTTGTTTAGAAACTTTAACTTCATTTAGTGAAATTTGCTACTGATTCATACATTTCCTAAATCCAAATTTGGAGAGTTTTTATTTCATACCAATTGTTATTACCATAAGAAGTTTGTTTGATCCATTGTTGTATTGTTAATTAGGTTAGCGCTTTCTGACTTTACTTCAAAAATTACATTATTTATCCCATGTTAAACTGTTGTTTTCTGTCATTTTTGTATGATATGGATTGAAATAACGTTTAGCCTGTATGGAAGCATAACTTCACACTGCTCAATAAGTTGTGTTTAAGGAATACATATTTTCGTTTCACAAAGTGTAATCAACTGTACACACGTTTGGGTTCTGGGTATCTTTTTATTAATTTTCTCATTTCCTTGGGATACAAATCATTTTAGGAATATGATCATTCAGTGACTCAACGCAGGTCGAATTCCTTGTAATAGTGGCTCAGTGTTTCAGATATGCTATTCTCAGTCAGTGAGTTTTTGTTCTAAACTTTTCTCTACTTATCCAGGTTTGTTTCGATGACTGCTGTCATTAGATCGTACATGGTATTTCTAACTCACGAACTAGGGGACGGGATGGTTTTTATCAGATTCTTTTAACACTGACAGTGTGTTGTTTTAGTGGATAAGATATTTTTACATAAAGGTCTGCTGTAGTTAATAAGTATTAATAGTTTGATGACCAATAATCTGTACTTTGAAAGCTAATCTTAGCATCAGATGCTTTTGTCATTCTACTAATGGAGTTCGACTTAAGATTAGCTAGTAGTTATCAAACATTGCGTACAAGACAAGGATAAGTTAAGTTGTGCAGTAATTCATTCTTTGTCTTTTGTAATCTCAAAGTTATGTATCACTCAGTGTTCATGTTAAGAGGGAAGCAAATATTTACTTTGGTGGTGAATTATATCTTTCAGTTAATTTACTGATTTTGTAAATCATATATACATTAAATCACTGATGAATTAATTTCAGCTACTGCTTATCCGATACATTAAAATTTATCTGCTAATTGAACATTAAAAATGATATAATATTGGGTTCTTCCTAGATTTTTGATGTTTTAATCAGTGATTGGTGAATAAATAAATCTTCATCTTCGGTCTTTTTCCTCTCTTGAGTCGGTAATAGGAGTCCTAATGAGGTAGCAAGTAGCGATACTTCGGTAGTCTTGCCAAACAGTCGTACTAATTGGTGGAGTTTTCATCGTTATTCTGAACGACATCATCAGCACAAACTTCAAGTAGAACTAAAGTGTTCGGATTCCTCCATATATGATTCACAGTTTGTCCTGTAGACCTCGATCTTGATTGGTTATTGTTGATCTTCACTTCTACATAAAGTTTATGCTGATGATGTCGTTCAGAATAACTATGAAAGCTCCACAACCAAACCATTCAGTCCAGAGAACAAAATCTACCAAAATCTTTCTGATTGAGATGATGAATCGATCGATGTCAGACCACTATTAGAAACCTGGAAGCACTGGCCGGCCGTTTCGTCCTCGTATGGGATTCCTCAGCAATCTGAGTCCACGATCCCGCACGCGTGATTCGAACTCAGGACCTTCGGTCTCGTGCGTGAACGCTTAACCTGTAGACCACTGAGCCGGCATCCAATGGTTTAGATGTCTACCTTCAAGCAATCCACGGAACTATGTGACCATCTTCCATTGTCTGAGGCAGATACTTTTCTCCACCTGGCACGGATTAGATCCACTGATCACGGCTTCTCACTAGAACTCCAAGAATTACCGCACGAAGCCAGTTACTAGTGAGCACCAAAATCACTCAACTGAACTACAAATCTTCAAACCATACAGAAGGATAAATCGCTGACCATATACATACTCAAGCCAAAGTCTTAGTATTTAATGTATTTTGCTTTCAACTAACAGTTTGGAGGTTTCAAACCTACTTCTTCCTCTTCGTTTTTATGAGCTGATAGTATCACTAGCCGTCATATAAGATTTGTGTCTCGAATTTAAGTATACCTACCTACCTACTTGTACAGTTGTTAAATGAGTTACACTATTATTATTTTTTATCCATGTAAATGTTGCGTGACTAGTTTTCAATCCACATACATCGTTTATCTGAAGGCGATGTCGCTTTACTTTAGAAGTTGAAGCAAATGAAATGGCTTTGATTTTACAAAAATAAATTACTAAAATCATGTTTGAATCACTTTTAAATGTCATTGGAGGTTACATGAAAGGTTGTTGTTGTGTACACATTTGTACTACAAGAAGTCCCTGTAGATATTGATCGTGTTTCAGTTTGAATTATTAGTATTAGCCATGGTTTTATTCAGTATTACATTTTCAGTGAAATATGGAATTCTCAGCACAAAGTATTTCAACAACTTTCCTGACGATGAATATTGAGTGATTGCTAGTTAGATGTTAGCGGTTGAAAAATCGACATCTCAATCATGTTCATTCTTTTCAATGCATATTGTCAACCATCATGATGTCTCTGATTGCAATTTTTTGTAACTTGTACAACAAAATGTAAACTTTACATAAATGCACTTGAATAGGTTATGCGATTAATAGACATAATAATGTGTTAAAGCAAACAAAAAAATAAATAACTTGATGAAACATCTAGGTGTCAGGGACAAGTAGCTCAGATATTCAAACACGCCGCCACAAAGTAATATGTACTGTCAATGTAGAATATTTACTAGTACATGTAAGCTATTATTTATGTGCAAAATATTCTAGGAGATACTTATCAGATAACAAGTAATTTACCAAAGATTTAAAAAAAAAGATCGAAAAATACCCTACGATTATTTATCTTTATCCGTTGTAATAACAGCACGTATAGAATTTACCAGGTTTTCAACTTCGCCCGAAGTAAATGACTCATTTTCACTGTTCGTGAATAAAATATATGATGATATCTTGAAGAGTTAAGTTCAGGTAAATGCTCTCAGTGTGTTCAGATGATGAATAACTAATCATTGAATATGTTGGCATGTCTATCGCTCATTGAATTTAAGAACTTGAGTAAAAGATGATAAGTGATAGGATATTGTTTTATTGGTTATCTTCTTTACAGTTATTTATAATATGATAATTGAATACATATATCATTCGTATCAAACTAATGAAGGTATAATTAGCCACTGTCAACCGATGAAATGTTATAGCCCAAAGCCGCCAATCAGAAGCAGCGAATTATCGATCGGATTAACGACGCGTAAAACACGTGCGAGTAGCCTAGATTCCTGATTGGTCCCACTTTCCGCCTAGCCCAGCCAGTTAAGTCCAGAACACCAATCTCAGCCTCTGCGATATGAATCCTTATATTTCAAACATATCGAGTTTATATACCAATAAAAACAGACCACAACGTACCATAAAATAGAAAATAACATTTGTACAAAATTTGGCCAAATGTGGCTGTGAATATGTGAGGCAGTGACTAATAGACAGGGCATAATTCAAGAATGATAAATCGTATAATAATGGTTCATAGATCAAAATAAAGTTTATAATAAAAGGAATATGAATAGTTATTTAACAATTATACGATAAAAATACACGTATAGTATTGGTCCATAAATGGATCCCAAAGTTACCATTCATTATGTTTATCGGGACCTAACATGAAATCTAAACCTATAATCGAAGTAGTAGCATATTGTTTATAAGATCTTTAAAGTATGTTTATTAATTTCTGAATTCATTTATAATTCTGATAACATGGCAACTTGGAACGATATATATATATGTGCCTGGTCCTATGTTGTAGCTAACTGACTCTGATAACATCTTATGTTTAGAGTGATTATTTTCAATCTTTTCTTTTAAAATATCACGATAAGTAATGATCTTAATTTGTCAGTGCCATACATATTAGTAGAGTACAATTGTAAAATGTATAATTTTCTTAACATAATTTCATCTTTAATCAATATACCGTTTATTTGAGTAGTAATGTTCTCGTAAATGAGTGCAAATTATTGACTGATAGGATTGTTCTATTAAAAATTTGTTAGATAATTACTAATATACATTTTTGTTGATATTATCTTTAAGACTTTTTAAATCTCCTGAGTTTTCCTATTCTGTGGAACACTTCATTATTATTTATTCAACTCAATATTAATAAAAGTATTTTCATTGAAATCCTAGGGAACTATGAACTTAAGGAGTTAAATTTTAATAAGCTTTGTAACTGGTTAAACTTACTTACGCCTGTTACTCCTTGTGGAGGAGCATAGGCCGCTCACCAGCATTCTCCATCCAACCCTGTCCTGGGCAATCCTTTCTAGCTCCGTCCAGTTGTAATTCATCCTTTTCATATCTGCTTCTATTATCCGACGTAATGTGTTCTTTGACCTTCCTCTTTTCTGCTTCCCTTCAGGATTCCAAGTTAGCGCTTGCCTCGTGATTCAGTTAGGTGATTTCCGTAATGTATGTCCTATCCATTTCCATCGTCTTTTCCTAATTTCCTCTGGTTATACCTTATTAATAAAAGAACAACTACCTTTGTCGATTAGTGCAAGCAGTCTTTTGATCATGGTTTATCAGTTACTGAATATTAATCAGTTTCAAAATTTTAAGGAAGCTACAAGCTCATTGTACATTCGCAGTCTGATTTACTTTGGCTCGAGTAATTAACAACTTACAAACAATTATTTATCTGCTATTGTATCGTGTATTCGGATCGTATGAGGAAAATCGTGAAGCTCCTTTTTAAGCGAAGACTAATAGCTGGCATATTATTCTATAAATAAGGAGCACTATGTAATGTTTTTACTTGAAGCTTATCATTTCTTAAAAGTCCATTCCTTTGTCTCTATAAAATCGAGAATCCGGTAGTTTTCGTCTTGGGGAAACTAACCCAACTGTACTCATTCACAAGGTGAAACACAAATCGTTTACTTATGTACATTGAAATAGACATTCTCAATTCTTTCGTTAAATACGAAGGGAAATATCTTGCTAGATAGTATTTGAATTGTTGATTGTTTAATTAATCTCTTTTTGGCATGCTTTCATTCTAGGATTTTAAAAATGGTCATATTAGTTGGGTAAAAATGCAAATATGAAACTTCGTACCTTGTTTGTATGGAAAGTTTTATAATATTTTACTGTCGTCTTAGTTATAAACTTTTATTTAACTCATTACCTATTTCTCTACTTATGACGTTCACCCATTCATAGGTTACACTAAATTATTCTTGTACCGGCTACTTCAGATTTCAACCAGGAATGTACACTTTATTGGTATCTCTTATTTATGCTGTGGGATAGTCTTTCATTTTGTTTCGATAATCATGCGAGTTTTTAAATTTTAATAATACGTAAATAATGCTAGGTGCTTAACTGGTCTCTTCGGAGTTCTCGTTGTTAGTTTGAAAACGGGTGAACATTTTGTGTACTCTATCGACCATTATCCGGCTACTGGATATAAAATAAAACATAACACTCCTCTATTTATCTCACGTCTTGTTATTTTTTCGTCTTACTTCACATTCAACAAGGCTAGATGTTGAGGGAACTGGTTGGCACATTCGATTATCTACGTTAATCATGTTTATCAGTTTCAATACGAATAAGTATATGCCTTCTGTGGTTCGCATGATATCTAGTTAATATGCACGTTTATTCAGATCAAGTACAGTTGATTCGATTCTGATTAGTATCTACACACTAATATGGTGGTGGTCACTTGTACGATGACAGTGGTAGCCAATTCTTTATTATAGATGACCAAACGTGATGTAGTGGAAGAGTGATTATTGGGTATTTTCTCATAGCTTATATCTAAATAGGGAAGAGGTCCATACTTACAAATTTTTAGTTAACTGTTCATCTTATAAAGTCTTTTGTGGAGCGGTGCCTCAATTGGTTAACACATCTGTTATGACCTTGAATCGCTTTTACCCCGTGATACTTGTTATGACTTGACCTTGGTCGGTGTAGTCTAAATTATGACCTTGACGCGTTAGGCTGAGTGGCTTAACCTTGAGTCTAATATGCGTGAGTTCGAGATGGGGTAGAGAGAACTATTCTAAATCCTGATTGGTTGGCAAGCACGCGAGTGAAAGAAGACAAGACAGTTGGAACACTAAACTCTGGATTCTCTGAATTCGGATTACTACAAAAATGTACATGAATAAATAAGTGCATATCTTGACCACGACGTAGGATAATTTGGAAAAATACAGTTATGCCCGAAACAGGGAATTAGGGTAGAAAATATAGTGCAAAATATAATGTTTAAATTACAATATTTTTGGAACAAAAAAGGGTATGCTAGTGAATGATACATAGAACGAAAGCTCGTGTTATGTAGAATAAGATAGGGACAAAAATAAATATAAGTGTTTTACAGGTTTTGAATGAAATGCAATAACGTCCCAAGAAAATAGCTTTCGTAATTGTCTGGGCTTCTTAATTCCCCGTTCATAACACCTTCCCCCTTTAAAAAAAAAAGAAAAAAAATATGGTTAGTTACTATATACAGGTAAGTGCTGAGATATCATCATTGATATCTTCCTTCGGAAACGTATGTTCTCCTCTTTGGGTCTACCTGTAGAATATCTGGTCTTCTGCGTTTCCGTGATGCTTTCCTAATAGGACTTTGTTCAGGTTGCGTGGTCTTCTGAGTCGCTGAGCATTTTATGTCAAAACTGTCCAGAATGATTCTCCACATTGAGTCTAATTTCTCGGTTTTCTGTGAAGTGCCAGCATTTTCCAGTATGTGGTTGACATGGCGTGTCCACTTCTGTCCTTCAACTTCCACCACATACATTACGTTCCCTTGTCTCTTAAGTATGCGTCCACTGGTCCATTGTGGAGGTGAATATCGGAAATCGCGGACGTATACTTTTTGATTTTTCTGGAAAATTCTGCGTTTCGCCCCATGATGGCGATCAAATTGGTTTTCCATCTTTCTGTTTCTTTTTCCGATGTCTCTTTGCTGTGGTTTCATGGCATCGAGGGCAGTTCTTACTTTTCTACCAAACATAATTTCTGCTGGGGACATTTGATTTGGTGTTGATGGGTTTGGAGTTGTTCTGTAGACCAAGAGAAAGTCATCAAGAATCTCCTCTATCTTTCCCTCCCCTTTTGCCTTCAGTAGCGCTCTTTTGAAGGTATCTACAAACCTTTCGGCCTGACCATTCGATTGTGGATGGTACGGAGGTGATCGGACATGTTTGACTCCAAACCTCTTGCAGAAATCTGAGAAGATGGAAGAAATAAACTGAGTGCCGTTATCTGTCACGAGAACATCTGGAACTCCAAAACGGGAGAATAACTGCCGTAGCTTCATGATAGTCTGTTGCGAAGTGATTTGATTTATAGGAAAAATCTCCGGCCATTTTGAATAAGCATCAACACAAACGAGGAAGTACGTACCCTGGAATGGGCCAGCAAGATCAACATGTATACGCGACCAAGGTTTTCTGGAGATGGCCAAGATTGTAGTTCAGCTTTTCGTGGACACTTTGAAAGAAGTACATGAGACTCCGAAGTTTCACTAGCGCATACTTTGTCTGAAGTATTCGATTTGGAAATTTTATGAGAAGGCAATGAATCGGCGGTATTTGATTTGACATGGTGAGAACACATAACATTTGAATTGTTTGATTCAGAAAGATCATAAGAACATGTTTCATCAGAAGCATTTAATTCGTTAATATCCAGAGAGGATGATTCGTCGGAGGCATTTGATTTAGAAATATCATTAGGGATTTGGATAGAATCATAGGAAACATTTTGAGAACATACCTCATCTAATAATTTATTCAAAGTATCAACATGTGCAATCCAATCTAATCCCAATAGATCTAAATCGTGTCGATTTGTTAGATAACAAACATCTGTAAATTTGCTTCCCATAAGTTGAACATTGCATAGGACCTCTCCTGTCAACTTTACTATGTCTCCTGACGCATTTCGGGCGACATGTTCCGTCGGTCGGATGGATGGGCATCCTAACTTGTGCCATGTGTTCTTTGAAATCAACGTGACATCAGAAGCAGTGTCCAACTGAAGTCGTATAAGTTTTTCATTTACTAATAAATTTACGAATTTCCGCCTACTTTTAAATCCAACTTTAAAGGTTGCAAACGTGGTTTTAATTTGACTGTCTGATCGTTGCTTTGAATTTTCACTACGATGTTTAGTCTTGCGTTTATTTAACGAACAATGACCTTCTTTGTGGCCAATGCGATGACATTTGCGGCATTTATGATTCTTAAACGGACAGAATTTTGCAAAATGCCATGCTCCGCAGAACCAGCATGGTGATGGGGGGTTGGCAGGTTGTTTCCTGCTTGTACAGTTTTGTTTCGATGATTTTATGGATCGGAGCGCATTAATTGAATCAGAACCGGAAGGTTTAACCTTCTGTTGCACCATCGCAGTGTCATGCTTGAGATTAAGTAACCGCTGACATTCGGTTGTAACCATTTGTAATGTCATATTTGGTTCTTGTTCAATGCGTGCCAACATTCTGGTACGGACATCTGCATCTTCTTCATTCTTTAGACCACATATGAAAATCAAGCATTTAAATTGGTCCGCTGTGATTTCGTTTATTTTGAAGCGTTCGCACTGTCGATTTACCTTCCCGGCATACGTGAGATAATCGTCCTCTGGAGATTTTGTTATTTGGAAACATTTATAGCGAGTATTAAATAATGAGGACTGTTCATCGAAAATATCAGATAAAATCTGGACTGTATCTTTGAATGATACATCTCGTGGATTTTGCGGCAAGATAAAATTCACATATTTATTATATTCCTGTGTTCCCAGTCTTCTTAAGAGTAAGCGGACTTTCGCTGCGTCATCAAGATGCGAGCATTCAACGCGGAAAATATCTTCACAACGGTGAAACCACGAACTGAAAATGATATTAGCTTCAGGATCATACTGGAATTCAGAAATAGAATTTATGATGCTTTCATGCTTATCTGATTGACAAGCTGAGGACGACTGTAATGAGAACATTCGTGCGAATGCATCCAAAAGCTTCATTTGATTTGCCTCATTTTGTGCTTGCTGCATTTGAAGAATAGTTTTAAGGTCATCCAATGAAACAGGCATTTTGTACTGGATCAATCAATATAGGAAAGAAAAAAAAATTCTCCGTCGCCAGTTGTTATGACCTTGAATCGCTTTTACCCCGTGATACTTGTTATGACTTGACCTTGGTCGGTGTAGTCTAAATTATGACCTTGACGCGTTAGGCTGAGTGGCTTAACCTTGAGTCTAATATGCGTGAGTTCGAGATGGGGTAGAGAGAACTATTCTAAATCCTGATTGGTTGGCAAGCACGCGAGTGAAAGAAGACAAGACAGTTGGAACACTAAACTCTGGATTCTCTGAATTCGGATTACTACAAAAATGTACATGAATAAATAAGTGCATATCTTGACCACGACGTAGGATAATTTGGAAAAATACAGTTATGCCCGAAACAGGGAATTAGGGTAGAAATTATAGTGCAAAATATAATGTTTAAATTACAATATTTTTGGAACAAAAAAGGGTATGCTAGTGAATGATACATAGAACGAAAGCTCGTGTTATGTAGAATAAGATAGGGACAAAAATAAATATAAGTGTTTTACAGGTTTTGAATGAAATGCAATAACGTCCCAAGAAAATAGCTTTCGTAATTGTCTGGGCTTCTTAATTCCCCGTTCATAACAACATCTAACTTACAACCAATCAGATTCTAAGTTTAAACTTAGTTCTGTCTACGTTATTTTGAACAGACTAGTATTGCCATTAGCTATTGCACATTAAAAGAGTCCAAATAGATTAACTAAACCCTTGCTTGGTTAATTAATGACATTCAAATTATAATACAATTCGTTATTTTTACTTTGTAAATCATTTACTAATTACAGCCTCATGTACTGGGTGCTTTAGTCGGGTTAGTGGTAACGGAGTATCTACCAAGGGAAGTTGAAAAACTCCAAACCAGTTGTGCCTGTGACATCCTGTACATAAAGAGACGAATGGTGTGTGAGCCTATTTCCGTCACTGGGTACTATGCGACTGCATACTGTACTACTGCCTTGTAGATCAGACTCTTTGGTTGAAGGCTGCAGGAATGGTTCCTTAAAAAGCACGTGCTTCGGCTCATGAGCCCGGGAAGTATCCTAGCCCCCACGAAAATATGCTAATAATTACATTCAGTGAAATTGTGTGGTGCACTTTATGTTTTGGTGCCTTGTTGTACAAGATTTTGTATACTTAAATAAGTACAACTCAGTTTTTAACTAAACATCCTGTGATCAAAGCTAATGTGTTGTTGCCTTGGTACTCAAACCGAAGTAAGTCGAATCGAATTAAAACATAAGTCTTAATGATTAAAATTGAATGCTTCACCTACTAAACCACCAATTCTCATCTAGAAAGGCTTAGTGTAATACTGTCAAGTACTTCATTTTCTAAATAAACATCCACCAACTTACTAATCACATTTTTATGTTTCTATCTTTCAAACTTTCTACATTGAAACATAATTCCTCCTTTCTTTTTTTCTCCCAAACATATACATTTTAGGTGCCGGTGAATCAGGAAAGAGCACAATCGTCAAACAAATGAAGTAAGCTAAGTCATTTCAACAGTTTCATTTTTCAATCTTTGTAATAAAATGTATTAAGATGTTGATCAACAAATAAACATGATACTATAAGTAGATAGCTAATGTATATCTAGACTATACGTCTACATTAAACAATCATGGGCTTTAGCAAGATATACAATAAAATATATTTTCTTTGTGAATCATTATGATCATGGTAAAATATCTTCAAATATCGGGACCATCATTAAGTCTATTTAAGTTTTATTGCATAGTTTTCCTCAGTAATCTTTAGTAACAATGATCTTTAATCTAGTTTCTTTTTGTAGATTATATACTAAAATTGTAATAATTAGTGTCAATCTGTAATGGAACTGACTTAACCTAAATGTCTCTGTATATTTCTATGTTATTCGGAATAAGGATTCCAGATTGGTGATTATGAAATATAAAGTGTTGGGTAGAAATTATCAATACTACCGATTGTCTGTGTGTGTATATTGCAGTTGAAGAACTGGTCTAAAATGGGAAATAAAGATGTCTTTAAGAAATTCATGTATTTGTTTATTGTTTAGACTATGGATACTATAAAAGACTAGTTATATTGGAACATCCATCATGGATTGATTATAAGTTTGCCGTGTATTGTGCTTTTTTTAGTGGAAATTAGTCATTTGATGACGATTGTTCATATGACATTTGAACATCCTATTGTTGATATGAGAAACAGTCATTGTTGATTAGTATTTTTCACTATACAGTCCTGGTTCGTGTTTAAATTGTCTTTATTTTTTTAACAGCAAACAGTAATAGTCATCATTGTGACATTATTATTATTACTAATTATTATGAATTACCATTGGTTTAGGACTGTGTTAAGTCTTTCGTTATCCAACCCTGATATCCTTATTGCTCAGTATTCTTCGGACCCAGATCAGAACACAGCTTTGACAAGTTCGTAATTATATCCTAAATCAATCTAGTTGAATGGGATTGAATTACAATAAGAAAAACGTTAGTATATTTCTAACTTTACACAGGTAGATTATAAGGTCTTCTCCAATTATCCTCCTGAACTGACTGACTAAGAATGGACCAGTCAACGTGCTCTATCACAGTCTTACATTGAACATTCCTTAATATAATATGTGTCCTGTCAACAGAAGGGTGATAATCATGAAAATTCAGATGAAAAGTAGTTGGCGTCGAATAATAATTAGACTCAATAAATATGAGGAAACACTATTGATTATTTGTATAATAATTTGTAAAAAAGCAAGACAGAGTATTGATTTGAACGATTAGGTGTTATCAAGAATAAAGGAATGTTTCAGTGTTGAACTATTGTAGTAATCCTTGTCTGTAAATTGTTCTAACGTGCAACTTTGTTAACGTGGTTACTTATTACCTTCCTAAATAGTTTATAATTCACTATATCAACCTTGTACAGGTCGAATTAGGGCCTATAGTGAACGGCTGTCTTCGGAATAGATAACATAAAGATGTGATTGTCACGGCTGTCCACTTTGTATTTTTATTTAACTTCGTCATAAACATCGTTTTGGACATAACTCTCTGATAGTCTGATTTTTTAGGAATTGGTCTCTTTCGAAGAGATTCACTTATTGACTTAGGATGCTCGGATGACAGTTCTGTCTGCCGAAGACGCCGACAAAATGCAGTCTTCTGGTCCCCTAAGCAAAACCGCAAGCATGTTTGGGAAGAGGTCTTCTCCCTCCAAATGTAAAATATTACTTCAGGATTGGTTTGCGTTATCTCCTGAATTAGTGGTAGAGACTGAAGTAGTTGAACTCATCAATCGCTTCACTTATGTTAGTAGCCTAATCAGTACTGACTATCTGGTGTCTGATAAAATCTCTGCATGGATTCGAAATGCTTGATTAGCCTTTGCTAACCTGCGTCACTTGTGTTGTAGTCGAGATATCCGTCCTTCAATCAAAGGGCGAGTTTACTGCGCAGCTGTTTTCTCCATTCTACTTTAAAGTTGTGAAACATGGCCATCAAGAGTAGAGGATATTGGTAGGTTTCTGGTATTCAATCATAGGTGTCTACGAAGCATTTCTCGTATATTCTGAGACAACTAAGTGTGGAATGAGGACGTTAGGGACAGAGTATTAGGCAAAGATGGGAAATCGATTGATGAAGTAGTAGTTAATGTTCATCAATTGAGGAGGTTGGAATATGCGTTAAGTATGCCCGACCACCACCTACCTCAACGCGCGATGTTTTATGGTGCAGAATCAGGCTGGAAGAAAAATGGGGGTGATCATACCAAAACATGATATCAGTCGATGAAATCAGTGACAAGTGGACTGAGCCATGTTAACGTGTAGACTATCTGGTTAGAGTCCGCATGATTATCGTAACCAATAGTTACAGACTTTTAATGAGATGGTCCAGATGCATTCATTCTTTGTCTTCCCCAAATTCTGAGCCTTTCGGTTTAGCTTAACTTACCTACTTGGACATAAAAATCACCTGTAACCATTTCTTCAGCCGACCGTTTAGTTTTTTGAAGTAGGTTGGATAGCTTCCTGTAAAATTCATCTTTTACTTCATCTGAGTTGCAATCAGCGGGAGCGTAGACGGAGACAATAAAAAGGCAACGATTTGTGTTCTTACTGTCTCGTTTAGTCGAACAATGCACAAGCGGCTGTCTATTGGAATCAAGTCTAGTAAAGCCTGTTTTGCTTTAGAACTTAATGCTATAGCTGCACTTGTGAGGTCACGGGAATTAGCAGTGAGGTCTCCAGATACTTAAATGGTGCTTTATATTGTCACGGTGAAATCAAGTGAATGATCGTACTTGGATCCTGTATGCTCTTTTCGGAGACGTAACATACATTGGTGGCGCAAGATCATAGAATTTCAGCTAAAGAAGCCTGTTGTCCTATCTGACAGAAGGTTCAAACATTACAATCTCCAACATACAGTTTAGAGCGTGATTTTAGGAGACCATGAATAACATTTTGTGAACTCAACTTATTAGAATTACTGGCATGTGGTGATAAAGACGTTTATTCATAGGGGTCAGATAACTATTAAGTGAAGGAGGGATCTCATCATCAACAAGATGATCTTGGGTGCTGATAGAGGTATAGGGGCAGTTGTCACTTCCCAGCTGCCCACGCTGTGGAAGGATATTTCTTCTTGATGAACTTGAAAAAGAAACTGAACTAATAGTGGTCTTAGCGACCTGGGAGCGCGACTGCAGTGCTCAAGGAATAACTTTTGGAGGCAGGTCGCGCACTGCCATTTTATACGAAGTTCTTGATGTGTTAGCTCTGCGTTTTAAAAGGTCTTACCACCTGAAATGAAAATCCGTGGGGTAAGGGGTGGTGTGGCACTTTAGGGTCGACCTTCTCTAACCCCTTACTTCCGTTATGAAGAGGCAGCATTTCTGCAGATGCTGGTTGTCCGAAGGAAACACTTTACTGCTGTCACACCCCTCTACAATCAGCAATACGTCTTCGCCCTCGGACCTTAAGTTGTTGCTTTTATTCTTACTGTTCTCCAACAGACCTGTGTGACATGGAGGACCTAAAGAAACATATGTTCCAGCCAATATAGCACGACTGAGTCGTCACGATGGGCAAGCCTGACCACTACGTCAAGATAGCAGTCATGGTCGGGATTGAATATCATGGCTCAGAGTCGTACTCAATGTCGCAAATACATTCATTCTTTCTTTTGCCTTAGATCTTGAGTGTTAAAATTATCTTACATATTTTATCTATTCCACAAGTTATTCTTCCTTCTTGAATCATATTATTTATGCCTAATTTCTATTAACTCCCATGTTGTTACTAATTTTACTACCCTGGAATGTCGTCTTGATAGTTTCATCTCACTGTGGTCATATTATGTGGCAACTTGGATCGACACATTTATATACCAGGTCATATTTTGATTTCAATTGAATGAGTTTACTTATCGTATCCACCAATATATGAAAACCAACTTTTCATATAACCGAATATATTTTTGCAACCACGTCATTGAAAACCTTTTTGCTGTTGTATTTGATGTTTCATTGAACTTTGGTCCCTGAAGAGCTAAACATTCGATGTCAGTAAATGCCACACGGTTCACTTTAGTTTTGAGTAATAACTGTTTCAGCTTATCTGGTCACTTAGAGTAATTTCAAAATGTGATATCCTGTTCAAATGATATCGTTGGAAGCGATCGTCTATTACCATATATCGGATTTCACATTGTGAATGTGTACCGTGATGTTGAAATCTTCTCATTCGAGCATATTATCTTTCTCATTTAAATGCTCTTCAAATATTAAAAATTAACAAATAAACGTGGTTTTAGTCGGTAAAATATTTTGATCAGTTATTTCATAGTTGAGTTCTAACCTTATCAATGCAAATTATATTTCCTAATTATCTGTAGTATAATAGTTTGTCGGAGTTAAGTAAATCTAAAGTTTCAGAAGGGGTGTTTTTGTGGAGATTTTAGTAATTTAATAGTTGAATTTATGAGTTAATTAAAGCTTGACCACCATGGAAAACCTAGAAGCACTGGACGGCCATTTCGTCCTAGCATGGGACTCCTCAACAGTGCTCATCCACGATCCCACCCTCGGGATTTGGATCTAGGACCTATTGATCTCGCGCGCGAACGCTTAGCCTGTAGACCACTGAGTCGGCATCCAATGGTTTTAAAATATAACCTCAACTAATCCATGAAATTGCACCACCATCCACCATTGTCTCCAGTGAGTTACTGTCTCACAACAGACCTGGTTGAACTCCACTGGTCACGGCCTCTCACTAGAACTCCAGGAAATACCTCTTGAAGCCAGTCACTAGTGAGCAGTGGTTTAAAGGCTAAGCGTTCTTGTGCGAGACCTATAGGTTCTGGGTTCGAATCCCGAGGACAGGATGGTGGATGCGCACTGTTGAGGAGTCCCATACTAGAACGAAATGGCTGTCCAGTGCTTCCAGATTTTCTATGATGCTCCAGCTTTAACTGACTCATGAATTCAACTATTAAATCTAAATCTGTTTATTATGTTATCGTACTGACTGTTGAAAAAAATCACTTAACAGAGTGGAAAATCAAGTGTATTGTAATTTACCATTGATGAGAATTATTATTTTTATTATGATTGGTATTATTTCTAATGTTTTTGTAAATCTTTCCTGTTGAACTATCTTTATTACAGAAACATAATATTTGACTTCCTGTATAGTTAGAAACTAAATAAATTTATTACATAAGGATTTATCAAATGTAATTGTCCATAAATTCGTTGATTAGAAATCAATTAACTGATTAATTGGTAAACTGTAGTTCATTTTTATTACGAGAGAACACTTAATTTAATCATGATAGGTTATTTTATAGTTTAAATGACGAAATGATCTTAACTGGAGCATTAATAACAATTAGGGAGCACTGAACAGTTTTTTTTCATCCTAGCATAGAACTCCTCAATAGTGTGGATGCGCGACCCTCAGCACAGGAAATTGATCCAAGGACATTCGGACCCATACACAAATGCTTAACCTCTAGACCAGTGAACCGGGATGTAACAGTGTTAATGTCTTACCATTTTCCATTGCCATCTGTTTCACACCCGATATGGTTGAACTCCATTGGTCACGCCTTCTTATTAGAACTCTGGGAATGGTATCTCGAAACTAGTCACTAATGAGAACATGATTATGGTCAGTGAAGGTTTTTTGTGGAAATTGTAGATCAGTTGGCGTTTTTTGTATGACTAAAATATTATTTTCAATCAATGTTACAAGGGGATTTCAGCTTATTACATCATATGCTTTATTAGAACAATTTTTTTTAAATAATTAATTGTGTAGATGATTCTTTTAACGCAAACTGTGGTATCACAGTTAGAAGAACCATTGAAAAATCAAGTTGGCTCGAAATCTCACTCCATTTTAAATTTGCTAGGTTGATTGGCCTCCCATATTCCTAAAACTTGCTAATTTTTAGTACTAGGAATAATTTTTGTCCATCATGGATTGAAATAAAGCAACTAGTGACTAGTTTCCAGATGAATTTTGTGAAATGCTAATAAGAGACTTATCTTTATCCTTTTCAAGATAAATAGCCAACCGTGAATTGGTGTAGGCAAAACACTAGTCTTAAACATTCATGTATTAACATTGATATTTATCTAATGCATACATATTTCATCTATCCTTCTTTGGGGTAACGTTACCAATGTACCAAACGACCATACAATTATTGAACTACCGTAAATATGTATGGACTGAGCCGTGTTGGTAGGTTGGATAGGGTCCTGTCGATGATAATTGATATTACTGTCATTCCCACTGTTATACTATTCATCTCGTTCTGCTAATTTGGTACGTCGCCTTTGGTGTTGACACGCTAGATGGATCACAAATCTGATAACCTCTCTTGTGTCACTTGATTCTATGTATTCGGTGTGGATCATAACACTGTACACAAACACAAATGTGATTACTAAGCTTTGGCCGTTAGTTTGTTTACCGTTGATTTTGTCATGCTAATGTAGTATGATAACTTGTGCCAACACGTATTAATACCAGACGTTGATTATGACTGACTGTCTTATCTCTCACTATGTGGATTATTTGTCGAAAAAATAAACTTATTCGTTAATTTCTCAAGTCATCTCAATTACTGTTTTTTCACTTTAGAATTATTCATGAAGGTGGATTTACACAAGAAGATAATAAACAGTATAAACCGGTGGTTTATAGTAATACCATTCAATCGATGGTTGCAATTCTCAGAGCAATGAACACTCTTGGAATTCAATTCGGTGATAGTGAACAAGGAGTAAGTCTTGAATTTCTTCGATATTTCAAAAACTAATTTTCTATAATCATGAAATTCGTTACAAAGGGTACAGTGAAGATTTTATTTATATTTTTCACCGGATTTAATTTAGATGTAACAATTAAACCTTTAGGTTACATAATCTTGCTAACTTTACCCTCAAAGTTCATGATACACTAACCAGCGCTAAGTGTCAGAATCAGTGGGTAGACTTTATCGATAGACGAACACACTGTTATGATGTATCCAGACGATGGCTTCTCACGAGACTGTATTATTGACTTAAGCTCTCGAATGATTATAAATCAAGGACAAGACCACTAAGTCAGAAGAATTGGTAAATTTTGTAATACAATAACATGCTTATATACAGAATCGGAACACAAAATGGACATGATAAAAGTCAAAAGGCGACTGGAGGAAATTAGCTTGTAGTTCACTCATCCTCCAATCATTTAAGACCTGAATGTTAAGTCGAATATTTGAACATTGCACTATTACGTAAAGGAAAATCTATTTTCATTAGCTTGATGCTACAAATAAATCATTTCTTCAATTCAGGTATCAAATTCTAGCATCAGAAAATAGGGTTGATTATATTGACTATTGGGACAGCATCTATAAAAATCGATTTATTCTCTTACTAAATAGTAGTTTCCATTATGCAAGAACTTTCGCCAAACCTTATTGTTCTAATTACATTTTCACTGAATATGACGGATATTTCTGGTTCAGAAATGATCTAAAACTGTGAATCTTTTGATATCGGTAGGTCAGATGGGCTAGTTCTCTTCAGTGTCGATTAAAAGTTGTTAATTCTGATCTGTATATAGGTAAAGGGGAACTGTAGTGTTTTGATGGGGCAAGTCGAATTGAACAATATCTCTTAGGTTTTGGTTGGACAAGGTATAATGTTTGCCATAATTCATCAGCAATTGTAGAAATTATTCGTTGGTATGAATTTCCCAACTATTTCCAATTGACTCAACTATGGACGTCACCACCGACACTGAGTATCTTCTTTTTGAAAAGAAACTATTTCATAATGAATTTAATTAAAGTTGATTTCATACTTATGGTTAGTAATAGTTGGTTAAGTGGTTTTATGATACTTCATGTTTTCAAACAGTTTAACTTATCGTCCATAGATTTACAGTCAGTCTTTCTCAAGAGAAGTAGACTACTACTACAGCTCACTAAAATTAAAGGTGTCCTTAGGACGTTATCATCTAAATTAAAGATCAGTAAGGCTAGGAAATGTTGTGAAAGATTACGGAAAGTTTGAAACCGTCTGAATAAATGGTTAAATACCATCCGTTAGTTTACTTGACGTCTACAATGAATTTCTACGGTACAACTAAATATTGCTCGTATATCCTGTGATTATCGAGTAAGTAACGCAGTTGTTAGGAAACGGGTACTAGGTAAGGATGGAAAATCAATCGATGAAGTCGTGAAACTTCATCTGTTGAGATGGCTGGGACACGTGTTACGTATGCCCAACCACCGACTGCCTCGACGTGCTATGTTCACTGGTATAGGAGTAGGTTGGAAGAAAGCTAGGGGCGGCCAGACCAAAACAGCACAAGTCCATGAAGTCACTGACAAGTGGACTGAGTCATGTCGGTAGGTGTAGACTACCTGGTTGGGGATCGCGAGACGATAGAAACCGATGGTTAGAGACCCTGAATGACATGGCTTAAAATCGTTTGCAATGGCTCAGGTGCATACACTCTTTCTGTTCTCCCAAATTTTGATCTCCTTATTCCTCCTTGTCTCTTTTTTCTCTTCCCAAATTTATTTCACTGGATTATACTCCTTGAATAACATCTTCAAACCCTAGTGTTTCTGATTACTGCTTATACTTTTACTACCTCTACCACTACGGGATTTGAATTGACAACTGCATCTCTGTGCTAATGTGGTGTGGCAACTCGAACTGATGTACATACGTACGAAGTTCTACGTTGTTACTGACTGACTGACTGAGAAAGATTTAGTTTCAAGGAACTTGTTGACGTTCAAACTCTACAATAGTCTTCAAGCATTTGACACTGATAGACTTGTGTACTCTGATGATTTTTGTGCACACTATAGCATAAGATATTTTATGATATCAAGGGAAATAGTTAAAAACATTCATTCTCGGTTCTTTAATCTTCTGATCAACTTCTTAGCATTAACTCTATCTCCATCTTCGAAAGTAGAGAGTTAATATCTCTGTAGTTGAATAACTGGTCAGTCAACAAATCAAAATTAATATAGAGAGCCTCGATAAAATTTGTCGACTGAAGTTGGGATACCATATCAGGATAACGAGATGGGAAGTAAAAGAGTTGGAATGATAGTTATATCAATGATAGTGAGAAATACTAAACATTAAAGAATAGAATCAAAAAAGGTGATTTCGTGGACTAAAAGTGCGAGATAATCTTAAAACTCGAGAGTTGGTAGAAGATGAAGAATGATTGGATTCGCACCATTGTCACGGATCGTGATCCATATTGCCCAATTTTTTCAATCACTAATCACGATTATCGACTGGACTCTATCCATGTAGTCTGCACCTATCAGCATGGTTTATTTTAATGGTTAATTACTTCATGAACTGTTACGGCTTGAAATTGATTGGTATCTTGTGTTAAAGTCACCTATTAGAGCTCTAACTAATTTATATTCTGCGTTTATTATTTTTTCTGTAGCCTAGTGTCCTAGGCGTGATCAGTTACTCACCTGACCTTCACCGCTAACCTTGGGAAGATGCAATTTAAGCTTTCATTGGTCTGTTGTCCTTAAGTTCTCCTCTATCTCTTACCTTGATAGAAAAGTCAGCAGCCAGATTCTATTATATTCTGAATTCAGTCATGACTGAAAACTCATACAATAAAATAGAGTAAAATATTGACCACAGATCAACATAATCAAGAAATTGCAATATTGGCATAACTGCTCCATAGGTGGGAGAATAACGATTAATAAATCTGTAATAAATTAACAGTAACCTAAAAATAGTACAACACACAAGAACAGTTTATTTACCATGAAAAAACTTACAAATAGGAAAATATAAATAACAACTTCAAGTAGGATAGTTCCAAATGTTCAACTTTTCCAATACTCGTCCCGTTATAAAATTAACAATGCAGTACTCGTTTTTCAGCTTGTTTTCAAATACATTGTGTTATCATCTGTCTAATATAAGTTTGATTCTCCTTATTATGTTATGTTATTTGGTGTAGGAGCAGGCTAGGGGCGACAAAACCAAAACTTAAAATCAGTCCATGAAGTCAGTGGCAGTTGGTCTGAGCCGTGTTAACAAGTTTAGACCATTGGGTTGGAATCCGAGTGATTATCGTAACCAACAATTACAGACTTTTAATGAGATGACTCAAAATCGTTTGAAATGACCCAGGTGCATCCATTCTTTGTCCCCCTCCCAAATTCTGAACTTCTGAATTGCCTATTACTTCTTGTCTTCTTAAAAATTTTTTACTAATTTATGTTTTCTCGAATCGTATCTTTGACGCTTAATCTTTCCTATTGCTACTGATACTGTTACTACCTCTACTATTCTGGGATTTGACCTGACAGCTTCATCTCAATTTGCTAATGAGTTATGGCACCTCGAATTGGATAGATGTTCATACACACAGGTTGTACGTCGTGATTGACTGACTGACTGAAATTAGTCAATAATCAATTAAGTTTTGTAGTTTTAACAGTTATCTATCTGTTCATTAAAATTCTTATTATTAGAAGGCATTTTCGATGAGATTCTAAATATCTACGGATTTAATTGAAATCAATATCATTGTTGGTATCTTTCCACATAAAGACTTGTATCCAATCCTAGGTGAAATATCATATGAAATGATGATGTGGGACAGTTATTATAAAGAAATTATTAATTTAGACTCGTGATATCAAGCAGGTTCAAAAATCACTGTGACTTTTTGTCAATTCACTAATAAATATGCACCAAAAGGTTTTCTGTTTTTTTTTGTTGCTTTTTTTTGAAAATCAATAATCCCATTCTGTGCACTTTTAACGTCATTGAATAACTAAGATGTTTTCTTTTGGTGAATTAGTGCATGATGACCGTATTTAAATTTATGTTATATTATTTAACATGGGAACAAGGAATATTGTGTCATTTTTTTATATTCTCTTTTTTTGAACTCACTAATCTTCGTCTAACATAGTTTGTTAAAAAAAATGTTCTGTATAATGATCGTTCTATTGGTTTAAAAGTATCATTTGACTTTTGAAAAGGATCCTGATAATTACCCCTCTGGATTAAGTTGAAAAGAAGCATTTATGATTTAATAACAACAATATTTGCTTATTCGTTAATATAACAGGTACACCTATTCACATTGTTAGATGGATGGAATGAATTCTTGAATAGTCTAAAGTTCATTAGTGTTTGGTCTTATAAGCAAATTTTTCCTTACGATATATTGGAGTATCTGTGTAACAGTTGGACGTAAATTTTTTTCTATCAGAGTTAGAACATTAGGAGTTTAGTAAACCTAAACAATAAGAATAACCGAAAGGGTTATAATTATCATAAGTTTCTAGTTACTAATTTTAACAGCAGGAATAAATTTCACCATAATTTTGAGTCAATAGCCATCATATATTTTATACAACTTACCGACCTTAGTTAAATAACTATTGAAAGTCAGGAACCACTGGACAACTAGTGTGGAACTCCTCCGTAGTGCGTATCCATGATATATCGGTGATCAAACCCAGACCTCAGGTCTAGCGGCAAGTGCTTAACGCTTAATGCCACTGGATCGGCATCCTGTAATTTGCATTTTGTCTTTAACCAGTTCGGGATATTACACAACCACCTTCCAATGACATTAGTGAGTAATTGCCCCAAATTCAACACGGTTGATGGCCACTGGTCACGGATTCTCACTAGAACTCATGAAATTACCTCTCGAAATTAGAAACTAGTGAGCACATTACTGTTATTAATATGAGGGATTTGTAGAAATTTTCAATTTGTATTGCTTACACTACATCACTTCCCATCATTGAACAGTTGGGATTTGTCTAAAGAATCTTTGTGTGAGCTTCATTTGCTAACATGTAATAAATAAGGTTGATCTGTTCATTAATAAAGTAATGGTGCTGTAATGTCCATACATTTGTCTTTGAGTTTAGTGTAAATTGTCACTGAATAATGTGTGAACGAAATAATAACCACGAAACAGATCGATAATTAATAGAACTCATTAATTAGCGCTAAGAACTAGACACTATCATTTTGGGCTTTATAATCTGACAAATCGTATTATAATCTTACAGTCTTAATGTTATTACTCATACTTAACTAGAAATTGTAGTTCAGATTCTTTTTATCCCACATTACTATAAAGTACGTCGTGGTGTTTTTGTAAACTGCCAATAAGATTAACCACAGTTCGTCTATTTTTTTAGTAGACTTCCAGGAAGTCATCTAGTTAAAATATTCGACGTTTACAACTCTTCACGTTATATTTATCTCTTCGTTACACTAAACACTTTTCGTTTAAATTTACAACTAAACGGTTATTAAATTCTCAAGGCTATTGATGGCTAATCTATCGATCGTT